>JAMWYP010000016.1:2876698-4205172 GCA_025563575.1 Acacia pycnantha
ATTTCACAGAGCACATACTCCACACCATTTGGCTAAACTTATCAAAATACATGGACTTTGATCCCTCTCAAGGGTACGTAGGCCCTAGGCATTGTTCTTTGATCAAGTATGATTTGTGTTCTTATTTTAGAACAATATGAAAGTGATTCTACCAAAAACCTTCGCAAAACTATAAAGCTTTGTTTCAGTATAAAATTCCACTCTAAAATTCACTTGTGCCCAAAAACTCGCAGCAACAACGATTGCATGGTATCTCCTATTATAAATAATAATATATTAAATAGCTTATTGCACGTAAGTAGGCATTCAACTTGACACACTTACCAGTGTTCCTCTTTTTTTGTCCAAACAAGTGTCTCTCCCTTTATAAATAATACTCTCTCTGGTCTTTATTATAAGACACCAACTAGCAAGTTTATTTGGCCTTTTTTATAAGGCACTTGTTTATTCCCAAATGAACATTAATTATTTTTTTCCATGTCTACCCATAATTAATAAGGGTAGTGGGTGAGAGTAATAATTAATATGATATTAGAGTTTAGGATAATTAGTAGGGGTAATATTGAAAATTACTTAGATTCTAGGACAACTTTATTGACTTTAACTACTTTTATTGGTTTGTGAGAAAAGTTAGTTGGTGCCTTATAATAAGGACCAGAAAAAATAATATATTAAATAGTTTTATTAATCAAGTACGGGTGGCACACAAGTGGACATTCAACTTATCACACGACCAACCTGCAGCGAGTGTCCCTCATGTTTTATGAGCAATATGTGTATGTATGTGTATACATACATACACACACAAACTCAATGAAAGATCCAGCGCTATCGTGAAAGAGAGAGGGAGTATGTAAATGCTCCGAAATCAATGACATCAATGCAAATGCCTCAAAGTAAATCAGTCTCAATACGCTCTGATATCCCTTTCCCCCGTTTCTCCCTGTTTACTCGGATTTTCATCATAATAAAACAGAGAGGCCAACACCATAACTAAAAATCCAACCTCTGTTTGGACTACTTTCAAAGAACCCACCAAAAATTTTCTCAGAAAGATGTATGAGATGGATCTCGTAATGCTGGACATGGCGATCTTCAACATATCCCCCGGGCGCAAACAGATTCTAGAGCGGAGACCTCAGAGCGATACGGCTTAATACCTAAAACTAACTGATACATTTAGGTTGATTATAGTATTTGAAAAACAGGTGGGCATGGGGAACATTTCAAGTGGGAAAGAACAAGGGAACAAATTAGTTATCTGAGAGTTTGGAGATAAAAGATTAAGACTTCAATAATTGAGAAAGGAAGTAAGAGAAAACACACTAGTGTTTAGAGGGAGGACGAGTATCATTGTTTTCTTTCTTTGGTGTCGTCCCCTGTTTTGACAGTGTTTTCCCGTTGGAGTGAAGAGTTTAAATTGAAAATGGGTGCAGGCATATGTGACGCAAGACAAACACACAGGTGAAGAAGAAAGAGAGAGGGAGGGAGTGTCTTGCGTGCAATCCACTGGAGAAAAAGACTCGCGCGCTATTCCTATTTCTTCTTCACGATAGCGCTGGATCTTTCATTGAGTCATGAGTGTTTTGTTTCTGTTTTTTTATTTTAGGCGCGCCTTCGCTTACCCAAACGGTGTAGTTTCGGTTCACAGGATAGATGCTTAGGTCCAAGTGTCCTTATTATGAGGCACCAACTAATAATTCTCACAAACGAAGAAAAACAGTTAAAGTTAATAAAGTTGTCCTAGAATTACGTAGTTTACAATATTGCCCCTACTAATTGAATTAAACTCTAATATTATATTGATTATTACTTTCACCCACTACTTTATTGTGTGTGTGTGTTCTGCATTCACAAGACTCAAACTCGAGACCTTACTTAAGCGATACAAGCCGCTTACCACTTGCACCGACCCTCATTGATTTTAATGCTTGTGTTTTTTATCAATCGTATTTAATGCTTGTTTGACTACCGTTAAAACTTCTTATCCTGCTTTGCAACAACGGGGTCAGTATACAGCACGTTAAAATTACTATTTTCTCAATAAATATGGAGTGATTTTGAAAAGAAAATTCTTCTTCAACTCATACCCTTTCATTATAAATATACTCTCTCTAGTCTTATTATAAGATATTAACTAACTATTCTCACAAACCACTAAAAACAATTAAAGTCAATAAAGTTGTCATGAAGTAATTTTCAATATTACCCCTACTAATTGCACTAAACACTTATATTATATTAATTATTGCTCTCACCCATTATCCTTATTAATTATGGGCATACTTGAAAAAAAAAAATTTAATGCTCTTTGGAAACAAGCAAGTGTCTTATAAAAATGACTAAATAAACTTTGAAGTTAGTGCCTTATAATAAGGATCAGAGGGAGTACGCCAAATATTTTAACTACAATTTCATCAAAAAATATATTTTAACTATGTAACATGTTATTCCCCCGCATCAAATGGTGTCATTGCATATATGTTGCTCAATTGTTATGAAGCTTTTTAGTAATTAAATTACTTATATAAAAATGTACAGTGATTTTTCATTTATCTTAAGTATTTATTGTTGGAATATTTAATTTAGTAATCAATATTCCGTTATTTCTATTAATGGCCCACATTATTGCCGGTTTTGTAACCGTCCATTAATACTGTAACGGCCCAATTAATACGCAATAAATGCGTATTGAATGCGTTTCCTTTTTTAGCTCTGTGATGGCCAGAGGGGAAACGTATGGTGTAATTCGGTCTGGTCCCCTGAACCTGCTTTGACCTTGAGGAAAGCACACCATCTGCAGATTTAGAGAGAATGATCAGAAGGACTGAAACTCGGAGTTCGTCCCTCCTTGCTTCTGGAGACAAATCAATTGCGGGAGGTATTTGTGATCTCTACTTCATTTTTCCGCATTGATCTAAATGTTAATCTGTGTTTAACATGTTTAGATCGCTTAATTGTCTAACATTTGGTATCAGAGCCATATATGCCTCTGCCTTGATTTTCAGAAGTTTTCATGAAATTTGGATTTTCTAAAAAAAAAAAAATCGGATTGTTTGATTTAATCTGTTTTGGTTATTTGCATCGATTTCATGATTATATCAAGCATATTTTGTTCCGGATCGGTTTTCTGTGATTTTTACGGTCAAAAACGCATTTTCGATCATTCATGCGCTACGAAATTTTTGGGAATTTTCAAGGTTGATCTGTCGAGTCCCGAACCTGTAAGGAAGATGATCTACGTGTTTTTTTGATTTCTGAAATTTAAAAAAAACGCACGTAAGGCTTCGTAAGGTTTCGAACTGGGGACCAAGCGGGTGCTCCAGCGCCTTATAGGTCGGCCTTGCGCCAGATAGGCCATATGCTCACATGTAGTGAAGTATGAGCTGTTAATAAATATATATGATTTATTTATTCAGTTTGGAAAATTTTCACATAAATGTTAAAAGTGGGGTTCGAACCCGAGACCCGTATGTGCGTGGGAGAATGCCGCATTTTGCCACTGCGTTGTGTGCTCCATGTGTTTAAATTTATCATTTAATATATATATGGACAATTTTTTAGATGATAAGTAAATTTTTCGAAACTCAAAAATGGTCCGTAGGGGTTTTGAACACGTAACACGAGTCCCCGGCATGCTTAAGGGTGGTGTTCTTCCAATTGTGCCATGCATTCATATTTGCTAAAAATTGTGAACTATTAATAAATATATAGGATTTATTATTCAATTAGAAAAATTTCACAAAAAGCCAAAAGTGGGTTTTGAATTTTGAGATCCATGGGACCCGGGAAATAAGTGAAAGACGTTTTGTCGTATGAATTGCGGGAATCATTATTAAGTTTTAAATGATTTATTAATACCAAATGGCATTTGAATATTTTTTGGGTGGGCCACCACATTGGATTCCATTATCTTGTCAAAACATTGGATTCCATTATTTGTATGCTTTAATGATTGGTTTTTGCGTCAGGCCAAAAATTTTGATTGCAAAATTATTTCTTTTTTTTTCGTTAAACAAGGCCGACCACACAAATGATCAAGAACTATTACAGCGAGGCGAGATCTTCCCACCCCCTTAGCGTCCTCACCTAGAAGTCCCACAACACCATCCGGTGGCACCAACAAGCAATGGTATCCAATTCCCAAGCTCAGAGCATAAGAAGCCAGGAAGGCGTTTTATCCTTCGAACAATACTCATTTGGGCATTAGGACCCCCATCCAAATCTTGAATAATTCGCAAGGCCACCAAGCAATCCACCTGAACTATGACATCCTTGTAACCCAAGGACCAAGCCAAATCTAAACCATCCATTAAGGCCCACAAATGTGTGCTTGAAGAGACGTGCACACTCCTATGTTCCTGCAAAGATCCTCGCCATCCATCGACCATCATGGTCCCGAATGAGACATCCAACACCGCCTCTCATAGGGTCCAATTTCTTCGCTCCATCACAATTCAATACTACGTGGGTGCTTGGTGGTCTCACCCAAGAGATTATTCGTTCTTGCTTCCCGAGGCTGCTCCCTACACCCTTTGCATTGCTCCTCCACTTGAGCATTATACCGAGCATACATCACTACCTCCCGGCAAGGTTATCGTGGGTTGTCCGTTTACTCTCAAACATGAATAAGTTTCTTGACGTCCATAACTTCCAAAGAAATCAAGCGAAAAGACAAGCCCAGCTTACCTCTTCGGGCCATTTCTATGCTTATCGGCTAAATTCTCGTAGCATCCACTCATGGAGACTTAGCTTGGCCGAGGCTTGCATCTTAGCCGGCAAAAATTGTCTCCACACCTCCTTAGCTATCTTACAGAACCGAAGGACATGGTCGACATCCTCGCATTCTCCCCCACACCTAGAACATACGTCTTCCCAGGTCATGTGACGTCGACGCCGTTCCGAATTTGTCAAGAGACTCCCTGCGAACGGCCGGTAAAGAAAAACACATATCCTTTGAGCCCTTCCCACTGCCAAACCTCCTCCCAAAGACAGGACAAGTCGGAGTCATTGACATCACAAAGCAATCCATATGCGGAGGAAATAGAAAATTTACCATCCGGAGTAGAGTCCCAAAAGGCTTGTGCCTTCCCATCCTCCGCCAGAGGTGGTTTAATTCCTGAGATAAGAGTCAGGATGTGACGAGGAAGCTCGCTATACAAACAGTCCCAAGCCCAACTACCATCCGAGGTGACAAAAGCCGAGACCAGGAGAGGCCTCCTCCGTAGTTATAACTTTGGCACTTAGAAGTTTTAACGGCCCAACTTGGGGTACCCATGGATCGGTCCAGAACCGAGTATGAGTGCCATTACCAAGATCCCAGCATGTCCCTAGCTCTACATCATCCCAGATATTTTTGAGATGCCGCCAAAGGTAAGAACAATGTTGATTCCGTTTGTAGGGCCCTCTCAAGTCATCCCATCCATACTTATGTCTCAGGACTTGTACCCACGCTGAATGTCCTACTGGAACGCAGGGCAAAGCCAACCTTCATGAGAAAGGCTTGATTCGTTGCTCCATCCTCCTAAAGCCACATCCCCCCTCTTTATAGGGTATGCACATTTCCTCCCATTTGACCAGACAAGGCTTATGTTCAGATCCCGTTCGACCCCAAACGAAATTCCTAACTATTTTTTCCAAACGATCGCATGTTCCCGTAGGTAACTTTGTTGTTTGCATCGTATAAGAGGGCACCGCCAATAAACCGCTTCGCCGAGCGTGATACGCCCCGCTAAAGATAATGTCTTTGCCGCCCAACCTGAGAGCTTACTCTGAACTTTTTCCTCAAGGTATTCATACGTCCCAGATTGGACCCGCTTGTGAAGCAAGGGCACACCAAGGTACTTCCCTAGGTCCTCCGTTCTCCCATACCCCAATACCTCACTTATCCCGCCCCCGAGTGCTTAAAGGTACATTATTGGAAAAGAAAACGGCCGTCTTGGACCTACTTATTTTGTGCCCAGAACAATCACAAAACTCATTCATCACAGAGTTGATAAGAGTAGCTTGAGAGACCGCCGCAGAGCCAAACAAGACAAGGTCATCTGCAAAAAATAAGTGTGAGAGGGAAGGCCCCTCTTTCCCCATACGGACCGGCATCCATTGGTGGTTCTCAACCAACTTAGAGATCATCTGGGATAGACGCTCCATACACAAAACAAAGATGTATGGAGACAATGGATCGCCTTGCCGAATGCCCCGGAAGGAGTAAATTTCTCGAACGTCCCCATTCCAAACCACTCTCATACTGAAAGTTGTAATACAAACCATTACCGCCTTTACAAACTTCCTGGGTAAGCCTGCATCATTAAGAGTGTCCTCAGTGAAATCCCACCTCAACCGGTCATATGCCTTTTCTAAATCAACTTTAATGGCCATCCAAACCCCGAGGGCCTTTCTTCAACCTCATAGAGTGAATCACCTCCTGTGCAATTATCACGTTATCGGAGATTTGCCTTCCAGCCACGAAACTAGCTTGAGTTGGGAGAACCAGCCTTGGTAACCACTTCTTCAACCTATTAGCCAAAGACCTTAGTAATGATCTTATAAGGAACCGTACATAAGCTAATAGGGCGAAATTCTTTCATACGCTCCAGGGAGGGGATCTTTGGGATTAAGGTAATGAGGGTTTCATTAAGGCCTGGCTCAAGAGAACCATTATTAAAACATTGAGAGACCAAATGGCACAAAGAAGGACCCACAATCTTCCAATGCTTCTGAAAAAAGCCGGCATGCCACCCATCAACCCCAGGTGCCTTAAAAGGCTTCATTTGAAATAGTAATGTGTGAACCTCCCCCGAGATATGATGGCATCAAGGAAGCGAGGCATAGCCGCATCAAGAGTCGGGAAAAGGCCCCTTCCAGAGTATAATGGGACAACCTCGAATTCTTTCGAATACAGCTGCTGGTAGAACCCGAACGCCCATTGTCGAAGAGTATCCCTGTCAGTGCACCACTCACCCTCATCAACTCTCAGGGCCATGATGGATTTTCGCGCCCGCCGTATGCTTTCGCATGATAGTAAGCGTATTCCCTGTCGCCTAACTTCGACCAATCACATCTCGCCCGTTGTGCCCATGTTAAGCTTTCTGTTCACAGATTAATTCAAATTCCTTACGGAGCTCGCCTTCAAGGCGATCAAGATGAGAAGAGGGCCTCGCTTTCATGTGCTTTTGGATCCCCCCAAGCCTTGCTAGAATTCTGCTTCCCGCTGAGTAATGCTCCCAAACACCTCTGGTTCCAAATACTAACGATTCGGCCGCCGCTTGAATGTTAGCTAAAAGGGGGATTCAGATCGTCGCCCACTCTCTCCGAACAACTTGCTCAAAAGATTCGGTTGACGCCATGCGGCTAAGTAACGAAAAGGGGCTTTCTTCTCCCAATGGTCGATCTCCCCCAACTTGTATACACATTGGTCGGTGGTCGAGCTCGGCTTAGGTAAATGATGTACCACGTCTCCCAAAAGCATTAAACCACTCGAATTACCAAGCGCCCGGTCAAGTCTTTGGAGAAGAGTTCCTCCGCCATGTGAATTTGGGTCCACTAAAGCCAAGGTCCGTTAAGCCACAATCAAATAAAAGGATGAAACAATGAATGGCCCACGGCTCACATCTGTATGAAGAAACTGAGAATGGCACTGCACAACAGACACCTGCAAAGAATCCCTCCACATCAACCAGATTCCACCTGAAAAACCCCTAGCCTCCAATCTATAAGAGTAGTCAAAGCCAGACTGCTTCACAAACTTATCTGCCTTGATACCTGAGATCCTTGGCTCAACAAGAACCACCATTAAAGGCTTATGTTCCTCAACAAAATGCATAAACGTTCTAAAGAAACTCTTACTTGCTGCCCCCTGACAGTTCCAGACAAAGATTTTCGTAATCATTAAAAACTATATAGGGAGAATCGGATACTCACACTAGACCCGAGGGACCATCGTCTTTGGCATTACATGGTATGGTTGGGACCGAGGTACACGGGGGCCACCACCAACTCTACGGGACTCACAAACTCCTCCTTAAGGGCCGCTATTGCATCCTTTGAAATGTGTTTTGCACAAGGTTTCTTCCTAACCTTCAAGTTCTTAATTGAGGGGGTTTGAAGTTTAACCCCTTGCGAGCTATGTTGCGTCATCCCCGAAGTAATACCCACATTCTCCTTTCCTCCCTTGTGGCTGCCCTTTCTAAGAAAATCTGACTGCGTCCCCATGGAAATATCCCCACTTCCCGGCAGGACCTCTTCCAGAGTAGGCGAGGACGGTGTAATTCAACTACCGAGTGACGTGTACTATCGAGATGATGGAACCATGAGAGGAATAACATCCTGGCTCTTGACCAGAGTATCTTTGGCACCTATTCCTGCTGAGTCAACCAGTCCGTGAGTCAGATCCATATTCACTTTCCCGATCTTGGGAACCCATTCGGATGCGTGCTGGATGTTACGATGGGGAGTAACCACCTTCATGGGTTCGGTGAGCCCAGACCGAGAAGGGCCTTCCTGTGACACCTTTTTGCCCCACGATTTGGATGGATCTTTAGGCAAGCCCGATTGCTGCTTAGTGGCCTTCCCAATACTAGAAGGAGAAGGGTCCTGAACACTCTTAACTTCCTTGACAGCTGGACTCCCATTTCCACCCCCAGCATTTATCACGCAATTATTCAACTGATCCCCCCCATAGCCTGCGTAATGTTCGCCTCCAAATCCTCATGTTCATAAAGGATATTAAACCGCGATCCGCCCTTATCCTGTGATCCCCCAGATTTCGCCTCCTTCCTCCCTTTTTGCTTAATTCCTTTTTTAACATACCTAACTTGCATCCATTCGCCGAACGGCGCCGTACTACGGGTTAATTTCGCTCGCCTAGGCGAGGTTTCCGACCATGATCCTCCGTAGCTTCCCAACGGAGCCTTCACCTACGTTGGCCGATGTATTCGCAACCGCCACACCGATAGCCGACTTACCTAGCCGACATTTATCTTTAGCATGGCCGAACCTCCCACACTCAAAGCAGATAAGAGGTAGTCCTTCATATTCCACCCCAAACGTTTTCCCATCAACTTTAATCCACTACACAAGAGGCTTATGCAAATCGACAAGAACAAGAATGCGTGCATACCTCCCCGTCCTCGGGATTCCGTCATATAATCGATCTTGAACACCTCTCCTAGAAGCCTACCAATTGCACGCAACGTGCTTTTATGATAGTATCGGAGCGAGAGGCCCGGTATCCCGATCCATACGACAAAGATTCGATATTATGGCATTGGAAGGGTCAAAATCTAACGACCATGGAAGCACCGTCGGATAAGCTCCGAAGATCATCCACGGACCCCGGCCAACACCTTTGAGTAGTCTTCCTCCAAATCAAATGTGGCAAAGAAAAACCACCCTCCATATCAACAAGCCTATATGATCCCTTCACCCTTGAGATGGCTCGGGTTACGTTAAGGAGATCAAAATAAGTAATTGATCGGCCCAATAACTTGATAACAACAGTTCTCTCCATTCCTTTTGTCAAAATATCACGGACTTCCGTGAGAAAGCAATAGACGGCATGTCCCCATCGGCTGCTTGATTAAAAAATCCGCATCGGTGACGACAACTTCCTCGACTCTAGATAACCACCACCATTACCTTCTGGTTTAGTAGCTTACTCCGATAAGAGATCCCTCCTATGCCCACCTTCTCTTCCATGACCACATCCGAATCCCGATGTCCCCCTCAAGGCCCCCATCGAGCACATCCGAGCGAAGACAAACTTTCTTAGTGGAACGCAAACCATCCGCCGACGGAGGTCGAGCGTCCTCTTTCGAGAGACGAGACATCCTCGAATAATTCAAACGCTCTCTATTGTGCACTCGACTAGAGTAGTATCAGCATTATTGTATTTTAACATCTCATCACAAAATTATTTCTTTTGTCATTCATTTAGCATCTGGCGAAATGATTATATCACATTTAATTGTTTAAATTGAGAAAAGTTAATTTTGGCAACTTTTTCAATTGTTTTGAGTTATTTAATTGTCTAAATATTTCAGAAAATTAACTTTAGACAATTAAATATCTTTTCAAATTGTTGAAGCTAACTTTGAGTTGAATTTTGTCAAAATTAATTCTTTAAACAATATTTGGATACATAAAAGCAAGTGGGAGGATTTTTCCTTTCAATTTGATTATAGTCCCTCCATTAAGATGTGCATATATTGGATTTATTTTGAATTTTAAATGCACAAAATAGTGGGAGAATTTGTCTAAGATGATTATCTAATCACATTTATTTGATTAAATTGATCAATTAAATTCTCATTAAAGATTTGTGTATATTTGGAATCTAAATGCACAAGATTAATTTTGGTGATTAATATTGTTAATATTAATTTAATCAAAGTGGGAGGATTTTATTTACTCACTTATGTTTAATCAAGGTGGGAGGATTTTATTTAGTACTTATGTTGATTAAATTAATTAATCAAAATTCCTATGGACATTATATGTGTGTATGGTATTTACATTGCATATATTTGATATTAGTGATTAGCATACATATTTGTTTAAGAAATAGCTACAACATCTTTATGCACAAATTGTATGCATATTTAATCACTTATATGTTATCCCATATCATAATTATGATTATATGTGCAATTAGTATAGGTATTAGAAGATATAACTGTATTCTAGTTTCATCAATTGAGAAAAACTCATGCTATGCTAAGGTCTTTGCCCACAGTTAGACTTTAGTGATATGAAATTATAATGTATGTTTTCGGATTTTAAATATAAATCTGAAAATTTATTTAAATTTGGATTTCATGTGATTATTATATATATTCTGTTATTTGCATGAATTAATTATACATGCAATATTGAGTTGAATAATATGTAAAACATGAAAAACCAATTTTATTTTTAATATTGCTTATAGTTTGTTGCAATATTAATTATTAATGTTTAGTGATCTATATATTTTTGATCAATTAGAGAGTAGCCACAAGATCTTTAATTAGTCAAAATTATATATTAAATGCTGGCTGCATACTAAAGAAAATCTATTTCAAGATATATATTTATGCTAGTCAGTGGAGTTATTTCATCAAGTAGTAAGAAGCAGTCATCTTCCATAATATAAGTTGAGTTCATATCTTTTTGAGGCTACTTCACATGGTGTATGGATGAAGAGTTTCATTTATGGGCTTAATATTTAGGCCATTGAGGTTATATTGTAACAATTCAGTTGCTGTTTTTATGGCTAAAAATAACTAAAGTGATAGTCGAATTAAGCACATCGACATTAAGTATCTAGCCATAAAAGAGTGTGTTAAAGATAAAGCAGTGGTTATTGAACACATAAACACTGAATTGATGATTAATGATCCTTTAACTAAAGGCATGCCTACATTGAAATTTCAAGATCATATAAATATTGGGACTTGGTTCCCTTATGTGATTTTCGTTGTAAGAACGATGTTATTTATGAAACTTCATTTGTGATGTTTTTCTCATTTCGATTGTGTACACATTTATTTGTTTAATTTGAGGATGTAACATCCCATTTTCTAAAGCGAATTTTTTTTTTTTTTTGCAATCAATCAGAGATGAGCAATGGAGCGTAAGAGTAATCGATCATAATATAACATGAACCATAGTGTAATAAAGTATTGACCTGCACATTACTCTGTGCCACGAACACGTGTCCTCAGCGCTAGGAAAACTCAAAGCGGTATTATCATGTCTTATAACCCGTACAAGGCTGTATGTAAAGCGGCGACCCTAAGCAGAGCCTAGGTATATGAACGTATCTATGACATATATGTATATGAGAGCTATAGGATTAGTGTTACAAGACGCGTCCGTACCTTCGTTGATGTACGTAGATGTTTCGCGGAATCGTACTTCTGACGGAAAACAATGGTTTGTCCGACAATGCACGTTGGACAACAGTAACGACAACAAATTAGGATTTCGACGTCCTATAAGAGTAATATCACTTTCATTAGTGATTTGGCACAATAATGGCATTTTAGGTAAAAATTACCATTTTGCCCTTCTACCCTAATCGGCGGAATTCGCCAAAGCCGTTACTCGACAAATTTCCTTCCCGAAATTTTGCCGAACTTCGACGCCATTATGATTTTCGAAAATAATGACTAAAATAGCCCTCCCTATGATACCCAATCATACTTGAAAATTTAAAGGCTATTCTAGCATTATAACATCTACTTGTGAAAGAGCTATAAAAACTACAACTTTTCAATGACTCGATCCCTACTATGTTTACACCTCTGCATATTTTTCAACGCAAACAAGGCTCTAAAACATTTGTAGGAATCTTGTCACCTACTTCCTAAATCTAACTAACAATTCTACTAACTACTAAACTAAAAACTAAAGACTAAAAGACTTACCGTTGAAGACTTTATACCCGATTCGCG
Organism: Acacia pycnantha; assembly: GCA_025563575.1. NCBI lineage: Eukaryota > Viridiplantae > Streptophyta > Magnoliopsida > Fabales > Fabaceae > Acacia > Acacia pycnantha. The sequence continues at coordinate 2,889,133 of JAMWYP010000016.1, forward strand.
TGATTTCGGAGAATTCACAAAATTCTGGATTTACAACTTTGAAAACATGTTCTCACTTAGTAGAAATGTCCAAGTTAACCTTTACTTTGATTCCATATAGGCCTCCAACAGTCCAGTTGAAGTTTTCTCGAAAAACGTGTCCGATCGCGTCCGGTGTCGGAATTCGTTTTCGGAGATATCAATCTCTTCGAAATAATTCACTGATTCCAAATATGTCTAAATAAATTCAAACCCATTCCTAAATGTTGAGTTAGAATTTATTTTCCTCTTTTCCAAAATTATGCCTATATGCATTTTTCCCTATTTTGTTTTATTAGGAAAATGCACAAACGGCCTCGGAATTAACTTAGGAAGAGTCTAATGGAAGGTAAAATTCCACCGATCAATAATCTACTTTGATATTGATAATCCCATTCCTAGATCTCTAGATAGGGTCCGTTTCCTAACTTAAATATTACTATTCACATATTTTACTTTAATTAAATTATATTATTATAAAAATGTGCAAGTTGGCCACTTGCTTCTCTATTTTTATTTTTCTTTGGCCCAAAATTTCGTTTTCCCCTTTAATTAATTTAATAAATATTTATTTTTATTTACTTAATTATTTAATGATTTATTTATTTAATTTTTCCAAAAATTCCAACAAAAATCCCTAATTGGTCCATTCTTGTATTTAGGCCTAAAAATACCTAAACTCAACTATTTTTCATAAAAATTTCCAATTAATTAGTAAATACATATTTACTAATTTTAAAACAAAAACCACCAATTTTAGGGTTTCATATAATTACTTGTGAATTTCCTTCACTCATGCTTAAGTAATTAGCCCAATATTACTTAATTACTTAATTATCATCACTTGATAATTTTCTTAATTACAATGTCTCATCATCTTCATATTATTGCATTAACCTTAGTATTTCCATGCCTCTTACATTATTCTATAATTTGTAAGGGTATTTTGGTCTTTTATTACTTTTGGCACATTCTTGTACAATTTCTCCAATTTCATAATTTATTAAATTACCGTAATTAGAGATATTATACTCTCCTAATTCACCTGGTCATTTTATTGCCTTTTGGTATTTTTCCATAATTTCCTAAGTTGATTACCCTTTACGGGGGTATTTTAGTCATTTTGGCACTTTGGCCATTAAACTCCCTAATTTCCTACGAAATTCTACTTAGAAAATAGACTATAATTATACAAGATCGGAGATTGAAATTTCACTTATCGAAATATCCAACTTTTATTTATAATATTCCGGATAAATATCCAGGTATTACATTTCCCCCCCTTACACAAAATTTCGCCCTCGAAATTTAATCTATACTAACTAAACTTCGGGCCATGAACTCGGGTACTTTTCCTTCATGTCACTCTCGGTTTCCCAAGTTGCCTCTTCGGGTGTTAAACCCTTCCGGACCACCTTCACTATCGGAATAGTCTTATTTCGAGCCGTTTCTCCTTATGATCAATGATGCGTTCGGCTCAACAATGAAGGTATTATCATGCCGTACTTCAACGTCTTCGTACTCAATGACATGACCTTGGTCTGGTTGGTATTTCTTCGGTTGTGACACGTGGAAAATGTCGTGAAGATTACTCGGAGTTCGGGGTAAAGCTATCGATAAGCTACTTCTCCACGCTTCGCCAAAATCTCAAAGGGTCCTACGTATCGTGGACTCGGTTTCTTCCTCTTAAGCGTTCGCCGACACCGATTCTTGGAGATAACTTTAGGAATACATGGTCGCCGACATAGAGCGTTAAGGGTCTCCTCCTTTTGTCCGCATAGCTCTTCTGTCTACTATGTGCGGCTAGGAGTCTCTTCTTGATCAACGCGATCTGCTCAGAGGTTTGTTCAAGCATATCCGGCCCAAGTAATTGCTTTTCAGATGAATCTAACTGGCGGTACATAGATTCGCTTCTTGTACCTGACCAAACCACTAAGTGATAGGTCATGGTCTTGGGTCTCACCTCGAGAGATTTTCTCACGTATCTCTTTTGCCCAATCATCTTGCCGCTGAGCTTTCTCAACTTCATCTCTCAGATCATACTCCCCTTGACTAACAAGAAGAGTTGCAAGATAGGCATCAGCTGGTGCATGAAGACCCATGCAGACTTGATTGGATAGATTCGGATCTACGAAATCTTCCGGTAATTTCTGCTCTTGTATCATCATATATGCCACCTGCACCGTCTTCCTGCTAAGAGCATCAGCAACGACGTTTGCTTTACCCGGATGATACTTGATCTCCAGGCTATAATCTTTGATCAGCTCCATCCAACGACGTTGTCTCATGTTGAGTTCTCGTTGATCGAACAAGTATTTCAAACTTTTGTGATCACAATACACTTCTACGGTTACACCGTACAAGTAATGCCTCCATATCTTCAAAGCGAACACGATAGCCGCCAGCTCTAGATCGTGTGTAGGATAGTTTAACTCGTGAGGCTTCACCGACGAGAGGCATAAGCCACCACTCGCCTGTTGCATCGGGACACATCCCAACCCTTGCCCACTGGCATCACTGTAAACAACATACTTCTCATCTGGATGCGGGATGATTAACACCTGTGTCTTGTAGTCAATCTCTCTCTCGGTTTAAAGCTCTCCTCACAGTCATCTCCCATACAAAGGGTTGATTCTTCCTCGTAAGCTTTGTCAATGGAAGGGCTAGACGCGAGAAATCCCGTATGAATCTGCGGTAGTATCCCGCCGACCAAGAAAACTACGGATCTCCGTCACGGTCTCGGCCGTTTCCACCCGAGCGCATCTACCTTGCTTGGATCAACTGCAACTCCGTCGCTAGATATAACATGGCCCGAAATTTCACTTAGGCAGCCAAAATTCGCATTTGCTCGGTTTAGCATATAGTTGCTTCTCCCCGAGTATGCTTAACACCTTCCTCGGATGTTCTTCGTGCTCTTCTTTGCTCTTGGGTAGATGAGAATGTCATCAATGAACACCACCACAAATTGGTCTAGGTGTTGTCGGAAGATACGGTTCATGTAATCCATGAATACCGCAGTGCATTTGTCAATCCGAAGGGCATCACAAGGAATTCATAATGCCCGTGCACTGGTTCCGAAAGCTGTCTTGGAAATATCACCATCTTTAACTCGCAACCGATGATATCCCGAACGAGATCAATTTTGGAGAAGACGGTGGAACCGGATAAGCTGATCCAAAAGATCATCAATCCAGGGAAGTGGGTACTTGTTTTTGACCGTTACTTTGTTCAATTCACGGTAGTCAATGCGAGTCGGAAGCTTCCATCTTTCTTCTTTACAAAAGCACTTTGGGGCTCCCCACGGTGATACACTGGGTCGAATGAACCCCTTCTTCAAAAGCTCTTCTAGTTGCTTCTTCAACTCCTGCATCTCGTTAGGAGCCATACGATACGGCGCCTTTGATATTGACCCCGTGCCGGGCATCAAATCAATGTTGAACTCCACTTCTCGGATAGGAGGTAACTCAGTAAGATCCTCCGGAAACACATCAGGAAAATCATTCACCACGGGGATATCTGGAGTGAAAGATCAGCTCGCTTTGATCGAAAAGAATACCATGTAGGCATGGCATCCTTGCTTCACGCACCGATTAGCCACGTAGCGGAGAGAAAGTTCGGGCTCACTTCAACTTTTCTCCGGAAATGATATCTTCTTCTTGCCACGATCGATCATCGCACCGTTGGCCGTCAGCCAATTTAGACCGAGTATGACGTCGATGCCGTGAAGAGGTAGACGGATAAGGTCCACTTTAGAAACTCGTCCATCCACGTTAGTAGTACAGTTCATACACACGTCAGAAGCTAAAGATTTTACACCCAATGGTGTAGATACTACAAGGTCAAAGGGTAATCTATAGGCATGCATTCCTAAACGATTTGCACAAGGATTGGTACCAAGTCAAAATATATATATTCTTATTATGATATTTGTACAAACGTATTGACCTAATGATCGGTCACATCCTAGTACAAGCCAAAATATGTTACAAGGTTTTATTCCAACGTACTGGCTATCTCATTATCAATATCTTGGATTTCGGGGTAGTCGAAGTTGTCTCCTACCGAGGAATGGGTTGACCTAGCAGGGCTCCCTGGTTCGGGTATTGCGTCCATTTGAGGCTGCCTGCCTCTGCCTCGACCTCGGCCTCCGCCTCGGCCCCTACCTCTTGGTGCACCGGCACCTCTTATGATGGCCATGTTTTAGCTTTTCTACATCATCCAAGCTGGTTTATGACCGGTGGTTACATTGTATGTCCCCACGTTGTCGTCATCGGATGAATGATCGAGCCAACAGTTTTCTCGGTTCTAAGGGCATACTAGCCATTGACTCTACCCTAAGCCAGGATCATATTTCGGTTTGGGGTCATTAGAAATATCGGGGTTTCGTCTTCGTCCCGCCGTCTCACGGAATTACGGATCTACGCGTGTTACGTCCTATTATTACGGGATAGAAGATCTACGAATGTTCGTTTCGTCCATCACTACCTATTACACTAGTGTCATATCGGTACTCATTGTCAAAAGTCAAAAAGTGCTCAAAGTCAAAAGACTTAAGAATCTAACTCCGTTATCCGACAGAATGGCCGGGTAAGTGTCTACCATGGGGCCTCACCGGGTTAGCGAAGTGGCGATTGGCACACCCACGTAGACTAGCCTTGCCTTCGGCACCAAACCGTTCGTGGTAACATAGTTAAACACTTGCCGAAAGATTGCTCGATACCATAAAGTGTAACATCCCATTTTCTAAAGCGGAATTTTTTTTTTTGCAATCAATCGAGATGAGCAATGGAGCGTAAAGTAATCGATCATAATATAACATGAACCATAGTGTAATAAAGTATTGATTACGGTAATCCTAAGGTTCGGAAAGTAATCGTGAAAGGAAAAGAAAGCGATAAGATAAAGATGACTTCTTCCGCAAGTCACTCCCCTGCTTTCCCAGGACATCAATTCGCGGTCCTCCAGGACCTGAAGCTACGGTGAGATTCAATTCACCGCATTGAATCTCGGGTAGCGGTTAACCTTATGCTCAAATAAAACAGTATATAGACAATGAGATATTCATGACATAACAAACAACATCTCATCGAAGTGTGACACGAGACGAGAACATAAGCATGAAGCAAATATGTAAGGTCCTACACAACAACATTGTGACACGAGACGGTACATAAGCATAAAGCAGTATGTAAAGTCCTACACATATATAGCTCGCACATTACTCGTGCCACGAACACGTGTCCTCGGCGCTAGGAAAACTCAAAGCGGTATTATCATGTCTTATAACCCGTACAAGGTTTGTATGTAAAGCGGCGACCCTAGCGAGCCGGTATATGAACGTATCTATGACATATATGTATATGAGAGCTATAGGATTAGTGTTACGAGACGCGTCCGTACCTTCGTTGATGTACGTAGATGTTTACGCGGAAGCGTGCTACGACGGAAAAGCGGTTTGTCCGAGAACGGCACGTTGGACAACGTAACGGCAACAAATTAGGATTTCGACGTCCTATAAGAGTAATATCACTTTCATTAGTGATTTGGCACAATAACGAGGCATTTTAGGTAAAAATTACCATTTTGCCCTTCTACCCCTAATCGGCGGAAATTCGCCAGCACTTCGTTACTCTGACAAATTTTCTTCCCGAAATTTTGCCAGAACTTCGACGCCATTATGATTTTCGAAAATAATGACTAAAATAGCCCTCCCCTATGATACCCAATCATACTTGAAAATTTAAAGGCTATTCTAGCATTATAACATCTACTTGTGAAAGAGCTATAAAAACTACAACTTTTCAGCGACTCGATCCCTACTATGTTTACACCTCGCATATTTTTCAACGCAAACAAGGCTCTAAAACATTTGTAGGAATCTTGTCACCTACTTTCTAAATCTAACTAACAATTCTACTAACTACTAAACTAAAAACTAAAGACTAAAAGACTTACCCGTTGAAGACTTTAGGACAATTCTACGAGGGCTTATTTGCACAATTCCCCAGAGCTCCTTTCTCTTCTTTCTCAACCAAAAATTTCGGCCAAGAGAAGGAAGAAAAGGTGTGAGAATTATGAAGGAGGGGGTATTTATAGGAAAAAAACAAGGGCCTTGTTTGGCAAATTTAAGGCTTTGTTTGGAAAATCAAGTTGTAATAACCCATTAATGCAACTTGTTCAAGAAGCCACTTCTTCTACACACACACACTCTTGGCCGAACCCTAGGGCTGATGTGGCAGCCCCTCATTGGCCCAAAAGTGGTGACTTAGCTCACTTTATGCCCGGTATAACCGTTTTCCCCGATCGGTACCCGATTCGCGTGATTTCGGAGAATTCACAAAATTCTGGATTTACAACTTTGAAAACATGTTCTCACTTAGTAGAAATGTCCAAGTCAACCTTTATTTTGATTCCATATAGGCCTCCAACAGTCCAGTTGAAGTTTCCTCGAGAAACGTGTCCGATCGCGTCCCGGTGTCGAATTCGTTTCGGAGATATCAATCTCTTCGAAATAATTCACTGATTCCAAATATGTCTAAATAAATTCAAACCCATTCCTAAATGTTGAGTTAGAATTTATTTTCCTCTTTTCCAAAATTATGCCTATATGCATTTTTCCCTATTTTGTTTTATTAGGAAAATGCACAAACGGCCTCGGAATTAACTTCCGGAAGAGTCTAATGGAAGGTAAAATTCCACGATCAATAATCTACTTTGATATTGATAATCCCATTCCTAGATCTCTAGATAGGGTCCGTTTCCTAACTTAAATATTACTATTCACATATTTTACTTTAATTAAATTATATTATTATAAAAATGTGCAAGTTGGCCACTTGCTTCTCTATTTTTATTTTTCTTTGGCCCAAAATTTCGTTTTCCCCCTTTAATTAATTTAATAAATATTTATTTTTTATTTACTTAATTATTTAATGATTTATTTATTTAATTTTTCCAAAAATTCCAACAAAAATCCCTAATTGGTCCATTCTTGTATTTAGGCCTAAAAATACCTAAACTCAACTATTTTTCATAAAAATTTCCAATTAATTAGTAAATACATATTTACTAATTTTAAAACAAAAACCACCAATTTTAGGGTTTCATATAATTACTTGTGAATTTCCTTCACTCATGCTTAAGTAATTAGCCCAATATTACTTAATTACTTAATTATCATCACTTGATAATTTTCTTAATTACAATGTCTCATCATCTTCATATTATTGCATTAACCTTAGTATTTCCATGCCTCTTACATTATTCTATAATTTGTAAGGGTATTTTGGTCTTTATTACTTTTGGCACATTCTCGTACAATTTCTCCAATTTCATAATTTATTAAATTACCGTAATTAGAGATATTATACTCTCCTAATTCACCTGGTCATTTTATTGCCTTTTGGTATTTTTCCACTGTGATACATGGAAGATATTACTCGCTTTAAGAGGACCTATCGCTATGATCCATGCATTTTGTTTCTCAGAGGTATATACTGAAGTATGTGGACCAAGTGGGAGAATGTTGAAATATTTAATTTAGTAATCAATATTCCGTTATTTCTATTAATGGCCCACATTATTGCCGGTTCTGTAACCGTCCATTAATATTGTAATGGCCCAATTAATACGCAATAAATGCGTATTGAATGCGTTTCCTTTTTTAGCTCTGTGATGGCCAGAGGGGAAACGTACGGTGTAATTCGGTCTGGTCCCCTGAACCTGCTCTGACCTTGACGAAAGCACACCATCTGCAGATTCAGAGAGAAGGATCAGAAGTTTTGAAACTCGGAGTTCGTCCCTGCTTGCTTATGGAGACAAATCAATGGCGGGAGGTATTTGTGATCTCTATTTCATTTTTCCGCATTGATCTAAATGTTAATCTGTGTTTAACATGTTTAGATCGCTTAATTGTCTAACATTTATTACTTTTTTTTCAGAAAAATATTCTCTCATTTTTTCTAATTAAAGTAGCATAATTTTTGAATTAAAAAGGTAAATATTGATTTCTTATTAAAAAGAAATGGATGTAGTACTAATTTAGAATTATCAGTAAAAAAATATTAATACAGGTTTTTCAGAATTTATTTTTTAAGAGTAAATACACTTTTTGGTCCTTGACAAAAAACAGGATCCCTATTTTGGTCCCTGACGAAAAAAAAAAAGTCTTGTAGTCCTCACAAATTCAAAATACACTCAATTGGTTGACATTTTGATCCCTCACAAATTTCTAAAATGTCCTTTTTAGTCCATAAAAAAAGACGAATAATGATCGATTTTTTTATAAGAGACCAAAATGGAGATAGCGTTTTTTGTCAAGAACCAAAAAGGGTATTTACGCTTTTTGTAATATATCTTAGTTTTTTTTTTTAAGATGCTGATTTGGCCTTGGGGGGCAATTCAAACCATGCCTTAAGAACTGGGCGCGTGTGATTTAAGAAAAATGGTAATTTAATAGTGAGATTGATGGTGATCTAATTACGCAAACCATTAATAATTAAAAAAGCGTTGAAATGTGAGTACCAAAGAAGCTGCACCTGGTGGAGAATTATCTAAATACATTTTGATTACATAATTCCTTAGTCAATGATTCTTCATAATATGCTTTTGTCATGTTTAAACCTTGGCTTAACGATGAAGGCAAAAATGCTCTTAAACTTTAGTTTGGCCAAATTATACATTTAATTATTTATATTTGCATTAAGTTTCATTTTAACCCATTAAGTTTATAAGTTTATTTTTATTCCTTTAATCTTAACATCGTTTATCTCATTATCAAAAATGATGATTCAGCAAATGACTCTACAATTAATAAATGCTGACTGGGTGAGTGATTGTGCAATTAAATATTATAATATAATATGTTTATATTCTAAATTATGTAAACTGAAAAAAATGACATTGTTGTTAAAAGAGGCTAACATCCATTTATACCAATTTGAAATTACCAAAATACCCAACTAAAAAATCTGCCCCTTCCAACCTCTGATTTTTTTGACCTGAGTATATATTGTCATTAAAAGAATGAAGCATAACAGAGCAAACAAACGACTTCGAGCAATGCCAAACTAAGATCAACAAGAAATAAAAGAAAAAACTAGTAGTGAGAAATCTATATAACGCAACCCAGTGTTAAGACATAGAACAAGCACTAAAATAAGATTTTTTTTTCAAAAAATTTACTTAATTAAAGCATATTAGAAACTTTTTATTAGACTAATACTCACGCCACTAATGGTGTGAAAGGGGTTCACGCTCTTGACACAAAAATGTCGGTGGCGTGAAGAAGGTTCATGCCACTAGGTGGCGTGAACAATGATATGGAATCGGACCCACAACAATTGAGTGGGTCGATTCATTGTTCACGCCACTAGGTGGCATGAATCTTCTTCACGTCGTGTCGATGGCATGAACTTCATTTACGCCACTTGTGGCGTGACCTTTCCTTACGTCACAAACTGTATTACTTTGGTAAAATGTTTTCAATCTGCTTTAATTAAGTAAATTTTTTTTTAAAAAAAATATTTTGGTGCTTTTCCCATTAAGACATAGAACAATCAACCAACAAAATTCTATCTTGGAATCAAGTAAAAAATAATCAGTCTTACTATGTTATTTGGATAAGTGAGCTCATCTACACAAATATCTCAAAGTCATTATAAACTTTATTTTGAAAAAAAATCAAAACCTTCAAATGAAGACAACTTGAAGACGATCCAACAGCTACCTCTATTCTCTACTACGGCCTCGATCTCGCCACCTCCAACTTAGACGACGTTGTCGTTCTCGTCTTCCCTGATTGGGTCAAAACGTTTCAACAAAAGTGGAAGCCCCTGGCTGAAGGACATAGTAGAGGAACAAAGGAGGAAAAATCCAGCATTAAGAACGCCACATCCTCCTCTCACCATGCAGCAACAGTGATGGGGCAAGACCAGTGAAGACGAGAAAGAAGTTGAGTTATTGTTGTCCTCCGTTCGATTTGCAAAGAGGAAAGGGGAGAAAAAAGAAAGCACAATAGATTTGGATTTACAAGACATTGGGAGAGACGAGAATCATCACAGTTGCTAGCAGATAGTTGTTATTGACGTTGTAGAAATGCCGCTACCGTCACCGGCATCTAAGAAGACAATGGGAAGATGGAGGAGCAGGGGAGAGTCGACAATGGAGGGATCAATAAAGCAAGGGCATTAAAGTAAATAAAAAATGTATAAACTTTTTTTTTAATAGTATGGGTCTCACCAACCAACGTTTGTCTAACGGTAGTGTGATTTCTGCTTCAGTTTTGTAAGTTCATGTGTACTATTGCACCTCCCAGAAGTATATGATGACAGATGTACTTTTACAGTAAAAGCTCATTACTCTAAAAAAGCTCTAGTTTTGGGTAAAAGACAATTTGGTAAGACAATATTCCATTACAAGGTTCTCTCAAAAGCAATGCCGAACTATTATTTGCCAGTTTGTGATGAACTATCCTGTAGCATCTTCCACCATGTCCCAAAAGATCCTCTAGCATCTGTAAAGAAAGTATAATTCTCCAAAAGATCCTTATCCAAACAGGCCCTAAAAAGCTATCATTAGCCCGTACAACCCTCCTATCCTGTAAAGAACCAGACACTTGACCACATGGAGATACCCAAATATCCCAACATAAATTGCCACAAAGCATAGACCATTGAATATTTTTAGCATGAGGTTGTCCAACTTCTTGCTTTTAGTTCCATCTCACCCACTCTACTCCTTGTAATGTCATTTTTGTTAATTTTACAAGTTAACAATGAAATATTTTTTTAGCAATTTTTCCGTTTTTTCTTAGGGTAAAATAAAATATCATCTAGCATCTTAATGTTATTTTTAGTTGCATCAAACACTCTTAATCTTATTTATATTACATCAAGCACCATAAATCATAAATAAGATTAGTATACTTAATGCAATTAGAAAATAAAAACATTAGGGGTGCTTGATGCTAGTGAGAAATAACATTAAGGTAAAGGATACTAATACTTTACCATCTTTTTATAGCTTTTTTTTTTTTTTTATTGCAATTAGAATATACTGGAGTCCACATTGGTGCTCATCAAATCAATGAGCAACTAGTGCTCATCCACTAGACCACAATCATGTGTAAATAAAGTAAAGAAAATTTGTCGTGCCTATCGAACCTGCCCATTTAGGCCAGAAAATTGTTAGGGCTGGGCTCGAGATTTTAACCCCTAAAACAAAACAAAAAATGCTTCTCTAAGAATCGGCCCTAATGGGCTGAGGGCTTAAACAAGCCAACCCTAATGGGCCGAAGGTCTAACGGGCTTTTCCGATTAAGCCCTATTATTTTTTAAAAAAATATTCCTATAATGCTAATATTATTGATTTTTTATATTATTAATTATACTACAAATATTTAGTTTATATTATCTTTTTTTAGAGTTGAATTTCATTAAATGGTTTGATTTATTTGGGTTTGGACAATGGCTTATTTACTTGAACTTTAAAAAACGGGCTAATGTGTACTTTAAATAATGATTTGATTTATGTTATACGCGTTAATATTTCAAAACTATATATATTCAACAAGAGGGTATTTTTATACTCATATAAATTCTATAATTTAAATTAGAAATTTATGTAGTAAAGTATCTCAAACTAAAACAAAATAATAATAACTATATTGCAAAATTTATGATTCAAATTCTCGCGCATGTGTGTGTCTAGATATATAGATTTTTTTTTTTCCCTCAAAGTCTAGATACATAGATTTAGATATAGTGATGATTAAGTGGTTTGATTAGTTCCCCTTCGTTACTTTTACCAGTGGCAAATTCGCAATTGCTGTACAGAGTACTCCCTCTAGTCCTTATTATAAAGCATCAACTAGCAAGTTTATTTAGTCTTTTTTATAAGGAACTTGCTTGTTCGCAATGAGCATTAATTATTTTTTTCATGTCTGCCCATAATTAATAAGGGTAGTGGGTGAGAATAATAATTAATATAAAATTAGAGTTTAATGCAATTAGTAGGGGTAATATTGAAAATTACTTAGATTCTAGGACAACTTCATTGACTTTAACTACTTTTATTGGTTTGTGAGAAAAGTTAGTTGGTTCCTTATAATAAAGACCAGAGGGAGTATGAAGTTAGTGACAGTAGAGATTACCAAGCAATATGGGATCATTGAAATCATTATCAATAATTACAACTAAAATAGGAGGCAGCTGCAACTGCCATCACTGATGAGTCTACCAGATTTTTAAACTTTCACCAAAAGCACGTTAAAACGTTAACACATGAAAGAAAAGAGAGAAAGGAGAGATTTTGACAATGAAGAAGAGAGAGACAGAAGAAAAGAAATTTTATGGACCTTAATCTTGGGCAACACAAACGCAGGTTACTACTTACTAGTTCGTAGCTAAAGCTACTATATTTTTTTATTCTTCTGCATAGCAGTCTTTGGACTTTAATTAACATGAAAAGCTAGTTAAACTGAAGCTAAATGCCATTTGGCAGCTAAAACTAAGACTACAATTGGCTGCGTTTACAAGACCTCATATACATGTGTACATAGAAAAAAGCAATCAAAGCCAATGGAAAACATGAAGGCAAAGTACCAAAAGCTGTACATGATGGATGGATCATCCCTTGCGTTCGAGCTCCATGGCCTCCAAAGTAGGGCTATGAATATCCAGAGGGACATGAGTGAAGCCATCAGTACGATGTCGCCGTGCTTCTGCATTCACAATCCCGGCCTCCACGTCCTGCTGACCTCCTACTGCATTATTATTCTGGTTATTCCTATTTGCATTAGATCGCGATTCCTCCTCCATTGCTTGGAAATATGCATATGTTCCCCACCCTGCAAATATCAGCAGATTTAAAATAAGCATGGAGTAACCACAGCATTTCTTAAATGCACAGATTTGGAAAATAAGTCACTCATAGACATAGTTCCTTCTGAGCTAAAAATTTGCATGCTTCTAAATTTTAGCATAGAACCGGCAAGAACCAGACAGAGACAACCAATGAGGATCTGAACACAGAAAATCTATTCTTTGTATTTAGAAGATAACAAAGTGCTCTTCAAGACAAAAAATCAAGATACTGTGGTTCAGTGAATTAAGAGGAGAAGTGGCACATTTATTACTAAACATTAGAGGTACAGTTAATTAATATGGACATTTTACTATTGACATAGTTCAATGTACTGATTGAACCATGTCTGGATAAGAACATGATACGATCAGATATGCCTCAGACATGGCCAACGAAACTTTGACTTGATAATTTAAAACTCATAGAGGGTGGTTGTTAAAATCAAGATATAAAAAAGAATAGATAAACGTGTTACCATCATCATTGTAAGGGGGTGGAAAGAACTGCCGGTAGCAGAAGGTCGCCACAACAAGCCCTGTAAGAAACATACAAAGAGGCGATAGTTTATTTCTTCTTCCCTAATTTAAAAGAGTTCTGATATTGATATAATACCCAAATTATTTTTTGTTGCAGGATAATTAGAGTAGAAAGAGACCTAGAAGACCTCCAGCAAACACATCTTGCCAATGGTGCCAATAGTCATCTACCCGAGAGACACCAACTAGAGAAGCAACAAGTAGAGGAAGAACAACAATGCATAGCCTTGCCACATGGCCTCTCCGGTCAAATGCTTTAATCTTTCCAGATAGGTACAAAGAAAGAAAACCTAAGCCTGCAAACGACCCTGCAAAACTGAATTTTATTAGACCAGAGGTTCATGCATGCATTAAATATATTAGCCTATTAACTAACTAGTAGAATAAGAACGATGGAGTAAAAAACAATTAATCAGTACTCCCTCTGGTTCTTATCATAAGGCACCAACTAGTAAATGTATTTAGTTCTTTTTATAAGGCACTTACTTGTTCCCAAGGAGCATTAATTATTTTTTTTCAAATATGCCTCTAATTGATAAGGGTAGTGAGTGAGTAATAATTAATATAATATTAGAGTTTAGTGCAATTAGTAGGGGAAATATTAGAAGTTACTTAAATTGCAACTTTATTGACTTTAACTGTTTTTATTGGTTTGTAAGAATTGTTAGTTGGTGTCTTATAATAACATTCATTCTTTTTTCTCTGAAAGATGGTCAGAACTTCATCTGGGTTCAAATCCTACTGAGAGGTTCACTAGAGATCAGAAATTGTGGACCAGAGGGAGTATGAGTTATGAACTTAACCTATATTATGAATAGTAGCAGTTACTAGGTAAAACTATATTAGATTGCCACTCTTTGATCCTCTATTTTTAAAATGAAAAGGGTATAAGTGAAATATGGTTATAAAATGTTTACCATATCAGTTAATTAGCGATTAAAAAATCTTTAATTGAAATATTATTGCTCACAAGATGTATGGCCGCTTGGGAAACTCTTGTGTCCTTCTTTTATATCACTAACTTTTCCATGACAAACCACACCTCCCAATTTATTGTAAACCTGTAAGGGTAATCAAGAAGACAATGATTATATGACCACCTTCCAAAGCAGATTACCGCATGCTATATGAATTGACTACATGGGGAACTGTTCCCCCATATTTTAAATTGCTAAGCTGGGCTTGGGCCCACATTTTCCATTAAAAAAATAGACAGTTTACATACTACTGATAGTTTGCTGAAAACATTCAGCAACCAGAGTTAAAGAAGATCAGAATATGCAAAAGAACAACCGATATTAAAGAAAAGAAAATTTTTGTTGTCATTTGCACAGAATTGGCCACAAGTCCGCCTGATCTTAGACCTCTCCATCTCTCTGTGTCCAAAACATTTTTGGTAAATACTAAATCATCTAATGAGAGAAAATGAGGTATATACAAGAACTATAGTGTGTTCCATGTACCCTTGAATCAATTTTCTTTTTTGGACAATACCCTTGAATCAATACTCCCACTGAAATTAAGAAGTAAACTATGAAACATTGGACAATCACTTTTGACCATGTTTTTAGGTATAAGGAAAACAATTCTTGCAGTGACTGGTTATGCCCATCACATGGACGTAGAGTTTCAAATGATGCAGACACCTTCCTTAGGTTATTTGAATCTTTCGCTGTCTAACATGTGTATCAAGCATGTTGCTCCTAAGAGATAGCTTTATCCTCTATATGGCTTGACACTATATCTCGTTCATTCAAAAACAATTAATAAAGAAAAGAAAAAGAAAAAGGTATTCACCGCATTTGCACGAAACTCAAAATTAAGTCATACTGTTTATGATTAGTGCACAATATTGGCTTCTTCCACGTTATATGGTTTATGTTGATTATATTGATCTTGATATTAAAAATACAATCAATTTGAAATAGATGATACTTACCTCTACCCCATCAGGAAAGCAACGCCAAAAGAAGTCAGGTCTAGGCCGGCCAACTGCATCTTTTATTGCATCAGTCAGGACTGCGGTGACCAGCACCGCAAAGAGGAGACCTGCTCGCGATGAAGTACATTACTTACTAACTGCATTTGCATAATTCTTCAAAAACTTTTAAGTACTGATGTACGCATATGAAAGTGCAAAGAAAAATTACCTAAAATACTGTGGTGCAAATCATAAACATCTCTCCTACGCATATAGAAGAAAAGGAAAACAGCAATGGGCAACAAAACTGCATAGAGCTGACCATTAAGAGAGAGAAAATATCAAAATTCACTCTGCTTCTTGCAACAACTGAGGTTAACAAGTTGCTAAAAAAGAGAAGTGTTAGAAACAAACAAGGTAGATGACTAGATTCCAGTTATCTGTTTCGTTATCATGATAATTAATAAAGCATCAAATCAAGCAGTTTTCAATGCAGAACTATAAAAAATGAGTATAATCATTACACCTTAAATTGACGCAATAAAATGGGTGAATCTTATGCAGAATAAATATATGGACCCAACAGAACAGATCCCATGACAAGCGAACAAAGGTTTCAGAATTAAAGTCTTAAATCTTTCAGATAAAGAACAAAACTTACAGGAACAGCCCACACTGGCACTGTGTTATCTTTCAGGGGATACTTGAGGTCTTCCATCATGTCTCTTCCAACAAAGCGATAAAATGGATGAATGGCATACAGAATGACCTCTATCACCAAAAGAAGAAGCAATATAAGCCAGTCTTGCAAGTGATTTCTTGCAAGTGAAGCTCCATGAGATTGGATAGTGTGAGCCGCAGGATCAACTTGGCCCATGCTTCCCAGCTGTGAAAAAACAAAGGCAGACAGTGAAATTGGAAAGGAATCTTCTAATTACCAGGTTCGGACATTGTAAAAACTCGAGCATTTTCTGCACTGAGATCTCAAATACTTCCAAGATGGCTTTAAAAGTCTTATTAATTGACCTCTATACACACACTTGTTATTTCCTCTTCTGATTGAAGAAGAAACTCTGCTTCACACATGTCCAATTTAGGTTATAATAGCAGACACGTTTTCACACTTACACCAATGATGCATATATTTCCAGAATTCTGTTCAAATTGCAAAACTCTGCTATTATACTCTGGTGAATATGTGTATCAATAAAAAAAATTAAAATTGAAGAGCGTGCGGTTTATGCAGGCTAAACCAGTATAGGAAAATTAATTCTACCAAAACGTGACAATTCAAACTGCTGTATACAAAAACCTTTGCATTTTGCAAAACTGTAAAGCTCTATTTCGGTATAAAATTCCGCTCTAAAATATGACAGTACACGCCAAATTCATAAATCCGCTAAATATTAGGAAGATGACTTACATAGATGACTGATTTTTTATTTATTTTTTTAAATAGCACCCAACGAAATTGGATAATTGTTGAAGAATTAATTCATGGAGTTAAAACACTCCTTACCCAATCAAGAAAACGAAAAGAAAACCAGAAAGCATTTCACTAATCACTAACCTTAAACAAGGCCAAGAATCTTCCAAACGAAAATCGAGATGCCAGTACATCCTTCAACGCCATAAAAACGAGGCAGTATATGAGCGCAGTCACAAAATTTCCGATAATTATGCCTATAACACAACGACGCTGAGATTAGCCGACAGTGAAAGGGAAGGGCAAAAGAGGTTCATTGTTCCGTGTAGAGAAAGAGGGAGAGAATGAGAGTGAGTGAATGAGTGAGAAATTATCCGAAACAGAACGAGAAAGAAAGTCAAAAACGCAAAGGAGTGGAGCCCAAGGAAAATAATATCCCATTTTCAAAATTTAAAAAGAAAAAATAAGAAAATTTTCCAGAATCTATTCCACACAGTGAAGAAGAAGAAGAATTTACCAGTCACCAGTGAATGAATGCACGAAAAGAGAGAAGGAAAAGGAAGTTTCAACTTCCCAAGTTCGAAGCAAAATGATTTGGCGCGGAGCGGTTGTCTACTTTATTGAGCGATCGCGTGTAACATTTCGCTCTTGTACCGAAATAACGACTCGTTGGTTTTTGCCTTTTTTTTTTTTTTAATTCAAAAAAATACCTCTGAAATTTTAAAATTTTAAATAAGTGATTTCTTAATAAAATAAACGGTTAGTTACTCTCTTTTTCTTTAGTTGCACATTTGGTATCCAGAGTTTCACTCTAAATAATCTGAATCCGACCCACATCGCGCATCTGACTATGGTAAGAGAGTCTTCCAGCGGGGTTTTCTGCATTCACAAGGCTCGAATTCGAAACCTTACTTAAGCGACACCAACCGCTTACCACTTATGTCAACCCCGTTTATAAACTGTTAATTACTTTACTATTATTATTAATCTTATTATTACTATTGTTAAGATGATTTTAAAGTTTTCAAGTGATATTTTTTCTCTTTTTATATAATTATAATTGTTTGATATAAATAAATATGAATTTTTGTAGAATAAATAAAAGGACGACTCCCTGTAATTTTACTTTACTTTTAATATGACCTTAGAAGTCTTTTACCACGTCCTAATCATTTCACCTCATATCATTTAGGTTCCTTTAGTTTAGTCTTCTTTTTATCATATTTTTCTTGTTTTATATGAAAGAAATAGATTATTGGAACCTAATTAAAAATAAAGTGAAACTATAAAAACTCAATGAAAAATTACAAAAATAAAATTATAGGGCTTTTCATATTATTTTTTTTAAAAAATAATAATGTAGTATCTTTTTCAGACGGTCAAAGACTCAAAATCTTAACCAATCATTTCATTCTTTGAAGCAGACAAGTTTATGACTTTCTTGAGCATAATTTTTTATTTATGAATGTGTATACGAAAAAGACATTGACTATATTATTTTAGGGTTTCATTTGCATATATATCGGCTAAAAGTTTATTTAATGAGTTTAATGTTCTCCAGTTGCTGCAGAAACTTTTTTTCTATAGCACTTAAAAGTGGGTGGGTCCCACTAATATTTTCTCTCTTATCTCTTTATTATGGGACCCACTCATTTTTATGTGAGTACTGCAGAAAAAAAGTTTCTGCAGAAATATTAAATCCTTATTTAATTATAATAAATTGCTGAAAGAATCCCTTCGTTATAATATTTATTGTCTAAATATATCTAAAATTTGTTTAAAGACTTAGATTTTAAAAAGGTGCAACTTTTCTTTAATTAAATGTAACACATTTTTAATTATGTGAAAATATATTCCGTTTTGCGTCCAAAATAGGATGTGATAAGTGTAACTCATCTTTAACTGTGTTGATAAAAAAATTGTATCTTTAACTATTTAAAAAATTTCTATCCTTTCCTCAAAAAATCTGAAAAATATTTGTGTTTTCCTCTTAAATAAAACACATTGGCATATAGCTAAGTATAATAGAGAGATTAAATATGAGTTGCACCTACTCAAAGACTTAGGTTAACTACGACTATAATAGAGAGATTGACTTTTTTTTTTTTTTAATGTATATAAAATTAGCATTCCATCTGTTTGCTTTTCCCTTATTTTTCCGTATATTTATTTATGTTACAAATAGCTAACAAGATCTTTCAAATAAAACTTATGTAAGACTTTAAAGACATTTTTTCATTTATTTATTTTAACTCATAGATCACCAACACAAATACTACTCCACTATTTTTAATCACAAACAACTCCAACTACAATGTTGGGATAGAGATCCGGATTTTCTCAACGGCATGTTTCTCATAATCCTTCAGAATTTTTAGATTTAAGCGTTCAAAGAGAAACACATCATCTATTTCATATTACCGTATACAGTAAAAACTACCGCACGCGGTAGATATGAAAATTTAAAAAATAAAGACATTTTTCTCGGGACGTTTAGATCAATATTTGGATGGTTAGGATGAAAAGATACTTAGAGATAAAGAGAGATGAGATACTGAGATAATCTGCTCGAATTGGGATAGGTGGTAACGTACAACTAAAGCATTTCAAATTCACTAATGCTAAAATCTTATCTATAAATAGTATTAATCATGCATTTGAATATAATCACTTTATAAAATGAAAATAATTGAAGGGTTGAAAATTCCAATTGTGGCTGTCTAAAACAGAAAAGCATAATCAATAATATCCGCTGGTTTTTAGATGTTGATAAGGATAAAGGTGCTAAGTCCCACCACTACCCAATAATTTCCACATTGTGTATCATCACTCAATTATTTATTAGACTAAAATTATATGGCTAAGTGTAAGTAGTTTGACCTTTATAATAATGGAGTGCCAATTTCTATAGGTTGATAATTGGAGTAACAACAAAATATTTTTTTTTTAGTCCTTTAACTTCATCATGTGATGTTTTATTTTTTCTATCTCTTAATTTTATAAGGTGTTTTTTTAGTCCTTAAGCACTAATAATGTTAATTTGTTATTGATATTTTAAATGTTGAAAAATAATTTTCAATGATGACATATTAAGTTTACTTTTCAAAATAATAGTGATTATTACTTTTTTTTTAAAAAAAAAAAAATCAGACTAATGATGTTAGGATTACATGACTAAAAATATATTTTCTTTTTAAATTAAGGGACCAAATTAAAATTTTGTATAAAGTTAAAGTATCAAATGTATACTTTTGTCTAAAAATTAGACTCCTCATTTCTTTGTACTCCCTTCTATCCGTCCAAAATATAAGGCATTTTTTAAAAGAAATGCTTGATTCATAATATATGTTACTTAGAGAATTATTAATTATCATATTTTTTAATTTTCCACCTATATATTAGTTGTACATATTAGATATTATGAAACAGGAGAGTGGTTTGATAGATTTAAATTAGTACAAAGTTACCAATAAGTTGTTGGTTGAAGTGGTAAGGGGTCTCACATTTGTAAGGAGGAGAACACAAGTTTGAATTCCCAGAAACGCACTTGTTGAAACATGTGAGAACTCTTTACCCTCTAAGTCTCGAGAGGAAAACCTTGATCAAATAAAAAAAATAAGTGCAAAGTTAAAAAATCTTTCAACTTAAGATATATTTACGGGTTAAGGTTAGCACATTCAACTTTTATCAAAAGTATAATAGTAACCATAAACTAACTTTTTGGGGAAAAGTAACAATAAACTTTTAAAATTGGGACAAAACACTTAAACCCAATTAACTTCCATTTATTACAATGACAAAAAAATTAATCTTTTATCCCTTAAAGTTTTGACTCACTTATAACTGAGTCTCTTTTATCGAACTTTTCACATGCTTGCAACTTAGTCCCTGATGTTTCTGAGTCATCCTATGTGGAAAAAATGTTAAAAATTGCTTAGGTGGATTTTAAATAAATGAAAAAAAATAAAAAAACAGTGTCCCCGTCCCCGCCAACTCGCATCCCCCTTTGCCTTTGTTTCCTAGAAATCTCGCTAGGTAACCGTAGCATCCATAACAAATCCTTCTAAAGCACCAGAGAGCAGCGAATGACTGAGATTAGAGGAAAGGTTGAATCCAATTATGATGCTTTCAACTCTTATAAAGCACCCAAGTATGTAAGAAAAAACTATTGCGGAAAAAGAGATTTCTTAATTTTTGAATGATAAATGATGAATAGTGCTTGGAAGAAGATGAGATTAGAAAAAGTCTAAGTACACCCACTTCACAATATACCTAGTGCACAATCTATCCTTTTAATAACAAATGGTGTTAGTGCCAACATTTCGCCTAAGAAATGGTGAATTGGGTGATATTAAAAATTTAAAAACAAATGCAATTATCAACTTAATCAAGAGATAAGAGTTAGAGAAATATCATTGAAGTGTACACAAGAGTTTATACTGGTTCGGCCTTAACTACTTGACCTACATCGAGTCTTCAGAACGCCTTTGAGATTTTCACTATCTTTCCAAGATTCGACGGGTTTTTGGCATCACAGTACAAGAGAGTTCCTCAACAAGACACTCACTCCCCCTTACGCTTTATAAGTTGACAATCACACTCAAAATCCCACTACCTTGAGATTTTCTTTACAGGAATTGAATATAGTTGGTAATCTCTCTTACAGAGTAACTAGATAAACACTGAAAAACAAATCGAATATTAGAAGATATCAAAAATAACTAAGCAATAAATATACATAATGTTGGTCGTTGGCTTCGTTAATGCTCCGACTTGAATGCTTTGCTATTTATAGGCAGTCGACATTAATGACCGTTGTGAGTATTCAAATTTGTCCATTAGAGACAAATTGTAGCCGTTGATGAAATTCAATGTTTTGTCGCTTTCTCTTCGCTTCATCAAATGCTTCAAACGCAATCCCTCTATTCTACTATGCTTTGATTTAATGCTCTGACAGATTTTTTGCTTTTGAAGTTAATTCAAGCTTTAATCACTTGAAACTTATACATAAATGATACTAGTAATATTGAGAAGTAGTATAAGTGATTATCAAGTTTAATCTAATGTTCATCGTAAGTATCAAAATTATTGAGATGTTGATTTTCAAAAGACGATGAACATGCACTCGAGTGTGATTCAGGATCACTCAAGTGATACCTTGTCACTCGTTATCATAGAGTAACTCGAGTGTCCAGATGAACTTTGTGATTGGTAGTGAAGTTTTGTAGAAAAGCTCATCACTCAAGTGCTTGAAATATAACTCAAGTGATTTTCTGTTGTTTGGAAAATGCTTCAACACTATCAGGTGACTCAAGTAAATTTATGGATCACTTGCACACGTTCGCAAGTGATCTCAAATCACTCGAGTGATTCTCAAGATCACTCAAGTAATCTTCTGTTAAGATCACATTTATGGGAGTGCCTTGCTAAAACTTGCAAGTTATCACCATCACTCGAGTGATCACTAATTCACTCGAGTGATCTTGAGCATATCACTCGAGTGCTCACAACCATTACTCGAGAGATCTACTCCAGCTTCCAAAATCTTTGCGAGTCACTTGCAAATTCTAGCAAGTGATGCTAAATCACTTGAGTGATCTTGCATAACTTTATAATTTTATCGAGTGACTTGCAGAAATCCTGGGAGTGAAAATACATCATTCGAGTGCATCCACTCCTACTTGAGTGATCTTCTTTGATCATTCCAAGTGAAGAATATTCAATCGAGTGACTTGTTGATTCAAGTTTAGTTCAAATACAGTTCCATCACTCAAATGTTTAAAAACTCACTCGAGTGACTTGAATCATCAAGTCAACTTTCTTTGTATATCGGATTTGTTGTCATCAAAACAGTAGTATGGGAACTAACAAATGGAACTATGGATCATTTACATGATGCTTGTCATTTTGAAGGCCCTTTAATATAAGAAAACTTATCTCACCTTATGCTTGAAAGGAGCTTCTAAAGGATTTATCATGGACGTCGTGGATGCCTAGCGAGATTTCTAGAAAACAAAGGTGGAGGAGGATTTGAGTCAATGGGGACAAGGACATTGGTTATGTTTTTTAAAATTGTATAAAATCCACCTAAACAATTTTTAACAGTATTTTTAACATTTTTTTTGTCACATAAGATGACCCAAAAACATTAGGGATTAAGTTGCATACGAGTCAAAAATTCATAGAGTGAGTTATACCGAGTTAAATTCTAGGGACTGAGTTATAAGTGACTCAAAACTTTAAGGGCTAAGAAATTAATTTTCCCCGTTATAATAGATAGAAGGTAGTTGGGTTTAACGGGCTTACCCCAATTTTGAAAGTTTATGATTGTTTTTGCTCCAAAAAATAGTTTATGGTTACTGTTGCATTTTTTATAAAAGTTGAAGGTTATTTTAGCACCTTAGCCCTATATTTAATAAGTTAATCTCCCTTCATTAATTTTAATGAGATGGTTGAAAGTGATATATAGTTTGAAATGAATCCTTTTGAAGTAAAATCTTTCTTTTATGGTGAATTTGCGATGAAATGAGTGATTTTTCTTATTTTGTATATTGATTCAAGATATGTTATTTTTCCTATTATATGTTTTAAAAGAAACTATTGAAGAATATAGGGAAATTTAATCTATCTGTCTCTATAATTTCATCTCATTCTCAATCAGATCCTTGTAATTTTTAAGGATAACGTAAATATAATGCTAACTAAGTCATATATAAGTTGTCAGAAAATACAAAATAAAAAAGATATTTTTTTTAAAAAAAATATTTATTATTAACATAAATATAAAAAAATATTTGTTATACTCATACATTACCATCTCCTTGCATCTATATATAATGTGTAACTGATTGATTATACTTTTATTCAAATCTATCTGACAAAATTAATCCATATGAATGCTGAATGAAAGCCATGTCAATAGTTACTAACATAATTTCACTTACAAATTACTAACAAATTATGAGTATAGAAACTAATATCTATAATTGAGAAAACTACTCCCTTTAGTCTTTTTCATAAATAATAGATAATTGAATTACGTAAATTAAGAAATTGGTTAAAATTGATTAAAGTTAATAAATGTGTAATATATATTTTTCTCAAATATATCCTTATTTATGAAAAGAAAGGACGTGAAGGAAAGAGGGGGAAAACTTGAAATATCATGTATGGCTATAGGAAAAGGTAACGAGAGGTGGGTAAAGAGGAGAGAATAAATAGTAAATACTCCTCATGTTCTTAATATAAGCTTCAATATTTTGAATGAGTTTGGTCTTTTTAAAAAGCTAGACTTAATATATGTCTAAACATTTAATGTATCTTTTACATTTTAACATATAATTAATTATATGTCTCTCACAAATTTTTTTCTAGGGTTAAGAAAGATTTTTGCCTCGGAAGTTTTCACCGAGAAGTAATTTTGCCCCGTAAGTTTTTCGGGGAGGAATTTTACCCTGGAAGTGTAAAAATGGAACAATTTTTCCCGACTGTTATCTTGGTTAATTTTGACCATTAGTTGATAAAATATGCTTAGCTAGTAGTCCATATGTTATCCACGTTATTTTTATTAAGATGCAACTTTGTCCTAGAAGTTTTTATTCTAACTTTAAAAAAACTATGAAGTAAATGGCACATGGACTTCTGGCGTAAATTTACACTTTAACAAGAATAACGTGAATGCCATGTGGATTTTTAGCTTAGAATATTTAATCAACTAACAGTTACAATTAATTGAGATGACGGCCAGAAAAAAAAAAATATTGTTCCATTTTTTATATTTCTAAGATAAAATTGCCCCCTAACCCTTTTTTCTACTCATTCTCGTTCATTTCTTTTTTCACTCACCTCTTCAAAAATAAGATTGTTTTGGGAAAATAAATTGCATTTTTATATATTTATTGTCTTTAAAAAAATTAACTAAATTTTTTATTTATTTATTTTAGTTATTTAATTTAAAGCTTATATAATGGACACATATAATCAAATAGGGGCGAAAATAAACAAATGCATCATATGTTCATATGTTTCTAAATGGTAGAAAAAGGTAGCAAACCAATTTAAAAAATTGTAACTTATTAAAACGAGAGGAAGTATAAAGATATAATAAAAAGAATGGTAACATGGCTGTTAGATGGAAGGCGCCCATGGTAGGGTGGGTCAAAATTAATGTAGATGGGGCCTCTAAAAGAAATGGTGACATGGCTGGATGTGGAGGGCTCATTCGTGATAGTAATGGGGAATGGCTTTGTGGTTTTATCAGGAAGTTGGGAGCCTACACTGCTATGAAGGCGGAATTGTGGGCGGTTTTGTCCGGTTTAGAGCTAGCTATTCAATATGGGTTTGAGTCTATCATTGTTGAAAGAGACTCAGTTGCTGTGATACACTTACTGGAAACGTTGCAGGTGGATGATTCAGCTGATCTGAAGATACTAATGCAGATCAAGAAAGCTATGTACTGTTTTATAAATATTGTCTTCCATCATGTCTACCGGGAAGTCAATATTTGTGCCGATGCTCTGGCCAATTTTAGCTTTATGCAGGACTTACCTAGAGTGATTTTTCATAGTCCTCCTTACCGTGTAGCTAAATATCTGTATAGGGATCGGGTGGGTGTTTCATACCCAAGGTCCATACTGGTTCATGAATGAGAATAGGCTGAGGCCTCGTTTTTTACCAAAAAAAAAAAGAAAAAAGAAGAAGAACGGTAACAACTTAATTAAAAATAAGGTGAAATTACAAAAGTTCGCATATTAATATTTTCCCTCATTTAATAGTAAGAAAACGAATTTAACAAGGAGACAAGAAAAATTGGTGAGAATAGGACAGGTTGGAGGCCCAGTGGTGTCCCATTGGTTTATGCTATGACTTTCTTCACCAAAACAAACACACCGACAATTTCATTATCTAAGACCACTTTTACCATGGTTCTTTACCCATTATAATTGATATTTTAAGTCTTTTTAATATAAAATATATTTATTTAATTTAATTTAATTAAAAAAATTACTTAAATTAGTTAGTATGTAGTCTATTGTCTATAACACGGATCCGGCTTTGCTCCTTTAATGCACCCATCTGCTGCATCTAAACGGCGCCATTTTAGCTTCAAAAAATTGAAGCTACACCATTTTTTTAAAAAAATATATATTTAAGGGTATTGACTAATACTAAAAAGATATTTTAAAATATTGAAGTGTACTTAAAAAAATAGTTCATGATCTTCAAAAATTATTTAGGATCCTGAAAAAATATTTCAAGGTGCTAACTGGTACTAAAAAGATACTTGATGATAGTAACTAGTATTGAAAATAATATTCATTATCTTAAAAAATTATTTTATAATCTTGAAAAAAATATTTCAGGGTACTAACAGGTACTAAAAAGATATTTCATGATACTGACTAATACTGAAAAAATATTTCATGATCTTGAAAAATTATTCAAGGTCATTAATATTATTTTAAGAATATAAAGTATTTTTTCAATACTATTCAGTATCATAAATTAACATTTTAGTATCTATCAATATCCTTAAATATTTTTCCAAAAAATGGTGCAACATCAATTTTTAGGCCAAAACGGTACTGTTTAGATGCAGCGGATGGCTGGGATAGGAGCATCAAAGGACCAAAGTCAGATCCCTCTACCTTTTGGATGTTTTCATTGGTTGACACCTTACTCTTGGGGATCTGACTTTGGTCCATGCTCCTATTCGTTGCATCTAAACAGAAAAGTTTTGGCTTCAAAAACTGAAGCTGCACCTTTTGTTTTTGGAAAAATATTTAAGGATCTTACCCAATCACTAAAAAGGTACTTGGGATACCGAACAATACTAAAAATACTTCATGATCTTAAAAGTTATTTTAGGACCTTGAAAAATATCTTAAAATATATTTTTAGTACCTATGAATACCCCGAAATATTTTTCAATATCCTGAAATATTTTTTTGTATCCTGAAGTATCCTTTTAGTACCAGTCAGTACCTGAAATATTTTTTCAAGATCCTAAAATAATTTTTAAGATAATGAAGTATTATTTTCGGTACCAGTTACTATCCTCAAGTATTTTTTTTAGTACAATCAATATCTTGAAATATTTCTTTTTAGGATCCTAAAATAATTTTTCAAGATCATGAAGTATTTTTTCAGTATCATTCAATATCCGAAGTATCTTTTTAGTATCAATCAATACTATTAAATATATATATTTTTTTAAAATGTGCAACTTCAGTTTTTAAGGCAAAACGCGCGGTTTAGATGCGATGGATGACAGTGGATGGGAGCATCAAAGGACTAAAGCTGGATCCCTATAACACCTCATTTGTCTCCCTTAATTCCCTTATTCCTCGTTTTCTTAATTATTATTGTGGGAGTTGAGCTTCAATAAGATAAATTAAAGAAATATTATTGTGAATATAAAGATTATGCCTTATATTTGTATTAATTAAGTTCAAAAGCATACACAAGCATGGATGTGTAGGAAAAATAATTTGCATATTTTTACTCGCATTCTTTCAATATCTTGAGTGAGATTATTTTATATCAGTGAAAAACAAAACAGTTAATGACCAAAAATTTAATTTGCACATTTTATTTACAAGCATGGTACTCCCTCCGGTCCTAATTATAAGACAACATTTGAGAGTTGGTTTTGGTCCTAATTATAAGACAACATTCTAATAATTGTCAATTTTTTTCCTAAAATACCCCTATTTTATTCTCTCAAGTGTGTTTTATTTTTTGTGAGTATATGTATGTGGACGCGTATACTCTTCCAGTCAACGAAACTTTTAGATATATGTGGTGTATCTATGTATGTATATATGTGTGTGTCTACACACAAATATCTATAGACACTATAGACACACACATATATGTGTGTGTGTATCTACATGTATGTATGTATGTATGTATGTATGTATGTGTGTGTGTGTGTGTGTCTGTGTGTGTGTGTGTGTCTAAACACATATATTTTGTGTGTGTGTGTGTGCACATATATATGTGTGTGTCTACATAGATGTATGTATGTATGTATGTATGTGTGTGTTTTGTGTGTGTGTGTGTGTGTGTGTGTGTGTGTTTGTGTGTGTGTGTGTGTGTGTGTGTGTGTGTGTGTCGTATGCGTGTGCGTGTGCACTGTGTGTGTGTGTATCTACACACATATATATCTTGTATGTGTGTGTGTACACAAATATATGTGTGTATGTGTGTCTAATATATTTTATGTGTGTGTGCACAAATATATATAGTCACACACACACATATATATGTGGGTGTGTACTGTGTGTGTACATATATGTATATTTGTGTGTTTGTCAATATGTGTGTGTACACATATATACATGTATATTTGTGTGTGTGTGTGTTTATATGTACGTGGGGTGTATGTGTCTATATGTGTACATTGATATATGTACACATATATATATACATGTGTGTGTGTGTTTATATATATACACATATATATGTATATATAGTAAGACCATTATTTTAATTAGATAGCATGTAGAAAAAAAATTAGGTTGGAGAGGCATGTGGTAGGAGCTATTGATTTACTTTTACTTAGGTCATTTTAAATTTATATAAGGACATTTTAGGAAAATGAGTAAAATTAACTAATTTAACTTATTTCCTTAATCTCCCAAAATCGGTTAAATATGTCTTATAATTAGGACCGAGGAGTATTAAAATAGCCGGTTCGATTAATTAAGGGTTTAGATGGGTCAACTGGATCGAATTTGTCTTTATTTTTATTTTCTAGTTGAGCATGAAATTCCATCATTTTGAGGTTAAAAAAGGGTTAAGGTGCGATTTGACCAATAAATTATTGGTTGGGAGTGTCCAACACAATTAACTATTAAGTTGACTAAAAAATAGCAACAAACTTTTAAAAAGGTGCAGCCAGCACAACACTGTTAGAAAAAGATAACGTCTGTTATCTAAGGTGCAGATTGACCAACGAACTTTTACTCCAGGAGCGCCAAACACAAAAAAGTTTTACTCAGTAGCGCCCGGCACAAAATTCTAAATTTTACTGAATTAAATAATTTTTTTCAATTGTCATTATTCAAAACTACTTGTATAGATATCTATGAACAAAAATTACACATTCTTTTATTTTATCAAAATTATAATTTTCTAAAATAAACAAAAAATTTTAATTAAAAATATAATTATATAATTTAAATAAAACTCAAGGTGTTTTATAGTTTATTATATATGTTAAACAAAAAAAAAAATATATGATTTATTTTTATTTTAGAAGAAATTTATGTGAGTTAAAAAATTCATTTAATGTTAATAAAATTTAAAAAATCTATTATATCCTGAAAGAAATGAAATGAGTTTAATTTTTATTTTTATAAAAAGAGCTTAATGGATATCAACGTTGATACTTAATAATATAAATTCAGCAATTTGATGATATTTTTGTTAATTAAATGATCTATTGATTATATGAATATGAGACTTGTTGGGGGAAAAAAAGATAATTTAAGAGGCTTGATGAAGGACAATTTAATAATAGGTTAAGGAGCAATTTGGCTTATGAAAATTTTATTAACAATAAATGAATTTTTAACTCACATAAATTTCTTAAAATAAAAATAAATCATATAATTATTTTGTTCAACATATATAATAAACTATAAAATACCTTTAGTTTTATTTAAATCATATAATTATATTTTTAATTAAAATTTTGTTCATTTTAGAAAATTATAAATTTGACAAAATTGGAGAATGAGTAATTTTTTTCATAGATATCTATACAAATAGTTTTGAATAATGACTATGGAGAAAAATATTTAATTTAGTAAAATTTAGAATTTTGTCTTGGCGCTCCCGAGTAAAACTTTTTGTGTTAAGCGCTCCGGAATAAAAGTTCGTTGGTCAATCTGCACCTTAGATAATTAGACATTAACTTTTGTCTAACGGCGTTGTCTAGGTGCTCTTGAGTAAAACTTTTTTGTGCTGGCTGCACTTTTTTAAAAGTTTGTTGGTATTTTTGGTCAACTTAATAGTTAATTGTGTTGACGCTCCTGAGCCAATAGTTTATTGGCCAAATTGCACATTAACCCTTAAAAAATAACAAGTACTCCCTCCGGTCCTAATTATAATTATAAGACCTAGTTGACTTTTTTGGAGAGATTAAGGAAGTTAATTAAATTACTTTAAAATATTTTTATTTTTATTTTTTTCTTCAAACTAATTAGTTTAACTAATAAACTAATATATAATTTAAGAATACACAACATATATAATGATAAAGTAACTCATTTAGCTTCCTTAATCTCTCTAAAAAAAAAGTCAACTAGGTCTTATAATTAGGACTGGAGGTAGTACATCATATTTTCTAGTGACTCTGATTTGTTGAATTATATATAGTTTATATAGGAATGTTTTATATATTTGTAGATCGATACATTTTTATTTAAACATTATTTTAATTATGACTTGTCTAATATAGTGTTAGCCCTGATTTAAACCACAGTCTCAACTGGTTTTGTTGTTCAGTGCTGTGACCTCGTTTACAGATAAAACATGAGAAGATATATTAATAAACAGATTTATCAATATATGAAAAATATTAGAAGAGTTATCGCCAAATTTGGTTGACAAGTTCAAATCATATAACTTATAATATCGAATATAAGTAGTTGCGTAAGAATATATATAAAATTTAAATTTAAGATATATTGTTATTTAATTTATGGCGCATCCTTTTTTGCCAGAATTTATGACACAGCCACTAGCATAGTGTCAAAACATTATTAAATGTTTACCAAACTTGTCCCATGTTAGTTGGTGGGATCATAATCACTCGCAAAAGTGGATCTGGTTTAACTTATTAAAAAAAAAAGAAGAAGAAGAAGAAAAGTGGATATGGTTTAACAATTAACTAATTCACATTAGGTTCTAATTGAACCATAGTATTTAATTATTGCAGCAAAAACAAAAAAATAAAAGAATCATTTTTAGTAGCACAGTGGCATGGGAGTTAGTCTCTCATCCCCCTTGTCCAGGGTTCGAACCCTGCCCCCCTCCCCACCTGGATGTATCAAAAAAAAAAAAAATCAAATACTCCCTCTTGTTCTTTTCTTTTCTTTTTGGTCGAAACCTCTTGTTCTTTTCACAAAAGCCAAAAAATTGAATTGTGATCCTTTTTAAAGAATCTTAAAAGAGTAAATATCCTTTCTGGTCCTTGGCAAAAAATACGGACCCCATTTTGATCCCTAACAAAAAAAACCGACCCTTATTCATCTTTTTTATGGGACTAAAAATAACCTTTTGGAAAATTTTTAGGGATCAAAATGTCCACCAATCGACACTTATTCTTCCTTCTTATGGACTAAAAAAAGACTTTTTTTTTTTTGTCAGGAACCAAAATGAGGTCCGTGTTTTTTGTCAATGACCAGAAAGGGTATTTACTCATATTAAAATTGTCTAAATATTTGATAAGCTTTTTTTCCCCATTTTTGCCTCTCATTTTTTTTAATTAAGGATTTCTCATTTTGAAACTTAAAACGCAAAGGGTTTTTGTCTCTCTCAGTAAGTACATTTTCCAGGATTTGAACTTGTGTTTTCCTCCTTTTAAGAGTGAGATCGCTTACAACCTCAACCAACTGTTTGTTGGTTGCCCCTCATTAATTATATATTACTTCTAGTCTTAAATATAAGACTCATTTAACTTTTTTGGGAGATTAAATAAGCTAATTATATTACCTTAAAGTATTTTTCAAACTAATTTATCTGACTTAGTAATTAATATAATTTAATCATACACAACATATGATATGATTAAGTAACTTATTTAAGTGTGAATGATAACTCATGTATGGATTTAGATCTTATCACAACACGTATCAAATATCTCAGTAAGTGATTTTTAGCTTAAAAATATGTTATATAATGATTTATTGTATAATTTTATTATCTCTGTAATTGACTTGTGTAATGATTAATTTGTAAAGTTCTAATCCTCTGTTTGAGATGTTTAGTTAGAGGGGGGGATTATGGGAAGCAGTGAGCATTGGTGGGCGCATGTGGGCTTTTTTTGTTTTGGGCTCAGCCCATTGGGCCTGATTTTGAAAGAAAAGTCTGATCCACCATGATTATGAATAAGCCATGAATTGGAGGAAGATATTTAAAAATGAGTTTGTTTAGCTGGTAATAAGCTCTTTTATTTTATTTTTTTTGCCCAGAGTAATAAGCTCTTTTATAATGGAGCGTCAGAAATTTGAATTTGAGATTTTGTCTTCTTCATGGTGACCCAAACTAGCTACTTTCTACCGGTGGAACTAACTTATGCCTTGTTTGCTTGTGAGGCCAGATTTTTTTATTTTTTTATTTTATATGAAGAAAGTTTTGGAGGGGTTCGGCATCAGTCCCCCACCAAGGCCAGGGCACGGCCCCGGGCTCTTTGAGCAGTTAATAGGGACTTACGAGATTGCCTACCAAAGGAGTCCCAACGACGGCAGCGGGGATCGAACATACATCCTTTTGGGACTTGACCAACTCCCTTACCATCTATACCAACTCACTTTGTCGTGAGGCCAGATTTTTGATACGATAGAAGTAAGAATGAATATGAGAATGGGATAGTGGAGATAAGTATATAGAAGACATCATTATAAAAATAAAATATAGAAAACATATGTTTGGTCAAATATAAAAGAGAAGGGTTGGAAATAATTTAAGCACAAAAGATTAATAAATTACCAAGCTTGTCTCAAGTTATGAAATAACTTGATAAGTTTTCGTGTAGTCAATTCCTGTAATTTTGATCTATTGAAAGTTATAACATAGTTGTTGAACTTTGATGTGATGCAACTCAATTTCTATGGTTTGAACAAAATATTAGTCCCTATATTTAATGAAATTTAATGACTAAAATTTTAAATGATCAAAATTATACAGACTAAATTTCGGTGAATTAAAGTTTAGAGACAGAGTTTCAATTTAACCTATAAGAATTGAGGTGCACCAAGTTAAAGTTTAAGGACTGAGTTATAACCGAGTCAAAACTATAAGAATAAAACAAATTAATTTTTTCCATGGATTTTTTTCTGTATAAGGACATTGTTGACTTTTGGTTACAAATTTCATGTTTAACCCAAAGGTTGAGTTTGAGGTTTACATGATGATTTCAAGACTATTTGGACTTTAAACAGGAGAATCATAAGAAAAATAAATGGGTTGGCTCATTTAACCTATTATTGAATAAAATAGGAAGGAATAAAATTTTGCCCCAAAAATCAGAATAGTAGTAAAGACTTAAAAAAAACAAAACTAAAAAACTTGAAGTCCTTAAGCTTGTTTGGTTCTGAAAATTTAAAGACTTGGTTTGGTGCATTAATTTGATACTCCTCTAGTCCTAATTATAGGACATATTTACCTAATTTCAGAAAGATTAAGGATAGTAGTTAAATTAATTAATTATGTTTGTTTTCTCAAAAGGCCCTTATTTAAAATTTAAAATGGCATCTTGTTACTCTGATTCTTTGTTCTTTATTGGACTTTTCGTACCTCACACATGACTTCTTCGAGCTATCACACAGTGTTGTCGATTTCTCTCAACATCTTCCAGTTTACTCTTGAAAGTTGGAAGTATAATTTAATAGTGATGTCATTATTAAATATGACAAAAATTGCTCAAAATTATTTTATTAAAAAATAGTAGAATTGAGGTGTATGTGGCATTGATGAGTTGTAAACATTACTTGATTTATAGAATATATAGGTGCATTATTAAATTATCATTGTGTTTAATTAATGGGGTTTATAATTCTCATGTTGCATGAGAAGAAGAAGATTCCTACACACACATGAAATGGTGGGACCCACATATATATATAATGCTAATTATATATATATGTGGGTCCCACTATTTCATATGTGTGTGACATGAGAAAAAACTTCTCCTACAACATAAGAAGTGTTTTTCCCTTAATTAATATTAAGAAAATATCAATAGAGGTATTTTAGAAATAAATTGACAAAAAGTAGAACTTTGTCCTATAATTAGGACTGAAGGGAATAACATTTATCCTACGTTATCTCTTCCTTACATATTAAATTATAGAATCCCTCATCTTATGATCCACAATAACACTATAATTTTTTTTGGCCAAATTACTTTATCTTATAATGGTGTTTTAAGATTTTTCATCCCTTTATTTTAATGAAATAGAAATAGAGATAAAAACAAAGTATCAGCATATATATCAGTGTGGGTTCCACAATATCACCTTATCTTAACTTTATTCCTTGGTTAATGGTAAAATTGATAATTAAAGCAAAGAAATGATAAATAAAACATTGAAAATACTTTGCTATTGTTATGGCCACTAATCACTACATTTTCTTTAGAGACATGATTCATTAATAGTAAAAGATTTGATTTGGGAGAATCATGTGCAAATCTGATTAAAATATTAAAATTTAAATTCAGACATATACTTTTAATAAATTAATGATGAGGCCAAGAGGTCTAATCAGTATAGATATTTGAATGTTATTAAAAGACGAGAATGCCCTCCTATAACTAAAAAGGAAAATTGATTGTAGATGTAACCCATTTTTTATTATTTCAATGAGATTTATTTAAGATTTTCTCTTTATTTTTAGTTTGTTCTTTTTATGATTTTTTTTTTAAATAAAACAAACAAATACTTATCCATATATACAATATAATTTAAAAAAGTATGTACTATTCAAATTTGTATATTTCCTCTATACTTGCAACAAATATTTTTGTCAAACCAAGATATTATATAAATATAAGAATATATGGGTGAATTTATTCTTCTATTTCATCAAAAACCTTCATATTCACTTATTCCATTTCTCTATCGTTGATTCTATATACAAGACAAGAAATATCTCGTCCTTTCTTCTAGAGGGAAATCAATGAATATTGATGTGCTTATTCAATTTTGAATAACATATTAAATCATGGAATAAAATCCTTTGGTTTTTAATTAATACACTAATAATCATAACTAAAAAAGGGAGAGCAAATAGAGAATTGAATTAGCCGATATAGATGACTTTGATGGGGTAATTTAGTCATTTAACAACATTCAGAAATTCCTAATTAGGCCTCTTGGCCTAATCAAAAAATTGTTAAAAATAAATGTCTAAATTTAGATTTTAATATTTTAGCTGGATTTATATGGGATTCTCCACTGTATTTCAAAATGAACATCCCTCCCAGAATAACTATGATTTGACATTATTCCATTAAAAGAATATCTATTCAAAATAAATAATAATTATAACCGCAGAACATGGTTAAGAAATGATATGATATTTCTCATCTGTTTGTTTTTCCCGAATATCGATCATTGTTTTCCCAAAAAAGTTTATTCCTTACTTTATTTCCCACATATTACAACAACAAAATTTGTAAGCTGTTTATTCTATCCCTTCACACGTTTGAATTATTAAGGCAAACTAGATTTTTTATGATTCGAAAAATAATTAATAAATAGAATTGTAAGCTGTTTATTCTATCCCTTCCTGACTAGATGATGATATAGCTTTCTTTTGTTTCTTTTCTTTGTTTGAATTTTTTTATTAACAGTATTTATTATTATTATTATTATATAATATAATTAATATAAATAGAATATAGGGAAAATTCCAAATAAATACCATTTGAATTTGCAAAACCCTGAGAAGTCTCTCGAATTTGTAAAAGGACTGAGAGGTACCAAGGACCTATGAGAGATATGCAAATTCGGGTGAAAATACCCTTTTGCCCTTAGTTTTAAATAAATCAAAAAAATAAAAATACCCTCGCCGGAGGCTGGGCGGTAGCTGGCGGGGTCCACCGGCGAGGGGGTGGGGTTTTTTTTAAAGTGGTTTTTTTTTTGGAAAAAAATTTATTCATTGAAGTGTAGGGGGTGTGCATGGGACCAAGTGGCCCAACTAGTGTACCACTTGGTTCCTTTAATATATATATACATTAACAAATATTATCTTTTTTTTAACATTTTTTCAACGGTAATTACAAAACCTATAACGCCATTTACAAATTGCATAACGCGATTTACAACTTTTTTTTTTTTCAAATTTACATTTTTTAAGTCTTCAATGCCCCTGATTGAAACTAAAAAAAATGTACTTTTACAAATTGAATAACGCGATATACAAATTGAATAGCGTCATTTACAAATTGCATAACGCGATTTACAACTTTTAAGTTTACATTTTTTAAGTCTTCAATGCCCCTGATTGAAACTATAAAAAAAATGCATTTTTATAAATTGAATAACGCGATTTACAAATTGAATAACGCCATTTACAAATTGCATAACGCGATTTACAACTTTTTTTCAAGTTTACATTTTTAAGTCTTCAATGCCTCTGATTGAAAAAAAAAAAAAGCACTTTTACAAATTGAATAACGCGATTTACAAATTGAATAATGCCATTTACAAATTATATAACGCCATTTACAACTTTTTTTTTCAAGTTTACAAATTGAATTTGCAAATGTAAACTTGAAAAAAAAGTTGTAAATCGCGTTATACAATTTGTAAATCGCGTTATTCAATTTGTAAGAGTGCATTTTTTTAGTTTCAATCATAGGCATTAAAGACTTAAAAAATGTAAACTTAAAAAAAAAGTTGTAAAAGACGTTATGCAATTTGTAAATGGCGTTATTCAATTTGTAAATGGGGTTATAGGTTTTGTAATTACCGTTGAAAAAATGTTAAGAAGAATATATATATTTGTTAATGTACATATATATTAAAGGAACCAAGTGGCCCAACTGTTGGACCACTTGGTCCCATCATGTGTGAGGGGTGTGGGGTTCGAACCCCACCCCTACACTTCAATGAATATATTTTTTTTCCAAAAAAAAACCCACTCCCCAAAAAAAAAAAAACCTCACTGGTGGCCATTGCCCAGTCGGCCAGCGGCAGCCTTCCGGGGGGTATTTTTATTTTTATTTTTATTTATTTATTTAAAACTAAGGGTAAAAAGGTAATTTCACCCGAATTTGCTTATCCCTCATAGGTCCTTGGTACAAATTCGAGAGACTTCTGAGGGTTTTATAAAGTCAAATGGTATTTATTTGGAATTTTTCTTAGAATATAATTATATATTTTTTATTTTTTTTATTTTTGAAATATTGAAAATAGAATATAAATATTGATTTCTAATTTATTTATATTTATAATTTATATATTTAATATATTTCTATATTGAATTTAATAAATTTAGAAATATATTTATAAGATATATTTCTATATTCCATTCTATATTGAAAAATAGATAATAAGAATATTTCAAAATCAAGTACAAACAAGGAAGGGTTAAGGAGCAATTTTACACATGAGCTTTTCCCCCAGGAGCGCCCAGCACCACGTGCTTTTTTCTGGAGCAAAAGTACACACGTGGTTACGTTTTGGAGCGCCCAAGACCACGGCAGTTAGTTGGCCGTTAGTCAATGTTAAGTTGGATGAAATGAACGAAGTAACTCGGTAAAATTACACTTTTGCTCTTAGTTTTAAATAAAAATTACCCTTTGCCCTAAGTTTTTTACCGCGCCGGTGGTGGTGGTCGGCCGCGCCAATGGTGGTGGTGGCCTCATTGGTGGGCCCTTGCCGGCCACCCCACCCCACCATGCCACCGGTGGTGGCCGGCCGCCGCCGGTGGTGGTGGTCGGCCGCCGCCAGCCGGCGGTGGTGGTGGTCGGCCATGGTGGGGCCGGTGGTGGAAGGGTATTTTTAGTTTTATTATTATTTAAAACTAAGGGCAAAAGGGTAATTTTCATTTAAAACCAAGGGCAAAAAGGTAATTTTCATTTAAAACTAAGGGCAAAATGGTAATTTTCTTTTTTTCTACCATATCACGTCACGTCATCCACGTCGGCGTCACGTCGGCGTGTCATCAAATAAGCGCCACGTCGGCGTTCCATCAAGTTAACGGTTGACTAACGGTCAACTAGTCGGTGCTAGGCGCTCCCAAAACGTAACCACGTGTGTACTTTTGCTCCAGAAAAAAGCACGTGGTGCTGGGCGCTCCTGGGGGAAAAGCTCATGTGTAAAATTGCTCCTTAACCCAACAAGGAAAGCACAAAAAACAAAAGATTAAAAATTATGATTTTTTATTTTTCATATCTCGGATTACGTTTTGGATTGTTAGATAGGAATTCGAAGATGAAAAGAGAAACAAAGATTATCATTACTGTGTAAACAAAAAGTACACATGAGAAGATTTACACGGTAAAACTTATCTGATCTTATAAATCAAGATTATTAAAATGTTCGAATCTTCGAATAAATTATGAATTTTTCTAAGACAATATTAGCATTCAAATTAAGGACCTCATCAAAAACTTGCAGCAGTAAGAGAAAAAAGAGTACAGAACGTAATTAAGTTAATATTATTAAGTATTAAGATTCATTCAATTTATATTTTAAATTTATATTATTAATATTAATAAAAAAAATAATGAATTTTTTATATAATGAATTTTTTATATAATTAATATTAATATTAATAAGAAATCAAAATAAAAAAATGAAAAAAAAAAACACTTGTTGTTAGACGCTATTTTGGCCAAACGACATGTATATTTTTGCACTTTGAAAGTCACTTTATTTTCCGATCAGTAAAAAAAGGCAAACTTAACGGTTAAATGATATGCATACGTAGTCACTTTTACACTTCAAAAAAACACTTACTGTTGGACGCTCCTCTAACCAAAGTACATGTGTATTTTTGTACCTTAACCCAAAAAACAAAGCCAAATGTATATTTTTAATCCTTTAAGTTTTACACAAGGTATATTTTTGGTCCCTATGAAGTATATTTTTGGCCATATATTTCTAAATTAATGTTGCCAACGGAGATTGTTGACGCAACAAATTTAAATAATGATTGTGTAGCTGACAAAATATATTTTAAGTTTCAATTTTTAAAAATAATATATTTAGATTATTAAATAAAATAAATCGACAAATCGCTACGAATAAAGTCGAGGTTTTGCTATTTATGTTATTAAACTAATTTTTCTTCATACAAATATACAATTGAGGTATTGATATTGACGGCTTTGTTAGATATTTTTTAATTTACACATATTTTAAATTTAAGATTAATAACATTTAATTACACAATGATGATGACTTAAACTTACACGCTCAGCATTTTAATTTGTTGCCTCAATGTTTTTTATTAATAACATTAATGATATTAGAATTATAAGACCAACAATATACTTTATAAAATTAATTGACTACAAATATACCTTAGTTAAACTTACAAAACAAAAATTATATTTTAGTGGAAAAAAACTGTTAAGTGTGGATCCGAATCAGAAGCACCTGCTTCTCTGTTCCCTCGCGAAACGTACTGTCTTCAGGTGTCGTGGCGGTTACAAAACGGCGTCCCTTGTCAACGCCGCAAATTTAACATGACGGCCACGCGAGCGAGATATTTAAATCCCAAATTTTTTTGTTCCTTTTTTTTTTTTTGGCCCAAAGAAACGCGTTTTATACTTGACGTCATGAATTTTTTTTTTTTGGGGGAGGCAAAGAAAGGATGAAGAAGGTTCAATTTTTTTTTAAAAAAATCATTAAATATTTCAAGTAAAGTTTGATCATTATATAATTATTAGAAATCAACATTCTTTTATTTTAAATAATTTCTATATATTTTTATGTTTAATTTTAAATTTAATAAACAAATTTTATTAACTTTTCTAATAATTTTACAGGCAAAATATTATTTTATCAAATTTTGTTATTCTAAATACGGAGTTGGGTTTAATTAAACTTTTATACCCTCCATATTTTAAAAATATTAGTCTTTAGTATTAGTAAAGAATACTTCTCATTTCTTTTTTAAAAAAACCCCTCATATTATCCCCTTTTTTTTCAACGTTGTAATTATATCACAATTTCAAGCGTAACAGTAAAAACATAGGGCCTGTTTGGTTCAATTTCAAACCCTCTTACCATTAGCATGTTTTGTTTGTTATTAACGGGAGAAATTATTTTTGTATGTTTAATTAGAATTAAAAAAAATGTCCAACATGTCCTTTAGACCAAAACATCCCCAATCATCTTCTCCCTCCGCCGAAACACGCAGAATTGACTTCAATCTCTCTCAATTAGGGGTGAGCAAATCAAAACCGAAACCGAAAACCGAACCGAATAATTCAGTGTTCGGTTTTTTCGGTTCGGTTTTTAGGTTCGGTTCAGTTTTTTAAAGTAGCTTATTTAGGTTTTTGGTTTTCGGTTCGGTTTTTGCAAAAAAAATTTCGGTTAAAACCGAAAAACCGATTTTTTTAACATTTTTTGTTAAAAAATCATAATTAATTCTACAAAAATCGTTTTTGAGTGTTTCAAAATTCCTCATGACCCTTGAAATGTCTATTTTCAAGGAAAAATATTTCCAAAAGTAAGAAAGTCACGGATCATTCCCAGTTTAATATTTTCTCAACGCTGCCCAGTTTATAACTCCATAAATAAAGCTTAACTTCAAAAATATGTTACTACTTGTGTAGAACTCAAAATGCTACATAATTTATATATTTAAAAAGCCCTGTATGTCTACTTTATTCATATAAAATTTCATAACTTTATGTAAAATTCGGTTAAACCGAATTAACCGAAAACCGAACCGAAATATTTCGGTTTTTTCGGTTTTCGGTTCGGTTTTTAAAATACACATAATTCAGTTTTTCGGTTTTTACCGAAAACCAAACCGAAAAACCGAATGCACAGCCTTACTCTCAATCCTATCGGCTACCACCATTCCACTCACGATGGCAAAGAACGAGCACGGCGGAGGACGATTAGTATGTACTCCCTCCGGTCCTAATTATAGGACATATTTAACTGATTTTGGGGAGATTAAGGAAAGAAGTTAAATTAGTTAATTTTACTCATTTTCCTAAAATGTCCTTATATAAATTTAAAATGACATAAGTGAAAGTAAATCAATAGCTCTTACCACATGCCTCTCCAACCTTTTTTTTTCTACATGCTATCTAATTAAAATAATGGTCTTACTATAGATACATATATATGTGTATATATATAGATACACACACACACATACACATATGTGTGTGTACATATATCGACAGACACATATAGGCACACACACCCCCACACACATATAAACACACACACACACAAAGATATACATGTATATATGTGTGTGTGTTTATATTTGTGCGCACACATATTGACAAACACATAAATATACATATGTGTACACACACAGTACACACACCCACATATATATGTGTGTGTGTGACTATATATATTTGTGTGCACACACACTCACAGAAAAAATATATGTGTAGACACACACACACATACATATATATTTGTGTGTGTACACACACACACAAAATATATGTGCGTAGGCACACACATATGTATTTACATAAATATATGTAGACACACACATATATATGTGCGCGCGCACACAGACACACAAAATATATGTGTGTAGTAGACACATACATACATACATACACACACACACACACACACACACACACACACACACACACACACACACACACACACACACACACTACACACACTATAGATACACACACACACACACACACACACATATATATCTAAAAGTTTCATTGACTGGAAGAGTATATGTGTCCATATACATATATACTCACAAAAAATCAAACACACTTGAGAGAATAAAATAGGGGTATTTTAGGAAAAAATTGATAATTATTAGAATGTTGTCCTATAATTAGGACCAAAATCAACTCTCAAATGTTGTCTTCTAATTAGGACCGGAGGGAGTATCACTCTAGTCTTATTTATAAATTCAGTTTGACCAAAAAATTTGGTCCTATTTATAAGTCCATTTTGACCAAATAAATGAGATTGTGACAATTTTGCCCATATTAATGATGATGAGAGAGATTGACTAGATATGTTGGGAAGAGAAAAAGATGAGAGAGATTTGACAATAAATTTTAAAAGGTACCCATTCATAAATGAGGGTAAAGTTGGAAATTTACTCTATAATCATTGAGATACCTAACTTTCCTTGATATGTGAGATTTGATCAAACTGGACTTATAAATAGGATCAGAGTAGTATGGTTTAGGGTTCAGCCTGACGTAGTAAAACGTCAACCTGGGCTATGATTCTTCTAGCATTAAAGATAGATGCGTCGCACAATGATGATAACATGATAGGATCCGCTCGTAAAAATTTCAAGTGAAAAAATGTTTTAGGTTTTTATTAAAATATATATGGATTAACATAGATTAAAAAGAGATTGAGAAATCAAAACCTATAATTTTAAATTATAGGACCAAAAACCGAAATGAGTAGAAATTATAATGACTAAATATTATATTAGCCTCGTCGTTTCGTATTCTCCATTTTTTATTGTTGGTGATCTCAATTCTTTATCTTAATATCATGGCAGGTCAGCCTTATGAACTCATTAGGGATATTGACGACCACAAGAATACATGAGCTATTGTTTCTTAGGTTATTAAGAAGTGGACGATGACTAAAACGACGTCACTTTGTCACTACACTTAACATAATCATTTCTTTTCCTTCTTTTGTTTGATCTTTTGTGCCTTGTAATATATTAATTTCTGAATGTAAATTTCTCTTTTCTATATTCCTCCATACTTGACTTTCTTAAGATCAATTTTTAACTAAAGTAGAGTTTGAAACTTTCTCAAAACAATTAGAACATTGTGTTGGAAGAGAAATTATTGTTAGGTTTAAAGTCAAGCGAAGCAACATCAAATATTCATCTAGTAGTATGGGTGTTTTGCAATTTTCTAAGGAGGAAGATATTATGCAACCATTTACATACTTAGAAGTACATTCTTCAAGCTCCTTGACGACATTGATGTCAACAAAAAAAGTTTAAAACGATGATGATAACCTTCTAATAGTTCAGTCGTCAAGATCTTCAATCACTCTATGAACTAATAATAGGGATGTGGGATTGTATGATATGTCTACTCTTACCTTAAGGGCCAATAAAGCAATAATCAAGAACATAAAAATAGGAAAATGAGTTTTAGCACTCTAGGTTTCAAATCTACTTTACTTTTAATTGTGTTTGACATTTTCATGTTATATTAGGCTATATTCCTATAACATGATATCTGCTTTTTGGACCTTCCTATCTAAGTTTATTGTTATAATTTCTCGCCACTTATGAATACCTTATGGTCAGAATATATACCCTTAACTACCATTAGTTATATTATATTGATGAATAATTCTTTTTTGAAGTTATATTGATTAATAATTTTAAATTTATTCAGTATGTTAAATAAAATGCACTACTAGAAAATGACAAAATAGCGACGGAAAAAAATCCGTCGCAATTTACGACGGAATTGAAATCCGTCGCAAATTTGTGACAGATTTGTTTTTCCGTCGCAAAATTTTGCAACAGAATTTAAAATCCCACAAATCTGTCGCAAATTTGCGACGAAAAAACCAATCCGTCGCAATTTGTGATGGTTTTCAATTCCGTCGCAAATTCACAAATTGCGATGGATTTTTTTGGAAAATCAAATCCGTCACAAAATTTTGTGACGGAAAACAAATTTCGATCCCTATAGTGCTTGTTCCATGCTTCCTCCAGCATCATCCAACAAAGCCCAAAGCTCGGCTTGCGAGAGACGAGCAAACATCCATAAAGCCACCGACCACCATGGTCTCGAAACACACATCCCGCTCCTGCTCGCAATGTGTCATCTTTCCTTGCACCATCACAATTCAAAGAAATCCTTGGAGCCTGAGGTTTAACCTTTTTAATGAAAAGAGATCGCCTGGGTTCATACGACCTTGAGCATTACTCCCCGATTCTTTGCTTTTTGATTGAACTCATACTGAGCCATCACCTCTCGAGCTATCGCCCAGCCGAGGATGAACTGGTTAAAGATGACTGGTTTCTTACTGACCACAACTTCCAAAGATACCAAACCAAAGAGGACCGCCCAATGATCTGAACCATCCCCCGACACGTTGGTTTGTTCAAGATTGTGCATAAACCAGGATTGAAATGCAAAATCTCTTTAAGTCCCAATTTTGGGACATTTCTTCCGTCTCTCACATTCGAAATCCTTCTTCTTCTCCCACCTCGTCGCTCTTCCTCTCCCTTCCGGCCACTGTCGCTCGTCATTCTAGCCGCCGCCGCCGCTCCTCCTTCCAGTTGCCTCCCCCTTTCGGTCACCGCCACTGCCATTTTCCAGGTTTGTTTGAAGTATTTTTTTAACTATTTGGAAATATCTGTATATAGATTTACTTTCTTCCTTAATCCAAAGATCTATATTGGTAGAAGATTATAAATTACATGAATTTAGATCTTTTTTTTTGTTTTAGTTTCTCCTCTGTCCAAATCTTTATTGGTAGAGGATTATAAGTTTTCCTAATATCTTCCTCTGAAATAATGATTTGTATAGTTGTACAGGAAATTCACATATATATTATCACTAGTATTAGCATATGCTAGGTCCTAAAGATTTTCTAAACATCATTCGAATTTTTGTATCTATATACTCATGTCAATACACATACACATTTATGATCCCTAACTAAAAATTTCAATTTTTTTTTTTTGCTCGAAGAAACTAAAAATTTCAAATTAAAACAATAAGAAGTCAATTTTTTAGGATAGAAGAGACAATTTCATGTCCTGGGTAATCTTGGATATTTATCCGGAATATTATAAATAAAAGTTGGACATTTCTGATAAGTGAAATTTCAATCTCCAGTCTTGTATAAATACAGTCTATTTTCTAAGTTGAATTTTGTAGGAAATTAGGGAATTTAAGGGTCAAAGTGTCAAAATGACCAAAATATCCCTGAAAGGGTAATTAACTTAGAAAATTTATGGAAAAATCCTAAAAGACAGTTAAATGACCAAGTGAGTTAGGAGAGTATATAATCTCTAATTATTGTAATTTTATAAATTATGAAATTGGAGAAATTGTTGGAAAATACTCAAAAAGAAGTGAAATGACCATAATACCCTTGTAAT
Source organism: Acacia pycnantha (assembly GCA_025563575.1). Classification (NCBI taxonomy): domain Eukaryota; kingdom Viridiplantae; phylum Streptophyta; class Magnoliopsida; order Fabales; family Fabaceae; genus Acacia; species Acacia pycnantha. The sequence goes on from JAMWYP010000016.1 coordinate 2,933,930, forward strand.
TTCTAAAAATGCAAGAGGCATGAAAATACTAATGTTAATACAAGAGTATGAAGGTAATGAGGCTTTGTAATTAAGAAAATTATCAACAGGTGATAATGAAGTAATTAAGTAATATTGGGCTAATTACTTAAGCATAAGCAAAGGAAATTCAGTAATAATTATGTGAAGCTCGAAATTAGTGGAATATTAGTAAAAATGTATTTACTAGTTAATTGGAAATTTCTATGAAAAATCATGGAGTTTAGGTATTTTAAGCCTAAATACAAGAATGGACCAATTAGATAATTTTGTGGAAATTTTTGGAAAAATTAAATAAATAAATCATTAAATAATTAATTAAATAAAAAATAAATATTTATTAAATATAAATAAGGGCCAGCCGATTTTCCTAAGAGAAAAATAAAAAAAAAATGAAAAATGAAAAAAAGAAGCAAGTTGTGCAAGTTGCACATTATTTTATTATTATAATTAATTAAAGTAAAAAATGTGAATAGTAAATTAAAAATTAGGAAACGGATCCTATCTAGAGATCTAGGAATAGGAATTCCAAGGTCAAGGTAAAATATTGATCAGTGAGTTTTTACCTTCAAGTGACCTCTTAGGAAGTTAATTTCGAGGCCGTTTGTGCATTTTCCTAATAAAACAAAATAGGGAAAAATGCATATAGGCATATTTTTGAAATGAGGAAAATAAATTCTAACTCAATATTTAGGAATGAGTTTGAAATTATTTAGACATATTTGGAATCGTTGAATTATTTCCAAGAGATTGGTAATCCCAAAACGAATTCGACATCGGACACGTTCGGACACGTTTTCGAGAAAACTTCAATGGACTATTGGAGGCCTATATGGAATCAAAATTTAGGTTAACTTGGACATTTCTACTAAGTTAGAACATGTCTTCAGAGTTGTAAATCCGGAATTTTGAGATTTCTCCGAAATCACGCGAATCGGGTACCGATCGGGGGAAAACGGTTAGACAAGAGCATAAAGCAAGCCAAGTCACCATTTTGGACCAATGGGAGGCTGCCACATCATCATGGAGGTCGGCCAAGGGGTGAAAAAGCAAGGGCAAAAATCATGTGAAATTGTTGGACATGAAAAGTAGAAACAACTTGGAAAATTCCTTATGTGTCCTTCCAAAAAGCCTATAAATAGATGCCTTTCCCTTGAGAAATTTTCACACCATCCCTTTCTTGCCTTGGCCGAATTCTAGGGAGAGAAAGAAGAGAGAGAAGCTGGGGGAAGTTCGCGTTAAGTCTTCAACGGTAAGTCTTTCGGTCTTTAGTCTTTAGTTTTTAGTTCTAGATAGTAGAATTGTTAGGTAGTTTTAGCAAGTAGGGAGTGAGATTCCTACTATTGTTTTTAGGCCTCATTGCATTGAAATATATGCCCGACGAGGTAGAAACATGGTAGGATCGAGTCCCCAAAGTCGAAGTCTTCGTAGTTCTTTCAAAAGTAAGGGTAGATTTTGTTAGAATAGCCTTTAAATTTCAAGTATGATTGGGTATCATATGGGAGGGCTATTTTAGTCATTATTTTGAAAATCCTAGTTATGTCGAAGTTCTGGCAAAATTTCGAGAAGAAAATTTGTCAGAGTAACGAAGTGCTGGTGAAATTCCGCCGATTAGGGGTAGAGGGGCAAAATGGTAATTTTTACCTAAAATGCCAATTATAGTGTCAAATCACTAATAAGGGTGATATTATTCTTATAGGATATCGAATCTCTCGATTTGCCGTCGTCCACTGCCCGACGAGCCGTTTGAAGTTCACGTTTCCGTGAAAGTACGTTTCCGCCGTAGTACCTAACGTTGCCAACGAAGGTACGGATGCATCGTAACACTAATCTTGTGCTTCTTAAATGCATATATGTCAAGGATATGTCGTGAGACCGTTATACGTACGCTTTAAACGGTTATGTTTGGAATGCCGTTATGTTTTCCTAGCGCCGAGGACACGAGTGTTTATCGTGGCACCGGTGAATAGTGCGTGCCGTTGTTGTTATTTACCTTATGGGGCTTTACATATTGCTCGTGCTTATGTTTTGTCGGCATAATGATCATGCATCTCTAGTATGCTTATGATATATCGTTGTATTAGCTCTAGAATATCTCGTTGGCCGTATATTGTGTTGTTTGGGTATGAGGTTAATCGTTACCCGAGATTCAATATGATGAATTGAATCTCACCGTAGCTCAGTCGGGAGGACCACGGTTCGTGGATCGAGGCAAGTACCGGAGTAGGCGTGCACCAAGACTATCTCTATCTTATCGTATTCTCGTTATTACACTATTTCCTTTCTAAACCTTAGGATTACCGTAATCATTACAATGTTACACAATGGTTGATGTTTTGGCTAAAAATCCAATTACTCTTGCGCTCTATTGCTCCACTCTGATTGCTTGTTTGAAAAAAAAAATTTCCGCATTTCAAACATGGGATGTTACATCCTGGGTGCATCTTGTTTGCAACAGTAAATCAATGAGTATGCTAATTAACCAGTTAGATCTGCTACAAATCTTGATATTAATACTTTGTATTAATTTCTCGCTGACCTTGTATATAGACGGGAGAACGAGGTTAATTAGTATATATTGATAAACAAAGAGTCATATCTTCTTTGCTGTTGTACGTTTAATTGCATAATTTTTCATTTTAAAATAAAAAAGTCATATTATTGATTCATATCTACTTGAGTTTTCAAATTCTTTTATAAATTTGCATATTAAATTTTTAATTGGAACTGAATGATATATACTAAAGTGATTATTGCTTTTTACATGGTTTGTGAAGTATTTCATATATATAGCAGTATTTAGACTTTGTTTTATGTAATTTTAATTTTTTTTTAATTTGTGAAATTTTGCGACGTATTCAAAATCCGTCGCAAATTTTTGAATTTGCCAGGAAAATTGGTTTTCTGTCGCAATTGCGACGAGAGTTTTTGTGACGAAAAAACCCTTTGTCGCAAAAACTGATTTTTTTTTTTTTTTTGTAGTGATGCAATTATATGAATATTTAATGAAAATTAATTTGGGTCATATAGACGGACTTGTTTGGGACTATTCTTGACTTGATAAATTAGAAATCAAATGCTTTAAACAAGAGGGGAGAATCACCAAAATCAACAAAAAAATGTAATGTAAAAACGAAAGCTAATTATAATCAAAACCTCATAGACAACAAAGTAAAGAGAGGGGGATGCGAATTTTCTATATAATTATGTAGATAATCAATATATAGAGGGGGCCATGAACTATTATAATTGCTTAATACACCTAATATGAAAAATACAAATAAAGGAAATAAGAAAATATTTAAAAATAATAATCTATAAATTATAATGTGGGATGGTGATGTCATTATTTCTAAATCAAATCAATATCCATATTTTGCATCAATAATAAAGGAAATTTAAGAAATAATCAAACCATTTCAAATATGATTACTTGACCAATCAATTATGAAGAAATATATAAAAAAGGAAATTAAGAAATAACCATCCTTACTGTGGGATAACGATGTCACTAGTTCTATATCAACTCATCAAATCGATAGTTTGCATCAATAATAAATGAAATTTAACAAATAATCAAATATTATTTTAAGCATCTATGATTACTTAACCAATCAATTTTGAAGAAATTTTAAAAATAAATTATGAAACAATCATTAATAAATTGTATTTATTGATTAATAGAGCCAAACTGAATCCCCTAATATTTATCATGTTTTTCGGTCAAAAAAACTATAATCTTGAATTAAAATAACTCCTTGATTTAGACCCAAAAACCGAACGCTGATTCACATTGGAGAGTGTTGCTAGTTTTCAGTTGTTTTGTTATATGATATATATATATATATATACACACACACACACACACACACATACATACATACATACATATATATACATATATATATATATATATGTATATATATATGTTACTGACCTAGTCTAGGCCCATTATCTCACCGGCTAGTACAGGGGCAACCCACTATCCGTGGGACCCAGCCATGACCTTGGACATGCACACACGATCCCGGACATGCACAAGACGATCCCGGGACACGTACGGTGTGGCGCCCAAGGGACTAACTAACTAGGTATACTCTATATATACAGAGGAGGAGGCGGGCGCTGTGTACACAATCTCTAAGCCCCGACTAATCTACATTCAAATCACACGCACACACAAGACCCCTTAGGCGAAACGCCCGCTTGTGTACCGTGATCATACCTTCTCCCGAACGCTTGTCCTATAAGCATACAGGAGGAGCACACAGATCCTATATCAAATCACCGGACCTTCAATAGGCCGGACATCCGAGTTCCGAACTGCACAGTGGGCGCCGACCGTGGGGATCAATAAACTTCAATTCTCGTGACCATGAGGATAAGCACTCGTGCTTCGTGCCAAAGACAATCGAGGCGGATCAAGCGGGGGACAACCGTCAACCACCACGTCAACCACCCCGTAACGAGCAGCCGATTAACCAATACGATGGAGACCATCAGGAAGGAGAAGATCGGTTATCTCACTTGTAAGACCCTTTGATTCCCAACAATGAACGACATCAAGAGGACAACTCCGTCCGACACGGAGTCCTCGGCTCCACGAAACCAAGACCGTGGACCACTGAATTCCAGTGGAGGCGGCCGAGACATCCCGCATGCCGAGCCGTACTTTCGATCTCTTCAAGCGGGATGCTTGCGATAATGAGCCATACCCTTCACTATCGGCGAGCGGAAGAGCGGGAGAAAAGACGGACCCGCACCCTTTCCAGCGAGGACCTGGGAAGATAAAACTTGGAGAGAGGACGACGATGACGAGAGCTCGGCTCGTCGCACGACAGCAGGCGGAAACCGTCAACGGCAGGAGGGCCAATAGGAGAAACCTAAACCGAGATGAAGAAGGTCGACCTCGTGCGAGGAACCATCGAGGTGACAGGACGATTCCTCCAAGTGGGTTCCGGCGACGGAGATATGTCGACCAAATGCACAATAGCTTTTTCTCAAAGGAAATCCGTAACGCCCGATTCCCGGAGAAGCTGAATTTGGGCGAGTTGACAAAGTACGACGGCACACAAGACCCGACGACTCATTTAGAAGACTTTGACGTTCACATGTCGGTTAGAGGTCTCAAGGAACCAATCGTGCCGCGGATCTTCGCCGCGACGTTAAAAGGGTCGGCGTTGAAGTGGCTCCACACTCTTCCTTTTGGGTCGATCCACAATTTTGAAGACCTCAAAGAAGTACTTGGACGTTGAGCGAGATGCGAATGGCAAACACTCCCAATTCGAGGCGGGACCAAGATAGAACCTCCCTCCCGTGGGTCGAGACTTCTCGATAATAGAAATAGGGATTCCCGCAGAAGGGGAACGAAAACAAGAGCCGGGTGGCAAGTCCGATCACCGAGCAAGTACGAGAAATATTCACCCGACGGTGCCTCGGCCTCAAGTATGGAAGGAGGTGTCAACAACCGAGATGAAGAAGGTCGATCGACCTCGTCTGGTCCCTCTAGAAGATCCGGATAGACCAATCTAAATATTGCTCGTTCCATGATGGTCGAGGTCATACAACTGATGAATGTTACGAGCTCCGTGATGCAATCGAACGATTTGTTCGTGAAGGCAAACTTCAACAGTATGTCATAGAGCATCAAGGAAAAGGTGGTAAACGAAAGACCAAGAACCGCAGCAGAAAAGTCGATGACGAATTTCCTAAGCCGAATTCGACCGTAACGTAATCCACGGAGCAATGGGCGGAGGCGGAGATACTATGAGCGTCAAGGAAATACCTTCGAGAAGTCCTATCCGCCGAGACCGACCAAAATTCAAGGAACATCACACTGAGGTAGCGCGATCGCCTTTGTTTTTCACAAGTGACGACCTCATGGACGTTGTCCCCGGCCATCAAGATGGTCTAGTGATAACAGGGACAGTCAACCGCCGAGTCAAGCGTATATTTGTGGATGCCGTAGCTCGGCCGACATACTAAGTTGGGAGGCGTTCAAAGAATGAGCACAGGACCGGACGACTTAAAGCCTTGCAAGACATCCCTCATCGGGTTTAATGGAGAACAATCGCGTCCGAAGGGGTTTATCGACCTCTCGGTTCACCCTTGGAGTCAAAAACGCCTTCAAGTCCGAAAGAGTGCGGTTCATAGTGGCCGACTTCGTTTCACCCTACAACATAATCTTGGGAAGGCCAACCATTCACAAGTGGGACATCTTTGGTATCTACTAAGCATCAAAAACTCAAAGTGATAGGCAACCAAGGAACCGTGGTCACGGTAACTGGGATCAAAAGAGTCTCGACAGTGCTACTTTGAAACCGTCGACTGGGAGGCGGATCTTCGTCCACGCCCCAAAGAAGCAACTATCCGACCGCTCGGACCGGATTCTCCAGACGACGAAGTTAATACCATGGAGTTAGACATCCGCGATGAGGAGGTACGCCTGTGAGCCGCGGGGAGACTGGAAGATCTGGTGGTAGGAGACCTCTCCGCACACTAAGATCGCAACACCTATCTCCCGAACTTAAAAGCGCTTCGGTGGAGTTCCCGAAGGAAACGGGATGTCCGATGAAGACCTTTTGTCATTAGCCTTGGGGTCCACAATCAACAATTAACCAAGGATTGCGTATAGGCAAACCTAGGATCGTTCTCTCTTCTCGAGGAGCCTTTTATTGAATCCTAAGTAATCTAAATGTCATGCAAATGCAATGGAAACAAAGGGGATTGGGTTTTGGATTTTTAAATTAATAAACCAAAATCGAAATGCAATTTAATTAAATACTAACTATTATTTTTGGTATTTTTTGTAAAATGGAATGGAATATGAAAAATGGAAATATAAATGATGGATGCATCTTGGTAATGAAGAAGTGACAATCCTTGCTCAAAAATTATGGAGTTAAAACTCATTAAGTCCTAATTAGAAAAACCTCAAGATATCACCTAAGTCCAATATTCTCAATTAGTAATAGCTCTTACGATCGTAACTAACTACTACCTTTTGAGATATTGTTTAAAACCACTTAATGTGCAATTAAGATTGGAATAATGTAAACATGAGTCTTCTTGGAATTGAGTACCAATCAGTCCCTCAAATGCACAAATCAACCACATTAATTAGACAATATCAAGCTAACCAACATAGTCTCTTTGCAACTACAAGTAATTCAAATACATATAATCTTCATATTACAAATCCAATCTCAGTCACAAATATCAATCCATAAGAGACAATAATCATTAATCTCAGTCCATAATCATACACAACAATTCCTAAATCTAGGCAATCAGTATATAAATCTAGACTATGGAATGATAGGAAACTCCCTATGTAGTCCATAGAGCTCAAGAACAATTCATCATCACCAAGAAACAAACAGAGAATCAGCCCCTCATCACTTTCAGAGCACTGGCCGGAAAATGCATATACTCGCCGGAATCTGGGAAAAGTCGCCGGAAAATTCAAGCTCTCGCCGGAAAGTAGCAAATTCACCTAACAAAGACTATCGGGTCTCTCTCTTAATTCAAATCAGCTGCCCTAAATCAAAACGTTGCAGTTTTCGTGTTTGGGCCCTATCTGACATAATCTTCGATTTTGGGCCTTTTCTGACAGAACGTTTGGGCCCTCTCTGTCAATATCTATGATTTTGGGCCCTTTCTGACAGTATTTCAGGGCCTTCTCTCGACATTAATTCGATCCTCAAAATCTCAAATTTCCTTCTTAAACACCTACAATGCACGATTAAACACAATATAGCATCAAAATTCCAAGAAATCATTTGCATGAATAATTAATAAATTATTACAAGTTTGCCTCTAATTTCACTTAATTCAATACAAATGTCCCTAACTCAAATTAGTGTTTAATTATGCAATAATGTTTCGAGAGGAATGAATTAAGAATCCCAATTTAATCACGAAAAATCATATAAAAATATGGTTTGATCAATTCCCCCACACTTAGACCTTTGTACTCCAGAACAAAGGCAATTGAGTACAAAATTCCAAGTTCAAAACACTAATGTATCTAAAAGAAGATCAATTTCATAACTAGAAAACAATGGATTAATCAATCTAATTCATCAAGCCAACACTAGTCATAATCAAACGATGCAAATAAATTAGCTGACCATACAATCCAAAATATTAAAATGAAGCACAAGAGGACTCTCAAGGTATTAATGTTTCACTCATCTCACCTCATTGGAATAATTTCACTCTAGCTCACTTAATCAACACCTTACCATAGGCTTGTAACAACTCTCACATCTCCACTGTTGCTAGCAATTAATGTAATGAATCAAGAGGACTTTAAAGGCTTGTAATGATGGATGAAGGCTAAATGGAATGAATTAATGGAAAAAAATAGTTTATATGCAAGTCACAATTAATAACTAAGTTCATAGCATCTAAATAACTTTACAAACTTTTGCCAATTCTTTTGAAAATCCATGAACAAATGCCTTCTTCATTTGTTTATTTTTTTTTTTCTTTTTTTTTTCTTTTTAATACCCTTATTTCTTTCTCTCTTTCTCTTTTTTTTTTCAAACTATACTCACTTTTTTTTTTTACTTTTTTTTTCAAATTTTTATTGGCAATTCTCTTTTGATTTGTAGAATACTATGAACACTATGAGTAATGACATGCATATAACATAGGAAAGGCTCAAAGGGGAAAGCAAAGGGTACATGAATGTAGGTTTGTGTTTGGGTGAAAATGGTTTCGAATTGAATGCCTCTTTCATTTCCATCACAATAACGCAAATACCGTTTCGAAAAGAGTTGAAACAAGTTCTAGAAGGTGAAAAACCAAGTGAACATGCACACATGAAAAGACTTTAAGGCTCAAATATCCTTCCAACAAGGTTTTTCTCCAATGCTCACTCTAACAAAATCAATTGCATGGTAAACCAACCACAAAACATCTACTTAACTATTCCAAGTGTTAACCTTACAAACACAACCAATCAAAACATTGCAATCAACTATAATCATGCTTAACTCTTAAATGCACTAATGATTTATAAACTCTCATTTTCAAAATAAGGAGTAAGCAAAAATCCAATTGTGGGTTCATTTCTCTTCCCATTCACTTAAAAAGCAAAATATGGTTTTAAAAAGTTGCCAAAACACTAGATCTCATGAAAGCTCAAATTTTTTTTCTAGTTTTAGGCATTTTCTCATTTAAAAACAACCATTTAATTGGGACTCAAAATGTATTCCCCTCCCCCACACTTAATCAACACATTGTCCTCAATGTGAAAAATCACTCTAAAGAGAATGATAAACAAGGTAAAATTCAAGGCACAATGGTAATTAAGTAGGGTAGTGACCAAGAGAATGCAAAGCACACATAGGGGTTCTTATTCTGCTTACTCAACTACATTATTTCTACTTTTCTATTGGATTGTGTCCCTCCCCACACTTATCTTCCTCATACAACAATTAAGCCCAAGTGATCATAGGAATTAGGAAGAAAATAAGTGAGGAAAGAGACAACCTGTGTTAGAGTATCTTAAGTCGCTTGAAGGAGAAGTTCTCATCGCCAATGAGAATCATGCATTTGTCTTTAAAAATATCTTCTCTTCTATTGAATTTCCTTGTTGGAGGTGGCTCAGGATCAATCAGGAGAGGTCCAAGAGTGTACGGTAGAGATTGACTCCCCTGATGATCTTTCCAACAATATGCCTGCAAAGAAGACAAGCAAATAGCAGATCCCATCCAAAAATAGCAAGATGGAGAGATTTCAAGTGACGTAAATTTATTTTAGGAACTAAACTCTCCAAATAACTATCACATCCAAGGAAATCAACGACACTCCGTCAAGAGGAGTCAAGCAACCAGATTGCATTGTGAAAATTCTCTTGTGCTTGCAAAATGGAAGGTAGTTAGGCTTATCTTTTGTTTGTCTTAAAGCATCTTTTTCCATTATGTTCTTTGTTCGATGTTGGCTTGCTGGCTTTTCCCTTCGTAACAATCGCTTTGTCGAAGTATGAATGAAACTCTCGTTGGAGAGTATTTGTTGAATTCCAAATATTATCTTTTCAAGATTAAATTGTTACTAGCTTTTCAGCTAAAGAAAATAGGTCTGGATAGCTATCGCAGCCCAGACACGCTTATTTACTCCGGTATCAATAGAAAATGTCATGCACTCGATCAAAGTCAAAATGCTCTGACGCTATCGGGACAAACCGAACCCGGGCAGTGGCAATTTTCATTTGCCTTTGGATGACCGGTTACAATACCAGAATTTTATAAGATAGTGCAAACACTAGCACTTTAAAACATTATGGTCTTATGACCAAGAAGCGCGTTCGCAGATTCGCTTACTTTCATATGACCTTGGCTCGGTCGACCGCAATAATCGGTAAAGTTATATTCTTATATGATGCATATGATTGCTAGGTTACCATCTACTATTAATCATAGGCAAAAATGGCCGATTGGCCAATCTGCTCAATAAGAGTCAATGCCGGTAACACAACCGAACAGAATATACAAAGTATAAATCAAGGAAATTAACCCATGAGCTTGGGGGCGGTCGAGACTTCCTCACCCTGCTCGGCCTCCCAAGACGGCCGCGTTGCTAGCTTGAGCCGCTTTAAAGCCCTCAATTATTACGTTGGAGTCGGCCAAGAGACCCTGGGTCTCTTTCAGTGCAAACTCCACTTTCCCCAGCTGAACCTCACGAGCCTGGAACTCGTTCGAAGCGATTTGCCATTGTTTCAGAGCTTCATCGCGTTCTGATCGGGCACGCTTGCCTCCGTGGCGCTCTCCGCATATTTGTGGTGGAGGTGAGAAAAGATTGGGTCAAACCAAAGACTCTCTCAGAAAGCATTTCCCAATTCCTAGACATCTCGTACATCGACTTCCCGCAAGGGTACCGGCTCTTGATAGCGGGTAGGAGGCGGAGTGCGATGCCGAGTTCTTCGGTAATTCCCTTACTCCACAAATGGGAACGGGAATGACGGTTGGAGGACGAGGGGAACCGGGTATCGGGCAATGAGGAGGGCCCGACGTCGGTCGATTGGGAGGCGGCGAGGCCGCGGTAGGGGAGGCTCGGATAGGACAGACAGCCCTGGCATCAGTTGCGGGCTTCGACGACTCTCCGCCTTGAGCTTCTTTGGCTCGGCCTGCTTCGATGACTCTCCGACCTTCGACTTGCCCGCGTCCTGGGCCGACCTCTTTCTCCCCTTAGTTGTTGGCTCTGGGATCCCGAAAGATATTGTGGCTCTTTCATTTTGAGACTCGCACGAAACACGTACACCGTGTTAGATACTAGGAAGGCAAAAACGATGAATACTTTACTAAGACGCGTAACAACGCCGATATTTAAACAAATAGAAATATCATACTCGGCCTTGACACCATCTCATCTCGACGCCGAGCCTCGGCCCGATATTGGGGCACCAAGGAGCCGGCCTCAACAAGATCAAGTCGCCTCACATGGTCTATTATAGCGTCGATGGCTTTCCTTTCGAGCTTGGCAGATTGGACCGCTCTACCTTATAGGCGCTAGGGGACACGTTGTGGTGATCTTGACACCAATACAAATTAAATTCCCAGTCGACTTTTGCAGAGTCCGGCCCTTTGAGGAACCAAGGAGCTGTGCCAGTTTTAGCGACAACTTTAAAAAATTTGCTCTTGAAGCGTTTGAGAGAGTCAGAGACTGGGGTAAACAAACGCCGGTTGGCTATTCCCCGAATGGACGTCCAGCCCTTGAGCTCCGGCGGCTCTTTCCTTAACGAGAGGTATGGGGGTGAAGAAGTAGAAGAACATAGAGGTGGTGGAAGGCGTACCAAGGCTCATGCAAAACCACTCGAAGGCAATTAGGTAACCCCATCCATTAGGGTGTAATTGTGAGGGAGCTACACTAAGGAATTGGAGGGTGGCCATTTGAAATATGGAAAAGGGAAAGCGAATACCAAGTCTGGTGAGGTAGTCAAGATAGAAAAAGAAAAAGGAGTTGTGGCTCCCCTCCTCACTGAGCACACAAGCTCTTCCTCTTCCGGAGACAGAGAGAGTAGGCGCTAGTCTCTTGAACTGGGAGACCTCCCAAGTCTTCTAGGGTCAGCTTCGACCAAAAGGACAACACTTCGGGTAACCCAAGGAATTGTTCAATTAAATCTGTGGGGCTAGCGCGGTTTGCATTTCCGGACTCCGACTCACCAGCGTGGGAAGAAGAAGACGACGCCATTATACCTAACACAAATAAAAATATAAACAAGATCGAATCTTCCTAGCATACCCGATGTCAAAAATTGAAGGCGAGATTCCACAGCTTGTGGTAAGATTAAAATCCAAGTCAACAGACTCGGCGATGAAGCTTGAGGAGCCGGACAAGATTGTGTCGGCAGGAGCCTAAAATCAAGTCTTTGTGGAGGAATCCCCGCAAGAAATAAGTCGTGAGCATTCGTACAAGCAGTCATAGCAAGGCCCGATGTAGGAATCAACCTCGGCCCTAGGGCCCGAACTGGCCACTTCGTTATACTGGCTATTCGGAAGGCCCGGAGAAGCGGACACGTCGAAGCTCGGGTTAAACACCCTTGGATTGGGAAGAAGCGGGAAGGAAACATTGGGACTTCCCTAACCGATGATGTGCCGTTGATAATTGAATATTTAATACACTTATTTTTATCTCTTGATCAATATTTAGGACTCTTTAGTTAATAAATAATGGCTTTTATGTGCATTTAGGCTTTGGGCCTTAGATTGTAATTTTAGCCATTTTTATCGATAAAATTCTAGTTTTGTATTGCTTCACTATTTTTACCATAACTCTTGAACCAGACATCGGATTTGCCTCATTTTTGTCTCATATTTCAGATGATTCAGAGAGCTACAATTGTTATGAAGACATAAAGAGCCAATTCGGAAAAGAAGGCGGTCAATTTTGGAGCCAAAGTCAGATGAACAATTCTGGATTTTAATTGGGCTCGAATTTTGTAATTAAAGCCCATCTTTATTTTATTTTCGTTTTGGGCTGAACCATTAGACCTAATTCGTTTTTAGGTTATCTTTAAGTGAGGCAGCCGTCACACATTCATTCTACGCATTAATTCATTCACGTTTTACACGCTTTGGATTAAAGACGAAGTTTTAGTTTCTCTCAAATGTTCTTCATGTTCTTCGTCTTTTCTTCTTCTATTCCAACCATGCTCGGCTAAACTTCTATGATTAATCCAACGTGAGGATTCCATGATTCGTCCAGAGAGCCTAGGCTTAATCGGATTAGGGTTTCTCGATTCTATTTTCATCTTATCAGATTTGATTTCTGAAAATAGTTCGAATATTAGATTTAATATTCGATTTGGTTCGTCCCAAGGACTGAGTTCGGACTAGGTTTAAAGTGTTCTTTGTGCGATCGCACAATGAGACGCCACTTTGCTCGAATAAATGCTAGGCGATCGTCTAGTCGAGGGAATTTCGGACGGATGCAGAGATCTCGGTTCGTCTAGAACCAAACGCGAGTTCGTTAATATTTCGCTCAGGATGGACGTTTCGGGAATCTAAACGCTGGGTTGGTCGTTTTTAATCTATTTCGGTTTATTAACGTTTTCTATCTGTTTCTCAATATTTCGTTTATCTCTGTCTATTTCGTTTTAGTCTCGTTGAATCACAAAAATCCCCCTTTTTCACCGTTAGTGGTTTCGTCGTTGTTGTTAATCAAGCCCATTTGCAAGTTCGTTGGGAAACGATCCGGGTTCCCTATTACCGCAAATCTTTTATTGAATCTGGTTATTTTGAGAGGCACGGCAAATCTCTTTCACTGCCTCGAGTTTTCGCTGCCCGCCACCGAAAGTTTTCCCTTGCCTCCACGGTGATGATCGGTTAAAGCAACGGTTTGCGACGTTGGACGAGAAGATTCATCGCCCAAAGCCACCAACGGCTTCTTCCCCGACGCTTGGCGTAGTTCATCCAGTTCTTCGGGGGTCATATCCTTTATGTCCTTCGACATTTGGAACCACTCTCTCAAAGGAATTAACACCTGTTCATTTAATGCACATCCGTCAGGCATTAATTACGCCAAGGGCTGTATAGGCTAGCACCCCCTCAGTTCGGCTTCACGACAGTCGAGGGACGCCAGCTGGCAGAGGCTAATGATGACTTAGAAGAGGAATCGACAGGAGAAAGCGCCCGGGTACAAGGGGCGCTCACAATCAAGTATCCCGGCCACCGGTAGTTAGGCTAATCACCTGAGAAAGGACCCACACTTGGAGGTTTCGGCCGTGCAAGAGGCGAGCCGGACTCCGGATGGTCGAAGAACAACGAAATTTAAAAGCAAACATAACCGGACCACATGTGCGGGGCAATTCAACCAAAAGACTTGTAACTCCGAGGTTGTTTGAAATTATGATAGACACCTTATCAAAGTAAAATGGGTGGTACCTACTCAGATACAAAATCGGGATTCAAGAACATGTCCACCGGTTGACCGAGAGACTGGACAACCCTACTGGGGCAAGGATATCGTGTTACTTCGCGATCAACAAAGACTCGGACTTCGTACTTCATCAACGAACATCTAAACTCGGTAGCTCGGAGACCGAGCAACCGAGCTTGGGCAACTGATTACGGACCTGGTCTAGGCCCATTATCTCAGCTGGTACAGGGGGCAACCCACTATCCGTGGGACCCAGCCCATGACCTTGGACATGCACACACGATCCCGTGACACGTACGGTGTGGCGGCCAAGGGACTAACTAAATGGTATACTCTATATATACAGAGGAGGAGACGGCGCTGTGTACACAATCTCTAAGCCACGACTAATCTACATTCAACACTGGCACACACAAAGACCCTTAGGCGAAACGCCTGCTTGTGTACCGTGACAATACCTTCTCCCGAACGCTTGTCCTATAAGCATACAGGAGGAGCACACGAATCCTATATCAAATCACCGGACCTTCAATAGGTAGGACATCCGAGTTCGAACCGAACAATATATATATATATATATATATCAAACAAACAATACATTTGGGATTTTCAGTATAAAAATATAGGGGTAATTTAAAATAGTTGATTATAAAATAATTACATGATTTATTATGATTATAAATAAATATTGCTTATTGTGCATATAATAAAAAATTGCCCAATCATACTAAAGTATGTAGGAATGCTCTATAAACCATAAACGGTCTTTCTGTATCTGAAGAAGCTTCAGAAGCTCAAAATGCTATATACAATCTTCCTCATGCAAAGTACGGGTAACAATTTTTTTTAAAAAATATAACTAATTGAATAATAATTAATAAAAATAATAAATATACTTGAAATTTATATAATTTTTTTTTTTTTTGAAATGATGGATATTATATATTTTTTCAAATTTCTATATACAAAATGTTTTTTAAAAAGTGGTCCCAATTGCGTAAGGAGATAAGATTTTTCAGTTTTGGCAAAGATACCCGTACCATTGACCAATGACCAAGTTGCATCCTTCCTTATTCCCGCAGACACAAGGAACACATCCCTTCTTATAACAAATAATGATAAAATAGAAAAAAGAATAATTCTTTTTTTAAAAAGGAAGCTAACCAACGGAGTCCAACCACTCAAGTAGCTGGCAAACGCTCTTGACTAAAAAAAAAGGAAATTCAGGGCCCTTTTAATAAGAAAAATTTCAAAAAAGGCCCTAAGATTCTGACAATCCCAAAAAAGATCCTAGGGCTTTTTCTGAGATTGTCAAAATCTTGGGTGAGTTGTTGATGGAGCTGATATAGTTGTTAATAGGTAGGTCATTAACAACTAAATCAGTACCATTAACAACACTTTGCTAACAACTAAATCAATACCGTTAACAACTATATCAGTACCTCGTTAACAACTATATCAGCCTCATTAACAACTCACGTAGATTCTGAAAATCTTGGAGACTTTTTTGAAATTTTCACTGTTAAAAGGACCCTAAAATGAATTTTCTCAAAAAAAAAAAAACGCTCCGATGATGCCCTGCGTCAACACTCCACACACCCTGAGCAAAAAAGTCAACACTCCACACACTCACTTTTTCAAGTTAGCCCTTCTCAACATTTCAAATCCTAGGGGAAAAGGATAACAATTAAACCAAATCACATAATATATGCAAAATCTTGCTCTCTCCCTCCTAATATAAGAATTAGTAGATAAGTTTATTTTAGTATTTCCTCCGGTTCTAATTATAGAACAATATTTGAAAGTTGATTTTGTACTTAATTATAGGATACAGTTTTAATTTTTTGTCAGTTTCTTCATAAAATACCTCTATTGATACTTTTTTAATAATAATTTAATAATATACCTATATATTTTATAAAGTAAGTAATGTTTGTAACTCATTAATGCCACATATATCTCAATTCTATTATTATTTTTAATAAAATAATTTTGAGCAATTTAATACAAACAAGAAAACGATGGATTTAACATAGTTTATTCATTTCTCAAATCATTGTTATCAATGATGACTTTTGGATAAAGGAAACATAGCAAACATTTAAATAAGAATGAGAAGTGTGAGTGACTGAAAAGTTTTAACTATGAGATGGTGTAAAATTAAATTAGCCCCACTTTTTGACTGAGAAGTAAAGGCAGCTTAATTTCCCTTAAAAAAAATATTTTATCCTGACAAAAAAAGAATTCGCAAGATTTTGCAGTTATGTGTAGGAATGTGAAAGTGGGTAAATCATGTGAATTTTATCCTACCTACCTCAAAGTGCACGTTCTCAGCCTAATGAGGGACCCATAATCATGTAAATTAGCCCCATTTATGGGTTTGTTTGGGACCCATAAATAATACTACCTCCAATACTAATTATAAGAGCTAGTTGACTTTTTTTGGAGAGGTTAAGGAAGCTAAATAAGTTACTTAATCATTTCATATGTTGTGTATCCTTAGATTATATATTAGTTTATTAATCAAATTAATTAGTTTGAAGAAAAAAATAAAAATAAAAATGCTCTAAAGTAATTTAATTAGCTTCCTTAATCTCTCCAAAAAAGTCAACTACCTCTTATAATTAGGACCAGAGGGAGTACTACTGTTTTTTTAGGTTTGAGGGCTATCCTTGTAGCAATATTGTACTGGGCATGATAATTGGTTTATAAAATTGGAACCGGCTTTGGTCCTTATCAAGGACCGTCCGTTGCGGCTTATACATCGACGTATAAGCCGTTACACACGCAATGGTCCTTTAACCATTGTGTCCGCTGCGGCTTAACGTCGATGTATAAGCCGCAACAGACAGTCCTTGATAAGGACCAAAGCCAAATCCAATAAAATTTGTATGTGTGTGAGTATTTTAGGAAAATGAGTATAATTAACTAATTTAACTCATATATTTAATCTCTTTAAAATCTGGTAAATATATCTTATAATTAGTACTGGAGGAACATGAGGGGGGGGATTTTAATGAGTTTGATTTAACATTTTTGGAGAAGAGTAGTTAAGTGCTTTTAATTAATTTTTATTACTATTTTACCTTACATATTTTTTAAAAAAAATTAAATTTTATAACACTATTTTTCCAATTTTTTAAATCAAA
This sequence comes from Acacia pycnantha, assembly GCA_025563575.1. Lineage (NCBI taxonomy): Eukaryota > Viridiplantae > Streptophyta > Magnoliopsida > Fabales > Fabaceae > Acacia > Acacia pycnantha. Next base: position 2,951,482 of record JAMWYP010000016.1, read on the forward strand.
GGCATTAAAATTTTCCCCTAAGCTTCATTGAATTTTCCTTATACCAAACAAACATCTAGAGGTAGTTTTCATTGAAAATAATTAAATGGGTGCCAAGATTTTTATTTATTTATTTTATTTTGGGTTTAATGACACCATAACTCTTCTCTCATAAAGGAGATCATATACTGTTCCATGCCCTCAGTGCCTAAAATAAGGGTTGTGAGGGGGTTTTTTGACAAAAAAAAAAAAGGTGTGGGGGTTAAATTATATTAAAAAAAAGGATCAAATGGATATTTAATAAAGGGTTAAGATGCGTCTAGCACCTTAAGCTATTTTTCTAGGTGTATCACATATCTTAAAGTAATTTGTGGTAGTCCACAACTTAAAATATTTTTACAATTATATCCAGCACTCTAAAATATTTTGTGATTCATCCACCAATATATAAAGCATTTTTTTTAAGTGTGTCCTGTAACATCTTGGATTTTAGAGACATTAAATGAGGGTAAAATAGTCATTTGAAAGGTGCGATTTACATGAAAGATTGGATTTGAATTGGTAGAGGACCAAAAAAAAAAAAAAGATCAATTGGAGGCAAATAAGATGCCAAAAAGCTCCAAAACAATCTCAAAAGTGGCCACATATGAGGACCTTTATTTTTGGGTGGATTGAGCCTAATTTCTACTCACTTAGGCCTGTTTGGACTTCGGGTTTACAGAGCCTAATAGAGGACCTGCTTGTGTATGTATATGGAGGCGGATTGCCTCAGAAGCAGGTGCCTCAGTATCCCTTAGAGGCTAGTTCTAAGCAGTTGATCTTCTATCATCAAATCTTGACCATCTATTTTAATACCTTAAAACAAGTTTAGAGCCCTGAAAAATTATTTAGGATCTTAAAAAAAATATCCTGAAACATATTTTTAGTATCCGTTAGTACCCTAAAATATTTTTTTAAGATCCTAAAATAATTTTTCAATAATATTTTAAGGTATTGAATGATACTAAAAAAATACTTTATGATCTTGAAAAAATATTTTAGGATCTTGAAAAAATATTTTAGGTACTGATTGGTACTAAAAATATGCTTCAGGATATTTTTTTAAAATCCTAAAATAATTTTTAAGGGTTCTAAACTTGTTTTAAGGTATTAAAATGGATGGTCAAAATTTGATGATGGGAGATCAACGGCTCAGATCTGGCTTCTGAGGGACACTGAGACGCCTCGCTTTTGAGGCAATCCATGTACGTGTGTGTGTGTAGGGTTAAGTAGCAAATTTATTCTGGAAGTTTTTGCTGAAGAACAATGTTACGTTAGAAGTTTTTCTTGTCTTAATGTTGCCCCGGAAGTTTCAAAAGGTATCAATGTTGCCCATTTCTTTTAAAAAACGGTCAACATCAAGTTTTTGACGGTCAACGTTAGTTTTTTTAATGGAATAAGGCAACATTGCTACGTTTTGAAATTTTCGGGGTAACATTGAGACAAAAAAAAAAAACTTTCAGGGCAATATTATATTGCTCCTAGCTAGACTTATATTTCCAGGACGGATTTGCTATTTAACCCATATATATAAAAGGACCTATCATTATTCAAGCGATTTCTAACTCTACGTTCATTCCAGTAAATCTATCAAACCTTGTGAGATAGTTCTAAGCCACCTAGAGAATTTAAATCTTAGACCATCTAGAGGGGTTTTGGGATCTCAATTGGGGGGAAGTCAATATTTTTAGAAAACTCGTTTCTAACAAAATCTGTCTCAATCCTTTTTTTTTTTTTTTAATAAACAATAGGTTAGGCTAATCTATGATATCCGGAGGAAAGGATTAATCGATTTAGCCTAATTAGATAGTAGTTTAATTACTCTAAAGCTATTGTGAGAAGGTTCACTACTACAAAAAGACCCTATGAAGTCCCAAAATAAGCCCTTTTAAAGTCCCTAATTCATGGGATGTCTATTGTAGGGTAGTAGTAAAATTATACTTTTGAAGTCCCAAATTAATTTTGGGACTTCAAAATGAAACTTTTGAAGTCCCAAATTATATTTTGGGACTTCAAATGTCACGCATAATTGTACATCTATCTGACACTTTTGAAGTCCCAAAATAAAGTTTGGGACTTCAAAAATGACACTTTTGAAGTCCCAAAATACAATTTGGGACTTCAAAAATGACACTTTTGAAGTCCCAAATTGTATTTTGGGACTTCAAATGTCACGCATAAAAGCTAACTGACACTTTTGAAGTCCCAAAATAAAGTTTGGGACTTCAAAAATGACTTTTGAAGTCCCAAAATAAAATTTGGGACTTCAAAAGTGTTCGTTTGAAGTTCCAAATTTTATTTTGGGACTTCAAATGTCACGCATAAGCTAACTAATTAGAGGAAGAAAACCGATGACAGGGATCCGGAGAAATCTTTTGGAGTCCCAAAATATATTTTGGGACTTGAAAAAGTTTCACCAGCTCACCAAAAAAATAATCTGGCCGAAAAATTTATTTTTGAAGTCCCAAATTGTATTTTGGGACTTCAAAAATTTATTTTTGAAGTCCCAAATTATATTTTGGGACTTCAAAAAGTCAAAAAATTTATTTTTGAAGTCCCAAATTGTATTTTGGGACTTCAAAACGCGTTCAAGCCAATATAATTACAAGAATGCCATTGTGTTCACTTGTTACATCCCTTTTTTAAATAGGGACATTTTTTAGGGTAGTAATAGCCTATTTTTGTAGTAGTGGTTTTTGGGAACTCTAGGAGATAACGAGAGTTGTTGTCAAAGAAGTCATCATCTAATAATCATTTTAAGTTAGTTTGAGTAACTCTGGGGAGTTCTAAGGAGCCCTAGAGAATAGTGAGAAACCTTTAGTGCCGTGAGAAGTATAATTAGCAAGATTATTAAACTCGGATCAGTCATTGAACCGGTCGGGGTACTGGGTTAAGGGTCAGTGGGTCAGACCAAAATTAAACCGGGGTCAAACCGGAGTTAAACCGGTAGTCAGATATCTTAGATTTATTATATAATATTAATTAGTTCTCACAATTTTTTTTAAAGAAAAAAGTAAGAAGTGCACGGTTTTTCACAGATGAAATGACTATCCAAATCTAATCTTCACCTACTCCCATCTCATTTTTCTCTCTCATCATAACCCTCCTCCCTCCATCTCTCGTCTTCTCTTCATCATCGTATTCAAAGTTGTGCTCCCTCTTTCATATTCATTCATTTCCCTACTCTCTCCTCACCTTCACAAAATCTCATTCTTCTCTCTCATCCAAACCCTCCCCCTCAGCCCTCACGTACCAGAACGACGCTGGAGGAGGCGATGAGACCACTTCGTTCCTGATTTGTTTCTTTCGGTTGGCGACAGTTTCTGTGGTGGTGAGAGTAGAGCTTGCCGGCGACAAAGATTTATGGTGATGGTGAAGCCAAGGTCGCCGGCGAGGAAGGAAGAAGACGACGAAGATGTGGAGGTCATGTTGCTCTGTTTCTCGCCTCTCCTCTCTTCTGTATTGCTTTTTTTTTTTTAAAAAAAAAAAACTTGGATGACCCCGGTTTCTATCATATTCTGGATCGGACTCACGACCGGTTCGCCGGTTTCTGGTCCTAACCGGCCGGTCCGGTCCGGGTTTAATTACTATGATAATTAGAGTAAATAAATTATCTTTCAAGCCATGAGAAATTTAATTAGAATGAATAAATTATCTTTTGAGCCCGAGAAGTTTAATTAGAGTAAATATGTTATCTTTTGACTCTATTAATTCTAGTATTAAATTATAACACAGATTGACTTCACGAGAAGTTTCATTAGAGTAAATATGTTATCTTTTGACTCTTTATTAACTCTAGTATTAAAGTATAACACAGATTGACTTTGGGACTTGTAGACCTATCCTGGTGGTAACTTTTGATAATGGTGGCACTCGAGGTAACTAGATTCTTTCTTGCAGTATAATTACTAGGTGTTTGCAGTCTGTCAAACTCATAAATATTATTATGTTTAACTTTAGGGCTTTATAAAACTGCCTTGTGTGACTCTAACATACATACATTATATATGTATGTATGCATGTATGTGTACACACACGTGTGTGTGTTTTGCGATAACGAGAACGTTATATGATATAATTGTGATAACCATTTATGATTATGGAAGGAAGAATATGATATTGATATACCGTGATCTAATGATATTACACTTGTAATACGTGTAATTAAGGATAATTAATGATAAAAGGAGAAGATATGGAAGAAGTTGGAGTATTGTTTTGACATGTGGTACGCCACAATACGGTATACAATGATTGGCTTTTATTATTCCTAAGTGATAACTTGGGATTACGGCACCTCACAAAAATTATAAGGTGAGGGAATCCATGGTACGCTATGTGCTCTACGGTACTTTGTCTGGTTTGTATCACACACTGAAGAGCTGGTGAAAGTTCTCAGTCACGAGGGAAACTTAGCCCCATGGATTTAAGCTGGCAAATCGAAGGAGATAAGGCTGGAATTGAACACTTAGGGCCTGTTTGTTAGGAAGAAGATTGGAGAAGGGAAGGGAAGATTCCAATCTTCCCTCAATTTTGGGTGTTTGTTACACAGAATTCATCTTCCAGTGAGACACCATCTTCCTTCACCCATGGGAAGGTTCCTTCCACTACTACAAAAATTGGATATTACTACCTAAAAACGTCCTTATTTAGAAATAGGACGTCCAAAGTGAAGGCGGTGGCATTCTTGTAATTATATTTAAGGAAGTTGAGCCTTCGCGTCCCGAATAAGAAATCGAGGTTTCCTTAAATTGATTTTTGGCGTCTGATTTTTTTCGGGACGTCTAAAATTGTTTCGCGCCATAAAAATATGAGAAATATTTGTTTGGCGCCATAATATTTAATTTTTTCAATAAAATTCATTTATGGCGACCTACATATATTTCGGGACGTCTTTAATGTGTCAATTCTTCGCTCCCGAATTTTTGTTTGGCGCCAAGGATTTTCTTTTAATATTAATTAGAAAATTTAATAATATTGGCGACTGAATCATAATAAATTCGCCTATATTTAAAAATGGCGCGATCGTGTCGATTCGAACGATTCGATTCAGGTCGCCATTTTTAAAATATAGGCGACCTGATTCATAATCAGGTCGCCATTTATAAAATATAGGCGACCTGATTCTCATTCAGGTCGCCAAAAATTGGAATATAGGCGACCTGAAAGATGATTCAGGTCGCCTATAGTCAATTTTTTTAGGTTAATAAACTCGCGCCTCTTCATTTTCCCTCACACGCTCATACTCCGACAGAGGCCGCGAAATCCTCTCGGACTCTCTCGTTCCGCTCTTCGTCGCTTTCCTTGCCGTACGTCTCCGCCGCCGCTCCTTCGTCTCCGCCGTCGTCACCGATCGATCACGAGTACTCTCTCGCTCACTCCGCCTCTTTCGCCGATCGAAGAGACCCACCAAACCCAAGTAAGCTTGTTCGGATGTTACTCTTAAGTTCTTTGATTCCTAATAACCCATTTTAATCGTTAATGCTTCTTGCTTATGGATTGGATTTTGCTTCGATTAGGATTCCGCCTCTCACTCGCTCACTCCACCTCCTTCCCGATCAAAACCTGCGAAACCAAGTAAGCTTGTTCGTTCTTCTTGTTCTTTGATTCCAAACCCCATTTAATTGGTAATGTACTTCTTGCTAATTAAAAAGAATACAATTTGGAACTGCTCTTATTTGTAGATTTTTATTCAAGTAAATTTGGTGGCCAACTAAATTGTCTAAAGCTTCATTAAATTGGTCATGTCACACCGATTGGTTGTAGTAGTTGATTTTGAAGGATTATAGGAGTATTTTGTGATTAGATAGTGGTTTAGTTTTGGTTGTTCTTATGCCTCGGTCATTCATTGATTCTCATTAGATGTGCTTTGTGTTACTCTTCCCTATCGAACTTCTATATTCATCGTAATCTCTTGGAGTCTCGCTTTATGATTAAGGCTCCAATGTCCTTAAAGGTAATACTTTGATAGCAATTAATTCAATGCAAAACACTTCTAGCTTTAATCTGTTGTAAAAGCACGTTTACTTTAAGTAAACATTGACTCTATGGCTCTATGGTTTCTTTATCTTACATAATTGATAAATTGTTTACTCGGCTTGGAAGTTCGTTGATGATAAGACGAAGGATTTGATTTGGACACGATTTTGGTATCTCACTTTCGATATATACGCATTTGTATCTTTAGTCTTATTACTTGATTTCTGTCATATCTTCTCTTTCACCTTAAGAACATTTGATGTCCCTAACACTAAGGACATGAGGAAGCATTGGATGGGCGAAGTTCGTCTCCGTTGGAAAGATTTTAAGAACAAGCCGACAAAAAGTATATTCGCGGGGCAAAGAGGACCAAGATCCATGTAAGACCTATTCCTTCATTTCTCAGGAGGAGGCTGGAGGGAGTTTGTGGCGTCCTGCGAGAATCCCGAATTTACGGTAAAATTTACGTCATATCTTATCTTTAATTTGAATCTACTTGAATTCGTGCGATCGGTTTTGTTTGTTTTCGTGTCACGAGAAAACAAGCCAAGCCAATAGAGAGAGGCAAGCGAAAAATAAGTATCCGCATTGCTTGTCTAGAGGTGGCTACGTAAAGCTGGAACGAAAGATGATGGAGGAAGAGGCTGCGGCGATTGAAGGAAGCTTCCCAATCCGATCCTTCCATTGCTATCCGAGGCCCCAGCGTCCTCCTCGTCGCAAAAAATGGAAAGCTGCGAGGATGAAGGGGACAAATACATCAATGAAGATGTTCTTTGCGGTTGCCTCAAAGATCGTAAGTAGTTGAATTAGAAGTATTAAATAGCCTCGGTTGTTTCATACTATATAAGAGTTTAGTTATTATTTATGAAAAATCTTATGGTACAGGATTCACTTGAGCGACGAGTAGCCAAGGCTCATTCACGCCGGTACGCGGCGGGACATTTGTCGACGGCGATTGGGAAGCCGGATTACCCGATGCCGTTCGAGGGGACGACGAGGGAGTGAGTGTCGCAAAATTTTTCGGACGACGTTCACGTTTGTATGACGCAGAGCGGCGGGAGCTTGAAGCCGAATTCGAGCAAACCTTATGAAAGATGTTATGGCACAACTACGGGGTGAAATGCAAGCTATGGTACAACAAAGAACGTACATCCGATGAATCCCGAATATCCCCAGCAGCAAAGATAGTTTTCAGCCTCTAGAGGTACATATTAGCGGACCTTCTCCCCCTCCAGAGGTAGTTATTGGCGGACCGTCTCACACCGCAGAGGTGCATATTAGCGAACCGTCTCACACTCCAGGTGCATATTAGCGAACCGTCTCACACTCCACTGGGAGGTATAGCTTGCACCCTATATTTGGATGACACACACCGGCGGATTGTTGCCGATGGTCTTGTTTACCTGAACAAGACAAACACCACAACAAGCAAATTCCGGAAAACCAACGTCGGGTAGCGCGACGAGTGTGCGAGAGGGGGAAGAAGAGACAGCCGTCCCGATTGATGATGAGGAGGTTACCACACTAGGCGCTGCCATCACATGGTTCATCCTTTGGCCGGCTAATCTTATTGAGATGTGGACGACACCTGGGATGGTAGGAAATACATTACTGATTGAGTGTGAGTTGTTTCCCGACATTTGACAATAAAGATTTGATGGAGTTTTTGACGATGGATTGTTTAGATATACAGTTTCTTCAACTTGCAATCCCGTAAGTTTGTTTAACCCTTTAATTATGTTAGTACTCTTTTTTTGTTTAAGATCTTCAATAACATTTATCATTTCATTTCATAGTGTCTGCCAGTGAATTATGCGCCGCACACCGCGAGCGAGTTTGTATGGATACTTATGTCTGGATGCACGGCCGGCTCGCAAAGATGCGTTACCCGGAGGTCAATTTATGTTGGTCTAACAATGGGCGACGGAGGGTCGTCTTGTTATCTAGCGCCAATACATGAAAGGTGCATACTTTTGTTTTGTCTGATAAGATTTTTGTGTCAAAATTGCGGTCTTATCTTAATTTAATATTAATACGTATATGTTGTAGTGGTCATTGGACGCCGTGTGTTGTTTGTCCGAGCAAGAACTCCTGTTATTGGTTCGATTCAGTAAATGGCAATCCTACCGAGGATATCAAAAACATGTTTGCCGAGTAAGTAAATTTTTTTCTGAATCATCGATTCTTCTTTTAAATGAATGGTTTAACATGTGTGTTAATTTCCATTTTAATGATAGGGGCCTCAAAACGTATAGACAGGGATATTACGTTATGAGTTGGATGCAATCCATCGTTAACGAATGGACGTACTCAAGGTTTTCAAAACGTACGTAATCGCTCCGTGATTCTCAAGTTTATTTAATTTTTGTTGTTGTACTTGAGTTGTTAATTATTTCCTTCACTTAATTGGTTTATCTTATACATTGTTTCCCCAATTTACGCTTTTGGGTACTAAGGATCCGTACTCGCAGGATGAGATCGATTCGGTTCGAGACATGATATCTAGATATCTTCTTCAACACATAGCGTCTAGTTAGTGCGAGCATGATTAATTAATATGTTAACTGTTGTTCATTTGTATGTATTTGGTGTTTTGTCGTACAAAATATGCAATTTTGGTGTTATATATAGTCTGTTTATGTATTGTGTTAGAGTGAGATTCTTCGTTGCTTGTGGTGGTTTCGGCCGATTCTTTCGTTAGAGAGTGTGATTCTTCTGTTGCTTGGTAGATGTTCATATTTTGTAGTTTACTTTCTAAAAAAACAAATTTCAACAAAGGCGACCTGATTATAATATCAGGTCGCCTTAAGTTCAACAAAGGCGACCTGATTTAAAAATCAGTCGCCTTTCTTGAAATTAAGGCGACACGATAAGAATATCAGTCGCCTTTAAGCGAATTCTATCTTCTTATTTACCTATATAAGGCGACTGATTTGAAATAAGGTCGCCTTATTCCTATATAAGGCGACTGATTGGAAATCAGTCGCCTTATATATAAATAAGGCGACGATTTCAAATCAGTCGCCTGTCATAAAACGACCTGATCTAATATCAGGTCGCCTTAATAAGACGACCTAATTTTGGATCAAGTCGCCATTTTGGAAATTTTCCTCTACCCCCTCCAAGACGTCCCTCAGAAAAGGGTCGTTAATTGGGTCTTATTTAGGTCGTTGTTTAGCATTTTTGTAGTAGTGTTCCTTAATCTTCCCTCACATATTGGATGGAAGATGAAATCTTCCCGGAAGATTGTGAGCAAATTCTCATTAGGTCCCTTTCTTCTTCTTCTTTTCTCACCGTCCGACTTCACCTTCTTCCTCTCACCTTCGGCTCTCTTTGTCGCCAGCAAAGACTTCACCGTCGCCGATCTATTTCACCAAACCACCACCATCGGTCAAAACCCTAGATCTGAAGCTTTTTTTTTTTTTTTTGGTTCTGTCGTCGGGATTTCAGGGGTCAAAAAGGAGGGATAACGAAGCGAGAGAGGGAAAACGTTGGAACCCACAATCTCCACCACCACCGGAACCCGCGGACGACCACCACCGGTCGGAACTCGCCTGGATCTGATTTTTTTTTTCTGGTTGTCGTGGGGACGTGGGATGAAGAATGAGGGATTTTTTTTCTAATGTAAAGGATATTTTGGGAATTTCAAGTTTTATATTTTAATTTTAATTTTTTAAAATTATCATTTTCCATCCCACTTTCCATATCTACCAAACAGTTCAACTTTTTAAAGTTCTTTCTTAATCTTCATTTCTATTCATTTCTCTCCTTAAATCTTCTCCGTAACAAACGGGCCTTAGAGATAATGAATGAATATTTATTGTAGGTTAGATATTAGATATTTTATTGTCATTATACTGTCTTTATTGCATTCAGTACTTACAAATTGTCCACTTGGCCCTCACAAGCAGACACTAATTATGTTTTAGGTCAGGATTTAGTTAATGAGATGTCGATCTCGCATTCTCGCCCTTTTCATAATTAACATTTTTCAGGTCAGGACGATATGGCAGGAGCTTCAGGAAATGTATTGGGTTTGTAAGTTACAACTCTCAATTTGTGTGATCCATATTTTATGTTTTCTACCATTAGGATTCAACCATATATTTATGCGGGATATTATAACTTATTTTCATGTATGAGAGGTTCTGTAACTAGTGAGTAGTGTGTTTGCCATGGCGAGTGCCCTTCTTCCTGAATGATTTATTTACCATGGTTCAGATTGCTTGTAGATTTCATTTAGTTTTTAATTTAAGAAGGGGGCTATTATAATAAGAAAGAGGTGGGGCCTTTGGCTACTTTCTTTTCTGACTGGCTGACCCTTTGTTTGCAAACTTGTTGATAAATTTTATTTTAAAGATTTCACAGAACAAAAAAAAAACTGCATTTGAAGATGAAGTTACAACATTTTGAACATAACATTCCTAAACATCCAGATTTCATTAATCTATCAACTACATCTGAAATATACCAAGTACTAGCAAGAATTAGAAAGTCCACTATTTACCCTCTTATTGATAGAGTGATTAGACCTGTATTCACTCTTCTAGTTTCTACAACAACTACTGAAAGACATTTCTATGTTATGAAGATAATCAAGAACAGAGTTCGAAATAAAATATGGAAGACCACTTTCTTGATGATTATTTGATTATATACATTGAAAAAGAAATTGTTTTGAGTTTTAACATAGATTCAATTATAGATGAGTTTAACAATATGAAAACACGTAGAGTAATAATCAAGTTGTTATGGACCTAAATCTAGGCCCATTAGATTACCGGCCCATCAGGTGGCAGTCCGCGCAAGGATCTCAACCGACCCACAGATCTAAACCGCAAGACCTATTCAAAGGGGAGGTTATCGAGATTCATGGACACACCAGATGCGGGAGATCTAACCCTAAGGTACCTTCTATAAATAGATGGTAAACCCTAAGGTACAGATCATCTTATATCTTCTAAGCTCTCTCTCAATTGCATATACTGCACACAGAGCACACACACCACCCCCTTGGCTAAACGCCTCTCTCTTCAGGGTACGTAGGCCCTAGGAATCGCTCCTAGGTCAAGTCCTAATCAACATCAACATCCTAGCCCCTCAGGGCTAGACAATTTGTGTTCTACACCAGAACAGTGGCGCCGTCCGTGGGGACCGATAAATTTTGATTCCTATGACCAAAGATGGTCAATAATTTCACTCCTGGACTCTCCAGAAATTGAAAGAAAATCAAGAAAATTCAGGAGTTCGGTCTTGCTTCTCAAAAGATATTATTGAAAGGATCTGGGCTCTGTTCGTTCGATCAGTCTTTTCTGGCTTTTCTTGTGCGTTGACGTCTTCCCTATTCAGGCGAATTGTGGTTTCCATCTGTTTCATCGACGCTCTGCTCCCTATTCAATGTTCTTGGTCTTTGGAGCAAATCGCCGGCATCAAATAGCATAGAGTCGACGCTCTCAATCTCGGAAGCTCTCAGTCTTGGAAGATAGCTCCTGCCTCGGTCTCGGCCACAAACCACTCATCTCGATCTCGGCAAATCAACCTAATGGTGATCTTGGCATCTCGGCCTCAAGTTGATCTCGGAAAGTTGGCATTTTGACATTGTCAAAAACTTTATTTTCTGAAGCATCGTAGCCGAGTTCCAAGCGGGAAGGCCGGGGTACCTCCAAAGTTGTTTGGGATTATAATTCAAAGTTAGGTTTTGTGGTGTTTGAAAATGGGAACCGTGGTCTTCTTCGTGGTGGAGAAGTTGCCAAGTTCCACCGTCATTGAGTTTGGGCGAGTTCGGTTGTGAGGGAAGCGATAAATCTCCATACCCCAGCTCGCTACTTTGCAAGAATAAATCAAAATTAATTATTGGCATCCACGATTTCGGAGTATCACCAAGGGCACCAGAGATGCCACTTCTTAAAGTGGATTTGGAGAAAATAACATCATCACCAATTTTTGTGGTTGCACTCAACTGTAGGTTGGATCACGGCAAACACCACATATGTCAAGGATGTTTCCAAGCAATTAAATATATTAATCAGCATCTTACTCGGAAGCATTTTTTCCATTTCAACTAAATCTCATCAGAACAATTATCTTTAACAAGAAATAGGTGTTCATAAGCTCGACAGAACCGCGTAATACAAGGAAAGGTTCTTCTCTGTCTATCTCTGAACATCTTAAAGATTTTTGATTTTTATTGTCTAATCTGCATTGGTGAAGCTATGTCTATTCAAGATCATATTGGTGTAATCAATCTTACTGTTATGATCATTGAGAATTGCATATCGATGTTATTGTTACATCTGTGAATAAGATTGAGTCTTTATTATTGACTCAAGACATGAGAATATGCAGCACTTATGTTGGGAAACCGAGATTAAATTTTCTACAAACCAAGTTCACAATTTTTGATGGCCGGCCACCTCACAAAGGGACAAAGGCTACAAAAAGCCGCTATGTTAAACGCTAGAATCCAAATCAAATTTTCACCCAAGGCTTCTATTGCTCAAAGAGCTTCGTCGAATCACACCTCTGATTTATCATCAGGTCCTCCATCAGCATCCATCATCTTCGGCTCTGGTTTGGTAGTTCATTCACCTCTGATGTTGTTGTGGTTGTTTTTTGTTGGAATTCTGTTTATTGGGTTGAAGAATCTTTTCTGCTGTATAATCAGGAGAGTCTATCTCTCTTATCTCCCTTGCTTTGCTCTTATTGATCGTTGGTGTTTATGTTTCTGTTTGGTCTCTTGGCTGTTGGGCTGATTTCTAGAAATTGGGGGATTCCTCCTGGTTAATTTCAAGAGCTCATTTATGTTGCTGGAGACAGTGCTGAGACCATTCGAAGAGCTCTTAATCTTGGTGTAAATATCAAAATGATGATTAACTTGCTGTTGCTAAGGAGACTTGATCAACTTGCCAAAGCTATTTTCCAAAGAATGAAAAACTACACAATCTATGCAGCTTCTATCACCATCCGTATAGTGTTTGGCTTTATGTTTATTGCATGGTTTGGAAATTTGACTTCTCTCCATTCATGGTTTTTATTATTGACTTTTTCAAAGAACAGAGTGAAGCCATCTCCTATGCCAGATATTTGAAACTGAGAGAAATATTTGCTACCGGAGTCGCTCTGGGAGGCTACTTGGCATTGATGACTGTCATATTCTTCTGGGCAATGAAAGAAACTACATTCTTCCTAAAAAATTTAAAGTCTGACACATTCATCATGACGATTTTCAAATGACACTAGCTTTGTATCTTCAAGTCATTATAGTGAAGGAACCTACATGAACTACCTCTCATACGCCATCTTTTTGCAAAAAGCCTAATTATGTACCATTGGAAAGATATTTTCATATCTGATTTTTTTTTTTTTTTTTTTGGCATTGCGTAAGGTTATGTATGGGCCATAACACTTGTCTTCACAAAGATCTTAGAATTTTTAATATAAAGGCATTGGTACTTCCGGCGAGAGAATTAGCTATTCCAGTTGCTCTCTTTGTTGGGGTGATTGGAGGTCGGGTAGTAAAGGAGGAGTCCACCTCTAAAAATAGAAGAACGTGGACCCCGATTACCTTTGTATTGTAGTTCAAATCCAGGCTTCGTGTTCAATTTTGCGGGAAGCGAAAAGAAGGCGGACCCCGGTTACACCAAATCTGGTTAAAATCCCGGCTCCGTTAAAAGTCTTGGAAGCGACCCCCGATTACACCGAATCTGGTTACAATCCCGGCTCCGTGTCGCAGCAGCAATCCCGCCAAGTCTATTTACATGTATGAATAGTGAGCTATTGGTGCCCTCACATCCTTTGGGCGCAAGGGTGCCGTATTAACCGGATGGAATCCACCTCCAAAAATAGAAGAACGCCGACCCGGTTACACCGATCCCGGTTAAAACTCGGGCTCGCGTAAAGTCTTTCGGCCAATGAGAAGCGGGATCCGGTTACACTTAATACGATTAAAACCGGGCTCGTCTAAAGTACTGATTGCGTCCGTGTAAACTCCGGATCACAAGCGCAAATAAATAAAGAAACTCTCAATTGAGAACATTGATATATTCAATCTCCTCAAATTGCTCTAATGGCGCAGACATGAATGAAAGAGCGAATCCAGGGTCACTGAACCCGGTCGTAATTCAAATACGAACTGAAGACTAAAACCCGGCTTTTCAGTCGGAGGGCTCCGTAGAGCTATCGCAGCCCGGACGCTTCCTAACTTACTCAGGGATATCAAGCGGGATTGCAATGTCGACCACGATCAGTCAAAATACTCGGACGTTTTGGTGAAAAGCCGAACCGGGTAAGAGACAACTTCCCTTTATCCTAGGATGACCGGTCAACGAACCGGAATTATACGAGGCGGTTTGAATACCGATCCCTCACACTTTACGGTTTTAATACGGATGCACTTTCGCAGATTCTCGCATATCACATCTATGACCTGGCCCGGCCACTCACTCAATAGTACTCCAAAAACAAATGTGAGTTCACTATATCGAGTTCATCGTGGACACGGATGAAACTTTACATAAATATTCGAATTGATTGGGAAGTGAACAAACTTTCATTAATGATCAAGTCATCGAAGTTTCAAAGCAAATTAACCGGACTACATGTCAGGGGCAATTCAATCGAGCACAAGTAACTCAGAGTTCTTTGAAACTCGGATAGACACTTTATCAAAATCAAACAAGTGGTAGCAACTCGGATACGATATCCGGATTCAACAACAGATCCACCCCGGCAGCCCAGAGACCTGAGCTACCAGGCTGGGGGGCAACTACTATACAGTTGTCAATAACTAGGATTAATGCAGACTTGAACAAGCATTCGAAATTAGCAAACTAAGCGATTTGCATACATAGCGAAGGATTTTATTTCTTCTCAAACAACCCGGACGTAGTGAATATATCTCGGCCAAGTCCGTATTTCACCGCCAAGCAAATAATTAATCTCGGCGGCTCGGAGACTGAACTCACCGAGCTTGGGGGCAAGCTGTTATGGACCTAAATCTAGGCCCATTAGATAACCGCCCATCAGGTGGCGATCCGCACAAGGATCTCAACCGACCCGAGATCTAAACCGCAAGACCTATTCAAAGGGGAGGTTATCGAGATTCATGGACACACCAGATGCGGGAGATCTAACCCTAAGGTACCTTCTATAAATAGATGGTAAACCCTAAGGTACAGATCATCTTATATCTTCTAAGCTCTCTCTCAATTGCATATACTGCACACAGAGCACACACACCACCCCCTTGGCTAAACGCCCCCGGTATCATCGAACTATGTGGACTTTGATCCTCTTCGGGTATGTAGGCCCTAGGAATCGCTCCTAGGTCAAGTCCTAATCAACATCAACATCCTAGCCCCTCAGGGCTAAACAATCTGTGTTCTACACCGGAACACAAGTGAAGTAATCTTAATTTTTGTAATAGATTTCTTTCAATTTTTTTATATATTAAGTCTATATCATATTTCAAGTACTTTTATTTATGATGTATAATTTTTCATTTTCACCCCTATCAATAAAATTCTTAGGTCCGCCTTTGTTGTTTGGAGCGAGCTCCCATATTATCTTGATTGTAAGGCGAGTAGTGTGTTTTTGCCGTGGCGAGTGCCCTTCTTCTGAATGATTTATTAACCATGGTTTAGATTGCTTGCGAGATTTAATTTAAGAGACTTGAACCTTATTCAATTGGTGTTTAATTTGATTGGATGGAAGGTTGGAGGCCGGGAGCAGAACTCCCATATTGTATTGATTGTAAGGCTTCAAACCCAGTTTGGGTTCATTATAACTGGTTATACGCATTTTTGTCAAACTCGCGAGTTGACTCTCCGAGTTTACCGTTTTTATGTTTCTACCTTTCTAAATCGAGTTAAGTCTCTATTAAAATTGTGTCAGCTATAAACTCGAAGTTTACACACCAAATTTCTTTGTTTTACGTTTGTAGCTTACAAAATTGTGTTTTTTTTTTCAATTTTGTCATCTTTAATGACTTTATATATGAATTTTATAGAAATTTATTTATTAAATATAATAAATTATGAATGTTGATATATTTAATTTCAATTATTTGGATTTAAAATATGGTTAAATTAATTTATTGTCATTTTTTATTTTAATTATTTAATATACACTATTAATACATGTTTTATGATAAAATTAAACTCTTACGAATTTACCGATTCGAGTTCACGATACGAATTTATGTCATTTGTCATGAGTTTGCTTAGACTCGCAAGTTTGACAACCTTGGTTATAAGTGCTCGATAATTAAATTACATGATTTAAGAAAGCGGTAAAAGTTAGAAATAATAAGTATGTCTAAAATGGATTTTGTTTTCTAAACGTGCCCTTACTTATGCGGGCAAGTACGAAAGAGAAATGAAGTAAATATAAGTAAGGTTGTCAAACTCACGAGCCTAAACAAACTCGTGATAGTGACATAAACTCGTATCGTAAACTCGAATCGGTAAACTCGTAAGAGTTTACTTTTATCATTAAATATGTATTAAAAGTGTATAATTAAATAATTTAAATATAAAAATGACAATAATTTGATTTAAATATATTTTAAATCTAAATATTGATATGAAATATATCAACATTCATAATTTATTATATTTAATAAAGAAATTTCTATAAAATTCATATATAAAGCCGTTGAGGATGACAAAATTGAAAGAAAAAAAAATTAACACAATTTTGTAAGTTACAAACGTAAAAACGGTAAATTCGGTGTGTAAACTCGTGAGTTTATCTGAGTTTACAGCTGACATGATTTTACTAGAGACTTAACTCGATTTAGCAAGGTAGGAAAGTAAAAACGGTAAACTCAGAGAGTCAACTCGCAAGTTTGACAACAATGAATATAAGTATTACCAATATTTTAATTAATGTAATACATAAATGAATGAAGGGGTAAAAATAGAAAAAACTGATTAAATGTTCATATAACTCTTGTCGGGCTTTTATAAAAAGTATCAAGACAATTCAAATTTTGGGTTCTTATAAAAAAAATAAGAGGAAATACTTTTTTTTTTGGGGTACTATGAATCAATCATCTTTATTACAATATTAATGTTCTTTTTCACTTTTCTACATTCCTTTTTATCATAATAATTTCCTCAATCATTCTCTTATCACCTATCTCCTCATAAATAGAGGTATTTTTTGTCAGTTACAAATTTTACAAGGAAACATACGGGGTATTTTTGTCATAATGGTTCATGATCCTTAACCTCCACTTTAATTTATGTTATCGGGTTAGGTGTGAGTGGAGGGAGAATTACGAAACATACGCGTCTTCCATTTTTTTCGCGATTTCAGTTAATAAATGCTCATTTATGCAAATATATTAAGGAATCTTTAGTAATTAATAATATGAATACCAGCATTGTTAATGAATTCCCATTTTTTACCCAAAATAAATAATATTAATATCAACAATGTTTTTATAGGAGAACTACTTCCCGTGTCACTAGGTTCATATATTTTTCTTTGCAACATTACTAGCTTGAATTTGACCCAAAATAAAATATATCAATTTATTTTTTACATCAATTAATATATAATTTAATATTTTAAAGAGATCCTATTATATTTTTAAACCTTTTAAATTAAGCAATTTATTTTATTTTCATAACCTAATTTCATGAGCTCAAGCCTCATTTAATAAAGACAAGATGAGTATTTTGTTTTTGTTGGTAAGGAAAAAAAAAAAGGATAAGTAATTTTTATTTTTTAAAAAAAAAAGTGCAAGAGAGAGCCAGCTGTGTAGTGGCTTTACAGTAACTTAATAACGTCAAAATTCCACGTCCTTCACCCTCTTTTTCTTCTCTCTCTCCCTCTCTCCTGCTAAGGAGTCAGCACTCAGCGGCAAGCACCCCTCAAAACCTCCCCAAGACCTGTTCTCCCTCCGCCACCGCCCATGGAGGTTCCCTCCGCCGCTCCACCCCTCTCCTCCGCCCCACCCTCTCATCCCAGCTATCCCGACTCTGTCGACTCCTCTCCTCGCTCCCGGAACACTGATTCCTTGGATGAATCTGTCCCTTCGGCCGCCGCCGCTGCCGCTGCCGCCAAGCTTCGCTTTATGTGCAGCTTCGGCGGCCACATCATCCCTCGTCCCCACGATAAGTCCCTCTGTTACGTCGGTGGAGAAACTCGTATTGTTGTCGTTGATCGCCACACCTCTCTCTCTGACCTTTCCTCTCGTCTCTCTAAAACCTTCCTCAACGACCGTCCCTTCACTCTCAAATACTTGCTTCCCACTGAAGACCTCGATTCTCTAATTTCTGTTACCACCGATGAAGACCTCGATAATATGATCGACGAGTACGATCGAATTTCTAATTCGTCAGTGAAACCCTCTAGAATCCGCTTCTTCTTGTTCCCGGTGAAGCCTGATTTGACGCAGTCGATTCCCGTAATTAATAGTTCGGCGAAGACAGAGGATTGGTTTCTCGGTATGCTCAATAGAGGGTTTTCGGATTCTGGTTCCGTTAATTTGTTGATGGGTTTTGATGATGAGGTTGGTGCTGGCAATCTGGATGGGGGTTCGAAAGATATCGAGGCTATGGGTTCTGGATCTTTTGGAAATGGCAAGAGTGTGAAGCAGCAGGGCCAGGATGTTCATTCTGTACCCGATTCACCTATGCTGGAAACCACATCTTCATTTGGGTCCACTTCTTCATCGCCTTCAGTGGCGAATTTGCCGCCAATTCGGGTTCATGTTGATGATGGTAGTGGTGGTGGAGCTAGGGTGCAGGATCAGAAGGCGGTGGGAATTGAGGACCAGCTTGCTCAAATGGGTATTGGTGGCGGACAGAAGCAGGAAGAGGGTTTTGTAATGTCTTCGCCTCCTACTATGCCGGCATCCACCGTTCCGGCTGTGACCGGTGTGCCTATTGGCTCCTCAGTCCTTACCAGCGAATACCAGAATCGTGTTGTCTCTGATGATGAGAGATCAGACCATGGAGTCCCTGGGGGCTTTAGGAGACCGCTGACACCGCAGCCACAGGCGGTGCCTCAGCCTCAGATTGTGCATACGCAATTGCAGCAGAAGCCGACTGGAGGTGCTGGAGGTGCTGATTTGCCTTCTCCAGATTCAGTTTCAAGGTACCTTCAAATCCCTTTCCTCTTTTTTCTGCGTTTCTCATTTTGTCCATCTGGTTTTGTGGTGTTGCATGCTTATTTTTATGTCATTGGGTTGTTTCTTTTTAATTTGGTTTGATCATATTCATAGGTTACTCGTTAGAGGTTTCTGTGTTAGGTCCATCTTGCTGATTGCTTGTTTAAATTCTTCAGTGACAGTAGTATGACAAATGCAATGTTGCGCCCAAAACCTATGGTCTATCAAGACCAAGCCCAGCTCCAAATTCCCTCTGGACCTACTACAAGGGTTCCTAGCAATCCAGTTGATCCGAAACTTACAATGTCTGATTCTCATGGACGGATTCAAATGCAGCAACAAGTATTGGATCAGGGATATGTTTTGCAACAACAATTTGACCAGCAACAACAATTCGATCAACTACAACAGCAACAGCAACAACCACCTCAGCAGCAGCACCAATTTATACATGGAACACAGCAACAAGTACAGGAAGCAGGATATGTGTTGCAGCCTCAATTTGAACAGCAACAGCAACAACCACCTCAGCAGCAGCACCAATTTATACATGGAACACAGCAACAAGTACAGGAAGCAGGATATGTGTTGCAGCCTCAATTTGAACAACAACAGCAACAATTTATGCATGGCACACATTTCATTCACCATGCTCCTTCTGGGGCCGCACCACTCCCTACATTCTATCCTATGTATCCTTCTCAGCAGCAGTTTCATCCCCAGCATCACCATCATCAGCATGAACAGCAATATCAGATTTACTATGTTCCCACTAGACAGACCCAACCTTACAACTTGTCTGCACAGCAACCTAATGTCAGCGAACCTGCTACAACAATTTCTTCTAGCCATGCCCAAACTACATCGAACCCTGCGATGGTTCCGCCATCTGCAGCCTACAATGCCATGAGAAATGCTCCAGTGCCTAAATCCGAAATGACTGCAGGTGCATATAGAACAGCAATTTCCGTCACCCCTCAAGTGGTTCAAGTTGCTTCTGATCAGACCCAGCAGCAATTTGTTGCCTATTCCCAGTATCATCCATCTCAGGCTGCTGCCGCCAATTCTGCTGCCCCAGCTGGTTATGCTTTTGAGTATGCCGATCCTGCTCACACCCAGATATACTTCTCTCAGCCTCTGGCACCCACAATGCCTTCACAGTACCAAACTATGACGGGTGCAGCTGTACATCCAGAAGTTTCTGCCCAGCCTCCCTCAGACAGCATGAAGCAGCATATAAGAACATCACAGCCACAGTAAGTCAGTCCCAAGTAAAGAAACAATTTTGAAGAAAAATGGGTTTGATATATTTTTTTTCCTTTAATTTTTTCTGTTTCTGATGTTTATTGGTACCTGTTTGTGGGTTTGTATTTGTGATAGATTATTAAAACTCATATCATCTTGTACCTTTTCTTCTGTCATAATTTATAGAAATTGGTAAGTCCAGGGTTATACTGTAAAAGGTCAAACTTTCAAAATTGTTTTGTCAAGTCCAAATATTGATTCATGAATTATTGTTGTGTAAATTAGCAGGCATTGTTCCTTGGTTCTTTTCTGTATTTTATGGTTCCTAAGCTATAGGTTAGTAATACTTTCCTTTTGCAAATCCTTCTCCCATTGATAATCACAATGGGTATGGAGCTAGGAGCCCGAATTTGGTGCCTATCGCATCAATAATCCGAGCAAAAAAAATTAGATGGTTTCCTTTTTAAATGATCTTCAATTCCTTGTGCGCTTCATTTTGAGCTATTTCTCATTGCTTTTCCGTGAATAGAACGTTGTTTATAATGGTTGTTGGTACTCAACACAACCAACATCAGAGACCCACGAAAACCATGAGCTGCCAAGATTGTTGAGCTGGAGAATTTTTACGTACAGTGAACTTTAAGATAGATACATATCAAACTTGCTCACACAAGCCAAGGGTGCTTGGTCTAGTGGTAGTACAACTAGATTAGGAAGTGGGTGAACTGAGTTTGAATCCCACCTTATTCAAAAATATTTCTGGGGATAGGCAATCTGATTGCAAGTCATAGGATTCAGAAAAAGCACTGGATGACCCAAAGAGTTATAAAAAAACTTGCTCACACAAGAAGCATGTTAGCTCTCTTGACATTCAGTGCAAGTTCATTTAGATTCGCTGTTTAGTGATTATAGAAAGTAATGTTGTGGGGCTTTTGGTGGATTACCTGTTTGAAGAGAAGAAAGAAGATCCAAGTGGTTTCTGGTTGTTAAAATTGGTCATTGTCGTTCCAAAAGAAGTGGAAACAAGCAACCAAAGGGAAACGTGTAACCTCAAAGTGGTATATGGCTGCCTACTTGACCATTTATTGCGGCTGCTTTGATAAATGTCTTCGTCAAAATGCTGCTTATTTAGCTCTATCCTTCCCTCACCTCTCACGCATTGCGTGCGGACATCATGTCTTTCTTTTACATACATGAATTATTAGTGGGTCATGTCCTATCCTTCCTAAGGGCAGTTAGGGCAGTTTGGTACGAAGGAACTGGCGGACAGGGGAGAGAAAAGTTTTATGAATTGGATATAAAAATTAAAGTGAAATTAGAAGCTTTTAATTATTTTTCTTCTCTTATTTTACATCTTCTTGGTATTAAAAGTTTACAATCACACTTCTCCATTTTTTTTAATTCAATTGATTAGAATTTCCCCTTCCCTTCAAATTCCTCGTATCAAAACACCCTTATAACTAGGGTAAATTTTTTTTTTTTTAATCTTGATATTGGGGTAATTAATAATCTTGGTGTCGTAATTAATAAGAAATCTGGTATTTATTATTTTAAAGAGTTGTTGATTTTAATAGTATTTACTTACCTTATATTTAATTTGTGATAAGGTTAATTGACTTGTTAATTTTTAATATCAATACCCCTCCTCTCAGCCAAGTGGCATAAAGATTTTCTTGTAAATAAGGGTTTGTGGGTTGAATTATGCATGTAACTATTATAGTCCATCTGATTTATTTATTTTTTTAAAAAAACCCCTCTTCTCTTTTTTATATCAAAAGAATTAATCGAATGATATGAATTAAGAAAATATATTTTAAATTAATCAAAAGTTTTTAATTAGTCAAAAGTTATTGTAACAAGTGGGTGTGATGCTGCTGGCAAAGCTTCAAACATGACACAATAAGGTGTGGGGCTCCTATGACTCACAAAGTTAGGAGCAGCCTTAAGCTTCAACATTTACATGTCTCTAAAAAATTAACACATTAATAAATTATTTTTGAATTAGTAATAAAACCACCTTAACCTTGTGGAAGCTTGATTGGATTAGACAAACATAACTTTAGACTATATGTCTTGGCTTTCATTTTTTGCAAGTTTATAGAAATCTATCATAACTGACATTTAACTACTTTTTCATATTCAATTTAGAAAACAGAAAATACACATGAAAAGTCATATTTGTGAATGCAAATTAGGGTAGCTTTTTTCAAACTTCAATTCAATTTGGAAAATGTCCACTTTTCAAACTTTAATAAATCAGACACATAGCTTTGATGCCTAGTATAAAAGCTAGTTAGGCGTTAAATTTGACCATAAATATAAAAGCTACTTAGGGGTTGGATTGAATTATAAATATAAGACCTTAGTACCACCAAACATTTAGGTCAGCTGGTAAGGGGTTGTCCTAACTTAACCACGGGTCTTGAGTTCGAGATGTGAGAATGCAGTGTGCGTGGGTGGTAGAGGCTTCCCCGAAAAGGGCCAACCCAGTCTCAGTTCGGATTAGTCTGTGGCCGTTGATGTGCCTGAAAGATGACCTGCCCTGGGACACCGGATGCACTACGAAAATATATATTTATAAAGCACTTCTAGTTAATTATGTTTCAGATAAACTAAGAAAAACTTTAAACTTCATTAACTTTTTTTATGAAATTCACCAATTTTGAACTTTATCCCTATTAATATATATTATACCCCATGAGAAAAAAATTCAATACTATGATAAATGAAGGGTAAAATTGTACATTCATATAAATTTTTCTCTCTCTTTGCCTTATAATATGAGCAAAAAAATTCTTATTTCTTTGCCCTTTAAATAAGTACAGAGGATTATTTATCATTTCCCCATAAACTATCCCTATATTAAGAGAGTATGTATCAAGGGTAGGTTCAACACTAAAGAAGGAATTTTAAGGATGCCAATACACATTTTTTTACAAATATTTTATTCAATCCATAATATAAAATCTAATTGATTTTTTTTAAAGATTAAGAAAACTAAATGATAACTTTAAAGTATTCATATTTATGATTTTTTTTTTCTAAATTAATTTACTTGACATATAAACTGATATAAATCTAATGATGCATATTACACAACACATGCTATAATTAAGTAATTTATTTAGTTTTCGTAATCTTTTAAAAAAAAAATATTAACTGGGTGGTATATAAATGATCAGAGGGAGTAACTAATCTAACTAATTTTCTTACTTTATCTAAATTGTTTAAATAAATTATATATTAATGATTGGAGGAGTATCATTTTTTTTTTGGTAAAGGTGGAGGAGTATCATTTATTATTTATTTTTTTTTGCTAAAAAAAATTTTAGGAAAGGGGTTGGGCTCACCCACAATCCAAGGGCAGGGCGCTTGGAGCCCAGTCCACAGGGCATACTGGATAGAGAGTACACATGCCTCCACCTCTACCAGCGTTTCCACTGCTTCCTAGACCCCTAGGATGCCTCCCCCAGCGCCTTGACCAAGGCAGTGATCGAACCCCCTCCTTTAAGGTGAGGAAGTCCGACCCCCTTGCCAGTTGGACCCAAGGATAAGGGGTAGGAGTATCATTTATTAATAATGTTATCATCGCCAAAATAATGGAGGTCCAATTTGTAAAACCATATTGGGGTCCCACTAGGCACAAGAGAAGTTGATAGTGTCACGCAACACCATCGTGGACAGGGACCTGTAGCCCACTCTATCTCCATTCTTCTCCCTCGTACATTAAACGACTTCATTTCTTCAATAATTTTTTTTGGTCAACATTTCTTCAATAATTCAAAGTATGTACATCATAATGTGAACAAAAAAAAAAAAAAAATTGAGCGAAAAAAATAATGTGAACCAAAATTTTAAATTTTTTTTTTTGGCATACATTTGAAACATAAATATTTTATTTTCAATTGATACTCCTAAATTTACAGTAGTTTGAATCGATATTTATAATTTATTTGCAATTGTCAGTTTCCCTATTAGCAAATGAACATGAAAAAAAAAGTATTTCTTAACAGATAAACTTGAAACTGCTAGTAGTAGTTAGATTAAATTTTGAAAAAAAAAAAAAATACGTTGTACTTCTTACTATTAGAATAAATAATGTATTAATAGTTAAAATAATATTTTGTGTAGGAGACACTTATGCCGGCAACATCAAACCCCACAATTGGAGTAGTTGATTACTCATATATCTAGTAATATGATTCAGAAAACGTCAGGATACCCATTGATAGTATTAAAAAATCTTTGGGAAAATCCTTTTAAAGTCTCAAAGTATTAAGAAAATGTCAAAAAAGTCTCAAAAAATTTTTTAATGTCAATAAGGTCTCATTAACAACTCTTTTAGTAGGACATTGACAATTCCATTTGCGTGTTTTGACAATTCCTTGGCACCTTTTTGATATCAACATTTTCTCTGTGACTTTTTTGACTTTTCTTGGCCCTTAAAGGGATTTTCCCAAAATCTTGACTATTTTTCCTGCTTTTGATATAAAATTTTAAAATATTTTAAAATAAGTATTTTTTATATAGAAATATTTATATTTTATTATTGAAAAAGTCAGTGCTTATGATTTTAAAGACTCAACTTGGGAATTTCAATGAGAGGGTATTCATATCATGTAGCCATGTTAAGTCTTCCTCTCACCCTCTGTCTTCTTATTGCGTTATCCCAAACTTTTGATGAGAAAAAAACATGATTTCTGTATGATAAAATTGCTGAAAAATCACAAATCACAAAATGTATTGTTCAAAGCCATTTGAAATTGTTTAAGGAACCAAATGTAACATATCTTCAATAGATACAACTCTCATTTATCTTTGTGTAACATATCTTTACCTTGTGCAAAAGGAAACACATTTTTTTGGTAAATACTAATAAACTTTAGGAAGGAGATTGAACTTATCCACGATCCGATGGAAAGGCAACGAACTCTTGACTTTCACCATTAACAGCCATAGCACTTCTAAAAAACTAATTTAATGTGAAAGGCCTTGGCTTTGAAGATGCCTCCTCAAGCGCCGTGACGTTTGTAGGAATCGAATCTCTTTCTATTGTAAGAATGTCCAACTCTTTTACTGCTGAATCCATAGGACG
The DNA here is from genome assembly GCA_025563575.1 of Acacia pycnantha. Classification (NCBI taxonomy): domain Eukaryota; kingdom Viridiplantae; phylum Streptophyta; class Magnoliopsida; order Fabales; family Fabaceae; genus Acacia; species Acacia pycnantha. The sequence goes on from JAMWYP010000016.1 coordinate 2,976,939, forward strand.
ATGGGTAAACAAATGACATTTGCATATAGTTAAAGTTGCACATAACTAAAGAAGAGTTGTACCCAATGAAGATAAACTAACACGCCAAAGAATCTAGTAATAAATTTTGCAATGAGTGATTTTTTTTAACAATTTTCCCATTCTTTTCCCCCCTACAAACACGTTTTTAACCCAAAAAGCACATTTACATATAAGGCCTATCTCCTAAAAAAAATGATGGCATCCTTCAAAGCACGACGTTAGAGATTGCTTTGAAGGGGTGATTAATATTAATAGGATAAACATGAAATGGAATACAGAATCAATTATTCCCTCAACAGTGTCACCTCTAAGGTTCTTCTCAATTACATCTTTTGTTGTTCTCTTTCCACCTAAGTTTATCTGTGTTTTGTCTGTGGGGGTCAGCTTAGTCTAATCAGTGTTGTTCCCTTTTATCTGTTTGCTTCTTCCTGAAAAATGGGTTTGGTATTAAAACTTACTTTAAGAAGTGGTCTTATTGTGAAAATTACAGGCTTTGGTTCTTTCATTGATGACCTTCTATGGAGTCTTGTCTTCGTGATTTGTATGACCCCTCTGTAAGAAATGTCTCATGTGACTGTGATAAATATGTATGGTTTAATAATTAATGAAGGGGTTAAATAACTATTGGTAAATGACTTTTGGGAAGATGTTTCTTGACTGCTTGATGGGAGCAGTCATATCCATAGGACGTACATGTCTTTTGGATACATAAGTTATTTAAAAGATATAAACTTGTCCATTCGCTCTTTGACCATAAAAGACGCCTCTAGTTTTCCATCAAGAAGAGAGAGCGTGTAATGAAGGGTAAAGGGAATGATAAAGGTTTCAATTATGGTGTTGTAAGTCACATATTGTAAAGTATCAATTCCGTAATTATGGATAAAGGTTAGTGCATCTTGACTTCAACATGTAGTGTTGTGAAAATCATGAGTTCTTAAGATCCTTGTTCATGTGCTTATTACTTGATATTTGAGCATGAAATTATAGAAAAAACTTACATCCTCTGATCCTTCAAGGTGTCATCGAACCTCCAATGTCTGACAAAAGATGGCTCTAAATGTAGAATTTGGTGTGAGCTCTTGATTCTCATCAGTTACACAATCTTATTGTTCAAACTTAAAAATATATGATAATGAACATGTTCATCCCCTTGCTGAGTTCCTTGGAATTTAAAATTTAGTGAAAATTTTAGAAAGGTCGCATTAAAAATTTAATTGGTAAGAATGACTTAAATAAATATACTCTGTGTGTACAAAATTTGCAGGGTATCAATACTCAATGTATACAAATTAAAATTGTTATTAGGTCTTTCTCACCAAATAAATTGTTAAGGAGGGGCTTTTACCTAATTTTCCCCAAAATTTATTGGTCTTCTTTGAGTTCTTAATTGAAAATTTAAATATCCATAGGTTGATAGACCATATATATATATATATATATATATATATATATATATATATATATATATATATATATATATATATATATATATATATATATATATATATATATATATATATATATAGTTTTAAAAGGGGGAAATTTCAGAAAATACTTTCAAAATTTTAAAATCCCAAATTAAGTTTGGTTCCTATAACTGACGAGAGATTGACTATAGTTGGTAAGAAATTCACAATTCATTTTAATGAGAAATCATTGATCAGAGATTTTAAAATTTTGGAAATCATTTTTATGAAATTTTCCCTTTAGAAATTGTTCATATAACCTTAGTGTTTTTTAACTCTCCCAAAAACAGATAGAATTTAAATTCGTGCCTCATACTGCCCCGCCAGCTAGCCTAATAACATGACGATATATTTCAACTTCCCTTGAAAACTTTCTTTCGTGCCTTGTTGATGCTGTTTTATTAATTTTTTTCTATTTTTTTAACAAAAAAGAAAAAAATCCACTTATGTTACAGAGATATTTTCTTCTAGTGAATGGATATGAAATGCATATATACTTCATAATAAAATAAATTTAAACTTTCAATTAATAAGGATTTCACTTGGAAGTACCTTCATAAATACTTCTCAAACCATAAAATATGCCTCGAAGCTACCGAGCTCTCAAGATCCAAACTCATCTAAATTTTAGTATAACAAACTAAGACAAAAACAAACTTAGCACTTACAATAATCATATTAGGGAAGGAGGTAGAAAATTGAGGCTCCTGCCCTAAATTTTCAGTCCACTTTCACACAATACATCAACCTTATTTTCTTCTTCTAAGTCATAGCTATGAATAACATTTTCATTCTACAGGCTTATCAGATTAATCAGCAGTTACTTCAAACACTCTCACACAATGATCAGCTCCACAAGAAGCCAGTTTCATACTCTTTTCATCTTCCCTCTTCTTCCTCCATGCCAGACGGTTCACAGAAGAGACATGGCACATAAGAGCATCCATGCGCACAGCAAGAGAAGCACCCAGATTTGTTTGAGAGAATGACAGGTTCCAGAGCTCTATTAGACCAGATTCCATCCCAACAGCAAGAAGTCCATTTCTCCGATCTTGAAGACTGACCCAAGATACTGCCGTTACACTACTGTGAAACTGAGGCAGAGTCATAAGCTGCTTGACTGTAGATTCCCCCTGCACAGCCCAGATTTTCACCGTTTTATCCCGGGAACCTGTTGCGAATTCATGGCCTTGTGGATTCCAAGAACATGACCAGATAATACGTTTGTGTCCTTCTTGCTTAGTGAGAAGATTGTAGCTTATTTCACCTGTGCCTGCAAACCACTAGTGACTGAGATTTCTGTTGACTTGCAGCATTAATTACAGAGAAAACTGACAGCTCTTGCAGCACTGAGGTACTTCAGTTAATAGGCGTAAGGGGTATAAGTGCAATTTTTTTGTGTTTCTTAGGACTTCCTCCATTAGAATTCAGATACAAGAAAAAGTTTTTGAAAAAGCAATCAATATTGTTATAGTCACTCTGAAAATGTTCATATGATACGCTTTGAAAATCTCATCCCATAGTGAACATCTATGTTGCACCAACACCGACACGAGATACGACACAACTCGACACTCCGACACGTTAATTCTAAAAAAATCTAAATTTCGACACGTTAGGACACGTTTTGATATTAAATATATATATTATAATTTACATTCAAGTTCAATATTCTGTAAAATCCTGGCATCCAACTTTGGCTTATCGTAGATTCAACCTCATCATAAAAGCTGTGCCTCCTTTTTAAACAAAATACAAAAGGAAAATTCATCATCAATTTAGTAATATTCAAAGCCACACATAAAAAATAGGAGTGTCAAGGCGTGTCGGACGGTGTCGGAGTGTCCGACACGCATATTTTTAAAAAATAGGAGTGTCCGTGCTTCATAGGTGAGCATACTAGGAATTTCATCCCTTGGGAAATTTCTTGACTTGCCACAGTCCAAATTATTAGGAAAATGCTCTTTTTATTTTTTTCTTTATGAGCAACAAACCATAACATTATTCATACTCATGCATATGCTGATGCTATAGATGGTCACGATGATCAGGTACCTGTTCTTGTGATTCTAAACACACAGAAATGGCGATCTCTTGAAACACTCAAAAGATAATTATCATCATATGAGAATTCCAACTGTGTCACTGTTAAGATGTGAGAATGCAGGCGGCCTACGGCTTTCCATGAGCCCACTAACCAAAGCCATATCTCTGCCACATTTGCGGATTGAGCCTGCAAAGGACAAAACACCAACAATAATTAACAAATTATCATGTAAAAGTAGCACTAATAAAAAAATCAAAGTGAAAATAATGGTATTTTTCACCAACAAAATAATGCCAGCCAACTATGTTCAAGTGTATGTGTGCGCATCCAGAAATAAAAAGAACGTCAAAATGAAGATAAAAACTACAGTCCATCTAATACCATAAATATGAAAGGAGAGTTTGGTGCACTATCATCTTGGGTTCACATTAGGTGCTTCTCCCTTATGTGCTTGTCCCTCTAATTAGAGGGATGAGACTTTTTATTATTATTGTTTTATCTTTTTATATATTTTATTTATTTAGATTAAATTATATGGTGCTTTTTGAAATGGTTTTTGCCGCCAGTATTTCAAATTAATTAGTTATCAGGATACTAGTGTTATACTGTTATAGGACAAATATTTCTGAATGCAGGACTGGAAATTAAATAATTTGAGATACCAGGTGAAATTTTTTTTTTCTTTAAAAAAAGTAGCATATAATTTAATCTAAATAAATAAAATATATAAAAATAAAATAAATGTCTAATCCCTCTAATTAAAGGGACAAGCATGTAAGAAGCACATCGTGTGCTTCCTGTCATCTCGACCGTAAAATCTTGGGTGTTGGGCGTCATTTGAGGTGTCACTAAGATCAAGTATGAGGTACCTCAAACCACTTAAAAAAACAAGGCAATCTCACATTTCACTCCTAAGTTTTGTCAACTTCAACAAAACATCACCTGTGTGTGTTTTATGAGAAACTTCAAGTATCATACCAGACATGTCCTTTGAGGGTTTTGGTTTAGTCCTCAACATAAGGTCTCATTCGCTCGTCTCCCACGTTGAAGTTTTCTTTCCTAAAATAAAGGTTTAGGCTTTATTGGGGCACTTTTATCTATGGGCAATAAATTTTAATCATTAAATGGTAGGGTTATTTTTAAAGTGAAGTTCTCTACATATTAATTATAACTAATCAACTCACCTACTTTTTTTGGATTCAACAAATTACGTAAGAGAACTTTATATTTAGAATCAGAGGAACTATCTTTTAGTTAAATAAAAATAATTGTACATCAAGAATAACACCATGTACCTTACATGAGGAAGCAACGAGCTCACCTCTATGGTCACAACATAAAGAAAATATTTCATTCCCATGACCATAGAGTTTGTGTGATTCAGGCCATAGTGTATGCCAAGCCAGTTGATCTTCAATTGGGGGCTCAGTGAACACTGTTGGCATTGCATCAGGAATAGTCTCAAGGGAGTCAATACCATCAATCCCATTTCTCTCGGGGGTTTCATGTACAGCTGCATAGGAGAATAGCCCATCAAACTATAAAATTATAGAGACACTACAACAAAGGTTTTATATGACTGTCAACTTCTATTTCAACAAGAAAAAAAATATAAATATGTGATTCAAGTTTTCCATTCTTGACTGTCAACCTACTACTGCCTACCCTTGGGTAATCTTATATCAAAGAGTAGAGAAATACCAACAACCATGCATGCAACAAGCCCTATATAATACTTGTAGGATGGCTAAAAGATAATTGTGCACTTAATAGCTAATATGCCAGTTGGTTTCCCAAGTGAGCAAAACCTCCAAAATTGATAACTGGTTCAATAAACATGAAACCGAGTAAGGACGGAGCTCAAAAGGTTCTCAGGCAGTACAATGACTAAAGGACTTGACACAGGCTCAAGTAAGGGTCAAAAAGCTATAGACACACATCTAACACAGAGCATGATAATTTATAAGAAAAGTTGTCAAATGATAATGTCAATGTGCTTCACAACTCATCAGGAAATATTCAGATATCCAGTTTTCCAGGAGCTGACATAAGATAGAATGGGGAACAGAAGAAAATTTGAGCGGTCATCAATGTCAAAACAGATTGGTCAGGCAAACATCTTAACTGTTAAGATAGGATTTGGGTCAGACACTAGGTAAGCATCCCCTCCAGAAACACATTATTAGAGTATTCTAAGCTCCAGGTGAATATTGAAAAATTAAACTAAAGGGGCTATTTGGCCCCAGAAAAGGGGAAATAAAGACTAAAGGAACTAGCACACATCAAAATTCACCCAATTATCCAATGAATTAATTACCTGGGTCACAAACTAGCATTTCATTTATGAAAATTCTTTCATAGTCTTAACCAGTGAATTGATCTTATTTCCTGCTTTTTTATATTGATCAACTTTAAACAAAAATCCTACCTGTTAGAAAATCCCTTGATTATAGCTCTTGATCATATCCCTTGATTTTAGGATCTGGATTGATTTCTCAGTTTTAGGAAAGTTTCCTATTTTCAGTTGATTGTAATCCCTTATTTCTCTCCCCTAATTACTCTCTCTAAGTCTATATACTGTAACCTTTCCACTGGAATAAATCACATCATAAGAGAGTATTATTTTCATTTCTGATTTAGACACTACCTAACTGAATTATCACTAGCAAAAGCCATATAGAAATTAATTGAACCAGAGAAACAGCAGTGCCACTATATGATTTCAACACTGACTGAAATGTACAACATCTCAATACATAACAATTACTAACCTTGAACATAAATAGGTTTCTGTGATAGCCCAAGAGCAGACATATTTGCACCCAAAATCTGAACATCTGATTGGAAATCATCAGAAGAACAAAACTTCTGCAAAGAGGAATTATTCAAAGTCTTTAAAAAAGAAGAGGGAGCTTCAAACACTCTAGCAACTTTCTCTTCAGCTCCACTAACGAAACGATGGTTTCCCTTACTTTGGACAATTGTCACACAATTGAAATCATGGCCATGAACCTGAGGACGAGCAATCTCATGCCAAGATTTCCCTGTTTGAAGAGAAGCCTCAGTTTTCCACGGAGCATAAATTCTAGTTGTCTGCGAGTTTTATAGTTTGCAACATCAATTATATGAATAAAACTACTTCATATGAGTAAACAATTAGAACACGCACACATGCATGCATGTTTGTGTTTATGTATAAAAGCTGTTAACGTGTAGACCTAAATTTAGCAAAACACAGTTACAAGCATCAAATGGACCTAAGGAAGGAAAGTTTTTAAGTATATATTAGTAATTAATCAATGACAAGCTGATGGGGTCCTGGTTATGCGATTGAATTGGGAATATAAATTGGGAAATAAAAGGGAAAATAGATTTACTCTGTTTTTAAAAAGAAGCAAGAATCTCACTAGCTCTCTAAGAACAGCCTCTGCTTTATAGAATAAACGAGTATCCCACTAATTCTATAAGAACAGCCCACATCCTTAATAGTAGATGAGCTAGAATCTGTAACTCATCGGATTATTAAAGTCTAAGGAGAATCTCCACTACTGAATTACTCTTTGAAATATTCCATGCTTTATTGATGAGGCACTATGTCTATTTATAATGATTTACAGAGGGTAGACTCTATCCAAAATATAAATACGAAATCTAAAAATATATCTAAATCTAAGATTTAGATAACTATTAATCATAAATCCTAACAACTAAATCTTATCTAATAAGATAATTCTCTTATTTCCTAATTCCTAAAGATAATATCTAATAAGCTATTCCTCTTATTTCCCAATTCCTAAAGATAATAATAAAAACATACTCAATTAATTAAATATTAATTTCTAAAATCTCTAAACTTTCCGCAAGTTCCATTATCTCCCGCTAATCCGGTACTCTATCACAAGCAGATATTCTTTCCTGAGGAAATAAAATCCAAGCAGTGGGAATATATACCATGGGACCCAACTCCCTGCTTTTGAGTGCAACAGTTTTATGAGTTTTGGTTCTGCTAAACATTTTTCCAAAGACTGAAATTTAAGACACAGCAAAAGGCAATATCTGGTTCACTTATTTTTGGTTCAAACCAATAGCCACACTACTGAACACTTTCAGATGACTTACCAATACAATGGCTCTACTTAATCTTTAAAATAACATAGAATTGTCCACTTATGATTACATTCAGAAAAAGAACCACTTAGCTGTTAATTTTACAGCGTAGACAATTTCATGCAAGATTTTGCTACAGGCAACATACCTGATCATGACTGACAGACAGAACATAATTGCCAGATCTAGCCCAGGCAATATCAGTCACTGATGCAAAATGACCTGAGGGAACTCTTTGTGGCAGCCAATTATCATTATCAACATTTTTCCATAGATGGAAAGATCCACCATATCCATGTGCTAATATTGAATCTCCATGCGGGCTCCAGTGACCACCATAGAACCCCAGAGCACAATGGCTTAGTTCCCCAACCGTGACCACATTCATCCAAATACCAGAAGTCTTTTCAGGTTGCCATATCATCATAGCCTTGTCCATGGATGCCGATAAGATGCTCTGAGGTTGATAATATGAATCCCCCTCCATAGATGAAGCCAAAGGTGGTTGCCATTCCACTGAATATACCCAATCCTCATGTCCAATTAAAAGTGATTCCAGAGATATTTGGAAAGAAGACGGACCAGCTACAAGCATAGGACCTTCTATATAGGATGACAAACTTATTTCTTCTTTCTTGTATATAGCATGTCCATTGGACAAAGAACTGCATAGTGCCATCTTCCAAATTCGTATGCCTTTATCCTGAGATGAACTTACCAGAAAAATGCTTCTTGATTCCCCTGTTGTGCTAATGGGCAATGAGAAGTCCAAACTTCGAATCCAATCTGTATGTCCTTTTAGCTCACATGCACGAACAAGCTGGGTTCATATGTGAGAAGAAAAGTCTTTATACACACGTAATACTTCCATATAACTAACTAAAGAACATTATTAAATAACTACCTTTCCTGACCTCCCCCCACAATAAAGATGAATCTTATTATCCAATCCTCCCATTGCAAGAACTATTTGTCCATTATTTCCAGGCAATTCAGCCAATGATAGAGCTACCATTGGTTTAGGACCAACAGAAAAAGAATCCAGACACAATAATTCGCAGTCACCTAAAACGTAAAGAAAACTTCTCCACATTGAGAAATGAATAATTATGAATTTGATTCTCAAACTAGACAAAAAAAAAAAAAAACAAGACACATAGAAACCTCATCCCAGAAAATCTATTTAAAATAGTAATTTTACAATTTGGTCAAAATGACTCATCTGCACTCCTCTCTTTGTTGGGCTTCTTAAGACTTGTTCCAATAGTTCAAACAGTTGTTTCAAAATTATCACAATTCAAACTAACGTCACTCAGACAAAAGACACATTGGGAACATTCATGCATGTGGATAACTACATCAGTTAGGCAATCAAACTTTAGAACATAACAGAGGAAAAGGTTAACCATATTACATTCCAAAATCCGAACTGTTCTGAATTTGTCAGATCATAGAAATGTTCCAAGGTATGCTTGCCAGAGAGATTTATCAGATAATGATATACAACATGTAGACTTTGAGATGGCAGGAAGGTCGTCAAGGTTAAATTCAATGTAAAAGAAATGTGGCAGTAAACATCTATGTCATCAGGAATAAAGACTTACCTCCTTTAGCCATTGGAAATACCAGTTGCCATACACATACTGTGCCATCTGAAGAAGTAGATGCAAACATTGCCTCAGTTTGAGAAACCATGATTCCATTAATGCATGTAACACCTTTCTTGTGCGATTGTGGCATTTGTAAGACACGTCTCCACTGTGGACAGACGTCAGAAAACACAAATAACAGTAAATATAGGCTTCAAACTGCCTAGAAATATCAGCATAAAATTGATAAGTCCCCACTCCTTGCCTTCTTTTCCCAGAATTATCTAAATAAGTTTAGAAACAAGTCATTATCGCCTAAAGAGAGGTAAAAATAAGAACATAGTGCACCTTTCCATCAGATAGGGACATTGCCCAGAGAACAATAGCACCATCTGCATCGCCAGCTAGCAAATAATGTTGCTCCAACTGTTTTGCTGCAAAATCATGGAAAAAGATCAATAAGAACTTGATTAAAAAAACAAGTATGATTTTTTTTTTCTTCCCATTGTGCATGCCAATTGTCTCTGTCACTGTGGATCTGCACAGATTCGTGGGTTAAGGCAGTAAATTTGCTTATGATGTTTGATCTCTGATGCAATAACGATATGAAATGAATTCAAACTTGTAAACAAAAGCGTACCAAATCGGCTTAGAATAATCAGTTTGGAAGAGGAAGATGAAGGATGAAGATTTAAATATCTTCACTCCTCCAAACATCTGCCTCCTCTCTCACTCTCTCAAAATATTTTTCTGATGATTTCTCCCTTAATTTATAGCCCATCTCATCGTTATGCTAAATAGACCATTCCATGTACAACTAACTGAAGAAATTCGCATAGAATCATGCAGAAATGCACCAAGTTAAGGAATTCTAATCAATCAAAGAAAGCAAGAGGCTACCTCTAAATGCAAACTTGCTACTAGGAAGCCAGTGTGTACAATTCACAGATGCTCGGTAAACCGGAAGAGTAGTCAGAATTTGAGCACTCTGTCAAAACCCAATAGAAGAAAAAGAAAGGGACTCTCAATCAGAAGTTTACGACAAAGAGTCTCCGAAAATCAGAACTTAGTGAGTTTAAGAAAAAGAAAGGGACCTTGGGACAGTATATAGCGACGGCGTTCTGAGCTCCAAAGGAGACCAAGCCACAAGCACCCCATGAAACGTTGTTCACTATTCTGTTGCATCCTGCTCCTATAAACGCTCTCTTCACTTCAAATCCTCCGCTCTCACCACTCGACATGGTGAGTTGGTGACAGAAGTGTTCTGTTAGAGCGAGTGTGGTGGTTGACAAGGCGGCGAAAGGATGCGCGCTTCTTCTCAGGCCAGAAGAGCATCGGGAACGAGAAGGAAGAAGAGAATTGGGTCAGCATTAAGCCAAATGGGTTTAAAGCCCAAAATGAAATGGGCTTTTTATCCAAAAGAAAATATTTAAATTGATAATCATTAGGCCTTTTAGTTTGTTAGGCTTAAATTTGCAGTTGTCAGATAAGTTGAATTTAAAATTAAAAAGAAAAATTCGGGGTGTAAAATTTTAATAAAGAAAATAGATAAGATTAAATTCAAAGGAGACCTATATGGAGAGATTTTTGAGGTTGAGTGTTGTTCTCGAGCTTTTTGGGCTTCTTGTACTTTCTGGTTCTTTATTATTTCTTTTTGTTTTTTTTTTTTTGTTTTTTTGGTATAATGTGGTTCTTTATTATTTCTAGGGTCAAGGACCAATTTTACCAATGAACAATTGGTCAGGATCACCCAACACAATGAACTTTTATATGGACCAAAAATACAAATAAAGTTTTTAAAACATTAAAGGGCACAAAGACGGAAACGTCCGTCTGTTTGGTCTCATCTGCTTCACATTCATCCACTTCTTCTTCTCCACCTGTTGAAGAGATTAAATGAGTACTGGAAACTCTCCTCTCTCTCTAACTCAATCGCCATCATCAACCTCATTACGTCGCTCTTGTCCTCGTCTGCGGTCGGACTTCCTCCTCCGCCGCTGGCACCGGCGGCAGCAGCAACAACAACACCAATGGTGAGGTCTTCCTCGATTACGTCGCCGGTCACCACGAGCTGCATCTGGAATCTCAAGTCGGCAAGTCCGATTAGAGAGTCAGATCGAGGAATCAATCACACACAGGAGGTAGCAGTTAGCATTGAAGTAAGGTTTGCTGCAGTTTGGAGATTAATTTTAGTGTCTTTAACTCTTAAAAATAGGATGTTGATTGCATCGGTGCCATAGCAGGTGCCATGGCCAAGGAGCGCGATCGGTCGGCACTGTTGGGTTGGATCTTGGTGAAAGATTTGGATTTGGTGTGAAATCTGGTCGGATCTTGTTTTGTGCGATGCGATCTGGTCGGATCTTGCTTTGTGCGATGCAATGTGTCTTTTTTCAATACAAAACTCTTCCCTTTCGTCTTCTTTTTCCTCTATCCTCCTTCTCCTTTGTTCCCTCCATTAGCTACGAACCATTCATCCGCAAAAACCAGACAAGCATCACCACTCTATCTTCCTTCCATTCTCTTATCTTCTCTAGCACCTCTACGTTTTGGTGACGAGAGATTGAGAAGGTTTTGTTCCTTTGTGAAGTGAAGGCCCATAGGAGACCATAGTTGTGGCGGATCCGATATACCGCCGTGTTTGGGCTCTATCGTGATTGGGCCTTATCCAGTCCGTAATGCTTGCCCCCATCCGTAGTGTGATGTTTCGGCTGCCAGGGGTGTATGGTATCTCGGCTCACACCATCCGAGGCTTTGGCCTTCATCCGATTTTATATTCTGGACGTTTAATCTCTGGTTCCCCTCCCGAATGGATGGTGTTTTTGCTTGATCCAATGATTCAGGGCATTTAATTATAAATTTTTTAGGGATCTAAAATAACCCACTATAATAAGAATGCCGTGGTGATGACCGACACACACAAGGATCCGAGGTGATAATCTCGGCCCTACCGATGGCGAGGACCGATAGCATAAGAGCCCTAGGTGGTGTGGGACCGATTTGGATGGCCGAAGTGATATGCTGAGTCAAGGCTCGAAATTTGACTACCTGAGGCCGTTGTTGCGACCACTACGTGACTCTTGGGAAGCCTACTTCCGATCTTGCCATGATTACTGCGCCACCCGGCTTTCTTCATTGGGGAGCGCCTCTGATTAACGTGTCGCCGCTTCGTATTTCGTACGCATTTATCACTGTGGTACTTTGCACGTCCCTCAACTTTAGGGGTGAAATGTCGGGACTGCCCTCGCTCGGTTGAGCTTCTTTCGAATTGAATTTCCTTTCTTCTCGATATAAACTACGGTGTAGTTCATTTTACCACTTTTCCCATTTGCTCATTCCACTCCTACGTGAAATTTCTTCTCGTGCAAGGTTTTCTGTCATCGAGAGTAGTGTTGGTTCCTTCTTGTATCCCATGGATTTTCTGCTTAAGTCAAGGCTTCTCCTTGATTCTCCGTCGATCCTCACGTGCTTGCTTCAGGTATTCATCTTGCCTTCGAGTTTTTATGCCTTTTCGCATTTTTAAATTCTCCTCCTCCTCCTTTTTCTTCTCTTTCTTTGTTGCGTTTCGAACTTGGGTTTCTGTGTGGAGTGCGGGTGAGTTGAGTTATCGAACTCCATAGGTCTTGTCTTCTTGAATTGAAGTTTTCCTTGTTTTGGTCTTAGTTTTTCCCCCTCCTTCTTATCCTTGTGTTGGTTGTATAGGTTTGGGCTTTTGATGGATATGGGAAGTTCTGCTTCAAGTCGACCTTTAGGTCCTACCGAACATGAGTTCTGTTCATGCAGCGTTATCCCTTTTGGGTTATTGGTCGCTAGGGACCTCTTTAACCAGGAGGAAAAAGCTGTCTTTGGCCCTCCGTGGTCGGTCGGGCCACGGAGCATTTGGGAGGCCTCAAACTGTGGTTCCCGGGCCCAGTCGGTCGGAACTTGGTCCCCGCAAAGCCGATTCTCATGAAGTTTGGCAAAGATCCGAGCCTCTTTCTAGTCGAGCCCATAAACGCATACCGAGTGCATCATCCGTCGAAGTCGGGGTCATTACCAATGGTTATCACGGGCCCTATTGGGATTGTGTTCACAGAAGCTCCTCCCTTATTGCGAAAGTGGGCAGATCCGTAGGGCCGAAGTCGTCTTTGGGCTCATGTCGGCATAACTCGCTAAGTGAGCCCGTGTCCAACTCCAAGAGTCCTCCTTTCTCCGATCTCTGCCTTCTTTACAGGTATTCTGCGTAGTTCTGACTTTAGTTTTATTTCCTTTTGTTGTAGGTAAATGGAGTCTACCTCTTCGCCTCGTCTTTCAGTTTCTGATCCGGAGGCAGACTCCGGTAGTCCTTCACCGGCCCTGCGATCCAAATATCCCTGGGTGACGAGCGAAATGTTAACCATACGCTCACCGATGACCGACGCGGATGTCGGCGAAAGTGGGGTCTCAGGGTCATCGGGATGTTGTCTTGCCCCGAAGAGGATGAGCCGATCTGCGCCACTCGGGAACCAAGGTCTCCTAACTTCTCTTCTTTTCTATCGGGATTATCGGCCGGCTCGGTATTCGCTTTTGTTCTAGGGTTCCAAATGTCCGTTCTTCAATACTCCTTTCATCGGCTCCTTCTCGCTTCACCCAAACGGGTGGGGTTATACGGCGGCGTTCGCATATCTCTCAAGCAGATGATGGATCCCGCCATTCCGTACCTCACAGCCCTCTTCCTTCATTTTTTCTCTCCTTTTACCCCTCGGTCGGGTAAGGAACCGCCCTCTTTGAAAGGGTTGACTTCTCTTCGAATTAGGCGGAATAGGAAACTTATGAACTCTTTCTCCTAACTCCTTCAAGCATTTCAAAAATGCTTTCTTTAAAGTTGTTGCAATCCCCGGGAAGTGCCGCGGTTTCTAAGCCCATGAAGGTCCCGACGTTGAGTGGCGCTTCCCTCTTCTTAGACCTCCGAACATCATGCTTCTCTCTTCCACATACCAATTCTCGGCCAAAGACCTCTGTCGAGGAGGAGAGGAGTATGCCGCTCAATAAGCGTCTTACGTTGCCGAACACGGCAGAGAAGGGATGTGCCTTACTATATCAAGCAAGGCTTAAAAGGAGTCGGCTCGGCCTCTAGTATGGCTTTATTGATATGAATTTACGTCGGTCTACTTGCCTTTTGTTATTTAATTAGCTTCTTCTAATTTTGTTTGGATGCCTTTGTAACAGTGTCAGGTGCTATGGGCCGAATCCGGACTACTCTTAAGTATACCTGCTGGCCTCGTACCAAATTGTGCGAGAAAGCTTCAAGAAACGGTCCGTGCCGAGCTCTTCCAAGAAGAAAGCTCCTCATGGCTATCTACGGTCCTGACGCCTTCCTAAAGCGAGCGGGCGGAGATTGGGGCTATGGGCCGCTACTCCTTCGTCAGCCGCTCCAACCCGGAGTAATACCTTCCTCCCCCTCCGTCAGAGAGGCCGACACGGTGTAGTGCTCTCCGTGCGCTCCGGCGTTCTGCTACTATCGGGGCCTCTACTTGCCTACCGATCCTCTTCCGTCTCTGATAAGGGGAAAAAGGTGGTCGCCTCGACTCGGCTTGTCTTTTATCTCCATCGGCCAGGCCGCACGCCCTGGAGCCTTCAAACGGGGCCAAGCTTGGGACGGGGACGTCTCTGAAGAGATCGGTATGGGCCTTCTTTCCGCCGCGTTCGGTTTTAAGGCCTCGGCCTCTTTCAAACGAGGACGTTCACAAAGTGCGGCACGTTTCCGATAGTCTCTGCCGGAGCCCTTTGGTTTGTCTCGAGGCCTATTCGGCACCTCCACAATTATTATGTTCGAAGCTTCGGTAGCAGTCCCGAGTACAAACTGGGATTGTGAGTTTACCGAGAGAAAGCTAATAGGCTCGCGCGAATAAGGAGAGAGCGAGGCTGAGAAGTGGACGAGTACATAAGGTGGAAACTTAAAAGTTCCCAAGATGTCACTGAAAATCTTGCGAAGATCTTCTCACGACTCCACCGAGGCATTGATTAAGGCATGGCCCGATCCGATACACGGACAGCAGCCCTAGCCGATGCCAATTCTAATCTCGCGATGCCAATTCTCATCCGCCGAAGCCAACTCTAGCCTGGCGCAGATGAAATCCTTGCATTCCCAATCTATGGATGCGGTGAAAGCTGGGCTTATCAGGGCTCACGGCTTAGCCATGCACACAGGTTGGAGCAGGACTTCGGAAAGACTCAGGAGAGGAGAAGGTCACTCACGTAGATGGCGGAAGATGCGGTGAGGAGGACCGCGTCGGGATCGCTTTCCAAGATGCTCCTCAGCTCAAATTCGAATATCTTTATCCGAGGCCTAACTCCGAACCTCGTGGCTATGGATGTCGCTTCAGCTTTTCAAAGCCTAAATAGCTCATTCCTCCACCTCCGTCTCTTAAGAAGAACCCTCGTCGGATGCCGAGGTCGACGGAGGAGAGCATCTTGAGGAAGGGCTGCTTGGGATCCGAGCCTATCGGTGGCTGGGCGCATGGAGACTAGCGGCCCCTTGAAGATTTGCCAATTTTCTTTTTCTTTATTTATTTTCAACTTAGGAGGCCGGTTTGTAGTAATCTGCAATGTAGATGTTGTTTGTACTTTTGAAATCCATTAACCTTAATGAATGGAGATTCAAATAGTATTTCGTCGTTTATTTTTAAATTTATGCATGTTCTCGCATGTAGTCAAGTTGTAGACCTAGGCCGAGTGGTCTTTAAATAGTTAGAGTCCGCATAGTACTCTTACGGTGTCGAAACCAGTGCCATGAGTAGGGGTGCTCTAAATATACCGCGCTACGAGGTTCGGAGTCGTTATCCGTGATTTTTATAACCGGGGTACTAAAGTGACGGGTCACATGCTTCATCCGTGGTCGTCGTCGGGACACACTTTGACCATGTGGACTCGATCGAGGTCCGATATGACTATTCACCTTCCTTACTTAGGTGTCAATTTCGATGTGCATCAAAATATTTACCGGGTAAATAGACCTCGGTGTTCCCATGCCTTATTTAGCGAATCATTTTTAGCTCCTCTTTAAAATTGAACATTTGGTCAATAAACCATTTATTTATTCAAGAGACAATTAGCTTCACAAAGCGACAATGAAAGGAAAATTTGCGAAGAGAAATGATAGAAACCAAAATAAGTTTGCTTTAACAAGATCAAAACTTAACTTGGACACGAAGTGTCCATTGCGACATCTGGAAGAAGACCGGACCTTAACTATAATAGGCCTCAGTTTGTCGCCATTCCATGTCCTCTTGATGGGTTTTCTTGTCGGTGTTTCGAGAACATATGCTCCTTTTTCTAATCCTCCCTTTACTCTTGCATATCGAGTCCTTCCCAATTTGCGGCCGCTTGCTAGTCCCGGGCGTTCTTGTTACCGATATCGGCCCTTCTTAAGACTAGGTCGCCCGGGCAAATGCCCAGGTTTGACCTTTCGTTGTGTTTCGCCGCCATCGATTGTTTGGCTGCTATGTGTCTAGCAATGGACCGTGGTCGACTTCATCTACCGGCTCCATCTCGGTGGCCAACACAGGAATTCAATTGTTCTCCTTCTTCCAGGGGTTCTAAGCCTTCTCCATGATTGGGCCGACCAAATTCGGGATTGGGATCATGGCTTCGCATCCGTATGTCATGCGGAAAGGTGTCAATTGTGTGAGCCGATTGGATAGTCGTGCGAATTCCCCACAAGACATTATAAATGTTCGACCCAACAGTCTTCCGCCTCTTTGCATCTTTTTCGAAATCCGGGCCTCATTATTACCTTGTTTGCCGCCTCCGCCTATTCCCAGTTTGATTGGGGGTGTTCGACCGATGCAAAGTGATGCGTGATGCCGAGGTCCACCATCATGTCCTGAAATTCCTTTGTCGGTGAAGCTAGGTGCCATTGTGCCATCACTACCTCGGCCGGGATTCAAAACTAGAAAAAATACTCTAACTATTTAAGCGCGGACCCTCGCCGAAATGCGGGTGGCGTAGAGGCCTCGGCTTCAATCCACTTGGTAAAGTAGTCCACCGCCACGATTAGCCATCGAAGTTGTCCTGGGGCTTACTTTAAATGGTCCGAGTAAATCCATTCCCCCTTTAAAGAAGGGCCATGGGGCGAGATATATTCCATGTTTCGATGGAGGGGACCAAATGATTTTGGCGTGTTTTTGGCAACTATCACATATTTTCACGAATCGTTCGCGTCCTTTGCATAATCGACCAATAGTATCCGGCCCTAAGTGCCTTTCTTGCTAATGCTTTCGCACCCATGTATTGTCCGGTGATTCCTCCAAGTGATCTCGGCGAGGACATATCTACTTTCGTGAGCACCAGTGCACCTTAACATCGGGTATGCAAGCCCTTTCGGTAAAGTTGGCCGCTCTACCATGGTGTATATCGCGGCCTCCCGTGATCAGTTTTTGGGCATTCGCTTTTCCGGAGACAATTCACCGCTCAATGTAGTCCTCGAGCCGCTTCCTCCAATCGGTGGCGTGCCAATATGACCATTACGCAGAGTCGGCTCTTCGACCTTTTTTGTATGACGGTTCGTGATCGGGTCGTCCCCTTAGTGCTAACCGATTTGGATAGGATGTCGGCTCACGACATTTCCCCCTTGGTATATGGGTAACCTTCACTACTTGAATTCAACACGGATCTTCTTGACTTTCACAAGGTACTTGTTGGTTGGAGTTAGTTCTCGGAGGAAATCCGCCAGAGCTTGTGACTTAATAGCAATTCGTGTTTTCATATGTAATGTCGAACTCGGATAACTCAATAGGCCCAACTAATCATTCGGCCTAGCCAGTCCTGGCTTAAGGAGTACATTCGGTCGAATGGGTTGGCTGTCTTCGAACCGTTACCTTGTAAGCTTGGAAGTACGGGCGCGGACTGCGTGCGTCATTATTATGGGCGAAAGCCAATTTCTCCAACTTCTTTATCTTAGCTCAGAGCTTTGCAAAGCTTTGCTCACGAAGTGCTATTGGTTCTTTGGCCATTCTTTGCTTCCGGACAAGTAATCCCAGCTCACTGCTTCCTTCCCAACCGATAAGTAGAGGAAGAGGGTTTCACGGCTGGTGGTTTCGATAGGATCAAGCGGGGTGGCCAAGCATTGCTTAATCTTTGAAAATGAATAAGATCACACTCAGGGGTCCAATTTCTAGGTGTCCTTTTTAAGCAACTTTGAAGAAAGGTGCCGCGTGTTAAAATTTGGCAAAATTTAGTTACGTTTGACCAACCGGCCTGTCAATTCTACCGACTTCTTTCTTGTCTCCCTGTCCCTCCTCATATCTAATACGGCCTTACACTTATCCGGTTCCCCTCGATTCCTCGGTGGTGACCCAAAAAACATAGGAACTCTTTCTGCCGGTAATCAACGCACATTTTGCCGGGTTCAAATTAACTGATGCGCCTCTTTAACTTGCTAAATGTTTGCTCTACATCTCGGATGTGATCATTGGGCCCAAACCATATCTATCATGTCATCGATATAGACCTCGATATTATGGCGATCTGGTTCTCGAAAACCTTTTTCATCATCCTTCGGTAGGTTGCCCCAAGATTTTAAGAAAAAAGCATGATATTATGTAGCAAGATTTCCTTCTCCGAATGAAGAAAGTGGCTTCTTGGTCATCCGTGTGCATGGCGATCTGGTTGTAATCCGGAATACGCTTGAAATAAACGACAGCTAATTGATAGCCGGACTAAAGTTATTACTTAGGTGATCAATGTTCTGGCATCGGACAGGCGTCTTGGCTGGCATGCTTTGTTCGGTCGGTGATAGCTCAGTGCATACTCTCCATTTGCCACTTGGCTTTAAAACCATCACCACGTTGGAAAGCCACGTGGTATATTGTACTTCCCTGACGAAACCGGCCTCCAGAGCTCGCTTTTTATGTTGGTTCAATGCCACTTGCCTTTGCTAGGACTCTCGATTCTTTTCTTGAGCTACTGGGGTTGACCCAGTAGTATGGCCAATTTATCTTAACGGTAAATTGTCTATACCGGGTACATTCGCGCGCTAAAAATGCAAAAACGATCTTAATTGTGGGCCAAAAACTCTTCTATTCTCAATTGCAGGAATCGGATAAATCGGGCCGTATATTTTCGTACTTATGGTCCTGGATTGTTTGAGTACGAGGTCTTCCACCTCTCCTTCCAGTTACTGGCCGAGGCTTCCCTTATTCTATATATATATATATATATATATATATCATATATATATATATTATATATATCTTTTTGTGTTACGGATCCGTTGGGTCGGTGTTTTGCTTTTCGTAAATTGACTCCAAGCAAATAATTTATCTGTCAACTTCTTCGACGAGTCGCCCTTGACGAGAATTCACTTGTTCTTTAAAACCTATCAAAAAAATCAAACACAAACCTTCGTCTCAAAAATACAACATTTTCCCCAATCATGTGAATAAAGAAGTACTTTCGGAACTAATAGTTGTAAGGGGATGAGAAGTCAGCGGCAAAGACAAAATCTTACTCTCGATAGATTTGAAGCCAACCTCTCGGTGCGAGAGTGGGACAGAGATCTATATATCCCTTTGGAGGGAGAATTGGCCATTAAACCCCACGATAAGTGGTTTGGCATGGCTTCGAGTCCTCCCGATCGGGATCCAGAATCTTGAAGGCAACCTCAATGATGATATCTGACGAGCTCCCCGAGTCTGTAAATTTCCTCTTGACTTCGCGATCAACCGGGGTTCCAGTAATTAAGAGGCCATCTTGATGGCCGGGAGTACGTCGGCCATGTCTTCTTTGTGAACATGAGCCGAGGTCGTCCGATTTTGTCAGTCACGTGTGATTCTTCTTTAAACTTAGGTCGGTCCCTTATTGAGAGGACTTCCTTTAGATATTTCCTCCGTTGGCTCGCCGTATCTCCACCCCTCCGAAAGCTCCACCGGGATAATATTGCAATCGAACTTCGGCCTCGGAAACTGGGCCGTCCTCAAATGCCGGCCGCCTCTTCTCTCTCTTTTTCTCTCGTGGTCCGGCCGTTCGATCGGTCATCCGCTTTCGCTTTTCCTTTGTGCACCCTTGCGTTTTAATCACGTATCGACGCAACTTTCCTTCTGGACGAATTTTTCGATGGCATCCGAAGTTCATAGCATTGATCCGTGGTATGCCCTTACAATTGTGAAAAGGAACAATAACGGGACCGGTCCGTATTGGACCGTTTCTGAGGGATGAGGTTTTTCGACCTTTGCATCTCCGACGCTACTTCCCTCCATATTGTGGACAAGGGCACATTAAGAGGGGTATAATGGTCATATTTATTCTTCGAATCCGTCCTGGCTTAGATTGCTTACTATCCGGTCCTTTTCCACGGCGATCTTGCTTGCGACCCTCTGATCGGGCCTTTATCCCTTGGCGGGGTGCTCTGTCTGTCCCTTTGGGCATTTGCTTAGCGCATTTGTTCCACCTCAAGATATTTCTTTGACCGTGTCATGAAGTCTTTTAAGCTCTTTAGCCGCTCTTTGAAAATGATTCAGCTAGTCGGCCAATCGTCTGAGCCATCGGCCAAGAGGTGTACATGCACTTCCTCCTTTAACCCGGGACTTGCAGGCCGCACGGTTGAAGCGATCCAAGTAGCTTTGGAGTAATTCGTCGGACCAGCCCGATTTTGGACAATGTGTCACGAGACTTCTACATTTCTTACTAGTTGCGAATTGCAACTCGAAAGCCTTTGCCAAGTCATCAAATTTAGTTATCGACCCGAGGCGGGGTTTGTAACCATTTAGGGCTGGTCCCTTTAGGGTTGTGGCAAAACCCTACTTATGACGGGTTCTCCAAGGCCTCTACATATCATGATCATCCTGGAAATCGTCGAAATGAGTCGTTGGGTCCCGCGAACCGTCGTACTTGCCGAACTCGGTGAGCGGAAACTATGACCTTCCTGGTCGGGTTCCCATGTTTTTTCATCCTGATCATAGCTGGTGTTTTCAAGTTCCCTTCTCCGGTTTCGCTCGTCCATGCGTTGAAATTGAAGAGTATAACGTTTGTCCATATTCTCGATGCGTTTCATCATGGCGAGTGTCAGTTATGGAGTGTAAGGAAGTCCGGATTTTGGACCGGGGTTTCCGATTACACGGGTTGGATTTACGTGGCTCTGCTGGCAATGTCCTCATACTGCCGATGAACCCGTCTCGGATTCGTTTTCTTTTCGTGTTGATCGTGATTCGGGACACGAGGTTCCTCAAAGCTCTTCACGTACGTGATAGCCGGTCTTCATTGTCCCGCTCATTGCCACCGATAGGTTGGTCGAGTCTTTCGGTGTCTTTGTGGTTGCGGGGTGGTTGACGCGCTATCCGGTTGTTCGAACCATCTCCTACCTTCGGCTGGTATTGCGGGCGTTAACCCTCATTGGTCACGCGGAATCGAAATTTATGGTCCCCACGGACGGCGCATCTGTTCTAGCGTAGAACATGAGATGTCCGTACTGTGTATGGGCCGGTGATTTGATATTGGATCTGGGTCTCACTGTGCCAATGTGGTAGCACATAGACGGAGACGATATCACTGAACACAACCAGGCTCTTAGCCGAGGGAGTGGGGTGTGTGCTCAGTGTAACAGTAGGTAAATAGTCTAGGTTCGAGCGCGTGTACCTTGGCCATTGACCGGGTATTTATAGAAGGTACCTGGGCGGCATTGGCGATATTTCGGCTTATAATCGACACTCGCCTATCTCCATACGGATATGCTCCTATATTTCCGGGGTAGTTGAGATATCCTCGGATCGCTGTGGCGGATCTCGATATATGCACGTGTTTGGGCCTATCGTGATTGGGCCTTATCGAGTCCGTGAGAGACCATAGTAGAATCTGGAAAATGGGATAAGCAGGAGTAGCTGGAGCTAGTAGAGACTACGGAGGACAAATGAAGGATGGGGAATGAGGAAATGAAAGACTTCTCGGTGAAGAGAAATTTTGGGCAGATTGATAACAGAGGAAGATAATGAGATTTAAGAAATAGCTTGTTCATCTTGCGACGAGGAGGCTGGAGGGAGAGATAGACTCAGCAATTGGAAAGAAGATAATGGAAATTAGAAAGTATTGGAGGGTGGAGGAAGACGATGCTCCAGTGGCTACTGTGGATCGGCAGACGAGAAAGGAGAGAGAGAAACTGTAGCCATTGATGGAGTTGTACAGTGTGTAACGGCTTTGTGCCCCTTTAATGTTTTAAAAACTTTATTTGTATTTTTGGTCCATAGAAAAGTTCATTATGTTGGGTGATCCTGGACCAATTGTTCATTGGTAAAATTGGTCCTTAACCCTTATTTCTATTAACGGCATAACCTTTGATTGAGCTCCAGATATTCATATCCTTTGACCGAGGCATCAATTGCGGATCCTTGCCTTTACCCTTTTATTGCTTCTACTTTATTGGCCAATTTGGCTATTTATTAAAATTTTAAATATTTCTTAAATTCTTTTTCATATTGCTAAATTGATTTTCATGTTACAAATTTAATTAATTTCATCATTATAATTTTTTATTTAAATTTAAATATTTAATCTCATCTATTTATTTAAACTTACTTATAATATTTTAAATATACGTGGTTAAAATGTTTTACAATCACACACACATGTATTTTCAAATAAATTATAAAATGATATAATTTTGAGATCCTTATATTAATATATTATAGTTAAAATATTTAAATATAGATAATTAGTAAATACTATATTAATGTTAAAAGAAAAATTAGGGACTTAGCATGATGAGAATAAAGCTTTACACTAAAATTATGTTTTTAAAATAGATGGAAACACTGAATAATTTAAAAAAATATTGATATAAAATCATACTTGCTTGCCTAAGCTCACTTGTCAAAAGATCTTCTTTCCATGTGTTCAAATTTAATCTGTCGGTGACTTGATGGGTTGAACGGTAGAGATTTCCCCAACTTCATCAAATTTGTATGGGTTAGATAACTTTAACAAACTTGCATGAATATAAAAGGGTGGGAAAAGAAACAAAACCCCTCAAACATGTCCAAAATTTAGGTTATTACTTCTTAGTATCCATAGATGTCCTTATAAAATGCTCTTGATGATGCATGTGTAACATAAGAATCATGACCACATGTCAAACATTGTGAAGCATCTTAAATTCTGAACATAAATTACTACATACATATTTTAATGGGTAAAACTAGGGAAAATTACGTGCAGGTTCCAAGGAACAAAAATAATTACAAAAAAGTCACTTGAAATCACTAAATTACACAGAAGTCCCAAGAAACTTTTTTGATATTATTTGTATGGAAATAAGATATAGGTTTTTAACTGTTGTTATAAATATAATATGCATTTCCTATTATAAATATGGTTTTTTATTGTAAATACAGCACTTCCTATTGTAAATCTAGCTTTTTTTATGTTGTAAATGACCTCTCTACATTCAAAATCGAAATGTTTAAATGTTGATGTAAATATAGATATTTGCTATTGTAAATATGACTTTTTCTATTGTAAATGTCAAGATTTTAAATTTTGTTGTAAATATAACACTTCCGGTTGTAAATCTAACCTTTTTCTGTTGTAAATGACCTCTTTACATTCAAAATCCAGGTGTTTAAATGTTGATGTAAATATGAGCATTTCAGGTTATAAATAGACTTTTTTTTGTTGTTGTAAATGGTCAATTGTTTATGTTAAAGACTAACACTAAAAGAGAGAAAGTTACTTATGAATACAACGGAAAGAGTATTAATGTTAGCAACATTTGGTCAACATCCATACCTTCCCCTCAAAGAGATTTATGCATCCCTTTGTAGCTAGTCTTCTCGGTGAGTGAGAGAAAGAATGAAAAGTGCCAGCGAGAGAGGGTGGTAGGAAAATAATTTATAGTTTTTATAAAAAAGAATTTAGTGTTATCTGCTTTTTATAGCGAGTTATATATTTTTGGTAAAAAAAATACCCTAAACTTTTCGACAGGAGGGAGCATATCGATAAGAGTATTATAATCCTTATGATATTTACCCATTCTTTTTCACTCTTTTTTCTCGTACATCCATTGAGAAGTGATAAGACGATGTCTCTAGTTTTTTCTTCTCTCCATTTTCCCTTTTCAACTTACAGAATAATTAAAATCAGATTTGGATCAATTGATTTAAGTGAGTTTAGGCCATATTCATTTTGACGATGCATTAGCAAAACTCTTATGAATAGCAGCAGACTTTAACTTGAATTTTTCAGCACGATTTACACGGGTCTCTCTACGGTAAAAGTATTACAAACCACCTTAGATAATCTTATTACGATCTCTAGTCTTTAATATAATAGTTAGTTGATAATTGGATTTGGTCCTTAATATAATATTTTAATTTTAGTTGGCAATTGGATTTGGTCCTTAATATAATATTCTAATTTTAGTTGGCAATTGGATTTTGTCCTTAATATAAGACTCTAATCCACCTTTAATCCCAAACTTAATTTTTTTTCTTCTAAAGTATCCTTATTAATTGCACACATTAAAGAGTTTCTATCAAAGAGTAATCATTACTACTACATTTCAAATAAATGGGAACTGGCTAGCGTCCGTTGCGGCTTATATGTTGACGTATAAGCGTCACACACACAATGGTCATTTTTTCGCCTGATTTTTTTTTTTAAGAAAAAAGGATCATTGTGTCCATGGCACTTATACGCGGACGTATAAGCCACAAGTAATAACTCATAACCCTTTGTAATCTGTTAGACCTCTATTTAAATTTAACTATTCCTCATCATCTAATTATTTCATAACCCTTTGTAACATTTGGACCTTCAATGTCATAACTCATAACCCTTCATAATCTCGTTAGATCTTCACAAGTAATAACTCATAACCCTTTGTAATCCGTTAGACTTCTATTTAAATTCAACTATTCTTTGACTTGTTTGGTTCTTACTACTTTTCTTTATTAGCCTTCTCATTCTCTTCTTCATCATGTTAAGATCCCAAGGAACTCCTCCTCCACCCCCCCCTTCCTCCTCCACCTCCTAAAGGCTTGTTGGTGGCGACTCATCAAGTACTGAGGATCTTAACCATGTCACCCCTTCACCAATCCATCTATTGCACCGAATGATGAGATGACACAAGAGAAAAGAGCACTGGGGGAGGGTCTTGTTATATATCATAAAGAAGGTCTAGAAAGAAATCAAGAGACAGGGAAGGAAACTTATTATGAGATGGAACAAGTAGGGGTGGAAATAGGCTAGGCCCCCTATCAAGGGCCTACGGCCTAACCTACTTTAAGCCTAGCCTGGCCTATTTAGTAAATAGGACAGGCTTAGGCTTAGGCCTAATGTCAGGCCTATTTAGGTAAACAGGCCAGGCCTATTTTCATAAGGCCTAGCCTTCAGGCCTACAGGCCTGACCTATTTAGTTTTTTTTTTTTTAAATGTTTTATTATGCATAGTTATATATAATTTAATATAAATTAATTTTTAGATTATTTATAAAATTAATAACTTATTCTTAACCTTAAATTTCACATTTCTCCATTTATCAATGAGTTTAACCTTTTCATTCATCAATTGATCACATATACTTCTCTTCTTTTTTATCGCTTGAGGTGGCAATGCTAGCTCACTACTCATCCATTAACATAAAAATTGCATTAAGTTTATTTTAGTGATGTTTAAATGAAAATGATCCAAATAGGAGGAGTTTGTCTCATTTTCTACAAGAAAAATAAAAAGTAAAAGCTAGTTTTACATGCCACTTGTCATGCTTGGTTGATTTTAAGAAATATATATTCTTAGTCAATAAATGATTGATTTGTCTTATTCATACTTCCTCAAACAATTGATGCCACTAGGTGTTATTTTCTTTCACTTACTAACTCTTTTATTTTATATGAGAATGAATCCTTAAACTTTTTAGATATAACATAGGTATTTAAATAGACTTGATGAATTATATATGAACTTAGATGCATATTCTTTAAGACTACGTAAAGACCTAAATTTTAAGTAGGCTTTTAAATAGGCTTCAGACCTTGTCAGGCCTTTTGAAGGCCCAGGCCCAGGCCTAAAAAAAAGCCTACACACAGGCTCAGGCCCAGGCTCAGACTTTAGATTTTCGTCTCAGGCCCAGGCCTACTTAGCTAAAGCCTAGCCTAGCCTATTTCCACCCCTAGGAACAAGAAATGACAAATTGTGAAATCTAACAAAGCCAAAAGCAACGTGTTGAGATAGCTAATGAAATTATTCGATTTCACAATGTATACTTTTTTGTTCCATCACACAATAAGTTTCCTCCCCCTGTTTAAATTTTCTTTTTGGACCTCCTCTATGACAACAAGACCCTTACTTAGTACTCTTTTATCTTGTTCAATCTCGTCATTTGGCGCAATAGATGGATTGACGAAGGGGGCGGAGGCACTGGCAATGATTATGATGGACAAGGCGACGTGGTTAAGATCCTCAACACAAATACATAACGGTTATTAAGTAAAACCCGTCACTTAATAGAAGACCATGGAAATAAATAACGGTTCTAAGTTAATAAATGTTAAGTTAATAATAAATTTAAAAATTGTCGAATACATGACGGTTATTAAGAATTAACTATCACCATTTATAAAATATAATACTAAAAGACCTCGATAATCCACGAAACCCTCTTTACATAAACATCCGAAAACTAAACTCCACTTCTCTACTTCCATTTCATCTTCTCAAAACCAACTTCTGTTTCAATAAAACATTATAGACAAATGTAAGAGAACTTCTAATTTATCATCTGCCAAAAAATCGAAAGATGAACTTCCTCCGCCAACAAGTATTGAAGGTCTCATCCATACAAACTATGAACTTCATCATATGGTCCAGGTTTACATGTGAGAGTAAGGATGCATGGACCAGTGCTTGAATGAACTTACCTCTCTTATTCGCTCTTTGAACGAGAAGGTGGACAAGTTATTGAAGGAGGAAGAATCTAATGATACATCAAATTCTTAAAACATTTCCATAAATTTTATTATTATTTATTTTGTCATTTTTTTTTTTGTAAAATGGTGGTTGCATAATCAACCACCAAAATTTAAAAATTTATAAGGTATATACATTACAGTTATTACGTAACAACCGTCACTTATTAGATTAGCATGCAAATACATAACAGTTGTACTTTGTAACGTCATATATTGTCTCACAAGATAGATATGGTTCTTATGGTAAAACCGTCTTGAAATGTTAGATTAACAAACAAACGATTTGTCTTCCAACTTCATATCAACAAAACAACATAATTGTTTTTCTTAAATAACTGTAAACTAAATGGCTCCAACCTTTCCCCTTCCCCTCGCTCATGATGAGAATACTTTGTGCTTCTTCGTTCTTTGAAGATAAGCATGGGAACAAAGTACTCTTTCATTACCCACCACTGCATTTGCTCCTCTTCATTTTCCAACGTGTGCAATGATGGTTTAAACCCGTCACTTCCAATCTATATAAACTTCTCTTTTCCTTAAGTTTATCATACTATTTCTTCTTTGTCCTCCTCTTTTCTTTCAATCGCCAAGATAAAATGTCATGCTGAAGACTTGCTAGAAAATCCACGGTGTCATCCTCCTCTTCCACCTCCTTCTCCCCCTTCTCCTCCTCCACAATCTCTACCCTCACCTCCGCTGCTGCCTCAAGTTGAGGCAATGATGCAGCATACAAAATGCATTATGCATTGACCATACAAAATGGATATTTGTAGAGTATGAACATGAAGGCCAATCTCAATCTTAATGAGTAAGAGATTGGCCACCATGATCTTGATATACTATCAAATGATTAAGGCCATTCCTAAATTATTTTCTCTTTGATTTTTTTATTAGTGCTAGTTGTACATGCCAATTTGTTAATTATTGTTGTGTTTTGTCCTTTGCAGGCTCAATCCGCAAATGTGGCAGAGATATGGCTTTGGTTAGTGGGCTCATGGAAAGCCGCATAGCCGCCTGCATTCTCACGGCTTAACAGTGACACAGTTGGAATTCTCATATGATGATAATTATCTTATAAGTATTTCAAGAGATCGCCATTTCTCTATGTTTAGAATCACAAGAACAGATACCTGATCATCGTGACCATCTATAGCATCAGCATATGCACGAGTATGAATGATGTTATGGTTTGTTACTCACAAAGAAAAAAATAAAAAGAGCAGTTTCCTAATAATTTGGACTGTGGCAAGTCAAGAAATTTCCGAAGGGATGAAATTCCTAGTATGTTCACTATGGGATGGGATTTTCAAAGCGTATCATATGAACATTTTCAGACTGACTATAACATTATTGATTGCTTTGTCAAAAACTTTTTCTTGTGTCTGAATTCAAATGGAGGATCTTGTAAGAAACACCTAAAAATTGCACTTTTTACCCGTTACCCTATTAACTGAAGTACCTCAGGTTGCAAGAGCTGTCAGTTTTCTCCGTAACTAATGCTGCAAGTCAACAGAAATCTCAGTCACTAGTGGTTTGCAGGCACAGGTGAAATAAGCTACCATCTTCTCACCAAGCAGGAGGGACACAAACGTATCATCTGGTCATGTTCTTGGAATCCACAAGGCCATGAATTCGCAACAGGTTCCCGGGATAAAACCGTCAAAATCTGGGCTGTGCTAGGGGAATCTACAGTCAAGCAGCTTATGACTCTGCCTCAGTTTGCGTAACGGCATTATCTTGGGTCAGTCCTAACGATCGGAGAAATGATGAACTTCTTGCTGTTGGGATGGAATCTGGTCTAATAGAGCTCTGGAACCTGTCATTCTCTAACAAATCTGGCTGCTTCTCTTGCGGTGCGCATGGATGCTCTTATGTGCCATGTCTCTTCTGTGAACCGTCTGGCATGGAGGAAGAAGAGAGAAGATGAAAAGAGTATGAAACTGGTTTCTTGTGGAGCTGATCATTGTATGAGAGTGTTTGAAGTAACTACTGATTAATCTGATAAGCCTGTAGAATGAAAATGTTATTCATAGCTATGACTTAGAAGAAAATAAGTTTGATGTATTGTGTGAAAGTGGACTGAAAATTAAGGGCAGGGGCCTCAATTTCTACGGCCTTCTGCCTTAATATGATTATGGTATGGGCTAAGTTTGTCTTTGGCTTTTAGTTTGTTATACTAAAATTTAGATTCGTTTGATTCTTGAGAGCTCGGTAGCTTCGAGGCATATTTATGGTTTGAGAAGTACTCGTAATTATGAAGGTACTCCCAAATGAAATCCTTTTTAATTGAAAGTTTAATTTTATTTTATTATGAAGTATATATGCATTTCATATCCATTCGCTAGAAGAAAATATTTCTGTAACATAAGTGGATTTTTTTTTTTTTTTAAAATGGAGTGGGAGGATTATTGAAAAAAATTAATAAAATAAAATCAACAACAAAGCACGAAAGAAAGTTTTCAAGGGAAGTTGAAATATATCATATTATTAAGCGAGCTGGCTGGGGCAGTATGAGACACAAAGTTAAATTCTATCTGTTTTTGGGAAAATGTCAAAAAACACTAAGGTTATGAGAACATTTTCTAAAGGGAAAATCTCATAAAAAGATTTTCAAAAATTTAAAATCTCCAATAAGTGATTTCTCATTAAAATGAATTTTCTTATCAGTTACAGGAACCAAACTTAATTTGAGATTTTGAAAGTATTTTCTGAAATTTCCCCCTGTTAAAACTATGGATATTTTAATTTTGAATTATAAGAACTCAACGGAAGAACAGTAAATTTTGGGGAAAATTAGGTAAAAGTCCCTCATTAAAAATTTATTTGGTAAGAAGGACCTGATAAATTTTTATACACATTGAATATTCATACCCAGTAAATTTTATACACACATAGTACAATTATTTAAGTCATTTTTATCAAAATTTTTTTTTTTTTTTTTACAAATTTTACCAATTAAATTTTTAAATGGGGACTTTTCTCCAATATTCACTAAATTTTAAATGAAAGAACCAAAGCCCGTAATTTTCACAATAAGACCACTTCTTCGAGCAAGTTTTAATACCAAACCCATTTTTCAGGAATAAGCAAACAGATCAGATGAAAGGGAATAACACCGATTAGACTAAGTTGACCCCCACAGACAAAACACAGATAAACTTAGGTGGAAATAGAACAACAAAAGACGTAATTAAGAAGAACCTTGAAGGTGACACAGTTGAGGGAATAATTGATTCTGTATTCCATTTCATGTTTATCCCATTAAATATTAATCACCCCTTCAAAGCAATCCCTAACGTCATGCTTTGAAGGATGCCATCATTTTTTTGGATTTCGCTCCTTGCTTTCTTTTCCCAGAATTATCTAAATTAGCTTAAAAACAAGTCATTAACGCTTAAAGATAGGTAAAAATAAGAACGTAGTGCACCTTTCCATCAGATAGGGACATTGCCTAGAGAACAATATAATAGCACCATCTGCATCGCCAGCTAGCAAATAATGTTGCTCTAAATGTTTTGCTGCAAAATCATGGAAAAAGCTCAATAAGAACTTGATTAAAAAAAACAAGTACGATTTTTTTTATTCCATTGTGCATGCCAATTGTCTAACTCACTGTGGATCTGTACAAATATGTGGGTTAAGGCAGTAAATTTGCTTATGATGTTTGATCTCTAATGCAATAACGATATCAAATGAATTCAAACTTGTAAACAAAAGCGTACCAAATCGGCTTAGAAGAATCAGTTTAGAAGAGGAAGATGAAGGATGAAGATTTAAATATCTTTACTCCTCCAAACATCTGCCTCCTCTCCAGTGGCGGCGGAGTCAGAATTTAATGTTTGTGAGTGTATAATTAGTGGTGCTGCCCCCAAATTTTTTTTTTTTTAAGGAAGATAAAAGGTAACTCACTCATTCGTAAAGTTTAGAATCAGAAATGAGGTTCAATTGAAAAGTATTTCTAAGGAAATCAATTTAAACAAAACAATATATTATAATCCCATGGTATATAGATACCCAGATGTTATACAATCAAATTCCAAAGCAACATACAAGGAAAAAAAATTATTATAACAAATCAAGAAAGACAATAAATCAAGAAAGACAAAGAGAAAATTCAGATAAATACCAAATGAATTTGCAAAACCCCGTAGTCTATTGAATTTGTAAAAAATCGAGAGGTACCAAGGACCTATGAGGGATATGCAAATTCGTGTGAAATTACCCTTTTGCCCTTAGTTTTAAATAAATCAAAAAAAAAACCAACCCACCACCACCGCCGTGGTGTTGACCACCACCACCGCCACCACCGTGTTTATTTTTATTTTTATTTGATTTATTTAAAACTAAGGGCAAAAGGGTAATTTCACACGAATTTGCATATCCCTCATAGGTCCTTAGTACCTCTCAGTCTTTTTACAAATTCAATAGACTTCTGGGGGTTTTACAAATTCATTTGGTATTTATCTGGAATTTTCCCAATAGAAAAGGATTTAAATATAAACTGTTGATTTAAGAAGAGCATGACATACATGAAACGTAGTTTTTGAAGCTTTCCAAATGTTTTGGGTATGCTACCAAATATGTGATTGGTGTACAGATCCAAGCTCAACAAATTTGTTAAATTTCCAAATTCATCTGGGATTTTTCCAGTTATCTTATTGCTATAAAGCTCCCTGGCATAGAAAAGAACAAAAATTCAGATTAGAGCAAAAAGAAAAAAAAATCCCAACAAATGGCTAGATGATGACATATATGAGCTCGAAATCGGTATGGAGCAGTTGAAACCTTATGCTGATAAGGTGAAAACTGAAGCAAGAACACACAAAAAAAAAAAAAAATCAATGATGGATATGACATACGATATGTAATTTTTGCTTCAGCAATTTATATAAAGGCCAGTTGATGTCAACTGTCAAGCAAAAGCATGACTGCTCCACAAATTCAGTCTCATACAATAGAGGGGGAGCAAGATGCCTTAGAATATCAACATCATGAATTAGAAAGTTGTTCTAATTATAGTAACAACCAGCGATTGACCACAAGATTTCGAAATAATAGACAACATAGTTCATGATAATAACTAAAGCAGATGAGATTTTGGGTTATAGCGTTACATAGGAGGACTCAGGCTGAGATAATCTTAAATGGTTCATGACCTTAAGGTTTGAAATCACAACTTACAAGTACTGCAAATTTGGGAGTAGACCAAGCTGTGCAACTAGTTGACCCGAAAGGTTGGAATTTTTAACATATGCAAAATGGATTGACAAGGGTAGCATCCCAGCTTTGAAGAATATTGTTTGGATCAGCTACGCTGATCTTAAATGCATTCAGGCATCACCTGTCTTATGAAAATGCAATTTTCAGATGCAGAAATCCTTTAAATTAAATCAGACCCAACAATTCTCAATGAGGTATAAGAACACAATAGTTTACTCTGAGCATATAATAAAATTTTTCCTTTATTATGGACAATCAACCCAACAATGCTAACGAAGCTAGTTAAGGGATTGGGAATTAAATAGCAAGGACCCCC
Source organism: Acacia pycnantha (assembly GCA_025563575.1). NCBI lineage: Eukaryota > Viridiplantae > Streptophyta > Magnoliopsida > Fabales > Fabaceae > Acacia > Acacia pycnantha. The sequence continues at coordinate 3,009,614 of JAMWYP010000016.1, forward strand.
ATAAGCAGGAGTACTAACCCTAATCTGCGAAATTGCAAGCAGAATTCAAGCTTTTGTGAGATTGTACAACAGGATCAGTGACGGCGGACGATTTGGAGACGAGATCAAAGATCGATGAAAATGGGAAAAAAGAAGTTGGAGAACGATGGGAAAGAAAAAAAAAAGGGTAATAGGAAGAACTGAGGTTCGAACTGGCAACCTAAGGAAAAGATATAGAGAATTAACCCACTGCACTATTTGGACGTGCTGTTATAATATTCTTTCAAATTATATATACTTTGTATCTGCACTTGCCCACATTGGCACTAATATGACTCCCTCACTGCTCCTCTCTCTCTCTCAAAATAGTTTTCTGATGATTTCTCCATTAATTTATAGCCCATCCCATCATTATGCTAAATAGTCCATTCCTTGTACAACTGAAGAAATTCGCATGGAATCATGTAGAAATGCACTAAGTTAAGGAATTCTAATCAATCAAAGAAAGCAAGAGGCTACCTCTAAATGCAAACTTGCTACTAGGAAGCCAGTGTGTACAATTCACAGATGCTCGGTAAACCGAAAGAGTAGTCAGAATTTGAGCACTCTGTCAAAACCCAATAGAGGTAATTTAATTAGTTTATATATATGTGGTGTGGCATGAAGTCTATCCTCTGACTCAGATAAAGTACATAAACGCATAAACTTAAGGGTCTAGTCTTAGTCTAATTAAAGACTTTAAGCACAACACTTAAAAAAAGAAAAAAAGAAATCTCAGTCTAAGGACTGTGAAATGGAAAAAGGTTGATACTATATTTAGAAACACAAGTTTAGTCCCACTCAAATGGGAACTCAACTTCGAAGCGAACCTACTCTACTAACCTACATTCGCCTATGGGTATTTTCTTTATTTTTTGTCATAGTCTTCTTTTTTCTGTTCTTTTTTATATATTTATTCCATTTTTTTGGTTTATGTTAAATTTTTTTTTTGATAGGAAAGAAGGCTAACAGCCTACATTAAATAAAAGAGAATTACACATAACGGGAAATAAATCTCACACACTCCTGGTCAACCCAATTACATAATGAGGGAGGGCAAACAGCTAGAATACCAGAATTAACAAAGCCTAACTTAGCCAGCGTGTTCGCAACACGATTAACATCCCGAGGAAGAAATTGCATAGTGACATGCCAATTCTTACACATCTTCTCCCTGATTCTTATCATAAGAAGACTCCCTGAATCAACATTATAATCTAAAATCATGCGAATCACTTCATCAGCATCAGATTCGACAATGATCTTTTTCCACCCCATATCCCAAGCTAATGACAGTCCTTCAAAGACAGCCCACAACTCAGCAGTAAATACATCGTAGATCCCAAGCTTTTTAGTGAAACCAACCACCCACCTTCCCGAGTCATCCCTCACAACACCCCCACAACCAGCCATAGAGGAATGCAAAGAAACAGCCCCATCAACATTAATTTTAACCCACCCCAAGGGAGGTTTCGTCCAGCTGCCATTTTCGGCACTATCAGTAATTACCGAATTCAGATCCACTACATAATTTGGCCAGATCCGAGCAATTACAACAGCAGGATTTGCAGGTTTAGTAAAGTTTGAATCAAAAATAAAAAGGTTCCTCCAATCCCATAATTTCCAGACAGCCACACCAAAGACCAGGTTCCAAAGACCTTTCCACTCCCTACTCAACAGACCTTTTAAATTCATAATCAACCATTCCTTCAGAGTAGCAGAATAAAAAGAAGAAACATACCTGGGAGGGATCAGATTAGCCCACATCCTCCTGGCATAGGAGCAATCTCTCAGAATGTGTAAAATATCCTCAACACCATCATTACAGAATCACAAGCAGCAGAGGCATGTGACCACGATCTCCTCCACAAATTAGTAGGAAGCTTAGCTAGATAAATTTTCCACAAAAACACTCTAATTCTTTCAGCACCTTTCCATTTCCAGATGAAGAATCTATCCTGTAAAATAGGCAGCTGCTGATCTATAAGACCGTAAGCGCTTTTTAGAGAAAAAACTCCATCACTAGACGATTCCCAAATCATTAAATCATTACTCGAATCAGATCTAGGGGGAAGAATAGGGACCAGCCTCGAAATCCCCGCTGGACTAATAACATTTTCCAGCCTGCTCAAATCCCAAATCCCATTCCTTGTCCATTGACTCACAGTATTGTTTTCCTCCTCCTCTGACAAAGCTCTACTACACAAATCTATCAATTTCACTCCATCTCCAACCCAGCAGTCATGGAAGAAATTAACCGTAAGACCATTCCTAATTTGCCATTTTGTTCCCCTCTCCACAATATCACTTTGCTCACATATAAACTTCCAAAGCTTAGAATCTCCCAACCTATAAGTCAGAAGCGAGTCATCCTCTCTCAGCATATAACGGTGCAAAAGAATATCTGCCCACAGACCATTACAACCAGTAACCAACTTCCAAGCCAATTTGGTTCCACAAGCTTGGTTTAAAATAGTTAACCTCCTAAACCCCAGACCACCATATTCCTTAGGCCTCGTAAGTTGATCCCAACCAATAGAATGAAACCCTCTAGAATTTTCATCATGACCCCAAATGAAGTTCTTTTGGAGAAATGTGTTAGCTAAAAACAAGCAGAAAAAAAGCTACGGGCATTATTCCTGTGATGGGGCCATGAGAAGTGACTCACAAGCCCAAATTAACCAATAGAGTGGACTTTCACAACTACGTAGGCTGTGACGCACATTAAAAACAACTCAATTTATATATAAAAAAAAAACTCAATTATTTAATTCAAGATAATATCTTTTCCCCCCTTTCTTCCACACACGTAGTGATAAAATAAAGTTAAAACGTTAATTATATAAAGGTGAGGTTAAATTCAAAACATACTAATTAATTTCAATTCTTAAATATGTCATTTGAAGAGAAAGAACTCTCGCATGATGATAGTTGCATGCATAGTTTCTCAATCAGAGGACAAAATATGTGTTTTTCCTTAATAATATAATACTATATATGTGTTTATATATGTCAATTTTACGTTAATTACCCATGCAAGTGACATAAAACTTAGGGAAAATCCATCTCAGGACCCATATTGGCAAAAAAATATAAAAAAAGTTCAAGAAAAAGTCACATGTCAAAAAAGGCTCCAAGGCCTTTTCTGATATTATTTCATAAAACGTTGACAACTAAATCCGTCTCATTAACAATTAAATCAATACCGGTTAACAACTAAATAGTAACATTAACAACAATATCCTAACAACTTAATCAGTCTCATTAACAACTAAATCAATACCTATTAACAGCTATATCAGTCTTATTAACAACTAACGTTTTTTGAAATAATATCATAAAAGACCCTATGAACTTTTTTTGACATGTGACTTTTTCTTGAGCCTTTTTAACATTTTTTTACCAATATGGATCCTGAAATGGATTTTCCCTACAACTTAACATGGAAGCATACCTACCCAACGGGTCCTAAAGAGAGAAGCGAGTTGCATGACGTGGCAACTTCACTTTTACAAGGGGGCTTGGATGTGAAGATCAACCACGTGAGCAGATGGTCAAATGTTGCGGCTGATTTCGTGGCCAAAGAGGGTCTCTCAACTGTCCCTGGTTACTTGACCAAAACAAAACAAAAAAAAACTGTCCCTGGTTTCATATCCATTTTGCAAATGAACACAAAGCCATTATAGGAGGAAGATCAAACCAACTTACAATTGCCTCCTTTATCAATTTTTTTTCTTAGCAAACGTATCAATAAATTTCCTACGTTAGTGCTCATAATGTTTTCAATTTGCTTTCTTAATACCTAAGGAATATGGAGGTAATAATTTGACACAACTCTTAAATTCCTAATCATAACACATAACTTGATATATTATTTGTTAATTTTAAAGTCCGAAATTAGAATTTGTGTAGTTCAACGGTCTTTATATATAATTTTTCTAAAGAAAACCGATAAGATTAAAGAGAGAGAAAAATAATTACAAGTCTTTAACTCCAACCTCTCCTCTCCCTTTCCTTCCTTTTCTCTTGTGCCAAATACAGGCTCAAAAAACAAAATATATGTTACATAAATCTCAATTCTAATTTTGACATTCAACTTCTATCAATCTAACCATTAGTTGACCAAAGTGCAAATCCTTCTAATCGAGGATACTCTATGTTGGAAATCTTCATCATCTTCAATATCTTCCTTGACTTCTTGATCATACTCTATTTGGCTTTTTGGTGGGTCTAGATCTTATCTAATTTATTGGAGGATAATTTTTTTAAAAAGTAATTTCAGCAATAGTTGAATAACATCTAATGAAAACTTGATACTGGGTTACTGTTCTAAATTAATGTTTTGTTGCATCTTGGATAGACTTGAATAACTCAGGTATTTCTTCCATAGTGCTCATGGGATAAATGGTCCGGATTAGTGTATACAGTGTTTTTACTAGGCTAGGTGAGGTTTCTTGGTAGATAATTGCTTTTATTAAAGGCATAATGGGAAACATATTTAATGCTCTTTGTAGTAAAGGCTAAATGGTTTAATTTGTGAATAAGAATCTTGAAAAATCTATATTGATCTATAGTTTGGAAGGAAGACCAGCGGCAAAGAAAAATTCCTCTAACCAGAAATCACCATCTAAAACTTCACACCCATAAATTTCCTCCACATCAATACAAATTTGACATGTACTGGATGCTTTGATTGCCCCGTGAAATTCCATAGTCTATATAAGATATTTAAACCATTTAGTTGCTATTTAATTACTCTACTATAAATTCCATAGCTTGTACAACCCCTGCGAATAAATGACAAGGTGAGAAATACGATCATTGGGGTGACTGTATGAATCGCTTCCTTCTCAATAATCATTGATCAGTGAGTAGGAGTTTTAAACTCAGAAATTTTTACCCTCCTCCTTACTAAATTACCTATGAAAATCTTTCAATATTAAAAATATATATATACTCTTAATAAAAAAAAAATATTCTTCTTGTTAAAGACAATTTAGACTCATTTCTCATGGTCACCTTATTTATTTCTTCCTTCCTTTCTCGTGTTGGACTTTTCTTCTCCTTATACGTCCAAATCCTTTCACCACTTATTCTACTACATACGCGTTTTTTCCTCGGTCAACTTCATAATTTGCATCCAAAAGCTCCTGAGGAAAGGTATCTGAATTGGATAGAAGAAGATACGTGGACAAGATTCTCTGAATTTGAGTCTTAATTACCATCATCGTCTATGTATGAACTCACACTAGATCGTGTTCAGAATATTATATATATATATATATAGTGGCGGACTCTGTGTTTTAATATTTATGTGTGATAGTAGGAATATCACCTACAGGGGGGTGAATAGGTGGCTTTTATTTTTCTTTTGCTTCTCTTAGATAAATGGATGGCTAGAGTAGAGAAAGAGAGATGAACACACGGAGATTTATCTTGGTTCGGTCTTAACACTTTGACCTACGTCCAGTCCTCAAGCACACCTTGAGTTTTCCACTAACTCTTTTAACAAACGTATAATTAATTACCCACTGAGTAACTTAGGATGATCCTTTCACACTCGGACTCACTCCCCCTTACAAGTTGCAATTGTACACCCTCACTTAAGGTTCCACAACCTTAAGTTTGAATAGAAAAATGAAAGTGTTTAACAGACTCCTCACGAGTAAATAAGATATGAACACTGATGTGTGTATTTGAATACTCAAGATAATCACAGTAGTAAATTGAATGTTGTATATGCTCCTGAGTGTGTATTTTTCCAGTTGAATCAGCTGTCTCTTTATAAGGTTCAGGATTCATGTCGATCAGCTGTCTTTGGGAAAACTAGTCGTTGGGAAGTTTTGTTTTTTTGGATTGCCATGACCATTGCATCATTTATCGTCTTTTCTCTTATTTGATCAGGGAATAAATCAGAGTAATTGATATATGATTTGTTTCTGAATGAAGATCTTTAATCTTTCCTCTGTCATACGACGCGTGAGAGTAAATGTGGCGATTCTCTCTTCGATCAATTTGATCCCTGAAACTTACTTGAATAGAATCATTAGAAATGGAAATTAATCAGTTTATATAATCAGTGATAATGGCAGATCAATATTTATAGTCAGGAGCAAATCAATTACAGATATCGTAATCGGATTCCTGTTTGGGACGACTTTGCTCGAGCAAGATTTCTTTTGTGCTCAGGCAAGCCTTAACAAGGAAAGGAATTTTCTCGCTGATGCTCGGGCATGTTATGCCCATTGCTCGGGCATAGTGCTCGGGCAGGGTTTACTCGGGTGCTCGAGCAAACCTCAGAGAAATGGTTTTTCTCGTCGCTGCTCGGGCAGCCTATTTTGTGGTGCTCGAGCAAGCCTCAGCCAGAGGCGAATATCAGAATATTTCGTTGTTGCTCGAGCAAGCAATATAGGTTGCTCGGGCATGGTGCTCGAGCATGACGGAATCCATGCTCGGGCAGTCGACACTTTAGGCGAACTTTGGGAGGTTGCTCGGGCAACTATTTCATGCTGCTCGAGCATGGTGCTCGGGCAAGCTTCCTATGGTGCTCGAGCAAGATTATTACCTTTAACTTCTTTTCCTTGAATCCCGATGTTGCTCAGGCAAATGGACATGTGCTGCACGAGCAAGGTTCTCAGCTTTAGCTTCTTTTCATTGAATCCGATGTTGCTCGGGCAAATTATTTGTCCTGCTCGGGCAAGGTTCTGATTCACATATTTTCCCCTCAATTTAATACCTTACAATTGTAATCATCAAAATACCGAGAACTAACATTCTCCCCCTTTTTGATGATGACAACTCTTAAGAATTTGTGTTTTGAAAAGATTTTTGTAAGTTGATTGAATTGAGAGAAATATGGGAAATGAAATGTTTAATGATAGGAAAGCCACAAAGAACATTTTTCATTAATCTTTGCAATTGAGTACAGGTTCATATTTAACAAAATGCAGGCTACAAAACACAGATACAAGTAAAGCACAAAAGCTTTTAACACAGATACAAGTAAAGCACAAAAGCTTTTAACACAGATACAAGTAAAGCACAAAAGCTAATGCTAGAGACCCTATCTATCTATTCTCCCCCTTTGTCATCAGGAAAAAGATGGGCCTGATCAGATGTAGGGGCCGGAGCAGCCGGAGATGGAAAGTCAGAAGATGAAGTAGATGGAAGAGGGACAGTAGCGGGATCGATAGGATGCCTTGGAATGATGTGGGTGCCAGAGGGTATGAAATTTTGGACAAAGGCGTCCAATGTGGCATCCAATCCAGAAATCTGCCTCTGTTGGCGGTCGGCTGTCTCTTGAACTTGTCGCTTCAGCTCCTGTTGTTCCTCATAGAGGACTGCATAGCTGGACTCTAGGTCGGTCTTCAGGTCAGCTAAGTCCATGTCAAAAGTAAGCCTGATATGTTGCTTGAGGTTTTTCATTTCATCGGCCATGGCAGTGATCATTTTAGAGGTTAACTTCCTGAAGGCGTCGAGTGATCAGAAAACAGGGCAATGGCTGCTCGGACGGAGGAATCAACAATGCTGAATAGCGACTCGAGTAGCGGCTTGGGAGAAGGAAGGAGCAGATATAGAAGGACCCGCTTTAGAGGATTCTGCCTCATCTTGAGGGCGGCGAGAGGAAGAGATGGACACAGTCAGGGACTGAGGGCTGAGAGGAGTGCATTGGTTCTTTTCCCTTACGCTTCTTTTTGGACGATGCTTCAGTGAAGGACACTCGAAGACGTATCAGATGCTCTGGCCCAAAACGGGGAGGATATTCTTCCTTGTCCTCGGATAAGTACCAGATGTTGTTGACCTCCAAGATCCGGGAGACCAGAGAAGGATATGGAATGGTAGCCCTGAGTCTCACCTGAGCTTCTGATATGAAGGAAATCATTTCGTCCAAAATCCACTTGCCAAGATTCCTTGGTTCCTTTGTAACGAGCGAGGCAAATCTCTCGAAGTCCTTCAAGACAAAATGGGTGAAGCTCTGACCCTTCTGGACGAGACTCCTACTGTAGATGTACCAGAGCACCCTGTGCTCGTCGCTCATGGATGTGGGAGTCAAATTGATCTTTTTATTCCCATCTACCGAGATGTGCGGAAATAGAATCTGGTGGCACTGAGCTGGAGACAACTTGGGAGGGTCTTCAGGAGGATCAACGATGCCTAGTAATATGTTGAGGTCATAAGCAGTGAGTTTAATCATCTTACCCCGTATGAGAGTAACCACTGTATCCTCATCGTCGTCCTGAGCCTTTTCCAGGAGGTACATATTGTGATAAAAGACCCAAACTACTTCAGGAGAAAATGGTTTGCTTGATACCCGGTAAAGGCATGAATTGCTGCGGACCGATCCGTCATGTCAAAATTGCATTCTTTCTTAAAGTACTCGAGATCAACATAGACGATCGGACAAAATGGTCTCGACTCATAGTATCTAGCAAATAGTAAATGATCATCGACAGTAATATGACCCTGAATCATACCAGAAGTGGGTTCCGGTAAGTGACCGTCCTGAGGTCTGCTAGTGGAGACGTGTTCTCGTTTGCTTCCTGATTCCTGAGATTTGAATGAGAAAGAGACTTTCTTGCTTCCGGAAGCTTGAGATTTCTGACTCATGGCGGACTTGGAGGCTTGGGGCCGGTCTTCTTTCTCCTTTGAGCGAATGGCTTCGATTGTGCGTTCGGAGTCGTCGGTTGAGTGAGCCGGAGACGGTGAGTGAGCGTGTTTCCTTTTGCCAGAGGCTAGAGATCCAGTCTGGAGGCGCGTCGTGTGCTTGGGGGATCCCTGAGAACCAGTGTCCTTCGTAAGCGCATGAACCACCTTCGCTTCAATGATCTTCGGTGTGTCCGAGGATTTGACCTTCGGCCGATAATAGCGTGATTTTTTGCTCGGAATGGATTTGGAGGGAGTTTTGTCGCTGGATCCAGCCATTGGGTAGAGCGGATTTAGGTAGAGAAGAGGGATTTTGAAAAAAAAAATTCAAAAATCTGATGGGGGTGAGCCGACGAACAAGATGACGAAGAGTGGGAAAATCAATCGGTTAGAGTGCGAAATTGGGCGCTAATGAACAGTCGTACGGTTTGATTTTGGTAACGGATTAAAAAATAGGGTAACGGAGTGAGGAGATTTGAGAGAAAAAGAGAAGGGGAAGGAAGTGAGGGTTTTGACGGAGGGGCAAATGAACCGTCATTTCCCTTTTTAAAAACGATATCAGTCGATGTTGCTCGAGCAACTCATTTTGTATGCTCGAGCAGAGGACTTGCTCGGGCAGACTTTAAGTCTTGCTCGAGCAGAGACGAGCACAGTGGTTTTTGATTTCGAAATTTAAGAGACAAGCTGACATTTAATCAAGTATGTACTGTGAATACTTGACTTATGATTGATATATCAGGATTTGAAGAGTCTGAAACGAGCCTGTCATGCCTAGATTTGATTTGATAGATTTTCGTGCTCGAGTAGGGGCGCCAATGTTGTTCGAGCAACCTTGACAATTTTTTGTTGCTAACCCGTTCTTGCTCGAGTAGGCTCATTTGTGATGCTCGAGCAGATGCTCTTTCGTTAGCGAGATGTTCATTGTTGCTCGAACAGGGGACTTTGGTTGCTCGAGCACCTCTTTGCGTTATGTAAAATTCTCGTCGTTGCTCGAGCAGAATTTTTGGCTTGCTCGAGCATGCATCAAGTTTTCTTCATTTTGAGTAGGAAACTTATGCTGTTGCTCGAGCATGTCTTGTGGTCTTGCTCGAGCATGGACGTCTCTGTTCATCTCTGTTTTAATACGTCCAGACAGAGCATCCTGCAAAAACAAATCCTAGAGGCTCCGATGCTAAAGTTAGTATTATTTTGTTGAAGAAATACATTTAATAATAGAGTACTTACAATTCATTGGGATTAGCCATACCCAATTCTCTCCGTATGAACGTGAATTGTTCTTTGGTTAGTGGTTTGGTGAATATATCGGCCAATTGGAGATGTGTAGGTATGAACATTACCTTGACATCCTTTTTTTGAACATGGTCACGGATAAAATGATGTCGCACATCAATATGCTTGGTTCTTGTGTGTTGAACTGGATTTTTGGCCAAGCTAATTGTACTAGTGTTATCGCATAGGATTGAGATCTCTTTCAAGTGAATTCCCAAGTCTTGAAGTTGTTGTTTAAGCCATAGGACTTGAGCACAGCAACTTGAAGCAGCAACATATTCAGCTTCGGTGGAGGATACTGCTACCGTTGTTTGTTTTTTGCTGAACCAAGAGACTAACGATCCACCGAGAAACTCACATTGTCCACTGGTACTTTTTCTATCAGCTTTGTACCCAGCATGATCTGAGTCAGAATATGCGACTAAATGCTCTTGTTGACTTTTTGGAAACCATAGACCCAATTCCTTTGTATCCGATAGATACCGAAAAATTCTTTTGACATGTTCAGCGTGAGTTTCTTTGGGTGCTGATTGGAATCTTGCACACATTCCTACACTAAATTGAATATCCGATTGGCTTGCTTGTTAAGTAAAGTAAGGATCCGATCATTCCCGATATTTGGTAATGTTAAAATCTTTCCCTTTTTCTTCATCGGCATCCAGAGTTGCTGTTGAGCTCATTGGTGTATTTGCACCATTACAGTGTTCCATTCCAAATTTTTTGAGTAGGTCACGAAGATATTTTGCTTGTGAAATGAATATGCCATCCTTCCGTTGTTTGATTTGCAATCCGAGAAAGTAGTTGAGTTCTCCCATCATAGACATTTCAAATTCACTTTGCATTACTTTAGAAAATTCTTCACACAGGAGATCGTTAGAGGCACCGAATATAATCTCATCAACATATATTTGCACAATCAAAATTTCATTAGCTTTGTTGGTTTTAATAAATAATGTTGTGTCTGCTTTTCCTCTAATGAATCCTTGATCTAACAGAAATTTGCTTAACCTTTCATACCAAGCTCTAGGAGCTTGTTTAAGGCCATATAGAGCCTTTTAAGGTGAAAACGTGATCTGGATGATGGTCATTTTCAAAACCAGGGGTTGTTCAACGTAGACCTCCTCCCGAATGAAACCATTTAGAAAAGCACTTTTAACATCCATTTGATAGAGTTTGAATCCTTTGATACACGCAAAAGCTAAGAGTACTCGTATGGCCTCCAATCTAGCTACCGGAGCATATGTTTCCTCATAATCAATCCCTTCTTCCTGATTATAGCCTTTGGCCACCAATCTAGCCTTGTTTCGGACTATGATTGCGTATTCATCACGTTTGTTCTTGAATACCCATTTAGTACCAATGACCGGGTGGTCTTTAGGTCTAGGTACCAAGTCCCAAACTTGATTTCTATCAAATTGATGTAATTCCTCTTGCATTGCTATCACCCAATCATTGTCTGAGAGGGCTTCATCAATTTTGGAGGGTTCAATTTTAGATATGAATGCAGAAAAAGTAACTTCATTCAATGTGTTTTTCCTAGTCTTTACACCTTGATTTATGTCCCCTATTACTTGATCCAAGGGGTGATTTCTTATAAATTTCCAAGGTTTGAGTTGTGATTGATCAGGAATTTCAAGAGGGTTTTCTGAATTTCTTTCAAAAACTCCTATTTGAATAACCAAGAAAAATACATTCATCTGATTTTGGATCAAACTTACCTAGATTGCTTTTTCCATTGTTATGAACGAAGCATTTGCATCCAAATATGTGAAGATGGCCCAAGTTTGGTTTTCTTCCTTTGTAGAGCTCATATGGAGTCTTATCAAGTTTCTTTCTGATATAAGCTCTGTTTGAGATGTAGCTAGCTGTGCTCATGACATCTCGCCTTAAGACTTGTGAGGTTTGATTTTCATTTAACATTGCACGAGCCATTTCGGTGAGCACTCGATTCTTTCTTTCAACCACCCCATTTTGTTGAGGAGTTATTGGTGCTGAGAAGTTGTGATCTATTCCATGAGTGTCACAGAATTCTTCGAAGGCTTGATTTTCAAATTCACCTCCATGATCTGTTCAATTTCGAAATGCAAATACATTTCTCGTTTTGCACCTTTTTGGCAAACACAACAAATAGATCAAATGTTTCATATTTTGAAGGCAGAAAAATAGTCCATGTAAATCTTGAGAAATCATCTACAATGACTAAAGTATATAAGTTCCCACCAAGACTCTTGACTCTTGCTGGTCCAACTAGGTCCATATGGAGTAGTTGAAGTGGTCGATTGGTTGATATTTCAGATTTGTTCTTAAAGGTGGATTTAGTCTTTTACCCTTTTGACAGGAGTCACAAAGCATGTCATTTTTAAAACTAAGTTTAGGAAGACCAAGGACTAAGTCTTTTCTTAGCAGTTTATCTAATTGAATCATATTGACATGAGCTAGTCGCTTAAGCCATAGCCAGCTTTCATCTAGGTCGCTAACAAAACATTTTTCAGAATATAGTTTAGGTAGGTCTAATGTATAACAATTTCCCTCACGAGGAGCTTTGAATAGTACCTTAAGTTTACATTTGTCAATAGGTAGATCATCTTTGTTAACAATGACACATTCTTCTGAGTCAAAGATGATCCAATTGTTTTTGTCGGCACTTTGGCTTACGCTTAGGAAGTTGTGACAGAGACTGATAGGGAAAAACTTTAAAGCCTATAAACTCCGCAAGTATACGGGCCGTATCAAGTAATAAAGTAGTGAGAAAAAGATCGTCCCACGAGGAATAGTACTCCAACCACTAATTCGTTATTTCAGCTTTAGTTGTATCAATGAGTAATAGGGGGTGAGTTGTAACCAAACAATTTTAAAGAATTTAATCAAGAACAAGCATTCAAGATTAAGAGTCTCAAGAGCGATTGTTTAGAAAAGATAATCAATAGAGAAAAACGCAGCTAGGGCATAGAAATCCCCCTATGTTCCTCCAAGTATTTGAATTAAATCCCTAATTGACTATTATTTCCCATGATTGACGATCAATTCTCTAAAATTAGACTAAGTCTCAATGTCTTGACGCTACCTTAGTCCGTTATCTTTAAAAACAACCTAATGTCTTAGTATTGTTTGTCATGCAACTCTATGATGAATTACCGTTTCTAGTTAAATGCACCAACATCTCTATTGTCATACACCAACCTATGAACAATCTAAAAGGTGATCAATCTTTAAGAAAGCTTTAAGCAAAGATAATTCATTCAATCATGGTAAATAACGTTCAATCGAGAATTCAAACAAATACTCAAATTCGCATAGGGTTCATCCTCACCTAACTAACTACTAAAAAGACTAGGTTAACAAAATAGAAGAGAGATGAAAATCGAATTGTTCTTGCGTTCTCTTTCTTCCTTCAGCTGTCTCGTGCTTTTCTTCCTTCGTCCTTTCTCTCTAAACCTTTGGTAAATACCGAAATTTAGAGAGCATAAGGATCTTATTTTCTTTCTTCCGTGCTTTTTGTTGCTTCTGCGTCTTGTTTCTCTGGTCTAGTGTGTCTTTCCCTTGTTCTTTATATAGAAATTCCCTTAGGTTGACTTGGACCGTGATCTAATCTTGTCTTAAATAAAAGATATGCAATATCCTTTTGAGATCTCCAATCACTTCCAAATATTTTGTAATCCACTCTCTCATATCACACAATTGATTCAAATTGATTTCCTTTTTCTGCTCATTTCTCAATCAGCTAATAACTCCGGCAAGATATATACAATAGTAATAAATTTAATCCAATATATCTCAGAATTGATACCCATTTAATTATAAAATATGCACGTATCAGAGACCTTCCACAAAGTAGACGTCTTTGATATGAGGACCTTCTTTTGCACCAATTTCACCAATGCCAGTGATTTTTCCGGATTGATTTCCTCCAAAAGTGACTTTACCACCATCTTTTGATCTCATTGCAACAAATTTCTCTGCAACTCCCGTCATGTGTCTAGAACATCCACTATCGATGTACCATTTGTTAATTCTTGATGCTCGCAGACATACCTGTAAATCAGAAAGATTGAGTTTTAGGTACCCATTTATTTATGGGTCCTTTCGGGTTAGTTTGGGTTTTCGGAATCTCATAGGATCCCTTTCGTACCCACTTGTAATTCCCAACAGGTTGGGTTTTCTTTCCTTTTACGAAAACAAGATGAAGTGGTGTGTCCTTTGCGATTACAATAATTGCGGTGGGCAAAAGGATTTGAAAAATGAAGCTGTTTTTGAAAGTAGTTCAAATAATTTTTTCTCCAGCTTTTTTCTTTCCTTTCTTTTTATCACACTTAGGCTTGTAACCGATTCCCGACTTATCATTTGTGAATCGTTGTTGTTTTAGAATCACATTGAGCATGTCACTACCTTTTGTAAACTTATCAAGAGTTTTTGTAAGGTATGCATTCTTTTTGTCTAAATCAACACAATCGTCACAAATAAGATTTTTACAAGTAAAGTTTTCAACTTGTTGTTCAAGAGTTATGTTCTTTCGTTTTAGAGCTGAGTATTTTTCAGCAAGTTTTTCAAATTCATATTGCAATTCAGTATATTCATCAAATAATTCATCATAAGAAGGGTGTGAATCATATACCTCATTTTTGTTCATGGGCTATTCTTCGAAGAATGTTTTCGTCTACTGAGATCGATTATTCCGAATGTTGCTCTGTTTCTCTGACTTGCATTTAATGCACTGCAACGTTGGATTGCTTTTTGCTCAAATTCAAATTTAACCTGGTTAATCACTTCAAAACTCAAACAAAGATTGATTAGAAATGATAAGAATGAGTTTTAAGATGATTAATAAACATTTGAGACTAACCCATAAATTTCCAGGAGACATTTAAGTAATGTATAATTATCGCAATCTTTTCAGAGAAGCATTCTCGAGAATTGTTCTAAGCATTCTCGAGAATAAAGTTAGAAATTAGAAGATGGAAATGCAAACCTGAAGGAGTTCTCAAGAATTGATCATTTCATTCTCAAGAATCCTATGGCCAGAAGCTTTATCATGAAGATTTGATGAAGCCATTCTCGAGAATTGAATCATCATACTCGAGAATCAGGCGTTAATTGATGCATTCTCGAGAATTGCTACCATTCTTGAGAATATATTAGTCACTCTCGAGAATCATGTAATAGGAAATATTTGACCATCATGTTTAATCACTTAGCATTCTCGAGAATCCTAAATGAGTTCTCGAGAATTGCTTCTATTCTCAAGAGTCAAGTTATCATACTCGAGAATCAGTCACTTGGAATTATTTGATCATTCATCGAGCATTCTCGAGTACCTTTTGTTTGTGCTCGAGCATTACTGTCATTCTTGAGAATCTAATACATATTCTCGAGAATCAACCGTTGAGAAGCAACTTTAATCTTTCATTGAATGTTTCTCGAAAGCTCATAAGCCATTCTCGAGAACTACTTCCATTCTCGAGTATTGAAACCACATTCTCAAGAATTATCCTTATAACTTTGAATTCTTTCACTGATTAAGCTAGAGCATTCTCGAGAGCCACAAACATATTCTCGAGAATCCAAATGCATTCTCGGGAATGGTTTGTTTGTTAGATATTTTAGCTTTCTATTTTGAAATCTTTAAATCTTTTAAACCTTTTGTTATCATCAAAACACTTGGGATCTAACAAGGTTTTGAGTTGGTAATTAGTTAATAACGATGAGAATATTCCAAAACTTTAAGATTGCCTAGGATTCTAGTTTTCGCAATGTTATTCTTGAAATTGATTCTGCTGATGCGTTAGCACTACGGTGTCTTCTCTTTCTTGATTTTCTTGGTTGGGTCATACTTTTGGTTTTCACTCGGCTCCTCTTCTCTTACGCAATGACTTGTGGCTTCGCATATATACTTCTCTAGTTCCTCTTCCCTCACCTCGCCGCACAAAACCGTTTTTCTCATGGTGGTCCTGGCATCTCTTCTTCGTCGGTAAGGGTGGCTTTCTGTTGTCGGAGACCGGTGGCACTCGAGATCTCATCTTTCTCGTCGTCATACAAATGTAGATCTTATCTTTCTCACTTATCTTCCCACGCATAAATTCGGCTAAAAATCGAACTGGATCTTCTTCTACTTCTCGATCTCTCGTTCTCCGTCTATTTTTGTTTTTCAGCTTCAAAACTTATTCCTATTTCGCGATTCAACTCGACGACGACATAAAAACAAGAGGTCGACTCGGTGAACCCGTTCAACTCGGCCGGTTCAGCCGAGTTGAATGGGTTGACTCGGAGTTACCAGTCAAACCGTTTTCCCCTATGCGTTAGCACTACTTAAGGATCCGGTAAATGAGGCACATGCGGACAAGAAACTCGTGGAAGAAATTCAGAATATACTAGTCCGAGATTGGAACGTTGAGGTCAACCTCATCAGCAGATGGGCAAACGCTGCCACTGATCATTTAGCCAAAATAGGGTTATCTACTATGCCAGTTCTCCACGTTCTTACGCATGGTCCAAAGGCGCTGAATAAATAATTATTAGTGGATAATACCTAGTTGCATTTATGTATAAAAAAGAAAAAAGAATATTCCAAAACTTGATGTTATTGGTTTGGTTGTTATTTTCCTGAGGGTTAATTATGATTTCTTTGTTGGTGGGATTTTGTAATGATCATCTCTCTACTTTTCATGCTTCCTTCTAATATCTATAATTACTCCTCCTTTCCCTTCCATCCCCATTTGCGTTTCTCTCTCATATGACTCAAACTTTATTTTAATTTCTTGGAGATTACTTGAGATGCATTGTTTAAAACTAAGAATTAGGAATTTTTCTAGTAGGGTTCTAATAGGGTATCAGAATGGTTTTCCCTTGAAGATAGAAAATTCGTTCCCCCCCCCCAAAAGGTTTTATCAATTTGTAAGTGAAAAGAAGAGATTGAGTTTATTTAAAGAAATTTTTATTTTGATTTTAATAAAGTGTATTATACTGTCACTATAACATTTTTATTTTATTATTGTTTTTATTATTTTTGTATAAGAGAAAATATATTTTATCTTAATATTTTGATTTTTGTTTAATGTTATTCTTTAATTTGATGGTGTTACTTTTTTATTTAAATTTAATTTTTATGTCATCATTTAAAAAATGAGGTCAAAAATAAATAGAAGTATCATTGTATTTGTCCCTATCAATTGCAAGAGAACAGCTTGTTCCGGCCGGTGGGCACCCACTACTCTTCCTCACCATCCTTCTTCATATATTCGACGATGACCTTTTTTAAGGTGGGAAATCTAGTATTGGTCATGAATATGTTTTCATGATCTCAGACTCTTGTCTTGAAGTAAGCCAGTGTCAAAAATCCACACACACAAGTTCAGCTGCACGTACTGAAGGATAAAGGAATTATTCACTTTCAAAGTTCATGCAAATAAATAAGATTTGAAACAAATTAGAAAAGTTGAGTTAAAAGATTTTAATTAATTATTCTTACTATTTTATTTTATATCTTATCTTTATGAAAATTTTATAACCCCACTTCTTTATGTTTTTTAAATCCAACTCACGTAAAACTTTCCTCCACTCCCCTCCACTCCAAATCCCTTGTACAAAAGAGTTAATTTCTTATCTATATATGGCTTTGTTTTTTTTTTTCTTTGCCCGAATTTGGAATCTCCTCATAGCTAAATAAACAAACTAGGGATTTGATATAAGGAAACCAAAATCCCAAACTAGTCTCACACCTTTGGAATCTGATGATACACTAATTGGTCAATTTCAGGATTGAAACAAAACCCCAAACAGCCTTGATCCTCATAACAACTTGTCAATCCTTACTCTGACAAGTTCAACACTCAATTAATGACAAGTTCAACAATCTACACACACAAGGTGAGTTGCACTTCTGAAGGATAAATGAATTAGTCACTTTCAAAAGGCATGCAAATAAAGTCCCCACTGTAGGGCCCTTCCCAAAATACTTAACTAATTCTACGCACTTACATTTTATTTCATTCAACCAGTTGCATTTAAAAAGAGTAAATAATAGAATGAATTTGAAGATAGAAGTCAAAATAACAGAGACTAAAGAAGAACCTCTTATTTGTAAATATTTATCACACTTTATTTTTAAAAAAAAGAACGTTGTCCATGGCTTATTTGTAAACATCTTATTTGAAACTAATGCGCGTTGTGCATTAATTGTGAATGCAGCACAGAAAATGACTTTTGAACCGCTGATGGTATCGAATGTGACGTCATGCATTTACCACTCCATTTATAAGAACAACCAGTGGTTCTGCAACTCGAACAAAAAACTCTGCGTAGTCCATCACCGTCCATGGCTGATATTTTGGAGAAAATAATAGAGCTTCGTGCTGAGATACTACAGATGAAAAAACAAATAAAGAAGGAAATGGCAGTGCTGGAAGCGGAATCAAAGCCAATGAAATCAAAGATTGATCAAAAGAGAATATCAATTGAAGGTACCCATTGAAAGGAAAGCACGCTATCCAGCATTTAACTTAACAAAATGTAGGTCACAAACGGTGTTAATATATAAATCGAGAAAATTACGCCCTAATTTGGTCAACCGAAAAGGTCGTGCTCATACTTGTGAGAAAATAAAGTTAAATGTTGGATAGCGTGCTTTCCTTTCAATGGATACCTTCAATTGATATTCTCTTTCCATCAATCTTTGATTTCATTGGCTTTGATTCCGCTTACAGCACAGCCATTTCCTTCTTTATTTGTTTTTTCATCTGTAGTATCTCAGCACTCTATTATTTTCTTCAGAATATCAGCCATGGACAAGGTGATGGACTACGCAGAGTTTTTTGTTCGAGTTGCAGAACCACTGGTTGTTCTTATAAACGGAGTGGTAAATGCATGACGTCACATTCGATGCCATCGGCGTTTCAAAAGTCATTTTCTACGCTACATTCACAATTAATGCACAACACGCATTAAATTCAAATAAGATGTTTACAAATATTTACAAATAAGCCATGGACAACATTCTTTTTTTTTTTTTATAAAGAGTGATAAATATTTACAAATAAGAGGTTCTTCTTTAGTCTCTGTTATTTTGACTTCTATCTTCAAATTCATTCTATTATTTACTCTTTTTAAATGCAACTGGTTGAATGAAATAAAATGTAAGTGCTTAGAATTAGTTAAGTATTTTGGGAAGGGCCCTACAGTGGATCCGCCCCTATTTTATATATATATATATATATACACACACACACACCGTTCTCAATGTTTCTAACTAAATTCCTTGCCTCTTTTCTGTGCGTCATCATCAAATATTTGATAAGGCAATCTGATGGTGATCCTTTCTTGATTCATTATAAGAGCTCTTTATATATTGCCTTTTCCTCTCAAACTCCCTTCATGTTTCAATTTTACATCGTCATAGAGACTTAAACCTTGACTGTTATCACTACAAAAAAATATCATATTACCCATGGAAAAAATTCCGTGGGTAATTTTCGTGAGTAAAAATTACGCACAGAAATTACCCACAGATTCTTACCCACGGATTCCATGGGTAATTGACAATTTCCCACGGAATTCATGGGTAATTAAAATTACCCACGGAAAATTTCCGTAGCAAAAAAAGTTGTGGTAAAAAAAACGTCTTTTTTTAGGACAAAAATTTTCCGTGTATAATTTTTACCCACAAAATTCCGTGGGAAATTACTTACGGAATTTTTGTGGGTAATACGATGTTTTTTTGTGGTGTATATTATTGTCTTTGAATATTTATCCCAAGGAAGAGTTTTGAAGTCAAACATTTTATATTCTTTCAATATTTTGTTGGATGAACTGCATGACTGCATCAGATAGGGGATTGGGAATTTATATTTGGAAACATAGTTTTACATTTTACATTACTCGCTCTGAAATAGCAAAAACTATTTTGATTGCGCAAAAACAAACTAGCGATTAAAATTAGTTATAAATACAAATGTGAAAAAAATGTGATAGTTTTTTTTTTTCAAATATGCCCCTATTTATGAAGAATATATCAGAGAAAATGAGTAAAAAAATATGAGAGCGCACAAATAATAAATGATTAAATGAAAAAGAATTGATAACTAAATCATATAAATATATGTATTTAATAGGAGTATAAAAAAAAATAGTTCAAATTTTGAGACATAAGGAAAAATTGCTTATGAATAGGAACTAATGATATATTGCAGCATTTGATCAACATTCATACCTTCCCCTCAAAAAGATTTATGCATCCCTTTGTCTTCTCTGCGTGTGATAGAACAATAATGTAATTAAACCTAGAAAGAGCAATAGATAAAGAAGGGTGGGGTGAACAAACGTTAATCCAATTAGTAAGGAGTTGGTTCACATAATTCATACAGTTGAGTTCAAATCCCACTATCTATGAGGATCTTATTAGCATATCCCAACTTTGATGAGCTCTTAAAACTCAACTCACCTCACTAAGAAACCTAAGAATGAGCTAAAAGAATAGGGAAATTTCAAGATAGAAGAGGTGATGGAAGAGAAAGAATGAAAAAAGCCAGCAAGAGAGGGTGATAGGAAAATAATTTATAATATTTATAAAAATGAATTTAGTTCCTGCCTCGGGGCTCGCAATCAAACTTCAGTAAGAGAGAGACGGAAGAAAACAGATTCTGCGAAGGAGAAAAATCAGAGTGGCATAGACTGAGAGAGAACGAGGACTCAACTTTGCAATGAAGGAATAAAAAAAAACTGAGAAAAAGGGAACACAATAAAAGAGGGAACGAGAAAACCATGGCGGATATTGTCAAGAAAATCTCTGAACTTGGTATTAAAATAAAACAGAAGAAGAAACAGTTAAAGAGGGAACGAGCTCTACTGGTAGCAGAGTTGAAGCCAAAAAGAGCAACAGTTGATGATGGCGTACCCAAGGTAGAAAGAATAACTCTTTAGCCTCAAGCACTCAAGACTTGGAAGACACACTAGAGCAGTTAACGAGATTGAAGGAAGAGCTCATGCAACTTGAACGTGAGGAGAGAGGCCGCTAAAAGTAGTGCCAATTGTGAGCTTATGTCGGTTGAACCAAAGCTTTGGCACTACTTTCAACAGCCTCTCTCCTCACGTTCAAGTTGCATGAGCTCTTCCTTCAATCTCGTTAACTGCTCTAGTGTGTCTTCCAAGTCTTGACTGCTTGAGGCTAAAGCAATTATTCTTTCTACCTTGGCTACGCCATCATCAATTGTTGCTCTTTTTGGCTTCAACTCTGCTACCAGTAGAGCTCATTCCCTCTTTAACTGTTTCTTCTTCTGTTTTATTTCAATACCAAGTTCAAAGATTTTCTTGACAATATCCGTCATGGTTTTCAACAGATAAACACCTACTTCTTCACATTCTTGTGGCTAGCCAGCTACTTGTCTTCAACAAATGAACAAGCCCCCTTGAGATAGTTCAGGTATTCATTTATAGAACTATTGAAAAGATTTTAGGACTAAGGTTTTCGAAGTTCTAGGCACAATAATGTTTTGTTGGCTGTCGCCATCGTTCGAAGTTTCTTTAAAACACTTGATGTGTATTTTTGCACCCAACAAAACTTTTCAATAATTCTGCTCTGAGCCGGACTAGTTTGGTGGTTGACATTGTCAGAATGGAAAGGGAAGTTCGTTTTGGCCTTGGCCCCACGGAAATCCCATGTGGCAGTGCGTCATAAGCACGCATAGCCTCTTCAGCCGTATCAAAAGTGCCGAGTCATGCGGCTCTTTTTGCCGGGATCTCTAATCTCAGCGGCGTATCTTCTCCAGGGCCTCTTCCTAACGCCCCTGAAATGCACCTCCTTGAGACCAACATGAGCGTTAGATTTGACGGCGGCGGGCTTCTCCCTAGGGGACATAACTTGAAAGCAACGTCAATGACAGAACACCGATTATGGAAGACGAGGGGCTGGCTAACCGCCGGAATATGAAGAAGTAGGTGTTTATCAGCAGGGACGTGATTTTCTCAGGTTACTATAAACACCGATTGTGAGCTTCTGTCTGTTTCAGGTATTTGGGGACGAGTTTATGCCATACCTTTTGCTCATCTTCTCTTTTCATGTTTTCCTCTGCATGCGACGTCGCATAATAACATGGGTCTGAACCACCTGCAACTTTCGTCTTTTTCTTTTATCCTTTTTCCAATTTATTTTTAATGGTAATTTATCGATCTTCATTTCATAATATTGGTTGTCAGTTTAGTTGTTGGGTGAAATTGCAGGATTTGTGACTCTAATTTGGAATTTCCACTCTTTAAATTGCTTTACCTTTAATGGAACTATGGAATATTTGATTTGAAATAGATGTGAGTTGTTTTGTTTATTTGTTTGTTTATTTATCTCTCATTGTCAAATTTGAAACGAATATGAAGGTTGTTATGGAGGATCTGTGTTTTTGAAGATGATTGCAGAATGAAGAAATGGAGGAGTTTTTTTCTAGATCCGTTATTGATGTTGATTGTTCTTCTGTGTTTCTGATTACGTGTGAAAGCCTGAAAGGTTTCCCTTTTTCCCAAGCCTAGCTCTATGTGTTTGCTTCTCGGACTCTGTTTCTTCTGCTTTTTTTTCTCACTAAATTATTTTTTATGAATATTATAAATTCTTTTCCTATCACCCTCTCTCGCTGGCACTATTCATTCTCTCTCTTCCATCGCACCTCTTCTTCTATCTTGAAAGTTCCCTATTTTTTTAGCCAGCCCTTAGGTTTCTCCCATTCATTTTATAAGCTAAAAGTTTAGTTAAGATGCGTCTCAAGAACTCATTAAGACTAGGACATATTAATAAGATCCTCATATAAGTAGTAAGATTTGAAATCAACCTTATGAATCATGTGAACCAGCTCTTTACTAATTGGATTAACCTTTCTTCACCCCACCCCACCCCACCCTACCCTTGTGTATATATTCCTGCTTAGCTTCTAAGGTTACATTATTGTTTTGTCACACATAGAAGATAAAGGGATGCATAAATCTTTTTGAGGGGAAGGTGGAAGGAGATTCTCTCCATATCTTCTTTCTCATTTTCTCTCATTGGCTCAATCTGGGCCGTTGATTGAGAAAATGAATGAGACAAGTAAAAGTAGTACTTTATTAATTGGACAGATGTGATATAGAGATTATGAAAGGGATAATGAGAAAATGATGAGAGAAACCCAACTCGGGGAAGGTATGGATGTTGATCAAATAATGTTGCTATCATTAATACCCCTCTAGTCTTATTCATAAGCAACTTTTTCTTTCTCTGTATTTCAAAATTTGAATTACTTTTTTTCTTTTCTACCCCTATTAAATGCATATAGCTATATTACTGAGCTATCAATTCTCTTTCATTTAATCATATATTACATGTTTTCTCTTATATTTTTTACTCATTCTCTCTCATATTTTGTTCATAAATAGGGGCATATTTGAAAAAAAAAATTACATTTTACACATTTATTGTATATAACTAATTTTAATTGCAATTTGTTTTTGAACAATCAAGGTAGTTATTACTAATAGAAAGGATCAGAGGGAGTAATGTAAAATTGTGTCTACAAATATAAATTTCCAATCACCTATCTTATGCAGTTATGGAGTTCATCCAACAAAAGATTGAATGAATATAAATTATTTGACTTCAAAACTCTCTCTTGGGATAAATATTCAAAGAAAATTGAATGAATATAAATTATTTGACTTCAAAACTCTCTCTTGGGATAAATATTCAAAGACAGTCATATGATAGTCAAGGTTCAAGGCCCTATGGCCATGTAAAATTGAAACATGAAGAGAGTTTGAGAGGAAAAGGCAATATAAAGAGCTTTTAACACTACTACAAAAAACGTCTTTAACGTCCTAAATTTGGCCCAATTAACGTCCCTTTTTCATAGGACGTCTATCTGGGGGACGCCATACTTACGGCATCCCCACAAAAAAAGGGATGCCGTAAGTACCACTTACGACGTCCCAAATTTTAATTTAGGACGCAATAAGTGCCTAATTTTTTAAAAAAATATTTTTCTTTTAGCATCTCTCATATGGTTAATAATGATGCAAGATGGTGAAGAAGAACAACGATGAATAAAGGTTCTTCAAGGAAACTTAGACCATAAACAAAAAACATATAGAAACACGAACATAATCAACAAACCAGTTTTACCAGAACAAACTGAAACATAACCAACAAACCAGAACATAGGCATATAATCAATAGCATTATTCCTAAAATTCAATGAAAATGCAGAAACACGAGTTGAAAACAGGTTTTCAAGAAAAAAGGGCAAAGTTGCTTACTGCAATCGTAATGACTCCCTCCTTTCCAACTTTCTCCATTGCTCTTCTCTTGCAACAATAAAAATTTAAATAAAATGCACATTTAAATGAACTTACATCCCTTACGCGTTAGCTAAACAAAACTTTCAAGCCTCATTCTTCTTTCACACAATTCATCAAACACCTTAAAGGCATTTAAAATAACTCAATAAGCAAGCACCTTAATTCAAAGGCTAGAAATCATAAACTCCCAAACATCCACACAAGACCCCAATACACCAAAAATTATTAACAAAATTTAGCACAGACAAGCCCACATCCCACCCACGGCAACCACAACAATTCAGGAAAAGAGAGAAACTTGCGTACATACCACCAAACCCACCAGCAGCAACTTAATTAATCATTTGAACTAAAAATACAAAGTCAGTATTACTTTTAATGCTAGCTATTTGCCCAACTCTTTGTTCTTTCTTTTTTTTCAAGATTCTATTGTGCATCCCTCTATCAACAATATGATAAATCCCACCCATGGTCAATAAATTAAATCAGCCACTTGCCCACTTTCATATATTTCAAAGTTTCAAAAAGGCAAGGTGAGAATAGTTTCTTACCTAGAATCCATTCCATTGTCAATACTACAGGACCATATCCATGAAGCTTGGCTTCTTCCCTTTGTTGCATGCACCAAAATCTCCATCTAGAGACTGCCTCACCTTCAAAATCTGCACGCACATCTCCTGTTCAACCTCTTAGTTTTAGATTTTCTCACTAGAAAGAAAACTGAAGGTGGATGTAGAAGACCCTGAAACAACTTTTATTGAATAAAGGGAAAATGAAAAACAGTCCCTAACATCAAGATTCACTCAACTCCTTACAGAAATAAGAGATCAAGAAAAAATAGCTGAACTCAATATGAGAGCTAAATAATGAATTAATAGAAAATAAGTCCATCACCTAAGATGCATAACATTATGAACCAATATACGATATTTGCTCATTTAGTATAATAAATATGGATACAGCTTAATTATAGCAGCAAATTAAGAAAACCATGCAGTATACTAGTAATTTACTACAGGTAAAAGATCACCAAGCAAGAGTTATCAACAAATTAAGAATTTTTCCCAAACATGATTGTGGTACTTACTATAGAATAATGCAAAATATATACCTGGCAATGTATTGGGCTTTCTCATGGCACAAATTTCACCCCAATAGCTAATGCAATGGGGGGGCCAAATATAAAGCCTCTTGCTTCAACGCCTACATTATGCCACCAATGCAGTTGTCAGGCAACACTAATAGGTTTTTCAGTAGATTATAAAGCAGTTGTAGAGAAAGGAAAATCCAATTAAGATTCTGATAACTTGCAGGGACCGGTGAGGAAGTTTGCTTTTGCTTTCTTCTAATAATGGAGCCAGAAAGTTCCAAGTGGCATGTAATTGAGATAACACAATATACAGATTATAGATCCAATACAATTTGCAATTGCAGAGGTGGCTGAATTTTAACACTTCATTGACAGTGAAGACTATTGTCATTGTTTCACAGACCATAAAAAAACAAATGACGTGCTTACACACATACATACTTGTGTCTGACACACTCATGTAAATAACATCGTGAACTTGAAATAAAACCTAGAAACTTTAGACTTTCTCGTGTCATTATGAGCATACAAATACTTTTACTCCTCAATTCTGATAGTATTCCTTGAGCAATCTTCAATGTCAAAAGAAAGGAACTTTGCTATTTTAACTTAAGGTCCGGGAGTAGGGTGCTTTGGAGACAGAAAAACATCTCCAAGTAAACTAAACGTGCAAGGGCAACAAAAGCCAATTAAACAGTGATGTTGAAAAAAGATTTGCAGAAATACCTGCCACAACAGAGATATTTTTATCTCGATATCTCTCCACAAACAAATCAATCGTGTCCTTGAAAGCCTTTGTATCAAGAAGCAAGGTTGTTATATCTTGAAACATGATCCCTGACAAAATCAAAAGAGTACAATTGTACAAAGATTACAACCCACAAAGTGTGCGTCTTTTAATCTAAAACAAAAATCTGAGAAAGGTAAAAAAAATGTACCATCATCATATAGAAAATAATGGCGAAACCATCAAAACAGAAAAATAACAAGTGGGTTATTAAAAAAACCTGGCTTGGGAAAATTTGGGATGACTCGGATTGCAGAGTAGATTTTTGCTATACGAGTGTCTTGGCCATCCTTCACAGCCATCTCTGGAATTTGTACAGAGTCACCCGCTGCTAAACAACGATCAGACAGAGGGAATGACGTTCGCACAGATTCGTATAAAGGAAAGGAAGGGGAAAAAAGAAGTGGGGTTCGGTAAGGACAGTGGCGGACCCACACTGGGGCTAGTGTGGGCAAGTGCAGAATTAAATCTTTGATAATATATATATATTGAAGGGAATACATGACAACTTACATAGGTGGCTTAGATGGTAAAGAGTCTGTATGGTTTATGTATCCACCCGTGTTCGATTCCTTGTGCGTCCCTTTCATATTGTTTTTTGTTAAAACAGTGAAACACATCTGTTTAAACAAGCTGAACAAAAACAACACCTAAGAGGATTCGAACCAGCAACGTATGGGTGAGCTACATCCTAATAGAACGTACTCTGCCAGTTGAGCTAGCAAGTTTTCATTGATATAAGGAGACGCAAAAAAATATAAAAAGACACATTTCATTTAGTTTACTTATCCATAATTTATTAATTACAAATCTTGTCTTTTCATCCTTTGAATGTTAATTTAGTTGAATCTCAATTATTATTTTTCTATGTTAAGTTGAAGTTTTCTTTTCTTTTATTGTTTATATTCTTTTGTTTTTTAATTTACTTATCCATAATTTGTTGATTACAAATACTGTCTTTTCATCCTTTGAATGTTAATTTAGTTAACTCTTAATTATTATTTTTCTATGTTAAGTTGAAGTTTTATTTTCTTTTATTGTTTATATTCTTTTGTTTTTTAATGCGTTTAAAACTTTCCTTAAAAAAAATTTTCGGGGGCAGAACCCCCGAATTCCACCACTAATTGTGCACCCATAAATCTAAAATCCTGGTCCGCCGGTAAGGATACAAGAGGTGTTAAAAATAAAATAAAATGCAATATTAAACCACCCCATCCCTTGTATTCCCAGCTTCACTTGGTGAGAAAAAGAAGAATGGGGGTTAGTGAAGACAACATAAAGTTTCAGGAAATCAAATTCCACAAAAGTATATTGAAGGTAATTTGCGGGGACTTATTTGAAATAACCAGGTGACCATATGTAATCGCAAGCAGCAACCTCATAAATTTTTGAACGAAACAAGAATATGAAGTTGAATATACCTGTAAAGTTAATAGATGGAGGAGAGGAACGAAGGCAAGCGAGATCGAGAAGTCGGATTCGAGAGTTGCAGAAAGGAGAAAGGGGAAGTCGCCATGATGCAACCAGCGCCGGCGACGTCGCCGTGACGGTCTTGGCAGCAGCGCCGGCGGCAGATCTAGGCTTACACAGCCTGGTGACGGCAGATCTAGGCTCTACAAAGCCTGTTCGCATCGGGGCCTTCCGTGTTTTGGAACGATGGTGGAGAGGTTGGACGGTGAGGGACCGGGCGGCAGCGAGCGAGTGCGGCGGCGACCAAGCGAGAGCGGCGACTATCGAGGGAGGGTTTTAGGACGAGAGTGAGAGTGAAGGGATAGGAGCGAGCCAGAGTCCACATTACACGGTACTTATACGTAATTAAGCTGAGGTGAGGTATAAGCATATTTTTTAAAAAAAAAAAAATTATATATTATATTTATTTAAATTTAAAGAGATTTTTTTTATATCAAGTATCTTAAATTAATTAATTTTTATAATACTGCTGTTACAGACAAATGCAGACCTGAAAATTAATTAATTTGGATACTGGATGCAAAAAAAAAAATCTCAGAAAGCAGCATATAATTTAAATCTAAATAACTACAATATATAAAAAAATTTAAAAAAAATTTGTTTATACATCTAATTAGATGTATAAGCACATAAGCATGTAATATGGACTCCAAGAGCAAGAGTGAAGATAGATCTCATCGAACACGGGTTTTAAAATAATTAATGAAACCATTTTTGGTGTCCTGACTCCTATATAGGACCGCTGAAAATATTCATTTTTTTTCTTTTAACATCCTAAAATATAGGACATCAAAAATTATGTTTTTGGAATTATGGCGCCAAAAAATCTCCCAAATTTTTTAAATTACGTCAAAAATACTGATTTTAACTTCCTCAAATACTTCTAGGACGTCAAAAATGTTGATTTTGGTGTCCTAAACTACTTTTAGGATGCCAAAAATTCTACTTTTGACATCCCAAAACTAATAGGACACCAAACAATTTCCTTACGTTAAAAAATATCCCAAATTGCTTCAAATATTAAATTTTAGGCATTCTAAAATATATTTAGGACGTCAAAAAAAAATTTAGGCGTCCTAAATTAATATTTGGGACGTCTAAAGTCTCAAAATCAAGTAAATAATTACAACACCAATTTATAGGGATAGAGGAATTTAGTTAGAAACATTATTTATATATATATAGGGATAGGATATTGTCACTACCAATTTTATGTCACTACCACTTTTTTACCATTAGGTCAGAATCTCATCTACCTTTATCATTTCTCTCCCCTATTGAGATTTTGATCTAATGGTAAAAAATTAGTAGTGACATAAAATTGGTAGTGATAATATCTTATCTCATATATATATAGATTCAGCTTTTTTAAAAAAAATAATACGAAATATAATTTAAGGCTCAATAAAATTAAACTCATATTTTTGTTGATATATATGATGGGTATATGTGTTGGCAAGGAATAAAAAGATGGGTATATCCAGAAGGTTCATAACATATTTCTTTATATATTTAAAAATTAGATTAAATAGTAAATTTGTCTTTGAAGTTTTCGCGAAAAAGTAATATTTACCTTGGAAGTTTTTCTTGTCTTAATGTTAATGTTGCCCTGGAAGTTTCAGAACGTAGTAATGTTGCCCATTTCTGTTAAAAAGTTAACGGTCAATGTTAAATTTTTTAACGGAATGGGGTAATATTGCTACGTTTTGAAACTTCCGAGGTAACATTTAGACAAGAAAAACTTTCAGGGTAACATTGCTCTTGGGCCTATATTTCTAGGTCGGATTTGCTACTTAACCCTTAAAAATTTAACAATATTTATACTTATTTAATTTATCATCAATTTTGGATTAAAAAAAATATCATCAAGTACGTAATTCATATTTATAAAAAGCAAAAACGTCAAGTGAAAGTAAACCTAATTTACAATTCGAGTCACGCATAAAACTAAAGTTCTACGCAAAATACTGACTCACATATAGATGGAAAACTGATGAACTCGATCCATGTCTTGATTTGGGGCTTCATCATGTATTAGCAAAGGCCCATGATTGGGCGCATCATCCAGGTTTTGGTATTTTTGGAATAAAAAAAAAAAAAACATGTTGATTAAAATTAATTTCACACATATTTTAGTCAAGGGCCTTTGCTAATACATGATGAAGCTCCCAACCAAGACATGGATCAAGTTCATCAGTATTTAGGCGTGGCTTGAACTGTAAATTAGGTTTACTATGTTTTTGCTTTTTGTAAATATGAATTACGTATTTGATGATAAATTAAATAATTAAAAAATATTGTTAAATTTTTAAATATATAAAGAAATATTTTATGAACCTTCGAGATATACCCATCTTTTTTTCCTTGCCAACACATATACCCATCCTATGTATGCCAACAAAAATATGAGTTTAATTTTTTTGATATATAATATGAGTTTAATTTTAATGAGCCTTAAATTATATTTCGTACTATTATTATAGGGCCTTAATCCATAGTTCACTGGTTAAGACTATGAAAGAATGTTTCATAAATGAAATGCTAGTTTGTGACCCAGGTAATTAATTCATTGGATAATTTGGTGAATTTTGATGTGTGCTAGTCTTTATTATTCCCCCTTTTCTGGGGCCAAATAGTCCCTTTAGTTTAATTTTTCAATATTCGCCTGGAGCTTAAAATACTCAAATAATGTGTTTCTGGAGGATGCTTACATCTTATGAACCTTCTAGATATACCCATCTTATATATCTTAACATGGGTTTAATTTTGATGAGCCTCAAATTATATTCTGTATCATTATTATTATTTTTTAAAAAAAAAGCTGAACCTAGCCACACACACACTAAATTCCCACTACTACAAAATATGGATATCACTTCCCTAAAAGAAGTCCCTATTTTAAAAAGGAAGTAAAAAGTAGGGAAAATTTTAAATAAATACCATTTGAATTTGTAAAACCCTCATAAGTCTCTCGAATTTGTAAAAGGGTGAGAGGTACGTTTTTTTAGTTTCAATCAGGGACATTGAAGACTTAAAAAATGTAAACTTGAAAAAAAAAGTTGTAAATGGCGTTATTCAATTTGTAAATCGCGTTATTCAATTTGTAAAAATGCATTTGTTTTTTAGTTTCAATCAGGGGCATTGAAGACTTAAAAAATGTAAACTTGAAAAAAAAGTTGTAAATAACGTTATGCAATTTGTAAATAGCGTTATTCAATTTGTAAATCGTGTTATAGGTTTTGTAATTACCGCTCAAAAATGTTTACACTTCAATGAATAAATTTTTTCCAAAAAAAAAAACCCCACCCCTCGCCTGCCCCTCCGGCAAGGGTATTTTTATTTATTTTTAATTATTTAAAACTAAGAGTAAAAGGATAATTTTACCTGAATTTGCATATCCTTCATAGGTCCTTGATACCTCTCGGTCCTTTTATAAATTAGAGAGCCTTTTGGGGTTTTACAAATTCAAATGGTATTTATTTAGAATTTTCCTAAAAAGTATAGGTGGTGGCATTCTTGTAATAATATGGCTAAAATTATTTTTTTGTTCTCTAATTTGTAAAAGGACCGAGAGGTATCAAGGAGCTATGGAAATGTTATAAAGGTGCTTGTAATGAACAAGCCTCATATTAAGGTGGATTCAGATTATGAAGAGAGTATTATTGGGCCGATAGCTTTGGGCTTAGGGTAGGCAAAAAGAAAGATATATATAGACAAAGAATAGACTAGAAAGGGGGTGGAATTATATTGGGAATCTTTCTCTCTGGTTTAAGGTTGGGTCATCCTCCTATGAGATTCAGTGGTATACAATCGACGAACAGATTAGGTGATGAGCCTCTATCTTTGAAGACTTCAAGCTCGACCGTATCTCACGCATTCTCATCATAGTCGATATTGAGATTTTGCCGCATACTCTTTCTCCAACCTCTATTACTTTTTCATGTTCTATACGTGCGGACGGTATTGTGAATGACGAGATAGAGCGGTGATCAAATCTGTCACCACCACTATTGACAAGCGGGATTTCTTTACTTTAACCAAGGCAAAGAATAGGTGATGATGCCGTCCATAGCTCCTGCTTTTAGGATTGACCTGATGCAACACTTTTCTGATCTCTCAACTCCAGTATATTGCCATTTCATTTTAGACCAAATCATGAGTTGTTTCAGCTGTTGCGAAGAGGAAGAACACCTCAAAGCTGCTGAGAGTAGAAGACCATATGTGGTAAAAAGCTCAACAGGAAATGATGGAAACTATCATGCTTCTGATGGTGCAAGGCAGAGTGCTCAGACTGTAAAAGTTCAGCCCATTGAAGTTCCTACCATATCAGCAAATGAATTAAAAGAAATTACAGATAATTTTGTGACAAATTCTTTGATTGGGGAGGGGTCATATGGAAGAATATATTATGGTGTTCTTAAAAATGGTGTGGCTGCAGCAATAAAGAAGTTAGACGCTAGTAAAGAACCTGATAATGAATTTTTAGCCCAGTTTTCCATGGTGTCTAGGCTGAAGCATGAAAATTTTGTTCAATTACTTGGTTATTGTGTTGATGGAAGTTCCCATGTTCTAGCTTATGAGTTTGCATCTAATGGATCTCTTCACAATATTTTACATGGCAGAAAAGGTGTTAAAGGCACCCAACCTAGTCCTGTCCTATCATGGACACAAAGTGTAAAGGTTACCGTAGGAGCTGCAAAAGGTCTTGAGTACTTGCATGAGAAGGCCAATCCCGACATTATCCACCGAGACATCAAATCAAGCAATGTACTAATTTTTGATGATGATGTTGCTAAGATTGCAGATTTTGATTTGTCAAATCAGGCTCCTGAAATGGCTGCATGTTTTCATTACTGCTTAATATGGATAGAGATAGAGGAGCTACGTAGGAAACTTCAGGGATCACATGCCGAAGTGCTCGAGCAGGAGATTCTTAAATTAAGGAATGATCCGCTCAAGTATGAACTGGAGTGTGAGAAGCTTGAAATGGAATTGGAAGAGAAGAGGAAGTTACGTGATCAATGGATTAAGGAGCAAAAGATGAAAATCAGAAGTTTCAGTGGTGTTGTTTCTTTGTCTAATTGTGAGAGGAACAGAAGTCAGACGGGACAGAATTCTTTGAGGCAGAGTCACAAGGAAGAGCACAATGAATTAAATAGTACATCTCAAGGAGATATTTTTCAACAATGCTTTTGTTTAAAGGCGCCTTCCAATGTTTTTGTTGCCATGCGTTCAACTTATTTAGCAATACCAGAGTATAGCCCTCTTCCAGATGCTTTCAGCAATGTGGTTGATGAAAATACGTGGCTGAAATTGAACAAAGGTTATGTAGCAGATCTTGATTCACTTCAAGCTACTTCCATAGAAATTCAATGTCATAACTATTTCAATCAGGTGTCCACGGAAGAATATGAATTCCCTTATGCTTTCATGAATGATTATGGTGGTATCACTTATAAACTTTGTTCTCCATCATTTATGGCATGCAAATTCAATGTCTGCCATCGATCATCTAATGATTGGCTATATTCTTTTTTGCCACCTTGCTTGAATTACTCGTTTGAAGAGATGGCTTGCATTCTAATTTTGGCCTACAAGGAATGCCTTGACTGCTTCATTGCTACTTTTTCATATTTTGACCTTGAGGACAAGGTCAATTTCCTAGGAAGGAGTAATGTAATGAACAAGCCTCATATTAAGGTGGATTCAGATTATGAAGAGAGTATTATTGGGCCGATAGCTTTGGGCTTAGGGTAGGCAAAAAGAAAGATATATATAGACAAAGAATAGACTAGAAAGGGGGTGGAATTATATTGGGAATCTTTCTCTCTGACGTCTCTCTCTCTGGCTCCCTCATTTCTATTTCTGTTTCTGCTGTCACTATCAGTTTGTTATTTTCCTTTCTAAGCTTTCTGTGGAACATTACATGTCAAATATTGCAGATATTACAGCTGCATAATACAATATATGTTCAGATATTTGGTACAGTGTGATTACTGGTTTATTATTATCTGAATAGTCATAACAGTGCTCCAATTCTTCCCCATCCCCTGTTTTTTGTGTTTAATTACAGTAAAATTGCTCATCGCGTGAAGGATCTGTCACATTTTGTTCATTTAGAAAGTCAGAAAGTCCACTATTTTGTTCGAATTGACAAGATTTGGTTAAAGTTTCTTACTTCCAAGCAGATTCTTCCAATAAATTCGTATGCCAAAGGCAGAAGTTAAAACGTATGTGACATTTTGTTATTTACATTGACACTTCTCAATTTAATTATCCTCTTGACTGCTCTGCCCCCTAACTTGGTTGTTTCTTTCTATAGTGAAGTGGTTGACGATGCGGATGCTGTTCAGGCTAGGGACTTGGTGTGCCGTTTTGATGTATTAGTGCTTTCATTTTCATTACTTCTCCTGATTCAATTTTCTCTTTCACTCTGATATTCCGTGTTGAAAATTTCTACATTTCGTGCACGAGAATGCAATGAGAGCAAGGCCTAAGGTGGAGAAAAAAGGTTTAGTGTGTTGCTTCATTCTGTTGTGAGATGAGTCAGAAGTGTGTTTTATTTAGTTAAAAAGAATGGAATTAGATAAATGTTAACCTGATACATAACTGACACTGAAGATCGAATTTAAATTAGAGTCCTTCAACAAAGCAGTTTCTGGATGGAGTAACCAACGAAGTCAAATTTTGTATGTTTATATTTTGTTTTTGGTATTGTTCCCTTTATATGTGGAATAGCACTAGAAGAATTTACTATCTCAATTGTTTGCAGCATTTCTATGTCACACATCAAAAGTAAGTTCAAGTCACTCAATTTAAACGCTTTGTATCTCTGGTTGATTGACCCTCTTATCACTCAAAAGATGAAGTTTTCATCAAATTAGTCTTTATATTCTTTTGTTTTAACTTCACTTTTCATCCTTTTTGTTTCTTGGCGGTATCAGCTTCGCAAATTGCTTTTGGTGCTGGAGGTTCATCATCTACAATCAAATCATATGGTACTCACCGTGGGCGGACCCAGAAATTTCTTGAAGGGAAGTTTTAAATGCATTCAAAAACAAAAGAATATAAACAAGAATATCAAAAGAATATCAAAAAATATTCATGAAATCAAGTGAACACTAATGATATGATAAGAGAGACAATTATTTTACAAACCTGTCATTTAAAAAAGCAATGCTAAGTGCTGTTAGAAATACAACTACATAAATTACAATGAAAGGTGGGCACTCAATATGTTCAAGTACATATATTTTAATAACAAAAGTATATTACAATGAAAATAATTACAATGTCATCATTCTAGGCCTTATTTTTGGAATTCCATCATAATTATCTTATTATCAATGTTATCAAATACATATTTTTCAATATAAGGCACTAAACAATCATTCAACCATTCATCCCCTATTTAATTACGAAGTGTAGTCCCGATGTTGCCATTCAGGCTATCTATCATATCCCTTCATGGCCATTGGATCCCAAATGGCTGCAGGTTTCCCCTGGTATGGATGGTGTGTTTGCCCAAGATGGGGTCCGGTTTCTCTCCCTCCCATTTTTCGCCCATCCCTCCCCATCCTCATCGTGACCGTCTAAATCTTGATCCAAGGGTCCAAAATAATTTTGAAAAACCGCACGCGGTTTTTCAAAATCCCAAAACAGCGGTTTTGAAAATCCCTCGGATCATTGGATCAAAAATGGACGGTTCGGATGGCGACAATGAGGGATGGGCAGAGGAGGATGATGAGAGTATCCTCTTCCCCAAGATGCTGTTGTGGTCAATACTGCTAAGAAGGAATGTTGCACTGTCGGAGAGATCAGCAAACATGTTACGCTAACTCCAGACATAGATGCCATAATAGAGAATCTAGCTGATTTATGATGAATTCAATACGTTTCTAATAGTTTTTTTTTCTTTGAAGAAATTGTTTGTTTGATTGTTTCTGGTCTAAGTTCTCTTGAAGAACCTTTCTTCATCTCTGTTCTTCTTCACCGTCATCGTCGTTATTATCAATATGAGAAATGCAAGAAAACAAAAATATATATTTTTTAAATTAGGCACTTACGATGTCCCAAATTTAAATTTGGGACGTCGTAAGTATGCATTTTTTACGTCCTTTATTTTTTTTTTTTGAGACGCCATATCACTCTCTTTTACTGCGTCCCCTCAAAAGATCCATAATAAAAGGGGCGTAAATTGGGTCAAATTTGGGACGTTAATAACGTTTTTTGTAGTAGTGTCCTTGTCTCTTTTCCGTGTCTCACCATCCAATATTTGATAAGGTAATCACACCCTCTTAGTGATCCTTTCTTGATTGATTTTAAAAGCTCTTTATATATTGCCTTTTCCTCTCAAACTCTCTTCATGTTCCAATTTTACATGGCCATAGGGCCTTAAACCTTGACTGTTATATTATTGGCTTTGAATATTTATCCCAAGAGAGAGTTTTTAAGCCAAACATTTTATACTCTTTCAATGTTTTGTTGGATGAACTCCATGACTGCATAAGATAGGTGATTGGGAATTTATATTTGGAAACATAGTTTTACATTTTACATTGCTCCCTCCAGTCCTTTTTATTAGTAACGACGACTTTAATTGCATAAAACTGGCAATTAAAATTAGTTATAAACAATAAATGTGTAAGAAAAAGTGCTTATGAATAAGACTAGAGGGGTATTAATGATAGCAGCATTTGATCAACATCCATACCTTCCCCTCAAAAAGATTTATGCATCCCTTCGTCTTCGGTGTGTGTGACAGAACATTAATGTAACTTTAGAAGCAGCAATAGATACGGGTAGGGTGAACAAATTAAAGCTTAATCCAATTAGTAAGGAGTTGGTTCATATAATCCATAAGATTGAGTTCAAATCACATTATTAATGTGAGCATCTTGTTGGTATGTCCTAGCTTTAATGAGTTCTTGACACGCTCAGATGGGCTGGCAATCAAACTTCATTAAGAGAGAGAAGAAAATAGAGTCCGAGAAGCAAACAAAGTAGAGGGGCAAAGAGTGAAAGAGTAACAGGACTATAGTGAGCTAAGCGAATTCAACTCTGCAACGAGGAAAGGAAAAAAGAAAAGAAAAGAAAAGAAACAAAACAGAGAAAAAGGTGAATAAGTCTCCAGCAAGCAGCCAACACATTTGTCTCTCTCTTCAAGTCTCCTCTGCGGCTTTCCATCCGATGCCTTTTTTCCCCTTTAACTGCAATCCCTTTGCCCCTCCCCTCACTCTTTATACACTTACACTTAAACGGTTTATGCAACAAGACCTGAAACACAATTTTTTTTTTAAAAAAAAAGAAAGGTTTAGTTGCACGCACAAAAATGAAAATTTTCCTAGTATTTTGAGATAATTGATTTTAGGCAAAATTTGGTAGAAGTCCCAGTTAAAAAAATATTTTTGGTGATGAGGATGTAAATCAAAATATTAATACTCTGTAAGTAAAGAAATTTTTCGGTTCTTTTTTACAAATAATAAAATCGTGTTTCAGGTTCTTATTGCATAAACTCAACCGCTTAGTTTTAGAATGACCAAGTGCTGAATTTTCCACCTTCTTTCCTTATGACTCGGAATTAAAACACATTATGCTTGTTGACGTTGAATTTAAAGTAGTTCACCATGCTGGCAATTAATGTGTGGAACACAATGCTATATGTTTAAATTCAACTCATTAAAATTTTCTTTCACCTCTCCTCTCCCCATACCAAACAGAGCTCCCTTAAAAAAATTGTTCATTTAAAGCTTTAGTATAAATAATTATTCATTAATATGGAGACAATACACAATTATAGAATATCTAATCTGAACTAATTCCACGCACCTCTTTTCATTCAACCATTTACTTGAAAAAAAATGTCAAAAAAGAAGGAAGATTTTGATGGTAGAAGCCAAAATAACAAAGATACAAGAAGATCTTATTGTTATTACAAAGTTGGCAATGGTAAATAATTATCTCATTCAAAAAAAAAAAAAACATAGCAAAATTTAGCAAACAAAAACAATTTTTTTTTACTAGTGTTTTTAAAAGCTCACCCACACATAATAGACACTCACTCAAACACAGAAAGAAAGAGAGATCCCTAATAATCTCTCTGTCTCTCTCTCGATCGGTGTGAGTGTGTGTGTGTGGGGACGGTGTAAGTGGCTCTCTCAAAGTATCTATGTCCTAGTCTTAATGAGTTCTTGGTGACTCATCTTACCTAAACTCTTTTAGCTTATAAAACACATGGGAGAAACCTAGGGGCGGGCTAAAAGAATGGGGAAATTTCAAGATAGAAGAGGTGCGATGGAAGACAGAGAATGAATAGTGCCAGCGAGAGAGGGTGATAGCAAAAGAATTTAGTTCCTGCCTCCCCGTTCAGATGGAGCCTGCTATCACCTCTGCAAACAAAGAGTGAGAGAGAAGAAAACAGAGTCCGAGAAGCAAACGCAAAGGGGCAAAGAGTGAGAGAGAAGAAAACAGAGTCCGAGAAGCAAACGCAAAGGGGCAAGGAGTGAAAGAGTAACAGGACTATAGTGAGCTAAGCGAATTCATCTCTGCAACGAGGAAAGGAAAAAAGAAAAGAAAAAGAGCAGAGAAAAAGGTGAACAAGTCTCCAGCAAGCAGATGACACATTTGTCTCTGTCTTCGCAATTTCTTAATGCCATAAACAAAAAACCCACTCACTGCTTTGCTTACACGCTCCATGTGCCCACTCCAACCCACCTACACACAGGGACGGAGCTTGGGACAAAAATTTGGGAGGGCCAAATATATATTCATTACAATTAATAGGTACATGTTTCTGAAGAAAGGATGGCAAATGAAATACCTTTCCTTCCGTTTCCCATATACTTCACACTCTAAAAACACTGGGTTTTCATCTTCATCTCTCTCTCTCCATCTTCTCCAACAAAAGATGTTTCAACGACGTTGTAACAATCTGCTTCCCTTAGCCACTGCCAGCTTCTTAATCTGGTCATGTTGCTGGTCCTTTGACAGCATCGTTTCGGATCCTCAGAGCCGTCTTCTGAACAGGCTGCAGCCAGTACAACGTCCCCAGCAATTTTGCCAGGTTCAGAAACAACCTAAACGCAACGTTTAGAGACCTCAGAAATCAGGTGGCCGGTCAGAGGAAGCGTCTCGCGACAGCGCAGCAAGTTAAGGGAGGTAGCTAGCTTCGTCCACGCTCTCTTTCCATGCAGAAATAAACTACCACTCCGCCGCCAACTGTGCTGCTTGCTTTGACGTGGCTGCCGCACATATACAGAATTCCAAACATTTTTTTTTTTGGGGGGGCCATGGCCCCCTTGTCCTAATGAAGCTCCGTCTCTGCCTACACATACCTAACAAGGCCAAGAGCAACCTATTGAGATAACTAATGAACTTATTAGATTCAAGGATGCATGGATTAGTGCATATATGACAGTTCAGAACAGTGATATGTAGTAGTTAATAATCTTCATATATCAGTGATTTCTGCTATATTGCATGATGAAAGATGATATTTTAGAAAAAAATCAACATGTATTTATTACAAATAACTAACCCAACTAACTTTCTTAATATATTCAATCACTCAACTAGCTATTATATTATATTAAGAAGTAGAAGTAGTAGTATATATGATGCTATGAAATCCGTACAAAGCAATGTTAACACTCGAATATGCTCAAAGGTTGGCAGAGATCAAGTGAACGCCAACATGCATTTCTGTCTTCTGATTAACATGAGGTTACAACTAAATAAATTGAATGCTCCATTAATATTTAATATTCTCTGGCTCAAGCAGAATTTGTTGAGCTGAGTTCAATGTGAAGCAAAATAAGCAGTGAAGAATTTTGTTTACCTGCATCCTCCCGAGGAATAATGTCTTCTCTCATACCAACAAGCTCTTCAACAACTACACATTAAGTACAGATAAGAGTGATTCATCAACCTACAAGTTCAACTTGATAGTTTCCTAGTTTTATTGATGCTGTTTGTGTCTTTTTATTTTTGATCGGCCGAACCTTTTGTGGCCTACATTCTCTTATAAATTGCAATCAGTGTGTTGAAAATAAAATATCGTAGTAAAATTTTAGAGTAAAAACCTTGGAGTACTTTCATTTCAAAGAGATCCCATTTACTCTTAATTACATTTTAAGCCTTGTCCCGTTTGTTTTCTTCTTCTTCTTTTCAAGAAAGATAATTTATGATAAACATATGAAACTGTCAGGAAGAATACTCAAGCTGAGCCAGTCACTAGGGAACCAAATTTTTGCAGGATGAAATTGAAGGGACAATAAATTTACCTTTTTTCTACTGAAAAATAATCATCAAATAATCCAACTTCGCAATTTAGTTACTAGCGCCCTTGCTCCACTCCACTCTGGAATATGCAAAAAGAGAAACTTTTTAATTAGAACAATTCAATGATTTGATGTGCTTGCAGAGACAGGAAAAAGAAAACAACATACTATATTTAAAGTTAATATTAGTATGCGCCACATTTAAAGACATGAAATACAGAAACCAAATCCTTGATATATTAGAGTAGCATGTATCAATCAACTACTAGAAAGATAACATGTAATTTATTACCACAAAATTAAGAGCCTTTGCCATGGCTTTCTTTCTATGATATCTCAATAATTATTGAGAGAATAATAATACA
This sequence comes from Acacia pycnantha, assembly GCA_025563575.1. Classification (NCBI taxonomy): domain Eukaryota; kingdom Viridiplantae; phylum Streptophyta; class Magnoliopsida; order Fabales; family Fabaceae; genus Acacia; species Acacia pycnantha. The sequence continues at coordinate 3,049,832 of JAMWYP010000016.1, forward strand.
GAGCTGAAGAACAAGGAAATAAAAGCACAAGAAGGAAGAAAAATAAAGGAGATCGATAAACAGAGCTGGAAGATAAGCAAGGGAACCCTAAGAACGACAACCTGGGAATTGCAGAATCAGAGTACGAGGTGCATGACGACATGCAACGACGACGAAAGGAAGTTGGAGGCAGAAACATCATAATATAAGAACGAGAATCTTCTGCAAACTTCTACTCTGGGGGAGATTTTCAGGCTTGGGGCGTCTAACGTGCTTTTTCTATTGTGTGCTTCCTAATACTACTAAAAATTTTCAAGTGTTTTATTCTTGTTTCTTATGATCATTTGATTATACACAAATTGAGTGACATTTTAATATCTTATGGGTATAAAATGAGTAATTTTGAATTTTATAAAAGTTTTTAAAAAAAAAAATTCAAAACTACCTCATTTGATATATATATATATAAGATATTAAAATGTCACTTACTTTATGTAAAATCTAATGATAACGAAAAAATGAGAACAATATACTTGGGAAGTGGGGGCATCACAAAAGACATTAAAGAGAAGTACATTAGAAAATCCAAGATTTTCAAAGCTGAAGGAAAGGGCTTGGAGAAGTGGGGAATGGAGATTATGCGCGAGCTTCAATTAAGAGTGACCTGGTTATGGGATAAGGTCAGTAGTTCTCGTGGCTGCAAAAGTCTTAATTGCAAAAGTCACGGCCCATATATCTGTTATCAAATTCGCGAGTTGACTCTTTGAATCTAACATTTTTACGTTTCTACTTTATAAAAACGAGTCGAGTCAGTGGTAAACTCGTGTTAGTTGTAAACTCAGTTAAACTCATGATTTTATATACCGAGTTTACCGTTTTTTACGTTTCTATCTTATAAAACCGTGTTAATTTACTCTTAAACTTGTGTTAACTTTTTTGATTTGATCATGCTCAACAGCTTTATTTAGAAATTTTGTAGAAATTTCTTTATTAAATATGATAAATGATGAATTTTGATAGATTTAATTTCAATTATTTAGATTTAAAATATATTTAAATTAAATTATTGTCATTTTTATATTTTAATTATTTAATTATATACTAGTAATACCTATTTAATAATAAAAGTAAACTCTTACGAATTTATAATTCGAATTCACGATAAGAGTTCACGTTATTGTCACGAGTTTGCTTAAACTCGCGAGTTTGACAACCTTACATATGAGTGTATGTGGTCTTCTAAGGTGACACTAAAGAGAAAAGCCCAATACCTTTACAAGATGTGTTTCGTTTCTTCAATTAGAATACTTATTAGTTACAAATAAAGATTGGTTCAGTCGATAAAGGGATTGACTCATTATTATAAAGTTTTAAACCTTACTGATGTGAGAATGTTGTTAGCGGGCGATCTGCAAATACAGATGTAAGTGCTCTTTGAGCTCAGAGGCATACTCTGACCCTGGTAAGCCCCCAGGATCTAATTCACCTAAACTTTTATGTACCGAAAAAAAAAAATATTCTGATTTGTCCACCAATGTGGGTTGGTCTAGTGAAAGGGACTAGTCAACTTGGAGGTATGCCCTGACTTTGATGAGCTTCCAAAACCCAATTCACCTAAACTCTTATGTACCAAAAAAAAGAAGAATTCTAATTAATTCACTAATAGAAGTTGGATCTAGTGGGTGGAGCTAATCTCTCATAACGTGACAAACCCATGTTTGAATCCCTACAGAGAGAAGTGTTCACATTTAGTGTTTGACAATATTTCAAACAAAGTTAACTCCAATCCTCTTGGATATGTATCTTGCTGGTTTAAGAACTTTAGTGAAAACAATAGTTTGAGATTGAATTTCCCGTTGGGCTATTCTTTTTATATCCTAGGGTTTAGCCCTTCTATTGTACCCAGAAAAAAAAAAATATTTGGTACAAAGGGAATTGATCAAAGATGTTATTTTTTTTTTACCCAAAAAAAAAAAAAAAGTTATTTTTGGCTCTGGTTTACTCAGCTCTAAATTCTAAGCAACAGATTGGGCTGTTTAGTAAGAGTGGTATTTGGAAGAACGGGGAGGAAAGAGAAAATTTATATGAGTTAGATTTTAAAAAAAAAAAAATAGATATGGGCAAAGAGAAGAGTCGGTAAAACTAACTGATAATTATTTACAATTGTCAACTCTGTAATATGAGTTGATAGATTGACTCACTATAATCTATCAAGCTACACATTCTATGTTGGGTTGACCCCACTTAATTAAAAATGGGGGTTAAGAGCTAATTTTGTTTCGGAAGTTTTTACCGAAGGGCAATTTTGTCCCTAAGTTTTTTAGGGGAAAATTTTCTCTCAAAAGTTTTTACCAAAGAGCAATTTTTCCCTGTCGGTCTTGGCCGTTATCTCAACTAATTTTGACCATTAGTTAACCACATATGCTAAGTCGAAAGTTCACATATCATCCACGTCATTTCATATATAACTAATTTTGAAAAAGAATAAATTAAATAATACATGGACTTCTGGAAAAAATTTGCACATTAAAAAAATGACGTGAATGATATGTGAACTGTCAGCTCAACATATGTGATCAATTAACGGTCAAAATTAATTAAAATAACTATAAATTACTCTCTTTTTTACACTTTCAAAATATAATTACCCCTCGTAAAAACTTATTGAGGAAAATTAACCCTTCACCTTAAAAATTGGTCAGCTCAACTCGATCTTTAGATATCAAGTACCAACCCATATAGGCTAGCTTATATAGCTTGAGTTTGCCTATATTTTTAGTGCTATTTTTGAGACATACTTGGTATAAGGAATGGTTTTAAAAGAAATGAGAAGGTTATGAAACTAGGAATTGGAAGAGAAAATAAGCCTTTTATGAAACCAATTCTCATATTTTTTTATAAAGTCAATTTTATTACAAAGTAAAATGAGACATAAACGTTCGGGTTGTTTACCAAATAAAACCAGAGAGAACTACAGAAGCCCAATTACAACAAAACAAACAAACCAACAAAGTTGAGGACCCGATAAAAAGCAAATGCATCACTTGAATCATAACACAACGATAACGGGACCTAAAAGTATTGTCAAAATCGAGTTTCTACGTAGATACAGAAGGGGTGGTAGAAATGTAAATCGTAGAAATAACACGAAACATAAAGTTTTTATTTTTTACTATTTAAGGTTAGAGCATAAAATTTTATATATACACACAACACATACATTCATACATACATGTATATGTGTGTGTGTGTGTTGGGGGATCATAAATCACTACTCAAAATTCAATGAACAACTTGATATTTAAAAGATATAAGTCATATAACTATATAAAACATAAGTCTAAGAACATCAAAAGAATAAAGTTTGGGAATGATTTCTTTGCATAGAATTATCAACTTTTCATGGATTCTACCTGTTTTTCCCTCTTTCTTTTATTTAACTTTATTCTGTAATTAACTTCTTAAAATGCCAGCTAAGATTCATACTAAAAAGGAGATATAACGGAAAAGATAAATAAGAAAAAAATTTGCCAGAACATAAACTCTCCATCCTATATGTTTTGGAATAAATATTATGCCCATATATGGCCCAACAAGGAGCATATTGCATATCGGGATCTGCCTATCATAAAGGAGGATCCAATCATATCAATGCGGATCAATCATATTAATGAGGATATGCCTATCATAAAGGAGGATCCAATCATATCAATGCGGATCAATCATATTAATGAGGATCTGCCTATCATAAAGGAGGATCCAATCATATCAATGCGGATCAATCATATTAATGAGGGTCAACCATATTAATGAGGATCAATCATATTAATGAGGATCAATCATATTAATGAGGCCGATACGATTCCACCTAAGGTACACTCTATAAATAGCAAGGTTACGAAACCCGGACGGTGATTGAACCGGTCGGGAGTCTTGGGTTAAGGGTTAGTGGGTCGGGACGAGTCGGCCGAGTCAACCCGGGCTAGACCGGTGATGTATAAAAAATTGGAAGTTATTTAAAGTGTATGGCAACTTTATTGACTTTGACTACTTTTATTGGTTTGTGAAATTTGTTAGTTGATGTCTTATAATAAGGACCCGAGGGAGTACTATATATCATTTAATACTTTAGATCTTTCGTAAAATAACCATATACTTCAATACTTGTAACATATTCAGATATTCAAATTAGATTGCCTTTAAAAATAAAAATTAAAATTTAAAAAAATTAAAAAATCTGGAACCGGGTTGACCAGAACCTTAGCGGCGGTTTACAGTTTCACCGGTCAACCCGGTCGAGATCGGGTTAGACCGGTTTGCACCAAACCGGACCGGTTTCACGGCCGGTTGGCGGTTCCCGATGCCCGAACCGGCCGGTCCGGTCCGGTTTCACAAACCATGATAAATAGGAGTTAAACCCTAAAGGTACACATCATCTTCTAAGCTCTCTCTCAATTGCATATACTGCACACGAGCACACACACCACCCCCTTGGCTAAACGCCTCCAAGTATCATCGAACTACGTGGACTTTGATCCCTCCTCGAGTACGTAGGCCCTAGGTATCGCACCTAGGTCAAGTCCCCTGTGCTTTGTGATCGCAGATCCTCTCGTATCTCATCCATGGATACTTGGGGAGAGCTATTTGATCCTACATCCACATACTAGCCCACCTAAGGTTAGGGATCTATGTTCTTATGATGAACATTGGCGCCGTCCGTGGGGAACGTTAAATTTCGATTCCCGTGACCTAAGATGGTCAATACAAATACAAGAAGAAGCAAAGCAATCAAATCCCTTTACGCAAGGAGAGACCGTGGCGATGCTCGCGATCTTTTTTCCGATCTGAAGAAAGATTCAACGTTGATGCTTCCAGAAGCCCTACCTTGAAGGCATCACAGATTGAAAATCAACCAATTCCCAGGGTTAACTAAAATGAAATCACTAGCACGTCAGCAGAACAGTTTCGGACATGCTAAGAGGTTGGAGAAGACAAGATCATGGAAGCCGTTTTCCGAATAAGATGCCGAGATGGAGATCCCGAGATGCCGAGATGCGTTTTCGTATTCACCATTTTGTGCGAGGCCGAGATGCTTGAATGCAGAAGGCGCTTTCTGAGAATAAGATGCCGAGATGGAGATCTGAGATGCCGAGATGCGATTTTCAGTATTCACCATTTAGTTGAATAAAAACGTGCATTTATGACCATTTGACCGAAAATGGAAAAACAAAGTGCATTGGGACCCAAAGTCCACTCAAAGCTAACATCATCACGGGTTGAAGGCATAATGTGTCATTTGAGCCCGCCACATCGTTCGGAGATTATTAGTATGGGCCATGACGATTTATATGGGCCATGATGTGTTTATTCACTTATGGTAATAAAAATCCTTGGAGGACACGGGGCAAAAAGCAAGCGATTCAATATTATCATGGTTGAAACTATCGCGATATAAGAGAAGCATTTCCTTCTCACAACATCTTGGAGGTCAAGTACATTCTTCTTTCAAATCTTGTTTATTTATATGTAATTGTTCATTGCACATTTCATGCTAAGTTTTGTAAGAAAGAAGAAAAGAGGAGTGCATAAATATGAGGTAAATAAACCGGTTCGAAAATCATGTTCAAGTTAAACATGTATGAATTCGGGTAAAGAAATTCGTTTTCAAAAATCATGTCCGGTTTACGCATGTAGGAGTATGAGGTAAATAAACCGGTTCGACAATCATGTTCAAGCTAAACATATAGAATTCGGGGTAAAAAAACTCGTTTTCAAAAATCATGTCGATTAAGCATGTAGGAGTATGAGGTACATAAACCCGGTTCCGACAATCATGTTCAACTCGCAGCATGTATGAATTCGAGTAAAGAAACCCGTCTTCAAAAGTCATGTCAAAGCTAAACATGTAGGAATCCGAGGTACAAAGACCCGTCTTCGAAAATCATGTCAAATCTAAACATGTATGAATTCTGAGTAAAGAAACCCGTCTTCAAAAATCATGTCAAAGCTAAACATGTAGGAATCCGAGGTACAAAAACCCGTCTTCGAAAATCATGTCAAATCTAAACATGTATAAAGTCATGGTGCAAAAACCCGTCTTCGAAAATCATGTCAAATCTAAACATGTATAAAGTCATGGTGCACAAACCCGCTTTCAAAAATCATGTCAAGTCTGTTTTACACAATTAAATCCACGCTCCTTAATTGGATCTCGGATAGATTGTGGAGTCCGTCCTTACGAAAGGGATGAAGGCGGACCCCGCTAACTAAATCGGTTAAGATTCGGGATCTGTAGAAATAACGGTTAAAACATGTTTCATTTGGGACACGGTAAAACCGAGATAAGTTCTGTTAAGGTTTTGCAGGAAACAAAGACAGAAGGCGGACCCGATTTAAACTAAATCTAGTTTAAAATCGAGGATCCCCGGTTAAGCACGCACGGAATCCCAACAATGACGAACACCTTGTTCGGATTTGGAAAGTAGCACATCTGGCGGCTCGAAACACGAACTACCAGTGGGGGCAACATAGTGGACAACGATGTGTTGAATGGAAGAGCGTGCTATCAATAACCGACATTAATGCAAACCAAAAAGTTTAATGCAAACTCGGACAAGTATCCGAAATGAGCGCGTTGAACGATTTGCACAATGATAAGTATTTTCCATTTATTGTGATTTGCTTACATGTTATTAAATGCAGGAATATAAGCCGGACAATTAGCCGGGAAAATTGTTATGAAAGCAAAGTCGGATTCGGGGATCTCGGATAGCGATCGGTTAATCTCGGCGGCTCGGAGACCTAAACTACCGAGCTTGGGGGCAATGTTATGGAATAAATATTATGCCCACAGTATCATCGAACTACGTGGACTTTGATCCCTCCTCAGGGTACGTAGGCCCTAGGTATCGCACCTAGGTCAAGTCCCTGTGCTTTGTGATCGCAGATCCTCTCGGGTATCTCATCCATGGATACTTGGGGGAGAGCTATTTGATCCTACATCCACATACTAGCCCACCTAAGGTTAGGGATCTATGTTCTTATGATGAGAACACTATATGTTTTCTTATCCTTCTTTTTTTTATTTAAATTTAATTTATCTCTGTACTTAACTTCTTAAAAGCCATATAAGAATAGATTTGTACTAAAAATGAGATAATAAACCCGAGGAAAAAGAAAGTAAGGAGTAGCAAATTAATAGACTATTTTGGTTTAAGTAGATTAAAGATTATACATTTAGATGATTGTACGGATTAAGCAAAGAAAAAATATAATAAGGTTTCATAATATTTTTATTTGTTATTTTTTGCCAAAAAGAGGAAAGGGGTCTCTTTCTTGTTATGGATCATGTAGAAAAGAAAGGAATTGAAGTAGATCTTCAAGACGTACGTGTTCATTAGCTTCATCCTTTTTTGACCAAAAAAAAAAAAAAACTTTTCATCCTTGTTTTTACATGTTTGCGCGACGTTTCTATCAGTTTCTGCTCATGACAGTTTCTACTTGCGTTTAAGCACGTATGACCCTAGTAAAAACATAAAAACATAAAAACTTACGTTTTTACACTAGTTTTTTACAACAATGATAGCAATAACAATTTACATATTTGATATGGATGAAAAAAAGGACAAATAAATGACAACAATAGTTTTTTAAAAAAAAGAGAGATAATTAGTCTTAAATTATGTAGAGTAGAATTGTTTTCATCCTTGACATTATGATTTTCAAGGAAAATAGCATGTCCTTATCTGTCATGATGTAAACATCCTTCCAACATATGATGAAAGTAAGCTCTCCAATGAAAGGCTCCTCTTCTCCCTTTTTTAAAACTCCCTTTCTAGTTATCAAACAAACCCTTAGTGAAGATATTTTTTTCTGAAAGGAAAAATATCATTCAAAGAATCAAAGCAATAACAGTCAACACTACAGGAGATATCAAAACAAACAACACCAAAATTAAGTGTACTTCTAAAGTGGAACAATAGGGTTCATGGCTTTGAATTTTGTTGTATGATTAACTATCCTTTCAATTGTTGCAATCTTATCGGATTTGTAACATTTTCCTTAAAAAAAGCCTTTTGTTATGGATCTCTCAGAGTTCCTGCTTGAAAGTGCCAATTAGAATCCATCTTAGGTTACCGCACAATGATGATTAATGTTATGAAACCACTATTTCTAATATTATACTCCCTCTGATCCTAATTATGGGAAATATTTATTTAATTTTAGAGAAATTAAGGATAATAGTTAAATTAGTTAATTATAGTTGTTTTTTTTCAAAATGTCTTTATTTAAAATTTAAAGTGGCATTCAGTTACTTTGATTCTCTTTTTTGGACATTTCATACCTCAAACATGACTTCTCTGAACTCTCACACAGTCCGGCATCATCGATCTTCCTCAACAACTTATGGTTTACTCTTGGAGGTTCGAAGTGTAATTTAATAGTGATGTCCCTATTAAGTATGATAAAAATTGCTCAAAATTATTTTATTAAAAAAAAATAGTAGAATTGAGATATATATGATTTTAATGAATTGCAAGCATTACTCACTTTATAGAATATTTAGGTACATTATTAAATTATTATTGAAAAAGTATCAATAGGGGTATTTTAGGAAAAAAATGATAACAATTAGAACTTTATCCTATAATTAGGATCAAGATCAACTCCCAAATATTATCATATAATTAGGACTGGAAGGAGTACCAAACAATCTCTATAATCACTAATACATTTCATTACATTACATTCACAACGATTACATTTCATTATATTCCTACAGGCTACAGATTCCACAAGCCATATGGGCCGTAAGTTTCCAACCGGCAATTATGATTTATGGGACGTTAGGTGTCCTAAGGGAAGATATTGTTTGTAAATTAAACTTTAATTTTGCAGGCCTTCACCCCAAAAAAAAGGAGGTTCGATATCCATCGATGTGAGGGTCTTGTTGGTAGATGATCTGTAAGCATCTCTGTAAGTGCTCTTTGAGCCTGGTGGGGTACCGGTGTCTATCCCCACCTAAACTTGTTTATATAAAAAAAAATAATAATAATAAACTTGAATTCTTCATAACTGTTTTTTTTTTCAGTTTTATTAGATTAACCATTATAGATATACTAATTGATTGTATTTGAAAAATTGATTTGATTTTTATGTACTTAATAAGTATGATTGTTGTAATAAATATAATAAATTAATCAAATAAATTTAGAATTTATGATATCATCACTCAATAACCAAAAAGAAAAAATCTTCTCACATTCTTTGATTCATTTTTATCCAATGTTTATTGAGGTTATGCTATGCATATATATCTGAACTCGCTTGAGGGATCACTCATTTAATTTTTTAAAAAAAAATTAGAAAGAATTCAGACCAGAATTAAAATATAAATATCTACAGAAAAAAAAATATCTGTATCTCTCCTCAAAAAGTTTGATGGAGACTGAGCTTATGTTGTAGTAACGAATGCGACTTAAAATCATTATAATGTAGATGTTCACGTCCAAGTTACAGCAATTACATCATCCTAAGTTGACCAAATTCCTACATTTTCGAAAAATCCATACTTTTGAATGTTTGATCGTTACTTATACTTGAAAAATCACTTCATGCCCAAAAAAAGTTCTCTATGCTCTGCATAATTATATACAAGGGATAGGTATAAAGTAATTTGAAAAGCTCAGATTTTGAGATGAACACAGTATTTATTATATGATAAAAAATGGGTACTATGTTCAGTGCCAAAAAAAAAAAAAACTCTTTTATCTTATTACTTTCCTATCATAAATAATTCTAGTAGTATTTCTCTATTTAAATCACATAGCTTTAATTCTTTAATTAACATTTCTAGCAATTTCACCATCTTTTTGTATAATTGATCCTAAATATGGGAGCTTTGTTGCTTGTGAAATAATTTAATCTCTCATTTTAACATTCAAATCACTTCTAACTCGTCTCTCATCAAAATTGAAATGCATATTTTATGATTTACCCCTACTCCAATGAAAGCCTTTCGATTATAAAATCATTCTCCAAAATATACAATAGATACGTAAAAGTAATTTGAAAACCATTATGAGTCCACATTAGGAGAGGCCTTCCGCCCTCGTCAGTGAAGTGTGGATAAGTTTAATAGGTTCTCCCTCTTAATAGCCTAGTCTTTTGGAATTGGGTTCTCCCTTAGGACTCGTGTTCGTAGCAATAACCTCTTCAGTTTTTGGGATGAACAAATAATAATGCAAATTAATCAAGGAACAAGAAATTACAAGAATGAGCCAACAAATGTTTATTCAATTGGTAAGGAGTTGGCTCATAACCTTCAAGGTCATGAGATCAAATCCTGCTGCCGATATGAGAACCTTGTCAGTGGGCAATCAGTAAGTATTTTGTAAACGTTCTTCGAGCCCAAAGACATGTCTTGTACTGATAAGCTCCTACGACTCAACTCACCTAAACTTTTTGATGCAAAAAAAGAATTACAGGAATATAAAGAATGTGAAGATTAAACTGTAAAAAAACATGATTTCTTGCAAGGTCGAATGGGCTGTAGGGATCAGATCGGGCCGTTGTTCCCTTGAAAAGTAGCATTCCTGGCATCTGATGGTCACAGAAAAGACCTGTCCCTATATCTTTAAGCCTTCCCTTACATTATTTTCTGATACTGTTCTCTTTTTTGGACACATAATCCACTGAACTTGCAACAGCAAGGGAGATACAAAACCTGAGGATTTTCAAGTCTAAAACAAAAACATCACAAATAAAATGATTCTAATACCATCTTAAGTATTGAAGATTATTAACTTTCAGATCATCATGGATCAAAATCAGCATGGAATATTAACACAAGGGTCTAAGGATTTGTAGTGAAGTGAGGAAGCAGGATCCAGGAACAACTTTTGTTAGGATTCAACATGGCCATTCCATGATGTTGAGGAGGTTTGTTTCTACCTTGTGTGTTCCATGTTGATAGTACCAGAAGATAAGCTTTTTGCTCTCAATGATTGATAATGGAGAAAAGTTTCACTGTCTTCCATGTGCTTTTTAATTGTTTTTTGGTTGCATTTTTTACTTATATATATAATCATAATTGATGCTATAAATAGATGATTACATGAGTGCAACTCAATACACCTTCATCACAGACAAAGTCATATATTTTTATTTAAGCTTCGAAGTTTAGGGGTGCCACTTATCTCCATGGATTCAAACACTTCAAGCTTTCTTCTGAACTCTTCAACAACTTTTCACTCTGATTTCTACCATGGCAAAGAGGATGAAGTTGATGATCATGGCATGATTGATCTGGGACTTAGCCTCAGAACTGTCCAACCTGAAACTTATCATGCTTCCAGCAACTGTATGCCTTTAAAAAAAAAAATCCCTTATTTATCTTCATTTCTATTCTTTTGCTGATAACTACTTCTAATGTGAGACTGTTGTGTGTTGTGAATATTTCAGTTTTGAGTTTGTGGAGATATGATGATGACCTTATGGATTGGCCAGCACAGTCTAATAATCTGAACAACCTCAAGAGCTCAAGCACAACAATGCATTCTAAATCTGTTGCAGAAAACTTTGATGAAGAAATAGAAGGAGTTCAAAGCAATGATAGGTGGGCTTATGTGAAGGTTAATATGGATGGTGTTACAGTAGGCAGAAAAATCTGTGTCCTTGATCATGAAGGCTACCCAAGTCTTTCAAACCAGTTAGAGGACATGTTTGGTAAGGCATATTAACCACTAATTAATTCTCTTTCTGACAAAAGTCACAGAAGTTCTTGAAAATTTTCTATTCTTAAATCTAACTTCTTGTACCACTCACACTCAGGAAGCAAATCTGTTTCTGGTTTGAAACTGTTTCAATCTGAGTCAGAGTATTTACTGTTCTACAAAGACAGAGAAGATCATTGGAGAACTGTGGGTGATGTCCCATGGAAGTAGGTTTCCTTTTTCCTCTATGCCTTGTTTGTGTAGCCATGTTCTGCATTCCATTATAAGATTGTTGGGTTAAGTTCCATCTAGTATAGCATCTGAAGTATTTTTCCCACCTAGTATCTTAAAGTAATTTTTGATATATTCAATACTCTAAAGTATTTTTTCAGCGGCACCTAGTATCCTAAAGTAATTTTTGTGCAATTTCGCCCTTGCAACATTTTCTCAACAACAATGAGCACCCTAATTTTATGATACTGGGTGCTATTGGAACAATACTTTAGGGTATTGAATGCACCAAAAGTTACTTTAAAATACTGAGTCAGTCTAAATGCTATTGGAAAAATATTTTACGGTGTTAGATACGCCAAAAATTACTTTGTAGAAAAATACTTTTAAGTGCAAGATGCAACTTAACTCAAGATACTACTTTGAACTCTTTTTTCTAACATAATTTTCTTTTCACTCCCTTGTTTTTCTGTCACACAGAGAATTTGTAGAAAGTGTGAAGAGGTTGAGGATTGCAAGAAAGAATAAAGCAGCCTAAAATTTTCTGTCATTCCTCATTAAGTAATATTTGAGTTATCAATGTCTTAAATACAGACATTTTGAATGTTACTGAGCAGTTAAAGTTTTATTATTATTATGATTATTAATATCAAAGTAACTGTGTGCCAGAGTGTTCTATATTTAATAATTAGCATTGGTTAAATGGCTAGAAATTTAGTAACAGTGACTTTTCATAGATAAAGCAGACAAATTGAAATCTATGCCCGTGCCTATACCTATTTTTGTCCTTTAACTTGTCCATATAGTTTATGGAAAGTGAAATCTTAGGGTGAGAATCTTTCATTATGTAAGCTGTCCAAATAACACATTGATGGGTTCATCTCAACTAAAATGCACATGGCTAGTTCAGACAGTAAAGTAAGTCATTGATGGGCAAAAAAAATAAAATCAATAAAAAAAATTATGATTATTTTTTGTTTTACTGATTACATGACTCATTTCATTTCTTTCTCTAGCTAACTTCCAGTGGAGATGATAATTGTTCTCTGGGATTTTCAAATTAATATGGCAAAAAAGTACTGTTTTAAATTGGTTTCACTTTTTAAACAAGACAATGACATTTCTTCTTCCATTGGCTCTGATTAAAAAAATAGAAGGAAAAAAAGTAACAAAATTGTAAGTCATCCTAAATAAATAAAGAGTAAATACCCTTTCTGGTCCCTGACAAAAAACACGGACCCCATTTTAGTCCCTGACAAAAAAATCGATCCTTATTCGTCTTTTTTATGGGACTAAAAATGACCTTTTGGAAATTTGTGAGAGATCAAAATGTCCATCAATCAACCCTTATTCGTCTTTTTTATGAACTAAAAAGGACCTTTTTTTTGTCAGTGACCAAAATGGGGTCCGTGTTTTTTGTTAGGGACCAGAAAGGGTATTTACTCATAAATAAATAAATAAGTTCACTTTTATTTAGATGAAAATAAAGTGCAAGTAAATTTCATCTATTAAGAAAAGGCAGCACAACGCGCAAGGTTTCCATCATGTGTTTTTTTTTAATGGATGAAAAGTTTAAATGAGTTGGATCTCAGGATTTATCAGGGCTAAGCATACCTCCAGGTTGAAAGAACGCTTACAGAGGTATTTATAGATTGTCCACCAAAAAAGTTTTCACATCTGTGAGATTTGAACCCAATAATCTAACCCTTTTAAGCTAACTATTTTACCAACTGGACCAACCTTTGTTGGTTTTGAAGATGGATAAATGTATATAGCCTTACCCTAGCAAACGGAGAGGTTGTTTTTAGGGATTTAACTTTAACCTCAAAGTCACATTACAATAATTTTACCATTGCTCTAAGGCTCGCCTCTAAAAGCATTATAATCAAAACAAACCTCACAAATCAAAACAATACTTATAGATTATTAACGAACAACTACAAGCTCCTCATATCAATAATATAATTCAAAGCACATTCTCATATCATTATAAGGACTATCCTGAATGTTAGGGACCGATATTTTCAATGATTTATCATAAGAATTGAGTCAAAGTTCAAGGAATAAATTTTAATCATGCCAAAATTATAGGGATTGAGTTCTACCGAGTTAAAATTTAGGGGTTAATTTTTAATGAGCCAAAACTATAGGGATCAAATAATAAATTTTCCCTAAACTGACTTTATTAATTAAAGTATAGGTTCTAGTGAAAAGTGACCAACCCACGTGCTGAAGCTCTTAGTTACTTGGAAGCAGAAGGATGAGTAAGGCATAAAAGGATAAATTATTAGATTATTATTTAAATCTGATAGGTTTTGATGAGATGGAAAAAAGAGACAGCTTCCAAAAAAGAATGAAACAAGTGTGTCCCACATTATTAAGAGCTTGTTATTTTTTTGAACATTGAAGCAATGTGACATGGGAAAGGAAAGCTAATTGTGGTGGTAGAACTAGAATACAAGTTCATAGATCAAAGCCAAATGACAGCCAGGAATTGTAGTTTAGGTTGGTGTTGCTGGAGTCCATTTCTCCTAAATTTGCGCCACATGACTTGGCTGTCCCAAAGTCCAACCAATTCTTTTAATTAGTATAATGTGGGGTCCCCCTTCTTGTTGTCTGTAAAGTCTTTAATTAAAGGTAAACAATAACTGCTTAGGTTAGAAATAAGATCGAATCCGTAACTTCCTACCCTCGTTCGGTCCTAATTATAGGAGCTATTTAATTGATTTTGGGGGATTAAGGAGAGGAGTTAAATTAGTTAATTTTACTCATTTTCCTAAAATACCATTATATAAATTTAAAATGACATAAGTAAGAGTGAATTACAACCCCGCGACATATCTCTCCAACCAATTTTCCTTTCCACACGTTTTCTAATTGAAATAATGGTCTTGCTATATAAACATATATGTGTGTGTGTATGTGTATACATATAGATCTATCCACACACACACACATTGATAATAAGTATAAATAGGGGGATTATAGGAAAAATTGACAAAAGTTAAAACTTGCTCTTATAATTAGGACCAAAACCAACTCCAAAATGTATTCCTATAATTAGAACCGAATGGAATATTTATTAGAGGAGCTTACATGCCATCTGGCTATATGACTATTTGCGTCTTTAATTAAGTTATCCTCCTTAGTGAGACCTTAGAGTTTGGGAATCAGGAAAATTTTGGAAATTTTGGATTTTTAATTTTGAAAATTATTGAAAAATCCATCATTGCAAATTGTATTAATCTAAGGTACTAAAGAACATAGATCTATGAATGGGTATATAACTCGTCTTCAGTGTTCAGTGGGTGCAATTTTTCTTCAACCGTGTGGAACATTATTATAAGTTTCTTTTAATAGGATTTTGCAGTCCTTAATATAGATTTCTTCAAACGTCATTAATACTTATTTGTCAATTTTACCTTTGTAATTATCATTTAAATGTGATTGTTTGCATTTTTTCTATGCTTTAAAACTTACTCCATCTGGTCTTTATTATAAGGCACCAAGCCACCAACTAACAATTTTCGCAAACCAATTAAATCAGTTAAAATCAATAAGTTATCATATAATTTAAGTAACTTCTAATATTACCCCCACTAATTGCACTAAACAACTAATTTTGTAATGGATTTTTTCTTGCAATTTTCCCTTTTTCTTTTGAAAATTCTCAATATGACTGATATAAGGGTAAAAGAAGGCTGAAAGCTAAAGAAATTAAGAAAGAGAAGATTGGCCTACGTGAAATACATTATTCTAAGTCCATAATAAATTATTTTAATGGTTCAAAGTATATAGTCAAGAATCAAGAATTATGCACAATCACCCGTTTATTATTGTCACAGATTGAGAATAAAACCTCAAATCATTTGACAACTTTGGAAAACACTCATTCCCAAAGTCCTATTGTAATATTTTATCAGAATCGTCTCTCCTAATTTTCTTTGTTTTTTTTGGGTCCCAAGGGTTCAGAAGCTAAGGCATGTCCAAGCACCATTTAAGTATTGGTTAATCTTGTCTTTTACCCAAAAAGAAAGTACAAGAATATAAAACCAAACATATGATGTTGAAGGTTAAATTTAAGTAACATTAAGACATTCTCTTGTGTGATTTCATATTCCTTCATCAAATAAAAAAACATGTAATCAAACACAGAAGGTAGAAAAAGGCTCTCAAAGCATGCTCTACGCATAGCCCAAGAGGTTTATTTAAAAAAAAAAAGACAATTCTCAGAAGCAGATCTCACAACACATAGGGTGAATAATAAGCACAAGAGAAGTTTAAAAAAAAAAAAAACTCAAACTTTTATGTTTATTATATGTTAGATTCAGCTGGTACAGTTAAATTTTAGTTTTCACAGGCTTCTTGTCTCAGTGTAAATACCAATTTCTTGTAATGACAAATAACAATGGGGTTGGAACAAAATGCTTCATCATTCTCTTTCTAGCATTTCAATTACAAGGGGTTATAGTGAAACTGACAAAACTAAACAAGCTTGAAACCCTTAAAAACATGACCAAACATAAAAAGCTTCACAAATGAACTGGATTCACAGGTTATTATTACTATTATGCCTAGAATTTCTCAATCAGAAGAAGTAGACAACCTATCCAAAGCATCAAGAACATGCCTCATTGTTGGTCTCTTCTCGGGGCTGCTATGGACACAAGCCATTGCGATCTTCAAAACTGCGATGATCTCCTCTTCCTTATCTGCGTCCTCTTCTGGGAGATACGGGTCTATTACATCTGAGAGTGGCTTCTTATCCTCAATGCAGAACTGAATCCATTGGACAAGGTCCATTTCCGAGTTTCCCACATGGACAATGGGCAACCTTCCCGTGATCATCTCTATCAAAATCACACCATATGAATATACATCCCATTTCTGCGATGGCTTCACCACTTTCAATGCTTCCGGAGCCTGGTAACCAGTTCCCAAAACATTAGCTGAGACTTCTGATGCAGAGAAGCTCTTTTGCCTCTCATGGGGTTTCTCAGCAGCGACTCGGTTGGATTGCAAGGTTGGAGACCCTCCAGCAATATTTGCAAGTCTTCCAAGTCCAAAATCAGAAATGTGGGGTTCCATGTTATTCCCAAGCAGTATGTTACTTGGTTTCAGGTCTCCATGGACATACTTTTTGGGGCTAAACTCATGCAAGTAGACCAATCCTTTCGTGATTCCTTTCATGATTTGCAGCCGAACCGACCAAGAAATTGGCGTGAATGCAACTATTCCAGCCTTCCCTGATGACATTGAATCAAATTGTTAGATAGTATAATTATTCATAAATGCAACTACTTGCAGTTCAAGCTTTCAAACTCACCTGGTATTTGACATAAATAAGGAACAGTGTAAGATTTAAAGGCAAAAAAAGAAGAAAGAATCTATCAAATTACCATGAATTGCTGTAGCAAGATTTCCATTGGGTATATAATCATAGATGAGAAGTTTCTCGTCAACAGACCAGTAATAAGCTCTAAGGGTAACAATGTTAGGATGCCTTAATCTTCCTATTGCTTCAACTTCTGTTTGGAATTCTTTAAACCTTTGAGAACCGCCTTCGCCTAATCTTCTCACAGCTAAGATAAGCCCATCTTCAAGCACCACCTTGTAGACAATGCCTATTCCACTCTTGCCCAAAACAAAAGCTGAAGCCTTGAGAAGCTCATCCAAATCAAATGCCACTTGAGAATCTAAGGGAACAAGATCATATTGCTCAGCATTATCCGATAAGGTCTCGGATTCATCCTTTCTGAAGCAAAAACACTCTTTCCTCCTTCCTTTCTCTCCCTTCTCAAAACCAGCTTCATCCTCATTATCCAGATTAAACCCACAAACCCTTGAGTAGCAGTAAGAGAACAACAAACCCAAGAGACAAATTCCAACTATATCACCCACAACAATGCCTATAATAGAACCCTTACTTAACCCTTTGGTCTTCTCATTTCTCCCATAAGGATTATTAGAATCTCCAGGTGGGTAGTTATCTGGCAGAAATGGAAATGAGGAAGGCGAACTAGCACCAGGAGTTTCTGAAGAACAAGGCTTTTTCAAAGGAGGTCCACAGAGACCAGAGTTGCCTATAAACGCTGTTGGTCCTCTGTTCATCAAAGCACCATTTTGTGGTATAGGACCACTCAAATTGTTGAAAGTAAGATCAATGTAAACCTTCTCAGGCAAATTACCAAGGCTGGGTGGGATTGAGCCAGAAAAACTATTATGAGATAAATCTACAGTTCCTTGTAGGCTAGATAGGTTCCCCATATCACTAGGAATTGAGCCATTGAAGTGATTGAAAGCAAGGTCAAGTTTTTCCAGAGAGAGCAAATCAGCACCAAATCGATCCGGAAGAGGACCAGTGAAATTGTTGTGATTCAGAACAAGGGTTCTGAGTCTCTTGCATTGGACAATTGAAGCAGGTAAAGACCCATTGAAGAAATTTTGAGATAAATCTAAGGTTTGAAGGTACCTGAGCTTCCCAATCTCTTGTGGAACAGGCCCAGAAAAGGAATTGCCATAAAGGACTAAACTTTGAAGCCCCTGTGCTAGGAATAGCTCAGGAGGCAACTTCCCAAAGAGCTTATTGTTCCTAAAATTCACATGGCGAAGCTGAGAAAGAGATCCGAGAGAAGAAGGAAGCGAGCCGTAAAGCTTCCTCTTTGGGATACTCATAGAAATAACTCTTTGTTCCTTGCATATAACACCATTCCACGAACATGGGTTTTCATCAGAAGAATTCCAGTTACTCATAGACCCTTCTGGGTCTGTAATGGACTGTTTAAGAGCCAAAAGGACATAGCCTTCATCATTTAGAGAAATCACAGTTGAAAGATGATTACAGAGAAGGAGAAGAAACAAGAAGACCAAAGGAAGCATCTCCAACTAATAAGTGACCGTTGGAGAGAGCAAATCAAGAACACTGAGAAGGAAGACGAAGACTGAAGAAAAAGAAGATCAAGAACAGTGTGGGATTTTCCCTTTATTTCCGCAGCAGAAAACTAAATAAGTGAAAGCAAAAGGAGTTGAACGAAGAAAAAGGGATAATGAAAGGTTAACGAATAGTGACGGAGAAGAAATAGAAGTGTGGAAAGGGGAAAAAAGTTAAGCTCACCGAGACGAAGGCCTCGGGGCGATACACACTCATTTTCATTTTATTAGGACCAATGAAAGAGGCAAAAAAGGTTGGTGAGCGTGAGAGAGACGATAAACTGAGACGTGGTCAAGAGTATATGAAAAAATCGCGATAATTTAGGAGGGGTCCATAGTCCAGAGAAGGAGAGGGCACATTGTACAGGCAGGCTCGTGATAAGTGAAAGACGCTTCTTCTCTTTTCTCTAACCAGAAGAATAAAGGACACTTCTTTATCATAATACCGTCCTCTAGGATAGAGCAATGTAGAATACAATATCATATTACTGTCTAATTGAGCGTTTGCTTTGTTCTGAGCAAAAAAATTGAGCGTTGGGTCTTATATATATCATTTTCTTCCTCAAACTATCATTCCCAGTTTAATATTTTTTCAACGCTGTCTAGTTTATAACTCCATAAATAAGGCTTAACTTCAAAAATATGTTACTACTTGTGTAGAACTCAAAATGCTACATAATTTATATATTTAGAAAGCCCTATATGTCTACTTTATTCATGTAAAATTTCATAACTTTATGTAAAATTCGGTTAAACCGAATTAACCCAAAAACCGAACCGAAATAATTCGGTTTTTCGGTTTGGTTTTTAACATGTGCATATTTCGTTTTTCGGTTTTAACCGAAAACCGAATGCTCACCCCTAACCAAGATCATGAGAGCAGGGTTCGAGACACATTTATAAAACCTCTGCCTGGCTAAACCCCCAACTACAAAAGTCCTAATAAAAAATTATATTAAAATATGATAACAGGTGAATTTTTTTTTTTTTAAATGGAAAATATATTAATTTTAATAAAATTAATAATAAAAAATGAAATACAGCGTCTACATTTGGAATTAGAATTATGTATAACTTGTGGAGAATTGGAGATTATTGCAACCAA
Organism: Acacia pycnantha; assembly: GCA_025563575.1. Taxonomy (NCBI): domain Eukaryota; kingdom Viridiplantae; phylum Streptophyta; class Magnoliopsida; order Fabales; family Fabaceae; genus Acacia; species Acacia pycnantha. The sequence continues at coordinate 3,069,791 of JAMWYP010000016.1, forward strand.
AGTGAACAGTGATGATGATTGTAGGCTTTTGCCTCTGTACCGTTTTTTTTTTTTGATAAAAGCCTCTGTACCGTTAAGGAGACATAATCATAATTATGTCCTCTTTTTGCTCTCCATTTTTCTAATCACCATCCTACCCCTAATTTTCCATTTATTAAATAAATCACAGCCTCATTGAGAATAAATAATTAAAATTCAGTTAGTACTAACTCAGACCCCATAGTGTCAATATCCTTATTTATATGTAAGTTCGTTGTTATGGGTTAATCTATGTTAAGGCATGCCTTCAAAAATTAAAGGACACTTACTAAAGTACATATGAATTGCCTACAACTGGGTCCTAATATTTACAACGGGATTTAAATTCACGATATTATAGGTTATAAGTCAACTTCTTTCTAGCTTACTAAACACATGTATTCTTTTAACATGGGTAATCATGTACACAACGTACTATCGAATATTAAATATAGGCACAATTCTTATACCCAACTCGTGTAATACTTTTTGTGATAGCTACAAGGCCCGTTTAAAATAGCAGTGGTAAAAGTGTCTTTTGTTTCTAATAGACTTTTTATGATATTTTTTTCTACTGGATTTTTCCTAATGTAATCACTTCTGATGGGCTCTTTTTGGCTTATGATGCTTTCCCAAACAGACTCAAGGGTATGTTTGGTTTGAGGGGAGGGAGGGGGAGAGAAAAAAAAGGAGGGGAGAAGAAAATATGTGGGCCCCACTACACTCAATTTTCAAAAAAAAATTTCCCTCCTCTCATTTTTTTTTTCTCCCCCTCCCTTCCCTCTCCTGCCCTTCCTTCAAACCAAACATACCCTTAATGTGACTTTTACAATAAAAATTACTTTAATTTATGTAGAGCTAATCACCTGATTAAGAATTAATGACTTTTCAGTGGTCCCCACAGCATGACACGATGTGAACTTTGCTTCTCGTCGCACTTACAGCTCGCCGATGTATAGAGAAGTGTGATTCCATGTGTACTCCTATTTTTTTATTTGGCGTAAAAGGCAACGGGATAAGTTCAAAAAAGAAATAGAAAATAAATAAATATAAAATACTAGGAGTATTTCTTTCCCGTAAAAGGCAATTAGAGACGTTGCAAAGTCGAAATATCACGAAACGAGAAGAAGATAGGGAGATAAATTGGGGAGAAAAGAGTGAGCGTGAAGGTGTATGATTAGCCGTTTGAGAGGCACCCACCCACAAAAGAAGAGGCCGTGTGGGGGATATGTAGGGAAAAAGTAATATTTGGAGGGCCTGCGTGTAAATATGAGAAAGGTTAGGCTTAGGTGTCCTCTTCCTATGTGGTCCAACTTGTAACCACCTCTCCATCGCGCGTGCTCTTTCTTTCATCTCCCCGCCTTTTTACCCTTTTTCTTTTTTATACAGTTTATTTTCTCTTACTTTGTTTTTTAGATTATAAACTTTTACTGGTCACGATCAGACCCTTAAGGGCCGTTTGGATTAAAGGAGAGGTAAGAAAGAAACGGAAAGGAAAAGAATAGAATAGAAATAAGGAAAAATATTTTGCCACCAACGTGTTTGATTTGTGCCGAAGATGGATTAACAGGAAAATTTGTATTTAATTGAAATAAAATGAGATAAAGAAATGAATTAAAAGACCATTTTGCCTCTACATTAGAAACATTATTTTAAAGGCTATAAAACCCACTTACCCTATATTGTAGTTAGGGATGGAAATAGGTCAGGTCAGGCTTTGACTAAATAGGCTTAAGCCTATAATGGTGGTAGAAGGTCTGGGCCTAGGCCTGAGCCTGAATTTATACCTTTTTTTAGGCTCAGGCCTGAGCCTTCATAAGGCCTGGTCGAGCCTGAAACATTTTTAAAGGCCTACTTACAATGTAGGCCTTTAAAAAGGCCTCATATTGTAGGCCTGGAAGGCCATAAATAGGTTTTTGTACACTTTGAGCCTATCAAAATTATATAAATATAAGCTTTTAGTAAAATATAATAATGAAAAATAATAAATATTATATTATTTATATGACATAAATATAATTATATTTATTTAATGTGTAAGCAGGTCAGGCCTGAAGGCTTACAGCCTAGGCCTTAATAAAATAGGTCTGACCTATTTACACATTTGGGCCTTTAAATAGGCCTTGACCTAGCCTTTTTAACAAACAGGTCAACCCTGACCAGGCCCTAAACAGGCCCGGCTGTAATCCGCTTGATAGGGACCTAACCTATTTCCACCCCTAATTGTTGCTCACTCCCCATAAAACACTTGAAACAGGTGCCACTGGTGGGAGGGAAGATAGTCAAGTGCCATCGGAAAGTGAACGCTGGCGGGGAGCTGGTGGAGGGGGAGATGCCAGTTTTTTCTTCTTGATTTATTTTATCTCTTTCTAATTTCTCTCTCTTATTGCCACTTATCAAGCTTTTGAACAATTTGTTTGCTCCTCTGTTTGAGTCCAAAATTTGCTTATGAATGAATGTTATTGGACAACCTGGGAAATTTGCATCCCCTGATAGTTCAAGCTTCTCATTATGATCCTTAGATATTATTTATATTCTAATGATTGTATGACTACATGTGATAAGAGAGCTACAAATTTTTATTACATCGTTCTAAACCTAATTTCTCTCACTTCCATTATCTGAATGTGACTATGACGAAAATAGAGGAATGAATCTTATAAATGCTTGTTAACATGTAAAGTATAAGTGAACTTGGCCTTATATGGCTCACATCAAATAGAGTTTGGCTGAAGAAGAAATATATAAGTCAATATATAAAGAAGAAGCATATATAAGTTGAAAAGTACACATATTATAAGTGAACTCTGCCTGCCACTATTTTCTCATAATGTAACAAAGCAATAACCAAGAGATACCCACCAGTCGCTTGTAGTCATACATGAATGAATGAAAACAACTTTAACCACATGTGTGTGATTGGTGGCTCATGGTTATGTGTGACCAAAATAACTTTGCTCTTAATCATTACATACCCATCACCCTCATGTAGTCACATCTACTTTGTGTGGTCTAATTTAACTAATGTGAACATCATGGTTATGAGATAGTTTTATAACTTCGTTGTTAACTGTTGAGCACCCACCAACCGCATATGGGCAAGCCTGCTTCCCTTATGTGCAATATCACATATTCAACTCATAGTTCACCACATGGGAACTTCATGGTCAGTGCTTACTCGACCAAGTTGTCTCCTTGCCATGGAGTTCCCACCATTTGCTCGACTCAACTCCAGCAGCCAATGGCATCCTCGCTTAACTCAATGCAAAAAAACATGGACTCTCAGCGCATCACATTCAAAGCAAACAATAAGAGAAAAATTAAAAAAAAATATGGAGAAGAAGCAACTCACATGTTCTTCAAGATGCAGTGTCATGCTGAAAAGTTGAGTCTCACAATATTGGGGTTTAAGCTTTTCAATCACACCCATGTATTTTTTGAACTATTAATCCAAGAATTGATTATAAGTTATTTTTTTTCCCCAATGTGAAACATGGTGGAAATGATTTATAATAGGACCAAAGAAGTAGCTATAGACTTACAATTTAATTGTGGCTTAACTTTAATTTATTCATGACAAACTTATCCTGATATAAATTTAATATATATTTTTTAAAAAGAAAAGAAAAGAATGATAATTATATCACAAAAACTTATTTGATTATATTTAAGTTTTTAAAAACTTTCCTACAAAATGAGTTGTAGGTATGAATTTATATATATGTAATGTGAGAATCACAATTACAAATAACTAAAAGTTGACTTAAATATTTTATTTATAATTTTTATTTTCATATTTTTAGGTGGTTGAATTCATATTAACAACTTATTTTTTATTATAATATTCTAATATCTAATTATCATTAAATTGAATATTTGGCCTAGGTTCATTCATCTATATTAATGTGTCAGTGCTTTGAGTTGTTAACTGTTTGTTTAGCAAGTAAAATAAAATAAAATTGGCATCCTCCATGAACGAAAACTTTAATTATTAACAAAATAATTAAGTTTAACCACTTGAGTCATTTATCATGTAAATTAAATGAATATATAAAATGGAAAATATGCACAAATATGTGTCATTTATAAAGTATGAGTAATAATTAATTACAAATCATATTCATCCCCAAGAAAAATTAATTAATTTTATTGGAAAATATCTCTTATTGTTTTTTAAGAAATTTAAATTTAAGTGGGATCTTAAAGTTAGGAAAAGCAGGAACATAGTGAGAAATAATTTCTTTGGATGGAGCCCCTATGTAAAAGGCATGTTTTCCCCTTTACAACGAGTCTGGTTTCTCTCCATATCTCATTTCTGCTCATCCTTCATCATCTTTAAATCGTGGCCGTCGAAATCTCGATCCAAGGGCCCATAACAATTTTTAAAAACACCGCATGCGGTGTTTTTAAAATTATTCGAGCCTTGGATCAAGATTTCAACTGACCACGATGAAACTCATGAGAGATAATGTGAAAACTGATCATGAGAGAATCCTCTTCCCTTTACAACCCCCAACATTCATTCAGAACCGTGTTGATTAAAGCTTCGCCTTTCAACGTACACATTTCAATAATTCATGCCATGCATGTACCTAATGGATTTGGTGCAATAAGTAAGGGTTACTAAAATGCTCCCACTAGTCTTTTTTTTTTTAAGAAAAAAATAAAAAAATAACTATTAAAATCACACGGTTTTAAATGTTAGTTAAAAATAATAAATATATAAAAATGTACTTGTCTTTCCAATTAAACCCTTACTTATAAAAAGGGTGTATATGAGAAATAATGAGTGAACATTTATTGCAAAATAAAAAATTTATTTAATGCAGGCAAATTAGAAAGACTAATTTAAAATTCCAGACATATGTCATTTATTCTTTATATTAAGGACCATTCATATGAGAGAGAATATTCATTATAAAAAGACCAAAGCAAGAGTAAGCGGCATAATGGTCTCGGGTTCGAGCCTCGTGAATGCAGAAAAGTCACTGGGAGACTCACCCACCATAGCTAGGTGCGCGACCCGGTCGGATTCGGATTAGTCGTGGCAAAACTCGAATACCGGATGGGCAAAAAATAATAAGTGAAAGTGTTATATATATAAAAAAGATACTAATTAGAATTATTAAAATAAGTTAAGTTAGTTGTATCAAAAAAAAAAAAGTTAAGTTAGAGTGTTGACAAGTTCATTTTATGTTGTAACAAGTTATATTTCTGATTTTATTTATAAGTCACTTCCAACATTCCAACATGGCAACATGTTTTTACACACCAAAAAAAAAAAAAAATTCAACTTTATTAATTCTATTTCAAAATTCAACAAAGTTTCAAATTTATCCATATTTAATATACATTGTAATCCATAAGAACAAAATTAGTATAATAATAAATGAAAAGTAAAAATGAACATCTAGAAGAGTAAAAATGTGCATTCACATAAAAAAAATTAATGATATTGTAAAACTAAATGAAATCTTGGATGAGAGAAAAGACTAAGAGAAGAGAAAACACATGTGCAAAAATCGCTTTCTAGACCAGAAAAAAATCTTTTTTAGACTGGTTCTGATTCAATCTCGATACAACCGATAAAGTCTGTTATTTTTAAGAACGGCTGAACAAACAGTCTTAAAAAATATTTTCTAAATCGGTTATTTAAATATCAAGTTTAAAAGGTTAGACTTTTTAAACTGGATTTATACATAAGAGTCTTAAAAGTCCATCGCCTCCAAGAAGCTACACTGTGACGATGGCATAGTCGATGCTGTCTTTCACCTCGAAATTGACAAAGTGGTATTGGGAAAATTCAAAGGAGCCTTCAATCTCGTTGAGACTTGAGAGTGTAGGTGAGGCGCATCATGAGCTTGGTCTTTTGGAACTCCATTGGCCCGTTCTTGTTCATGCTCTTTGCTTTCACGGACTTAAGGCAGAATTTCTTGGCATTGTATTATCTTGGTCCTAATTATAAGATCTAGTTGACTTTTTTTGGAGAAATTAATGAAGCTAAATAAGTTATTTAATCATTTTATATGTTTTGTATCCTTAAATTATATATTAATTTATTAGTCAAATTAATTAACTTGAAGAAAAAAATAAAAATAAAATATTCTAAAGTATTTTAATTAACTTCTCTAATTTAAAAAAAAAAAAAGTATAAATAAGACGAGGAAAGTAATTTTCAGGCTTGAAGGCGAATGATTCAACGGCTTTGGTCCGAGATGACCATCCAACTTCGCCGAAATTATTAAGTGTAAAAAGACGTCGGACCAAAACAGATCCAATGATTCAACTTCGCCGTCGATGGCGTGTCCGTTGCCTTATTCGTTTGACTTCCAAGTAGGTCTAGCTTTGTATTTTGTCATAGGTGAAGCGTTTCAGGACATCCTCGATGTTTGCTCCTTGAGAAGAAGAAATCAAATATTAGCAGACTTGACTAAACCGTAGAAGCAGAAAAAAAAAAAAAAAGTAAATGAGTGAAAAAAATAAGAGTAGAGGAGGCGAGAGCCACGCCGCAAATTTTGGGAAGAATAAATTTAGATGTAAAAGACTAAAAAGGACATAAAGTTTATGAAAATAAAAATAGATAATATATTATTGAGAATTATTTAAAAATGCTAAACCACTAATTAGGGAAAAATCACTTGAAAATTGAACTTTAAGAATGATTTGAATTAGGGTACTATCATAATTTTTATATAAAAATTTACCAAGTAATTCTCACTAATTAAATTTCTTATTGGGATTCCCCTAATTTCCCTTAATTTTTATTTTTTTTTCTTGGCAAACTTTTATAAACATCAGATTATTTAAATATTGGGAAATAATTTTATCTTTTACCACTTTGACCCTTATTATAAGTTCATTTTAACTAATTCTCTTACATCTTTCTTCTCTTTTTGTATTTCTAATAAGAATTACATAATGATAAAATTGGAAAACAAATAATTATTAACCTTTAAGTGAAATTATATTTAGGATGACAAATTTCATCTACAAGAATTTATAATAAGAACGATAGTGGCATTTCTAACCCCAACATGATAGAAATTTCAATAAAAAGGTGGGACCAACATCTTTCTTCTAAAAGGCATTTAGTTGGCACAAGTGGTAAACGACTTGTGTCGCTTAAGCAAAGTCTCGAGTTCGAGCCTTATGAATACAAAAAAGCCCTGCTGGGAGACTCTCCCATAGTCAGGTACGCGATGCGAGTCGGATCTTGATTAGTCAGGGCGAAACGGTAGGAGGTTTGCAACCAATGGCGAAAGTATGTTATAGGTCTAAACTGACCTTCTCTTATCTTATGTATTTATATCTATATATTATATAATATTTTATTTTGACCAATAATTTGGCCTCAGCTAATCTCTTATCTTTTCTATAATTATACTTTTTTTTATTATGACCAAGGTAGTTAAAATCAAGATTTTACGTAAATTGAAAGAGGGATAAAAAATCGTAAAACGTAAAATCGTAACGTAAAAAATCGTAAAAACATAAAAGCGTTTGGAAAATTAGTAAAATTGTTTTAATGAAAAAAAATCATAAAAACGTAAAATCGCAGTGATAAATCGAGATTTTAACTACCATGATTATGACAATGTTTGGTTCATTACTCATTGGGTTGTAATTAAGAGGAAAGTAAAATTATTGTTTGAGATACCTACTGAAAAGGTTAGTATCATCTTATATCCGGCGATGTTCATCTTCATTTTAAGGACTAAATAAGTATTCAAAATCACTTCTTTTCACCTCACTCCTTTTATTAAAGTAATTCTATGTATTTTTCTCTTTCTGATGAGGGAAATATTGTGTTGATTAATAAAAATTTTGGGGTTATGATTTTGGGAGAGTCTTGAGTTTTGACAACAAATAACTATATATATGTAGAGGATAATTAATGATTAATTTTAATCGGTTTGTATTTATTATTTGGTTGTCTTATGATTTATAATGAATTTCTCTTTTTAAAAAATGATTATAATAGGTTATTTGTTTAGCTGAAATTGGATTAGATTTGTGTGTTTTTTAAAAAATATTTTTTGGGGTTCATATTATATTTCTTTTATTTTCTCCATTCTTTTTAGGTAGATGGAATGCGCATTTAAGTGTTAGTTTTGTGGATTAAGTAGTACTACAAGAATTAATGTTTAGTGACAAAAGATACTAATTAACATCGACAACAATATATATTTTGGGTCAACAAATTTGTTGTAGGTTGAAAAAGATAAGTAAGAATAAATAGAAAAGCATATATGTGTTCTTTAAGAAGAAAATAACTTCAAAAAGTGATATTTCTAAAAAAATAATTTCTGAAAATGATGACCTTGTAAAGAGTTTCCTTCCAAACGTTATAGAATTTTGTTTATATGTTATCTTTTGATTTATAATTATCGGTTATTATTTATTTTTATTTTTAATGTTATGCGACATTATTTAGTAAATAGTTCAATATGTTTATTTTTTGGCCCGGACTAAAATAATTTCCTGATTCCGCCCGTCTTTGCAACGCTTTGTCAAACACACATACACACACTTACTTTATATACTATAAACTATGATTAAAAAATTATTTTTAAAAGTTCCAATCACCATTACAAACAAACTATTGAAATTTCTATCATGTTGGGTTTAGCTCTTTAAGCCCACTTGCACACAATTGCATATTAGTTCCAAACCCTCTTTCCCCGATGTAGTCATCTAGTATTGGATCTTGTCCGGTAATCACTTCTACTCCTTGACCTTGACCTGTGTTTGTTTGTTTTAACTTTTTAAAAGAGTTTTTATAGTGTTTGAGGTAAGTATTTTCAAAAATACTTGAAATATCATTTTATTTGCACTTTGAGAGAGGCAAAGGATCTCAAGTTCTCATAGTTATCTGATTTATTATATAGCTCAGATAGTTGAAATTTTGGGATTTCTTCCGCATCAAACACACATGATTGATTCACAAGGAATGAACCAACAAATTTTTACTTTTGATGGATGGTAAATTTTTTTTTGGTTGATGAATAACATGTTTTTTTTTTTTTTGCATATAATTATGTACTCAACGGGCACCGACCTCACCGATATGTTTATTGGGCCGAGCTAAGGTGGGATCATCCATAATGCGCAATATACAATTGCACAAAGAAAAATTGTCTCTCGGTCACAATTATATAGCATATTTAACCGATTTTGAGAAGATTAATGAAATAAGTTAAATTAGTTAATTTTACTTATTTTCCTAAAATGTCCTTATATAAATTTAAAATGACATAAGTGATAGTAAATCAATAGCTCCTACCACATGCCTCTCCAACCTATTTTTTTCTACATGCTATCTAATTAAAATAATGGTCTTATTATATATACATATATATACACATATATCGATGACACATATAGGCACACACACCCCCATACACATATAAACACACACACACACAAAAAGATATACATGTATATATCGAATAAATTTAGTTATATTTGTACATATATCTCTGTGTGTGTGTGTATATATCTGAATAAAATTAGGTATATTTGTACATATATCTGTGTGTGTGAATAAAATTAGTTATATTTGTACATATATCTGTGTGTGTGTGTGTTACCATTCTCCAAGTGTTTATATTTGTACACACACATATTGACAAACACACAAATATACATGTGTGTGTGTGTGTGTTACCATTCTCCAAGTGTTTATATTTGTACACACACATATTGACAAACACACAAATATACATATATGTACACACATATATATGTGTGTGTGTGTGTGACTATATATATTTGTGTGCATACACACTCACATAAAATATATATGTGTAGACACACACACACACAAAATATATGTGTGTAGACACACACATATATACATACATAGACACACACACATATATATGTGTGTGTCTATAGTGTCTATAGATATTTGTGTGTAGACACACACATATATACATACATAGACACACACACAAACATATAGTATACGCGTCCACATACATATACTCAAAAAAATCAAACACATTTGAGAGAATAAAATAGAGGTATTTTAGGAAAAAATTGACAATTATTAGAATGTTGTCCTATAATTATGACCAAAATCAACTCTCAAATGTTGTCTTATAATTAGAATTTGGAGGGAGTATATTTTCTTTGTACAAGTGTTAAGTGATTTATGTCAAATTTTTTTGCACAAAATCCCTTCTAAAACTAACGAGGTTAGTACAAGTGTTAAGTGGTTTATGTTACTTAATCAAGGTCTCAAGTTTGAATATTGTGAATGTATAAAAGTCAAGCACCGTTGGAAGACTCCCTCACCTTAGCCCCTAGCTAGAGACTTTCCGAAACTCTCCCACTATACTCAGGTCCCACCATACTCGGGTGCATGACGTAAGTTGGATCCGGATTAATCAAAGTAAAACTTTGAATACTAGATGAACAACCAAAAGAAAAAAGGGTCACTTCTAAACAATCAAGCCAAAGGAGTTAGTAGTGTCTTGAACTAAAGTTTAAATTAAATTTTTATTGAAAAAGATGTTCATATTTAGCATTTGACAATACCTCGAATAGAAAGATACCAGAGCCTAGTAGGAAAAAAAAAAAGTCCCTTCCAAACAAGAATTGCACAAGTCAGGGATTAATTCCCAAATCTAATTTTGATCTAATGATTTAGCTCCAAGTCCAACTCTGACCATTCGAGTTTGTTTATATTCTGCCACTTTGGCCACAGAAGTTTCAAGGCAAGCAAATATAGAAATCCACTTTCATTGATTTACCTAACATCGCGATTTGTCTTATCTTCCGCTGAGAGAATCATCGAACGCTGTAGAGAAATCGGGGAAGAAAATGACGGACGCTTGTATCCGAGCCGTTGTAGAAGCCATACACTCGAGTCCATACCAGGCCGTCATCTATCTCTCCGGCGGAGCTTCTCTGGTTCTCTCCCTCCCTCCCTCCCTCCCTCTCTCTCTCTCTCTCTCTCTCTCTGTGTGTGTGTCATTATGTTAGTGTCTACCTGTGATAGACAATGTTGACCCAGTTTGTAATCGGAGCCATCTTGAACCTGATCAGGTATTGGGTTCGTTGCTTTCAGTTCCTGGTGCTTCAAATACAGTGCTTGAAGCTGTGATTCCTTACTCCAGGATGTCAACGATCCAGTTGCTTGGCAAGGTCTATGTTTGAATTGTTCTTCTGAGCGATCCAATTTATGTTTCTTAAATGTTTAATGTTGTTACTGTTGTCTTCGTTCTTCCAGATTCCTTCTCAGTTTTGCAGTCAACAGACTGCTGAAGAGATGGCTTTGTTGGCTTACAATCGTGCTCTTAAGCTCTCCAGACCAGGTCAACTAATATAAATTAAACTTATTCTCTTGGGTTCAGTTTTGGTCCTGTAAACATTTGATAGTTAATTTTGACAACACGTTGCTATTCCAATCTGTTTCTTCTTTATTATTGCCGAGTGATATGGCAAAATTTCTGTCATGTGAGTTGGATGATTTGGACATGCTTTTAAATGTGTATGGTTTGCCTCATCAGGTTCCCCAGTTCTTGGTGTGTGTTTCACTGGTTCTTTGGCTACTACGCGTCCAAAACTTGGGGAGCATAGGTAATATATATTTTCAAGTTATCTGCAGAACTGATTAGTGTGCCTGACTCTATTCAGCCTAGGAAAAGCTTGTGATGGTTGATCTTCTTTGCCTAACTCTCAAAGTAGTAAGTTGTTAATCAGAAAATCACATTAATATTAGTTGCCAACTTGCGGGTTTATTGCCACTGGTGGTTCAATTCTTTGTTGGCATAAATTGTTAAGAACTTTATCTAACTAGGTACTTCATCTAGGGGCGGTTCTTTTATTTCTTATGGCGATAAGTCTACAAGTTAGTCTTGCAAAACTTAGCCGGCAAATTATTAAAAAGGACAAGTACATAATTGAGTGAGGGTTAGAGGTTAGGTAGAAAAAAGTTAGGTGTTACTAAATCATTTTGTGTGAGGATATTTTTTACTTCAAGAGAATAACTTTCTGCTTCACGGGAGAGATTAAAGTTTTTTGTTGTATAGTAGCCTACTGTTCTTAATTCTTGGCTTTCAATGTGGATCATATAATTTACTTTTCCTTAGCTGCACAGTGAGTATGTTGGCCATTTATAATGATACTCCAAAAACTTGACTCAATACAAGCTGATAGCAACTGTGGTTAGAAGTTGTAAATATATTGTAAGGACTAAGGACGTTTGACCTTGTAACTTGGTCTCATTTTCTTTATAGAGGTCCTTTACAGATCATGCTTTCACTTTATCTCACTAAATGTAGCTCCTGATTGCATGAGTTTTTGGCCTCTTAATCCCACATAAACTTCTTCGTTTCTATTCATTTGTAGATTTTATATGTCAACAAGAACAGCTGACCGTTTATGGATGTCAACAGTGACCTTGGCCAAGGTACTGATGGACCTGAATGTTCTAGATGTTCTTGTTTTGATCAAGAACTAGAGAATTTAATAATGGAAAATACTTTGGTCAAGTTTCTTATATATATTCATTATGTCAAGTTTTCCAATCACATGTAGTCATGTGTCCTATTTTTGAAATATTATTATTTAACTATAAACCCACAAGAAAAAAATAAGACACATGATCATATGTGATTGGAGAACAAGACATAATAGATATAAGGAACTTGACATATGCTATTTATTTACATTTTTAAATTTATTTATTTTTCCTTACTGCTCCAATTTAGGGATTGCGTACCCGAGAAGAAGAGGAAAGAGTCTCGAGTCGTGTTTTACTCAAGGTGAGTGGCTGGCGTGAAGGGAGCTTGTCCATATATTAGTTTGCCATTTATGAGCTACTCTCTTCTATTTACTTAATTATTTAATTTTTTTTCCATATTATGCATGACAAACACTAGATATGATTGGAAATGGAAATATTAGGCAACAAAATCACCTTTTACTATTTTGGGAAAAACCTAAGTCTATTCCTTTATTTTATTTTTACTTTTTTATTCTTTTCAATATCTTTGTTTTTTTTGTCTCCTTTCTGTTCTGCCCTTTTCTTCACCTCTTCTCTGTTCTGGTTGTAGGCAATTGCAAACGCATGCAAAGTTCCAGCAACATCTATCTCTGAGCTGATTGAATCTGATGTATCTGATGAATGTGAAAAGCAATTCAATGAAGATCAAGAATTAGAACAACTAATAAATGGCCAAATATGCTTTAAAATTTATCCATTCTGTAGCGGTATGACCAAATTTTTGGAAGAATGAATCTTAAGAGAGTTCAAGATTACAATTAAATTCAACATTTGAATGATGTTCTTTCTCGTTTGTTTGCAGAAGCTTATACATCAGCAGAAAGGAAAATAATTTTACCTGGTTCTTTTAATCCTTTACATGATGGGCATCTCAAGCTTATGGAAGTTGCTACTCGGTAAACAAGCTCATTTGTAGTCATTGTTATTTATGTAATTTCCTGTTGATTTTAACAATCCATTACATGATATGCTTATTTTAATATGTGCCTTACAAAAGTTAACATTATAATATACTTCTAGAAATTAATATTTCCTCATATAACTTGGCATTAGTTGTTGAATAATTTCAATAATTTAATTTCATTAATAGACTGCAAAGAAAGACATTTAACCTGATAAATCTACCAGCGATTCACCGAAGAAGGCAAGTGTGTGTCGAAAGGGAAAAGGGAAAGTGAGTGAGTAGGAAAAGAAAGGTAAAGTGAAGCAGAGAGAATGAAAAACTCATATATTGAAACTGAGTAAAAGAATACATTCGGTACTTTATCTCTGTACAAAAACAGGAAACTAAACTGGAACTAAATACAACTAGATAACAAATTAATAACTGAATACAGTAACCAGTTAACAATACAAGAAATCTACTATACTACCCTTTTTCATCTTCTTTACAATCTGTTATAACCTTCAAAAACCTATTCTTTTAGAATATAAACTACCAATGTTGTCAATGTTATAATTCTCAGATATCTATCTAATAAAGTAGTGATGGTGTGAACTTAACACTCGTATTATCATGATCTTGAACTCACCAAATTATATATTCTTTTGAAAATTTGTTTAGGATTGCTTTTTAATGTCAGTCTATTCAAATTTCTGAGTCTGTTGGCAATTTCAGTCTAAGATTTCACTCATTTAGAGTTCATCTATACAGCATTAGTGGTGGTGGCTATCCTTGCTTTGAAATATCTGCAGTTAATGCAGACAAGCCTCCATTATCGGTGTCTGAAATAAAGAATCGTGTCAACCAGTTTGAAAAAGTTGGTGAGCTTCATTCAACTTATTCTTCCTGGATATTTTTGATGTGGACCCAATAAGAACTTGTCCTAGAAAACTTTGAAATTACAGAAAGGTTAGCAGATACGGAAGCGAATTAATGACGAATAAAAGAAATGACAATGATCTAGAAACTAAGAACCTCGTGAACACTCAAAAAATACTGAGTATGTGAAACTCAGCACCCAAAGGAAACATGGCCCAAGAAACTCCCAAGTGTAAACACACAAGAGTCGACCACTCTCTTATGCCATTTAGTATTTTATGAAGAACACATAACCAACAAGCATAAATACTTGTTAAACGAAATTATTGTTTGTAACTCTATGACTGATCTTCTTGTAATAGCTTCTCAACTAATCTCTTTCAGATTGACAGAATTGCCCTTCAGGTTTGCATCAATTCTTGATCGAAATGTTGCTTAGTTCTAGAGCCAATTTTGCTAATAAAATTGACGGGATATATCTCCTCTTTTGTGTCTAAGGACAGATTCTTGCATTTTGTCCGACTGTATCATATAATTAGTTGCATACAGCTAAAATTTGTGTTTGCAAGTGATTACTGATTCTCTGTTTATTCAACATAGCCTATTAGCTTTTGTCTATGTAACATCTGATGCAAGTACCACACACAGAGGAGATAACTAGTGATTTAAAATTGTTTCCAGAGATTACTATGGTGTAAAATTTGGTGAAAGGGGTCGTGTTCTGTTAATGTTGAAAATTCAGAATAAGTTAATTTGGTGAATCACAGAAATCTTTTATTGCTACAAGCCTACAACATATTCTTTCAAAGATAATATTCTTATGTGTTGGCCAAAAAAGGTATTCCACTTATTTGTTTAGCTTTTTCATATCATTCTGTAACGGAACCTAAGCTTAAGGTTATTGAGTGTTCTGTTTATCTGTTTACCATGTGATTTTAAAGTTCTAATGTTACTGTCTACTTCATTGGCAGGAAAGTCAGTAATTATATCCAATCAACCTTATTTTTATAAGAAGGCTGAACTTTTTCCAGGCAGTGCATTTGTCATTGGTGCTGACACAGCAGTGAGGCTTATTAATGTATGAAATTGCGCACCACTAGAATGGATTCTACACCGCACTTAACAACTTCATGTCCTAAGCACTTCTACTGCCTGGTTTGTTTTATCGATTATGCTTGGCTGAGAACAAAATTTTGGGACATTGAGTAATATAAAGGTTGACCTAGTGAAAATTGATCAAGGTTGATGGTTATGTGTCAAACATGTGTTTGTGTTTCAACTTTGAAATGATGGAAAGAAAGTCAAACATGTTTTCCAACAGATATTGACTTGCTATGAACATGGATCCTTGTGGCAGATGTGATCCTGAATTAGGGTAATCTAAAGGTAATAAGATGAAATATTATAATAATTTTAACATATAACAAATTTTTTAGGTTTTTATTTTTTATTTTTTATGGATAACCTCTTAGAAATAGTAAAAGGTTCGTTTAGTACCATAAATACCCCTGCAAGATTATAAAAAGGTTAAGACTAAAGAATTCGGAAAAAGACTAGAGGAAACAGATAAAGTAAGAGAAGAAAACAGGAGATATCTGATTTCTTTTCCCATTGTTTTTGCTCTACCATTAGTGTTGTGTTATTGTATCTGAACAAGTGTGCCTTTTTTGTATATAATTAGCTAATGTCTTCGTGTTCTTTATGTTATGTAGCCTAAATACTATGATGGGGATTACAACAAGATGTTGAAGATACTCAATGGTTGTAAAGAAACAGGATGCACATTTCTTGTAGGTGGTCGGAGTGTAGATGGTGCTTTCAAGGTTCTTCTGCATAATAATTTAGTAACATTTTTTATATTGAATCTTGACTTGTTTACATTTTTGTTCTGTTAGTGAGACCGTTGTATGATTGTGCAGGTTCTTGAGGACTTGGATGTCCCTGAGGAACTAAAAGACATGTTCATCTCTATTCCAGCTGAACAGTTCCGCATGGATATATCTTCCACTGAGATGAGGAAAAGAAGCGGAATGTAAATTCTGTTAAAGTTCAGAGTCCTGTATGCTCACAACAGTTACAAGGCTTAGCTAAAAAATAATCACGTATCTGTACACTAGGTATATATTACATATTTTTGCATACAGATAAACGTTAGTTAGTGTTCTAGACATTAGCTTGTACTCTTGAAAAAATGAAAAGAAAATCCTAAATAAGAATGGAAGTTCTTGCAGCTTATGGTTCAAATGCAAACTTATAAAAATGCCTTATTGTTGATCTTATTCCTACTGTAAAATTGTATTGAAAAAACCTTGATCATACCTGTCCCTAGAATCTTTTCAGTGGACTGGAGGATGGATACTAATTATAAGATGATTTCCATAACTAGGCTTCTTAGATTATGGTAAATGGCGTATTGCAGGAGACATAAAAAATGAATGCATAGTGCATTTAAAGTTCTTGGCAATTTATCTGATTTTGGAATGCTGATAATTGTTCCTAATTAAAAATAATTTGTTGAATTTCTGACATTGTAATTTTTTTATAAATAAGTGAGTTTGTTCTCATATTTGACATTAGCCTGTGATATTTAAATTGTAATATTTGTTTAAATACGGTAATCCCCAAAACAAAAAACCCCTATACTTTAGTGAAAATTGGGGAAAAGTCTCCATTAAAAATTGTATCGGTGAAAAGGACCCAAATGTACTTTATGTATACAAAATTTGCAAAGTACCAATATTTTTTGTGTATAAAAAATTATTAGGTTCTTCTTATCAATAAAATTTTTAATGAGTGACTTTTCCCTAATTTTTCCTTTATTTTATGATTAAACATGTTGAAATGTGCCTCAAATACTATATATACTGAAATATGTCATTAATTTATTGAATGACTTCATGACATTGTTGCCATTTACAAATTACATAGCCAAAGCAATTTATTTGCAGGTCAACCAGGTTACAGAAATTAAAGTTACATATTCATCATGTGAATTTCTTTTCTCTCACAGGTCCCCTTGGAATCTTGTTGAGAAATTTAGAATCCAGTTTCCTGAACAATCTGTTCAAATCTCTGTTGCCTTTGCTTGCTAGATAATTTACTTCATATTCATACTGCTCATACATAACTGGTAGGGTCATCATGCAGAGAAAAGCTGCATAAAAATAAAAAATACACATAGCAGCTCAATTAGGTTTTACGTCAGAAGCTTAATGACTTCGCCATGATATAAATAAAATGCATATTTGCTTGTTATCTTACTGATATAGAACAGATTCAGAGCTGTGAGAGAAGCTCCAACAGCTGACAAGATCCAGAGACCAGTGAGTGTCTGAAATTTAAGAATTTGATGTTAGAAAAACTATTGGAGAGAAAATTTGTGAGAGAAATTTAAAGGTGTTTTCTAAATACCATGAATAAATGTTTCAGATCTTTCCCAGTTGAAATCTCATAAAAGGTCCTCATGAACCTGTTGAGTCTCTTGAATAGGTATCTCCAGGTGGATTCTGATATTCCAACTTCATAGATACACGGAGGACTCCTGCAATAATTTCCAGTATGGAGATTATCAAAGGATAGGACTTCAAATTTTTTTTTTTTTTCAATTCATAAAAGGGGTTTCGAGCACATTATTGAATATATATATATATATATATATAGGAATCAAATGAAGAGCATATACACAAACCCACTCGCGCACACAAGCACATTTTTGAACCAGTGATCTCCCTCCCAAAGAGGGAGTTGGAGCCACTAGACCCAAGGGTTCTTGGCAAGCTAATAATTTTATTGAAAATGATTAATGTAATCTTTGGTCCTTCAAATTTTTTCTAATTTTGATTTAGTCATTCAAGTTTTAAACCATAGGTTATAGTCCCTCAACATGAAGTTTCATTCCATTTAAAACATCAGTCTTTTTAATTTAATAAAAATCTAGACCATTCTATCCCTCGAAACACCAAAACCCATAATTAAAGGAACCAAAATCAAAATGAGGGCAACTTTAAATGGTCAAAGATTATATTAACCAATTGAAAAGCTTAATATAAGAATATAAGATACTTGAAATATTGCAAAAAAAAAAAAAAACTACATTTTTTTCTTAAAAGCATGCATTTCTTTTATTCAACTCAACTACTAACAATTTCTCAATTTTTGTTCAGTAGCTAAGAGGACTATTGCAAATGAACATCAGGAGGATGAGATTAACATTACCAAGTGAGAAGTCCAGCAGAATTATACCAGAGGAAGAAGAAGAGCATAGTGGAAATGAGGAAGTAACAAAGTAAAGTAATAAAATGGAATTCCACCACTTCAAGCATAAACCAAATGGTGGATATCCCAACTAACATAGCAGCAGATAGCTTCTTCTCCTTCCACATCAATATATCAGCCACTGCAAAATCAGTTCATCAGTATAAAAATAAAACACACACACTCCTACAAAAATGATAATATACTTTCAGCCATTGTCAAACTTGAAGCTTTTCCCTGATACATTTTTTTTTCCCTTTTGCCTTTTTAATTAGAAGGAAAGACACTTACGGCCTGAAGTTATAAGTGGGATTCAACCCATGACCTCTCATTTACAAGGAAGCATCCACGTCATTAGGCTATGAGGCCATTGGCTTGTATAGATCTTTCTAAACTCTTAAAATCTCTCAATGAATGATAGTGTGACTGGTGTTATGAGCCAAATGGCTTAGAGACAGTCATTCTTTCAACAAAAAAAAAAAAAAGAGAATGGTTTAAACCTTATTAATAGAAAAATATGACAGTAGAAGTGCTACTTTTCATTGGGTTTAATAGTACTTAATATGATAATTTTGGATATCAGATAATTATATAAAAAAATCATACATGAATGAGAGCAGTGTTAGAATCATTTATGTTGTAAAGTTTTTGTGTAATTCAGTTGAGTTTATTTATTTTCCTCCAAATGAATTATTAAGCAGCAAAAATTATGCATGCTTTTGGATTATGGCAGAAAATATAAAACAAAAGAAGGAATACTAAAAAGAAGGTTGAAATCAGGGGGAGAAAAAAGAAATATCTGACCCTTTTTTCCACCAAAAATGGAATGAAATGGCCTTTGACGGCCAAACAATCTTGCTTCATATGAGCGACTTGCCATTGTTGCTGAAAAAATAGATATCTGAAACTGAGTGTTGATGATTATGCTCTTTGCTTAACCAATTTAATTATTTGTGATAATTAATTGTGATCAATGGGCCATCATAAACACAATATATATACAGACAACAAAAAGATGGTAAATCTAAGCTTTGACACAAAGAAACAAACACTACATAATGAGGGAAAGGAATGACTTGGCCATGCCCTTCAAGTTTTTATCTTCACGTGCTTGGTGCTCTCGATACATTAACCCACATTAATATTCCTTATTTAAAATTATTTTTAATTATTAAAAGTATATTATGCCCAGGTATGTCATATGGTTGTTGAGTGATTGCGGTGTGCGAGCTGTCTGCAATTATTTTATAATGGCAAAACTGTTTTTTTTTTTTGCCATTTAATTTCATATAAAGTTTCATTTTGAATATTTAATTTTATAAAATATCTTATCAGTCATTTAATCACAACACCATTAAAAATTGCTGACACTAACATCTTAAACATTGATAAAATATTCTCAAATTGCTTACATAGAAGTTTAATTTTTAAAAATAATAATAATTGACATAAAAAATTATCATTTGAGACTAATAGTGTTAAAGTTTATTTTTTTCCTACCAACAATAGTGTTAAAGTTAAAGGACTGAAAATATATTTTATAATATTAAGGGATCAAGCTGTAACTTTGTATAAAATTATAAGACCAAATATGCACTATTGCTTTTCATAAAGGAACCAATATTGTGAAAATGGTAAAGGATTTTTTTTGATATGAGCCTCCCTCTTAATGATATTAATGGAACCAATATTATTCTTATCCCTAAGATTGATAAGCCTGAAGCTGTTTCTCATTTCAGACCTATTGGCCTTTGTAATTTCTCTTACAAGATTATTTCTAAAGTTTTGGCCAATAGAATGAAGTGCTGCCTTGATAAGTGTATCTCTCCTAATCAGAGTGCTTTTGTGCAAGGTCGTCAAATCCAAGACAACATTATCATAGCCCATGAAGTGTTCCACTATTTAAGGCGAAAAAAACTGGAAACAAGTTTGAACTCGCCTTAAAAATGGACATGAGCAAGGCCTATGATAGGGTTGAGTGGGATTTCTTGAGAAGCATATTGTCTAAATTTGGGTTTTCTGAAAAATGGGTTAATCTTGTGATGAATTGTGTGGAAACTGTGCACCTTAACTTATGTATTGCAGGGGAGAAAATAGCTTCAATCAAACCAGGAAGAGGGCTCCGTCAAGGAGATCCACTATCACCATATCTTTTCATCTTGACTTTAGAAGCCCTTCCTTTAGAAGGCGATCTCGTAAGTCCCAATAAGTGCTCATAGACATGCCCCGGCCTTGGTGGGGCATGCCGAACCCTCCAAAACTTTTTTCTTATCAAAAAAAAAATAAAAAAAAAATTAAAGCTATATCTCAGGGCCGCCTAACTGGGATTAAATTTAATAACTTCTGCCCAATTTTGTCACACAGTTTCTTCGCAGATGATGCTCTGTTTTTCCTAAATGCAGATATCCAAAATTGTCAAGTCCTGGCTGGAATCCTCCAAGACTATTGCTACGCTTCAGGACAACAAGCTAATTTAGAAAAATCCAGTATTGTGTTCTCAAGCAACACCCCTCCTGAGTTACGACAACACGTTTGTGATATCCTTGGTATTGATGAAAGTATGGATCAAGGCAAATATTTGGGCATTCCAAGTGTTTGGGGTGAGACTAAACATCAGGCGCTTGCATATGTCCGTGAGAAAGTCAGTAAGAAGGTCCTAGGTTGGAGCAGCAAACATATGTCCTTTGCAGGGAGAGAGGTCATGATTAAGGCTGTTATAAATGCTATTCCAATATTTTTTATGACCTGCTTCAAATTCCCAGTCAAAACTTGCAAGGAATTAAATCGCCTGGTATCTAACTTCTGGTGGGAGGGCCAAAATAAAACCCACTGGGTAGCATGGCATAAGCTTACGAGGCCTAAGACGGATGGAGGCATGGGTTTCCGAGATTTCACAAGATTCAACAGTGCTCTACTAGCAAAGACGGCTTGGCGACTATCCCAGAATCCAAACGCCTTGTGGGTAAAAGTTCTTAAAAGCCTTTACTTTCCTAATGATGTTTTTCTTGATGCAGTTAAAGGCCATAGAGCCTCTTGGTGTTGGTCAAGTATCCTAGAAGGAAGGGACTTCATTAAAGAGGATTTATGCTGGCAAATAGGCAATGGGAGATCTGCACGTATCTGGAAAGACAATTGGATCCCTTCTCTACCCTCAAGAAGACCGCCAACCGACGATGAAAGCCTCAAATTGTCAAACCAACATGTTGCCTCCCTCTTGTCCAGTGCATGTGGGAATTGGGAGTTATCTCCAATCAGTAATCTCATTGATGATCACACCAGCGCTGCTATATCTGTTATACCTCTCCCACGGGTCCCAAAAGAAGATCAGTTGATGTGGACTATTGCAAAAAATGGTGCCTACTCAGTCAAGCTGGGATATAACCTTACAAAGAGTTGTTCTGATGCGCATGACCGGCCAGCTGGATTCTCATCCCAATTCTCCAGTGAGGTATGGAAGAACACTTGGAAAATCAAGTCTATTCCAAGAGTGGTTAATTTTATTTGGCGTGTCATGTCCAATGCCATTGCTACAAATGAAGCCCTCACCCGTAGAAAGAAGAGTACTATGGAAGCATGTCAGATCTGCCAATCAGCTAGTGAAACAGTTGAGCATCTTTTCTTTCGGTGCCCATGGTCGCGTTGTGTCTGGCTTGGATGTAAGCTATCCATCAGGAGTGACCCCACTAATATCCCGAGCTTTAATCAATGGTGGAGTGAGATAATGAGTCCCCAATGCCCTCTCGCAGACCATGATATTGCTTACATAGGATGGCTTCTTTGGTATCTCTGGAAAGGGAGAAACGACTACATTTTTAATGGCAAGAATCCAGACCCAACAGCCACAATTGAAAAGGAAAACCAGTCATTGGTTAGTCACTGGAACACATGTAATCAAGCGAGGATCAATGAGAAGCCTTGTAATTTGCCAAAGCCAACTGTTAGATGGAAGCCACCGCCTATTAATATGTTGAAAATTAATATCGATGACTCATTCCATGAAGACACATCAGCGGCTGCAATAGGAATCATATGCCGTAATCATTGGGGTCAAATGCAATGGGCTTTTGTCGATAAGGTCAAATCCCTATCGGCATTCATGACGGAAGCGTTGGCAATGCAAAGAGCCCTGATGATTTTGCAGGATCTGGGCAATAAGAATGTCATTCTAGAGACTGATTGTCAACTACTAGTGCAATATGTGGTAAAGAATCAAATAAATTGCTGTGAGGGGCAGTGCCGCTGTATTGTTGAGGACATCCAAGAGGTTCTTCAGTCGGAGTCTAGTTTTTCTTTCCAGTTTACTCCTCGTCAGGGGAACATAGCAGCTGATCTTCTTGCTGCATTTACCAATAAGGAGGTGTGCCCAATCGGGTGGGTAGAAATACCCTCACCTTCTTTGTTTCAAGTTCTGGAGGACGACGTGAAGTACACTCAGGATCAACGGTCACTAGCATCTGTTCACCCCAGAAACATTGATCCGGGCTGAACTGTTACTCGGTCAGTGTTGAGTAGATGGAGTTCTCTCGAGTTGCTCCTTTCCTGTTTTTGCTTTTTAGTTATTTCAAAGTTATTTCTTTTCATTCCCTCTTTGCTCGTTTTCTTTCGCGGGTTTCGCTAGTCTCCTGCTCTATGTAATACTCTTGTTCCTATTTAATGAATACTCTTAGAATTGATCAAAAAAAAAAAAAGAGCACGTATTTGTTTTATAGGTGATTGAAGGTGACACTATTTTTATTTGTATTTAAATAATGAAAAATGACATTAAGATCTTAAATAAGGAAAATAATATCAGCAAAATCTCAGCTTGTCAATGACAAATGAAAGAGCAATTATTGATAAGTGAAAAAACTATCATTAAGAAGTTATGAGACCTTTCTGATATTATTTTTTTAATTGGAATCTTATTGTCATTTTTCCTTTAAATAATTATAATTTTAGAAAAAAAACTTGATAAAAAGATAGGGAAAAAAACATATAAATATCATTTCAACTAGTAAAACCACAAAAAGCCTGTTAGCACTTGTAAAAGATAAAGAGATGACATGAGATCAAGTTGAGATTTTAAAGTATTAGTGATTTTACCATAATTTCCTTCAATTTTTTAAATAAAAAAGAAAATGATGCCTCGCTAGAGCACCAACGCCTGCCAACCGCCGGGGGCTTTTATTTTTGTGGGGTGAGGAGGTTTAATTTTGTTTTTAAACATGGAGTCAAGGTGGTGGGGGTGGGATTTGAACCCACCCTAACTTGGTTTGGGCTACCAAAGCATCCTTGATATGTGTGTGTAATACAAATAAAGATATAATGGTATTGACTAAATAAATGATGGAAATGACTATATGTGTAATGACATTAACTAAATGAGTAATGATATTAACTAAAGATGTAATAGTATTGACTAAATCAGTAATGACAAATTCTATTAAGCCTTTTGTCAATTCAATTACTATTATTCATTTAGTCAACAACATTACGTCTTTATTTGTATTATACATACATACATATATATGTCAAAAAGGCTTGGTTGCCAATAAGGTGGGGGGTTTCAAATCCCATCTCCACCACCTTTGCTCCACATTTTAAAAAAAAAAAAATTTGGACCCAAAAAAAAACCCTGGTGTCGGAGCTTTGGTGGCCGGTTGGAGGTAATGCTCTGACAATGTGCCTTTTTCTTTTTTTATTGAAAAAATTGAGGGACATTATATGGTAAAATCACCAATACTTTAAAATCAAAATTTGATCTCACATCACCTCTTAATCAATTACAAGTATTAACAAACTTTTGGGGTTTCATACATTCAAATGGTATTTATTTAAAATTTTTCTTAAAAGCTATCTATTTAAAAATTTTATTGCTAAAATAGTATGAACAACATAGAGATTCTTTCTGACTAATAAAATGTGTAAACAAAAGCTTCTCAATGATTGCTGGGCTTTGAAAAAAAAACGAAAAGAAAAGAAAAATAGACTTATGAACGATTTTCCTTTTCATGTGGTTCTTGATACATTTACCGTTAATTTTTTTGGGCCAAGTTTGACATATTTTTAATTAAAAGTATACAAAACTCAGGTATGTCATATACTCATATGCTTGTTGATTGATTCTGGTAAAAAAAAAAGAAGCTTCATGATTGATTGAGGCGTGCCATGCATCACAATTATATTTTATGAAAGTCTAGAAGTGTAAATTTTATCAATTAACTTTACATAATATTTTATTTTAGTCCCTAAAATTTATAAAGTAAAAATAAAGATATTAAAATTTTAAATATTGATAAAAAAAATTCAAAATATAATTAACACAAAAATCATCATTTGAAATTAATAGTGTTAGGATAAGAGATGAAACTTAAAACTTGTATAAAATTACAGGACTAATTATACAGTTTTGCATTAAAAAAGAAAAGAAAAGAAAAGGAGAGTATGTATTTGTTTTATAGATCCTTGAAAGTTGTCACTGTTTTTATTTGTATATAAATAATTATAATTTCCTCCTTTCCACTTACAAAAATTGAACTGGCCACTCTCTAAATGCTGGTCCTTCTATTATTTCTCAAGGATAGTAATAACAAAATTTAACTGTGTATTTATTTGGCTCCCGTTTTATTTTTGTCTGACATTTCTTTTGGCCATTGGCTAACATATTATAATTCCTTCATTCTATAAAAATTTCCATTTGGTCAAGATTTATAGGCTTAGTAGGTGGTAGGTGGTACTACAAAATTTAAGTGAGAATGACTTTTAGGTCCCAACAAGATAAATAATACTCCCTCCGTTCTTAATTATAGGAGTAAATTTTGGAGTTAGTTTTGGTTCTAATTATAATAGTAAATTTTAACTTTTGTCAATTTTTTTCCCTATAATACCCCTATTTATACTTATTATTAGGAGCATTTATATATATATATATGTGTGTGTGTATATGTGTGTACATATATATGTATATCTGTGTTTATGTGTGTTGATATATATGTGTGTACATATACAAACACACACACACATATAAACATATATATGGGTGTGTATAGATATATAAACATATGTGTGTGTGTATCCAGGGGCGGAGCTTGTGACAAAATTTTGGGGGGGCCAAATAGTAGTAGTACGGGTAGGGCGATTCGGGGTTCGGGGCGAAAATTTTTTTTTTTAAAGAAAAGTTTTATATGCATTAAAAAAATAAAAGAATATAAATAAGAAAAGAAAATAATATAAAAAAATACACCACAAACATTGGAAGGCAAGAGGCTTTAATTTATGTGATTGTGAATCTTTGGTTCAACCATAGACTTCATGTAATTGAACACCACAACATTGGAAGGCAAGAGGCTGAGGTTTAGAATGAAAAATCAATAAACTTCATCTACAAGTGTAGTGTAAAATGGGTAAAAGCATACTAAAGAATACACCGCAAAAGTAAATTTCACTGATAAGCTAAAAATTTCAGGTAATTAGAATGAAATATAGAAAAAAATGACAAGATTAACATAAAACATATAAGACCCCACATGGAATACAACTTGAATTATAAGCCTCAAAGATATAAAAAGAGGGAGGGAAATTTTGGGGGGGCCAAAATTTAATTTTACATTATATTAAATTTTTTATAAAAAAAAATTCTAAACAAAAAAAAAAAAATTTGGGGGGGCCATGGCCCCCCTTAGTCCCTTCAAAGCTCCGCCCTTGTGTGTATCTATGTATGTATGTAGATACACACACACGCACACCCATACATGTTTATATAGCAAGACCATTATTTCAATTAGAAAACGTGTGAAAAAGAAATTTGGGTGGAGAGATATGTGGCGGAGTTATAATTCACTTTTATTTATGTCGTGTTCATGTCATTTTAAATTTTGGGTAAGGGTATTTTAGGAAAATACACATAATTAACTAATTTAACTTCCTTCATTAATCCCTCCAAATTCTGGTAATTTGCTCCTATAATTAGGACCGGAGGGAGTATCAAAAAAGTTCAAGTGAATGTGGAGAATTAATAAGTGAATCAGTTATCATTAACAACTTATGAGACTTGTTAATATATTATTTCTTTTCGGTGTGGCCCTAAAAATCATTCTTCCTAAATTCTCGCCTTTAATAAAGTTGACGCGGGATACTGATAACTGAATCTGTTATTGATTTGGTCATTAGGCGTATGGCCAAATCACCCTACGTAAGGAAAACCAATTTGGTTGCATAGTCATCACGGGTATTTTATACCATTGATAAGAATTGATTGATTAAAAAAATGTCAATTAATTATAAATAAATATGTTGAATTTTTTTTAATAAAATTTATTGTTAGTAAATAAAATGAATTTATTGATTTCTTAATCCCTATTTTACTGACATATTTGGCATTCCTCTAATAGTATTGATTGGTAGCAGGACATGCTTTTCTTTTCTAATCTAAATACCACAAATCAAAATCATTAATTATTAATTTTGAATTCATATAAATGACGAAAAATATTTAATGAAAAATTAATATTCAAGTTCCTATAATTTCATCTTATTTTTAACATTAAGTTCATATAGTTACATGAATTTTAGGTATTGGTTTTTATACTCACAATTTGTTAATTTGTAAAATGGTTACAGACGGGGCTCACTCTTAGCATGAAAAAATGCAGGGACTTGTAATTAGGTGATATCGATACTAAAATTCTATAAAGACTAAGAAATTGATTTTTTAATAATTAATCCCTACAAAATATAACGAAAATATTGATGTTGATGTTTCTGACTTATCTTAAGACTTATCGAAGTACGTCATTACAAACCACCTAGTTTAATGTGACACATTTTGCTGCAACCTGCTTTAGTGTCGTAAGTGAGATGGCACTGTGTCACAGCATTAATTCTGTTTCGTGGTTGTTGGTTTGGTATTCATAGCAGGAATTGAAATTGTGTGACTTGACTTCGTACACATCTCTACTAATAAATATAGTTTGTTTATTACTTAAAAGCCTGTTTGGTTGGAGGAAAATGGGGGTAGGAAACGGAAAATTTAAGGGAAAATCCATCTCAGGGTCCATGCAAAAAAATGTTAAAAAAGACCTCAGGACCTGGTATTATTTCATAAAACCTTAGTTGTTAACGGGTACTGATATAGTTGTTAACGGATACTGATTAAGTTGTTAGGATATTGTTGTTAATATTACTGATTTAGTTGTTAACGGGTATTGATTTAGTTGTTAATGAGACTGATTTAATTGTTACCATTTTATGAAATAATATCAGAAAAGGCCATGAGGCTTTTTTTGATATTTTTTTTGCTAATATGAACCCTGAGATGGATTTTCCCAAAATTTAATTTTCCCACATGTGGTAGTGAAATATTTGGTTTGCCATTTTCTCCATAAAACAATTTCCCGCTAGCACCTATTTTCATTTATTTAAATAAAAATGGGTTCCCCATGATATCTGATTTCCTTCCTTCAATAGCAAGATCTAGTCCTTTTTGGAAAAGGACATCAAGAACCTCGATTTGCCACATCCTAAAATATATTGACCTTTCAAAAAGTTCAACTACAAATTTCACATGAGACCAAATTCTTGTCAAAAGAGAAGATGCCAACAACAAATTATTGACATTCGATATGGATTATTCAATCTTTTTTCCATCATTTCTGCTTTAGATACTATTTAATAGTAGTCAATGGAAAAGCCCAATTTTTTTTTTTTTTTTCTAATGTGGAAGTTCAGATTATGTTGCAACCACATAGCATACTCAGATAAAACATTGGCTCTAATACCAATTGTTGTGGAAGCAGAATATATAGACCGTAACCGATTATATTAAAAAATCACAATGTTAGAAAACAAAGGTTCTAGACGTAATTTAACAATATAGTAAATCACAACTACTATCTCTAATAACAGCTAATGAATAATAAATAAGACAACAATAAAAAGAACACTAGAATTTAATTTCACTCCAAATAATTAGAAGTGAAATAATACAATAGGAGAGAAAATATAAACTACCTTAAAGAATGAGAAGGGAATTGTGAGATGGAAATAAAGAGAGGACGGGCCTCCTCTTTTATAGCCTAAGGCCCTTCCCTTATATTACGATATGAGACTTGCTACAATCAATAATTGCAAGTTATGGCTAATAGTGAAGTTGTTTTGGTTGCAGTAACCATGAGTCACCCATCACATACATAGGGACGGAACTTGGAACAAACATTTGGGGGGGCCAAATGTATCCTGGATTTTAGAGACCTTAAACTTAATCCCTACAAAACCTAGAAGTTATAAAAGAAGATAATGTGATTAACATGACAAAAGAAGTTACAACTTTGCGTAGCTTTTTTAGCTGTAATGTTGATTGCTTATTCCTCAGCAACAATTTACAGTATGCTTTTGGTTCTAGCATGAGTCACCCATCACATACATGTGGCTAATAGTGAAGTTGTTTTGGTTGCACTTAACCATGAGTCACCCATCACATACATGTGGTTAAAGTTGTTTTCATTATTTCATGTATGACTACAAGTGACTGGTGAATATCTCATGGTTATTGCTTTGTTACGTTATGAGAAAACAAGGGCATAGTTCTTTCTTCCACGGTTTTACTATTTGCAGCCTATAGTGGTTAAGTCGTTGTTATACGAGAATTATTTGAAGTGATCCATGCAAGGAGGGACCTTGGTTGATACAATAGGGGGCCATGCCCCCCCCCCCCAAATTTTTTTATTTATTCCAAATACTTCATGCATACCACTCTGGTTCTATTTATAAGTCCACTGTGACTAAAAAATTTAGTCCTATTTATAAGTCCATTTTGACCAACTAAATGAGATGTGACAATTTTGCCCATATTAATGGGATTTGGCTTTCCTCCAATGCACATATCCATCCGCTGCGTCCGCTGCATCCACACGGTGCCATTTTAGGTGCCAACCACACACTACTCTCCTCTTCTTAAAAAAAAAAAAAAATCAAGCACTACCGGATAGTAGAAAAATAATTCAAGATATTGAATCATACTGAACAAATCCTTGATGATCTTGAAAAGTTATTTTAGGATCTTAAAAAAATATTTTAGGGTACAGACTGATACTAAAATGATACTGAATGATACTTAAAAAAATTATTTTAGGATCTTAAAAAAATAATTTAGGTAATGACTACTACTAAAAATATATTTTAGGATATTTTTTATGATTGTAAAATAATTTTTTAAGATAATGAATTATTTTTTAAGTACTATTCAGTATCCTAAAGTATCATTTTAGTATAGTCTGTACCCTAATATATTTTTTCAAGATCCTAATATAATTTTTCAAGATCATCAAGAATTTGTTCAGTATGATTCAATATCTTGAATTATTTTTCTACTATCCGGTAGTGCTTGATTTTTTTTTTTTTTTTAAGAAGAGGAGAGTAGTGTGTGGTTGGCACCAAAAACGGCACCGTGTGGATGCAGCGGACGCAGCGGATGGATATGTGCATTGGAGGAAAGCCAAATCCATATTAATGAGGATGAGAGAGATTGGCTAGCCATGATGGAAAGAGAAAAAGATGAGAGAAATTTGACAATAAATTTTAAAAGATGCTCATTCATAAATGAGGGTAAAGTTGGAAATTTGCTCCATTATAATTGAGATACCTACCTCTCCTTATATGTGAGATTTGATCAAAATAGACTTATAAATACGACCAGAGTGGTATTATTTTTTTTTTTTATGCATTTGGCCCAAAAATTTATACATTTGGCCCCCCCAAATTTTTTTTTCTTAAAAATTAGTTAGTGAGTATACATTTGACCCCTCCAAATATTTTTTTCAAGGTCCGTCCCTGGATTCATGACCATGGGTTGCCCGTGGAGTGTATATGGTTAAAAGGACTAAAATGAAAATATAGGCCTTCAAATAAAGCTTTTAAAACAAGTGTCTCAAAATAATATTTTCTAAACAGGGGTAAAATTAAAAAATGTCTTTCAACTCATTTTTCTACTCCCTCTGGTCCTAATTATAGGATATATTTAACCGATTTTGGAAGAATTAATGATAGAGGTTAAATTAGTTAATTTTACCCATTTTTCTAAAATACTCTTATATAAATTTTGCACTTCAATTACCTTGTTGCTTTCATGTAATCCCTCATTCATATCAATAGGGGTATTTTAAAAAGAAATTGACAAAAAATAGAATGTTATCCTATAATTAGGACCAAAACAAACCCTCAAATGTTGTCTTATAATTAGGACCGGAAGGAGTATCTTATTTTCTTCATACGAAACAAAAATTTATCTATCAACCAATTTTCTTTTTCAATGCAAACCAATGCCTGTGTGGCAAAGTATTTTGTGAAAATGACAATAAGATCCCAATTAAAAAAAAAATATCAAAAAAGTTTTATAACTTCAATAGTAACTCTTTTACTTGTCAATGATTATTTCCTTACTTATCATTAACAAATTATGATACTTTTTTTGATATTATTTTCTTCAATTAGGACCTTAGTGTGATTTTCCCAAATATTATTCATTCCTTTCCATTATTTTCCTTTCCAATCCATTCCTTTCCAACCCTTTCTTTGTACCAAACGGGCTCTAGAGACTGCTGAGAAGAGAACTTTTGGGTTCAAAACTGCAAGCTTAGTAACCAACAAAGATTGGGTCTAACGAAAGTTATTTCCTCGCAATATACAAATTAATGTTTGAATCCTCAAAGGACACCTTCACTACTTATTCAAGATCACAAAACACTAATGAAACAAAGTGCAATAAGCTGAGAAGCAAAAGCTCTCAAACCATATGAAGTAGAACTTATGCACGGAGACAATCACAAGCACCTGAGTAACTATAAATATTAGGATGAGAATTGTAAGATGCATATGAAGAAAATAAAGCTCATACTGATGAAAAATAACACTAACTTTAACCAGAGTTAGGAAGTATGAACAACCATAATATACTATCTATAAATATCTGGTTTTAAGCGCTACAAATGATAACACAATATACACCCTCCCATTACCACACTAGAGATTCGGGATTGGAAATCTTCGTCCCCATCCATTTGTTGTAAACAGAGCCGCCAGATTTCGTAAAACCAACCCATACCATATAATTTCAGGCCTTTTCAAACTCTCCACCTTGTTGTTGGTGATGATTGAAATTGGAAGCAGCCAATCCAACGCCTTCATTCTGGTGCTTCTCCCAGCCACCAGTATCAGCCCTGGAGTGAGTCCAGTAGTACACAATGGAAGCCAACAAAGACAGCAATGTCAAAGCAGCACCAGCTGCAAACACTCCTTTGCGGAGGGTGGCACAGGATAAGTTGTTTTTGCCAAAGACACCCCGGTACTTTGTGTGGTATGCATTCCTCGCTGATCCTGCTAACAAACATGCCTCTGCTCCCAGAAATGTAATCCTGATATTTACATTCAAAAGATCATCTCTTCACATTTCATTCTATTCAACACTAAATCAACACCATAAGAAAATATTTAAGTCATTCAACTGTAAATTGCAACCACAGTGATTTAACTGATTTCCATTCAGTAGTTTGAAAGAACTTACAACTACCTCCGGTCCCTACTAAAAGGGCGAGTTGGGGGATTGGATTAGGTCCTAAATTCAGACACCAATCCACTTTGTCACCCCATTTTCATCTTCTTCTTTTCTCTAAAACTATTCCTATTGGTTGCACACGTTAAGGGAGTTTGCATCAAGAATAGTTTCAATGCAAATGATTTAAGAAAGTATTTCACACAAATGATTCAAGAGAGTATTTTCAGGAAATCAACACAAATTCTTAACAAATACTCTCTTTGGTCCTTAATATAAGAAATATTTACCTAATTTGATTAGATTGAAGAAGCTAGTTGAGTTAGTTAATATGACATATATTTTCTAAAACATCATAGTCATCTTCTTTAATTCTCTCATTCCCTCTCCTCCTTGATTATTGTTGAGGGGCATCATAAGGGTAAATTAGGAAAAGAAGAACAAATATGAAAACTTTGTCTCATATTTAAGATCAAAATCAACTTTTTAAATATGTCTTATATTAAAGACGAGAGGGAGTACCTAATTTCCTCGTTTCTCATAGATGTCAGTATCATATAACAAATATTAGTTATTTCCTTTGACAAAAAACAAACAATTAGTTCTAAGGAAACCAACACACATTTTGCATTTTCCTTTCCAGACTAACCTAATCAAATTACCCTTCAGCTTCCATACCTATAAGTTGACAACAATACATACCAATATCAATGGGCATACCCAAAAGTTGACACAACAACATACCAATATCGATAGGTGACTTTCAAATATAATCATACTATGTCAGGACAAAGCCTAGCTGACTGTGATATTAATCTCTGTTCCCATACATTTGTTTTCATAAGCGCATATAATATTTGCTTAGACAGAGTTCGGTTTACTACCTTCAAGTACTCAGCCTCTAGTTCCTGTCTTTCTTTAAATAAACCAACCGAAATTTCCCTTAAGCTTCTATGTAGCTCCTTATAATGATAATGATTAAAATTAGACTTTTACAATGAATAAAAAGACTAGAAGAAGACAAATACATACTTTCGTAACAGCTTATTGGCCAAAAAAAAAAAAAGAATCTGCACAAATCACACGGTGTAAGGTAAATCGACCCCTTTTTCCCTAATAAACTATTGACTGTATGACTCTATTGGGCCCTAATTGACTCTAATCTGCGATAGAGAAGCATAGATGTTGATCAGTTGAAGATATGGAAGTCGCGAAAATGAAAGATAGAGAGAGAAAGAGGGGATAGGGAACACGGATTTTGAAACATGGAAAAAGGACTGAGGAAAATAGAGACAGTAATTAGTGAGATTTACCAAGAGAAAATGAAGAATAAGGTGGCGCAAGTGGTGGAGCAACCAGTGACAAGCCCTTTGCCGAAACAGAGGCATCTGGTGACAGCAAGAACCACCACCTGGCTGACCAGCAACAGAGCAAAAGCCGCCAGACCGTACACCGTCGACGCATCGGTGTCGTAAACGCAGAAGGTCCGTTCGTCGTACTCATCGGGCACGAT
The DNA here is from genome assembly GCA_025563575.1 of Acacia pycnantha. Classification (NCBI taxonomy): domain Eukaryota; kingdom Viridiplantae; phylum Streptophyta; class Magnoliopsida; order Fabales; family Fabaceae; genus Acacia; species Acacia pycnantha. Next base: position 3,103,374 of record JAMWYP010000016.1, read on the forward strand.
TTTGGCCTGGAAAATCGAAGAAAACAAGTAGTACGGAGGTTCCATACTCAATAGTATGCGCATCAGTAGAAAGAAAGAAAGAGGGTTACCTTGCTACGACGGCTTTCGGCGCCGATGGCAAGAACGAAAGCGATGAGGTGGAGGGAGATGACGGTGGCGAGAATTGGGACGGAAACGGCCATGATTTTCTCTAGCTGCCTGTTTGCTTCTTCACACACTCCCCCTTTCTCTATCTCTCTGTCCCTTCACTTTACTCTGTGTGTCGATGTGGGTGCCAAGGTGATGATATTTTAGATTTTTAGTTCACACGCTATTTTTATTTTCCAGCTTTTCAAGGAATATAAAATAATAATCCAATTCACTTTTGTTGCTTTTCTTCCTTTATTTTTGTCTTCTTTTTCTTTTTTTGTCCGTTATTTGATTGGACAAAAACGGAAAGATATTTATTATTATTGAATAACTTTAAATTGAAAAAAAGACAGAAAAATATTACTCTCCATTTCCTGATTATAAGATATACGAGTAGTTGACTTTTTCTGACAAAATTATATATTATGTTATGTATTATAAATTAATTTATAAGTTAAATAGAATAATTTGAAAAAAAAAACGATGAATATAAGTATTTTAAAATAATTTAATTAATTTTTTTAATATTTTCAAAAAAATCAATATTATCTTATATTTAAAACATAAGGGAGTGTTGAAATTAGGCTAATTTCTGAATTTGCCTTATTAAATAACTATTTACCAAAATGCCTGTCGAAACCTATTTCCCAAAATTCCCATCGAAACCTATTTCTCAATCTGCCCCTGTTTAGTCGACTAAAACATTTGGTTTAGTCGACTAAATGGAGGGCAAAATTTTTTTTCCAGGCCCCCGACATTTAGTCGACTAAACCCATTTAGTCAACTAAAAAACTCATTAAAAAAAAAGTTAAAACTTCGGAAGGCCGTAACTTCGGGGCTCGGGAGTCCGAATCAAGCGATTCTTTTTTTGATTCCACATACTTTTTGAGATCTATGCACTGATATAAAAATTATCTTCAAATTTAATGAAGAGAAAGGAGGAAAAACAAGTGATTCTTTATTGCGCAGGAAATACCAACAATTCATTAAATATAATCAAGTGATTTTTTAATTTTATATATATATATATATATATATATATATATATATATAGTTTTCTTTTATTTGATGTTTTCTTTTTATTAGATCATATAATATCTCAGTACAATAAAGATAAGATATGTGTGTGTATACACAATTGATCGCGGGAGAGAGGCGGTGCTACAAGGAAAAGGAGATAGAGTGGGAAATGATGGTACCAATCCTAGGGTTTTGTCAGGATGGAGGAAATTAATTATATTTAATTGAGAGATATTTATTGTAAAATTAATTAATCATTATTTCTAATATTATTATCTAATAATAATTAATTGACCTTATTTTAGATTTTAATATCTTTATTTTTCTACCATGTATTTGGTAAACTTTGAATTTCAACGTAACAATTAATACTTGGATTTTCAAAATACAATATATTCAAAATTGAGATTTTCTCTCCATTAATAATATGGATTTTAAAAGAAAATAGAAATAGGAAAATTATCGACGCTAAATTTGTGGGCTTGATTTTAGGGGAATAACAGTGTTGGGAAGTTATGCATGAGATCATATGTTGTGATAGCACGGTAGTCAATCTAGCTAAAATCTAGGATCATAGCTAATATCTAGGATCACTAATATCACTAACCAACAGACTCGGTAAAACAAATTAAAATGCTAACAATACTAACAATTCATTAAATATAGCAAATTGGAAAAAAGCCCATGATATATATTTAATGAATTGTTAGTATTGTTGAAGTTAATAATCCCGCTTTTTCTCTACATGGTTCATGTCATTGATTTACGCACGTTCTTTGATTCCACAATAAGAAGGATTAAGTTATTTATTTTTTAATTGTTTATTGTGTTGAGTGTCTTGATCTTTTATTATATTATTGTAAACATGTGGTTAGCTATTTTTAGGAAGTAGTGGAGTCATTTTAATTTGTTTTACCGAGTCGTTGGTTAGTGATATTAGTGATTATATTTAATGAATATAAAACATCAAATAAAAGAAAACTATATATATATATATATATATAATTAAAAAATCACTTGATTATATTTAATGAAATGTTGGTATTTCTGCGCAATAAAGAATCACTTGTTTCCTTTCTCTTCATTAAATTTGAAGATAATTTTCATATCGGTGCATAGATCTCAAAAGTTATGTGGAATAAAAAAGAATCGCTTGATTCGGACTCCCGAGCCCGAAGTTACGGCCTTCCGAAGTTTTAACTTTTTTTTTTAATGATTTAGTCGACTAAAAAATTTGGTTTAGTCGACTAAATGTCGGGGGCCTGGAAAAAAAAATTTTGCCCTCCATTTAGTCGACTAAACCAAATGTTTTAGTCGACTAAACAGGGGCAGATTGAGAAATAGGTTTCGACGAGGGCATTTTTGGAAATAGTTTTTTGACAGGGGCATTTTGATAAATATTTATTTAATAAAGGGCAAATTCAGAAATTAGCCGTTGAAATTATGAAATTTCAAAATTTGAAATTAGGAATTCAAATTTCAATAATATCATACCAATCCTTAGAATTTTAAAAAGTTATAAAATGATATAATTGCCCTCACAATTTTTTTTTTAACAAAAAAAAAAGGCCGAGCACGGAGAAGAATGTCTTCAAAGAATACAAGTAGTGAGTAACAAAACTAAATTAATAAATAACGATACAAAGCATGTTTTAGCAGTTTAGGGGTTCATCATCTCTTCCGATCTTCTCCAGTCCTTTCCCTTCTTTGCTTATGTGTTTCTAACTGGGAAGCAATTTGATTATCCATGATTGCTACATATGATTGTTTATAGATTGCTTGGGATCACTTTTCAGGTCCCATGAGGGTTTATTCAAGTAAATAAAGACAAAACTCATTTTATATTTTTACCTCATATATCATAAATCACGATTGAAAAACTACGTTTGAAGGTTCTAATCGTTATTTCAAACAAACACTTAGTATGAGTTTTTTCAAACAAACACTTAGTATGAGTTGCAAATACCAAGGATAATAGTATAAAAATTGAAAAGGTAAAGGATTGCGTCATAAGTGAATCAAAAGTGTAGGAATTAAATCACACTGAGTTATAATTAAGTCATAACTAAGGGACTAAATTATAAATGAATTAAAAGTTAAAGGAATAAAGATTAATTTTCTCAAACACATATCATTCATAAATTTAGTTTTTTCAAAATTAAAATTTTTATTCAAGTGCTACAAAATAAATTTAAAACTTATAATGACAAACTTAAGTCCGTCAATCAAATTCCTCCTGCGCCGCTCGTGGAGTCATATCAGAGACCTCATCATGAAAGTCCCCATCTCACCATAATTAAAAAAATAAATTATTACCATTCTGATTCTATTTATAAGTCACTTTGATTAAAAAATTTGATCCTATTTATAAGTCAATTTTGATCAAATAAATGAGATTGAGATAATTTTGCCCATATTTATGAGGATGAGAGAGATTGGCTAACTATGTTGGAAAGAGAAAAAGATAAAAGAGATTTGATGATAAATTTTAAAAGATAACCATTCATAAATGAGGGTAAAGTTAGAAATTTGTTACCTAATATTAAGATACCTAACTCTCCTTGGTATGTGAGATTTAATCAAACTGGACTTATAAATAGGACCAGAGTGGTATCGTCCAATAATTAGGATAAGAGAGAGTATATCTTATATAATTTTAATTGCTTAATGGTATAGTGTGATTGAGTCTTTAAAAATAGATATTCAAATATAATTTACGAGGTAAGAATGTAAGAAAAGTTTTTTCTCGATTTACATAAATAAAAACTTTTGAAAGTCCAAAAACAATCCCAAACAATCACGTACTCACCTTCAACATATGTGTGCTTGCTTGGAATAATAATTAAAGTCTTCAAAAATAATTTTTTAATAATGATTTAACGTATACGGGGCAAGTATGTTAAAGGAATTTTGTCTCGATTTACATGAATAAACACTTTTATGATCTCAATCATGATCCCAAACATGCACAATCTTTTAACCCAAAAAAAACATATATTATATTATAGGAATATTAAATGTACATTTAAATTAACGGTAGAAAATACTTGTTCAATATAATTTAATGTACGCGAAGTGAACCAACATGTGGTTGGTCCAGCGGAATGTGACATTGGATTCTCTTAAGAGGTCTAGGGTTCGAGTTGCGGTAAAACCACTCGTAATCTGCCTTGTATGGAGCTACCATTGTTGGGAGGGTCGTTCTTGCCACTGCAGAACCCGGAGTGGTTACACACTTGCCACCATTTTACCAATTTTACCAAAAAAAAAAAGTACGTGAAGGAAGTTTGTAAAAAAAATTATTTCAAATTATAACTACCAAACTTAAATGTCACCCTCCTCAATTTCAGATATTTGTAGCCAGGCTTGAGTCGTTATCGGGTATTTCTCATATTCGCACATAAGGTCCCCTGTCATGTCAAAGCCCAAATCCCATCAAGTTCACACTCAAAACATATAATTAAATAACATGAAAACACGATTCATGAAAACGCGATCTTGGGACAAATTTGAAACACAAATTCAAAAGTAAAACGACAACCAAGTAGACAATTACACTGCAAGTGGGTATTAATATGAATTATCATCATTTGTCTTTTCATCAATTTCCTTTTCTTTATGGTATAACTTTTTCATCTCTCTAAATCTTGTAAGGAGTTTGATTCATGATTTGGACCATGTCATGGCCCTTATTCTAATTTCTATGTAGCCTTGAATAAAAGGGGGTGACATTTAAATACTATATGAAATTTTAAAACTCAAGAAAGAAGAGACAGAGAGATATGCAAATAGGAATCTAGGTTTTAAAGATTTGGGTAAAGACAAAATTACCCTCCTTCATTCCTTCTCACTCCATCAAAAAATGTTTTTGTGAAAACCATTATGAATCTTGTTAAAATCATTATTGCTCTTGTGAATCTTATCACAAATTTTGTCAAAGGACACAAATGTTAGTGAATCTTGTCTAATATTTCTTCTGTCAAGAAATACTCTTATAAAAACCATTATAAATCTTGTTAAATATTGCTCTTATGAATCCCGTTATGAATTTTGTCAAATGATATAAATGTTGGTGAATCACATAGGCGGATCTACTCATATGAGAAGGGGGGCACTTGCCCCCCCCCCTAAATTTTGATGTGAGCATATATTTTTTTTAATACAAAACAAATTAACATAAAGAAAAGAAAATTATAGAGGGGAAACTAATCTCAGTAATTAGTGTCCACCCTTGATAATAAATGTCCAGACTTTGATGTGAGCAATTAATTAGTGCCTACACTTGATAATAAGGCAATTAAAATACATATATATTTGAACTTATTGAATGTCTAGTCCTTGATAATAAGACAATTATGATGAAATTATAAAAAATAAGGCTTAGAAGGATGACATTGTAATTATTTTTATTGTAATATACTTTTGTTATTAAAATATATGTACTTGAACTTATTGAGTGCCCACCCTTCATTGTAATTTATGTAACTGTATTTCTAATAGCACTTAGCTTTGCTTTTATAAATAACAGGTTTGTAAAATAATTGCATATCTTATTATATCATTAGTATTCAATTGATTTCATAAATATTTTTTTTATTTTCTTATTTATATTATTTTGTCTTTTAATGTATTTAAAAATTTTTTTAAAAAAAATTCGGGGGCGCTACCCCTGAACCCCCTACCAATTGTGCCCCCTCTTCTATAATTTTCTAGGTCTGCCCCGGGTGAATCATGCCTAACATTTTTTACATCAGGAAACACTCTTGTCAAAATAATTATTACTCTTGTAAATTTGTCAATCTCATTTTACATTTAATTAATACCATAAGAAAATGGGAAAATTAAAATAAAGGACCAAGAGAAAATAATATTTATTATAAAGGACCATAAAAATTGTAATTACTTAGAAGGACCAAACATCATAATATAAATTTAAAATTACTAAATTGCCCTTAATCAACCCTCATGTATTATCTCTTGTATTTAAAATTAAAAAAATAACTAAAACTGCCCAATATGATTATATCTTTTTTTCCCAATATATTATTTAATTAACAATTGTTAAACTCATATTTTTCTTAATTTTTATTTTTCACCAATTTATATCATCAAGTTGCCCAATTTATATTATCAACATTGATGTCTAAGTTCATTTTATAAAAATAAAAAATAAAGTTATTTCATATTTTTCCGGATATAATAGGTTAATAAGATTTTTTGATTTTATTAACATTACATGAATTTTTTTAACCCACATAAATTTCTTCTAAAACAGAAATAAGTCATACAAACTTTCTTGGTTTAATATATATGATAAATTATAAAAGACCTTGACTTTTATTAAAACTATATAATTCCATTTTTAATTAAATTTATTGTTAATTTTTAAAAATTGAAGAATGCGTACTTTTTTTTTCATAGATATATATTCAAGTTGTGAAAATTGAGAAAACCACTGTTTAATTTAATGGAACTTAGAATTTTGTATTAGTTTTAAAAATAGAATGGGGAAGAGAATATAAGAGGCAATGCAGAATATTTTATTAGGGGCATTTTAGTACTTTTAATTTTATATTTTTATACTTGGTCCTTCTAAATAATTACAATTTTTATGGTCCTTCTCTATAAATATCTTTTCCTTTAGGTCCTTCATTATAATTTTCTCTAAGAAAATCGTCCCTAGATCATTCGATAAAAATCTGTGAACCTACTGTGATAAGGAAACAGGAAAGTGAAGTCATTGATCACTTTCACCACACCATGAGCCTCTTTTCTTGCTAGGTATCATCTAGAAAGCAACTAAAATGAAGAAGAAGTAGAAGGAGAAGAATAAGGGGAATCTAAATCCGATTCATAAAGTTGTGAACTTTATTGCTGTACGGCCATTCAGTTGTTTCCGATGTGGCCGAACCTTGCTCTCATCATCAGGAACCAAGGACCTTTACTCACCTAGGAGGTTGATTTGGAAAACAAAAGGAGGAGAGACCTACCATCGACTTCACCAAACAGCCTTCACCTTGGCACTCCCTCCAAGGGGGCGGACTCAAAAAATTATAGAAGGGGGCATAATTGGTAGGGCTGCCCCCGAATTTTTTTTTAAAGGAAAGTTTTAAATTCATTAAAAATAAAATAATATAAACAAAAAAATATATTAAAAAGATATTTATGAAATCAAGTGAATACTGATGATGTAATAAGAGAGACAATTATTTTACAAAGCTGTGATTTAGAAAAGTAAGGCTAAATACTGTTAGAAATAAATACAGCTGCATGTACTCAATAAGTTCAAGTACATATATTTTAATAAAAAAAAGTATATTACAATAAAAATAATTATAATGTCATCCTTCTAGGCCTTATTTTTTGGAATTTCATCATAATTGTCTTATTATCAATGTTATCAAATACATCTTTTTTCAATATAAGACACTAAACAGTCATTCATCCCCAATCCCATTACGAAGTGTGACCTTGATGTATTAAGGGTGGACGCTTAATTTAATGGGTAGAGAATCATTCAAACATATATTAATTTTTAAAAGAAATCTCAAATTCAAAGGTGGGCTCTTAAGTCAAGTCACCACCTTCGTCCTTGCTCGATACCATCTCCAATGGCTTCAACTTCACCACTAAGCCGAGAGTTTGGAAGGAGCAAAGGAGGCGGATGAAGCAGAGGGAAGAGGAAAAGAGACCGCAGCCGCCATCATCAATGGACTCCATAGCTTTAGTTTTGAAGATCTGGTGGAGATTTGGGAGAAAAGAAGGAAATCGGGGAGAGGGAGAACAAAAGAGAAGCATACACCATCCCCCTTTTATGAAAAAAAGGTGATGGGCAGTTTGGTAAAAAGAACCAAACTTCAAAATGCTTGATTCATATCCCATCACCTATCTGTTGTTTCAATATGTTAATAGATTTTTTGGGGGTTTTCAAGTTCAAATGGTATTTATCTATTATTCTCTTAGAAAAAATGCCTTCCCCTTTTAATATAGTTCCTTTGAACAAAACGTTTCCTATTTTTAATTGGGTTAAGGTAAAAATTTGTCGCTTATATTATCACTTTATGAATAATATTGTTTCGAAATTTTTTCTAAATTTAATGTCACTCCAAAAATATTAAAATGGAGCTATGTTGCCCTTTATTGTATAAAATGTTAACGGTCAATTTTGATTTTTTCATGGTTAGTGTTAGTTTTTTAACCGGGGGGATCTTATTATGTTTTGAAATTTTTAAGATGAAATTAAACCAAAAAAAAAAAAAAACTTTCAAAGTAAAATTATCTCTTCAAAAAAAATTGAGACAAATTTACATTCGAACCCATTTTAAATTTGGGATGACTTAGTAAAATATTCTTTCTCCAATACCTCTTTAAAAATTTTACAATGTAAACACTCTCCTTCCCCTCACCCTTCATTGGCAACATAAGGCACCCAAACCATGACTCCTACTATAAGAGGAGGTCCTCCGTCTTGGACCGGCTAGCCTCCACTTGGCTTATGGTCCGCTGTAGTTTTCTTCTTCTAAACTACGTCGTTTTGGAACAAACCAAGTATGATGATGTCTTTGTTTTTTTATTTTTAATAGTTTAGGATATTGATTAGTACTAAAAAGATACTTTATAATACTGACTAGTACTGAAAAAATACTTCATAATCATGAAAAAATAGTTTAAGATTTAAAAAAAAATCCTAAAGTATATTTGTAACACCAGTCGCAGTCAATACCTAAAATATTTTTTTTAGTACCAGTTAGTATCATTTTTTTACTAGTCAATACTCAAAAATATTTTTTCAAGATCATGAAGTATTTTTTCAGTACCAATCAGTACCCTGAAATATTTTTTCAAGATCATAAATTTTTTTTTTTAAGATCATGAAGTATTTTTTTTTTCAGTATTGGTCACTGTAACATCCCAACTTTTCACAAGCAGTATAATTTTTTTTTTAAACATCATTTCAAAATGATCAGAGTAGTGCACCGGAGCTATTGAGTAACTGAAATATATATATATATATATTAAAATACCCATGGTAGCATGTCTTGCTGTTTAAGCAGCGATACAAGAGTGATTTAAAAGTATAACAGAAAGAAGTCTTCAGTCGCGACTCCTAGGCGCGCTGCTTGTCATTCTTCTCGATTCTCGGTCCACCTGACCCTGAAGCTAAGTTAAGAGCTGAGGTCCATGCATCGAACCCCAGGTAACGGTTAACCTCATGATTACATACATCATATATGTACAACAAACATTCTTAGACTTTTGGCAACATTTACTATGGTCAGACATAAGGTATACATATCAAATATGTATAGCAATAACAATACAGTCGGATGACAGACAATCATACAGTCGGATGATAGACAACAGTACAGTCGGATGTACAGACAATAGTACAGTCAGATGATAGACAACAGTACAGTCGGATGTACAGACAATAGTACAGTCGAAGTACAGAACAATAGTACAATCGGATGTACAGACAATAGTACAGTCAAATGTACAGACAATAGTATAGTCGGATATACAGACAATAGTACAGTCAAAGTACAGAACAGTAGTACAATCGGAGTACAGGCATGACAGACAATAGGCATGACAGAACAACAGTACAGTCAGAGTACAGGCATGACAGACAATTGGCATGACAGACAATATACACATACGCATACAATAAACATCAGAGTTAAAGTTACCAGTACGCGAACGTACCTTCGTTGACGGAATTTCGGTACGGTGGTTGGTCAGAACGTAATCAGGGATATCCTATCAATATAACAATGTACTTGTCAAGTATCTATCATTACGACGGACATTTTTAGTCAAAATGACTATTTTACCCCTGACCCCCTAATTGGCGGAATTTCGCCAGCACTTCGTTACTTTGGCCCCACTTTTCCAAAATTTTGACATAGCTCTTACTCCAACATATTTTCGAAATATAAATCATATTGATTAATGATTCACATCATAATAGGCATTTTAGGTAAAAATTACCATTTTGCCCCTACCCTTACTAGTCGGCGGAATTTCGCCAGCACTACGCTACTTTAACTACCAATTTTCGGGGACTCAATCCCTACCAAGTTTTTACCTCGTCAGGCATTTTTCAATGCAATGAGGCCTAAAAACAATAGTAGGAATCTCACTCCCTACTTACTAAATCTATCTAACAATTCTACTAACTACCGAACTAAAAGCTAAAGACCGAAGGACTTACCGTTGAAGACTTCTGCACAATTTTGCCCAGAGCTTCTCTCTCTAAAAACCTCTCTCTAGATTCGGCTAGAGGCTTTCCAAATGGTGTGAAAATGAAGAGGAAGGGGGGTATTTATAGACAAAAGTAAGGACATGGTTGGAATTTTTGAAGTTGTTTCAACCCTTGGATTTTGGCTTGATCAAGAAGACAACATCTTGGCCATTCCTCCCTCTTGGTCGACATATGCAGCCAAGGTGGCAGCTTGTGATGTCATCTATGATGATGTCACAAGTTGCTTTATGCCCGGTCTGACAGATTTTCCCGGTCGGTACCCGATTCGCGTAATTTCGGAGAAATCTCAAAATTCTGGATTCATAACTTTGAAGGCCTTCTCTTCCTCATCAATAATATCTATTTTAACCTAAATTTTGATTTCAGACAGGGTTCCAACTGTCCTACTGAAGTTTCTCGAAAAACGTGTCCGAACGCGCCCGGTTTCAGAACGCATTTCTGAAAGCATCAACTTCTTCGAAAAATTCACCGATTCCAAATATGTCCAGATAATTTCAAACTCATTTCCAGATCTGAGTTAGAATTTATTTTCTTTAAAACCAAAAATATGCCTATCTCGCATTTTTCCCTATTTCGTCTTATTAGGAAAATGCGCTAACGGCCTCGGAATTAACTTCCGGAAGAGGCCACTTAAAGGTAAAAACTCACTGATCAATATTTTACCTTGACTTTGGAATTCCCATTCCTGGATCTCTAGATAGGATCCGTTTCCTATATATCAAATTACTATTCATCATAATCAATTATATTATATAATAATAATATAACATGTGCCTAATATCATGATATTATTTGATTAAATTCTTATCCATTCTTGACTCCTATTTTTCGGTCAAATCTGGTCCTTTTTATTTTAATTTTCGTTTTAATTATTTATTTAATTAATTAAGAATATATAAAATAATTATTTAATAATTATTTTATATAACTTTTACAAAATTTCCCTATTGGTCAATTCTTGTATTTAGGCTTAAAAATACCTAAACTCAACTATTTTTCTCCAAAATTCCCAATTAATTAGTAAATATATTTTTACTAATTTTAAACCTTTTTCCACTAATTTTTGAGCTTTACATAATTATTTCATAATTTCCTTTGCTTAAGCTTAAGTAATTAGCCAATAATTACCTAATTACTTTCTTATCAATAGTTGATAATTTTCTTAATTAGAATGCCTCATTACCTCATAACTTTTACACCGACACATTTGTTTCCATGTGTTACGCCTTATCTTAGAAATTACAAGGGTATTATGGTCATTTCCTTACTTTTTGAGTATTCTTCTACAATTTCTCCAAGTTTCTAACTTAATAAATTACCTAAATTAGGGACAATATCCTTCCCTATTTCAAATAGATTTTTACTTGCCTCTTTTATAGCTTTCACAGGGTATTTATAACCCAAAATGTATTTAGGGACCTATTTGCAAATTTTCAATTGTTTTAGGGACCTATTTGCAAATTATCTAATTTCAAGAGAAATTACCCTGACAACAAGGTAAACTCAATACAAGGTGTTTGAGACCTCATATTCACCTATTTTCAATAGGTATATTTCCCAATTTTGATATTTACCCTAAGTCAGATTCTGGGGTATTACAGTCACTATCTTAAAATATCTTTTTAGTTCTCGTCAATATTTTGAAATATTGAAAAAAAAAAAGGCATCACCTTACCTGTCTTGCACCAAAACGGTGCAATTTGAAAGAAGAGAATGACAGAGGACTATGAGAGAAGTGGACGCTAGCCAGGTCCCTTTATCACACACAGAAAGTGCTAGTAGTCAAATTCATATTCTTTTAGCTAAAAAAAAAATCTCAGAAAGCAATATATAATTTAAATCTAAATAAATACAATATATAAAATAATAAAAAAACATACTCATACCTCTAATAGGAGGTATGAGCACTTAAGAAGCATGTAAATATGGGCATGGAATGTGGACTCATATTTGAATTTGTCATCAAGAAGTGCACTCCGTAGAGCGTGTACCAAATTGTTTCAAGACAAAATATTATTCTTTTAGTTAAGCATAGATGAACTGTCTCCTTCTTGGCCTCTTTGTGGGCTTTCTTCATTGTCATACTCATTTCCTCTTCTGCCTCGACTAAATCAGAGAGATCTTGTCCCCTTTGAAAAAGTTCCCTCATGCTCCATTGTAAAACTCTAGCTTTCAATTGTACTTCTGCATTTATTGTACTGGATCAATTTCATTGAAACTTTGCCCTATTTTGTTCCCATCGATAACCATTTTTTTGAATGAAAATGGCGCAAAAAAACGCATAGTGGCTTGCTAGCTAGAGGAAACGTATGACCGAGATCTTCTATGAGAATCACTCTATATATTAGTAACTATTTCCTTGGGACCAGTTTCTAGGTCGTTTTTTGAATCATTGCCGAACAGTTCTATGTTCCTCAAAATATTTCTCTAAAAATTCTTTATTAAGAGTTTCATATTTGGATATATGCACCTCTACCTATAACCATCACTAAGAGGAACATACTCAGCAGTGTTTCAATGCTTTTAGTGATTTTTTGATTCATTTTCACCTAAAAGAAAAATAAAGTTATTTTAAACACTTAAAAGTCACAAATACATGCACCAAAAACCTAAAACATATCTAAACTTGTCCAAGTAAAATCTATCAAAATGACAATTTCATTTAAGGTTTTTAACTTTTTTAAGCTCAAAATTGGAGCTTTTAAAAAAAAAAAACAGCATTTTAGCTTTTTTTTTTGTGACTTTTGATTTTTTTAAAAAAATATCATCTAAACACATAAATTAATTAAAAAGTATTTTTTTTTGCATTAAAAAAGTATTTTTTTTTATCAAAAAAGCCCATCCAAAAGGGCCATTAATTAGACTTAAATAGTTTTATTCTCCAAGATGAATTATAGTTCGACTCTATAGATTATGACTATCATACTCCTTACTGCCTATTAAACATAGGAGTATATGTGACACTTTCTACGATATATATTGGGTCTAAATTCCAAGATATTCTATAATTTTTTAATTTTAAAAACACCCTTTTATTTTGTTTTTAAAAACCATTGTTAAAACAATAACGGTCTAATGTTATTTTCCAGCAGTAGCAAGCCCCTTATAATCTTATTTATGATACGTCTAGCACTATGATATTATTTTTTGGTATATATAACACCTCTAATATTATTTTCGGTTACGTCTAGGACTATGATATTATTTTTTGGTATATATAACGGGAGCAGCTATGGTCCACTGCAGTGGACCGTCCGTTGCCAAAAAATGTCTAATAATTTACCGCATGTGGTAATTTATTAATTTTTTTTTGATATAATATTGATCGGTGGATTTTTATCTTAGGAAGTTAATTCGGCGTGAGAGCATTTTCCTAATAAGACGGAATAGGAAAAATCGAGAAATAGGCGAGATAGTCATAAAATTTGGATTTGAACAAAATAAATTATAACTCAACATCTGGAGATGAGTTTATAATTATCTGGACATATTTGGAATCAGTGAATTTTTGTCCAGAGGTTGATGATTCCGGAAATTCGTTTCGTAACCGACACGTTTTTCCGTAAAACTTCAGACAGACCGTTGGAACCCTGAATAGGACCAAAATTTAAGTTAAACTAGATACTTTTGATGAGGAAGAAAATATCTTGGAATTGTCTAATCCAGAATTTTGAGATTTTTCCGAAATTACGCGAATCGGACACCGATCGGAATTCTACTGGAAAGCTTCGGAACCCGGACACTTGGCATTTCCCCATTGGCTCTTCCCTTGACTTTTGAGGCCAAGGAGGTCGGCCAAGGGAGAGAAGGAAGAAGCAAAAACTTGTTTCCAAAGTTATGAAATGGACGGTTCAGATCGATTATCATAAAGTTGATCCGACGGCCGAAATCCTGCATCCTTTCCTATAAATACCCCCCCTTCCTTGAGTTTTTCACACCATTTCAAGAGGAATTTCGGTTTTAGAGAGAGGTTTTAGAGAGAGGAGCTCTGGAGGAAAAAACATCGAAGCTCTGGGTAAGTTTTTCGGTACCGAGCTTTAAGCTTTCGTAGTTCTTTCGATAGTTAGAGTAGTAATGTTAAATTAGTATTTAATCTTCCAAGTATGATTAGATATCATATGATAGGGGTATTTTAATCTAGAATTTCGAAAATCATGATTGGGTCGAAGTTCTGGCAAAATTTTGGAAGAAATTAGTCAAAGTAACGAAGTGCTGGCGAAATTCCGCCGATTAGGGGAATAGGGGCAAAATGGTAATTTGTACCTAAAATGCCCGTTATAATGTCAAATATTGACAAAAATGATATTTATCCTTATAGGATATCTGTAGACTCGCATCATTGTCGAACCATTGTCGGCGACGTCATCGTCAAAGCCGCCGTCAAATTTCGAATTTCCGTCAAAAGTACCGAAGTACCGTCAAACGAAGGTACGTTCGCGCATCTTGTAATACCGACTACGATGCTTATAGTATGCTTATATATGATATGGATAATTTCATAAGCCATGAGCGGGACTGTTCCGGTCATGCACAGATGACTAAGGTAATAAACTTAGATAATCACTATTACTGACCTTACGAGTTATAGACATGATAATGCCGTATGTTTTCCTAGCGGCGAGGACACGACCGTACATTGTGGCACCGGTGAATAGTGCAGACAAATAACTTTGCTCGTAGGGTAGTTGTTATTAAATGATCATATATTGCTCTGTCAAGATCATTTGTAATTCATTCTAGAAATATCGTTGAACATATATTGTTATATAAGCATGAGGTTAACTGTTACTCGAGATCCGATAAACATTGGATCTCGGCTCTTACTATAGCATCGGTATACGAGATACCAAGGACGGAGGATAAGAGTAAGCCAAGCGGACAAAGACACGTGAAGACAAAGTAATGATCGACCGAGTAGATTAGAGTCCTGAACAGAAAATGTACTATTCTTTATGAACAGGCAGTTACGTCACAGTTAACGTTGTATCAGTTACTCAATGCTCTTTATTCCGATGCTCTACTCTGATGAAAAAAAAAAAATTGGCTTTGAAATTGGGATGTTACAAGTGTTTTTTTGTAGTGTTTTTTTTAAGCTCCAAATTGGAGCTTTTAAAAAAACAGCATTCTTTTTTTTTGTGACTTTTGCTTTTTTTTTAAAAAAAATATTATCCAAACACATAAATTAATTAAAAATAATTTATTTTTGTATTAAAAAAGTGTTTTTTATCAAAAAAAGCTCATCCAAACGGGCCCTTAGTTAGACTTAAGTAGTTTTATTCTCCAAGATGAATTATAGTTCGACTCTATAGATTATGACTATCATACTCCTTACTGCCTATTAAACATAGGAGTATATGTGACACTTTCTACGATATATTATGGGTCTAAATTCCAAGATATTCTATAATTTTTTAATTTTAAAAACACCCTTTTATTTTGTTTTTAAAAACCATTGTTAAAACAATAACGGTCTAATGTTATTTTCCAGCAGTAGCAAGCCCCTTATAATCTTATTTATGATACGTCTAGCACTATGATATTATTTTTTGGTATATATAACACCTCTAATATTATTTTCGGTTACGTCTAGGACTATGATATTATTTTTTGGTATATATAACGGGAGCAGCTATGGTCCACTGCAGTGGACCGTCCGTTGCCAAAAAATGTCTAATAATTTACCGCATGTGGTAATTTATTAATTTTTTTTTACACCGTCCAGATCTTCATCCGACGGCTCAGATGAAGAAGAGGATGGAAAGAGAAGAGGACTGAAGCCAGGTCCATATATAACACCTCTAATATTATTTTCGGTTACATCTATCACATTCATTTTATATTTTAGGGCAATAGATACAATATAAATAATATTAGAGAGTTTTTTAAACCTGAATAAGATTAGAGGGTTGGAAACACCAAAAACATAGTATCAAGATGCTAGATGCATAATAAATAGGATTTGGGTGCTAAATATAAACGAGAAATACCTTACTCAAGAATAAATCTTTCTTTTTTTAGATTTTTTTTTTTTTTAAAAAAAAAACCCAAGAAAGTGTTCTACTTTACATGGTGATTGGTGGTGTTCTGGAGGGAGCAGAGTTTAAACAAATGAGAGGATACTGGCGGCTCCCTTTACGGTGAAGGATGTGAGGCCAATAAGTCAAAATAAACAGCTGGACCCTCGTTGGCTGCTCCCTGCATATCCAGGCCCGTCGGTTTCCTTCCCTGATTTTTGCGGCTTCGCTTTCCTTTTTTCATCCTTTTAATATTCTATCCATCTCAATATAAGTATGACCCAATTAGCACAGGTTAAAATATTATATGAATTATAGTAATAAATATAATTCAATATCTCTAAAATAATTTTACATAACATTATAACATATATTAGTTTATAAATTAATGGGTTAAGGTGCAGATTTACCAACGAATTAGATTTACCAATGAATTATTATCCGAGGAGCATCTGGCACAAAAAACAATTGAGAGTACCAAAATTATCAATCAACAATTAAAAAGTGAAAAAAAAACACAATAAGGTGCAAATTGACCAACGAACTGTTACCCTGTCACTGTCTTGGTATCTTCATCTTCCATTGACTGTCACAGTGTCGGCGTCTCCAAAGCTTCCATTATTCTTGGGTGTTCCACTCACCCTCTTGAACTCATCAAGGTCCATATGCAACTTCACAGCGAGAATCACGCACCGAAACCAAATCCAGCAGTCCACAACGCATGCTCGCATGGGTCCCATCTCTGTTGGTGTTTGTCTTATCCAACAAGAAGGCTTAATCGTTCTTTTTTCTAGCGTCTCCGCTACTGTCCTACGTCAATGCCTCATATTTTAACGTAATTGTGATAGTTTTTTTTAATAGTTATTTGATATTTTTTTTTTCAATTTTTAATTGTTTATTGGTAATTTTGGTACCCTCAATTGATTTTTTTACCAGATGCTCCTCAGGTAATAGTTCGTTGGCAAATTTGCACCTTAAACCTAAATTAATTAAAGTAGTACTAGGAAAATGATACATATTAGAAAAAAAATAGATAAATGTCTTTACTCCTTCCTATCTTAAATATAAGATCTAGTTGACTTTTTTTGATAGATTAAATATGCTTAACAGATCATTTAATCATAACACATGCTATGTATCATTAGATTATATATCAATTTATAAGTATAACAACTCAATTTGAAGAAAAATGATAATTAAAAATACTTTCATGTAACTTATTTTACTTCCTTAAACTCTCAAAAAAAAAAAAAATCAATTGAATCTTATATTTAGATTGGAGATAGTGTTTTAAAATAAATTCCAAACTAGCTCTCATAATTAATCCAAGAGGAAGATATAATGTATGAAAATAGACATATATGTTATGGGTAAAGGATTTCTCCAGTCACTGGAGATATAGTTATCTCCAGTGACCCCAAAACTACGTCGTTTTGGATTAATGAAGGGTGTTTCTGTAATTTTATTTATTTTTTAATTATATAAATTTTACCAAAACACCCTTCATTAATTCACCTAATATTACTAACACACCCTTCATTAATTCAAAACGATGTA
This sequence comes from Acacia pycnantha, assembly GCA_025563575.1. Lineage (NCBI taxonomy): Eukaryota > Viridiplantae > Streptophyta > Magnoliopsida > Fabales > Fabaceae > Acacia > Acacia pycnantha. The sequence goes on from JAMWYP010000016.1 coordinate 3,121,359, forward strand.
GTTTTGGGATAACTGGAGATAACTCTATCTCCGGTGACTGGAGAAATACTTTTCCCATATGTTTTATATATATATATATATAAAGAAATTGTTATTAAACATGCCAATTAGTGTTCTTGAAACCATTTTGTGAAACTCGCGTGTCAGATTTGAAGTTTCTAACTTATAAAATTGTGTCGAGTCGCTGATAAACTCATGTCAGTTGTAAATTCGATTAAATTTGTGAATTTACATACAGAGTTTCCAGTTTATAAATTTTCAACTTACAAAATTGTGTTAACTCATTTTCAAACTCGTGTTACCTTTTTTTATTCGATTATGTTTAGTAATTTTATATATGAATTTTATAAAAATTATTTTGTTAAGTATGATAAATTAAGAATGTTGATAGAATTAGTTTCTATTATTTGAATTTAAAATATATTTAAATCAAACTATTATAAATTTTATATTTAAATTGTTTGAGTATACATTATTAATACATATTTGATGGAAAGAGTAAACATTTACAAGTTTACGATTCAAGTTTATAATATAAGTTTACATAATTATTACAAATTTACTTAAATTTATGACTTTGACAACCTTAGTTGAAATATATCTTTTATAATTTGTCTTAAAATATGCCCTTATAGATTATACATACTAATCTCTAACAAAAAAAAGGATTATACATACTAATCTACTCCATTTGGTCAACAATACAAGTGATTTTTCACAACCTCATTGGATTTGTGAACTGTGTTTGTTTGGGATTGTAACATCCCAATTCCAGAGCCATTTTTTTTTTTTAAAATCAGAGTAGAGCATTGGAGCGTAAGAGTAACTGATTCCCATACAAACAATAACCATAGTGTAACATAGTGTTGATACAGCATCCTATTGTTCTCATAGGTAAATACGGAAAACAATAAAGCGACATCTCCGTCTAAGAGCTCACTCGTGCTACATGCCCTCCGACCATGAGCCTACTTGTGTAGCTTGCCCTTATCTCCAATCCTTTAGTCCTTCCGACCCTGAAGCTACAGCTGAGATTCAATTCACCGCATTGAATCTCAGGTAACGGTTAACCTTATGCTCAAATAAAACAGTATAGGGATGACAGATATTCATGACATAACAGCTATGATCAATATAATGACAGTACATAAGCGTAAAGCAGTATGTAAGTCCCATAAAGTGCTGCACTATTCACCGGTGCCACGATGTACGGTCGTGTCCTTAGCGCTAGGAAAACTCTAACGGTATTACTACATCTATAACCCATGTGAAACCGTATGTATAATCGGTAACCACGAACGAGTCTCTAACCGTGAATGTATCCCGGTGACTCCTAACAGAATCTCTATCCGTGAATGTACCTATCACATATATGTATATGAGCAGCACTAGATTAGTGTTACAGTACGCGAACGTACCTTCGTTGACGAACGTAAGTGTTTCTGGCGGAAACGGCACGTTTTACGGAAAAACGTGAAATGTCCAACAGCGGCACGTCGGGCAGCGTAACGGCAGCAGATCAGAGTTTCTGATGTCCTATAAGAGTAATATCACTTTCATTAGTGATTTGGCATTATGACTGGCATTTTAGGTAAAAATTACCATTTTGCCCCTATGCCCCTAATGGCGGAATTTTGCCAAGACGTTACTCTTACAAATTTTCTTCCCGAAATTTCGCGAACTTCAACCAAATTATGATTTTCGAAATTCTAGACTAAAATAGCCCTATCATATGATATCCAATCATACTTTGAAAAATAAAGGCTACTCTAACTATTGAAAGAACTATGAAAGCTTAAAGCTCGCTATTTTAACTTTCAACTTTCAGAGACTCAATCCCTACTATGTTTTTACCTCGTCAGGCATCTTTCAATGCAATGAGGCTTAAAAACAAGAATAGGAATCTCATCTCCTACTTCCTAGATCTAACTACAGTTCTATTAAAACTACCGAAAGAACGAAAGACTAAGGACCGAAGGACTTACCGTTGAAGACTTCTTCACAATTTTTCCAGAGCTTCTCTCTCTTCTTTCCCTCTCTAGATTCGGCCAAGGAGGAGGAAAATGGTGTGAGAAATCAAGAGGATTGCATGCCTTTATATAGGAAAATTTTGGGTTCAATGTGGTAATTTTTCATTCCCAAAGTTGTAATTTTTCCCTTGATTTTTAACCATGGAAAATCAATGCAAAATTGTGTTTAATCCTTGTCCATGGAAGGGTTTTGGTCGACATACATGGCTGATTTGGCAGCCCAAGATTGGTCAAATGTGTTGACTCAACTTGCTTTATGATCCGGTCCGATAGAATTTCCCTGATCGGTGTCCGTTTCGCGAAATCTCAAAATTCTGAATTCATAACTTTGAAGATCTTCTCTTTCTCATCAATAATATCTAATTTAACTTAGATTTCGGTCTCTTACAGGGTTCCAACAGTCCAGTTGAAGTTTTCTCAAAACGTGTCCGAACGCGTCCGTGCGGAAGTCGTTTTGGAATCATCAACCTCTGGATAATAATTCACTGATTCCAAATATGTCCAGAAAATCCTCAACTCATCTCCGGATGTTGAGTTAGAATTTATTTCCTTCAAGAACAAAATATGACTATCTGCATTTTTGCCTATTTCGTCTTATTAGGAAAATGCTCTACCGGCTTCGGAATTCACTTCCGGAAAAGGTCACTTGAAGGTAAAAACTCACTGATCAATATTTTACCTTGACTTTAGCAATCATATTCCTGGTTCTCTAGATAGGATCCGTTTCCTATTTATTGAGTTACTATTCACTAAATTTAATTATATAATATTACAACTTTACAAAATATCTAGATATTATAAATTTTCATTCTTATCTAATTTCCTTTGCAAATTTTCGGCTGGCCCTTTTAATTATTTAATAAATATTTATTTATTTATCATTTAATTAATTATTTATTTAATTTTTCCCAAAAATTCCACAAAAAATCCCTAATTGGTCCATTCTTGTATTTAGGCTTAAAAATACCTAAACTCAACTATTTTTCTCCAAAATTTCCAATTAATTAGTAAATATGTTTTTACTAATTTTAAGCCAAAAACCACTAATTTTAGGGTTTTACATAATTATTACTGAATTTCATTTGCTTATACTTAAGTAATTAGCCCAATATTACTTCATTACTTAATTATCACAAGTTGATAATTTTCTTAATTAAAGTACCTTATTAACATTAAAATTTTCATGCCACTTGTATTATTTTAGAAATTACAAGGGTATTATGGTCTTTTCAATACTTTTTGAACATTCTTATACAATTTCTCCAAGTTCATAATTTATTAAATTACCATAATTAGAGATAATATACTCTCATAATTCACTTAGTCACTTTACTACCTTTTAGGATTTTTCATAATTTTTCTAAGTCATTATACATTCCAAGGGTATTTCAGTCATTTTGACCCCATAGTTTTTTTTCCTAATTTTCCCTAAAAGATTTTCCCTTGGAAAATAAGCTAATTATTACTTAATATTTGATATCTCATATTCACCTATTTTTGATAGGTATAATTTTACTAAATTATAATACAGATTTTTAGGGTATTACTGGGATCATATTTGAGACTCCAAAAGTGTTTATTTACATATATCGAAATAAAATTCATCTCATATTATTTATTTCGTATACCGTAAATCATGATTCAAAAGTTGTTTTTGAATATTCTCATCGCTATTCCAAACAAGCATACTTAAATTTAAAAAATTTCTCAAATTTAACCCTATTAAATGAGGTTTTGAAAGAGGGAAAGAATATAAGAAGCCACATTTAAACATTAATTATAAAGAAAAATTTGATAAATAAGCTTTAACTATTATTCAAGTAACTTATATCATGGGTAAAAGAATACAATAATTTTAGAAAGTGTTTTCTATTTTGGACCCAAAGGAGTGTCCGACGTGTAGGCAATTTTGAAAATATGCGTGAGTAAAAATATAAACTAGATTCATGTTTTATACTTAAAATTAGGCTAAAATATATTTTTAATTATTTAAATTTAGATAGGTATACTTTTAATTCCTTAATTTTATAAAGTATATTTTTGGTCTTATAATATTATACCATTAATATTACGAACGAAAGATACTAACCCAACACATTTAAGTAATTACTTTGTAATTTAATACTATTAATATTAAATTTAATATATATGTAAATTAAAAAAATCTAAAAAGCTAATGAAACAATTAATATCAAAACTTTGATTTTATTACAAAAATTTAGTTTAATAATCTAAACATCAAAAAATAATCAAAATCTAAATATCAAGTTGAAAAATAAAATCTAAAAATCAAAACCATGATTTTATTTGAAGCATTTTTTATTTTATTTAGTTTAATAATCTAACTATATTATATTTTTTAAAAAAATAAAATTTAAATATGTTTTCTTAGCCATTAGAGATGTTAGAAATATATGATCAAAAGTATACTTTATAAAATTAAGAGTCTAAAAGTATACATGATGTAAAACATCACTTTAGTCCTTAAAATTAAAGCATGCCCCTTATTTAACTTTTAAATTAAAGATTAAAAAATTAAGGGTTAAGGTGTAAAAATACATATGTGCTTTGGTCAGAGGAGCGCTTAGTAGCAAATGTTTTTTTAGTTGCAAAAATGACTATATGGTTACAAATTAGGTGTAAAAATACCGTTTGACCGTTAAGTTTGGCTTTGATTGTTGACTAGGTGATGACGTGACTTTCAAGGTGCAAAAATACATATGTGATTTGACCAAAAGAACGCCTTTCTTTTCGTTTTTTTAATTATTTTATTATTTTGATTTCTTATTAACTTATTAATATTAATTAAATAAAAAATTCATATTTTTATTTTAATAATAATAATATTATTATTAACTGGATCTTAATACTTAATAATATTAATTTAATTTGAATAATTGAATTCACAAAAAGAAAAAAGAAAATTATCTTAAAGAACAAAATGTTTGTTTTGCTTAATATCTTTAGTTTAGTTTGTATTTGAATTAACTCAAACTCTTTATTCAAGTAGTTTTTTCTTCGCGAAATTACCTAAAGTCTGTGCTTTTTTGAATTCAATTGTAGATATTATGCCAGTAATACTTGTACTCTTTTTTCTCTTAGCTTTTGTTTGGGTAAGTTTTTGATGAGATCCTTAATTTGAATAGTAATACTATATTCTGAGAAAAAAAAATAGTAATACTATCTTAGAAAAATTCATAATTTATTCAAAGATTCGAACATTTTAATAATATTGATTTATAAGATTAGATAAGTTTTAGAGTGTGAATCCTCTCATTTATACTTTTTGTTTACACGGTAGTGATATTCTTTGTTTCTCTTTCCATCTTCGGATTCCTATCTAACGATCCAGGACGTAATTCGGGACGTGAAGATATTTTTTATTCTTTTGTTTTGTTTTTTTCCTTGCTTGTACTTCATTTTTTGAAATATTCTTATTATCCATTTTTCATCTTTCAATTTTAACTTTTATAAATTAGAAATTCTAAATATAAATTAGAAATATATTTTATAAATATATTTCTAAATTTATTAAATGAAATATAGAAATATATTAAATATATAAATTATAAATAAAAATGAAATATAAATAAACTAGAAATCAATATTTATATTCTATTTTCAATATTTAAAAATGAAAATGAAAATGAAAAATAAATATATAAATATATTCTATTTATATTTATTATATTATATTATTATAATATTAATAAATATTGTTAATAAAAAATTCAAACAAAGAAAAGAAACAAAAGAAGGTTGCGTCACTGTCCAGTCAGCAAAAAAGTCAAACTATCGGTCAAACAGTATTTTTGCACTTAAAAAAATCACTTAGTGTTCAACGCTCTTTTGAACAAACTACATGTGTATTTTTGCACCTTTAAAAGCCACGTCATCGTCCAATTAGCAAAAAAAGGTCAAAGCTAATGGTCAAAGTCAAACTTAATAGTCAAACGGTATTTTTGCACCTAATTTGTAACCACATAGTCACTTTTACACCTAAAAAAAACACTTATTGCTGGGCACTCTTTTGACCAAAGTACATGTATATTTTTACACCTTAACCCAAAAATTAATTTTCCCGACAATTTACGTTCCCAACTACTACTCCCAAGTCCCAACTACTACTGATGAAAAATTAAACTTAGGTGTCAAATTGTTCAGACCTACTAAAATTCAAGTAAGAAAAACTTAGGGAGATAACCATTCATTAGTTGCCTAGTTCGTTTGGGTTAGTTTTTAAAAAAATGATTTTTACAGAAAATTGTTTAAAAAAATATATTTTGAGTATAATATTTTTTTTTTTTTGGAAAAGTGATATTAATTTGGATGATTATAATCTAAATCATTTTTCATGAGTAAATTATCAAAAAGCACATAAGTTAAACGTGATATTCACATATAAACAACTACAAACAAATGAGGGCATTTTGGTAATTTGCGCATCTTGGCTGGCCATTATTACTTCATCATTCTGAATTGATTTCCATAAGCTGATTTCAATAGCTTCTCCATAAATCATATTCCCTCCGGTCCTAATTATAGAACATATTTAATCGATTTTGTGGAGATTAAGGAAATAAGTTAAATTAGTTAATTTTACTCATTTTCCTAAAATGCCCTTATATAAATTTAAAATGACATAAGTAAAAGTGAATCAACAGCTCCTGCCACATACTTTTCTGACCTTGAATTTCTCTTTCTACATACTATCTAATTGAAATAATAATTTTCCTATATATACATATATGTGTGTATACATGTATACATATAGATACACACACGTGTGTGCACATATATCTACACACATATAAACACAGGCACACACATATTTACAGACATATATATACATGTATGTACACACATATGTGTGTGCGTGTCTATATATATTTGTGTGTAGACACACACATATATACATACATACATAGACACACACACATATATCTAAAAGTTTCACTGACTGGAAGAGTCTAAGCACCCACATACATATATTCACCAAAAACCAAACATACTTGAGAAAATAAAATAGGGGTATTATAGGACGAAATTGACCAAAAATTAGAAAATTGTCTTATAATTAGGATAAAAAATAACTTCCAAAGTTGTCTTATAATTAGGACCGAATGGAGTAATAAGTTTAGCTGAATAATTGATTGATTTTGAGGACAATGGAGGCTGTTCATGGTTTGGATGATTTTTGTTAGAACATGTGCTCATATTTATTTAATGGCTAATAATATTTAGTATCCAACCTTACTCAAATATAATATCTCTAATAGATCAGATATGTTTTTATATGTGTATATAAAAGAAGTGGACTGCATTTTGAAGCTTAGATGAGATGCGTTATGAATAGAACTTTGTTGACCTGAACATCGGGATTAGGACTCAACAATCGATTTGGGAGAAAGATTCCAACGCATGAGAGGGGCTTTGCCATTGATTCCGTAATTTAAGGAATACTATAATATACACTTAACCATTACATTAAAATATATGCCCCCAAAGTTGATGCAATAAGTAGGGAAAAGCTCATGTAAAGCTTGGTTAAAAAAAGAAAATTTCATCGGTTGTTTTTGAGTTCAACTGGTAAAGGGTCGGATACTCTCACCAAAGGGAGAAGGTTCGATCCTGGAGTTGGTCAAAGCGCTGGGGGAGACATCCTAATTCCTGGATACCTAGGTAAATGCCTGAAGGTAATAGACGGCTCACCCTGCCCAACATCGGTATCACCTAGGAGGAAGAGAGATTTCGCCCTGCTCTTGGATCGCGAGTGAGCCCAACCCCTTCCTAAAATTTGTTTATCGAAAAAAAAGAGAAAATTCCAAAACATGTTGACAAATTCAATAAACCATTAATTGAGCTATTAACCTAATTTGAGATTTTAAAATGTAAGTAAAATAACTTAAATGCCCCTCTAACTATTTTTTAAAAAGTTTGATTACTTTGTAACTTATGTTTTCAACATTACTATTTAATAAAAAAAATTTAATTCATCCATAATTTAAATATATTAACTATAACCTTCAGGCCAAAAAACTGTACATTAACTATCATCATATGAACAAAAATGTACAATATTTAAATAAATAAAAACGAGTTCATTTTATTAACATGAACAATTTTTTTTTTTCAAAAAAAGTATAATATATGCCATTATAAAAAATATTTTTTAATAAATATATTAAGTATATTTTTTTTAAAAAAAAAATCTATATCTCAATATGGACAGCATTTTGTGAAATTTAAAGTGTATATATTTTGAGCTTCAACCCTATATACTATTTTAAAAATCTTTAATAATATTACTTTTTATTATATAACAATTAACACCTCTTATGTAACATTGATTTTATGATGATCATGTATATTTTTATTGATTTATATTTGGGATAAGATACTAAAATAACATTCAACTAATCAACTTTTATTAAAAGTGTAACAGTAATCATAAACTATTTTTTGGAGTAAAAGTAACAAAAAAACTTTCAAGATTTGGACAAAACCGTTAAACTCAACTAACTTTCAATTATTACAATGGGGAAAATTAATCTTTTGGCCCTTAAAGTCTTAACAACTTATAACTTAGTTCTTAAACTTTTAACTCGTTTGTAACTCAGTCTCTAATGTTTCTTAGTCATCCTATATAGCAAAAAAAAATGTTAAAATACTATTAAAAATTGTTTATGTGGATTTTACATAAATTAAAAACATAAAAAACAGCGTCCCCATTTCTACCAACTCGCATCACTGTCCGCCTCAGTTTTCCAGAAACCTCACTAGGCATTCATGACATCCATGACAAATTCTTCTGAAGCACCAGAAGACATTGAACGACTCATATTGGAGAACAAGTTGAAGATATTTATGATGCTTTTAACTCTAATAAAGCATCGAATTATGCAAGAAAAAGTCAATGTGAAAAAAAAGATTTTATTAACTTTTGAATGATAAATAATTCATTTTCCTAATTTTAAATTTTTTATTTTTGGGGTTACGACCAAACCCAACTTGACCATTGGGCCATTGGATTGGCCCAATGTATGCTACACAGGTTGAACACTAGGCTGGTGGATACCCGGCCCAGCCCATACTCACCTCTAATTTTCCCAAATATTGCCTCCACTAATTTTCTCACATAACAATCGAATTGGCCATCAAAAGATTACTAACAACTTTCTTATGAATGTATATCAAAAAAAAAAAAAAAACTTTCTTATGAATGAGAATTCTTCACACAAAACCACAGCTAGGGTTAACATCTCTAATTGAAAAAAACATTGATATTTGCTCCCTCTCAAATTTCAACTTTTTAAATCTAGATATCATATAATATACCATATTATATGTATAGTTTTTATTTTTGTATATATTCATATATTCAATATATTAAAAGGAATAAAGACATGTTGGGTGCCTTAGAAAATAAAAAATTCGTTGAATACCTTAAAGAAGTACTCCCTCTGGTCTTTATTATAAGACACCAACTAATTTTTCTCACAAACCAATAAAAACAGTTAAAGTCAATAAAGTTGTCCTAAGATTTAAGTAATTTTCAATATTACCCCTACTAATTGCAATAAATTCTAATATTATATTAATTATTACTCTCACTCATTAGCCTTATTAATTATGGGCATACATGGAAAAAAATAAGTAATGCTCCTTGGGAATAAGCAAGTGTTTTATAAAAAGTATCAAATAAACTTGCTAGTTGGTGCCTTATAATAAGGACCAGAAGGAGTACATTTACAAATTACAACTATCATTTTAAGAGTCATAATGTTATCATACAATTCATGTATCAACCTATAAACTCTTATTACTAATTTAAGAATTAGATAACTAATTTACATATATTTAAAAAATTAGTTTAGTTAGTTATGTGTAACAAGATGTGTTAATTTTCTTAAACTATCCTTTTTGAATTATATGTATTGTAAGTTGTAACTATCGTGGGTGGAAACTCATTTATCACATGCTATTAATAGGAATATTTTTGGATACCAAAGTAAACCCTTTATTTAACTCTTATATTTAGGATTTTGAAGTTTCAGTTTTTTCTTTCAAGTTTCAAAAATAATTGTCACTTTTGGATTTTGATGATTACTAATTTTGTTTTTATAATTTTAACATTTATAAAGACAAACACCTCATTGGGCTAAAACTAGAAACATTATTTATCTGTTTAGGAATCAGCAGGGGCCTGCAGATTCTCAATGTTTCTGTTGAGGCTACACTTTATTAAGATGCAGAGAAGGAACCAATAAATTATTGGTTGAGACGGTAAGCGGTCTCACTCCGTAAAAATAAGAAGTTGGAGAATATAAGTTCAAATCCTGAAAAGTATATTTGTTGGGAGAAGGAATAAACCTTTCCATTTCAAGCCTAAAGGGGAAGCCCTTCATCAAATTTTTTTCAAAAAAAAATGTAAAACGTGCCCCTTGGAAATGAAAATGTCAATGAAAAACTGAGTAAATGTTTAGAGTGTAGCAGATAATAATTCACCAAGTTCGAGGAATATTAAAAATGAGGGTAAAATGGGAAAAAATCAGTTTTAGAGGCGGTTGGTGCCTTATAATAAAGACTTGTTGGTAGTTGATGCCTTATAATAAAAACAAAAAATTGTTAGCAGTTGGTACCTTATAATAAAAACTAGATGAGTACTTACCTTATAAATCATAAGTTAAAACAAATATACACTTACCAATAAAAATTTCTTCTAATCATACTTGGGAGTTTTCGAATTTAAAAGGGGGAAAATCCTGTCTGCTAGGGTTTTCGAATTACGGCTGCTTTGGAGACTCCGTCGCCCACTGCGGCGGGGAATATGAGCGTCTCCTCCATCCGTGCACTACGGGGAGGGGAAGGTGAGGAAAGGATGGAGGAAGATAGGGAGGATGGTTTGAAGCGAAATAAGAAAGTGCGATTTGATACGGCTAACTTCACAGGAAGTGAATCACGCCCTATGCGTGAAGAAAAATGGATGCAACCGGAAGAAAAAGTGGCGTCGCCGAAGTCCTATAGAGAATCACTGCTACAGAATGTCAATCCAAGGGTGTGCTGGTGGGAATGGTCGAAGGGCCATTCGGGCGAACTTTGGTTGTAAAGTTGTTAGGAGCAACCGTCATATGGATTTATGGTGAAAAGCTACGACAGATTTGGGAGCGAAAAGGCAATATAGATATATTCGATCTACAGAATAATTTCTACCTAGTGAGCTTTCAACATGCCGATGATTACATGGAAGCCCTCATGGTGGCCCCTGGGTTATCAATCATGCTTACACGAACGTGTCTCATTGGCGCCCGAGTTTAATCCGCGAAGGAACGAATAGAGACGGTGGTTTCTTGGGTACGTTTTCTGATGCGCGGCACCTCTACTTGATAAAAATTTCTATTAAACCTAGGAAATGTAATTGGAAAGGTCATTAAGTTGGATATTCACACAAAGACAACGAGCACGTGGTAAATTTGCTCGGATGTGTGTTGAGTTAGATTTGATGAAGCCTCACGGTGCCGAAATTTGTGGTGGAAGGGATGACCACGAGTGTAGTATACGAAAGCCTAGGGCTACTCCGTACTAAGTGTGGCATTTTGGGCATGTAAAAGAAGGTGTGATGAGATGCGGCGAAAGAAGAGTGAGCGAGAAGATGGATGTGGAGGAAGGGAGCCACAAGAGAAGGCTGAAAGAGGAATGCAACAGCTAAAGATCGTTGGCAAACGAGTGCAAAGGTTCGAAGGCGAGAGAAATCCCAATGTATCTTTCCGGAACAAACAAAGTGGATCACGATTCACGGTCTTGGAAGAGGTAAATGAGGATGAGGGTGTGAAGACGGGGAATGAAGAAGTGAGGGAACCTAAGGAAAGTGTAGGGGGTCAAGAAAGGAGACAAAAGAAAGAGCCAATAAAGGAGTTGAGGAAACAGGGGAAAGCAAGGAGTGATAAGTGAAGGAAAGATGAGCGTTAAGGGGGCAATCGAAGGGTGTGGGAGTTGGAGAGATTGGTTAAAGGAAAGTATTGGAAAGCAAATCAAGGAAAAACCTAACCCCAAATATCTTGAAGGCGAGATAATAAGCCGGCCAAAGGAGTTCAACATGTTCGAGTTAGCCTTGTGTGTATTCACGAGACTAATCCGGACATAGTAATGAATCAAGGAGTGGAGTACAATGAGAAGGAGAACCTCCGGCTGGGGATCGACATAGAGGAATGACGGATAACGTGGACATGGAGCTGGAATCGGCGAATAATGACCCGGGACTTGTAGTTGTGCGAGATGGTCGACATGGGGATGATGGCAATTATCCCACACAGCGCTACGAACAATAGGTAGTTCGACCTATGGTACCATAACAACAATGTGTTAATAATGATGAACATACTTGTATGGAATAGTAGGGAGCTTGCTAGCAAGGGAGTTGCGTTGTTATTAGAGACATGAGGAAACGATCTACGTATAGACATAGTGGTTATTCTTGAACCACGAATCAGTGGAACTCAAGCTACCAAGACCATTAGGGGTTGGGGGTTTAAGAACTCAAGAAGAGTAGAGGCAGAGGGATTCTCAGGAGGCATTTGGATCTTATGGGACAAAGAAGATCGATGGTGAAGGTGGTCACGACAGGGAACAATTTATGCTTTGTAAAGTTGGCTTGGGAAAGGCGGTCATGTGGTTTACAACGGTCTATGCGAGTCCGAATGAACAAAAAGACACGAGGCTATAGGAGATACTACAAAAGTTGCGGGTGATCTCAATGAACTGTGGCTCATCGCTGGAGACTTTAATGAAATCAAATCCCCATTAGAGCAAAAAGGGGGTGGAAGGATTAATGAATCAAGGTGTAGGAGATTTAGCGACTGGATCCAAGAATGTAAACTTTTAGATATTGAAGCTAATGGGCCTTTCTTTACATGGAGAGGGTCAAAATGGGAGGGGCTAGAGCGAGTATTTAGAAGACTTGATAGATGCTTATGCAACACTCAATGGCAAGAAGTTTTTTCCAATGCGGAGGTGCGAATCGTGCCAAGACTTAGGTCAGACCACCATCCTATAGTGGTCAGACTAGAAGAGGAAAGGAAGAACTAGCAGGTAAGACCATTTAGATTCCAAGCTGCATGGCTAATGCATGAACAGTTTGGAGATTTTTTAAATGCCAACTGGTCTGGAGAAATGGAGGCACATATGAACCTGGCTGCATTACAACAGGAGTTGTCAAAGTGGAATAGAGGGCTGAATAGGCTGGGTGGTGTTCAAAATAATATAGGAAGGAGAAACAATCCTTTCCTAATAATGTTGGAAAAGGAACTAGAAGCGGAGCTTATGAGAACCCTACGACAAGAAGAAGTATTGTGGTTCCAAAAATCAAGGGGGAGGTGGTTGGAGGAAGGAGACCGCAATACTAGATACTACCATACAAAAACTCTAGTTAGAAGAAGGAAGAATAAGATAAAAATGCTTAAGAATGAGGCCGGCCAGTGGGTAGAAGATGAAGTGACTATTGGAAGCATGTTTCAGGCATTTTTTGAGAACTTGTTTCGAAGTACTGGAACAAGAGTGGGCTGTTACAGAACGTCCCAGAGATGGGGGCTGGTGAATTCTGATAAACTGAGAATGGTGGGGAAAGATGTGACTAGTAATGAAGTGAGACGGGCATTCTTCCAAATGGGAAGATTTAAAGCTCCGGGAAATGTTGGATACCCGGCTGTGTTCTACCAGAATAATTGGAAAATAATAGGCGAATCAGTTTGCAAGTTGATCAAGGAACTGTGGAGCAATCCAAGACGCATTGAGGAAATAAATGACACCCTAGTGGTCTTAATTCCAAAGGTGGAACAACCTGAACTGGTGAGTCAATTCCGACCCATAGCGTTATGTAATGTAATATACAAAGGGCTTTCCAAGGTGATTGTGAATAGGCTAAAGCCCCTTATGGATAAACTGGTATCACCCTACCAAGCTAGCTTTGTCCCTAAGTGAAATATTCATGATAACATAATAGTGGCAAAGGAGATGGTGCATTCAATGAAAAGGATGCAAGGCCGAAAAGGTTACATGATTCTTAAAGTAGACCTTGAAAAGGCCTATGATAGGATGGAATGGGCATTTCTTGGGGGCGTGCTGGAAGAAATTGGGTTCAATGAGCATTTGAGGGAAGTCATTGACAAATGTGTGAACTCTACTTCTATGAGGATATTATGGAATGGGGGAAAGCGAGGAGCTATTGTGCCTACAAGGGGACTAAGGCAAGGGGATCCTCTCTCCCCTTATCTATTTGTCTTGGGCATGGAGAAATTAACGCACCTCATTACGGATCAGGTCCACAAAGGGAAATGGAAGCCGCTGCATAAAGGGAGAAAAGGTACTGCGATTTCACACCTCATGTTTGCAGATGACCTATTATTGGTGTGTGAAACGAATATGGATCAGATTGCCACAGTCATGGATGTTCTAGAGGAATTTGGGGAACATTCAGGACAAAAAGTCAACAACCAGAAATCTAGTATTTACTTCTCCAATAACGTAAATAACTGGATGAAAAAAGAGATATGCGATCTTTCTGGATTCAAACGCACAGAGGATTTGGGCAAGTACTTAGGAGCCTATATGGGATCGGGTTGTGACAGCAAAAAGGGGGTTCCAGCATATAATTGATAAGATGCAGGGCAAATTGAGCAGTTGGAAGCAACAAACGCCGTCTTTAGCTGGGAGAATCACGCTGGTCCAGTCAGTAACAAACCAGATGGCAGTATATCATATGCAACACTCTCGGCTACCTACTGGTATTAGAAACCAAATGGAGAAAATCCAGAGAGAATTTATATGGAGGGATGGGGAAGGGACGAGGAAAATGCATGCGATCAGTTGGGATATGTTGTGCACTGAAAAAGAATATGGAGGCTATGGACTTAAGCGTCTGGAAGTCATGAATGAGGCATTATTAGGAAGGGTTGCATGCGGGGCGGAGGCACACTTGGGCCAATAGGTGCAAGTGAACCCATAAAAATTTTTTAAAATATATATTTTGTAAAGGAATTATAATACAAGAATGTGATTAGATTAAATGGTTAGGCTTTGGTCTTCATTATAATAGGTCCCTGGTTCGAAGACTCTGCGCCTTTTTTTTTGCAATTTCATTTCCTTGGACTTGAGTGCACGGCCAGGCCACCGCTCATCTCACGACTCCCTTTCCGCACGAATCGGCGGTGAATCATTTGGGCTTTTCAAGGTTCGTTTTACGGTTGGCTTTTCGGGAGGTGCGAGATTTCTGGTCGCTGATTTCGGTTTCGTTTTCATCGGCACGATTCTCGTTTCCTTTTCGGTTGGCTTTTGAAGCTGGTTTCCTTCTTGGTTTGGCGAGCTTACGGAGTTCGGCCATCCAGGTAATTGCCGTTCTTCAAATTGCTGCTCCGGACTTCGACCACGCACGAATCGGCTGGGCTTTTCAAGGTTCATTTTACGGTTGGCTTTTCGAAGGTGCGAGATTTCGGTCGCTTTGATTCGGTTTCGTTTTCATCGGCTGATTACGATTTGCTATGATTTTAGTGATAAAGAACATTATCGTGATCGTCCATGCTCGATTTCATTTTCATTTGCTCGATTTCGTTTTCATTTGCTCGATTTCGTTTTCTTTCTTGTATGAGATATATGGATTGGAAAATTGTACTCTTTGAAATTATTGAAAATCCACAATCATGTAATTAAAGAAAAATAACATAATATTTTTGTATTTGTGTGATCACAAATTTCGATTAAGAATCAATCAAATTACCTATAGATTTGAGTGAGACTAGCTCGATTTTAAGAATCAAGAAATAGGCAAATTCTGAGACTTAAGCGAGAGAAGATAGGATAAAAAGCTAGATGAAATTGGATTAGGAGAATGTAGGAAAAGTAGAAATAGGAAGATATGTATAGCTGGATTGAGTGTATGGATGTTTTGATTGAAGATATGTATTAGTTCATTTTGCCCCCCACACAACTGTTTGTCGTGGCCTTGTATTCCAAAAGAAAACAAAAATATGAACTATATTTATTGATGATGGACTCTACCCTACCAAAGTTTCGGTTGCACATAGCTTCACAAGGACCAAAACCAACTTTGTTGGTATGTAGCTTGGGGGCAATTTTGATTAGAGTACAAAGGGTTTGGTGTTTTAGTTCACAAACTTGTGGCTTTCTGATTCTTTATCATGCATTGTTAGAAGAATATCTCTGTTTGTTATAAGGTGTTTGATGAATTGTGTGAAAGAAGAATGAGGCTTGAGAGTTTTGTGTATAGCTAAGGCATGGGGAGGGAAGTTTATTTAAACATGTTCCCTAATCTTGTCAAACCTTTTTTATTCCAGAAAATGTCAACGATACAATCTTATTTCAAACGTCTAAAACCCACAAATACAGAACCCGAAGCTCAAAGTGAGCAACTTTCAAACAGTATTTCAATTCCAATAGTCCAAGAATCCTCTCAACCACCACAAACATCTCAATTTATAGAAAATCTTGAAGTGGATCCGGAAAAAGACCTTCAATTTATTCAATGACCTCAAATCCTATAGAAAGAGAGGATATTCGGAGAGCTTATTTGCTCGAGGGGCCAACTCAACCAATTCTTAAACCATTCCCTCAAACGGATGTGTATGGAAAAATGCGTAGATTCAATCCTAAGTGGTATGAAGAATTTGGTTCCTGGATGGAGTATAGTGTATCAAAAGATGCATGTTTTTGCTTGTATTGTTATCTATTTGATATGGAGGTTGGAGGTAGTGGTTCGACGCAGAAGCATTTGTCGGTGTGGGGTTCAAAAGTTGGCATAAGAAGGATAGAATCAAAGTTCATGTTGGAGATCATAAGAGTGTCCACAATAGATGTTATCAATCTTGTCAAAATTTGATGAAGCAAAATCAACATATTGATATTGCTCTTTCAAATATTTCTGATCAACAAAAAATTGATTTTCGTATTAGGTGAAAACTTCTTTAGATTGTATTAGATTCCTACTACGCAATGGTCGGTCTTTTCGGGGACATGATGAATTATAAGTTCAAATCATCAAGGTTTATTCCTTGAAATTCTAAAGTTTTATTCTAAGCCAAATAAAGAGATGAGTGATGTGGTCTTGGAAAATGCCCCCGATAATAACAAATTGACTTCACCAATGATTCAGAAAGATCTTGCCCAAGCTTGTGCTGATTTGACTTATTAAAGCAATAATTAGTGAGCTTGATGATGATTACTTTTCCTTGCTAGTTGATGAAGCTCGTGATGTTGCAATTAAAGAACAAATGGCGGTTGTACTTCGGTATGTAAACAAAAAGGGTCCATTGTTGAACGTTTCATTGGCATAATTCATGTTTCGAATCGTTGCACAATCACTTAAAGCGGCGATTGATGGCCTATTTTCTAAACTTGGTTTAAGTTTGTCTAAATGTCGCAGCAAGGCTATGATGGTGCTAGTAATATGCGGGGTGAATTCAAAGGGCTTAAGAGTTTGATTTTGGCGAGACAACTCATCCGCATTCTCGTTCATTGTTTTGCTCATCAGTTACAATTGGCACTTGTGAAGGTTGCAAAACAGCATACGAAGATTCAAGAATTTTTCGACATGCTTCAAAAGATGACTACCGTTGTGGGGGGTTCATGCAAGCGGAAGGAAATTCTTCAAATGAATCAGTATGAGCTAATAGTTGAAAGAATTGCTAGTGGTGAAATACCAACTGGAAAAGGTTTAAATCAAGAGACAACCTTAAAGCGACCTGGAGACACTCGTTGGGGTTCCCATTTTGGTACGATTACAAGTGTTATCTGATTATTTTCTTCAATAATTTCCTTGATGAAAGTTATTCAAGCCGAGCCAAAAAATGATGCTACAAGAACCGATGCGAGGTTGCATTTTGTATGCCATGGAGGATTTTGAATTTGCATTCTTGTTGCATCTTATGAAATTGATCTTGGGGATTTCTTATGAGTTGTCACAAGCACTACAAAGAAAAGATCAAGACCTTTTAAATGCAATTGGTTTAGTGAAGGTAGCCAAGTCTCGTTTACAAGAGGCGAGGGATAATGGTTTTGATAAATTGCTTCAAGAAACAAACATATTTGCCAATAAATATGATATTGACACTCCAAATATGAATGATGTTTATTGTCCTAAAGGGAGATCGAGATGGAGATTGGAATCATTCACATTCCTCCACTACTTTAAGGTGGAGTTATTTAATCTGATGATAGATACTCAGGTTCAAGAGTTGAATGATCGATTTGATAATGTCAATATCAAGTTGCTTGAGTGTTTCAGTTGTCTTGATCCTCGTGATTCATTTGCTAATTTTAACACTTGAAAAGTTGATTGAGTTTGCTCGATTCTATCCTTAGAGTTTGATGAACTCTCGGATATTCCTTTTACGTCTTCAAGTCTCGATAATTTTATTGTTGATGTCGAGGTGATTCGATTTTGTCAAATTGCAAACAATTTCTGACCTTGCTTTGAAGATGGTTGAGAAGAGAAAGGATATTGTTTATCCGTCAGTCTATTTGTTGATAAAGTTGGCACTCGTTCTACCGGTAGCAACTGCTAGTGTTGAGCGGGTTTTTTCTGCAATGACTTTTGTTAAGAATAAGTTGCGGAATCGGATAAGTGATGATTGGTTTAACTCATGCATGTTAACTTTTGTTGAACGTGATATATTTGATATGATTGACGATGAGGATATAATGCAATATTTTCAAGGAATGAAGAATCGAAGAATGATTTTGTAATCCTTATGATGTAAAGGTTAGTTGACTATTGATTATTATTTTTCTATGTTAATGCATTTGTGTTCTCATTGTTTTCCTTCCTCCTTTATGTAGGTGTTTGGTGTTCAACCTATTGAAAGTGTCGTGCTCTCTAGTGGATAGCCTTTTTTGAGGCATGCTCAACTTGTAGTCTTTGGTTTGTAACTATCCTTCTCTTATTCCTTTGCTTAGGTTAATGCATTTCTTGAACTTGCGATTTTTGTTTATGATGAATGAAGCCGCATTTTGGTTTGCTTGCCCACCTTCTAGTTATGATAATTCTTCATTCTTTGATTTCTTATAGATTGCAACATGTTCTTTTTAATTTTGTCAAACTTTTTCGTTTTAGAAAATGTTAACGATACAATCTTAAAGCATTTAAAACTTTCCTTAAAAAAAATTTCGGCGCGCTTGAACTCCTACACTAATTGTGCACTCATAAAATCGATTCTGGCTCCGCCAAGGGTTGCATGGAATACTTTAACCAAACCTTCTAGTATTTGCTCAAAGGTACTTATTGACAAATATAGCAGGAACAAAAATCTGAAGGAGGAAGTTATCAGCAAGAGAACAGACTCTGAGCTTTGGAGGTGCCTGACTAAAATCTGGCCAAAGGTAGTGCAGAAAATTAATTGGCATTTGGGGGATGGTACCGAGGTCAGTTTCTGGAATGATGGATGGTTAGACAGAGGAAAGAAGTTGATAGATATGAGACTAAACCCGCTAATTGAAGTAGAGGGGAACCTGAAAGTTGCTGATATGGTTACTGAACTTGGCCAATGGAATATGGAAAAAAATAAAAGATCCAAGTCTTTTTGTGGATAGCGATGCATGGAAAATTACTAACTGGGGAAAGAAGACATCGTATACTGAATGGGGATCCAAAATGCAGCAGATGCGACATGCTTGTAGAGAATCTGATGCATGTTTTGAGAGACTGCTGGGTGGCAACAGAATTGTGGCAAAGTTTGCACAATGGTCGAATTGAAAAGGAATTTATGTCGCTAGAGGGTAAGGATTGGTTCAACTGGAATTTGAACAGAACTGAGAAGGACTAGAGTCTAATTTTTGGGGTGGCATGCTGGAAGCTATGTCAATGGAGAAACTGTTGGCTTTTTGAAGATGGATTTAAATTACCCAGATGCTTGGGTTCAGCTGTCCTTTGGTATGTAAGCGAGATCAAGACTGCAAGTATGGAGTTTGGGAGGAGTGTTGGGGTAAGAATGGAGAAGTATATCAGATGGGAGTTGCCTAGTGTGGGATGGGCTAAACTTAACGTGGATGGTGCCGCCAAAGGTAAGGAGAGGCAGGCAGGGTGTGGGGGTCTGATCAGAGGAAGCAGTGGAGAGTGGCTGGGAGGTTTCTCTCGTAAGATAGGGAGATGTTCAGCTATAATGACAGAATTATGGGGTGTAATTACTGGTCTAGAATTGGCATCTAACCTTAGGTTACAGTGTATATGCGTGGAATGCGATTCATCCACAGTGGTGAAACTGATTAACAGGGCTCAGGAGGAAGGAACAGCGGAATCCAGCTTGCTGTTAGATATTCTTAGGCTTTTAAAGAATTTCACAGATGTAACTATAAAACATGTTTACAGGGAAGCAAACAGCTGCGCTGATGCATTGGCGAACATGAGCTTTGTACAGAATGATATACAAGCTGTTTTTGACGCTCCCCCTTTAGGAATACGTAGGTACATGTTTAGAGATACCTTGGGTGTTACTTACCCACGATGTGTAAAGATACAAGACTAGTGTTTTGAGTTTGGGCGTTAGCCCCGTATGAATATCAAAAAAAAAAAATGTCCACTAATCTCCTCTCCAAATCCATCGTACCAATAGTTGCCAAGGGTGTGTTAATTTGGTTCACTAGAGGGGAGGGTACGAGAGGTTTATTAAAGGCAGGTATAGATATGCAGGGGAGGTTGAGTTTTGTTAAGTTGATAGGGGAATGGATGTTTGGTTTCTTGTTTGGTTTAAGAAGATAGGTGAGGGGAGTTAGTTATAAGCCCTCTTATCTCTTTATTTATTTATATATATATATATATATATCCTTTTTTTACAATTTTTATTTCTTAATTTATGAATATGAAAAAACATGATACCCACTGTTCAACCAAGATTGAATTGCAAACGTTTGGCATAACAATTTTTCACTCTCACTTTTAAAGGAAAAGCTACTTTAAGACATAATTCAAGCTTTCTTACCTTTGGTTTTTCCATCGTAGAGAAGAGAGAGAAGAAGTTTCTATTATGAAGAGAAGAAATTAATTGGTGTAAAGTACTCTTATTGAGGCCATTCTCATCAATTAAATTTTTAAAGGGGACTTTTCTCTAATTTTCTCTAAAATTTAACTTATTTAGCATTGTCAAGTTTTTCCCAATAATACATTAATTAACTTTATTTTTATTAAATTCAAGATTGAGATCCACTCTAGAAAGAATTTTTGGAATATGTTTGAAATCTTACAAAGAATGCGCAAATATAGCTATCAAACACAAATCCGCATGATTTGTGCAACAATAACTATACATAATTTTATTAGGAGAAATTCTGAAACCGATATTGATTTCATGGAAGCTGAAAATAAGAATATAAATCATGTAGATAATATTAGTGTAGATGAAGAGCCTTACTCGACAAATTATCCTACGTCGTCTTCAATTCAAATGAATCAGATTCGTAATACAATTACAAACCAAATTGTTTGGGACCTATGATCAAGTTAGTTATGTGATATTATTTGATCAAATTATGTATTTTAGCATTACTAAATTTTCTAAGTTAGCATTTTTCACTTTTTTGTAATTTTTATTTTTCTTCTATAATTATCTCAAAAGTCATTTATGCTATTGTTATTTTAAACAAATTTCAATTTCTTAAAAGCCACTTATGCTACTATCAATCTAAACATAAATCATATTACACAGTCTGATTTTTACCCAATTTGACTTTTCTACTAGTGAGATTACAAATAAATTACTTTCCACACCACTATCCCAAAACACACATAGGATGGAGGATTTGGTTGCCGATGGAAAGAAGGGAAATGAGTATAAAGGCAAAAGAGGAAATAGAGGAGTGGAAGGGGAAGAGGAACCCACTTCCATGGGGTGAGGGATGGAACTCACTTCCAACGTTTTTTATGGAAGTGGGTTCCATCTGGAAGTGACTTCCACTGCACCAAACATACAAAAGGCTGAGTCCCACTTCCACTTCCAATTCTCTCCCACTTCAATGGTACCAAACGGGGGATTAAGAGAGAATGAGACAACCCAGTTGGTGCTGATTTATTATACTATTGAACCATATTCCAGTACTTTCAGGTTTAAAATAGATTTAACACTTTTAGTGTAATAGGCATGATAAATGATGAATGCTCATGGATTTAATTTCAATTATTTGGATTTAAAATATATTTAAATCAAATTCTTGTCATTTTTATATTTTAATTATTTAATTATACACTAGTAATACCTATTTAATAATAAAAATAAACTCTTATGAGTTTATGATACGAATTTACGTCATTGTCACGAGTTTACTTAAACTCACGAATTTGATAACCTTGCTAATAGGCATCGAGTCTCTTCTACTCGACCCATAAATATGTTTGGTTTGAGGAAAGGGGAGGGGAGGGGAGAGGGAAAAAAAAAAGGAGGGGAGAGGAAAATATGTGGGCCCCACTACACTCAATTTTCAAAAAAATTCCCTCTCTCATTTTTTTCTCCCCTTCCCTCCACTCCCCTCCCTACCCTCAAACCAAAGATACCCTAAGTCTCTTGTTAATGATCTTGAGACGTAGAAGTGAGGGGTAGGCGATTGAACTTCATTTCTATATGCATCCAATCATAAATTAACCTGATTTACTCATCTTTTGAATATTAGTTGTCCATAAGAATTTTACATTCCTTCAAAATGGAAAGGGTGGGTGTGATATAGGGATTTGTGAAGGCTGTGATCGCCCATATGAAAAGGTTCAGTTGCTCAAGGACTCTAAACCCTTGATGAATAGGAACTAAAGAGAAGAATCATCCTCAAAAGCCTTGTCAACTGAGACAACTTTCTACTACTTGCCATTCGTGCTCTTTGCTGTAATGCTACCGCCAACAATAATCCTACTAAGAACAATTATATTCAAAACATGGTAAGCATATCTCCATTTTAACATTAATTGACTATACACTAAATACTAAATATAGTACATCTTCTTTCTACCATTCATTAAGTTGTAGGAGTAAATGACTAGTCCCAGTTTCTAATTTAATCAAATGTATTGTTCTATCTCTCAAAGACTACACATTATGGAACCTGTTTCCTTACTCATCCTTTGAATGAATAGGGAGAGCTCGGTTCATCTAGGCTGAGAGCTCGGTTCATATAAGCTGTTCAAATGGAATATAGACCGTCTATATTTATTTATTTTTTTACTTTTTTCAAAGAAAAATCATTTTAATGGATAGAGAATCTAAAATAAAAATAAACTTTAACTAATATTTTTTCAAAAAATAATTTTTTTAACTTAAAAATCACCAATTAAACAAATTAAATTTAGACTGTCCGGATCTTATCTGAACAACCCAGATGGGCTAAATTCTTCCTACTCATCCTTTAAAAGAGCAAGAAACGGGGTTCCTCGCATTACCCCCTTTAGCATGGTAATGTCAATAACATGTTTGTAAATTTCTGGCCAAAAAAATAATAAATAAAATGTTTGTAAATTCCTGAATGTGTGGTGAACCTTGATAGTACAAGCCCCATGGAACTTTAATCGCATTGCTTTCAAGAGTTCAACCAAAATCTCATTTTTATATGAAAAGAACAAATTGTTGCCATAATCATAATGCACAAGAATATGAATTGCGAACTAGAACTCATTTTAACCTAACTATTTTTTTTTATTGGCATCAAAAGTCAACAAAACCCTATAAAACAAGTTACAAAGCTGTTTAAAGCAACTAGCGTTTAATTAAACACGTTGGGCCAGTTCAAACACCAGCAAAACAAGACAAAGAAGCAACACGCAACATCTGCACTGATTCCACCATAAATTAAAGAGCTTGGCCCTATATATCATCAGGACAATTAAAAAACACAGCCTGTTCTCTTTTAACACCATACCAACAACACATCACATTGGTTTGGGGGCAAAACAGGAAGCAACAGATGTGGTGCCTTCAAAGTGTTGTCGTACAACATAACCACCTCATTACAGGTATAAGCCAGCATTTCTGAAGCTTCTTACTCCTTCCACCCACCATAACCAAGTCACTGAGAAGCATTAATATAGTTGCCTGTCGAAAGCTTATCTGTTCTAATTCCCACTATTTCTCTCATTCCTTGCTTATTATATCATATAACTACTCCCGAAGGGCATTAGAAAAAGGTAGCTTATGGCAGTCGTATCTTGGTTTTTTTTTTTTTTATCCTTTTCTGTTCGTCAATTTGGTTTACTTGCGTGGGCCAAGCGGGTACTTGAATGGTAAGACCACATCTTAAATGGACGAAGTTAAAATGCTAGTGCCACCCCAAGATCATCCACGGTTGAAAAACAGGAAATCTGGCTGGCTGACCTTATGATGTCTTAACCATTTATCCGCGTACTGTAGTAGATCGCTAGCTAATTGGCGCTCATTTCCACCATTAGGAGTCCAGAGAGAACCCTTGAACTTATATGAAGCAAGACCAAAGACAGTCAAAGATAATTTAAGCCCACCATCAATCTCATCAAGATATGTCAAGGGAGCCTGTGATCTTTGGGTACCTGAAAGACCAGTAATCAGTCTCCCTATACGGAAAACTAACACACAAACAATACTTGATGCTACAGATAGTAAAAGAGAAGTAGAAAGATAACCAATTCCTTAAATAATGTTACCATGAACTAGAGATTCTAATATAAAATTTTAGTTAGATATAATTTCAGCTTTATCCAACCAATCAGAGAGTAAGAGCTTAAACAACAGAAATGACAGAGTAAGAGCTTAAACAACAGAAATGAAGTCAAAATCCACCTACCTTCCATGGGTGTATGAAGAAAATGGTATGTCAGAAAGCAAGCATCAAGATCCTTCAATGTTGGTCCAGTTGGTATCCTATAAATTGGATACCTGCAAGTAAAATGTAACCTGGTCAGCCACTTCTGCATCTTTAAGTTAACTGCTAAAAGCATAGGGCATACATAGAGCGTACCAGGCTACAGATATCCAGCTTGAAGGGAGTATGTCGCAACTTCTAAGGGTCATAAGCTCAGGGAAACGAAAAGCAAGGTCAAAAATCTGCACCAATATATAACAGAAATTCTAATCAAAAGGCTTATACAAAGAAGGGGCAGTGGAGAAATAATAACTTTGTTCCAGTAAACTGCAAAGGAAGGAAAAGAAGGAAAGGGGAGGAGAGCACAAGCACACCTTATCAGCCAAAGGTTCACGGCTGAAAGGAGGGTCCCGTTCAAGATACTCAAAAATTAAGCAGGCTTGGGAATTAACAGATTCCCCATCATCACTAGAAAAACCATCTGGAGTGACATTATGTTGATCTCTCAAGGATAATCTGCCCATCCAATGGTGCACATCATCTGAGAGATGAAGATTCCTCTCCTCCCCCATGTATTTCAATCCTCTTGCAGGTTCATAATCACTGCTTCCATCACTACTAGAATCCCTAAAATCGCTGTCACTATCCTCACCAAGTTGCCTATCAGAGGAAGAATCATACATTAATATGCAAGAGAACTGCACAAAAATGATCAGAGAAAAATAAAGCATGCGACTGAAGTTCACTAATCTACACAAACAGTAAAGCACCATCACCATCATGACCCAAGTTCCTGGAAATGAAAATGACTAAAAAAAACAGGTCAAAAATTGAGCATTGGGCAATATACTAATTCAGCAAGAAATCCATGAACGCTGCAATGAAAGATAAAAAATCACTACTAACATGTATACCACCATTTTCAAATTGTTCCCACGTCATACCTAAAAAAACGAAATCCATTGCTTCCTCAAATAAGAACACGAAAAAAAAAAAAATTTATCCATAAACAATCAATCCAATATAACATAGAGCAGAGAAGGGCAGCAATGAACAATGAAAAGGTGGCCAGCAGTTCGATATGCCATTTTATCTCATCAAGCAACAGGCATAAGTAGCATTGGAATATAAGGTTCTCATACACATTTAGGAAAAAAAAAAAAAAGCCTATATGATTCGTCTGGTCTTTAATATAGAAGATATTTGGGGAATTAATTTTAATCCTAAATATTAGACATACTTTTACAATTTGTCATATCTTTTCTTAATTTACCCTTATTGATATTCCCACAACAATAGAGGAGAGAGAATGAAGGAATTAAGATAGATGCCTAGGGTGTTCTAAAAAATAATTTTTATATTAACTAATTTAACAATTACCTTAATCAAGTCAAATTAAGTAAATATGTCTCCTATCAAGGACTAGAGAGAGTAATATTTATGGTTACAGATGCATGGGGTGTGCTTAACACTACACTTGTAGCATTCAATTGTACTACTTAAAATTCTCATGATAGTCGGAAACCCATCTAAATTTGCTACAAAGGGAATCGAGGACAATAATATGCAGCCAAAAATTGAAAGCCTGCCGTCTTCTTGCAAAAGAGAAAAGGGGGAAAACATCACCACAACAAGAAGAATGGAAGGGGATCCTTTGAAATTGGATCTCCTAAAGTGGCGAACTTGAAGCTCCCTCACTTCACCAGCCTATTTTTAATTTTTCCAAAATACCGGGAAGATGAAAATGCATCTAACTTCATCCATTCCAGCATAAAGTTTAAAAGGCTAACTAAACTTTCAGAAATATTTCACTCCAAGTACCATCCCAATTGCGATGTTTCTACCTGAACTTTAGCATCCAAAATCATCAAAAAAAATGTCTACCTTGATTTAGCAGACGGCTTCGGAGTATCAGCATATATTTGAATTCCAGAGAGATAAGGTACATAGTATTGAACGACACTATCATTGTCATTTAGTAAAAGGGGCACTCCAGCACCATAAGCACTCCACTCCCTGAATGATTCCCACAAATCACCAAGAATAAAGTACGGCTGAAAATCCCCGCCACAATTTCCGAGACCTCTCATGGCCATCTGCAATAGTCAATTCAAAGTTAATACGTAAGGCAAAGAGCTTTTCATTAATACAACCCACAAAAATACAATACCCAATGATTAATCCGTTACAAACAAAAGCAGGAAATTACATAATAGTTTGAACGAATCCATAAATTAAGTAAAATTGATAACTAAGAAATAAAATGCATTCTCTTCATTCACTCCCCCAGTTCCCACAACTCTTGATAGGGACAAACCAAAGAAATTATAACAAAGAAAATGTAAACCATAGAATTGACTGATCACACACAGCAACTGAACAAACAGACCTTAGAAGGATACTGAGCAGGCACAGAAGGTGTGATCGCCAGCAAGAACCGCTGAAGATTACTCAATCGCTTCAACGCGGGTTTAGGAGTAGATGGTACAGCAGCGGGCTTCTTGGTCTCTTCAGATCCTACCCGATTCTCAGGTTCTCTATTTACTGAATCCACCGCTCTCTCTTTAACCAAATGCGATGGACGACTCGCCGTAACATCGCTATGTGCTTTACGGGACCTATCACTTTCCAAGCTATGCACTGATCGCCGCGCCTTCAACGGCTCATAAAATCGATCCTCTCCGCGGGCACGCTCAAACTGTATCCCAGTACCCAACATTCTAACACTCGATAGGAAAAAAAAAAAAAATACCACCAAGACCAGATTTGGGTACTAAGCAGAAAAGAAAAACCAGAAGCTTCTGTCCAAATCCAAGAAACAGAAAATATATATATATATATATATAGTCAAAGATATCAGGATTAAGTTTCGTTGATGAGATTGAACCAGTCTTTATCTATGGCGACCAATTCAATCAGAGCAACGAAGAACTGAAGGATCTGTTATGTGGAAGGGGTTTCGGCGAAGAGAAAAAGGGTACAAAAGTTACTGTGAATCGGAACCACTAGAAAAAGGAGGGATGTAACTTTTAGAGTCAAATAGAAACTCCAAACGAAGAAGACGAAGCGAGGGAGTGGATCTGGTTCGAGAGTTCAGTGGACGATGATGGGAGGGAACGAAGGGCAAAAGGGTTTAATTACGCTAACACACAGGCTGAAGCACCAGTACAGAGAAGAGGGCATTCAATTCAATCAATCAAAGCAAGTGAATCGAAGCGAAGCAATCAAGGAAAGAAGAAGAAAAAGACGGTTGAACCAGGCTCTGAATAAAAAGGGTGGGCAACGAAGAAGAAAACAAATTTTTTTTTTTAATATTCCTTCAAAAAGAGTTCTGAAATTTATTTATTAGCATTATTTTATTTTATTTTTCCCAAACAAGGTAACTATTGATGTCGCGGGTAGTAAGTCGAAAAGACAAATACACTCCCAAGAAGGATAAAATTTCGAAGGCAAGGAGAGTAATAATTGGTTCACAATAAGGGTAATTTTGGGAGATTGGTAGATAGATTATGAGGCGTTATCTAAGTGAAGAGATCTAGCGATTGACAAAAGTAAAGCTGTGATTGGTTGAAACCAAGGCATACGGATTAGTCCCTGAGGATGGGGGTGATGTGGAGACATGTGTGATATGAGAAAAAGAAAGGACACGTGTATGGTTGTGATTAAAGACAGTAGAATTGGCAAGGCTGTCTCTTTCTTATCCGATTGGAATTAGAATTTGGGAGAATTACACTCAGGTCCCAAGGAAGGAAAAAAATTATCAAAAAGTCCCAAGAGAATTTTTGTTGTAAATACATACATTTCTTGTAAATACATACAAATATTTACAACAGGAAAAGTATATATTTACAACAGGAAAAGTATATATTTACAACAACACGAAAAGTAATTTTCATTCCGTATAAATAATATCAAAAAAGTAATTCTCCCTTAGAATTTAAAGCCGCCTAATTTATTGTTATTATTATATTATTTTTTTGCCACATTATTTTGGAGTATTATTATTAGATATAGGAAAAAATGTATTACGTATTTAAATAAGATATATATATATATATATATATATATATATATATATATATAATTAATTATATATATATAATTATATAATTAATATTATATATATATATATATATATAGGTAGGTCCTACCATATCATTATTACTATCATTTTACTGAAAACGAAAATAAAATGTAAAAGGCCGCCCGATTTGTTTGTTTTTTTAAAAAAAAATTAGGGATGGGTGGGACGCTGAGAAACGCAGCATCGTTGGCGCGTTAACGCGTTTTGGATTCTCGCGGGAGTTGGAGAGGCACGTACGTCGCTTGTTTTGTTTGACTCAGGCAGATGAAAGATTTTTTTTTAATTTGACCCCGAAAAAAAAATTCATCGGATGAAGAATAGATATTAAAGTTAAGATATTTTTTTAATTTAACGGTTAACGATATCTAACAATTTTTAACAATTAAATATCTGAGTGTCAAATAACTATATATATATATAACAGTTTTTAATCATTACATATTGGACATTATCTTTTATAGTTTTCTAAATAAAACCGTTGTGCATAAATTTCACAGACATCCTAAAGATGTGCTGAGAAAAAACACGTTTTGAGGTTTTATGGGAAAGTCGCATAACATAGCTAATACTATGCTATAGCATCAGGACAGCATTATCGAAGTGCAATACAATGAATCCCTGAAGCTATAGCAGAGTAAGTGATGCAATGCTATGCGACATATGTTTTAATCTTTTATCAAGGTTGTTTCAGAAAATTTAGTACAGGTCGGGAACAACGGTTAGATTGCTGACGTATTGGAATAGAAGATGCGGAGTATCGAAACTAAAGATTTGAAGAATCCCGCAGGATCAGCAGAATCAATCTATCGAGATTGGAAAGAGAAGATACGATTGGATCTCGACAGATTAAGAAAGGCCCAGTTCGTACTCAGCATGAAAACTAAACTATATAAGGAAACAACAGCCAACCCTAAAAGGAGTCGCGGTCATCAAGAGTACAAGACCATTCCATACGGCCAAACTCAAAAGAAGAGTGAGAGAAGTTAAAAGGCACGAGAACTCTAAGAGAACCCAACATCCCTCCTTACAATGAGACGGAGATAAGAAGACGTGGAACTGTGACGTGACAGTGCTTCTTCCACGCTATCGGAACCTCCATCAAGCTTTTTGTTTTTTCTTCTTAATTAATTCTAGTTAATCTTGTGATCATGGGCTATTCTGCTGTGATCTGTTCTGTGATTTCCTCGTCAGTCATGAACTAAACTTCTTATGGCTGAGCGATGAGGATTTCCTAAGTGTAGATGGTGCAAGGCTTGACCTATTATTGTAGACTTCAGGAATGAGTCTACCGCTCATAACCATAACACCTTGAGTTGTAATGATAACCTAATTAGAAAAGCGCCATAGACATATGGGAGAAGTAAATTAGGATTGTACGTGTTGGATGCGAGAGCTTCGATAGATTATAGTGGTGGGTTAATTGAATAACATTGTAAAAGGTGTTCATGCTGTAGCATTGTGAGAGCTGTGCAGCATAAATGCTATAGCAATGCATATAGGCAATTGAATGTTTTTACTGATATCTTCTTCGACTACGATCAATTTTTTATTTCTTGTTTATTAATATAACTATAGAAACTCTCAAATCAATCAGACTTTATTTTCTCTTTAAACATAGCCAATTCTGTGATTCGGCGTCATCATTCATTATCTTAGTCTCTGTAGGACGATACTTTACTTACTCTTTATTACTTGTTCAACTGATGCACTTGCCATCAAGGAAATCCACTAACAAGCTTGCAGAACTATTAAGTATAGAGCGTAAAATATATGTGATTCTGTAATAGTGAATATTAACAACTTTGAATTTTTTATTTTTTATAGTTTGATCAAGGGTTTCCCAAGAGACTTAGAGGGCAAATGATCCAGATTGTACCTTAGAAGTAAGTTATGTCTTATAAATGCTTGAGATTTTAATTTTAAATCCGTGTAAATAAATTAAAAGACACATTTGAGAAATACTTATTGCCCTCACCAATACTGAAATATAACCCAACATTACTTAGATGTGAGATCCCTAAAGTAAATAATAATAAAAAAGACGAAAATAAAATGAAACACCAAAGCACTTATTATTTTTTATGATAAAAATTAATATATTACAATAAATTAAAATTAATAGTTACAATAGATTTATTATTCATACATGTATGCAAAAACTATTTTTTAAGAAATTATATAGATGATGTCAATTTTTGAAAAAAAAAAAAAATCTGAATTATATAGATTTAGTAGAAGTACTTAAAATCAATATTCAATTATAAAACATAATATCGCAGCATCACTTTCAAATTAAGTTAGCTGTCTTTACTTATCTTATTGAGGAAAGCATGGGCTCAACTAATGTATTATATAATAAACATAACTAAATATAGGAATGAGTAAAACCGCCTCAACATGAAAGAGTCAAACCGGTTTGAATAGACCGATCAAACCATGTGCATACAGCAATACAGCATACATGATTTAGGCATTTATATTATTCGATTCAACTATTGCTGCAGTTTTAATATTTTTTTTCAAAATATTTATATTATAGTACTTGTCTTTAAAAAATAATGATATGAGAATAACAACGGAGAGAATGGAAGGATGTGTACCGGGTGGATTTGGCTACGGTCCTCTTCGTCTTCCATCCTCTTTCTTATTTAAGCCGTTGGATGAAAAGTTGAACGGTGCAGATTTTTTTATTTATAATTTACCGCACGCGATTTTAAGTTAATTATTAAGTAAAATTGGGAAGTGGACGGTCCACTGCAGTGAACCATAGCGGGATCTAGGTACACAAAGCTTACGACAAAAGCAAACTACGAGAGTCTAACAGGGCAGCAAAACGGTTCGACGCCATTATGTGTGCTCTGCCTGTGCCAGCTAAGACGTTTGCTGGATAGAAATTAATAAAGGAAGGGCTTCAGGTCAACAGTCTGATAGTTGGACTGGGCTTAACTGGCCCAAAGTCACTATTTCTGAGATCCAGATTCGGGAAGCATATTTCCAAATGGGCCACCCAAGCTTCGATCCAACTAATATAGCCCAATAGGGTAATAAGAAGAGAAGCAGATTTCCTCAGAATCTCTTTTCTCATTTTCCTCTTAAAATCTCATTTCCACTCTTGGATGAAAAAATGGACGGTTCAGATTTAATATTTTCTAAAACAATGATGATAATGTTTTATAAATTAATTTTGTTTGTATTATAAGTACAAATTGTGTAGATGATGATTTAACAGTTTAAAATTATTTGTTCATGTTTAAAATAATAGTTTTATAAAATATTAAATCTGGACCATCTATATTTTTATATTTGAAGGTGGAGATCAGATACTGAGAAGAAAAAGAGAAAAAAGATTATGAGAGAATCCAAATCCAGGGGGTGGATATAGAGGAGTTAGAGGAAAGGGAAGAAGAGGCCCAAAACGATGAGGCTACTAATTCAATTGTTTGTTTGGGATAGTGGTGATCGAATCGTAAAAGTGACTTATTTGCAATATGACTACAACCGGTGTGAATGATAGATCTAGAGGCTATGGAGCATGCTCGTACTTCATGACAGAGGACGAGTCGGAGTCACTCACGCCACGATAGCGAATCTCCTTGGCGGCGAGGGTGGGGCCGTTGGGTGCGGCGATGGAGATGGGTTGGTCTCGAGACTTTTATATGCGTTTAGGATGAATTTGAGGAAGACTTTATGCATACAGTTGGGTTTTAAAGAGAAAACTTTATATTTTTATGGAAGAGAGGGAACAACAAAATGTCGAAGGTGCGAGATTGAAGTTGAAATATCTGAAAAATTTGAGTTTCAATGACTGATTTTGAAAAACCAGTCGTTGTAAGTTAAAATAAAAATAAAAATGGCATGAGGGAGGCTCGACTATTTTTTTTAACGCGTACCAACGACTGTTTGTTTACAAACAGTTGTTTGTTTTACTTTTATTCTAATGATAAGTAACGCTAATTTTTTGCTTATTGATTAAATTTAATGCGTGATTTCAATGATATTGATATATTTTTCTACAGATATATTGAGTGAAATCACAACGGTCATGTATTAAATTATTAAATTTATTGATTGATTTCAATGCATGATATATATATATATATATATATATATATATATATATATATATATATATATATATATATATATATATATATATAACTAAATAATAGATATTATTTAATTTTTTTATTTTTATTAGGAACTAACTAGATGAAAATACGGTTAGATTTTTTACTTAACTATTGAAATTATAGGCTACATACTAGGAAATAACTATAAATATGGGACACACACACACATATCAAAATTCTAGACTACATACTAGGAAAATAGATAAACATTTGGGATACAACGACTGTTTTTATAAAACTAGTCGTTGTATCACAACATTTAACGTTTGTTTTATAAAACAGACGTTAAAGGTAAGCAAAAACTTACAACAACGTCACTGCCTAGTTTTTAGAGCGTCCATTTTGTGTGTAACAGTTGTTGAATATTCTCGCCAAAATTTCAAAAATGTCACCACCTCGTTTTCTATGTCTATTTTCATTTAATCGGTCGTTAGATGAGAGTTATTAAATCTACTTTTTGTAGTAGTGAATCAATCTTCGTACAACCAGAAAAGGAAGAATTTTTCCTTTTATCCCTAAAATCCGAAGCCAAACACAAACATAGCTACAATTATAGTGACATTAGCCAGCTTCAACATACAACTATTCCAGAAACTCCTCAATCTTCAGCTTCCACTAAAAAAAAAGAAGTTATGAATTTTGAACAATCTTCAGATATAGATTCCGGCCAATCCCAACTCCAAATTAACCAACAACATTAGAGGCGACCTTCAAAACTTTATTATCCTAAGGCTATTCCTCCATATATTCTTATAGAAGAACGCCAAAATCAAAATTTCAAATCCCTTAATGTTGATAATATCTATAAATGGAATATAGATGGTCAGAACGAATCAAATATCCTCCAAACTCTTGAACAAATGACTATGGTAACTTAATTTGTTGATGAAGGAATCACTAATCTTTTAGTTTCCAGTTTTACATGACAACTTAAAGGTTACGTTCTGGGATTATTATCTTTCTTCAGATGATAAGATCAACATTTTCTCTTCTGTAAAAACTGAATATGATGGAACACTCGTTATCCATAATAGGCAACCTATCCCAAATTCCGTAAACACTCTTATTTTTACAATTGTCAAACATTTTGTTGGAGATCCTTCCTTATAGAAAGATCGCTCGGCAATCTCCTATCAAACCTCAGATGCAAAACTCTATTTGATTTTCAGATGGTATAGAGATACGTTCATGTCTAGAGTACTCACAAGAGATGATGCTCATCAATCATTTTGGAAAGAAAAGTTTCTAGCCATATTACCAAATTTTTTTGGTGATAAGGTTAGAGAAAAACTTAGAAACCAAAATGATGGTAATATCCCTTATGAGCACTTAACCTACAAACAATTAATCTCTTATGTTTAGAAAACACTCTCGATCAAAATCTGTTAAGATGACAGAATCCATCTTCAACTTGCCAAAGAAAATGTGATAAATAAGAAAGAATTAGGTTCTTGCTACGAGAAATTTGGCCTTCCTGCTTGTAAACAATCCAAACCAAAATCTCGTCAAAAACCTTTATCACAAGAAATATAAATATCCATATCAAAAGTAAAAACCTCAAACTCCTTCGTGGAAACTCAAAAATGAATTCCGTACCAAACCAAATATAGATTTTCCAAACAAACAAAGGTGTGGAAAACCAGGACATATTTCTAAATATTATCGTTCTTTTTTTATAAGTCAAACTTTTGGACAACACACATATATAAAATATTTTGGGTGTCATAAGTTGTGATGTTCACTTTATTCACGAGTTCGCATTCAATGTTCAGCAAATCTATAAACACTAAGTGCTCATCTATAAAACACACTCCTTGATTGAGTGAGGAGATCTGAGCCATTGAATATCCAAATAATCTTAACCGCACATTTCATTTAGGGTTCCTCCTCTTGGTCGGAGGATGACGAAGGAGCACCGGCCGCATGGTGCTGGAAGGAGGCTGAGTGTGCACTATTTTAGGTATGTATACTATCATTTTTATTAAAACAATATTTAATATTTATTTTCATTGAGTTCATTTGTTGATGATATACATTTGAATAATGTGACAAAAATCATGCATATAATAATTACTATATGCTTTTGTGTGTATTCATGTATTTGTACTCATATATTAACATTTTAAAAATTATCGTAATATATATATGCGTCGTGGGGATGATATGTACGTGTAATTTATTTGCTCATATAACTACATTGGTGTTATGTAGATGATCAACCCTTTCTTCTTCATTTTTTTTTTCCTTTTTTGCCAATGGAGACTTCTTCCTACTTAGTGGAATCATAAACATAAGAGTTTGATAACTAATTTATAAAGATTAAGAAAATTAATTAAATTATTTATTTATATAAACATGTGTTTGATTTCTATCTTTTATAATCATTTACATTAAAAATTTAAAAAATCACTTTGATATGTGTCATTTAATAGATAGAGTTTCTTTGACCAAAAAAAAAAAGTTTGGAGAAAATATTATAAATTTAAAAAATAAAATGGATTAGGCTCTTTCCAACTTAAAAACTCTAGCAACTCATCAGTTAGGACCAGAAAAGGTATTGTAATGTACTCATAATAATACTCTATATGTATGATTAAAACTAAATAGAAATTCAATTAAACATTAGCCTCAAATTTAACAGAAATATATATAGAATAGTAATAGAATATTGGATGCTTTAAGAAGATAAAAAGGAAACATGACGCGAGAAGTTACCCATAGGGGCGATCCACCTTGTATTCCCTGTCATTTCAGCGCACAATTATATTCAACTTCTCCTCCATTTAATTATTTTTTCAGTTTAATAGAATATATATTCTTTCTTAATTTTTAATTAAAATACATATTTTTATTGATTTTTCAAATTATATCTGAAAATGGACAAGTATCCGCCTCTTGGAATAAACATTTTTAGAAATGGAATTTTTTATATATATAATACTCCCTCAGATCTCATACATAAGACATTTTCCCTTAATCACCCAAAAAAAACCGCGTACATGAAATGAATTTCTGGTTAACATGAATAAAAACATTTTACGAACCCATTTTAAAGCCATGAGACTTCTATGTATGTTAATTACCTGTGCAATGAACAGTGAGGCTGCAATTAATGTGGTGTCGTTCTGAAATTGCGCAACTGACACATTCAACAAAAAATTGCTGGAATGGAACAATCAATCTCACTCTTTTAAGGTTTGATCTACAATACTGAAAAGCCATGCCTTCTTCTTTTGATTGACTAACATAGGTTTCTTGTTCCTATTTTGAGCACATGACCATATTACCAATGTCTCTAAAGCAACAAAGATTGTGTTTAATCCTAATATACTTAAACTAAAGTGCCTACTAGATAGTTGATTAAAGTTTTCAAAAATAGATTGTCATGCCCATGACAAGCTTTCTATTCAAGTTTGAAGCAACAATCTTATTCCTTTATTATGTTTTTCCCCCGTATAAAGCCTTCTAACAAATCCTACATCTACTCAACAATTGTCTCAATTATCAAATGCTGACAAAACCAAACTCCAATAAAGAAGGCCTTTTGGTGTTTCCTGTTAGGATTCCTATGAGAGAATTGTGCAATATTAATGAGGTTATATTTTTATAGTTTTTCCAACACCGCTAAATTGCATTGAACAGGATTAAACGAATAATAGGATGGCATATTTGTATTCTTACACTAACTAAACAATTGCACCTTCTTCTCCTTTTCCACCCTCACTAAGGGAATGTGAGATTGTCTCCAAAGTATCTATCCAAAAGCTCGAGACAACATATGGATGAACTTGTGATGGCTGCCCATGTGATACAAAAGCAACCAATGAAAAGGGCAAAGTTACATGTAGTGATTGTAAGGCCGATGTTTTGATGGCACAACCAAAGTATGCATAAATTATTGTATTTATTATTTTCAAGGAGTTATTTAACGTTACGAAACAGACTCCTTAGAGATACAGAAATAACATTTCATCACAGATTAAAGGTGCATTACAAGGTGTTAAATTCAACCGGAAAATGCTTTGTATTTTTTTTTTTTCAATTGCCATGCTATTGAGCTACTTGGTTCCTCATGTGATCAAATAAAAAAGAGATTAGAGGAGGTAAATTAGTAATAATGGTACACTATAATATCCACCGCCCAAATCTATTGCTTATAGTTGTCCCACTCTTTTTTATGGTAAGAATGAAAGCCTCACTCTTTTCCCAGTGAGATGAGTGATTACGAAGACAAGGCATCAATTATCAATCTGAAAAACAAACATTATAACATTGAACATCCATTTAATAGCATGGTAATAACATAATTTACAGCAGATCCACATATGTTAGCCCAGTTTACTTATTCTAATGGAAAGGTTTGTATTTTTCCCTCATGATCGTCTTGCATCGCTTGATTTCATTATGTGCAAGATTATAGTCTAAAATGTATTTGTGCGATTATATTGAATTTTATCCTTTACAAGAGTTACAAAGAGGTGAGCCTGAAGAGGAGGACCATCTCCCAGTTTCATAACCTTTTGCACCTCAAGGAACACATATCCTAGCTAGCGTAACAAACCTGCCAAGGCAATTGTTTTTGTCAAGACAGAAGTGAGCTTAACTGACAATGCCCCTCAAAAAGTAAGCCCAATGAGAAGCACCAAGAAAATAAAGAGGGAAAATTGAATATGCGGCATTAATAAAATGTTTGTCACCGTCATTAATAAAGCGTATGTAGGACTCCTAA
This sequence comes from Acacia pycnantha, assembly GCA_025563575.1. Classification (NCBI taxonomy): domain Eukaryota; kingdom Viridiplantae; phylum Streptophyta; class Magnoliopsida; order Fabales; family Fabaceae; genus Acacia; species Acacia pycnantha. Next base: position 3,159,141 of record JAMWYP010000016.1, read on the forward strand.
CCTAATAATAAAAGGTCTTCTGTCATGTCAAACTGCAACTTTTGTGGTTCGATTTGAGTCATTTAAAATTTAAATGGCGACCACTAAAACAAGTGGAACATCCTCGGGCACAATCAGAGGGAAAAACAAAAAAACTAATTTGGGACATATCATCGAAGAAGATACCCTAACCCGTGCAACACACGGGGAGAATCCCTCATTAGTAATTATAATAATAAAAATCAATGAGCATGTGCTTGGCCCATAAAGACTTTAGACATGGCAATTTAGAAACCAACTTTGAAAAAATAAAGATAATTGACTTGTAAATAAGTCCTCAGCAAATGCTTGATTTTTGTAAAACAATAGGCCATTAACATGACGGGAGAGAAGTTTTACTCTTTATCAGTAAGTGAGTTCAATCTTTTCCAAGTGCTAGAGTTTGTTTTCTGATATTCCAAGTCCCCAAAAGCTTGAAGAAATCCTATCACATCTATTTTATGTGAAAATGGTAAACAACTCAAAATCAGAATGTGAGATACCCAACATCCAATTTTCTATTGGTACAACAATCTTTAGTCTTGAATGTTTCCTACCAATTAGTCCTTATTTTTTGGCAGTGTAATTGACAATGTTTTTAAGGGGAATAAAGTTGAATGCTTCCTTAGGAATTGAGGAATCTACTTCTTGGAAATATGTAGCCATGTGGAGTCAAACTCTAGAAGTGTGTGGTCACTTTATATTTGTTGTTGTTATCCAGCACACCCATTATCTACTCAAAAGGAATGGTGAAAAAATGCTACATATTTACCTACTCATACACCAAAATCATGCCAACCTTTTAAGGAGCATGTGGTGGGATCTTCTTACAGAAAACAAACTTTGTAAGAACATGTGTGATCGATAATAACCCAGATGTCTTTTCTGAGTCATCAATTTCACATAAAAGTGGTCATATTGTTTTGGAGGGATTGTGTACGTGAGGCTGAAAATTTTCAATTTGCAATTTCAAATGAACTGAAAATAGATAAATGAGTGGGGGTGCTTGGTTGCGGACACATTGGCAAATGAGACCACTTATAAGGAATTGCATACAATAGGTATAATAATAATTGTATTTAATTATTATTAAATGGCGAATTATTCAATGAAGGCGGAAGGTGCAACTTGGAGCATGCGAAATATGTATGAGTTGCGTAAATTAATAAGGAATTATATTGTTATTAAATATATGGGTTAAGAGACACTTTTGCTTTGAAGTTTTTTTTTAGGGGTAATTTTGCGTTATGTTTTTTGGGGGTAATTTTTTCTTAGAAGTGTCCAAAAAGGGGTAATTTTGACTTGGCCATTATCCTAGATAATTTTGACTGTTAGTTGGCCATATATATTGAACAGACAATCCACGTGTCATCCACGTCATTTTTGTTAAGGTTTAAATTTGCCCCATAACAATCCAAGTGTCATCCAGCGTCATTTTGTTAAGATTCAAATTTGCCCCATAAGTTTTAAATCTAACTTTGAGAAAAAAAAAATTTAAAGTAGATGATACATTCAAAGCAAATTTGAATTATAGTAAGAATGATAAGGATAAAATGTAGAAGGTCATTATATCAAAAAAAAAAAAAAAAGTAGACTGTCAGTGAATTTGGGTTAGCCCAACATGGGTCACGTACTACGGTCAAGCTGGAGAAGGCCGACCTTTGACGTGTTAAAGTTTACATCTTTTTTAATAATTTTTTATTTTAAAAAAGCAAAATCATAAGATGGTATGGGGCGTGATTTAAATGGTGGTTGCTTGTATACATGGTGTTCGATGTATTGGTCTTTGCTAATACTCTTTGTACGTGTATGACGTGTATTAATTACCTGTAATATTTGATGATGATAAAAAAAAAAATACTATTTTGATGGAAATAATACTGATCCAACTTATTTTCCCAATATTAAAATAAGTTGATTTAGTTAGATGCTCTGAATACAAGGGGGAAATATTTTTCCAATAATATAATTTTTAATCAAATATCTAAACTTATTAGAACAATCCCATGCACTTTTTTTTGCACACGCACGTACTGTAACATTTATGTTACCACCTTCAATCCACATCTGAAAGATCTATTTTTTTTATTTTTGCTATTAAATGGTGGCAAACTGTGCAACAACCACTTCAAAATTCTGTCAGGCGCTGAAACGGAGACCTCTACCAAGAAAATTTCCTGTATTCTTAAGGGCTCAAAACTGAGACCTCTTACTTAAACGACCAGAGCTCTTTGGCCAACTTCCACTAGTAAAAGCTCTATATTTCAAGGTGAATTCATAATTAAAGTCCATATACTCATACTTGCATACTTATTTTGGTTATTATTCATTCCATAATTTCAATTTAATAGTCCAACTTTAACAATTCATAACTAAATCTAAAACATTCGTATTCATATGAACGTGCTTTAGAATTCCTTCGAAATCTATTGAAATCCTTTATATGGTAAAAATATTAATATGATCTTAAACTATGCCAATCAATGCAGATTGTTAAATTCCTAATCTTGCTCTATTTTTTGCACAAGAACTGTGTCTTCATTTTAAAAATCCACAACTAACGTTACACTCATCCAAGCAACCTGATTTAGGACTTTTATAAAAACTATTTGTCTAGTAACCACGCTAATAAATTAGCCTTCTCTGAACATCATAAAATTTTAGTTTTAATATCATCTTAAGCCACACAACAATTTATAACTCATCGCTACGTGTCAAATATACATGCCAATGCCTCACATTTAATTTACACAACTCACGGGAATCATAGTGAATTTTTCAACTTATCACATAATAATGCCATAAGAATTAATAGCTTCATTCACTTACCATTTCTTCATGCTCCAACCCTTCCTTTAATTTGGAGACTGATGACCTAGCATGGTTGGCAATTGGAAGGGGTTGAGATTCAAAGAATCCAAGTACCAAACATTCACCACTCAAACATGCATGGCAAAGCTTAGCAACAAAACATGCTTGCAATATAACAACTACATCATCTAATGACAAGTTAAAATAAACTGTCATGTACTCCCTTCGCTTTTACATATAAGCTTCAAATTTGAAAATTGGTCTGTTCTAAAATATAAGATTGATTTCAGTTTTGTTTCAACATGTATTACACTTATTGATTGTATTCATTTATTGCATTTTTTTTATTAGTGATTGTGTGTGAATTGTATTAATTAAGAATTTGGATGAGATTTATATTTACGAGGGAGGAATAGTTGGAAAAATATATATTACTTACATACTTATTGATTTTAACTACTTTCTTAACTATATTTAATGATGGAGGGAGTATTATTATAAAGAATTAAATACCATTTTTGTCACGGAAGTATTGGTTAAGGGGCATTCAACACCCAAAAGTTTTTTTGGTATCATTTTTGCCTCGGAAATTTACAAAAATGAGCAAATATGCCCCGGAATTTTTTTTAGAAGCAAATTTTTGTAAACTTCCGGGGCAAAAATGATACAAAAAATTATCAATCCAACGGTCAAGATCAACTGATGGCAAGATTGCAACGTTTGTAAATTTCCGGGGCAAAAATGATACCAAAAAAACTTCCGGATGCTGAGTTCTCCAAAACTAAAACTTTCGTGGCAAAATTGGTATTTATCTCTATTATAAAACACACAGTAGGCCTGTAACATGTCTCAAACATAATCACATATATCAATGCATCCTTTGAGAAATATAACGAACATATCAATTCATGCAAGCAATCAAGCATATAAGAATAATGTAAAGTTTGTTACTTTTAAGCTTTAATTTCTCTCTTATAAGTTTGCTTTTCATATTTTGAGCTTCATTATCCTGCCCCAAATTCCACTTCCACAATGTTCAAACGCCCTAAATAAACATTACACTCATTGGAACCACTAATGTATCAAGACTACTCTTTCGTACTTGACCTTTAAACTTCAACTTTGAGATATTGTATCCACTTGGTTTTAATTCAATTCCACATGCAATTCCCCCATAATTCTTAATGTAGATTCCATTTGTAAGGTCAATTTAATGAAATTCAACTTTCTTCCTCTTGAATTAGCCAAAACTGAAACATAGGGCATTCAGGGACAAATTTTCCATTTTGATTCCTAATACTTCCAACTCTCTTTAATTTCTCACTTGTATCCTACACTAATTCTCATTTTAAACTTATTGGAGGGCATTGGAATTAGCAAAATCCATCTCTTTTTCAATGCCCTGTTTTTGAAGAAATTTATATCAAGGAAGAATAAAATGATTTTTCCAACATTCATTCCATAGAATACCATCATTCAACCTCTGGCCACTTCTTTAATCATAATTATTTAACCCTAAATCATGCTTTATCTATTTCATAAAATTTTAACAGCACCTCCCCACTTTCTTGCTTCGCAAAATTACAAAACTCAAAAGAATAAACCAATTCAACAAACAACAACGCCAGTAACCTCATCAATGAGATAATAATCATCACTTGCCTCAGCCTTGAGCTTGGATCCTTGAAACTTTTCCTCTTAGAACCCCAAGCTTCAACTTTCTCTCCTGCAAGAACACACCTTCAAAAGAGATTTAAGAGTGTTTAAGTAACCTTAGATGATAAAACTTAAGGGAATGATAGATTTAAAGCTTAATCTTACCTATCATCCCTTGTTCTTCCTCCTTTGTTCTACATTTTCGTCCCTCTCTCCTCCTGTTTCTGGTTCTAGGCGACATTTGAGATAAATGGGAGAATGGAGAAGTTTTTATCTCGCTTCAACACTTTTCATAAAAATTTCCAATCAAACGTACTCCTCCTCCCTCCGCTATTAATTATAAGAACATTTTCTGTTATGGATAAAAGTGAAATGGGCCAAACACTGAAAGATCCAGTAGCTACACTGAAAGATCAGAGGCCCATAAGGAGGAGTCAGAGAATAAAGAGAAAGCCCTGGAAGATTAGAGAAATAGAAGAATAGTATCCATATAAAGATGTTAGCCATCAGGAGATGGGCGTGAACAGATTTGGTTGTATCACCTCTCATCCTTCCTTGGGTTCAACTGGCAAAAGGGTCGGACTTCCTCATTTCAAGGGAGGGGGTTCGATCCCTGCTTTGGTTAAGGCGCTGGGGGAGGCATCCTAGGGGTCTAGGAAGCAGTGGAAACGCTGATAGAGGTGAAGACATGTGTACTCTCTGTCCAGTATGCCCTGTTGACTGGGCTCCAAACGCCTTGCCTTTGGATTGTGGGTGAGCCCAACCCCTTTCTTAAATTGTTTAGATTAGAGATTTGGCTGTATCTTGTTCCTCTTATTTCTGTGGTCCCCTCCCCCTTATCTTTCTTATGTTATTTCGTATCTTTCTGTTATTCATTGGCAGTATTCCTTTGAGAATATTCTTGCATTACAATCATATATGTAATCGCAAGGTGAATTATCAGTAAATGGTTTCAATACTTCAGTAGGAGTTTTATCTGCTACGTTGAATTAATTTTGATCATAACATTTTCATAGGACAATTTACACTACGAAAGTGTTCCTATAATTAGTATCCGAGGTAATATTATTTTAATGTCTTTCTCTTGATCATATGGTTACAATTTCTTCTTCTAATTTCTCACCCTCAGATTCACGCCACCTAGGTACTTTTAGAAGGCTTTAGATTGTCCTTCGCAAGGCTGGATCGATCTACTTGATTTTTAGATAAATGAGTATTTGTTTATGTGGTGAAATTGTCACCAGGTAAAATCAGAAAATATCTCCCTACAATTGCTTCTACAATATGCCATTCCTTCTCTTATTGTGATCATGAAAGGGACGTTAATACCCCTTTGAATTGTCCTCAAATGGGCTGTCATTAATTTTTTCCCTTAATTTCGAAAATGGCTTATTCTTGCATGGAATTCCTTTTAAAGTCTTTTTTAAAAATTAAACTCCCCATTTTATGGGCATAAAACCGATTACAAATTAATATTAATCTTAAAATGATTTTCCTTATTTTTCCTCAATTATTTGAGTCCTCCTCATATTTTTCATAATTGAATTTGGCTAATTATACTTTAATTAACCAAAATTATAATAATTATTTAAAATTCATTTTTGAGGCAACTTTCTCATCTATACTCCAATATTAAGCCTAAAATATAGTCGAAAAAATTATTCTATACCTTCTTGTTTCTCTGATGATTTTTTTCTGAATTTCTGTGGTATAATTTTTAAAATTACCCTTACTACCTATAACTTTTTGAAATTACGCTTTTTCCCAAATTTGAGTACAACATTATCTTGTCAAGGCTACTATTTTATTTGGCCCTTGTCTAATCTTTAATTGCAGATTTAACCTTTACCCGGAAAGTTTGAATCGTCTACCCCTTCAAGGCGCATTTTTAGGATTTTTGCTCCATTGCGCTTAATAGCCTCTCGGCCTAAAATCTAAGATATGACACATGTCAAAAGGGGGCATCCCTTTTAGAATAACTCAAGTTTTGATTTTGACTTCGAAAATATTTTTCTTCGACCGAAAATAAATCCTAAAAAGCAAGGAATCATTCTCTTATTTTGAAAGAAAAGAACAAAAATATGTGTGTCGGACAATCATTTATCGACTAAGAAGAAATATTTCTCAAAATCAACCAATCCGACAAGTGGCATGTAAACTAGATTTTACCTCTTATTTTTTTTTAGAAAATAAGACAAACTCCACCTATTTGGATCATTTTTATTTGATAATGAAATAAACTTAATGCAATTTTTATGTTACATTGACGTAAAAAATGGAGGAGTAGTTAGCTAGCTTTTATGATCAAAAGAGAGAAGATGTGATCTGATGAATGAAAAGGTTAAGCTCATTGATAAATGGAGAAATGATTTAAGGTTAAGAATAAGTTATTAATTTTACAAATAATCTAAAAATTAATTTAGATTAAATTATATATATATAATTTATTTAATATATATATATATTTAATATCAAAATGTATCCTAACGTATCAAAATTTAGATTTCTATTTTCACCCCTAGTTAACCCCTACTTAATAGCCTCTGGGCCAAAAATATAAGATATGACGCATGTGGGGTATCCCTTTTAGAATAACTCAAGTTTTGATTTTGACTTCGAAAATATTTTTCTTCGACCGAAAATAAATCAATATTAGTCTTTTTGTTTCAGTTTTTTAATTAATGAAAATATTCACTATTCTTAGATAAAAGTATTTTTAATAAATTTAAGAATGTTTGTTTAATTTTTCAAAAATACTCATAATCTTAATTTTTTTGATAATTTTCAGAATTAATAGTTTATTTATAATTAGAAAAAAGTACAAAATAACTTCAAATTTTTCTAAAAAATATGTAAATAATAAATCACTTTCTTTAGATAGTTTGTACTCTGTAAACTATTTTTACTGTTGATGTCTTACAAATAATGCAATCTAATTTTCTTTTTTACCAATACCATATTCAGTTAAAATATAAGGTTAAGAGGCAAATATATCCATATACATTTATCAAATATGCGTTTGCCACTATATATATTTCTTATGTTTAAAAATGTCAATAAACTTCTCAAAATGGAATAAAACTATCATTTCCGTTAACTACATTAAACTTTGTTACTTTTTTATTCGTAGGTTACACATTATTACTCTTAAATAATTATTTTATTTAAAAAAAAGATTAAGTAACAAATTTGTTCTGAAAGTTTTCGCTGAGGGCAATGTTATCTGAAAGTTTCAAGACTTTTGAAATAATATTAAAACAAAAAAAAAACTTCCAAAACACTATTATTGCTCATGGCCTGTTATATTTTTAGAACGGATTTGCTTCTTCGCCCCAAAAAGAAAATAAGTGTCTCCCCTCCCCCTCTTCCCCCAGCTTCCTTGGTCCTCTGGAAGCAGATCTCTCCGACGGCATTTTTCTCATCATCCCTTGAATCATCCATTCAAAATGAAAGCTAGGAATCTCCTTCAGCTTCTCTCCTCTCCTCTTTCGACTCCTAGCCATCACAGCAAAATATTTCTCATTCAGCAATCCACGAAAAAATCGTAGGAATTATTTCAAGAAAACATATTTTACCTTGTCCAATGAGTTGTCTGCTTTAGTGGAAATTTTCTTTGACGATGATGGCTCAAGTGAAGGACAATTGACCATTCTCAATTTTCTGAGAGAGAGGGAGGGAGGACGGAGGAATTGAAAGAAGTCCACATTAGGTGTTTAGAATTAGGTGTTTATTATGTGTTTATACATCTAATTATGAGTCCAAATTTTTTTATATATTGTATTCATTTAGGTTTAAATTATATACCACTTTCTGAGATGTTTTTTGCACCCAGTACCACAAATTAATTAATTTTCAGTTCTGCATTTGTCTGTAACACCAGTATTATGAAAATTAATTAATTTGAGATATTGGGTGCAAAAAACATCTTAGAAAGCAGTATATAATTTAAACCTAAATAAATAAAATATATAAAAAAAATTAAAAAAAATATGCTCATACCTCTAATTAGAGGTATAAGCACATGAATATATGACCAGGTTTGCATCATTTTCATTATGAGTTTAACGGGTTAGGGGAGGTCCTGGATAAGGACAAGGGTTTTAAGCTGAGGGTGATTCCTCTTCTTCGTGTATCAAAAAAAAAAAAAAAAGAGGTATAAGCACATAATAAACACCTAATGTGAATTCAATTGAAAGAGGGGGAGAGAGAGAGAGAGAGAAAAAGGGGAAAGAGAGGAAGCACATAATGTACTTGTCCTTATACGCTTTTTATATGTTTGTTCCTCTAATTAGAGGGACAAGCAAATTTTTTTATTTTTTTATATATTTATATTTTGATTAAATTATATGCTGTTTTCTGAAAAAAAAATTATATCTAATATATAAAATTAATTAGTTTGTAATTCTGCATACATAAATATTTGTCCAGTAACACCAGTATCTTATAAACTAATTAATTTGAGATTTGGGTGCCAACAAAAATTCAGAAAATAACCTATAATTTAATTTAAATAAATAAAATATAAAATAAAATGTGTTTGTTCAAATAATTAGAGAGACAAGTATGTAATAAGCATATTAGGATAAGCCCCTAATGTGAACCCGAAAAGAGAGAGGGAGGAGGACGGAGGAAGTGGGGAAGAGAGAGAAGGAGGGACCTTTTTTTAAAATAAATAACAATATAGGAACCAGATACGAAAAAGTTACAGAACCCAGTTAACGAAAATGATATTTTTATCCCATTTTGAGAGGTTTGTAAACATTTTTCCGCTTAAAAAAATGTATGTAGTGCAAGACAGATATTTAATAAAAGTATATAGGTATTTTTTTCTTTTAACCCTAAAATATAAAACATAAAATAAAATAAAAGGGACAAAATAAAAGAAGAAAGATCAATAATAAATTTTAGAATGATTGTTTATGTTTTCAAAATTTATCAGAATCTTAAAAATAGATTTCCAATTATTTTTAGAAGTAATAAAAATTTCATTTTATAATTATAAAAAAATACAGCATAACTTCATATTTTTGTAAAAAAAAAAAAAATTGTAAATAATAAATGACTTTCTTTAGATAGTCTAGAGACCATTGTAAGTAGAAAGTCGATCATGAGTTTAATTTCGCCTATAACCTCAGGCTATTAATGTCTGCTAATCCTTGATTCAATAAATAATAAGATTTATTTAAAATATGAAAAAATATTCACATATATGTAATATTAAAAATATAATAATTAAATAAAAATACATTAATCTACAAGTAAATGAAATATTTATGTATAAGTCACATGTTGTTAAAATACTAATGTAATAGACTCCAAATTTCTTAAACTCAAAACAAAATAGTTTCAAATGTTGTAAGGAGCAGAATTTTAACATTCAATCCACTCGACATATCTAAAACTCTTGATTGAACCGATTAGAGGACTAGTCTAATAAAGTGATATGGGTTTAGTTTTATTATCATTGTAAATATTTGATTCAGATTATACTAATTTTCAATTATCCTTTTATTGTCATTTTAATATTGTAAAATTAATTTTCTTGAACTCTGAAATGGAAAGTCTTCCTCCTTGCCGTTCTTTTAAAATATTGATTTTAGATTATAAATCTCAGAAACAAAAACGTCCAATATCATCTACACAATTTTTTTTTATAATCTTAGAATAAAGGACCTAAGAAAAATAATATTTATTAAGAAGGACCATATGGTAACTATTTTGAAGGACCAGAAATTAAAACATTAAAATAGAAGAACTAAATTGCCCCTGATCTACAAAATTAATATTCCAAGAGTTGATGCTAAAAGAGACAAAAACATCCTACAGCTTTGATTTTCACTACTAGAGGCTCCTAACTTTGTGTAATATTTGGTTTAATTACACTCAACTGCTGAAATTTCAGTGCTTTATTTTTCAATGATGAGGTGGAAACACTATTAAATTCTTCAATTTGAAAATTTGTATGTGCTCAGTTGCTTATTGGTTTTGTAGCCAAAATATTTAACGTGCCAGCTGCATATGAAGCTCATTTCGGAGTGTCAATGGCACAATCAGTGTTGGACCCAGTGAACATTCGCTTCAGGTGTCCCCCTGTTAATAGTGATTGCCAACGGTGAAAACCACGACCCGAAGGAAGTTCGATGCACGAAGTTCGATTCACATAATGAGCTGTAGTTTAATGCTTTCTTGTTTATGCGATCAAAAAAGAATGTGGTTATTTGAATTAGTATCTATTTGTTATTAACCATCAATCACTCCAAAATTCTCAAAAAAATGAAAAAAGAAAATAGTAAGAGAGAAGATAAAAAATATGGCTAAGGGTGAATTAGTCTTTCTATTTTAATTTCTGGTCCTTCAAAATAATTACCATTTTTATGATCCTTCTTAATAAATATGATTTTTCTTAGGTCCTTTATTATCGCATCTACACAATTTTTTTTTTTTTTTTTTACAATCTTATATTTTGGAGTAGATATAGAGATTTTAGCTGACCATTGAATATCCCATTCAATCTCTTGTACAACACAAGCGACTACCTATTTTACTTCCATGGATTACATAGAACCTGCTGCACTAGTTAAGAATAATAGCTAGATGCCAATTGCATGTGACTTATGGGACTCTCAATTTTCATATCATCAACATGAATGTGACTAACAATTAATTAATGAAAAAGACACCTATTTAATAATTAAAAGATGCCAGATGCACGTGTGATATACAAATGAATGGTTGACAACTTCAAACGTAGGAGTCTCAAATTCTGTTCTGAATGCCCATCCCAATTTGTTATAAATGTTGCTACACACAATTGATAAATACTCGGTACATAACGGTACATAACATTTTTTTATTAAAAAATTAAGATTCACACACATATACGAGGGGGTGAAGAAAAAACAATAAGGACACACAAAAATCTCTCCATGAATCATTGTAAAGTTTTTAAGGATAAGCCCGTAAATAAATTTTACAGTAAAATTACTCAAATATACTTAATTTATGTAATAATAATAGTAATAGTTTAATATAAGTAACAATTTTATTTTTCATTTGATTAAAGGTTTTTCCTTTCAAAGCTTAAAGTATATTAAGTGTGGTTCGGGGGATTTGAACTTGTATTCTCCTTTTATGGGAGTTAAGCCACTTGCCACCTCAATCAACAACTTATTGGTAATAAGTGACAATTTTAACTTATCAAATAATAAAAATAAAGAAGGTGTATAAAAAAAACTAACAACTAATATTGCTGAGGCAATTAGGTTATTTCATGAATAAACTTAATTTCAGAATAATTCCTAAAATTTTTGAAGGAATTACACTATATTGAGGAACTGTTATAAAATTTTCATATTCAAGTGATACTTATATATTTTTCTCTCAAGAAAAAATAGGTGATGAATTTGTAGGGTCCGTTGAAATGGTTAAGTGGTCAAAACGTTACTAATGTTTGACCAAAAAAAAAAAATCAATTTCTGCATCACACAAGCCCATCACACAAATCCATTGATGAGGATGGCGGCTATTCCTTTCGGCCGGCGTTAAAATTAAGGCCCCGTTTGGTACAGGGAACATTTAAGGAGGAAATGAACTTAAAGGAGGAAAGGAATGGAACGGAAGATTAAGAGGGAACTTAAAAGTTAAACTGTTTGGTAGACATGGGAATGGAACTTAAGTTGAGGGAAAATAAAATGTTTGGTAAGAAGAATTGGGTGTTGATTAAGTGGGAAGGAGAGGTAAAATACCTATAATACCCTAACATAAAAGAGAGAGAAAGACTTGATTGATTTTTTTTTATATCAGGCATAAACATACTACCCACATCGTGACTGTTAATGGTTGAGAAGGAAAATCAAAAGAGCTGCCGATGGGATCTCGTGAGGGCGATGATTAGAACGGCGGTAGAAGGTGAGAAGGATTTCTAGGGAGAAGGATAGAAAGGGAAAGGAAACCAGATTGCATTAAGAAAACCACAGATCACATCTTTGCTCTGTTCGGCTCGTTTTTACATTTTACATGGATAAGGTTTAATGATTTGATCATATCTCTTAAACCACAGATCCGATTGTGGTGAAACTTTTTTTATATAAAACTAGACTCCCAATGTGTCACATAGACACCAAATGCAAGCTCAAAGGAGTTTAGACGAAAGAGATATGGATATCGGAAGTTGACCCTAGAATTCTCGCGTCATATCAGACATAAGTTCGAACTTGGATGACTTGGTTCGAACGTAGTTGACAAGTTCGAACGTAACACTCACCTAAAAGAGTCGAGTTCGAACGCATAATAAATTGACGGTAGTTGAAACTGTGCGCAATTAATTTCAGCATATTGGAAGAGAATTTGGTCATGAGGAATGAAAATAAGGAGCAGAAATTGAAAGTGGTGAAAGAGAGATGGATTACTATTTTGCAACTTTCGATGGCGTTAAATCTTCTTTGATTGTTTCACTGTTCATACCACCGTGAGAGAGCTTGAACCAAACCATCGGCAACCTTCTTGCATCTCCGACGAGCCACCACTCTGTCCTCCATCCTCACCGTCATCGTTGGGAACGAGAAGGCTAGAGAGCTTGGGTTGTGGATTTGTGTCTTTGGAGGGAGAGCGATTTGGGGACAAAGAACCGAGCTTGAAGAAACTACGAGAGATCACCTTCGAAGGGTTTTTGTCCCGTTAATTCACTTTCCCCGGAAGATTTTGAGATCCCTCCAGTTTTGGAGGGATTTGAATTTCCCACGTTTGTGGGAAGATGGAGCAAGGTGGGAGCTTGGTTTGACGGGAAGTTGTGCAACCAAACGGGTATTGCTAGTGGGAACTGTGTTATGTTCCCATTGTACCAAACGAGACCTTAATTAAGTGTCAAAACGTAGATAAGGAATGGTGCAGTTGGCTATGGCTAAAATTTCTATATATATATATAGAAGTCAAAACTCAGAAACTCGAAGAATAATGAATTGGCGAGTTTCTATTTCATTTTTATTTTTTTGACCCTTAATATTTCATTTTCGAAACTTTGCTTTCCCCTGAAATATATTTAATTTTTATCATCCCACCAATGGAACCAAATGACATAGACTCAGTACACGATGACTTGCACTGGTGCGATCATTGTCCAAGAAAAGCTATAAAATACTCCCTTCACTGTTAAATTCATTTAAATGTTTGAAATATTAATTAATTTATTATACACTAGGGCAAAATGTCTTTTGCATCCCGCCCCATTCACACTGGTTGTAGTGAAGATCATATAAAAATTTAAGTGACACTTTTGCAAGTAAGATCTGTGGCATTTTTTATCTATATACCAAAAGATAAGGTGGATATATCAATTTAAAATGTTTTTTAAATTATTAATTTCAAAAATTAAATAACTTTCTATACCGGTTTTTCTAGTAGTATGTTTTTTTCTACCCTGATTTTCTTTTATACGCGGTGTAGATAACAATTTGACATGTCTTTTTAATCATATACGACGCCGCCACGTCGACGGCTCGTCATTCTCCTCAGCTTTTCTCCACTTCTATCTTTATCTTCATAATCAGTTAGCAGTGTTACTAGATTTTTTTTTTTTCAAAATTACAGCTCCTAACGCTGCACTCCAAATAGGCCCATTATTTTTCAAATCATCATCTTCTTCGGTTGAAGCATATAAATATTCATATAACTATTTTCTTCTCTTTTTCTTTCATGTTCTATAAGCCATCATGGGAAAATTGTACTCAAGTCTCAACTAAAACAAATAACTACTATAAAGTCAATTGAAATCACCAAATTACTAGTAAATCCTATAAGACTTGAGTTGAAGAGATTCCAATTGTAAAAAAATGTCATTACTCTTACCTTCGTTCATCAATTGCTATTACTTTCTGAAAGACTTGGCTGTCACCCAAGAGGGGGGGTGAATTGAGTGTCTGATTAAAAATTTAGAACTTTAAGAATCTTTTCGCAACTTACTGAAAGTAGTTTGATTGACAATAATAATTCATAAAAAGATAAACAATCATTCAAACATATATGCTGGAATGTAAGAGATAAGGGAAGAGAATATGCAAACTGTGATTTATACTGGTTCGGCCCAATCCTTGACTTACGTCCAGTCCCCAAGCTCCACTTGAGATTTTCAATCCACTATCTTCTTTCAACTTGATTACACGTTTTGTACTTGAGGTAATCATCTCACTAAGATTCACTCCCCCTTACAAACTGTAATCAACACACCCACTTGATTACACACTCTGTACTCGAAGTAATTCTCTCACTAGAACTTACTCCCCTTACAAGCTGTAATCAATACAATGGGTTTCCCACTCAAGATCACCCAATCTTGAGTAACTTTCAAATAGAATGATAGGATGTTTACAAATAAATGTCCTCTCTCAGAAGTGAATGGATAAACACTGAAGTACAAAACATTTCACTCTCTATGATAGGCTATGTAAACATTGAAAACATAGAGTAAATGATAAGAATATCAGAGTATTAGCATGTTGAAGATGTAAGCTTGTTTCTCTGCGTTTTTCTTCTTGAATCTGTCTTCTTTTATAGGTAAAGATCAATATATGACCGTTTGAAGATTCAGTGACTGTTGGATAAAGAAATATAGCCGTTAGACTCAGATGGAACTAGCCGTTAAAACTTTTGCACAACTTTCGATGTTCTGACACAAATCTAAGATTTGCTTCTAATCCTTCGTTTGAATGTTTGTATCCGTTGAAGAACATCACAGTCGAGCATTCAACTTCATTTTTTCAAGTTCTTCGTTGAAATCCGTCTTCTTTCCCATTTCTGAAATTCTGCAGCAAAATTCATCTTCACCATTTTGATAGATCTTGATTTCTGTCAAGTTTGATGTTATCTCAAGCTTTAATCATCTGAAACTCACTAACAAATTGATTAAACATATTTAAGAATGGTAATGAGTGATGATATGAAGTATCTAGATCATCTATGAAGATTTCGCAAAATCCATAAAAACTGATTTTCAAACAGAGTGTCGAAAACTAAAGTTTCCAAATGAAAACTGGAGTTTTCAACTGTTTACTTAAGTGCAAACTCAATTTTTGAAACACAAACTCGAGTTTTGGTCTTTTTCAGGTAAATGTCGCGATTGAGATTCGAAGAACATTTTGAATTTGAAGCAAAACTCGAGTCATTAAGTTACAAACTCAAGTTTTGGAGCTGCTCTGCCCTTGGTTGCTCTCTGTGTGATGGAAACTCGAGTTTCCAACTTAATGACTCGAGTTTCAATCTTTCCCAAAATCAGATTTTAGTCTCTGTCTCTGACAAACTCGAGTTTTGTTTCCCAAACTCGAGTTTGCTTCATTTGATAGCAAACTGTTCAACATCGTGAACAAACAGTCAACTTTCGAGAACCATATCTCCCTGGTCTGAATTTAGTTTTAGTCCATTTAAATCTTGATAGAAATCCATTTGAGTCTACTTTCATATGCCACCAATTTTAGCTCAATCGGATTTGTACTTTGTGAGATATACTCAAAACATTGAAGGTTGGTCTGCTGAGTGGCGTGAATTTTACTGTCAACTTCATAAATTCATATCTCCTTCATATGAACTCCTTTTAGCTTGAATTTTATATGAAAATGACGCATTGGGAGTCTAGTTTCATATGCCACTGGTTTCACCTCAATCCGATCTCTATTTTAGGAGATATCATCGAATTACCAGATGTCGCCCGAGTGAAACGTGAAATAGAGTTGCTGAAGTGCTGAAGACCGCTGTAAACTCGAGTTTTGAAATGGAAACTCGAGTTTTCCTTGTCCAGAAAAGCCAAAGACGCTGAAGACATTGCAAACTCGAGTCAGTTAGTGATTAACTCGAGTTTTGAGTTCCAAACTCGAGTTTTGAGTTCCAAACTCGAGTTGTGAGTTCCAAACTCGAGTTTTCTCATACCAGAGGAGCAAATCATTGTAAAGAAGTAGAAAACTCGAGTTTAAGATCTGGACTCGAGTTTTCTCATCCTGGAACTGATTTTTTGCTGGTTTTAACTCTGAATTGACCAATTCCAACTTCCATATGATCTTGGAGACTTCTAGCATCAATATATGAACTTGAATAATAATTTTCTCAATCCATTCAACAAGTTCTTCCTTCTTTTTTATCTTCTCTTCATCATTCTCCATAATTTAACTCTTTCTTTCTTCTTTTCTCTTGATCATTCCCAAAATTCAATTCTTGCTTTCTTTTCTCCTCTTCTTCTTCTCTTGATCATTTTCATAATTTAGTTCTTCAATATCTCATCTTCTTCTTGAACTTGACATTCTCTTCAATTTCTTCTTTCTAAAATCTCTTATCTCTTTCTTGAGCTATTATTCAACTTGGACTAATCTACATTAAATATAGTAGTTAGTCAATATAGGAGATAAATATATCATACAAACTTTTTGCTCTTAATAATGACATCTATATAAGACATCATCAAAACTAATCAAAACCAACACTTTCACCCCGCATTATCGATTCATGCACCCTCACTAGTCAATTCATGTTCTTTTACTTGTTAACAGAATAAAATATAGTATGTGTTTTAATTACATTATCTTGATTTGGACTAGTGTGCTCAAAATATGTAAATCAAAATGAAAAGTTTTATATCATATTTTCAAGTGGAAACCAATTTTTAGGCAGGGAATAAAAATACCTCTAAAGACACAAAAACTCATTGATGTTACTTGGATGTGATATAAAAAGATGAGTAAACCCTATAAATATTTAAATAATATTTTTACTCAAAGGAAAAATGGTATTTTAGTTTATTTTCTAGCCTCATTTTCTTCAAATCAAATAATTTTTTTTATCAACTTATTTTCCTTTGTAGTGCAAACCAAACACTTATGTGACAAAATATTTTTCATTCATTTCCAACCCTTTCTTTAATTCAATTCTAGCAATTCACATGGCATTATCAAATTATACAAATCTTGGATAAGAATCTACCACACATTAGAATGCCCTTATTGATGATCCTTTAGTCCAACGACATCTAGGGTTCCTCGAACATCTAAGACCCGTTTGGTACGGGGAAGATTTAAGGAGGGAAAAAAACTTAGATGAGGGAATGGAATGGAAGCGAAGATTGAGAGGGAACTTAAAAAGTTGACCTGTTTGGTAGACATGGGAAGGGAACTTAAGTTTAGGGAAAATAAAGTGTTTGGTAAAAAAAAATTGGGTGTTGGTTAAGTGGGAAGGTGAAGTAAAATTCCCACAATGCCCTTGGTTGGTTCGAACGTAAAATGTAACTAAGCGCTTGCGTTTGAACGTAAAAACTGACAGTACATTAACCTATTTGTGCTTGTGTCCTCAGGTGAAATAAACAGGTATCGACGATTTTAACACGCAAAGCGCTTGAAAAATAAAAACCCATTACCTCTTACCTCAATTCGACCTACTCCTTCATCCACCATCGCCTGCGCCCTCTTGCATCACACCACCTTCACCGTTGAGCAGATCGGGCCTCGATTCGACCTTCCTTGCCCAATCCTTCGATTCAAGTTTCCACTGTTGTCTCAAGCATTTAGTATCTTCTAGATCCTTGCTCGCATTTGGTTTAAAAGGGCTTTTTTGTCCTAATTATTCACTCTCCCGGGAAGATTTGAAGATCTCGCCAATTTTAGAGGGATTTCAATTTCCCACGTTTGTGGGAAGATGGCGCCAGGCGGGAACTCGAGTTGACGGGAAGATGCGCGCCAAACATGTTTTGTCGTGAGAACTCTGTTATGTTCTCAGGAACTCTCATCAATTTCCTGTACCAAATGAGTCTAGGGTTCCTCGAACAATATAATACCTAAGAGCTTAAACAAAACTGAATCAGCACCCTCATGAGCTTATTGGGCAACAGTTGAATACGCCAGAGAGAATTTTCTGTCAAATAACAATCCAATCCATGGCCACAAAGATCACCGTGGCAATTGAAGGTGACAATTTCCTGATAACTGCAAAAGGGAGTGACATAGAAACATGTAACTATACTTACTGATAAATAAATTAATACTCTCCCTGGCCCATTTTATAACGAACAACTGTCAAAATTTTGTGGTTCAAAATGTTAGTTAAAAGAAATAAATGTGTAATTTTTGCACATTTATTTTCACTTTGTTACGGATTTATATAAGGCCCATTAGCGATGCGGCCCAATAACATGGGGATCTATCATGATCGCCAACAGATTAGATAAGATGATAACCAACCTACAATCAAGGAGATAATCAAGGGAATCTCTCGCACCAAATCGGGACCCCTAAACCTAAGGAAGCCTCTATATATAGATGGTTAACCTAACAGGTACGGATCATCATCATCTTCTATCTTCTACGCTCTCTCTTATTTGCATATACTGCACACAGAGCACACACCCCACGCCCTTTGGCTAAATGCCTCCATCAATCCTCGAACTACGTGGACTTTGATCCCTCTTCAGGGTACGTAGGCCCTAGGAATCGCTCCTAGGTCAAGTCCCAATCAACATCAACATCCTAGCCCCTCAGGGCTAGACAATCTGTGTTCTACACTAGAACAGTGGCGCCGTCCGTGGGGACGATAAATTTCGATTCCCGTGACCAAAGATGGTCAACAATTCCAATTCCCAACTGAATCACGGAACTGTCTAATTAGGTTTTGTGATCATCCGAATAAAAAACTGGAAACCCTAATTCCACGACTCTTAATCCAACCAAGGTGAATTTAGGGCTCCATGCAACGCAAGCAAAAATCAACCTAAGGCTAGGATTTCCAGATCTGGAACTGTTCATCGGATCCCCAGAAAAAACGGATCTTCAAGATCCAGAATTCAACAACTCTCGAATTTCTAGTTGCGCAGGGATCTTCGCTTTAATTGGAGAAGTTGTTGACAAGGAAGGCGAGATACAAATTTCCTGGGCCGGCGCTTGAGGGAAACCCTAATTCTTGTCTCGTTAGATCGTGTGGTTGGTCAACTTCCATGGAGAAAGGCTCGCACGACGAGCCGGTGACTTCGTTAATGAGCAAGGTGCGATCATGATCCCGAGGAATCAAAATCCTCTCGCCGCAAGCACGATTGATTAAAATCTGCGGGAGAGCTTCGAGTTTGATCCCGAGATTGAACACTTTGTTTCTCTTTTGTTGCATTGCCGGGGTCGCACGGTGCTCGATTTGCCTCCTATCAAAAACTCTATCCCGCTCCTGCTTGTCGCTGATGGTCATGCTCTTCCTGTGCTTCGAATCCATTGGTAGCACCAGGTGGTCGTCACTAGTGGTGAAAGCCGAGATAGTAATCTTCCGAGTTTGAAGGGTGCCGAGATACATGGCACCAAGATTCGGATCATAGTTTGAGGTGATCCTGGTTGGAGGCCGACATAGTGAGACGCCTCACTATATTTAAATTCGACAGATGCTGGACCAAGATGCTGGGATGCTTCATTATTGTCCAATGTCGAAGTAGGGGTTTCTTGATTCTAAAAGGCCGGGATACCTCATTTTGACCAGATATCTGAGCCGAGGTACAGTGCTGGGAGACCATGTTTATTTAATTCTATCCAAGATGAGAAGCCGTGTGAGTCCGTGCCGGGGTACCTCCCAGTAAATAAATTGGAGGAAGAAAATGAAGTAGAACACGCATGTATCCCAACGAGTTTTCTTAAGCGTAACACGTGATCTTCCGAGTATCCCAACGAGTTTTTATTATAATGAAGCGTAACACGTGGATCGCGCTCGATGGGTTCTCATTATAGAACCTATCTCCATCGGCCACCGCCATGGATTCTGGAACATTGGTGCATCTTCCATGCTTCACACGCCGGATATTCAAACCAGATCAAATGTTGGAATGCATCGCACCCAATACGGATGAGTTAACCAGCTTCAGTGCTGAAGTGGTTAAATACCGAAGCACCAACGGAGGTTCTTCATTGTACGCGGTTATGCTTTCTGGCTTTAAATGCCTTAACTTTAATCGTGGTTGCTTGGGTTGTTCGAGTTTCTTGGTTTGTCCGAGTTTCTTGGTCTATTCGAGTTTCTTGGTACGTGCCGAGACTCCCCACCACTCAAATTCTTCATCTCCGAGATTGAGGATGGAATGAGAGAAACCGAGTTCCATTATGATTGGAAGATCCAAGAACCCGAGATGGAGAATTCGTGCTTCCTCAAGACGCCGTGATACCCCTGAATCCCGATGCGTTGACGGGATGCCTTAATATATTTCAATCCTTCAAATGTGGACTGGCCGAGGTCTAATGCCACAGTCCAAGATGCCCGAGATGCTTCTAAAGCGTGACCATGGACAAGCATTCGGATGCCAATTCTTCGAATTTGCAATGTTAATAGTGGAACACCCGAGAAATTGAAGAAGGAAGGTGGCGTCACTCGAAATCGCTCACGCGTGGAATGCTCCCGTTGAGTTGCACGGCCTATGTATATTTGCAATTGTTTAAGTCTTTGGGAATCGTGAATGGATTTCTAAAATGGGCACTACTCATCCGCGAAAATTCTTCCTGCTATGGCTGTTCTCTTATTGAGGAAAGTGCAGCTCAAATCAGAGGATTGAACTCCCGAAATGAGTTTAAACAATGTGGATTTTGGCAATGAATACATGCTTCCACCCCATGATTGAAATTGGCGATTCATGGATTTCAATGAAGTTACACAGGTCACAACATCAACTGTTTCTATTATTTTCCAAGGCTCTAATGCACGGTGGTGTTATATTTCTCTTCTTTTGCTGCTTCATATTGAAGAGAATATAACAAAACCATATTGCAATTAAGTTGAATGTAAAGTTCCAATTAAATAGAAGGGAAGTTGCCATATATACCTTCGGCTCCATTCTTGAAGTCAAATTGCGAATGTAAGTTCCAATTCGTTAAAGCTTTCGCCTTTATGAGCTTAAAGTTCAATTAAACTCGTGTGGTGGAGTTGGAGGAGGTGCTTCCTCAAGGGGCATACATGCTTGTGTACCGCAAGGTTGGGATCCGTGTTAATTTTCGCGACGGTAGGAAGAAGCAATGAAGAAGCCAGACCTAAAAACGCAGGGACCTAAACGAAATCTCCAAAAGGTTTCATAAAAGGACCTAAGTGAAAATTCCAAAAGGTTTCATACAGGGACCTAAGTGAAAATCTCAAAAGTTTCATAAAGGGACCTAAATGAAATCTCCAAAAGGTTTCTCACAGGACCTAAGTAGAACTCCTAAAAGGTTTTTCAATGAGGGACTAAAATGAAACTTCGCAAATCATGGGGTCGCACGGAGCAAGTCAATTGCATAGTACTTCTTGCCGATTCGAGCAAACCCATGACAATTTAAAGTGTTTTAGAAGCTATATCAATTCAAAGAAGTCGATGCTCGCAATGATGAGGCATATCTAGAATATGGACAAGCGCTATACTCTCCACTTCTAACGATTGGAGAAACGGCCCAAAGGAAGAGATTCCAGAACACCAAGAACCATCGAATGATAAGACTTGGCAAGAAGACCAAGAGGTTGACAGCTCCCGACGTCGAAAAGTATGCAGAGAACGAGAGCGACCGAACCAGAGGACGCCCTCTTCCACCTGTGGAGTCAAGAAAGGAGAAGTCCGCCAGGACTGACAGGCCACCCCGGCCTCCTCCTACCAATTTCCAGACCGATAGACCACCACGTCCTCCTCCTACCGGTTTTCGCAGAAAAATGTATGTCGGGAATGCCGACAACAGTCCTTTCTCCGACGAGATCCTCAACGCTCGTTTCCTGAGAAGCTAAACCTTACCGAGTTTAACAAGTATGACGGCTCTCAGACCCAACGACTCACCGGAAGATTTTGAGATGATCATGTTGTGTAGAGGCCTTGGAGAACCCATTATGACCCG
The DNA here is from genome assembly GCA_025563575.1 of Acacia pycnantha. NCBI lineage: Eukaryota > Viridiplantae > Streptophyta > Magnoliopsida > Fabales > Fabaceae > Acacia > Acacia pycnantha. The sequence continues at coordinate 3,181,460 of JAMWYP010000016.1, forward strand.
GATCTTTGCCGCAACTCTCAAAGGGCCAGCCTTAAAATGGCTCCACACTCGCCCGTGGGGTCGGTTCACAAGTTTGATGACTCGGCCGAGGCTTTCGAGCTCCAATTCGCGACTAGTAAGCGGCACCAAGTCTCAATATACCCTATCCAAAATCCGGCAATGCCCGACGAATTACTCCAAAATTATTTGGATCGCTTTAACCATGCAGCCTTATGTGTACAAGGTTTAAAAGAGGAGGTTCATGTACATCTTTTGGCCGATGGATGGGGAGTACCACCCGCCTAGCTGAATCGTTCTTCAAGGCGCCGCCAAAGGTATCAATGATTTCATGACTCGGCCGAAGAAATACCTCGAGGTTGAGCAAATGCGACAAGCAAATGCTAGGAAAGATCTCGGACAGAACACCCCGCCAAGGGACAGGCTGGTCCGAGGTCCGCCGGCAAGACCACCGAGGCAGAGGTCCGGACAACAAGCCCTCTAGTGCAAAAGAAGATATGACCGACGTGCCGCCCTGGCCATCGTGATGGTCCGGTAATCACCGAACCCCGGTCAACCGCCGAGTCAAAAGGATATTTATAGACTCGGGAGCTCGGCAGATATCATCATTTGGGACGCCTTCAAAAGGATGAACCTCGATCAGAAGACCCAAGCCATGCGTAACCACCGACCTCCGGCTCACCCTTGGAACGAATGAAGGATTTAAATCGAGCGAGTTAGATTTATTGTAGCCGACTTCCCATCCCCTTACAACATCATACCGGGAAGACCAACGATTCATAAATGGGACATGTTGATATCTACCAAGCATCGAAGATAAAAATGATAGGCAACGCCAACCGAGTCGTTACCATCAAGGGCGACTCGTAAAGAATCCCGACAATGTTATGTCGAGACGATTAACACAAAGGCAACAACGCCTCAATCCCGACCCAGGAACCACAAGTCCGAACTGACGAACCAAGGGCACGAAAAGACCCACGACCCTGTTTATATGGTCGAGTTGGACTTACGAGAAGAAAAGGGGAAGCCTCGGCCAGAACTGTAAGGAGAAGTAGAAAATCTCATACTGGAACAACCCGACCATAGTACAAAAATAGGCCGGGCATTGACCTCCGATTTGCTATTGAGGATGGAAGAATTCTTGGCTCTGAATCGAGACGTTTTTGCACGGAGCGCAGCTGAGGTACCCGGGATTGATCCCAATTTCTATTGTCACAGATTAGCCATTCGGCCGGGGTCAACCCCGGTAGCCCAGAAGAAAAGAAAAAGGGCCCCGGATAGGCAAGTGGCCCTGAACCAACATGTGGACGAGCTATTGGAGGCCGGCTTCGTCATGGAAGTACACTATACCACATGGCTTTCCAACGTGGTAATGGTTTTGAAACCAAGTGGCAAGTTGAGAGTATGCACAGACACACGCACCGAATAAAGCGTGCCCAAAAGACGCCTATCCTATGCCAAACATCGACCAACTTGTAGATAATTCGTCCGGCTATCAATTGCTATCATTTATCGACGCCTATTCCGGTACAACCAGATCGCCATGCACCCCGATGACCAAGAAGCCACCTCCTTCATCACGAGAAGGGAAATTACCGCTATAACGTCATGCCGTTCGGTCTCGAAAAACGCAGGGCGACGTACTGCAGAATGATGAATAAGGTTTTGAGGATCGATCGCCACAACATTGAGGTCTACGTTGACGACATGATCGTTAAATCGTACGATCCCAATAACCATATCCGAGACCTAGAGCAAACATTCAATAAACTAAGGGCGCGTCAAATTCGGCTAAACCCGCAAAATGCGCGTTTGGAGTACCGGCGGAAAATTCCTGTTTCCTACTCACTAGCCGAGGAATTGAAGCCAACCCTGACAAGTGTAAGGCCGTGCTAGACATGCAAGCCCCCGAAGCAAGAAGGGAGCCCAACAGCTAATGTGTCGATTGGCCTCGTTGACTAGGTTCTTGCCCAAGTCGCAGAAACGCCTTACCCTTCTTCATGTTACCAAAAGGAGACATCAGCAACCGGACCCCTGAGTGTGACGCCGCATTCGAGAAAATCAAGCAATGTTTGGCAACTCCACCGGTCCTATTTTGAAGCCACAACCCTGAAACCCTCTTTCTCTACTTATCGGTTGGGAGGAGGCGGTGAGTTCGGTACTAGTCCAAGAAGAAAAGAATGGTCAAGAACCCATATATTTCGTCGCAAAGCATTACAAAGCTCGGAATTAAGATACCGTAAGCCGGAAAATTGGCCTTCGCCATAATAATGACTCGCGCAAGACTACACCCTTATTTTCGTGCTCACAAGATAACGGTTCGGACCAGCCAACCAATCCAAGCAGTACTCCATAAGTCGGACTCCGGGCCGGTAGGATGATTAGTTGGGCGATCGAATTGTCCGAGTTCGACATCGCATACGAAGCACGACATACCATTAAGTCACAAGCTTTAGCTGACTTCCTCCGGGAGCTAACCCCAACCAAGAGTGATCTCGACAACATCGATCTCTCGGAAGGTGTTCGTCGACGGCTCATCGAACTCCAAGGGAAGTGGCGCCAGGATAATCATAGAAAGCCCAAGGAGTCACGATTGAATATTCTTTGCACCTGAATTTCCCCACATCAAACAATCAGCCGAGTACGAGGCGCTCTTAGCCTGACTCCAACAGCCAAGGATCTCTGAGCCCAAAGAGTCTCGGTCTTTACCGACTCGCAACTCGTCGCCGCCTGTGTAGACGGAGAATATCAAGCTAAAGGTCCTCTCATGGCCAAATACCTCACAGAGTCAAGGAAATCCAGCGGAGTTTGACGAGGTAATGGTAACGCATATCCCAAGAGGGGAAAATATAAGAGCGAACATTCTCTCTAAGCTTGCTAGCACCAAGGGCACCGCCAACCACAGACCGCCACGATGATGTTTTTCTTTTGCTAGAATCGTCATGCATCACTCCCTAAAGTCGAAATCCAAGATCATAAAAGGGACCCGTTACCTAAAGTCGCGACTGATTCAGTGGAAGGCCGGGATGACGTTTCCTTCTTTTGGGCCGAGATAATCCACAATGTTAAAGTCGAAGTAATCTTCTAAGAATGCTTGCAACAGATCTATCGACCTTGCCGCATGAGATTTGCCATAGCGTTGACCAAGTTTCAATTACAAGTTTTTATTCCAGATGGCATGGAATTGATATTTGCACTTGCCTAAAAGTTTGATGGAAAAGCACACGGTTGGATATAATGAAACCACGTGCCCACCCCTTTTAAGACTTTGGAGCGCAAATTCATTTGATGCACCAAAGGACTTAGAATATGATGCAAATATTATAAGGAGGAGCCCACCTCCAAAAGGAGAAAAGGCGGACCCGATTAAACCGAATCGGTTAAAGTCCGGATCCATATGTGATGGCTACGACCGCCAAATAAAACATGTAGGAATTCTGAGTAAATAAACTCGTTTCCGAAAATCATGTTCAAATTAAACATGTAGGAACCCGAGGTGCATCAACCCGTTTCCGTAAATCATGTTCAAGTTAAAAATGTATGAAGTCATGGTAAAGAAACCGCCTTTGAAGATCATGTCGAAGCTAAACATGCAGAATCTGAGCTAAACAGTATGAATTTAGGGTAATGAAACCCGTCTTCGTAAATTATGTCAAGTCTACTTTATACAAGAAATCCGCGCTCCTCAATTGGACCCCTGATGAACTGTGGAGTTTTGTCCCTACAAAAGGGATGAAGGCGCACCCCGCACTCTGCTCGTGTTAAGACGGCAATGCCGCCAAGTCTATTTCATGCAGTTAAATCCGCGCTCCTTAAGTGTACCTCGGATCGTAAACGAGTTCGTGGTTACGACACCCATAATGGATAAACAAATCCAGGTTACGACACCCATAATGGATAAACAAATCCAGGTTACGATGCCCATAATGGACAAACAAGTTAAGGGTTACGACACCCACAATCGGAGAAACGAATTCCGGTCACGACACCTGCAATGCACTCGCTTACACTTAATACGTACATCAACTTGGATTGCTTCGATATGAAAACCGTCATCGTCAATGCTAAAGTTTGCATAAATTGCGAGGTACAAGATCTTATTCATGGAGGTCGTGGTGCCGTATCAAACCGGATGGAATCCACCTCCAAAATAGAAGAACGCCGACTCGGCTACACCGATCCCGCTAAAACCCGGCTCGCCGTAAAGTCTTGACGAAACAAAAGATGAACCACGGCACACGGCCTAGACATGGCGGCCAAACAACTCATTACGGCCAAACACAACAGTAAAGGTCGTGCCTGTGGTATTCGACCGGGGAGACTTAGTCCTACGAAGGGCCGACGTCACCAACTAGACATGGCATGTCATCCACGACGAACACAACGTGTCCAAGTTCAAGTTCAAGAATACTTGACGATATGCTAAAAGAAATGGACAAAGACTCAGTTACTTCAACCCAAGTCACACTTCGATCCCGGGGCACAAAGCTAACACCGGGGCCAACGAGCCCTGTATTTAAATTACACGAGGCCGCCGTCATCGCCCTTGTATCGACACCGAGGTCTATAAGCCCAGAACCGACACCGAGGCCCATGCACCCGTAAATTTCCTTTCAAATTGTCGCCTTTATAAAGCTAATCATCTCTTGAATTAATAAAGGTTTATTAACCGAATGTTCAATTCTATGAGTACTCAAATGATTTAGCTAAATAAGCAGACTGACACCGAGGTCCATGAGCCCGGTAACCGACACCGAGGCCCATGCACCCGTATATATTTTGATGCATCGAAATTGACACCTAAGTAAGAAGGCGAATAGTCATATCGACCCCGATCGTGTCCACTTGGTCAAAGTGTGTCCCGACGACGACCACGGATGAGCATGTGACAATTTGCCCTTACCCCGGTTAAAATCCCTGATAACGACTCCGAACCTCGTAGCGTGGTATATTTAGACACCCCTACTCATGCACCTGGTTTCTGACACCAGAAGAGTACTAAGCGGACTCTAATTATTTAAAGACCCTGGCCCGGTCTAGAACTTGACTATGTGCAGCTTATGCATAAAGTTAAAAGTACACAATGGACCAATTACTTGAATTTTCATTCATAAGGATAATTGTTCAAAAGTACACACAAAACCGGCATCCTACGCCGAAACAAAAGGAAAAGGAAGAATAAAAGAAAAGAACTTCTATCTTGAAGGGGCTGCCTCGTCCACAGCGCCCGCCACCCTGAGCCAACCCCTAAGCAAGGCCACGGAATCCCAACAAGTCGCGAGCACCTCGTCCGAATTTGAAAGTAACACATCCCGTCGCCGAAACATGAACTACCAGGCTGGGGGGCAACGAGTGGACAACGATTTATTAAGCGGAAAAGCGTGTTACTAGAAAGTTTAATGCAAGCTTGGACAAATATCCGAAATGAGCACATTGAAGAATTTGCACAAACAAGAAGTATTTTCCATTTATTATGATTTGCTTACATGTTATTAAATGCAGGAATATAAACTAGACAATTAGCCCTAAAATTGCTACGAAAGCAAATTAAGATGGATGGACGAAATCCATCCCTGGCTTCGTGGGAGCCAGTGTCACGCACAATCATGGCGTAACTAGAGGGGTGTCCCCCAAGAGTCACGCGGCGGCGGCCACCGCTAACCCGGATCCTCGTAGGGCGGGACACTAACCCGCACCGTGATTCATCCGAGATCACTCTTGGCCCCATGACTACCACCTCGAACCCTTATGTCGTCGGTCCTCACCACGGCATTCCTAGGGCCGGAGGTTACCACCTCGACCTTTAGGACGTTGGTCTTCACCACGGCATTCCTAAGGCCGAGGTTACCACCTCGACCCTTAGGTCGCGGTCTGCCTACCGCAACACTCTTAGGACCGGAGGTTATTACCTCGGCCGCCCTTTTTGGACATCGTAATCACCACGGTATTTCCCAAGCCGTCGGCCGTCATCATGACACTTCATGAGACGCAGGATGCCACCCCCACTCATCGGACCTTGCAACGTTACCACGTACACAGGAAATGGGCTCAAGAAATTCTAGCCCGACGCAGACGTCAGAGACGGGTAACACCTCTGATGACTTATCCAGACATCATACACCCCTGCATTCCAAAACTTTGAACTATCGGGCCGGGGGCAATCTGTTACGGATTTATATAAGGCCCATTAGCGATGCGGCCCAATAACAGGGGATCTATCATGATCGCCAATGATTAGATAAGATCATAACCAACCTACAATCAAGGAGATAATCAAGGGGAATCTCTCGCACCAAATCGGGACCCCTAAACCTAAGGTAACCTCTATATATAGATGGTTAACCTAACAGATACACATCTTCTATCTTCTACGCTCTCTCTCAATTGCATATACGGCACACAGAGCACACACACCACCTCCCTTGGCTAAACGCCTCCAGTATCTTCGAACTACGTGGTCTTTGATCCCTCTTCAAGGTACGTAGGCCCTAGGAATCGCTCCTAGGTCAGACCAGCAATTTTGAAAAAAAAAAGTCCAGCCCTAGAAGCCAACTGATTTTTGGTCCGTTTGGTAACAGTTTTAAGTTCACTGGGCTTTAAGTCAGAAAAGCTCAAAAAACGAGTTAAGAAAAAAACTCCAACATGGAGCTTTTTCCAAAAAGCTCTCAGCTTTTTGACATGGAGAAGCAGAAAAATTATAGAAGGGGGCACAATGGCGTGGGATTTTTGCGTCCAAATTTTTTTAAGGAAATTTTTAAATACATTAAAAAACACAAAAATATAAACAAGAAAAAAAAAATATCAAAAAAATATTTATGAAATCAAGTGAATCTTGATGATGTAATAAGAAACAATTATTTTACAAACTGTTATTTAGAAAAGCAAGGCGAGTTAGAAATAAATGCAAAACATAAATAACAACAGGGTGGGTACTCAATAAGCTTTTTAATAAAAAAGTATATTACAATAAAAATAATTATAATGTCATCCTTCTAAGCATTATTTTTAGATCCCATAATTGTCATATTACTTCTACTACTATCAATCCAAACACAAATTATTATTTAAAAAGTGACTTTTTTTCCTATTGAGCTTTTTTTAAATAAGCCACTGTTTCTACTACCCATCCAAATAAACTCATTGAGATGGGAGGTGGTGAAGGAGCAAAAAGTGAAATCGATAAAGGGAATAAAGTTGTGGCTGCGAGTTGATCAACTTGGCTCCACTTGCTACCGAGATTACGTCCCAAATTCGGCAAATTTTATTTTTCAGTCTGGCTGGCTACATTCAATTCATTCAACCCCCAAAAAGGACGCGGCTTTCCCATTCGCTACCGTCTTTGACACAACAAGGCGCCGTTTTTTGTGGTTCTTTCTCTCTCAATATATTTCAGCAATTAATTAGTACTTAAAAAATACTTTAGAATATTAGCGGTTACTAAAAAAAATTACTTCATAATCTTGCAAAAGTTATTTTAAGATCTTAAAAAAATATTATAGGATATTGATTGGTACTAAAAAGATATTTCAAAATACTGACTGGTATTAAAAAAAGACTTCATAATTTTGAATTTTTTTTTAGAAATTTGAAAAAATATTTCAGGTACTCACTAGTAATGAAAATTTACTTCAAGATATTTTTTCATGATCCTAATGTATTTTTTTAGTACCGTTTAGTATCCTTAAGTATCTTTTTAATACCAATTAATATATAAAATATAATTTTTTAAGATACTAAAATAATTTTTCAAGATCAAAAAATATTTTTTAGTATTACACACTATTTTTTAAATACCAATCAATGCTTGAAATATTAAAAACACTGGCAGAACCAGCTTAGTTTTATGTCAAAAACGGCATCGTTTTGTGCAGGACGGCAGCGGATAGGAACTGTACAGGACAAAGCAGCGTCCAAAAAAAGTCCAATTTAGAAGCTGCCCCAGACAGAAGGTACAAGTGGCCAGAGTCTCATTTTCATGCTTTTTTTTTTTTTTAAAAAGAACTAAAACCATCTAAATTTTCAATTTAAGCAGTCAAAGAAAATAAACGAGAAATTCTAAATTTAAGCATATAATATTTCTGGGAGAGGATATTCTCATAATCTTCTTTCTCCTTTTTTCTCATACACTCATCTGAGCTGTTGATTGGAAAGAGGAAAGAGAAGTTAAAGTACTATTGTGATTAATTGGATGAATATGATTTAATGATAATGAGGGATAATGAGAAAAAGATAAGGAGAGAAACTCAATCCAATATTTCTTTCCCAAAACAAAAAGTACGAGGGTGAATCGCATGATAAGCACTCTAATTTCAAGTCAAATCCTTCATGTCTTCGTTCAAACTTCAACCCCTTCGTAACCATCATTAATTGTCCATTATTATATTCATTATTTGCAATAATTGTAATTCTCATAATCTCATCCCTCTTCTCTCTTTCTTCTTTCCATATCTATCTTCATATCTACACTCTGACATAACAGTATAACATACAGCCCCAATGATCCAATACCACCTCTTTTCATCATCTTTCTTCATCTTCTTCGTTTTCCTTTATTCCCTCACCAGATTCATCACCCTCTGTTCATCTGTGAACCCTAACTTCGAAGCTTGTAACCCCTCAACCTGTGGTAACCAAACCATAAAATACCCTTTTTACATCCAAGGCCGACAGAGATCTTTCTGTGGTTACCCAGGTTTTGGCCTTATTTGTTCCGATAATGGCTTCCCAATCCTTAATATCTCCAAGTATCAGTACGTCATCCATGAAATTTCTTATCCCACCCAATCAATTCGAGTGTCTGACTCTCCAACAAACGCCACATCATCATCATCATCCTGTGCGATTCCTCGTATTCACAACATAACCTTGGATGGAACAAGATTCAGTTATGGTTCGAACCAGAGAAACCTATTCTTGTTATTTGGATGCAATCTGGGGTTGTTGCCGAGGAATTTTTGGAAGTACAGAGTTGGGTGTTCTGCAGAAAACGAAACGATTTCAGTTCTGGGTATGACGGAGGACGGCAGAGATTTAAGGTATGCGTCGGAGAAGTGTAATGGTAGCTTGGTGGTGCAGACTAAGATTGGAAATGAGACGAAAGGAGGAGAGATTAATGGAGACGTGGTGAGAAGAGGGATTGCGTTGAATTGGGTTGTGGCGAATTGCAGTTTGTGTGAGGAGACCGGAGGGAAGTGTGGGTTCGATTCCAACCACAGTGCTTACAGCTTCAAATGCTTTTGCCCCGATAGAGATCATGCTCTGAAATGTGATCCTTCTCTTCCTGGTTAGCTTCTCTCTATCTATCTATCTGTGGTACAGGAATTTTTGAATCTTTTACTGATCCTTAGCCTCAGAGTTTAAAGATAACTAATTTGCAATTTGCAGTAAGTAGGTGTTTTGTATTAACATCTGTGTCTTATATTAATAAGAGGAGTGAGTAGTAAGTAAGGATCAGATGCAGTAACAGGAGCACTAAACATGTGATAGAAACAGATATACAGTAATAAGATAAGGCCATTTGATCAGATTCTCAGAATTCCAGAGATTTGATGGCAGATAGTGGAGATACGGGGTCAAACATCAGAATAGAGACTAATAACTTAGCATTTAAAATATGCATTTTGTATCTCCCCTGGTAATAAAATAAGGGGAAATTGCTGCAGAACTCAACATTAGAAAATTTACTGTACAAAGTTACCCTGAGTCCTTGAACATGTGCAACCTCATTTTCAATGGGTGCACAAGTGTCCTCCATTGTTGGAGAAAAGTCACTGAAATTAGGTTGTTCTTGGTTGGGTTTTTAAACAAATTTTAGTTAGCTTTGGGGCAATACAGTTTATAATAAAAGAATTTTTAATAATATTTTTTCCCATAAAATAAAGGTGGATTTAATGTGATAACTTGAAGTTACATAAAGTATCACACAAAATTTCACTTTAATGAAATTCTCTCTTAAGCTTGCCTTTCATAGTGTTTAGAGTTTATGTGATGTGGAGGCATTTTATATGTTAGAACTGACTTATAATGGAAATCAGAGTGGTATGTTTGTTATTAACTACTATCCTTAGAATTAATATTAGTTTCCATTAAAAATTGATGAGTTTAATATAAAAATAGTAATTTATTTACTATTCTTACAATTTTTCTGTCATAATCACTTTTCTCTCTATTCAAACATAGCTTTATTGATATTTGTATTTAAAATTCATTTTCGTGTGTGATAGCTGAATGTGTTTTCTTTGAATGGTTTGATGGCTGTTGGTTTTCTAAGTCTCAAGGTTTTGGCATTTTAAAAATGACTTATGGTATAGGCTTACCTTATATTCATTTGAAGAAGATGCTTAGGACCAAAGAATGTAAAGACAACCCTTGGTTTTTAGGAGATTATTAATATTATTAAAGGAAGCAAAACGCCATTGTACATGGGATTAGTTAATATATCTTAATATTTATGAGTATAATGAGAGTTAAAAGATTTGCAAAAGTAAATGGTAAAAAGAAAAAGAAAAAAAAGAATGCAAGAGTAAAAATAAATAACTTATTGTATGATTTCTCCCCCCAAAAAATGCTAATTGAATGATATTAAGTCTCAAAATAATTGGACTTATTCTTTCTGATTCTTATTAGTTATCATACTTGACGAGAATTTTTATTATGGGTAAAGGGCAATTTTGCCCCAAAAGTTGTCACCAAGGAGCAATTTTGTCTTGAAAGTGTCAAAAAGGAAGGAATTTTGCCGTCAACGTTATCCTAGTTAATTTTGACCGTTAATTAATCAAATATGTTGAGTTGACAATTCATATGTCATTTTTATTGAAGTGCAAATTTATCTCCAAAAGTCCATGTGTCATCTACTTCATTTTTAAAAAAAGTTAGATTTAAAACTTCTTCAGCAAATTTGCACATTAACAAAAATGATATGGGTGACATGTTGAGTATCAACTTAGCATATTTGGTCAAATAACAGTCAAAATTAATTGGGATGACGACTGGGGGAAAATTGCTTCCTTTTTTATACTTCTGAATTAAAATTGCCCATTGAATAACTTTTGGGGCAAAATTGCCCATCGATGACAACTTCTAGAGTAAAATTGCCCCTTAATTGTATAAGTTTGAGAAATATTAATAATTATTTTTTCTTAAACTATAATCTCACCTTCATTACTTGTAATTATTGGGTAAAGAGACAATCATGGAAAGAGTAAATAAAATAACCTAATGGCATATTAGAAAATTTGAATAAATAAAATTATAATCACTTAAATGCAAACAAAATTCTATGAGCTAAAATTTTTTGGGGCGAAATTTCCAAATCATTTAATTTAATTTAATTTTTGGAGTATATAATATTTGTCACTTGTTAAGAGGGGAGATATTGAATTGACAAAAAAACAGAGGGAGGTGCGCTGGCAAAAGAAAAAACAGAGGGTGGTGTTTACCACTTTTTTGTCTCTTGGATTTATCAAGTTGTTTGGCTCTTTAAACTTAGGTTTCCTCGCACCAAATAAAAAACCATTGATATTTCTATATTCTTTAAACAAAATATGTTTAATCAAAAATGGATATTTTTATATTACTTTCTCCAGTCTTAAATATAAGACATACTAGTTGACTTTTTTGAAGAGGTTAAGAAAGTTAAATAAGTTATTTAATTATATCATATGTTGTGTTTTATGAGATTATATGTTAGTTTATTAGTTTTAGTTTGGAGAAAAAAATACAAAAAAAAAATACTCGAAAATAATTTAATTAGCTTCCTTAATCTTTCTAAAAAAGTCAACTTTATCTTATATTTAAGACCGGAGGGAGTAGAAGGCAGCCAGAAATCAAAATAGTCAACCATGTATTTTTGGTTTAAATATGAGGAAGATTAGGCGTGATAGTTGCAGAGATAATTACAGTCAACATAATTTAATTTCCTTTGGCAATACTATATGCAACGTTGCCCAAAAAATGATATAATAAAAATACTAATGAATATGTTACATAAAAAATATAAAATTACGTGCTTATGTTTCAGACAAGTTTATGTTGAATAGTATTCCATTTCATGGAATTTTTTTTTTTTTTTTGGGAAAATCACAGTAAGGTTCCAAAGTACAGAAATAATCACAAAAAAATCTCATACCAAATTCCCCTAGAGACTTTTTTGTGATTAGTTGTGAATAAGCTATTGAATTCTCCTCACAACAAAATCTTGTTGTCAAAAATGGCTTTTCATATTGTTAAAATGACCATATGAAAATTTCATTGTGAAAATGGCTTCCAATGTTGTTAAAATGACTTTTCATTTTGCCAAAATTTTTCTAAAATTCTACATGTATGAAAAACTCATAGAATTTTTGACAACATGCAAAGCCATTTTAACAACATTAAAAGTCATTTTCACAACGAGATTTTCATAGGGACATTTTAACAACATGAATAGTCATTTTGACCATGAGACTTTTTTGTGAGGGGTATTTGGTATGAGACTTTTTTTGTGATTATTTCCGTACCGTGGGACCTCACTGTGATTTTCCTTTTTTTTTTCTATTTATTTGAAGATATAATGTTACTTCTATATACTAATTAAAAAACAAATAGAAATAGAGCTTTCAAAATGTCACTATTCATTTGTAATAAATTAATTTCTCAATTGAATGGAAATTTTAAGTAAATGCATACAACAACAATAAACTTTATCTACTAGATGAGATCAGCCACATAAATTACATGACACCATTGTATATCGACAATCAATGAAGAAAAAGTTGTAACTTTTGGTACGTTAATATTTTAACTCTTAAGATATGGCCAAAAAAAGTAGGAACTTTGAACTTATTGTTGTAAAATATTCAAAGCATATAAGATTTGGGAAGAGGGATCAAAATTTCTTGTTTGATGCCGATGGCTGTGTGGCTTAGTAACACCAAGTTCCCCTACTCTTGAGAAGTTGTGGGTTTGATTTCGTTCGTTCAAATTGTTGAAGTTGACCATTTGTACTTAAAAAAAATTATTGTTTGACAGCAACATAAATAATTAATTATATGTATCTCATAAACCCAGAATATGCTTTAAAGGGCCTCATGATTTTTCATGCCCAATTTCATGTAAATATTACTGATGTTAATGTTTATGCAAAGTCAATATTAATTGGAGTAGAAGTTACCAGCTATTTAAGAATTTGTCTTTTCAGAAAAATTGACTGTTTTTGTTCATTTCAGAACTATTTGTACAGTGTTTCTGCTTTTGTTCTTCTTTTTATTTCTCTCCCACCATTTTCTAACAACCACCCATCTTTTCCTAAAAATTTCAATCTTTTTTTGTTTGACAGAATCCACAGATACAAAACTCATTACTAGCTCCAGTTTTAAATATAAGTTAGACAATTGGTTTACTTTGATCGTAAATATAAGACTTTAATCTACTTTCTCCCCTCAAATTTATCATTTTCTTCCCTATTTGCGCATAGGAAGGGGGTTTCCATCAAGAGTAGTCACTATGCACATAATTAGAAAGGGTACTATAGGCAAACCAACACATGTTTGTTACAAATAACTAACTTAACTAACTTTCTTAATATCCACAAATTAGTTATCTAACTCTTATATTAAAAACCGGAGAAGATATAAAGACAGATTAAAAAACCAATGGCATGGATTTTCAAGAGTCAAGTCTGTCTTCCTGCCAGTCAACAGCCAAATCTTGAAGTTGCCTGTACCTGCCACTTTATTCTGATATAATATGATCTTTCTTCTTTCACTTTGATCAAAGGCAGACCATTGACCCCACAAAGTTCAAAGGCAAAAACTTTGCTTCCTTAGTTCACACGGCTTAATGAATCAGCTTCTTCTTCTGATTTCATTTGAGGATGGCTTCACTTTTTATCTCTAGTTTCATCTTGTTGCTTTCATGTCTTCTTCCTGTAGAATCAAAGTGTCCAACCTCATTTGACTGTGGATATCTTGGGAAGATCCAGTTCCCTTGGACCACCACAGAACGCACAGATTGTGGCTTATTTGCAATCCAAGGTTGTCATGATCCTAACGTTCTTAAAACTCTGTTAACAACCAACGGAACAACAAGAACCTTTAAGGTTTTTAAAATCACTCATACTGTTTCTCCTTCTGAATCTACCATTGTTATCAGAGACATGGATCTTCAAGAGCGTTTAAGAAACAGAAGTTGTGAGGCCTTTAGTAGTAATTACACTTTTCCTCTCACCCTCCCTCCTCCTGCTTTGGCTTCTTTCAAGATCACAAACATTGGAGTCTTCTTAAGATGCAACCGATTGAAACCTCTAGATCGAACTAATGCTTCTTTCTTCAATTTTACCTGTGTTGACTCTGATATCATTTATGGTTTTCCAAACCCTGAGAGGAACAAGAGCAGTAGCTTACTATCTTCATGTTCTGTTATTCAGTTTCCTATTAAGGACCTCCCTGATGACGGTGATCCTTTCACTTTCATAACTTCCATAGTCCTTCTTCGAGTACGATTATCTGATAATTGTAGTAAGTGTATCTATCACAGAGCAGGCCGTTGTCAGCTTGACCCCAACGGAATCTTTAACTGCGATGGAGGTACGATCTAATGAAATGTTTGGTCCATGGATAATCAAGTCCAAATAGAAGATATGTTAGTGTTTGTGATTTGTTCTTGCTTTGTTCTAAAAATCTAGATACATTAAGCTGGTATGGCTCTAGATTGTCTTTGAATTATTCAAGTGACTTTCCTTGAGGGTAAAACTAAGTCTGAGATTGTACTTTTTCTTCCAGTAAAGCTGAACATGATTCTCATTATTGTCTTTTGCTTTAGACTTTGTCTCTTACTCTAAAAACTGTTTTCCTTTTTAGCTACTGCTGCAGGGGATAGGAGCAGGGTCCTGAAGCTGGGACTAGGAATAGGTAATATATTTACATGTTCTTCATTCATTGGTTGCTTTAATTTAATAGAAAAGCCCACAACTGTAATAATTGAGATTCCCTGCTGCTACAGGATTAGGTATTGGGCTTCTAGCCATTCTGATGATTGCGTGGTTCATAAGACGATGGTGTTACCTGCGAAAACATGGTTCTTATGATGATGATCAAATCGAACCCCGAAACTCTTATTCTGCTGACTACTCAATTTCAGACCCAGAAAATCGCAATATCTACCTAGGTGTTCCTCAGTTCTCTTGCAAACAGCTTCAGGAAGCAACAAACAACTTCGACCAAGCCAGAGTACTTGGAGATGGTGGCTTTGGAATTGTTTACTACGGTAAGCTGTTTTCTCATCCACTTCTATTTTCTCCCACATCTGAGTAGTATGGGATGCTTAATGGTGTATTTAAGTGGGTTGATTCTCTCACACCAACATATAGCTTTTGGGGAAGGATTTTTCATCACACTAAGGTACCCATCAATTGGTATTTTAGATAAAAATAAAGTGTTTTTAAGATGAACTTTCTTGATTAGGGAAACTTAGCGATGGACGAGAAATTGCTGTAAAACGCCTGTACGAGCACAATTACAGAAGAGTAGAACAGTTCAGGAATGAGGTGAAGATACTCGCAAGACTACGCCACAAAAATCTTGTGTCTTTATACGGCTGCACTTCACGCAGAAGCCAAGATCTCCTTCTGGTCTATGAATACATCTCAAATGGCACAGTTGCTAGTCACCTCGAAGGTAACAATAACTCCTTATCAACTTCTACGCCACTACCATGGCCTATTCGTCTCAAAATCGCCATAGAAACTGCAAGTGCATTGGTCTACCTTCATGCTTCAGACATCATCCATCGCGATGTAAAGACTAACAACATCCTCGTAGATAGCAATTTTAACGTTAAAGTTGCTGACTTTGGACTCTCTAGATTGTTCCCCAATGATGCGTCACATGTCTCCACAGCCCCACAAGGAACACCGGGTTATGTGGACCCAGAATACTACCAATACTACCAGCTTACGAGTAAGAGTGATGTGTATAGCTTTGGGGTTGTGTTGATCGAGCTGATATCTTCGAAGCCTGCGGTGGATATAAGTAGGAGTAAGGATGAAGTGAACTTGTCGAGCTTGGCGATGAAGAAGATTCAGGAGAGTGCGTTTATGGAACTGGTGGATCCGTGTCTGGGTATTGAGATGGATGGTGAAGTGAAGAGGATGGTGGTTTCCGTTGGGGAATTGGCGTTTCAATGTTTGCAAAGAGATAAGGATTTGAGGCCTTCCATGGAAGATGTTTTGGAAGCTCTCAAGAAGATTCAGAGTGGTACAGGTGATGAAGAGGTTGAGAATCTTGAAGGTGGTGATAAGCCACCGCTAACATCTCCACCGTCACCGTCAATTTCGCCGGAGAAGGAGGACGTTGGTTTGTTGAAGAAGGTGAATCCACCTCCTACTTCGCCCAATACTGTAACTGATAAATGGACGAGTGAATCTTCCACCCCTAATGCGAGTGGTTGATTTGATCATTAATGTTATGTTATACTGATCATCATATGCTCGTTTCATATATGTAGTTAAGGGAAAAATGGATGCATAGTTGAATTATTTAAAACAACAAAAAATATGGGGGAAAAGATACACATTTACCAAGAAAAATAAGGGCAAGTAAAATGATTTTCCTTCAAAGCACAATTTATTTTTTAATTATTTTTTGAATTGGTTTGTAGGATAGTGGATATTAAAAATATTTTTTGGCAATGTCAAAATCACATATTTTACCTTGGCTAAGCTTAAAGTCCTTTCCACAAAACAACTTGTTGAGCCAATTGATAATTTAGGGTATGATTTAATCAAATGATAGTTAAGTATGAAATTTGGGTAACATCAAGTGATTGTGAGAGAGAGAGTGAGAGAGAGACATGACTTTTTGTTTTTTGTTTTTTTAAAAAAGAAGGCTAATGTGATACTGATAAGCCACTTCTATTTATACCATCCAATTGATTAATATACTTCATTAAGCACTACACAATTTTTTCAAGAGATTTGTACAGTCTATTGTTGTGACAATCTTTTTTTTTTTTTTTTAATAAGAAAATTTTAGGAAAGGGGTTGGGCTCATCCACGATTTAAGGGTAGGGCGAAATCTCCTCTCCTCCTAGGTGATACCAATATTGGGTAGGACAAACTGTCTATTATCTCTTAGGCATTTACCTGGGTACCCAAGAGTTAGGATGTCTCCCCCAATAGTTGGTGAAACAATATGATGGTTCATGCAAGTACAACTGATCTTTGGAAGCATCTTGTGCCTGTACAACTTTGGCATAAGTTCTTTTCATTACCCTTTGACCAGTGGGTCCGGTTCAATATCTGTCACCGAGGAAAGAACCAACGAGCAGATGAATGGAGACACCTGTTTGGAATTGTGTGTTGGTGGCTGTGGAGGAGACGTAACTCGGTTATCTTTGAAGGGAAGGCAATCTCAAACGAGTCTCTTCAGCGAAGTAGCATGGCTATGATCAATAGCTTGCAGGACGCTCGATCCAGATTCTGTATGCGAAAAAACCGACAGCAGGGGATGGAGCATAATTCTGGAAACCACTGGAAGTTACCACCACCAGGGACAATCAAGATTAACACGGATGGGGCTTTTTCTCATTACACTCCTGGTATAGCTAGTGGAGGCCTTCTTCGAGATGATCATGGTTCTTTCTTCCGCGGGTTCATGTTTAAAGGGCATGATGGAGATAGTATCACGGCGGAACTATGGGGTTGTATCCATGGACTCAAACTTGCTTGGGACATGGGATACCGAGATGTAATTCTAGAAATTGATTCGGTGATGTAGCAGACTGATCGAAACCCCAAAGACCTCGGCGCATGAAGATGGTCTACTCCTCGAAGAGCTTAAGGGCGTGGTTCAACGACTTTTGGAAGGTTGACATCAAACTCATCGGCCGGGCAAATGCGGCGCGACTATTTGGCTAAAGTGAGCCTCTCTTCTTTACTGTGTTTCAGGTTGTATTGCATGCGGACCTGGACCTTGAGAGACTCCTCACTCTGGATAAGTCTTAGTTTATTTTGGTTGCTGTTTGTATCAAAAAAAAAAAAATTGAAAGGCATTATAGCGCCTTAAGAATGGTTTTCCTTAGAAATGAATGACTATTTCACTTGAAAAAAAAAATTAATTCTATAAAATGAGAATAAATGAATGCCTACTTCATTTAAGGAAAACTTTAATTATATAAAACGAGAACAAAATTTTGAGTAGCATCCCTCACATCCTTTTTATATGCAACGGCTACCCAAATTACGTAAAATAAATTGACGGTTAAAACGAGTTAGAATAAAATAAATATATAAAAAAAAATTAATGTTTTTCTTTTCAAATATACTCTTGTTTATGAAAAGTATATGAGAAAAGAAAAAGAAAAAAATATATAGAAAATATAGAATAAATGATTAAATGGTTAAGGTGCAAAAATAGACATGTGCTTTTTTCCGAGTGAGCGCCAAGAGCAAATGCTTTTTTCAGGTGCAAAAGTAACTATGTGGTTACAAATTAGATGCAAAAATAGCGTTTGACCGTTAAGTTTGACTTTTTTTGCTGACTAGACGATGACGTGGCATTTCAAAGGTGCAAAAATAATTTTAGGATATTGAAAAAATATTTCAGGTATTAATCGGTACTAAAAGAATACTGAAAAAATATTTCAGGGTACTGACTGGTACTAAAAAGTATTTTTAGGATACTGATTGGTACAAAAAAAAAATTTCATAATTTTGAAAAATTATTTTAGGATCTTGAAAAATATTTCGGTATTGACCAGTACTAAAAGGATATTAAAAATATTTGAAATGCCACGTCATCGTCCCAATGTAAAAAAGGCAAACTTAACGGCCAAACGCTATTTTTGCACCTAATTTGTAACCACATAGTTACTTTTGCACCGAAAAGCATTTGCTACCTGAAGCGCTCCTAGAAAAGCACATGTCTATTTTTGCACCTTAACCCATGATTAAATGAAAAAAAATTAATAAAACATTTTCCTTTCAGTCAATGGCGGATCTACATACTTGAGAAGGGGGCAAGTGCCCCCCCTTAATATTGGAGAATTGAGTTTTTTTTTTTTAAAAATTTTATTTTATAATTACTACATGTTTGAATAATTGTCCACCTTTAAATTAAGTGTCCCCCTTAATACATCAAGACTGCACTTCGTAATGGGATGGGGGATGAATTGTTGAATAATTATTTAGTGCCTTATATTGAAAAAAAATGTATTTGATAGTATTGATAATAAGGCAATTATGATGGAATTCCAAAAAATAAAGCTTAGAAGGATGACATTATAATTATTTTTATTGTAATATACTTTTTTTATTAAAATATATGTACTTGAACTTATTGAGTGCCTACCTTTCATTGTAATTTATATAGCTGCATTTCTAATAGTACTCAGCCTCACTTTTCTAAATGACACGTTTGTAAAATAATTGTCTCTCTTGTTACATCATCAGTGTTCACTTGATTTCATAAATATTTTTTTCTTGATTATATTCTTTATTTTTTTAATGCATTTAAAACTTTCATTTAAAAAAATTCTAAGCAAGACCCCCAAATTTCAAGCTAATTGTGCCCCCTTCCATAATTTCCTGGATCCGCCCGATTATGTTTATATATGTACACACATATATTGACGAACACATACACAGATATACATATTATATATTCACACACATATTTTTTTTGTGTGTGTCTATATATATTTGTGTGTAGACACACACATGTATACATACATACATACATATATGTATACACACACTATATATATTTGTGTATAGACACACACATATATACCTACATAGATACACACACCCGCACACACATATATTTAAAAGTTTCATTAATTAGAAGAGTCGTGCATCCACATACATATACTCACCAAAACTAAATACACTTGAGATAATAAAATAGGGGTATTGTAGGAAAAAAATGACAAAAATTAGAATGTTGTCCTATAATTGTGACCAAAACCAACTCTCAAACGTTGCCTTATAATTGTGACCGAGGGAGTATTTAATATAAAGATATATAGTTAATAATGTGAAAAATGGAAAAAACAGTTTAAATTTTTAGACGAAAAAAAAATACTCATATTTATCATCTCGTGATAAACAAAGTAATGGTTTATTTAATTGGAGGGAGTAATGAATATGAATATCATTCATTTCTTTTTTTTTTGCTCCCTTTTTATTATTGGGATGTCGATAAGGCAACAAAAAGTTCTAACGTGTCTGGGGGTAACAAACAAATGAGCTTTATCAAAAGTTGTAATGTTTGAGTTCCGCGTCTGCAACACGCTTTCTCAAATGTTGAGTTGTCTTCCCTTCCTGGCTTCCTCCCTTTCTGCTTATTTATGAATTCTCTGCTTTTTCACATTCCACATTTTTTATTTACAATCCCTTACACACACATGCATATACATATACATGCTTCCTTTAGTATTTATTATAAGGCATTTACACACACACTCATCCATTAACAATTGTATTTAGTCTTTTTCACGAGGCATTTACTTGTTTTCAAAGTGCATTAATTATTATTTTTATATATGCCTATAATTAATAAAGGTAATAGGTGAGAGTAATAAATAATATAATATTAGAGTTTAGTGCAATTAGTAGGGGTAATATTGAAAATTACATGAAATGTAGGACGACTTTATTGACTTTAACTGTTTTTATTGGTTTGTGAGAATTGTTAGTTGGTTCCTTATATATATATATATATATATATATATAAACTTTTTCACATTTTTCATTTACATTTACTTTAAAATAATTTAATTAAATTCCTTAACATTTACAAAAACAGTCAACTCTGTCTTTTTCACATTTTTCATTTACATTTACTTTAAAATAATTTAATTAAATTCCTTAACATTTACAAAAACAGTCAACTCTGTCTTATGACTAGAGGGAGTATAAGGTTTTAAACATATACTGTTGATTATTTGGCAACGTAAGCTATGATGGGCATGTTTGATACCCGCAGTACGAGAGCATTGATGGCAAAAAACACAGCTTAGCGTTAGAAAAAAGTCCAGTAGAAAGTGTTTGGGTTAACTTATTTTCCACTAAGCTTTAACCCAAAATGCAGCTTTTTGAAGAAGCCAGGAGGGGGAGCCTTTCCAACGTTGGTAGCACACGGAGGTTGAGAATTGAGAAGAGAGATGGTTTGAGTATAATGCTTATGTGGGCCCTGCCATTTTTGTTTTTTTATGGTGTATATATATACATGGGGTGTATGTTGCCCGATACAAATATATGACACTAGCGTGGGCCCGCTTTTATGGTGTATATATATACATGGGGTGTTTTTAATTCTTGTTTTTTTTAAACAATTTCTATCATTTTTTTAATTGAAATTGAAATTTTTATTTTCAATTATCACAATATATACAACTAATATATATGTAATATTCACAAGATTCATGTTCTTTATATAGAAAATAAGTCACCGCTCCCACCGCCAACTTAAACAGGCCCATTATCTTCACCATAAATGAATCGTTTTCATGATAAAATCAAAGACAAATTTGTCAGACATAGCAATAGAACAAATTAATGTGTTATTTGTATTCATTTTATTTTATAAACAATTTTATCCATTAAATATATCTAATAAAGCACTTTATTGTCTATTAATTTTTTAATAATCATTTAATTTTTTCAAATTAAAAATTAAAATTTTTATTATCTCAATATATACAACTAATATATATATGCATTTTCCATATCAAGTGACTTTTTAAATAATAATATAAACATCATCAGTATAGAAAAAAACCACTTATGTAAAAGCCAAACAGACAATTTAAACACAAATCACATTTATAACCTGGCTTTTTTTTTTTTTTTCTACCAAGCTTATGCAAAAGTTAGATAACTTTTAAGTTACCGGTTCCACCGCCAACTCAAACAGGCGTGATATTGTGATACCTATTCATATGTTTGGTGCTATGGCAAAAAAAAAAAAAAAAAATCATATGCTTGGTTCATTTTGAATAAAGTAAACTTATTTATTAGGGGATATTGTCCACTGTAAGCACAATTACTGAAGGACCAAATATTTAAGAGAGTGTGTGAAACAGATTATTTTATTGGTTCTACTAATATGTTTTTAAATTAAGAAACCATAAATCTTGTTAACTCTATTTTAAAATTTAATGACTTTGTATCTTTTTTTATATTTAAAATGCACTCTACCTTATGAAAATAAAAGACTACACAATAACAAAAGAAGGATAAAATTATATAATTACAAAAAATTTAATGATGCTACTTATAAATATAATAAAAAAAATCTACTCACCCCATATAAATACAGGTCGAGGAGTATGATGAGGTGAGAGAAGGGGCTTTTTGACCAAAATAATTGTTTAAAAAAAAAATTTACCAAAATAAATCACATTTCAAATTATTTACTAAAGTAATGCAGTTAGTGGCGTTTTTCGACAGACGGAATAAGATACGTAAGAAACATTTACGTGATTGGGAAATATCTAATTAATTACGTGGAGATCGTTTACGGGACAAAATGGCGTGGGAATTTCCCACGCCATTTGTGTAAAAACGTGAGGAAACCTCACGCAACTAAGTTGCATGAGGATTCCTCACGCAATTTCGTTCCTAGGCGTGAGATTCCACCGCACCCATCCTTTTTCTCAGAACGTACCCTCTAGTTTTTCCCGTGAACTCAAAATGTCCCGTGAGTAGCTCCTCTAAATTCTATATAGTCAGTGTCTTTGCTTACAACTCTTCACTTTGCTTTCGGCTTTGCTTCTCTTCATTCATTCCCAACTCTTCATTCATCTTTTTCACTTTGCTTCAACAGACCCCTGCGCGGTTCGCCTCACCCTCAACACATTGCAATCTCCAAGTGTTCCACACAACTTGTGATCGGTGTGACTCTTGCACCTCCTCTTTAAGAACTCCCCACAATTTGGGGCCGGCTCAATATTGCGTGGACTTTGGTCATCCATTTTGACTAATAAAAATTTTAAATAATGAGACACATTATTAAGTCACTAATTATTATTCTCTAAATAATAAATAACTGAATTAATTGTTTCAATAATTAGTATTCATCTTAAGGATTATAATTAACATACAAAAGAAATAAATATTTCCCTAATTAGCTAATTTACTAATTATTAATCTTCTATCCTAAGGTTAATAATAAATTTTAAATATTATAATTACATAAATTATTGATTTTAATTAATATTTTACTCTCAAAAAATCGGAATTAATTATTTTATAAAATATGAAATAATTAGTCATTCATCTTAAGAATTATAATTAACATACAAAAGTAATAATTATTTCCCTAATTAGCTAATTTACTAATTATTAGTCTTCTATCCTAAGGTTAATAATAAATTTTAAATATTATAATTCCATAAATTATTGATTTTAATTAATATTTTACTCTCAAAAATCGGAATTAATTATTTTATAAAATATGAAATAATTAGTCATTCATCTTAAGAATTATAATTAACATACAAAAGTAATAATTATTTCCCTAATTAGCTAATTTACTAATTATTAGTCTTCTATCCTAAGGTTAATAATAAATTTTAAATATTCTAATTCCATAAATTATTGATTTTAATTAATTTTTTACTCTTACATATTTATTTATTAAGCATCTATCCTACCGTTATATATTTATTAATCCTATTATTAAGCAATAATCCAGAAAAAAATAAATGTTTAAAATCCTATTATTAAACAATAAACATAACAAAACATTAAATGTTAATCATCTATCCTACTAGTATACATTTATTAAATATCTATAATAAATTAATGTATCTAATTAAGAGTTAAATCCAATATTTATTAAACAATAAACATAGCAAAGAAATTAAATGTTACTGCTCCAACGTGAAGTGAAGTCAGTGAGAATCAAATTGAGCCTCCTTCTTCTCCTTCTTCAGGTCTTAAAATTTATTAACTCTCTCAATATTTTTTTATATTAGGTGGAGATTGTAAGGATAAGTGTATGTGTGTGTGAATGTGGGAGAGGGAAAGAGTCCGACACGGAGGAGGGAATGAGGGAGAGAGTGAATGAAAACAACTTAAAGAGAGAAGGAAAGTGGGGGGAGAGTGAAACCAAAAAAATGAAACAGAGAAACAAGAGGGGCTGGCTGTGTCAAACGAAAAAATTGAAAGAAGAAGGGGGATGGTGGTGGTCTGCAACGAAAATGGTGGAAGAAGGAAGAGGGAGATAAGAAAGAAGAGAGAACGAATGCGGGGGGGGGGACCGGATAGAAAAAAGGGGGAGGTCTCGAGTCTAGCAATCCTCCCACACATTCCTGTTAAAAAGGATCCTCGCTTGAGAATATTTTATCATCATATACTTATTTTTGATATTTTGCTATCATGAATATATTGTCTCAAATGTAGGTTGTAAAGAAAATTGTTAGAAATATCTAAATATGTCACAAGTATTGAAGTATATGGGTGAGAGAAGGACACTCGCTCTTGGACTCGGTCTTTGAGCCAAGTCAACTGCCGTGTCTCAGACCTTCCACTTGAGTCTTGTCGTGTGTTACGGGGAGAACGAATTGCAAACACTTGATTCCCCAATTGGATAAAACCTTCAAGCAAACCATAATCTCATCTCATATACACTAAACTTGATCTCTACGAGTAAGGGTGTTTGAGAAGAAGAATGGTTCTACCTGTTTATTTGTTCGTCTTCTTCTTCTTCTTGTCCCTGTTGCCTGACCATATGCTTGTTCTATCGTCTGATTCTGCTGGAGGGTGCCCAACTTCGTTTCACTGTGGGAATCTGGGCAACCTCTCGTTCCCTTTCACCACTCCACAACGCAATCACTGTGGAATGTTGCCCATTCATGGCTGTGACGATGAACACCCCAACGCTGCAAAAACTGTGTTCTTTGAAAAAAAGCAGTTTCAAGTGAAGAATATAATGCCATTTTTCAACCCTAAAGTTTTTGTTACAGACGCAGATTTACAGAAGCGTTTGGAAAAAGATGTCTGTGATGCTATGGGCTGGAATATTACTCTTCCTACAAGCTCACCCTTGGGTTCCTTTGATATCTTCCCAAATATAATAACCATGTACAAATGTAATAGCTCGCTCAATTTCAACGTTTCAAAGCAATTCTTGAAGTATACTGGTTGTGCTAAGAGTAATCATGAGACCATCTTCTTCCGATCCCAAGATCAAGATCATCCTCCACCTTCTTTAGCAGCATGTTCAAGGGTTCAGCTTCCAGTCAATATGATGACTTTCTCTCCTGATCCATTCACATTCATTGCTTCTGACTTCCCCGTTAACATCCATCTCTCTAATGACTGTCTTCGGTGTTCTTACTTCAATAAAGGCCTATGCCGCCTCAACAGCACCGGAGGATTTTATTGTTTCAAATTCAAAGGTATTTATGCATAACGAGTAATAACATGTGAATTTTACTCGTTCGTTTTTAGAAAGCACGTTTGTATATATGGCTGTCAACTACTATCAAATTAGCTCTGCATTTTTAATTAGCTATGCAGATTTTGTGTGCATGTTTGTAATCTAATTAACTCAGATACTAATTGGTCCATGTAATATCTGCTTCTCTTAATGTTGGCAAAAGATGAAGCTGAGATGAAAGATCAAAAGAAAAGACGGGCTTGGTGGCTGGGATTGAGTATAGGTAGTTTTACTTCATTTTTACTGTAACCACATTATGAGATTCCAAAGAAACAATCAAGAAAGCTTTTGAGTCAAAGATTTAAGTACAAATTTTTAAGAGTTGACGCTTGATCAGGTTTTGGGTTGGGACTAGGAATTCTGATATTAGCATTGGTGCTCATCATCCGACGCTACAAACAGAAACAAAGTGCTCTGTCACATGTTAGACTCCGATCAACGAATCACTACCCAAACAATGAACCAGACCCAGATTGCGGCAGACTCTTCTTTGGAGTCCCCATCTTCTCTTATAACGAACTTCAAGATGCAACCACCAACTTTAACCCCTCCAAAAAACTCGGAGACGGAGGCTTTGGCTGTGTTTACTATGGTCCCCTTCTCAGATCACTTGCTCTAATCTTGCGTTTTTATAGCAAATTTATCAACTCTAAAGGTTATTTCCTTTATTTACAGGGAAGCTTCAAGATGGGCGTGAAGTTGCAGTGAAACATCTATTCAGCCACAACTACAAGAGAGTAGAACAGTTCATGACAGAAGTTGAGATCCTCACTCGCCTGCGTCACGAAAACCTTGTCTCCCTCTACGGCTGCACTTCACGTCAGAGCCGTGAGCTCCTCCTTGTCTATGAATACATCCCAAACGGAACCCTCGCCAGCCACCTCCGCGGCGGCTCTGCAAATCCTTCGTTACTCACATGGCCTCTTCGAATCAAAATCGCCATAGAAACAGCAAGTGCTCTCTCTTACCTTCATGCCTCCGGCATCATCCACCGTGACGTCAAAACCAACAACATTCTCCTAGACAACAATTATTGTGTCAAGGTTGCGGATTTTGGACTTTCTAGGTTGTTCCCGGAGAATGTGTCGCATGTTTCTACGGCTCCACAAGGAACACCAGGTTATCTTGATCCAGAGTATTACTTTTGCTTTAGGCTGACCAATAAGAGCGATGTGTATAGTTTTGGGGTTGTGCTTATGGAGCTGATATCTTCAATGCCGGCAGTTGATATGGGAAGGAATAAAGATGAGATTACCCTAGGTGGTCTTGCGGTGAGGAAGATTCAGAGGAATGAATTTGAGGAACTGGTGGATCCATGTTTGGGGATAGAGAAGAATAGTGAGGTGAAGAAGAAAGTGGTTGCTTTGGGGGAGTTGGCGTTTCAGTGTTTGCAGATAGAAAAGGAGATGAGGCCTTCCATTGATGAGGTTTTAGAGATTTTGAGGGAAATTGAGAGCGGGAAAGAAGGCGGCGGAGACAGAAAGGAATGGAGCGAAGCTACGGTGAAGAGTTCAATAAGCTATAATCAGGCAAAGTTGTTCAAGTCATCGCCTTCATCAAATACTGTTACTGTAAAATGGAGCAGTGAATGTCCTCCTAATCGCAGCGTCTAATGTTTAAGAAGTTGGTGGGCATGTGACTGTTGTATATTCATATTTCATACTCCTCATGTGCTTTATATCAGAAAATTATTATGGGGGATTTTGAATTTATTTTTATTTATTTCAAAGAATTACGTATCTAGTTGAGTTTAAAGCGCACCGTTTTTTTTAAAAAAAAAAAAATTTGAGCAAGTGACTTGTTGAGCTTAAGTTGTGAAAGAGAGAGAAAAGTGACTTGTTAAGCTGTGTAAAAACCTTCACCTTGGCACCACATCACTTTTATTTTTAAATGTACTAGCTCACACTCAAAAAATATTTTAGGGTACTAAGTGGTATTTAAAAAAATATTTCATGATCTTGAATGATATTTTAGGGCACTAATTTATAATAAAAAAAATACTTCATGATTTTGAGAAGTTATTTTAAGATCTTAAAAAATATTTCAGGGTATTGAATGGTACTAAAAAAATACTTCAGGATACTGAATGATATTGAAAAAATACTTTATGATCTTGAAAAATTATTTTAAGATTTTGAAAAAATGAGAACAAAATTTTGAGTGCATCCCTCTCGTCCTTTTTTTAAACAACAATGTAAAACAGATTGCCAGTTAAAATGAGTTAAAAATAATAAATGTATAGAAATGTATATATGAGAAAAAAAAAAGTAAAAAACATGTGAGAAAATATGTAATAACGGATTAAATGAAAGATAATTAGTGAAGCATTTTCCTTCCTTTGTAAATACAATTCTTAGTCACTGTGAGGTGATTAAAAGAAAGATATGTAGTTAATAAGGTGAAAAAATAAAAATAAAAATAAATTTTCAAATAAAAAATATTACTTATATTAAGTTCCAGATAAACAAAGTGTTGGTTTATTTAATTGAAGGGAGTAATGAATATGAATATCATTCATTTCCAAACCGCCCTTTTTATTATTGGCTTGTCGATAATGCAACAAAAAGTTCTAACGTGTATTTTTTTTGCTCAAAAAAGTTCAAACGTGTATGGGGTTACATAACAAACGAGCACAGTGAACACAATGAAACATTTTAGATAGTTTTTCTCTCTTCTCTGACTTCTCCTTCGTGAGTGTCTGTATGGCTCCCCTATGAACCTTTCCGGATAGTGTGGTTAAGCATTGTTCCACCAGGTTATCTAGTTTTCCTTCTCTATTTTCAGCTCCTGGCTTTGGCATATTTCTTGGGGGTTGGTGTGCAACCTTCTTCTGTTTGTAGATGGAGGGAGGATTGGGTAGCAATGGTTGGATGCAGAAGCAAGTTTCTTTGGATTTGGGTAGGAGATCTGAAACACAAGGGGGGTCTTTGGTAGGCAAAAGCTAACCTAGAAAAATATACATGTTCCAACGATTATATCCATTATAAAGAAAGGTTGGCAGCTGAGTGAAGAAGTGGAAGTTCATGATCTTAACCGGAACCAATTGATCTTTCTTTTTTCGGTTTCACAAACATGATGATTATGCTAGGATACTTAAAGGTAGACCTTGGTTCATTCAGGGCTATCTGTTAAATCTTCAACTCTAGGATGATTTTATGGTTCTTAAAGATGTGGAATTCAAGTATGAACCCTTTTGGCTCCAATTCCATGGACTCCCACTAGCGGCTTTTGAGAGATCGAATGCTAAAACTCTTGGTGAGGCCGTGACGTTTGAGACTCCTATGGTCGATGAAAGATGAACCATAATTGCATTAGAGTTTGAACTCTTCTCTGTTTAGATACCCCTCTAACGGCGGGATTCTGGGTTTCTAGGGAAGGCATGGAAGCGGTTTGGGCCACTGTTCGATCGATAAGAACATCTACAAAAATTATGTTATAGATGTGGACGAATAGGTCACGAGGAGCGGAGTTGCAAGGATCTTAGCCGGGTATACAACGATGGGGATGTTGGAAATTATGCCCTAGGGGCAAGTCATTGTACTTTAAGTGTTTATGTTATTTAAAGTATTTCTCTATTTAGTTATCATATCATTTGCATGTTTATAGTGATAATCGTATCCTTGGATGTATCTTATAAATTATCCTAAATGTCCTTGGTGGGTCATCTACGTGGGAGCGAAGATGAAATAAGACTAGTGTGACTTTGAAGACGTATGGAAATACGAATCAAAGTCATAGGCACTTGTAAGAGTACAAGGTCATGAATCGACCCACTACGAGAAAGCTGCGTGGATTATGTCATAAGCTTATCTCATGTATAAACGCGTCATAACTCCCTATGACCTCGAGATCATCATGGATTCCTACACGAGAGTCGCGATCTTTGACCTAATCAAAAATCACCTTTGACTCGGGTGATGATAAAGGCTTTCATCGAGATCGGTGGTTTCATGCGTAATGTGAATGATCAAGACGAAATTTGTCCCTCACATCCGTAGAGAGATAATACCGGGCCTCTCGATGAGTGAGTCTAAGAAATGTATGGTCATACTACGATGGAACGAAGTTTCCATTTCAATTGTTAGACTACTCAAGAATTGAGAAAATAATGGTCAAGAACAAGAAGTTAACATTATCCATGCTTTATCCTTTATCAAATTATTGCGTAACAAAAGGGACGTGACATGGTTGTACGATAGGTTGTATCCTATCATCAATCCCATATGAATTGGGTAGTCGCAATGTCTTACTAGAGGCCACTTGCGACTTGTGGGCCGGTACAATATTGGCTGCTTTGCTAATCTCATGTGGGCTTGCGGTGGTCGCACACAAGAATAGCCCAACACGAGCAATAGTGTCAGATTCGTTGAATCTTAGATATATCTAAGATCCGATGAATACAACATTTAATCTAGGATATATATATATATAATTTGAAATTAAATAATAATAATATTATTTAGATAATGATATTACTATATAGTATTTGTTTTGTATTTAATTTATTTGATAAATTAAATAACCAAAATAAATAGATATATCATATATTTGATTTAATTTGAATTGAGATATAGTATCTCGATTTAATTAAATAGACATATATCATATCTCGTATTTAATTTTCGAATAGAGATATCATATATCGATTTAATTTGAATTGAGATATAGTATCTCATATTTAATTAAATAGACATATATCATATCTCGATTTAATTTATAAAGATAAATTAAATCAACAGGCTTTTAATTTAGATTAATTGAATAGATTTGATTAGATCATTGGATAGATTTAATTAATATCCAAATTCGAATTCAAGATTAATTGAGATTAGTCTTGAATATTTTAATACGGCCCAATCTTGAAGATATTGTGGAAACTTGCAAGGAAGGGTGGTTGGAGACTTTGCTTAAGGTTTCAAAGCATCCATTTCATAACTTTCGCCGAAAATCTCCTCCGGCCATGAAGTTTTCTCAAGCAAGATGTCTCACTTCTTGGTGGGAGTGTAACACTCGGAGCAATTCTCTCTCTCTCGAATTACACTCCCCCTTACAAGATGTAATCAAAGACCCAATCCCAAAGTCCCAAAAACTATGAGACTTTTACAATGAAATGATAGTAAGAAAAGAACTCTCTGTAAGAGTAGATGAATATGAACACTGAAGAACAGAATACACAAGAGTTACTAATAGAAGTAGTAAAGAACTAAGCTCTTGTATCAATTTCTTGGTTTGTGCGTCGTGTCTTCTTGTGCACTGAAGGTCTATGAATTTATATTGCTTTGGTGTTTCGACCGTTGTGGGAGCTCTTATGATTTGGTCTTGCGAAAATCCTCAGCTTGATTGGAGCCTTGATAGGAGCCTTTTCGCAAAACTCCATTTCGCATAACTCACATTTAAGTGGGGATATTACCGCTTGAAGCTTTGAATGTTTGCCCATGATCTTTGTCTTTATTAAAATGCTTTCAATCGATTGTTTCCTATTGTTCTCTGACCGTTTGAGAGTGATTGACCTCCTTTCCATCATGTTTCCTTTTCTGCTGCGATTTTGAATTGATAACGCGTGAAAATCAATTCTGATCTGCAATATTCCTTAATCATCTGAAAACTGTTAGTAAACATATTAGGAATAACTTAATTTCGATCACAATCAATAATAATAAGTACCCATGATCTTTAGATATAATTAGAAGACTGTGTATCAGCGATTTCCCAGATATCCCGCGAACATGACTTGAGTCATCGTGTATGACTGGAGTCATCTTAGTGAGTTTATCAGACAGAGACGAAGTTCGTAAAGGTTGACTCGAGTCATGTCACTTGACTGGAGTCATTATCTTGAAATTAATCGAGACGACTCGAGTCATCCTTGATGACCGGAGTCATGATTGTGGAATTTGCAAACAGAGAAGAATTTCGATAACTTGACTGAGTCATTGTCATTGACTCGAGTCATGATTTAAATTAAATCAAACAGAGACGAGAGGCTTATAACTTGACTGGAGTCATACATGTTGACTCGAGTCATATCGCATAAATTACATCGAGGTTTCGTCGACTTATATATGACTCGGAGTCATCTCACTTGACTCGAGTCATTATTAACATATAATCAGACAGAGACGAAAAAGCTTATAAGATGACTGAGTCATTCGGGTTGACTCGAGTCATATCGGTAAATATTTTATCGAGGTTTCGTCAAAGCATAGATGACTGAGTCATTGTCCTTGACTCGAGTCATATCATAAATGAAAGTTTGATCTTGAACATCTTTTTGATTTACAATCTTTCGGTTATCATCAAAACTTATGGAGAACTAACATTCTCCCCCTTTTTGATGATGACAACCCTTGTGAATCAAAAAGTTTTCAAGTCTTGGAAATTTGTGATACATATAGAGATAAGCTTTTAATTTTCATTCATTGCAGATAACATATAGAAAACATGTACAAATTGTTCCTTTGCATACAACCATAGTTAGAACAGAAATACACTTTATACAAAAAGTTCCTTAGTATCTAAGCATACTTGGAATAGATAATGTGCTGCAATTACTATATATCTAACTACATCAGTTGATCATACTGCAATGACTACTTGGCTTTCTCCCCTTTGTCATCGGGCAAAAAGGAGGGATCGAGAGGTGAGGAGGCATGTAAGGCTTGGAGAATAGGAATGGGGGAATAGATGGTGATTGAGAGAGATGAGGGATCGAGAGGAGAGGTGGAGGGTAGTGGAGAGTGTGGTCTGGAAGGAGTGAGTAAGGGATGAGTGGAGGAGTTGGAATGCTCATCAAAAAGGTCTGCGCAGATTGCGAAGCGAGAGGGTAAAATAGGAGGCATAGAAGAGGTAGGAGGAGTCTCGAAAAGTTGTTTGAGGTTTAGGAGAGGGTGGAGGTGAAGGAATTACTTTTGAGGGACCAAGATCATCTGAGGCTTTTAAAATCTTGTCCATCTTGGCGTCCACCATATGAAAGATTGTGTGAATTTGTTCAATTTTGAATCCAAGATCATCAAAATGGCCTTCAAGATTTCCCACTCGGTATCCAATGACTCCATGATCTCTCGCTTGGTCATTTTGCTCGGAAGTGACTTCCTCAATCAATTTCCCAACTTCGATTCTAGCTTCTTGGACAACTCATAGTGTTGAGCTGTGAGAGTTGTCTGAAGGGTGCCAAAAGTCTCTTGCATAGCTTTTTCCACAATGCGCTGGATATTGGAATGAAGATTGGATGATTGTGGACCATGTTGAGACTGAGAAGGAGAAGTTTGATCCTGAAGATCCTCAACTGGTCTAGATACAGAGGCTTTTGATCTAGAAGGAGCTCTGGACTGTCCTGATCCTTCTTTGAAGGAGATTTTCATGAAGTTCAGGTGGACTTGACCAAACCTTAAGGGCTTGACTGGTTTTTCAAAATTATCAAGATACCATATTTTGTGAAGATAGAGAATATGGGAAACAAGGTTTGGATAGGGAATGGTGGCAGATGAAGATGACTCAAACCTAAAACGTTTCATTTCTTGATAAACCCAGTGGCCTATATTGAAAGGTACTTTGTCTATCAGAGAGGCAAACAACATATAGTCTGTGGAATTAAAGTGAGTAAAGTTCTTCCCTTTTTGTACAAGATTTCTGGAGTATATGTACCACAGAGCCCTGTATACTGGGGGCATTACCACAGGAGAAAATTTCAGAGGCCCTAATGGTTCGCTCGGTCTAAGAATTTCGAAAAACTTTCTAGAATTATAACCAATATCAGGCACAGGTGGAGGATTATCAATTAAAAGAAGAGAATTGATAATTTCTGCAGACAAAGTGATGGAGACACCTCTAACTGATGTAATGACTCTATCTTCAACAATTTTACCACGTTTATCCAATTTATTGGCCATAGACATATTGAAGTAAAATTGCCTAACAATGTTGGGACTATAAGGAGTATATATGGCAAGCAAATTTTTGAATTGCTCTAGCCAAGGAGAAAGGTCAAGATGACACTCCTCCTTTAGCTTAGCCAAATCCACATACACCGTGGGACAAAAGCCACGAGAACCAAATTTCTCTTTGAACTCCTTTAATTGAGCATCGAAAAGATAGTGGGTCTACATGTAAATTCGATGAATGAGGTGGTTTAAGTAATGAAGAAGGGTCAAAAGAGGGTTTTTGCAATTCGTGTACCTTCCTAGAACCGAAGCAATTGGAGGAGAGCCAATGTGGGCGTTGAGGTTGAGTGTGCTTTGGACCCCGATTTCCAGAGATGGTGACAGTCCTCTTCCTCCTCTTCACGGAACCACCACCGGTTCCTTATCTCTTCGGAGTAGCAGTGGATGGGTCAATCTTCTTTTGAACAGGAGAATCAGAAGGTTCGTTTATTTGCAGCTTTCTAGATTTCTTGGAAGAAGAATCAGTAGGAGGAGCTGATCGTTTTCTTGAGCTTCTAGGTTTAGTGGACACTGGAGGGTTGTGGATGCTGTAGGTTCATAATCGGATGATGATTCCTTCTGAGATTTGGAGATTTTGGGAGCCATTTCAGAAGATTTTTGAGCAGAGAATGAAGAACCGAAGATCGCGACTCGGGTTAGGGTTCAGAAGTGCGAGTTATGAACGACTGATGTAATCGCAGAGATATATATAGTCGCGCATGACTCGAGTCATTTAATGATGACTCGAGTCAGATATGAAGGAAATACATACCTGATTCGTTTTTTTTTTTTTTTTTGCTTACCTGTGACTCGAGTTGTGTGGGATGACTCGAGGCATATCTGACGCATCTGCTCTCTGCCTGATGACTCGAGTTAAACTCTCATGACTCGAGTCATATATGATTCTCCAGAGTTCTGCAAGCCTTCTGTGTATATGTTGACTCGAGTTAACTAACAATGACTCGAGTTACATCAGTAGACGTGTATTTATCGAATCTAGATCAGATAGGATTTTTACTGAACAATTCTCACATAGTCCTGCAAAAACAATAAGTGACTACTCCGAAGCTTAAGTCAGTTTTTCATCATAAACTTAACTAACATTGGGATTTACCATACCCAATTCTCTTCTAATGAAATTGAATTGTTCTTTGGCCAATGGTTTAGTGAAAATGTCAGCAAGCTGCAAATGAGTTGGGATGAACATAACCTTGACATCCTTCTTTTGCACATGGTCTCTGATAAAGTGATGTCTCACATCAATGTGCTTAGTTCTTGTATGTTGCACTGGATTTTTTGCTAAGCTTATTGTACTGGTGTTGTCACAAAGGATTGGAATTTCTTTGAGATAGACACCTAAGTCAGATAGTTGTTGTTTGAGCCAAAGAACTTGAGCACAGCAGCTTGAGGCAGCAACATACTCAGCTTCAGTAGAGGATACTGCTACTGTGGTTTGTTTCTTGCTAAACCATGACACAAGTGACCCTCCGAAGAACTCACATTGCCCACTTGTGCTTTTTCGTCGCTTTATACCCGCATGGTCGAATCGAGTAGGCTACTAGGAATTCTTGTTGTCCTCTTGGGAACCACAATCCAAGCTCCTTAGTATCTGATAGGTAACGAAAGATCCTCTTAACATGCTCGGCATGTATTTCTTTAGGGCGGATTGAAATCTTGCACACATTCCCACACTAAACTGAATGTCGGGACGACTTGCTGTAAGATAGAGCAATGATCCAATCATTCCTCTATATTGTGTAATATTGAAGTCCTTGCCCTTTTCTTCATCAAAGCATCTAGTGACGCAGCTTGAACTCATTGGAGTATCGGCACCATTGCAATGTTCCAAACCAAACTTTTAAGTAAATCACGAAGATATTTGGTTTGTGAAATGAAGATTCCATCCTTTCTTTGTTTGATTTGTAAACCAAGAAAGTAGTTCAGTTCCCCATCATAGACATCTCAAATTCATTCTGCATTATCCTTGAGAATTCTTCACACAAAGTATCATTAGTAGAACCAAAGATAATGTCATCAACATATATTTGTACAATCAAAATTTCATTTAACTTGTTAGTTTTGATGAACAATGTTGTATCTCGCCTTGCCTCTAATAAACCCTTGATCTAATAGAAATTTACTTAGTCTTTCATACCATGCTCTAGGAGCTTGTTTGAGACCATATAGGGCTTTCTTTAATCGATACACACGGTCTGGATGATGTTCATTTTCAAAACCAGGAGGTTGTTCAACATAAACTTCCTCTTGAATAAAACCATTAAGAAAAGCACTTTTGACGTCCATTTGATAGAGTTTGATATCTTTAACGCAGGCAAAGGCTAGAAGAACTCTTATAGCTTCCAGTCTAGCTACTGGAGCAAAGGTTTCTTCATAGTCAATTCCTTCTTCTTGATTGTAACCTTTAGCCACTAATCTAGCTTTGTTACGAACAATTATTGCAGATTCATCTCGTTTGTTCTTGAATACCCATTTGGTGCCAATGACCGGATGGTCTTTAGGCCTAGGTACCAAATCCCAAACTTGATTCCTATCAAACTGATGTAACTCCTCTTGCATTGCTATCACCCAATCATTATCTGAAAGGGCTTCATCAATTTTAGAGGGTTCGATTTGAGAAATAAAAGCAGAGAAGGTTACTTCATTTAAGGTACTTTTTCTTGTTCTTACTCCTTGACTCACATCGCCTATTACTTGATCTAAAGGATGATTTCTAATGAACTTCCAAGCTTTAGGTCGTGAGGAGCCGAATTTTCACAATCATTTTGAGATTCGATTCAAAACATTTTCGGAATTTTCAATTGTGGCAGGAGTAGTTTTTGAAAAGAACTGATTTTTGAAAACATTTTCCTCATCATCATCCAGAGTTGTCTTAGTTTTTGATTCACAAAATACAACATGCATAGATTCTTCAACAACGCGGGTACGGGTATTAAAGACTCTATAGGCTTTACTTCTGTTAGAATAACCTAGAAATATGCCTTCATCAGATTTAGAATCAAACTTACCCAGATTGTCCTTACCATTATTATGTATGAAGCACTTACAGCCAAAGACACGTAGATGGGATAGATTTGGTTTCCTTCCTTTGTAAAGCTCATAGGGCGTTTTGTTCACATTCTTTCTCATATAGGCTCGGTTTGATATATAGCTGGCCGTGCTCATTGCATCTGCCCAAAAGACCTGTGATGTTTGATATTCGTTTAACATGGCGCGGGCCATTTCAGTAAGTACACGATTCTTCCTTTCAACCACACCATTCTGTTGTGGTGTTCTTGGAGCTGAGAAGTTGTGGTCAATTCCGTGAGCATCACAGAATTCTTGAAAGGCTTGATTCTCAAATTCTCCTCCATGATCAGTTCTGATAGCTGAAATACACATACCTTTCTCATTTTGTACTTTCTTGGCAAATATAACAAACATATCAAATGTTTCATCCTTTGAAGATAAAAAAATAGTCCAAGTAAATCGAGAAAAGTCATCAACGATAACTAAAGTATATAAGTTTCCACCAAGACTCTTGACTCTTGCTGGACCGACCAAATCCATATGAAGTAGTTGTAGAGGTCGATTTGTAGAAATTTCAAATTTGTTTTTAAAAGATGATTTAGTTTGTTTACCTCTTTGGCAGGCATCACAAATCATGTCGTTTTTAAATCGTAATCTAGGTAAGCCAATAACTAAATCTTTTCTTAACAACTTGTCTAACTGAAGCATGTTGACATGGGCTAGACGCTTATGCCATAGCCAACTCTCATCCAAGTTGCTAACAAAACATTTTTCAGAAATAACTTTAGGTAAGTCTAATGTATAGCGCTTACCTTCTCTAGGAGCTTTAAACAATATCTTAAGTTTACCTTTGTCGATGGGAAGATCATCTTTATTAACAATGAGACACTCCTCTGAATCAAAGATGATCCAGTTATTTTTGTCAGCACTTTGACTTACACTTAGGAGGTTGTGGTTGAGACCTTCTACCAAATAGACATCTTTGATCATCGGTCCATCTTTTGTACCAATTTCACCAATTCCAGTGATATTTCCTGATTGGTTGCCTCCAAAAGTGACTTTACCACCATCCTTTGATTTCATTGCAACAAATTTAGCTTGATCCCCTGTCATATGTCTGGAGCATCCACTGTCAATGTACCATTTGTTCATTCTTGATGCTCTCAAACAAACCTGCGAATCAAATAGAATTAAGTTTTAGGTACCCATTTTTCTTGGGTCCTTTGGGGTTAGTTTGGGCCATAGGAACATAGGTTCCTTTTGGGATCCATTGATAATTTCCAACGGGTTTATTTCTTCCATCCTTTTTGTGAAAACAAGAAGAAGTATTATGACCTTTTCGATTATAAAGTAATTACAATGAGCAAAAGGATTTGATATGTGAACCGATTTCGAAAGTAGTTCAAATATGATTTTTGCTGTTTTCTTCTTTCCTTTCTTATTATCAAAAATAGGATTATATCCTATGCCCGATCGATCATTGGTGACCCTTTGATCTTTCGAATAACATTTAGCATTTCACTACCTTTAGTGAATTTTTCAAGAGTCTTTGTAAGATTCTCATTTTTCTTTTCCAAAATAATGCATTCATCACATATGAGATTTTTGGAGAAGAAAGATTTTCTACTTGTTGTTCAAGAGTTGTATTCTTCCTTTTCAAAGTAAGACAATTTTTAGCAAGTTCATCAAACTCATTTTGAACAAGTTTGTATTCAGCAAATAATTCATTATAGGTAGGCATTGTATCATTTTGAACAAACAGGGTTTTCACAATTTGAAACTGGAGGTGAGGTTTTTGTTTGTTGTTTAAGCAATTTGTTTTTCTTTCTGGAAGTAATGAGTTCCCTTACAATGTTTTTGAATTCAGAGTGTAGTTCATTATATTCAGAAAGTAATTCATCATAAGTAGGATCACATACCTCTTTGTCTTGTCGTTCTTCTTCTTCTGCTACCAAGCAGACATTGGCAACTTCTTCTTTCTCCTCATCTTCTTCTTCGTCTGAGGAGCTGTCTCCCATATGGCAGACACATAAGCCTTCTTTCTGAATCGACTGAAATTTTTCTTCTTTTCTTTGTCTTTCAGTTCGGACATTCGATTTGAAGTGTCATGGTTTCTCACATTCGTAACGAGATGACTTGAGTTTTATCATGTTTATTGTTTGAGTTTCCTTTTTGAAATTTATTTCTAAAGCCCTGATCCTTTTTGTAAAATTTCTTAAATCTTCTTACAAACATGGCTATTTCTTCATCTTCCTCATCATCCTCGGTTTGCTTTCTTTTTCTTTTACAGAGTTTAGAGCAATACCTTTGCTTTTGCTGGTGTTGACTTCACTTAGATTTTTCTTGAATTTTAACTTACTCTCGTATTCTGACAGGCTTCCAAATAGGGCTGCTACTGAAGCCATTGATTCTCCATGGGATTCTTCTATTGCTGTGACTTTAGCTTCCCAATCTTTAGTTAGAACATTTAAAATTTTTCTTACCTGAGGACCTTGATCATATACCTTGCCCAAGGCTGCTAGTTGATTGGTTAGATGTGTGTAGCGAAGTTGGAACTCAGCAATGGTCTCTCCAGACTTCATTTGTAGTAAATCAAACTCAGTGGTCAGAGTGTTGATACGATTTTCTTTGATTCCAGAAGTTCCTTCATATGCTATTTCTAAGGCTGTCCACATCTCTTTTGCAGTAGGAAGGTTGCATACCCGGAAGTACTCCTTTTGACTGAGGGCACTCTGCAGCATCAGGATAGCTTTACTGTTGAGAGTAATATGCTTCATGTCAGCGTCATTGAACTCGTCCTCTGTTTTGGGAACGACGATTCCTCCTTCACCACTTTTGTAGGAGCGTAATTTCCCTTTTCAAATACACGCCAGAGTCCATACTCAGAAGCAAGCACATACACCTTGAATTTTGCTTTCCGAATGAGTAATGTTCTCCGTTGAATCTCGGAGGCCGATTGATTGACGCACCATCGACAATATTCCTTCCATGATCTTATCTCGGGATGTTAAGCCCAACCGAGACAACTAGGCTCGATACCAAATGAAAGTCGAATATTACCAAGAGGGGGGGTGAATTGGTATTGTATATTTTTCTTGCAAGTTTAAAATAGAAGAAATGAAGGGAGAAGAAGGAGATGAACACAAGGCAATTTATACTGGGTTCGGTCCTAATCCTTGACCTACGTCCGGTCCCCAGATACACTCCGGGATTTCACTAACTTGCGATCAAATGATTACACACTCTGTAACACTCTGAGCAATTCTCTCTCTCTCGAATTACACTCCCCCTTACAAGATGTAATCAAAGACCCAATCCCAAAGTCCCAAAAACTATGAGACTTTTACAATGAAATGATAGTAAGAAAAGAACTCTCTGTAAGAGTAGATGAATATGAACACTGAAGAACAGAATACACAAGAGTTACTAATAGAAGTAGTAAAGAACTAAGCTCTTGTATCAATTTCTTGGTTTGTGCGTCGTGTCTTCTTGTGCATTTGAAGGTCTATGAATTTATATTGCTTTGGTGTCTCTGACCGTTGTGGGAGCTCTTATGATTTGGTCTTGCGAAAATCCTCAGCTTGATTGGAGCCTTGATAGGAGCCTTTTCTGCAAAACTCCATTTCGCATAACTCACATTTAAGTGGGGATATTACCGCTTGAAGCTTTCGAATGTTTGCCCATGATCTTGTCTTTATTAAAATGCTTTCAATCGATTGTTTCCTATTGTTCTCGACCGTTTGAGAGTGATTGACCTCCTTTCCATCATGTTTCCTTTTCGCCGCGATTTTGAATTGATAACGCGTGAAAATCAATTCGATCCGCAATATTCCTTAATCATCGAAAACCGTTAGTAAACATATTAGGAATAACTTAATTTCGATCACAATCAATAATAATAAGTACCCATGATCTTTAGATATAATTAGAAGACTGTGTATCAGCGATTTCCCAGATATCCCGCGAACATGACTTGAGTCATCGTGTATGACTGGAGTCATCTTAGTGAGTTTATCAGACAGAGACGAAGTTCGTAAAGGTTGACTCGAGTCATGTCACTTGACTGGAGTCATTATCTTGAAATTCAACTGAGACGACTCGAGTCATCCTTGATGGTGGAGTCATGATTGTGGAATTTGCAAACAGAGAAGAATTTCGATAACTTGGTGAGTCATTGTCATTGACTCGAGTCATGATTTAAATTAAATCAAACAGAGACGAGAGGCTTATAACTTGACCGGAGTCATACATGTTGACTCGAGTCATATCGGTATAAATTACATCGAGATTTCGTCGACGTATATATGACTGGAGTCATCTCACTTGACTCGAGTCATTATTAACATATAATCAGACAGAGACGAAAAAGCTTATAAGATGACCGGAGTCATTCGGGTTGACTCGAGTCATATCGGTAAATATTTTATCGAGGTTTCGTCAAAGCATAGATGACTGAGTCATTGTCCTTGACTCGAGTCATATCATAAATGAAA
Source organism: Acacia pycnantha (assembly GCA_025563575.1). Lineage (NCBI taxonomy): Eukaryota > Viridiplantae > Streptophyta > Magnoliopsida > Fabales > Fabaceae > Acacia > Acacia pycnantha. Next base: position 3,222,323 of record JAMWYP010000016.1, read on the forward strand.
GTTTGATCTTGAACATCTTTTTGATTTACAATCTTTCGATTATCATCAAAACTTATGGAGAACTAACGGTGTGAACGCGCAATCCAGGTTGCAAGTTTGGACAGGTGGGCTCGGGTTTGGTGGTCAAATGGTCCTATGAAAATATTTTGGGCTCAAAGTATAATGAAGGCCTAAATTTTATTTCTCCACCCAAAGCTCTAGTTAGCCTAGTCATGGTTGGGCTTGCTCCAGCGAACTCCCTCCCTTCTTCTATGCCCAACTTATCCGCTGGTGGTTCATTTACTCCAGGGAGGGATTGCCAAGAATTATTTATTAATATGCAAACAAGCTCTCCTACTATTTGTCAATCTTCCATCTTGGCCAAGTGTAATATCCCTTTAAATACTATTGATGTTTATACTGCTTCTCATGCTGTGGGCCCCTCTATTATTGAAGTTGATATCCCAGAGGCACAAATGGTTAGCTCCCTTAATCCTGATGGTATCTGTAACAACTCCTTATACGTTTCCCATTTTTACAGTGTTGACTTCCCAAGTGATGATGAATTTAAAATAAACTCTATTATTCCTTTTAATGGGTTGTCTCCTATCTCGACTGTATTTGCTGGTTTGAAAGGAATTAGGATTAAGAGACAACATGAAGATGATCTGGAGTTGGACAAATCGATTAAGTGTAGGAAACTTAATTTTTCTTCAGTTGGGAACTCAGTTAGTGCTATATTAGCCCCGAGTAAGGAGAAGAAGGAGCGTAGGAGAAATTTCAAGTTAGTTAAAAAATATCTTTACAATCTGGTAATGCAAAAGGATCGGGTGTATCTACTGGGAGCCCTTCTCCTGTTGAGATAGACTTTCCAAAGAGTTGGTTGGATGATGGTAGCAATACAGGGATGGACCTGAGATCTTCTATTTCAAGTAGCACCGGTGGTTGGATTTGACCAACCACCGGTTTGCCATGAATTTGTTATATTGGAACTGTCAAGGTCTGGGGGTTGCCTTGACAGTCAGGAATTTGAAGGAAGAATGCTTCTGGAAAAAGCCCCATTTTGTCTTCTTAATGGAGACTAAGCAAAAGGCGAGTGTCGTGAGGAAGGTGAGACATAGATGTGGTTTCAATGAAGAATGGATAGTTAATCCTGTGGGTATCAGTGGCAACCTAGCCTTATGGTGGTCTGAGGTGGTTACAATTAACATTCTCTTCTTATCCTCTAATATTATTCATACCCGTATGATGTCTGAGGCCTTCTCTACCCCGTCTTACATCACCTTCATTTATGACCCACCTAGTGAAGATGAGAGATTGTTGTGTTGGCAAGAAGTTCGGAGAATTGGCATTAATATTAGGACCTCTTAGTTATGTCTTGGGGATTTCAATGATATTCTATCCCAAGACGAGAGATGTGGTGGCCGACCTAGAGCTTGGAGGAAGATCCTAAATTTTAAGTGTTTGTTGGTTGACTGTGAGCTTGAGGATTTGGCTTACAACGGATCTATTTTTTACTTAGTGTAATAATGGTGATTTCCCGGATACAATCCGAGAGCACATTGATAGGGCCTTGGGTAATCTACAGCTAAGAGAGCAGTTTCCAAATCTTCAAGTTTTTAATGTAGAGCCGGCTAGCTCTGATAATCACCTTTTGTTCATCAGGAGTCAATATGAAGTTCATCGGTAGAATCGGTCTTTTCGTTTTGAATCAGCTTGGGCATCCCATGGGCAATTTACTGAGGTTATTAAAGATAGCTGGTAGTCTTCCGCTGATCATGATCATTCGGTTCTAAAGACTTTCTTGGGTAACCTGAAGTGTTGTAAGCATAAGTTAGTTGCATGGAGCAAGAAGAAGTTTCCTAATAGTGCTAAGCTAATTAATCTTTTGAAGACTCATTTGGCGGAGCTAACACAAGGAGACCGGACTCCTGGCATCTCTAGAAGAATTGCGGATGTTAAAGGAGACTTAGAGAGATTACTAGAGGTAGAAGAACAATTCTGGTGGCAGCACTCTCGCATCAATTAGTTAGAAGCCGGCAACAAAAATTCTCGCTTTTTTCATATCTCGACTATCAAAAGGAAGCAGTAGAACATAAATTCTTGTATTAGAGATGACTTGGCCAATTGGTTAATGGAAAAGGATGCTATTTCCAACAACATTGCTAGTTTTTTTCAGGAGTTGTTTACTACATCTGGTACTTGTTCAATAAATATAGTCTTGGGTTTCATAGAACCTAAAATCTCAACTGAGATGAACCATAATCACTTGTTACTTGTCTCTAAGAAGGAAATTAAAGTTGCAGCCTTTAGCCTCGGGAGTGGAAAAACGCCAAGGCCAGATGGTTTTTCGGGTAAATTCTATCATTCATTTTGGCCTGAAATTGGTGAGTCTATATGTATTATGGTTCAAGAGTTTTTTTTAAGGAAAATCTATTCTTAATGAGTTAAAATCTACTAATATCACTCTTATTCCGAAAATACATAAGCCTGGACATATTTCCCATTTTCGCCCCATAGGATTGTGTAGTTTCTCTTATAAGATTATTTCCAAAATCATGGCCAGTAGAATGCGCCCTTGCTTGATTCATGCATTTCCCAGAACCAGAGTGCTTTTGTTCCTGGGTGGTGTATTCATGATAATATTATTATTGCCCATGAGGTATACCATTACCTCCGTCGCAAGAAATCTGAGGGTAAGTATGAATTTGCACTTAAAATGGATATGAGCAAGGCGTATGATCGAGTGGAGTGGAATTTTATAGAATCTATCTTGCTTCGATTTGGCTTCTGTTTTGAGTAGGTGTCTCTACTAATGAAATGTGTTTGCTCTATTAGTTTGAATATATTCTTATCAGGTGAAAATGCGAGCTCATTTACTCCTAGTAGGGGCATTCGCCAAGGAGATCCTCTCTTTCTGTATCTGTTTATTATTGTAGCTGAGGTTCTCTCCCTTATGATCAGCAAGAGCTAAAACAATAATGTCATCACGGGGGTCAAATTAAGCAACATCTGCCCTATTCTTACCCATAGTTTCTTTGTTGATGACGCTCTTTTGTATATGCGTGCTACTCAAAACAACTGCTCTCAGCTGGTTGGCCTCTTGAATATGTATTGTATAGCCTCTGGTTAGGTCATCAATCTTGACAAATCTAGTATCTTCTCCTCCTCCTCCAATACCCCTGATGATGTGAAAAGCATGGTTGAAGGAACCTTGGGTACTCCCGTGACAAAAGACCCTGGCAAATATCTCGGCATCCCGAGCATTTGGGGGAAGACAAAACATCAAGCTTTGGCTTATGTTCGTAAACATGTTGCAAATAAGATTCAAGGGTGGGGTCAATCTTTGCTTTCCTTTTCCAGTCGTGATGTCATGATTAAATCTGTTCTTCAGAAGATTCTGATATACCCTATGAACTATTTTAAATTTCCACTTAAGACCTGTAAGGAGATCAGTAGGCTTATTGCCAACTTTTGGTGGAGCAGTAATACCTTTGGTGGAAGCACACACTAGAAAGCTTGGGAGTTTCTAACCACAACAAAGAGTAATGGAGGGATGGATTTTTGTGACCTATCTGTTATGAATGATGCCCTTTTGGCTAAGACTGCTTAGAGATTGGTTACGAGTCCTAATGATTTGTGGGCTAGGATTTTGAAGAGTGTATATTTCCCTATAGATGATTTCATGCAAGCAAAAAAAGGCTATAAGGCGTCGTGGTGCTACCTAGTATTATGGATGGCCGATATTTTCTCATGCAAGACTTATGATGGGACATAGGTAATGAAACGACAATCAAAATTTGGGAGGATAATTGGGTCCCAGGGGTTAATTTCCCAGAAAAGCCAAACAACCCAGAGGATCCTTCTATCTCTAATGGTAGATTGTGTGATCTTATTGTTAATGGTAAGTGGGTCTCTCTCTTATTGATTGATATCTTCCGATGAAAGTCAAGAGTGCTATATATGATATCACCATCCCTTCTAATGGAATGACTGATAAATTAGTGTGGACCAGTGCCAAGAACGACGTGTATTCAGTGAAAGTGGGATATCATAGAGTTAAAGAGGGTAATCTCATAAATGTTAACAAAGCTAGGTCTTCGATAATGGTCTCCTCATCCTGCTGGAACTCAATGTGGAAGATCAAGACCATCCCAAGGGTGCAACAGTTTATTTGGCGGGTCTTGAATAGAGCTATTGCCACCAACGAGGCCCTTTTCAGAAGGAAGAGATCCCAGAGTAACATTTTTCTGGTCTGTCATGGAGATGTGGAGTCGATTGAGCACTTGTTTTTTCACTGCCCCTGGACTAGATGTATCTGGTTCGGTTGTACTCTCAATGCAAGACTCGACGTTGTCAGCATGTCAAACTTCAACGCTTGGTGGATTAATATCACAGGTATGCATTCTTTCAGTAAGCAAGACCTTTCATTAATTTGTTGGATTTTATGGTTTATTTGGAAGCAAAGAAATGATTTGGTTTTAATCATAAAGATCCTAATCCTATTGATGTTATTGAATGTGCGAGGAAAAACAATTTTAACTTTTGGGTGAATTGAGTTAAAAGGCACAGAAGCCCGGAGGGTCAAAGGGTTGTTCATTCTCACCTAGCTCATTGGTCCCTTCCATCTGCTGGCAAGCTTAAATTTTACTGTGATAGAGCATTTTTAGCAAATAAAAATGGCGCTGCTATTGAAATTGTCTGTAGGGATCATTTCGGTGATTTCAAATGGGGTTTTTTGGATAAGGTGAAATCCATCTCTGCTTTTATAACCAAAGCTTTAGCTTTGAAGAGGGCATTGATGCTCGCTGTTGATCTCGATCATGATAATGTGGTTTTTGAAACCGATTGCCTCTCCCTTCTTGATTGTGTTGGTGCCAAATCACCTAATCTGATTGAGTGGAGGTGTAGGAGCATTGTATTCGATATTATTTGTTTTTTGTCGTCTAAGGTTGGGTTCTCTTTGTCTTTTTCCTCAAGAGGGGGTAACCGTGCCACTGACTTAATTACAGTTGATGCTTATAAAGGGGTGTGCTCGATAGGGTGGGTTTTACAACCAACACCGTCTTTGATGTCTCTTCTAGCCTTGGATGCCCAGAAGGTGGATGCTGTTCCTCATGATGCTCCTCCTCCCATTCGTTCCTTGAATAGTGATTGATTGTAGTTTGTTTCGTTGTGTTGTTTTTGTATTTTGTTTGTTCGCCTTTCAGGCTTGCCTTTTCCTTTGTTGTTTATCTTCCTTTGTATCCCCTATCTTTTGGTTTTTGTAATTTTTGAAGTATTAATATCAGTATCCTTTGGGAAAAAAAAACATAACAAACGAGCTTCATCAAAAGTTGTAAACCTTTTGTTTTTTTTTTTGGTAAAAAAATTTGTAAACTTGTAATGTATTCTACGTCTGCAACACGCTTTCTCAAATGTTGAGTCGTCTTCCCCCCCTCCCTCCCTTTCTGTTTATTAATTAATTCCTCTGCTTTTTCACATTTCACATTTTTCTGTTGGATCCGTGTCTGGGGATTGAGAAGGATAGTAAAGTGAAGAGGATGGTGGTTTCCATTGGGGAATTGGCGTTTCAATGTTTGCAAAGAGATAAGGATTTGAGGCCTTCCATGGAAGAGGTTTTGGAAGCTCTCAAGAAGATTCAGAGTGGTAAAGGTGATGAAGAGGTTGAGAATCTTGAAGGTGGTGATAAGCAACCGCCATCATCCCCATCGTCACCGTCAATTTCGCCGGAGAAGGAGGACGTTGGTTTGTTGAAGAAAGTAAATCCACCTCCTTCTTCGCCCAATAGTGTAACTGATAAATGGACGAGTGAATCTTCCACCCCTAATGCGAGTGGTTGATTTGATCATTGATGTTGTTTCAGAAGAAAATGTGAATGAGTCATTTTGGATCATCATATATATTTTTAGGATGATTATATTATACTGGTCATCATATACTCGTTTCATATATATAGTTAAGGGAAAAATGGATGCATAGTTGAATTATTTAAAACAACAAAAAATATGGGGGAAAAGATACAAATTTAACGCGTTTATAAAAATATTAAGGGTAAGTTTCTACCAAGAAAAATAAGGGTAAGTAAAGTGATTTTCCTTCTAAACACAATTTATTTTTTAATTATTTTTTGAATTGGTTTGTAGGATAGTGGATGTTAAAAATATATTTTGGCAATATTTAGAGCACATATTTTACCTTGGCTAAGGTATGTCTCAAAATAGACACAAGGCAAGGCACATAAGCTTAAAGTCCTTTCCACAAAGCAACTTGTTGAGCCAATTGATAATATAGGGTCTGATTTAATGAAATGATAGTTAAGTATGAGAGGGGACATTGACCAATAATAATTTTTTTTTAAATTATCTAATTAAATCAGATTGGAAACATTTTACCAAAATAATACAGTTAGTGGCGTAATGACAGGTCACACCACTAGTAGCGTAAAAAAGGTTCACGCCACTGATTCCATTAATTGTCACGCCACACGCTGTGACACAAACCGATATATTTTGTGTCGGTGGCGTGATCCTTTTATGCCACTTGTGGCGTGACTTTTCCTTACACCACCAATTGCATTACTTTGGTAAAATGTTTAGAATGTGCTTAGGTAAAAAAATTTTAAAAAAATTATTTTGGTCAATCTCCCGAACTTTGGGTAACATCAAGTGATTGTGAGAGAAAGAGTGAGAGAGAGACATACCTTTTTTTTAAAAAAAAAAAGGCTAATGTGATAAGCCACTTCTATACCATCCAATTAATTAATATGCTTCATTAAGCACCACACAATTTTTTCAAGAGATTTGTTCAGTCTATTGGTGTGACAATTTTTTTTTCTTGGTAAGAAAATTTTAGGAAAGGGGTTGAGCTCACCGACGATCCAAGGGCAGGGCGAAATATTTCTTCCTCTTAAGTGATACTAATGTTGGGCAGAACGAGCTATCTATTACTTACAGACGTTTTTCCTAGGCACTCAGAAGATATGATATATTCCCCAATGCCTTGGTGTGACAATATGATGATTCATGTCTCACCTTATCACATTTTGACTGTTTAAGGTACACTTAAATAAGAAAATTTTAAGATATTCTTGTATAGTAGTAACATAATTTCTGAGGTCTACAGGGACTATTATGAAATTATTATTTTTTTGTTAACTTATTTAACCATCCTTACATAAGAATACTCCCAACACCGTCAACTACCAGAACTTTAAAGACTGATGGTCATCAGAAATATGGTGTCAACTGTCAATGACCACAAAATTATAAGAAAAATGGTAGCCTGAAAATGAAGGAAAAATTATTTTGAGATACCTATAGTTTACTTCAATTTTTAATTTACTACATGTATAATTTTTCTATTTATTAAATCTTTTAATTTTACTTTTTTAGTATCGTTAGCCCATGTAACTTTAATTTATTAGAATTATTAGCCCCTATATACAGAATCTAATTGTGTTGACAAAGTAAAATTAAAAGATTTAATAAAAAGGAAAAAAGCGCACAACTACCAAATTTAAAATTGAAAGGCATTATAGTGCCTCAAGAATGGTTTTCCTTAGAAATGAATGACTATATCATTTAAAGAAAAAAAATCTATAAAATGAGGATAAATGAACGCCTACTTCATTTAAGGAAAACTTTAATTATATAAAATGAGAACAAAATTTTGAGTAGCATCCCTCTCATCCCTTTTTTTAAATTAACAACTACCCAAATTACGTAAAATAGATTGCCAGTTAAAAATAATAAATATATAAAAAATGTATATATGAGAAAAAAGTAAAAAAGAAAAGAAAAGAGAGAGCAAATATGTAATACGTGATTAAATGAAAAAAAATTAGTGAAACATTTTCCTTCCCTGGTAAATACAATTCTTAGTGAGTGTAGGGTAATTAATATAAATATATGTAGTTAACAAGGTGAAAAAATGAAAAAAAAAATTAAATTAAATTTTCAGACACAAAAATATACTCCCTCCGGTCCTAATTATAGGAGCAAATTTTGGAGTTGGTTTTGGTCCTAATTATAAGAGCAAGTTTTAACGTTTGTCAATTTTTTCCTATAATACCCCTATTTATACTTATTATTAGGAACATTTATATATATGTGTGTACATATATGTATATCTGTATTTATGTGTGTCAATATATATATATATATGTGTGTAGATATATGGGTGTGTGTCTCTATGTATGTAGATAGATCTATATGTATACACATATACACACACATATATGTTTATATAACAAGACCATTATTTTAATTAGAAAGCGTGTAGAAAGGAAATTAGATCTATATGTATACACATGGCTATATAAAAAGCAACTAATATACATATACTAAACTAATATGTCATGGGTGTCTAACGTAAGACAAATTAGAAACACTTATAATTAGGGCAACTTGTGTCATTTTAAATTTATATAAGGACATTTTAAGAAAATGAGTAAAATTAACTAATTTAACTCCTCTCCTTAATTCTCCTAAAATCGATTAAATTGCTTCTATAATTAGGACCGAAAGAGTAACTTATATTTTTTTTTGCTCAAAGAGTAACTTATATTAAGTTCCAACCCGTGATAAACAAAGTAATGGTTTATTTAATTGGAGGGAGTAATGAATATGAATATCATTCATTTCCAAACCGCACGCAACGAAAAGTTCTAACGTGTCTGGGGTAACACAACAGACGAGCTTTATCAAAAGTTGTAATGTATTCCATTAGGGCTAATTTCGAATTTGTCCCTTATTAAATAACTATTTATCAAAATGCCCTGTTAGAAGACTGTTTCCCAAAATGCCCTGTCGAAACCTATTTCCCAATCTGCACTTGTTTAGTCGACTAAAACATTTGGTTTAGTCGACTAAATCATGAGCAAGAATTTTTTTCCAGGCCTCGACATTTAGTCGACTAAACCAAATTTTTTAGTCGACTAAACCCATTTAGTCGACTAAAAATTCATTTAGTCGACTAAATCATTAAAAAAAGTTAAAACTTCGGAAGGCCGTAACTCGGGCTCGGAGTCCGAATCAAGCGATTCTTTTTTGATTCCACATAACTTTTTGAGATCTATGCACAGATATAAAAATTATCTTCAAATTTAATGGAGAGAAAGGAGGAAAAACAAGTGATTCTTTATTGCGCAAGAAATACCAACAATTCATTAAATATAATCAAGTGATTTTTTAATTTTATATATATATATATATATATATATATATATATATATAGTTTTCTTTTATTTGATGTTTTATATTCATTAAATATAATCACTAATATCATTAACCAACAGACTCGGTAAAACAAATTAAAATGACTCCACTACTTCCTAAAAATAGCTAACCACATGTTTACAATAATATAATAAAAAATCAGCACACTCAACACAATAAACAATTAAAAATAAATAATTTAATCCTCTTATTGTGGAATCAGCAACGTGCGGAAATCGCGACATGAACCATGTAGAGAAAAAGTTGGGATTATTAACTTCAACAATACTAACAATTCATTAAATATATATCATGGGCTTTTTCCCAATTTGCTATATTTAATGAATTGTTAGTATTGTTAACATTTTAATTTGTTTTACCGAGTGCATTGGATAGTGATACTAGTGATCTTAGATATTAGCTATGATCCTAGATTTTAGCTAGATTGACTACCATGCTATCACAACATATGATTTTATGCATAACTTCCAAACACCGTTATTCCCCTAAAATCAAGCCCCACAAATTTAGTGTCGATATTTTTCCTATTTCTCTTTTCTTTTAAAATCCATATTATTAATGGAGAGAAAATCTCAATTTTGAATATATTGTATTTTGAAAATCCAGTATTAATTGTTACGTTGAAATTCAAAGTTTACCAAATACATGGTAGAAAAATAAAGATATTAAAATCTAAAATAAGATCAATTAATTATTATTAGATAATAATATTAGAAATAATGATTAATTAATTTTACAATAAATATCTCTCAATTAAATATAATTAATTTCCTCCATCCTGACAAAAGATCATCTCTCTCCCGCGATCAATTGTGTATACACACACATATCTTATCTTTATTGTACCGGAGATATTATATGATCTAATAAAAAAGAAAACATCAAATAAAAGAAAACTATATATATATATATAATTAAAAAATCACTTGATTATATTTAATGAATTGTTGGTATTTCCTGCGCAATAAAGAATCACTTGTTTTTCCTCCTTTCTCTTCATTAAATTTGAATATAATTTTTATATCGGTGCATAGATCTCAAAAAGTTATGTGGAATCAAAAAACGAATAGCTTGATTCGGACTCCCGAGCCCAAAGTTACGGCCTTAGAAGTTTTAACTTTTTTTTAATGATTTAGTCGACTAAATGAGTTTTTAGTCGACTAAATGGGTTTAGTCGACTAAAAATTTGGTTTAGTCGACTAAATGTCGGGGCTGGAAAAAAATTTTGCCCTCCATTTAGTCGACTAAACCAAATGTTTTAGTCGACTAAATAAAGCGGATTGAGAAATAGGTTTACGACGGGGGCATTTTGGGAAATAGGTTTCTAACATGGGCATTTTGATAAATAGTGATTTAATAAAGGCAAATTCAGAAATTAGCTTGTATTCCGCGTCTGCAACCCGCTTTCTCAAATGTTGAGGTCGTCTTCCCTCCCTCCCTTTCTGCTTATTTATTAATTCCTCTGCTTTTTCACATTTTCCATTCACAATCCTTTATATATATATATATATACACACCACACACTCCATCTGGTCCTTATTACTCCCCATAATCCTTATTATAAGCGCACCAACTAACGAATCTTACAAACCAATAAAAACAATTAAAATCAATAAAGTTGCCTTACAATTTAAGTAACTTCCTATATTAGCCCTTCTAATTGCACTTAACTCTAATATTATATTAATTATTGCTCTCACCTGCTACCCTCATTAATTATGGACAGACATGGAAACAAATAATTAATGCTTATTGGGAATAAGCAAGTATCTTATAAAAAAGACCAAATAACTTGTTAGTTGGTGTCTTATAATAAAGACCAGAGAGAGTATAAGGCATTGACTAACAATTCTCACAAACCAAGAAAAACAGTTAAAGTTAGTAAAGTTGTCCTAAAATTTAACTAACTTTCAATATTATCTCTACTAATTGCATTAAACTCTAATATTATTATATTAATTATTACTTCCACCCATTGCCCTTATTAATTATGGGTATACATGGAAAAAAATAATTGATGCGCTTTGGAAGCAAGAAAGTGTTTTATAAAAAGAACCAAATACAATTGCTAAATGATGCCCTATAATAAGGACTAGAGGGAGTGTGCATATAATATACACATACATACACATGACTTTTTCACATTTCACATTTTTCATTTACATTTACTTATAAAATAATTTAATTAACTTTTTAATCTTTTCAAAAAAAAAAAAAATTATATGCTTGGTGCATTTTGAATAAAGTAATCTTATTTATTAGGGGATATTGTCCACTGTGTGCACAATTATTGAAGGACCAAACATTTAAGAGAGTGTGTGAAATAGATTATTCTATTCGTTCTTCTAATATGTTTAAGAAACCCTTAAATCTTGTTAACTCTATTTTAAAATTTAACGACTTTGTAATTCTTTTTTTTTTTTTTTAAACTACACTCTACCTTATAAAAACAAAAAATTTTTTCCTTATTAAATAACTATTTACCAAAATGCCCCTGTCAGAAAACTATTTCCCAAAATGCCCTGTCGAAAATTATTTCTCAATGCACTTTGTTTAGTCGACTAAAAATATGGTCTAGTCGACTAAAACTTCGACTTAAATTTTAGTCGACTAAACCCATTTAGTCGACTAAACCCATTTAGTCGACTAAATCATTAAAAAAATTTAAAACTTGGAAGGCCATAACTTCGGCTCGGAGTCCGAATCAAGCGATTCTTTTTTTTTTTTATTCCACATAACTTTTGCACCGACATAAAAATTAAATTCTGAATTTAATGAAGAGAAATGAGGAAAAAAAAGTGACTTATTATTGTGCAGGAGATACTAAAAATTCATTAAATATAATCAAGTGATTCTTTAATATATATATATATATATATATATATATATATATATATATATATATATATATATATATATATATATATATATATATATATAAAATGAATTGTTAGTATTGTTGAAGTTAATAATCAAAGCTTTTCTCTATGTAGTTCATGTTGCTAATTTCCGCACGTTACGATTCCACAATAAGAAGGATTAAGTTATTTATTTTTTAATTGTTTCTTGTGTTGAGTGTGCTGATTTTTTATTATATTATTGTAAACATGTGGTTAGCTATTTTTAGGAAGTAGTTGAGTCATTTTAATTTGTTTTACCAAATCTGTTGGTTAGTGATATTAGTGATTCTAGATATCGGCGATGATCCTAGATTTTAGCTAGATTGACTCTTGTCTTTATCACAACATATGATCTCATGCATAACTTCCAAACACCGTTATTCCCCTAAAATCAAGCCCCACAAATTTAGTATCGATATTTTTCCTATTTCTCTTTTCTTTTAAAATCCATATTATTAATGGAGAGAAAATCTCAATTTTGAATATATTGTATTTTGAAAATCCAAGTATTAATTGTTACGTTGAAATTCAAAGTTTACCAAATACATGGTAGAAAAATAAATATATTAAAATCTAAAATAAGATCAATTAATTATTATTAGATAATAATATTAGAAATAATGATTAATTAATTTTACAATAAATATCTATCAATTAATATAATTAATTTTCTCCATCCTGACAAAACCCTAGGATTGGTGTCATCATTTCCCACTCCATCTCTTTTTCCTTGTGGCACCGCGCCTCTCCCGCGATCAACTATATATACACACATATCTTATCTTTATTGTACTGGAGATATTATATGGGCTAATAAAAAAAACATCAAATAAAAGAAAACTATATATATATATATAAAATTAAAGAATCACTTGATTATATTTAATGAATTGTTAGTATTTCCTGCGCAATAAAGAATCACTTGTTTTTCCTCCTTTCTCTTCATTAAATTCAGAATTTAATTTTTATGTCGGTGCATAGATCTCAAAAAGTTATGTGGAATCAAAAAAAAGAATCGCTTGATTCTTTTAACTTTTTTTTAATGATTTAGTCGATTAAATGAGTTTTTAGTCGATTAAATGGGTTTAATCGACTAAACAAGGGCAGAATGAGAAATAGTTTTCTGACGGGGACATTTTGAAAAATAGTTATTTAATAAGGGGCAAATTCAAAAATTAGCCGTCTCAGTAGTATTATTGGTCTTGGTCTTTGAGCCAAGTCAACCGCCGTGTCTCAGACCTTCCACTTGAGTCTTGTCGTGTGGTCCGGAGAACGAATTGCAAACACATGATTCTCCAATTGGATAAAACCAAATTCAAGCAAACCATAGTCTCATCTCATATACACTAAACTTGATCTAAGGGTGTTTGTGAAGAAGAATGGTTCTACCTGTTTATTTGTTGTTGTTCTTCTTCTTGTCCTTGTTGGCTGACCATATGCTTGTTCTATCTTCTGATTCTGGTGGAGAGTGCCCACCTTCGTTTCACTGTGGGAATCTTGGCAACCTCTCGTTCCCTTTCACCACTCCACAACGCAATCACTGTGGAATGTTGCCCATTCATGGCTGTGAAGATGAACACCTCAACGCTACAAAAATGTCTTCTTTGCAAAAAGCAGTTTCAAGTGAAGAATATAATGCCATTTTTCAGCCCTAAAGTTTTTGTTAGAGACGCAGATTTACAGAAGCGTTTGGAAAAAGATGACTGTGATGCTTTGTGCTGGAATATTACTCTTCCTTCAAGCTCACCCTTTGGTTCCTTTGATATCCCAAATGTAACCATGTACAAATGTGATAGCTCGCTCAATTACACGGTTTCAAAGCAATTCTTGAAGTATACAGGATGTGCTAGTAATCATGAGACCATCTTCTTCCGATCCCAAGATCAAGATCATCCTCGGCCACCTTCTTTAGCAACATGTTCAAGGGTTCAGCTTCCAGTCAATATGAGGGCTTTCTCTCCTGATCCATTCACATTCATTGCTTCTGACTTCCCCGTTAACATCAAACTTTCTGATGACTGTTTTCGGTGTTCTCACGACCATAAAGGCATATGCCGACTAACCAGCACCAGTGGATTTTATTGTTCCAAATTCAAAGGTATTTATGCATAACAAGTAATGACATGTGAATTTTACTCATTCGTTTTTAGAAAGCACGTTTGTATATATGGCTGTCAACTACTATCAAATTAGCTCTGCATTTTTATGTCCCTGTATGTAATCGAATTAACTCAGACGCGAATTAGTCCAGTAATATCTGCTTCTCTTCATGGTGGCAAAAGATGAAGCTGAGATAAAAGATCAAAAGAAAAGACGGGCTTGGTGGCTGCAATGGCGTATAGGTAATTTTACTTCATTTTTACTGTACCCACATTATGAGATTCCAAAGAAACAATCAAGATAGCTTTTGAGTTAAAAATTTAAGTAAAAAATTTTAAGAGTTGACGCTTGACCAGGTTTTGGGGTGGGACTAGGACTTCTGATATTAGCATTGGTACTCATCATCATCCGACTCTACAAACAGAAACAGGGTGCTCTGTCACATGTCAGACTCCGATCAACGAATCACTACCCAAACAATGAACCAGACCTAGACAATGGCAGACTCTTCTTTGGAGTCCCCATCTTCTCTTATAACGAACTTCAAGATGCAACCAGCAACTTTAACCCCTCCAACAAACTCGGAGACGGCGGCTTTGGCTGTGTTTACTATGGTCACCTTCTCAGATCACTTGCTCTAATCCTGTGTTTTTTTAGCTCAAAGTTCTCAACTTTACAGGTTATTTCCTTTATTTACAGGGAAGCTTCATGATGGGCGTGAAGTTGCAGTGAAACATCTATTCAACCACAGCTACAAGAGAGTAGAACAGTTCATGACAGAAGTTGAGATCCTCACTCGCCTCCGTCACAAAAACCTTGTCTCCCTCTACGGCTGCACTGTACGTCAGAGCCGTGAGCTCCTCCTTGTCTATGAATACATCCCAAACGGAACCCTCGCCAGCCACCTCCGCGGCGGCTCTGCAAATCCTTCATTACTCACATGGCCTCTTCGAATCAAAATCGCCATAGAAACAGCAACTGCTCTCTCTTACCTTCATGCCTCCGGCATCATCCACCGTGACGTCAAAACCAACAACATTCTCCTAGACAACAATTTTTGTGTCAAGGTTGCGGATTTTGGACTTTCTAGGTTGTTCCCGGAGAATGTGTCGCATGTTTCTACGGCTCCACAAGGAACACCAGGTTATCTTGATCCAGAGTATTACTTTTGCTTTAGGCTGACCAATAAGAGCGATGTGTATAGTTTTGGGGTTGTGCTTATGGAGCGGATATCTTCAATGTCGGCGTTGATATGGGAAGGAATAAAGATGAGATTACATTGGGGGTCTTCCAGTGAGGAAGATATAGAGGAATGAATTTGAGGAGCTGGTGGATCCATGTTTGGGGATAGAGAAGGATAGTGAGGTGAAGAAGAAAGTGGTTGCTTTGGGGGAATTGGCGTTTCGGTGTTTGCAGATAGAAAAGGAGATGAGGCCTTCCATTGATGAGGTTTTAGAGATTTTGAGGGAAATTGAGAGTGGGAAAGAAGAAGGCGGAGACAGAGAGGAATGGAGAGAAGCTACGGTGAAAAGTTTAATAAGCTATAATCAGGCAAAATTGTTCAAGTCATCGCCTTCACCAAATACTGTTACTGTAAAATGGAGCAGTGATTGTCCTCCTAATTTCAGCGTCTAATGTCTAAGAAGTTGGTGGGCATGTGACTGTTGTAAATTTATCTTTCATACTCCTCGTGTGCTTTATATCAGAGAATTATTATGGGAGATTTTGATTTTGATTTTTTTTTTAAAAAAAATTTCAAAAAACTACACATATCTTGTTGAGTTTAAATCGCACCGGTTTTTTTTTTCTAAAAAAAAAAAATTGAACAAGTGACTTTTTGAGATGAAGTTGTGAAAGGGAGAGAAAAGTGACTTGTTAAGCTGCGTAAAAACTTTCACCTTGGCACCACATCACTTTTCTTTTTAAAAGTACTAACTCATACTCAAAAAATATTTTAGGGTATTAAGTGGTCCGGAAAAAATATTTTATGATTTTGAATGATATTTTAGGGTACTAATTGGTACTAAAAAAATACTTCATGATTTTGAAAAATTATTTTAAGATCATGAAAAAAATATTTCAGGGTATTGAATGGTACTAAAAAGATACTTCAGGGTACTAATTGGTATTGAAAAAAATATTTTATGATCTTGAAAAATTATTTTAAGATCTTAAAAAAATGAGAACAAAATTTTGAGTAGCATCCTCCCGTCCTTTTTTTAAACAACAATGTAAAACATATTGTTGGTTAAAATGAGTTAAAAATAATAAATATATAAAAATGTAAATATGAGAAAAAAAGTAAAAAACATGTGAGAAAATTTGTAATAACAGATTAAATGAAAGATGAAAACAAAGATATGTAGTTAATAAGGTGAAAACATAAAAACAAAAAACAAAAAAATTAAGTTTTCAGATAAAAAAATATTACTCCTGCCAGTCCTAATTGTAGAAACACTTTTGTAATGTAAATTACACTATAAAAGTGTTCATATAATTAAGACCGAACGTAGTACTTATATGAAGTTCCAAATAATGGTTTATTTAATTGAAGGGAGTAATGAATATCAATACCATTCATTTCCAAACCGTCATTTTTATTATCGGCACGTCTATAATGCAACAAAAAGTTCTAACGTGTACTTTTTTGTTCAAAAAAAGTTCAAACGTGTATGGGGTTACATAACAAACGAGCTTTATCAAAAGTTGTAAGCTTTTTTTTTTTTTTTTTTAAGTTGTAAACTTGTAATGTATTCCACGTCTGCAACACGCATTCTCAAATGTTGAGTCGTCTCCCCTCCCTCCCTTTCTGTTTATTAATTAATTCCTCTGCTTTTTCACTTTTCACATTTTTCTGTTGGATCCGTGTCTGGGGATTGAGAGGGATGGTGAAATGAAGGATTTCTCAAGAAGATATTCAGAGTGGTAAAGGTGATGAAGAGGTTGAGAATCTTGAAGGTGGTGATAAGCCACCGCCGTCATCCCCACCGTCATCGTCAATTTCGCCGGAGAAGGAGGACGTTGGTTTTCTGAAGAAGGTGAATCCACCTCCTCCTTCGCCCAATACTGTAACTAATAAATGGACGAGTGAATCTTCCACCCCTAATGCAAGTGGTTGATTTGATCATTGATGTTGTTTCAGAAGAAAATGTGAATGAGTCATTTTGGATCATCATATATTTTCTTAGAATGATTTATAGTATACTCGTTTCATATATATAGTTAAGGGAAAAATGGATGCATAGTCGAATTATTTAAAACAACAAAAAATATGGGGAAAAGATACACTTTTAAAATGATTTTCCTTCTAAGCACAATTCTATTTTTTTTGAATTGGTTTGTAGGATAGTGGATATTAGAATTATTTTTTGGCAATATCGAGCAAATATTTTAGGTGACATCAAGTGAATGTGAGAGAGACATATGGCTTTTTTTATTTTTAAGGGTTAATGTGATAAGCCACTACTATACCATCCAATTAATTAATATGCTTCATTAAGCACCATACAATTTTTTCAAGAGATTTGTTCAGTCTATTGTATTGGCACTAGTGCAAAAAGGGATTTAAGAGCGCCATTTAGAAGCGGATCATCGACGCCTCGCTTTTAAAGGTGTGACCAGGATGCAGTTTTGTAAATAAAAAGAACTTTTTATACGCTAAAGTGCTTTAAGACCGCCTCATTTAGACCGGACTAACGAAGGACCGCTCCTAAAACTATGACCAGGTGGCGATTTATAAATATAAAGAACTTCTTATCTTGGATCATTTTTCATAGGTCTTATCCGAGACTGTTAAAATAACAACCAGGTCTTAAAAATGTTATTAAAAAAATTGAAATATCAATTACTTTTGGAGAAATCTCATACAGTCAGACTTATATTTTCTACACTCCAAAATTAATACGGAAAAATTAAAATATAAAGATATTAAAGTTTTAAGACCGAACATATATAATAGACGGTCTTAAAAGTTAGACCTTTAAGACCGGACATAAATCACGGCTGGTACTAAAGTTTAAATAAAAAATTAATTAATGTTAAGACTAGAGTTTCAGAATGACCGGTCTTAAAAGTTAGACTTTTAAGACCGGACTTAAAATCAGGCCGGTACTAAAGTTTAAATAAAAAATTAATTAATTTTAAAACCGGAGTTATATAAAGACCGGTCTTAAAGGTTAGCTTTTAAGACCGTATATACTCATTTTTCCGGTCTTAAAAATAAGGTGCCAAATATACGTTCCTTCGCGCGGAAGCTTTTGTCACACTCATTTGAAGAACCCCTATTCACGTTGCGAAACCCTTCTGTTGCATTACCTCTCTTCCTCGCCCCACGCACTGGTTAGCCTCTGTTACTCCCTCATTTGCTCAGGCATTCCTCTCACTTTCTTGAAAATGAACGGTGAAAACGATTCCACTCGTGTGTCTGGAACTCCAGATACTGCTTTGGTGGTGTGGGTCGACGAACGAACCCTCTTGATCTCACAATGAGCCTCCTCAGCACCGTGCACGCCGTGGTAGAAGCGGCACACGAATGAGGGAGGTTTCCCTTAGTCGGAATGCTGGGACGAAGCTCGAGATTCAGTTTGATGAAAATTTGAAACCTTTCGATCCTAATAAAACCACATATACTAGTTTTGTCGGCGCTCTAGTACGCAGCAAGGTTAGCATCTTGATTGATGAGTGGAAAAATGTGGACCAAAGCACAATAAAGGATCCTATTTGGGACACTATCCGGCTACATACACTTGTCCACGACTTTGAGAAGTTGAAAGACTCAACATTGTCTTATTGTCTTGAGCGGTTCGGGAAGTTTAAGACATTTCTAACTAACACGTATATTTTTGCCGAGGTGAAGCGACCATAAACCACAGCACAAGTACAAATTTATTGATGAACAAATTTGGCAACAATTTGTTTTGCGGACCACTCTGAAGCTCGGTGAGTTTATATTTAGTTTTGTTTGCTTATTAACTGTGCGGATATGTGAATGTTATTATGTACATCTAATCTGTTTGTTAAATGGTTTGGTGTGTGAATAGAAGTATACATTTCCTACATTTGTCTGCATCGAGAGGAGCATGTCCTAATTCCATACAAGTCTAATATGTAAAGCTGTGTAATATGGTTAGACGTTATTTGTTAGTTAGTTAGTATGTTAAGCGTGTAATGGTTTCGGTGCAAGTAGTTAGTTAGTTATTCTAATATGTGTGTAGGAACCAATTATGATGAATGAATGAATTGAGTGAGTTGGCGGCAATTACGCAACTCCTTTCCTTTGGTTCTCCCAATTTCTTCTACAATGCTACATCTTCCTTAAGTAAAATGTTGAATCTTGATGAAGTGAATTTGACTAATGTTTGACGTTCATATCAAGCAGAAGTTCTCTAATTTACATTAGTGACATGGTGGAATTCATAATTGATAGTTGTTTTCAATCTGATTCACAGAAAAGAAGGAAAAATACCAAGAGATCGGGAGAAAGAATGATTGCCCACACGGGGCTTCTCGCGGCGGATATGAAAAGGTGAAAAAGATTTGATGGCGAGATGTAATCCGGATATTTATACGGAATATTATAAATAAAAGTTGGATATTTCTGATAAGTGAAATTTCAATCTCCGGTCTTGTATAATTATAGTCTATTTTCTAAGTAGAATTTCTGCAAGAAATTAGGGAGTTTAAGGGCCAAAGTGCCAAAATGACCAAAATGCCCCTAAGGGACATAAATAATTTAGGAAAATTATGAAAAATCCTAAAAAGCAGTAAAATGACCAAGTGAAGTAGGAGAATATATTTTCTCTAATTATGGTAATTTAATAAATTATGAACTTGGAGAAATTGTACAAGAATGTTCAAAAAGTAATAAAGGACCAAAATACCCTTACAAATTATAGAATAATGTAAGAGGCATGGAAATACTAAGGTTAATGCAAAGTGTGAAGGTAATGAGACATCCTAATTAAGAAAATTATCAACAGGTGATAATGAAGTAATTAAGTAATATTGGGCTAATTACTTAAGCATAAGCAAATGAAATTCAGTAATAATTATGTGAAGCTCAAAAATTAGTGGAAATTAGTTGAATATTAGTAAAAATGTATTTACTAATTAATTGGAAATTTCTATGAAAAATCATTGAGTTTAGGTATTTTTAAGCCTAAATACAAGAATGGACCAATTAGATAATTTTGTGGAAATTTTTGGAAAAATTAAATAAATAAATCATTAAATAATTAATTAAATAAAAAAAATATTTATTAAAATAATTAAAGGGCCAACCGAAATTTTGGGCCAAATAAAAAAAAAATAAAATAAAAATGAAATAGGAACAACTTGTGCAACTTGACATTAAAATATTAATATAATTAAATTAAAGTAAAAAATGTGAATAGTAATTTAATAATTAGGAAACGGATCCTATCTAGAGATCTAGGAATAGGAATCCAAGGGTCAAGGTAAAATATTGATCAGTGAGTTTTTACCTTTAAGTGACCTCTTAGGAAGTTAATTCCGAGGTAGTTTGTGCATTTTCCTAATAAAACAAAATAGGGAAAAATGCATATAGGCATATTTTTGAAATGAAGAAAATAAATTCTAACTCAATATCTAGGAATGAGTTTGAATTTATTTTGACATATTTGGAATCAGTGAATTTTTCGAAGAAGTTGGTATTTTCGAAATGCGTTCAAACGGGGACGCGATCGGACACGTTTTCGAGAAAGACTCAACTGGATTGTTGAAGCCCTATATGGAAACAAAATAAAGGTTGACTTGGACATTTCTACTAAGTGAGAACATGTCTTCAAAGTTGTAAATCCAGAATTTTGAGATTTTTCCGAAATTACGCGAATCGGGTACCGATCGGAGAAATTCATCCGGGTAGGCTTCTAGAAGGGCCACATGGCCACTTCCCATTGGCCAATTGGTGCCACCTCAGCATTAGGGCAGGTCGGCCAAGAGGAAGGAAGAAGAAGAAAAAACTTTTTGAAAAAGTTACTTTGGACGGTCCAGATCGTTTCTCATAAAGTTGATCCGACCAGTAGAAATCCTTCCCCGTTTCTATAAATACCCCCTTCCTCTTCATTTCTCACAATTCTAAGAGCTCCAAACCGAAAATCTAGAGAGAGGAGAGAGAAGGAGAAGGCCGGGGGAAATCTATAGCGAAGCTCTGGGTAAGTCTTAGTGCAGAGCTTTAAGCTTTCATAGTTCTTTCAATAGTTAGTAATGCTAGAGTAGTCTTTATTTTTATGATTGGATATCATATGGGAGGGCTATTTTAGTCTTTATTTTCGAAAATCATGATGGCGTCGAAGTTCTGGCAAAATTTTGAGAAGAAAATAGCCTATGTAGCGAAGCGCCGCGAAATTCCGCCAAGTAGGGGTATAGGGGCAAAATGGTAATTTTTACCTAAAATGCCAGTTATAATGTCAAATTACTAATAGAAGTGACATTATTCTCATAGGATATCTGAAACGCTGATTCTGCTGCCGTTACGCTGCCCGACGTGCCGCTGTAGGACTTTTGCACGTTTCTCCGTAGAAAGTACGTTTTCCGCCGGTAGTACCTAACGTTGCCAACGAAGGTACGGACGCGTACTGTAACACTAATCTTGCACATCTTAAATACTTATATGTCAATGATATGTTCGTAGACCGTTATACGGGCAGTTATACGGGTTATAGTTTTGATAACGCCGTTTTGTTTTCCTAGCGGCGAGGACACGACTAATTATCGTGGCACCGGTGAATAGTGCAAGCCGTTGTTGTTATTTACCTTATGGGGCTTTACATATTGCTCGTGCTTATGTTTTGTCGGCATAATGATCATGCATCTCTAGTATGCTTATGATATACCGTTGTATTAGCTCTTGAATATCATTGGCCATATCTTGTGTTGTTTGGGTATGAGGTTAACTGTTACCCGAGATTCAATGCGTTGAATTGAATCTCACCGTAGCTTCGTGGTCGGGAGGACCACGGTTCGTGGATAGAGGCAAGTACCGGAGTAGGCGTGCGGCGAAGACTATCTCTATCTTATCGTATTTTGTTATTACACTATTTCCTTTCTAAACCTTAGGATTACTGTAATCATTACAATGTTACACAATGGTTGATGTTTTGGCTAAGAATCCAATTACTCTTTCGCTCTATTGCTCTACTCTGATTGTTTGTTTGAAAAAAAAAAATTTCCGCATTTCAAACTTGGGATGTTACATTTATGGTATCAGAGCATGAAATTCTGGCAAGTATTTAACTATGTTACCACGGACAGTTTGGTGCCGAAGGCAAGGCTAGTCTACGTGGGTGTGCCATAAGTCACTGCTAATTCGGTGAGGGCCCATGGTAGACACTTACCCGGCCATTACATTCGGATAACGGAGTTAGGTTCTTAAGCCTTGTAACTTTGAGCACATTTTTGAAAATGAGTGCGATACGACCATTGGTGTAAATGTGTAAAGATGAACAGGGATAATGGCTAGTATGCCTTTAGAGTCGGAGAAACCTGTCGATGTTATTTAATTAAAGGAAAGAGATAAACATGGCAATCTTAAGAGGTGCCGGTGCACCAAGAGGCCGAGGCCGTGGACGAGGCCGAGGTCGAGGTAGAGGCAGACAGCCTCAAGATGAAGCAATACCTGAAGTTGGACGAAACCAAGAGGACCAACATGCACGTAATCAACTCCTGAACCAACAAAACGACATACAGGAGATGCAGCGAACTTTGCAAGAGCAGAGAGCTCTTATCGATGCATTAATGACAGAAAGGCTGGAAAGACAAAGACAAGATGAAGAGCGCAACAATGAGGAACATGAAGAAGATGACCACAATGATAATGAAGAAGAGTATGATGACAACGAGAATGATGAAGAGCCTGAGGGTCTGAGAGATCCCAATCACCACCTAGGCGAAATCAAAAGAGAGAACCACCGAGAGCCGGGTCAACCGGTTACGCAAGTGAAGCCACCGGTTTCGGGGAAAGAATGAACTAGCCGAGGATTGGCCGCTAAGCCTAAAAAGATTTTTGAAGTTATCGAGTGCCCGGAAATCGGAAGGCACCGCTGGCTATCTACAAGTTAGAGGGCGATGCCCACAGATGGTGGGAGAGCGTTTCCACAACCCCGCCAAGCCCCGTTACGTGGGAGATGTTCTGGAGCAATTCAACGAACAATACTTCCCTCCCTCGATTCGAGTGATTAAAGAGGAGGAATTTCTGCAGATACAACAAGGGAATGAAGAGTCATTTGACGACTACTTCGCACGTTTCACCAACTTGTCTCGATACTCTTCATATCTGAAGAGCAATGTGAACGAAAGCCGGAAAGCGAACCGATTGGTGAACGGGCCGAGGTACGACATAAGGGCAAGGTTGGTATCTCACCAATTTTCTAAGATGGCCCAAGCCGTAGGATCTTGCAGATCGACGGAGCGCAACTGAAGGAACCGCACAAATCCCGGCCGGGACGGAAATAATGCAAGTCGCGGTGGATCCAACCGCGGAGGTTCCTCACGTAAGAGGAAGGCACCTTGGAACAACAACCGTGGTGGAAACAAGAGACCCTACCAACCGGGCAACAAAATTACCCAGGGCAGTAGGGATCCCAGACGTGTCCCAAATGCAAGAAGTACCATCCAGAGCCAACTGCGATGGGAAACAAGTCTCGCTTCTGTGTCGAAGCCTGGACACATTAGCGGGATTGCCCCGAGAAGGCCGTAGAGGCGAGACCTCAAAGCGCTGGCCGAATCTTTGCATTGACAAACACAGAGGCCAAGAAGTCCCCAGAGATGGTTCAAGGTACCATCTATCTCAATGGAAATCTACTTGAAGCATTGTATGACTCGGGTGCTAGTCACTGTTTATTTCCTATGATTGTGCAAGTCGTTTAGGATTGCATGCCCGTAGATTACCATTTGATCTTGTTGTATCTACACCGTTGGGTGTAAAGTCTTTAGCTTCGATGCATGTATGAATTGTACCGCTAACGTGGATGGACGAGTTTCTAAAGTGGATCTTATCCGTCTACCTCTTCACGGCATCGACGTCATATTCGGTCCGAACCGGTTAACGGCCAACGGTGCGATGATCGATCGTGGCAAAAGGAGATATCATTTGCCGGAGACAAGGTTGAAGTGAGCTGAACTTTCTCTCCGCTACGAAGCCGATCGGTGCTGATGTATTTCCGGAGGATCTCACCGAGTTACCTCCTATCCGAGAAGTGGAGTTCAATATTGACTTGATGCCTGGCACAGATCAATATCAAAGGCGCCGTATCGAATGGCTCCTAACGAGATGCGGGAGTTGAAGAAGCGGTTGGAAGAGCTTTTGAAGAAGGGGTTCATTCGACCCAGTGTATCACCATGGGAGCCCCGGTGCTTTTTGTAAAGAAGAAAGATGGAAGCTTCCGACTCGCATCGACATCGCGAGCTCAACAAAGTAACCGTCAAAAATAAGTACCCACTTCCCGGATTGATGATCTTTTGGATCAATTATCCGGTTCCACATCTTTTCAAAATTGACTTGCGTTCGGATACCATCGGTTGCGAGTTAAGGATGGCGATGTTCCCAAGACGGCTTTCGAACCGAGATATGGGCATTATGAATTCCTTGTGATGCCCTTCGGATTGACAAATGCACCTGCGGTATTCATGGATTACATGAACCGAATCTTCCGACAACACCTAGACCAATTTGTGGTGGTGTTCATCGACGACATTTTGATATATTCTAAGAGCAAAGAAGAGCACGAAGAACATCTGCGAAAGGTGTTAGGCATACTCAGGGAGAAGCAACTTTATGCTAAGCTGAGCAAATGCGAATTTTGGCTGCCGAAAGTGAAATTTCTGGGCCATGTTATATCTAGCGGCGGAGTTGCAGTTGATCCAAGCAAAGTAGAAGCAGTTCTGGACTGGAAACGGCCAGAGACTGTGACGGAGATCCGTAGTTTTCTTGGTCTGGCGGGATACTACCGCAGATTTATACGGGATTTCTCGCGTCTTGCCCTACCATTGACAAAGCTTACGAGGAAGAATCAACCCTTTATATGGGGAGATGATTGTGAGGAGAGCTTTCAGAGTCTGAGGGAGAGGTTGACTACAGCACCGATATTGATTATCCCCGATCCAGATGAGACCTATGTTGTCTACGGTGATGCCGGTGGGCAAGGATTGGGATGTGTCCTAATGCGGCAGTAGGGGGGTGGTGGCCTATGCCTCTCGTCACCGAAACCTCACGAGTTAAACTATCCTACACACGATTTAGAGTTGGCGGCTATCGTGTTCGCTTTGAAGATATGGAGGCATTACATGCGGTGTAACCGTAGAAGTGTATTGTGACCACAAGAGTCTGAAATACTTGTTCGATCAACGAGAACTCAACATGAGACAACGTCGTTGGATGGAGCTGATTAAAGATTACACCCTGGAGATCAAGTACCATCCGGGTAAAGCAAACGTTGTTGCTGATGCTCTTAGTAGAAAGACAGTGCAGGTATCATACATGATGATACAAGAGCAGCTTCTTTGGAAGATTTCGAGAGACCGAATCTATCCAACCAAATCTGCATGGGTCGCACGCACCGGTGATGCCTATCTTGCTACACTTCTTGCGAGTCAAGGGAGTATGATCGAGAGATGAAGTGGAGAAAGCTCGAAGCAAGATGATTGGGCAAAAGAGATACGTGAGAAGATCACTCGAGGTGAGACCCAAGACTATGACCTATCACTTAGTGGTTTGGTCGGTATAAGCAACGAATCTATATACCGCCAATTGATGAATTAAAGCGGACAATAATGGATGAGGCTCATAAGAGTAAGTATACTCTACATCCGGGCATGGTCAAGATGTACAGTATGAAATCCGAACTGTGGTGGCCGGAATGAAGAAAGACGTAGCGAGAATACGTGGCCAAATGCTTGACACGTCGAAAGTAAAGATTGAACACCGTCGACCCCCGGTCTTTTGCAAGGACTAGAGATGCCGGAATGGAAATGGGAGAACATAACCATGGATTTTGTGGTAGGTCTGCCCAAAATCAGAAATCATGATACAATTTGGGTAGTTGTTGACAGATTAACCAAGTCAGCACACTTTATTCCCATCGGTATTCACTATTCTCGGAACGATTGGCGGAGATTTATATCAAAGAGATAGTGAGATTACATGGTGTTCCTAAGAGCATTGTCTCTGATCGTGATACACGATTCAAATCCCGTTTCGGCAAGCGTTACATGAAGGTATGGGGACTAAGTTGAAGTTCGGTTCGGCTTATCACCCACAGATCGACGGTCAATCCGAGAGAACCATACGTACATTGGAGGATATCTTTGCGAGCATGTGCCCGGATTTCAAAGGAAGTTGGGATCAACATCTTTCGCTAGCGGAGTTTGCATATAACAACAGTTATCATGCTAGTATACAAATGGCCCCGTTCGAGGCATTGTATGGGCGGAAGTGTCAGTCACCATTATGCTGGACAGATTCATCTGAAAAGCAGTTACTTGGGCCGGATATGCTTGAGCAGACCTCTGAACAGATCGCGTTAATCAAGAAGAGACTCCTAGCAGCACATAGTAGACAGAAGAGCTATGCTGACAAAAGGAGGAGACCTCTAACGTTCTATGTCGGCGACCATGTATTCCTAAAGTTATCTCCAGTAACTGGTGTCGGCAGAACGCTTAAGAGGAAGAAACTGAGTCCACGATACGTAGGACCCTTTGAGATTTTGGCTAAGCGCGGAGAAGTAGCTTATCAGATAGCTTTACCCCGAACCCGAGTAATCTCCACGACGTTTAGTTAGTATAGATTAAATTTCGAGGGCGAAATTTTGTGTAAGGGGAGAAATGTAATACCGGATATTTATACGGAATATTATAAATAAAAGTTGGATATTTCTGATAAGTGAAATTTCAATCTCCGGTCTTGTATAATTATAGTCTATTTTCTAAGTAGAATTTCTGCAAGAAATTAGGGAGTTTAAGGGCCAAAGTGCCAAAATGACCAAAATGCCCCTAAGGGACATAAATAATTTAGGAAAATTATGAAAAATCCTAAAAGCAGTAAAATGACCAAGTGAAGTAGGAGAATATATTTTCTCTAATTATGGTAATTTAATAAATTATGAACTTGGAGAAATTGTACAAGAATGTTCAAAAAGTAATAAAGGACCAAAATACCCTTACAAATTATAGAATAATGTAAGAGGCATGGAAATACTAAGGTTAATGCAAAGTGTGAAGGTAATGAGACATCCTAATTAAGAAAATTATCAACAGGTGATAATGAAGTAATTAAGTAATATTGGGCTAATTACTTAAGCATAAGCAAATGAAATTCAAGAATAATTATGTGAAGCTCAAAAATTAGTGGAAATTAGTTGAATATTAGTAAAAATGTATTTACTAATTAATTGGAAATTTCTATGAAAAATCATTGAGTTTAGGTATTTTTAAGCCTAAATACAAGAATGGACCAATTAGATAATTTTGTGGAAATTTTTGGAAAAATTAAATAAATAAATCATTAAATAATTAATTAAATAAAAAAAATATTTATTAAAATAATTAAAGGGCCAACCGAAATTTTGGGCCAAATAAAAATAAAAATAAAATAAAAATGAAATAGGAACAACTTGTGCAACTTGACATTAAAATAATAATATAATTAAATTAAAGTAAAAAGGGTGAATAGTGATTTATAAATTAGGAAACGGATCCTATCTAGAGATCTAGGAATAGGAATCCCAGGGTCAAGGTAAAATATTGATCGGTGAGTTTTTACCTTTAAGTGACCTCTTAGGAAGTTAATTCCGAGGTAGTTTGTGCATTTTCCTAATAAAACAAAATAGGGAAAAATGCATATAGGCATATTTTTGAAATGAAGAAAATAAATTCTAACTCAATATCTAGGAATGAGTTTGAATTTATTTTGACATATTTGGAATCAGTGAATTTTTCAAGAAGTTGGTATTTTCGAAATGCGTTCAAACCGGACGCGATCGGACACGTTTTCGAGAAAGACTCAACTGGATTGTTGAAGCCCTATATGGAAACAAAATAAAGGTTGAATTGGACATTTCTACTAAGTGAGAACATGTCTTCAAAGTTGTAAATCCAGAATTTTGAGATTTTTCCGAAATTACGCGAATCGGGTACCGATCGGAGAAATTCATCCGGATAGGCTTCTAGAAGGGCCACATGGCCACTTCCCATTGGCCAATTGGTGCCACCTCAGCATGTGGGCAGGCGGCCAAGAGGAAGGAAGAAGAAGAAAAACTTTTGAAAAAGTTACTTTGGACGGTCCAGATCGTTTCTCATAAAGTTGATCCGAGTAGAAATCCTTCCCCGTTTCTATAAATACCCCCTTCCTCTTCATTTCTCACAATTCCAAGAGCTCCAAACCGAAAATCTAGAGAGAGGAGAGAGAAGGAGAAGGCGGGGAAAATCTATAGCGAAGCTCGGGTAAGTCTTCATCATCGAGCTTTAAGCTTTCATAGTTCTTTCAATAGTTAGTAATGCTAGAGTAGTCTTTATTTTTATGATTGGATATCATATGGGAGGGCTATTTTAGTCTTTATTTTCGAAAATCATGATGGCGTCGAAGTTCTGGCAAAATTTTGGGAAGAAAATATCCTATGTAGCGGAAGCGCTGGCGAAATTCCGCCAAGTAGGGGTATAGGGGCAAAATGGTAATTTTTACCTAAAATGCCAGTTATAATGTCAAATTACTAATAGAAGTGACATTATTCTCATAGGATATCTGAAACGCTGATTCTGCTGCCGTTACGCTGCCCGACGTGCTGCTATAGGACTTTTGCACGTTTCTCCGTAGAAAGTACGTTTTCCGCCGGTAGTACCTAACGTTGCCAACGAAGGTACGGACGCGTCTCGTAACACTAATCTTGCACATCTTAAATACTTATATGTCAATGATATGTTCGTAGACCGTTATACGACAGTTATACGGGTTATAGTTTTGATAACGCCGTTTTGTTTTCCTAGCGGCGAGGACACGACTAATTATCGTGGCACCGGTGAATAGTGCAAGCTGTTGTTGTTATTTACCTTATGGGGCTTTACATATTTCTCGTGCTTATGTTTTGTCGGCATAATGATCATGCATCTCTAGTATGCTTATGATATCTTGTTGTATTAGCTCTTGAATATCATTGGCCATATCTTGTGTTGTTTGGGTATGAGGTTAACTGTTACCCGAGATTCAATGCGTTGAATTGAATCTCATTTGTAGCTCAGTGGTCGGGAGGACCACGGTTCGTGGATAGAGGCAAGTACCGGAGTAGGCGTGCAAACCAAGACTATCTCTATCTTATCGTATTTTGTTATTACACTATTTCCTTTCTAAACCTTAGGATTACGTAATCATTACAATGTTACACAATGGTTGATGTTTTGGCTCGTCGCGAGGAGTTGTGGTTGTATATTCGGAAAAAGCCAAGCGACGCCTACACGAGTGAACAAACTCGTGTAGTTGCTGGACGAATTGTAAGTATCGATATTGTTATATTTTACTTACTAAACATGTTTCATTACTAAGCTTCTCGTTATATGTATCTTACAAGAAAATCTTAAAAATAAAGAAGCAGAGGGATCTTTTGCGTCGGACGGAGGAATGATGTTCGACCGTTGCGGCCAGGAAAACCAGATCACTCGGGGCGTGTAAGGGGGATTGGAGGACGGGTAGGCCTAAAGCAATACTTTGGTAAATCCAAACGCCACAAACAAAGTATGGTTACCCGGGAGGAGATGGATCAGACGCTTGCGGCCAGAGAAGCTACATTGAGGGCAATGTTTCAAGCTGAGATGAGCAAGATGAAGGAGGAAATGGATCAAAAATGAAGTGTCTCATAAGCTCTGCCGAGAGACCAGTGTTCCCTTGACACCTTTAGGCGCACATATGCGCAGAGCACTAGAGGGAGCTGCATTGTTGGACGATCGAGCAACCTTGTCATCTGTATGTGGAGGATAGTGATAGTCATAGACAATTGGTTGCTAAAGGGACTGTCCACAACTTGGGATCAACTGTACACCACCAACAAATGGATGATGATGAAGTCAGAGTGTCAGTTGAAGAGGTGATCTTTGATGCACCTGTCCCTCTCCCAACTGATGAGCTGAAGCTTGTGAGTGATGTCAAGGAACCTTCATCTCTTGGCCGGTGAAGCTTGTAGAGCTTTCTACTACTCCTCAAGCTCCATCCCCTCAAGCTCCACCCCCTCTTCAATCTCCACCCCTTCCTCAAGTTCCATCTCCTACGCTAACTTGACGGCCAAGGAAAAATATCCGATTTGGTAGCCAACAGATGGTTTAAAGATTGATCGTGGCTGTCAATGAAGTAGTAGGCCTCGATAATCCTCAACCGCTTTTCGTTGATAATAAAGATGTAGAGTCCATGCTGCTTCCTGGACAGCAGGTTACTAGTGCATGTGTTCAAGTATTTATTAAGTAAGTATCTTCTTCCTTGATTACATAATTTAAATGCACCGTTTAGACACACATACATATATACTAATTCCCTGATCGATGTCATTCTTGTAGGTGCATGCATGAGAAACTTGTTCAACAAGGAAGAATCGAGGATTTTGGATTCTTGTGCCCAGTGTATGCAAGTACAACATCCAAGGAACTGAAACAGGAGTACATATCAAAGAGGGTGTGTGAAGTGCCAAGAAAGGTGTACTTGTTTCCATATTGGCTCGGTACATATATATCACAATTCTTGTCTCGCAATTCACTTAATTCTACTACATATATATATATATATATATCTTTGAGTACTTTCTTCTTTGTATTGAAATTTCAGCAACCACTATCAGTTGGTCGTCATGAACATGGAGTTGCATTCTGTTATCTTCTTATGCTCCACTCACGGCGATCCATCGCTACGTTGAAGCGAGATCATCAACAAGTAAGAATGTCATTTTGATTGTCTTGTCTCGAAATCTCGTGGTGAATTTTCGGTGAACATTCTTGATAATTTTGTGATTTTGATGATAGTGGCATGACGACCTTCCAAAGAACGGTAAAAAAAAGGCGTGGGTTTGATCTCAAAGACCCTAAATGGTACCAACCAAAGGTTAAATAAGCTATATATGCTCTTATATATTTCTTGTTCTTTTTTTAGACCGTCGGCAACCGCGAGAATCGAACTTATGTGGCCCTTACGTCATGAAACACATATATGATATTGTGACGGAGGGAAAGACTAAATTCGCTGCAAAGGTAAAATGTTGTGGCTAAATTCAGTCACAGATGGCTTAATGTTACATATGAAATATGCACGTAATATGTTATTTCGTTTTTGTCTTTGATGTTACGAGTTTTGCTGTGAAAATCCATTTGATGATGATGAAGTGGAGCACATACGCGATGTGTTTTGTGAATATCTGTATAAACCTGGTCGAAGAAAATCTAAGTCGGACAATAATTAATGTCCTAAATTAATTCATTTGTAAATAATATATGCCGTAGCAACAATAGCCTTCGTACATACATTTGTTTATTTTTTCGACAAGCTAATTCATTCATTTGTAAATATAACGCAATGCAATTCAATAATAAATTTGTTTATTTTTTCGAACAATTTGTGTGTGTCCATTTTGGGTTTCTGAATGAATGGATTGGTGGATAAAGCTATTTAATTAATGCTTGAAATTTGAGATACAGGCGGATGTTGTAAATGAGCCATAAGAGACTCGAAAAGTATTCGCGACTTTTAGGACCGTATATTTGTTAAAAGTCCGGTCCTAAATGATTTTAAGACCGTATATTTGTCAAATATCCGGTCCTAAAAGTCTTCGTCTTCTAAAAAAATATGGGTAGACTTTTAGGACCGTATATATGTCAAATATCCGGTCCTAAAAGTATTCGTCTTCTAAAAAAATATGGGTAGACTTTTAGGACCGTATATATGTCACATATCCGGTCCTAAATGTCTCTAAAATATATTGCTAGAATTTTAGGACCGTATATTTAATTAATATCGAGTCCTAAAAGTCTTTTTAAATTTCCAAAGAATGTGGCTAGACATTTAGGACCGTGTATTTGTTAGGAGCCAGGTCTTAAAAGTCTTCGTTTATTTTAATATTGCGAAACTTTTAGGACCGTATATTTATTAATTTTCCGCTCCTAACTTCAAATTTTTGTTTATTTTTAAAATATGGCTTAACTTTTAGGACCATGGATTTGTTATATGTCCGGTCCTAATAGTCTTCCTTTAAATAGAGTTGGTGACTTGGTTTTCAGACAAATCATTAGGGTTCAAGACAATTGAGTTTCTGGCGTTCTTCTCAAGCTTTGTGCTTCGTTGTCCTCGTTTTTACTTAACCCGGATGTGAAAATCATCATCGGTGTCCCTTTTCTTTTGTCGGAAAAAGAAATAAGATAACGAAAAGGACACCGAAAAATTTTCACACCGGGGTAAGTAAAGAGGACGACAACGATGGTTCAAACTTGAGAAGAATCGTCACTCTGTTTGTTTTTGTTCGAATAAGGTAAACAATGTTTTTTTTTTGTTTTGTATGGTCGTAACTGTTAACTTTATTCTGCAAATTTTTAATGTTGATTACCACGAAGAGGACAATGTTTTGTTTGTTTCCTTTTGTCGGAAAAAGAAAAGAACATCATGATAAAGGAAGTACAAGGAAAGCGATTGGGATCTAAAAATTTTATTTTATTTATTAATTTTTTTTTTGCTGCCTTGTGAGGCAGCAGTAGTACAAAAAAAAACATAAATATTTCTAATCCTCCCCATCGTTGTCGAAGGGGAGGGAAGGGTCGGAGACGTCGTCATCAGAGGTATGGTACTCAACGTCATTGGCGTCGAGTACCGCGTTCAACTTCTTGTTGACGGCATGATAAACCTGAAACAGCTTGGCCCAAGCGTCGGTCTATAAGGGCGACGCGGGCTATCAAGTGCTGCAGCATTTGTTGGAAGTTCGGGTTCGGAGGCAACGGAGGAGGATATGTAGGTGCCTCGGGATTTCGCCAGCGGAGGACCCCGTCGTGGTGGAGGAGCCATTACGGTGGAGGTTGTAGGAGGAGATGGAGATGAATGTGAAGAAAGTAAAGTAACAACGGGTTTAAATAGAGAACCCATCCCGAACAATGTGAAACGCCGGAAACATTAACGAGAGACGCATAGTTACTCGAATACGAGGAGACGCCTAGTTGGGAAGTTTATGTGGAAGCCGAAGAGACTCTGCAATCGAGGATTTTGAAAGAATAAACTTTTAATACCGGATACCGTAAAGATCCGTTCTTAAAAGTAATATTTTTAGCCAAAAATTCTTACTTGAAAAAATAAATTTGAAAATATAAAATAAATGAGTTTTAGGACCAGATAAAGGATAAAAAGACGGTCTTAAAAGTAATTGAATTAAATAATGATTTTTAGAACCGGATAAAAGATAAAAACTCGGTCTTAAAAGTAATTGAATTGAAAAATTGAGTTTTAGGACCGGATACAAGATAAAAGATCGGTCTTAAAAGTAATTGAATTGATACGAAAAAATAAATGACTTTTAGGACCGGATATTTATATAAATACGCTCTTAAAGTAGAAACACTAAATTCATTTGTACCAATTAACTTTATCATCACCGATGC
This sequence comes from Acacia pycnantha, assembly GCA_025563575.1. Taxonomy (NCBI): domain Eukaryota; kingdom Viridiplantae; phylum Streptophyta; class Magnoliopsida; order Fabales; family Fabaceae; genus Acacia; species Acacia pycnantha. Next base: position 3,256,158 of record JAMWYP010000016.1, read on the forward strand.
GTATCTCTCCCGATCTCTCGTCCTTATTAACTCCTCACACGAACTCTCTCGTCCTTATTAACTCCTCACTACCTCGTAACTCCTCATTACCTAACTCTCCGCCCCAACTACTCAAAGCCTCAAACAATGGTTAGATACAAGCAAACCGCTCGTAGGGGTACTCTTACACCTCAAGCTCGTGACATGGTTAGATCGTTATACGGTGCGCCTCCTCCAGCTAGAGTGCGTCCTATTGTTGCCGAAGGGTCTCGGTCGTTGGACCCATTGTTATTTCCGATGATGAAGAGATTTCCGCACCCCCTCGATCCTTCTCGCCGACCCCGTCCCGAGATTGCCACCCCTCCAGCCTTCGACCATGCAGAGGTTCGTGCTCCCCACTCCAACCTGTTGGCCCCTGGCGCCTACTTCGACCCCTCTCCACTTTCCTCTAATGAGAGATTCATATTGAGGTGGAGCAACTAAGACAGAACTTGCCGATATCCCATGGAAATTAATGCTCTTCACGCCGATATCGCCAAGCATGTTCAGTCAGATTCTTGTGGATGATAATTTTCAGCTTTTTTTTTTCTTTTGCTTTTTTTTATTGTGTACGTGCATTCTCCAGTAATGTAAGACCACATTAAGCACATAACCCGTTGATATTTTTTTTGGTTGTTCTTCAGTATTTTTCTTTTTGGCTGTATCTTGTGGATGATAATTTTCCTTTATTTTTGTCCAAAAAAATTTCCTTTATTTTATTCATTTACCAAGGTTGTTAAGACCAGACATTTTATAAGTAACGAGTCTAAAAAGAATTTGAATTTTAGGACCGGATGTCTTATAAACCTCCGGTCTTAAACTTAAATTACTAATAAAACTTTAGGACCGGATACTCTTAGAACTCCGGTCTTAAAAAGTTAGTTATATCTTTAGGACCGGACATTTAATAATTAACCGGTATTAATAAAATCCAAAAAGCTAAATAAGGTGTCGATGTCGCGTGAAAAGTTAAATTTCCCTCTCAAAATATCTCTTGTCTCTCCGAAAGTGATTACTCATGTTCCGACTCCGGTGTTTGTGTGTTGCTTCGTCGCTGATTCGCGTACCTCTCTCGAAAATCACTCTCGGTTCCTTAGCTAAACGTGTATAGACGAAGTGTAAGAGGTGTTTCGGTTATATAACTTTATAATTTTCCGCTTGATCGTTCGGTTTTTCATGGGTTTAACGAAATCAATGAAATGTTCTTGTGGGTCTTATATGTTGTTAATGAATATTGTTTTTCGTAGATTATATTGCACTTAGACCTACCGAACCGACCAACAAGTGTTTTTAGGTTACTCTTCCGTCTTGTCTCGCAACATCAACGTTCGCGCCGAGAAGTAAGACTCAACAAACGCATTTGAATTTATATGCTACGGTGAGTCCACAAGACCTTCATCCCGTGCATTTAACTTCCTCGTCGATCGTGCATTTATTTTGGTTCTTCGATTCACTGTGATACATTTATGTCCAAAAGTGATTCTTTGTTATGCATTTAATGGGCAAGTTCCTCCGTAAAAGTGATTCTTTGAGTTTATATGCAAGTTTCAATTTTTTCGGATTATGTATGATCAATGATTTTTCGTCTATATATAGGAATTCTACTATGGACCACAGTTGGATAAATGCTTTACGAACGAGTGTTGAATATCAGAATGGGGTGAGGGAATTTATAGAATTTGCTAAACAAAATACCCATGATGATGGGGGTTGTTTTATTGCCCTTGTGTAGAATGTTTGAATGAGAGTCGACTAAGTCCTGAAGTTATACACACACATTTAATTTGTCACGGATTCTATAAGACCTATACAGTATGGGTATGGCATGGTGAAAAAGTGCCAAGCGGGTCTCAACATGGGGAAGTGGCCTTTGATGATAATGACACGAATATGGATGATGGCATAGAGGACATTATCCGTTATGTAGGAGAAGAGGCTTTTGAGCGATCACGCACATATGGTAATATGTGCAGTGATGCAGAGTAACGTGTTGCAAAGATCGCTACTATGATGCTAAGAAAATACTTTGTCCACCGGGATGGAGTACAAAAAGATCCATGCATGCCCGAATGACTGTGTATTGTATAGAAAAGAGTTTGAAGTGAAGCAGACTTGTCCGATATGTGAAACCCCACGGCATAAGTCGATAAGGGGCCTCGCAAAAGTGTTGTGGTATCTTCCAATCATACCAAGGTTCAAGCGGTTGTTTGCGAATGAAAATGATGCAAAGAATCTGAGGAGGCATGTAGATGAGAGGATTTCGGATGGACAGCTTCGACATCCGGCCGATTCTTCTCAATTGAAGAAAATCGATCAATTATTTCCAAACTTCGCGAAGAACCTAGGAACCTCAGGCTTGTCCTTAGCACGGATGGCATGAATCCCTATGGAAGCCTTAGCAACATACATAGCTCATGTCCCGTACTCCCGATTGTTTACAACTTATCTCCTATGTTATGCATGAAACGAAAGTACATCATGTCCGAGGTGTTTAAAATGTGATCCATGATATTTTGTACTATAAACGACTTCCCAACATATGAGAACTTGTTTGGGTATAGTGTAAAAGGTCATAAAGCATGTCTGGTTTGTGTAGAAGGCACATGCTACCATCAACTTCAACATGGAAGAAAGACAGTTTATCTTAAACATAGGAGATTTCTTAGAGGAGGCCACCCATATCGTTGATTAAAGAAGGCATTTTTGGTGGCCAAGAGTATGAAGAAGCTCCGGTGGCATTGACTGGGGAGCAAGTGTATGAAAAGGTTAAAAATATCAATGTCATCTTCGGTAAGATTGGAAAGAGTAGAAAAGAAACAAATATATGGAAGAAGAGATCTCGTATTCTTCGATCTTCCATATTGGCGCAATCTTGATGTGAGACACTATATTGATGTCATGCATGTGGAGAAGAACGTATGTGATAGTATTGTTGGCACGCTTCTCAACATACAAGGTAGTTCGAGGATGGTGTGAAGGAAAGATTGGATTTGCAAGCAATGGGAATACGCGAAGACTTGCATCCAAGGCCATATGGGAAGAGAACTTATTGTCCCCCGGCTTCTCATACTTTGTCTAAGGATGAGAAACGAAGCTTTTGTGAGTGTTTACATGGCACAAAAAGTTCCCTCGGGGTATTCTTCAAATTTTAAGAGGCTTGTCTCGATGAAGGACTTGAAATTAGTAGGCCAAAAGTCTTATGACTGTCATGTGTTGAGGCAACAGCTACTCCCAGTAGCTATTCGAGGGATCACCGAATATGATCTTCGGGTCGTTTTGACTAGACTTTGTTTCTTCTTCAATGCGGTGTGTAGTAAAGTGTTCGAGATTGAAAAGTTGGATGCCTTGGAGAATGAATGATATATTATCTTGTGCCACCTTGAGAAGCTTTTTGTTCCTACATTTTTTGACATCATGGTTCATCTCATTGTTCATCTAGCGAGGAGATAAAGTTGTGCGGCCCTATCCATTTACGGTGGATGTACCCTATTGAAAGATCTATGAAATTCCTAAAAGGGTACGTGAAGAACGCGACGGCCGAAGCATCAATTGTTCGAAATATTTTTCGAAGAGGCCATGGAATTTTGTCAAAATTATTTGGCCAAAGTAAGACATATTGGGCTTCCAAAACGTCACCGGTCAAGGGGGTAGACGAGAGGCTTCTGTGAAAGAGTGTGGATCATGATGAATTGTCACAAGTCCACTTATACATCTTGAATAATGTTATGAAGTTCAAGCCAGCATATATGCACATAAAGAAGTCAGTAAGGAAAGAGAACCGTCGAATGACCGAACAAAGGTTGATTAGGAACATAATAGAACTTTTGCAAACCGGTTCAAACAAAAGGTCGAGGGATCTCGAATGTGTTTCGATACAATGAAATGGTTAGCACGTGGTCCCGAGGTTGATGTCATAAGTTGGAATTCGTATGTGATCAATGGTTATACATTTTACACGAAGTCCCTAGATGATATGGGCACATCCAGGCAACAGCTGGTGTTATGTTAGAGGTGAATCTATGCACTTCTCCGGCTCGAAAGACAAGAGGCCTAAATTGGCGCTCATGCCATATTATGGGGTTATTGAAGAGATTTGGGAGGTGGGCTATGTCAAAGATAGATTTCCCATCTTCAAACGCAAGTGGGTTAATGTCAATAATGGTGTTCGATCGATCGGCTAGGATTTTCATTAGTCGATGTCAATAGTAGAAGTTTTGGAGATGAACCCTTTATTATGGCAGAACATGCGAAACAAGTGTTCTATGTCACCGATCAAGAAAATAAAATGTGGTCTGTAGCTCTCCAAGGAAAGAGGGTCATTAATATTGATGAGGAAAGTCATTCAAATTATGGTCTTCCCGAGAGTACTCCTTTTCAAGTGGTCTACCTGGACATGAACGAAGAAGATGAAGCGGATAATGAACCCGGCATAAGAAATGATCATCAAGAAGGGATATGGGAGGATATCACTTTATAAAAGAGTCATTCATTAGGTAATATTCATATGCAGAATTCTTAGAAAACTTTAAGGTTTTAACTATATTATATTCCTTCTATGTTACGTTCTTAATTAAACAATGTCATCATTGACTATGAATTTGTTCTTGTTTTGTTTTTGTGCGGGATCCGATTCAAAGGGGCATGTTATAAAAGAGGATGCATGTTACGTTGTTGGGTGGGAATCGATGAAGGCATGGTGAATAATATATTGACTACATGTATGTTGATTTACGTGCTGCATGTATTGTAACTCATTGTGATTGTAATTAGTTATATCTTAGCTTATTGTATAAATTACTTTAGTTGTTGTAGACTTAAGGCCAGATAACTCATGGTGGATAATATTTGTATTCTTTTTCCCAATTGGTGTGACAATATGATTATTCATGCGTCACTTTATCACATTTTTACTGTGTAAGGTCCACTTAAATAAGAAAATTTTATGATATTCTTGTAAAGTAGTAACATAATTTCTATGAGATTTTCAGGGACTATTATGAAATTAATTTTTTTTAGTTAACTTATTTAACTATCCTTACATAAAAATACTCTCAACACCGTACCAGAACTTTAAAGATTGATGTTCATCAGAGAAATGTTGTCAGTGACCACAAAATTATAAGAAAAATGGTAGCTTGAAAATGAAGGGAAAATTATTTTGAGATACCTATAGTTTACTTCAATTTTTAATTTACTATATGTATAATTTTTCTACTTATTACTTTACTTTATTAGTATTATTAGCCCATGTATACAGAATCTAATTGTGTTGACATAGTAAAATTAAAAGATTTAATAAAAAGGAAAAAAGCGCACAACTACCAAATTTAAAATTGAAAGGCATTAAAGTGCTTCAAGAATGATTTTCCTTAGAAATGAATGTCATTTTAAAAAAAATAATTCTGTAAAATGAGAATAAATGAATGCCTACTTCATTTAAGGAAAACTTCAATTATATAAAATGAGAACAAAATTTTAAGTAGCATACTAGCATCCCTCTTGTCCTTTTTTTAAGTAATAATTACTCAAATTACGTAAAACACAGATTGTCGGTTAAAATGAGTTAAAAATAATAAATATATGAAACATGTATATATGAGAAAAAAGTTAAAAAAAAAAAAGAGAGAGCAAATATTAGTAAGTAATTAAATGAAAGAGAATTAGTGAAGCAATTTCCTTCCCTTGTAAATATAATTTTTAGTGAATGTGGGGTAATTAATATAAATATATGTAGTTAATAAGGTGAAAAAATAAAAATAAAAATTTTAAATTTTCAGACCCGAAAATATATAACTTATATTAAGTTCCAGCTCGTTATAAACAAAGCTATGGTTTATTTAATTGGAGGGAGTGATGAATATCAATATCATTCATTTCCAAACCGACCTTTTTATTATTGGCATGTCGACAAGGCAACAAAAAGTAACGTGTACGGTGTAACATACCATCTTCCCACAACGATGGGAAAATTGAATCCTTCAAAATTGGCAGGATAGCGGTGAAGTTCCCAAGAGAGTGAATTTTGTTGACAAAAACCTTCAACTAGAGTGCCGTGGATTCAAACTTGATCCTTCTTTCTCCATTTCTGTCGCCGGCGACTCTCACCTTCTTCATCATCGTTGCCGGTGGCATTCCTTTCTGCCCTCACCTTCCACCACATCCACACTACTACAAAAATAGGTTATTACTACCCTAAAAACGAAAATATCCATAACCCACCAAAAATTATTGGTGACAAAAAATTTATTTTTGAAGTCCCAAAATATAATTTGGGACTTCAAAAATAACTTTTTGAAGTCTCAAATTATGTTTTGGGACTTCAAAATAATTTTTGAAGTCCCAAATTATATTTTGGGACTTCGAAAATATCCATAACCCGCCAAAAATACCGATGACAAAAATTTATTTTTGAAGTCCCAAATTATATTTTGGGACTTCAAATAGAGTTGTGAAGTCCCAAATTATAATTAGGGACTTCAAAGGTTTAATATATTCATGCTTTTTCTCTTTGCTCTTTCTCATTTTTCCCCTGCTTCTTCCTCTTTCCCGCATCGTCCGAGCTGAGCGACATTCCCGCATCTCTTTGCTTCTTCCTCCGGCGACATTCCCTCTCTCCCTCTACGATTTGCGTGCCGCTCCTCCGGCCTCCTTCTCTGATTACGCAGTCCGTACATTTCATTTTCTCTTCCTCTTGAGCTCCCAAAGTTGCTTCATCTCTTCACATCAAAGTCTGAATAGAGCATCAGCGAAAATAGATTTGAACCAAATTTTAACGAGAACCGGATCTTGAGAGAGCTTAAGTTTCACATCGAAACTTCGAATGTCTTTCCCCTTCGCCGAACTTCTTCCACCACCGTCGGAGGAGCTTCACCATTAGACCTCCGTCATTTCCGCTGGAGATGGAGATTTTTCAGCGGAGAATTCCGACTCGGTTGAACGGCGATGAACCGAGCTCGAAAGTGCGATTTGAGCTCCAATTTCGATCTTCTTTAACCTAACCTTGTTTTCCTTGGTGGCGGTGGCTTTTGTGGTTTTGTTCTTGGCACCGCGTGGTGATAAGTTACTGACCTCAAGTATGTTCACGCATTCAATAGCCTGGAATCGAGGGTTGTGTCTCATTTTTTGCTTTTTTGGCCATGGAATTAAACCATGTACGAGTTGATTGTTTTGGAGATTTACTAGGCCCATACAGAGTTTCATTTTACGTTCAATTTGTTTTCAATTTCTTTTTGAAATGCTCATACTTTGTTTTTCTCGCAGTGGTTACTAAGCCCACTTTGGATGAATGAATTTAATTAACTATTTTGAGGTTTTCATTTGCAATTACTTCTTCCTGAATCAATTCATAGAATTTGCTCTTGACAATACCTCCGAGCATCGGATATGATCAAAATCCCCTGAGTTTGTATTATTGTTATGATGTTGAAGGTTCATCTAGACGTTTGAAGAAGTGCATTTCTGAGGTGTTTTTTTGAAAATGGAGGACTTGAACATGTCAATATCAAGTCTATCTAGATGGTGATTATAGTAAGAAAACGTGATTCCATTTGCTTTGTGATCAATTGGCTTCTGAGTTATAATTTTCTTTCTTCTCTGTTTTTAAATATTTAGATAAGCTACCTTCATACTTCAGGCTGTATCTGTGTTGTAACAGGAAAGGTTGATGTGTCATGTTGGCATGAGATCTATTCTGTCCTTTTTAGTAACTTAATATGAATTTTTTGCTTCAATTGTTAATTTAGATGAACTAAACTGATGGAAAATTTGGGTTTGTTATTATTTTGAGCTACACAGTAATAATGATTTTCTCTTCCTGTAAATTCATTAGACTTCTGGCACTTCTTTTGTCAACTAACTAAGAATTCATGAAGCACCAATCTAATTGTTATATTAGTGTTAACTTACTTTCAATAGGTATTTTACATATGCCACCTGTACCATGCTCCAAGTTCATGCCATGTTTTGTAGATTTTGTCTTTTAGATCTTAAGAGCGCTGTTAGATTGTTAGAATTGATGAAACATTGGTTGGATAGAATCATACTGCATAGTTATTTATACGTTTGTCAGTCTCATTGATGTTTCCAGCTTTTGTAATTTGGATCTAGCGCTAGCATGTTTTAAAATCTCCAAATGAGAAGAACAGCCATGTTTTATTCTTCAGTTGCAAGGGTCTTCTTCTTACCATATAAATATCTCTGAAAGTGAACTTTCTTTCCTTGCTAGCTCTGCATGATTTAACGAATTGAATTATGGCCTGTAGAAACTCAAAATGGTGTTGAAACTATTAGTGCCAGCTTTGTGTGTACCGCCTAGACAAATTACTGAAGCCACTGGCTCACTGCAGTCTAACGCTCCTTGGCTGAGTTAATATCTTCATTTAATAGTTCAGCACTTCAGTTAATATCTTCGTGGTGACTTTAGGTTCAGTTTAAATAAATTAATTGTGTGGCAACATTGTTTAGGATAGCGAGGGTAAGATTTTGGCAGTCTTAGACAAGACAATATGACATATTTTTCCTGTGCATAAAAGGTAAACCACTATGTGTTCATAGTTGGAGACAAGGTCAACATCGAGCCATGATGACTTTTTTTAATTGTTTGGTATTTAAAATCCATGTGACTATATGGAACTGTATGATAGTCACTTAAAAGCTCATTTTATGGGTCTAAAGATGAAGTAATTGATAGTCATCTGTCCTAAAGGTTTTTCTGCATGGATTAAGGAGATCATAGTCCTTTACTATGAAGCTGCACATTCTTTGTCTGTAAACTTGAAAAATCCAGGCTAACCTATTTAGCAACGTCTTGATGTCTTGTGAACAAAAGAAGGGGAGATATGATGTAGCTGGCCAGGGAATGATAATGCATGGAAGTTTGGTCCCATTATCCTTAAATCTGTAGATGGATAAATGAATTGAAAATTTGGGTTGTGGGAATCTTGAAACTTGCATCGAGTGATTCGTTTATGATCTGTTTGGAACAAGTACGTAATCACTCCCGATTCTCAAATGATAATATTGTTGATATTGTACTTAATTGAGTTATCGATACCTTATTTTCCAATTCTGATTTTTTGTGCGAGGCAGCGTACTCGAAGGAAGACATTGATTTGGGTCGAGACACTTTGGCTGGCTATCTTCTTTCATACGTAGATGTGTAAAGATTAATTTACTTTGAATATTTCTTAATTAGTAGATGTATGTGTAGTTGGATACATCATTATATTTTGACACTTTGTGGTAGCTGTATATGTAATGTAGCTGGGTACATCATTATATTTTGACACTTTGTGGTAGTTGTATATGTAGTATGTATGTAGTAGTTACGTACGTATCATTGTTGATCATATATATGATGGGTAATTGTTGAAATGTAATTCATTGTTCTAGTTTATTTGGAATCGCACAAGGCCTCGCAGGTTTTAATGGTTTACGAATGATCCGAACATTTTGGTAATGTATGTTCATGGCTATCTGGTTGATGGTTTTTTAGGGTATAATTGGTGGGTTGTGCAAAATACGTGCTAGGTAATTTTTTTAAAAAGACACTTGAAGTCCCAAAATAACTTTTGGGACTTCACAAACACACTTTTGAAGTCCCAAATTATATTTTGGGACTTCAAATGTCACGCATTTGTACATCTCACTGACACTTTTGAAGTCCCAAAATACAACTTGGGACTTCAAAACTGACACTTTTGAAGTCCCAAAATACAAATTGGGACTTCAAAAATGACACTTTTGAAGTCCCAAAATACAACTTGGGACTTCAAAACTGACACTTTTGAAGTCCCAAAATACAACTTGGGACTTCAAAAATGAAACTTTAGAAGTCCCAAATTGTATTTTGGGACTTCAAAAGTGTCAGATAGATGTACAATTATGCGTGACATTTGAAGTCCCAAAATATAATTTGGGACTTCTAAAGTTTCATTTTTGAAGTCCCAAAATTAATTTGGGACTTCAAAAGCTTTCATTTTACTACTACCCTACAATAGACATCCCATGAATAAGGGACGTTAAAATGGCTTATTTTGGGACTTTAAAGGGTCTTTTTGTAGTAGTGCCACAACAAAACCGACATCGAAGCGGAACTGAATGCCGAGGAGAGCAGAGAGCTTCAACTCTCTTCTATCATCTTCGCCGTCTTCTTCCTCTCTACCAAGCACCGTCGCCGGAGAGGAAAGATTAGACCACCATTGTCGGCTTCCTTTGTTTTTGAATTCTTCTCAACCCTCTATTCTTTCCATTTAAATTGTTCATTCATCCATTCCTCTACATGCGTCTCTGTTTAGTTTCTGTGTTCTTGTGGTTTGGTTTTCTGTCTGTAGGGTTGTAAAATTGCTTATGTAAACTTTAAGCCACTGTTAAATTTTACATTCGAACGCAGGCGATTGGGTTCCTATTACGTTCAAACGTAACTTTTCCGTTCGAATATTCGAAAGAAAAAAAAAAAATTATATGCTTGGTGCATTTTGAATGAAGTAATCTTATTTATTAGGGGATATTGACCACTGTGAGCACAATTACTGAAGGACCAAACATTTAAGAGCGTGTGTGAAACAGATTATTCTATTTGTTCTTCTAATATGTTTAAGAAACCTCTATTTTAAAATTTAACGACTTTGTAATTCTTTTTTTTTTTTTTTAAACTACACTCTACCTTATAAAAACAAAAGACTAGTTAAAATTATATAATTATTAAAAATTTAATGACTAGACTTATAAATATAATTAAAAAAATCTTCTATCACTCTATATAAATACTCTTGGTCTTTATTATAAGACACTAACTAACAATTTTATTTGGTCATTTTTATAAGACACTTGCTTGTTTTCGAAGTACATTAATTTTTTTTTCCAAGTATGCTCATAATTAATAAGAGTAGTGTGTGAGAGTAATAACTAATATAATATTAGAGTTTAGTGCAATTATTAGGGGTAATATTTGAAGTTACTTAAATTGTAGGGTGATTTTATTGACTTTAACTGTTTTTTATTGGTTTATGAAAATTGTTTATTGATACCTTATAATAAAAACTATAATAAAAACTAGAAGGAATAGGAGTAGATGAGTATGGTGAGGTGAGAGAAAGACACGTGTCTCAGTAGTATTATTGGTCTTGGTCTTTGAGCCAAGTCAACTGCCGTGTCTCAGACCTTCCACTTGAGTCTTGTCGTGTGTTACGGGGGAGAACGAATTGCAGACACTTGATTCCCCAATTGGATAAAACCTTCAAGCAAACCGTAGTCTCATCTCATATAAACTAAACTTGATCTATAGGAGTAAGGGTGTTTGAGAAGAAGAATGGTTCTACCTTTTTATTCGTTCGTCTTCTTCTTCTTCTTGTCCTTGTTGGCTGACCATATGCTTGTTCTATCTTCTGATTCTGGTGGAGAGTGCCCACCTTCGTTTCACTGTGGGAATCTTGGCAACCTCTCGTTCCCTTACACCACTCCACAACGCAATCACTGTGGAATGTTGCCCATTCATGGCTGTGAGGATGAACACCCCAACGCTCAAAAACTGTGTTATTTGGAAAAAGCACTTTCAAGTGAAGAATATAGGGTTCTTTTTCAACCTTACAGTTTTTGTTAGAGACACAGATTTACAGAAGCGTTTGGAAAAAGACGACTGTGATGCTTTGTGCGGCAATATTACTCTTCCTACAAGCTCACCCTTGGGTTCCTTTGATATCGCCCCAAATATAATAACCATGTACAAATGTAATAGCTCGCTCAATTTCAACGTTTCAAAGCAATTCTTGAACTATACTGGTTGTGCTAAGAGTAATCATGAGACCATCTTCTTCCGATCCCAAGATCAAGATCATCCTCCACCTTCTTTCATAAAGGCATATGCCGACTAACCAGCACCAGTGGATTTTATTGTTCCAAATTCAAAGGTATTTATGCATAACAAGTAATGACATGTGAATTTTACTCATTCGTTTTTAGAAAGCACGTTTGTATATATATGCCTGTTAACCACTATCAAATTTGCTCTGCATAGTTTGTGTGTGTGTGAATCTAATCAAGTCAGATATTAATTAGTCCATGAAATATCTGCTTCTCTTCATGGTGGCAAAAGATGAAGCTGAGATAAAAGATCAAAAGAAAAGACGGGCTTGGAGGCTGGGATTGCATATAGGTAATTTTACTTCATTTTTACTGTACTCACATTATGAGATTCCAAAGAAACAATCAAGATTGCCTTTGAGTTAAAAATTTAAGTAAAAAATTTTAAGAGTTGACGCTTGACCAGGTTTTGGGGTGGGACTAGGACTTCTGATATTAGCATTGGTACTCATCATCATCCGACTCTACAAACAGAAACAGGGTGCTCTGTCACATGTCAGACTCCGATCAACGAATCACTACCCAAACAATGAACCAGACCCAGACAATGGCAGACTCTTCTTTGGAGTCCCCATCTTCTCTTATAACGAACTTCAAGATGCAACCAGCAACTTTAACCCCTCCAACAAACTCGGAGACGGCGGCTTTGGCAGTGTTTACTATGGTCCCCTTCTCTGATCACTTGCTCTAATCCTGTGTTTTTATAGCAAAGTTCTCAACTTTAAAGGTTATTTCCTTTATTTACAGGGAAGCTTCAAGATGGGCGTTAAGTTGCAGTGAAACATCTATTCAACCACAACTACAAGAGAGTAGACAGTTCATGACAGAAGTTGAGATCCTCACTCGCCTGCGTCACAAAAACCTTGTCTCCCTCTACGGCTGCACTTCACGTCAGAGCCGTGAGCTCCTCCTTGTCTATGAATACATCCCAAACGGAACACTCGCCAGCCACCTCCGCGGCGGCTCTGCAAATCCTTCATTACTCACATGGCCTCTTCGAATCAAAATCGCCATAGAAACAGCAAGTGCTCTCTCTTACCTTCATGCCTCCGGCATCATCCACCGTGACGTCAAAACCAACAACATTCTCCTAGACAACAATTTTTGTGTCAAGGTTGCGGATTTCGGACTTTCTAGGTTGTTCCCGGACAATGTGTCGCATGTTTCTACGGCTCCACCAGGAACACCGGGTTATCTTGATCCAGAGTATTACTTTTGCTTTAGGCTGACCAATAAGAGTGATGTATATAGTTTTGGGGTTGTGCTTATGGAGCTGATATCTTCAATGCCGGCCGTTGATATGGGAAGGAATAGAGATGAGATTACCTTGGGAGGTCTTGCGGTGAGGAAGATTCAGAGGAATAAATTTGAGGAGCTGGTGGATCCATGTTTGGGGATAGAGAAGGATAGTGAGGTGAAGAAGAAAGTGGTTGCTTTGGGGGAATTGGCGTTTCGGTGTTTGCAGATAGAAAAGGAGATGAGGCCTTCCATTGATGAGGTTTTAGAGATTTTGAGGGAAATTGAGAGCGGGAAAGAAGGCGGCGGAGACAGAAAGGAATGGAGCGAAGCTACGGTGAAGAGTTCAATAAGCTATAATCGGGCAAAATTGTTTGAGTCATCGTCTTCACCAAATACTGTTACTGTAAAATGGAGCAGTGAACGTACTCCTAATCGCAGCGTCTAATGTTTAAGAAGTTGGTGGGCATGTGACTGTTGTCTATTCATATTTCATGCTCCTCTTGTGCTTTATATCAGAGAATTATTATGGGGGATTTTAATTTTAATTTTTTTCAAAGAACATCATATCTTGTTGAGCTTAAAGCGCACTGTTTTTTGTGTGTAAATTGAACAAGTGACTTGTTGAGCTTAAGTTGTGAAAGAGAGAAAGTGACTTGTGAAAATGAGTGAAAACCTTTACCCTTGGACACCACATCACTTTTCTTTTTTTTTTTTTTTTGCTCAAACATCACTTTTCTTTTTTAAAGTACTAATTCATACTGAAATTTTTTTGGGGTATTAAATGGTATTGAAAAAAATATTTAATGATCTTTAATGATATTTTAGAGTATTAACCAGTATTGAAAAATACTTCATGATTTTAAAAATTATTTTAGGATCTTGAAGAAATATTTTAAGGTATTGAATGATACTAAAAGATACTTCGTAATACTTGATTCGTACTAAAAAAATACTTTATAATCTTGAAAAATTATTTTAGGATCTTGAAAAATGAGAACAAAATTTTGAGTAGTATCCCTCCTGTCCTTTTTTTTTAACAACAACGTAAAACACATTGCCAGTTAAAATAAGTTGAAAAAAACATATATATATGAAAAAAAGGTAAGAAACATGTGAGAAAATATGGATTAACTAATAAGTGATTAAATAAAAGATAATTAGTCAAGCATTTTCCTTCCCTTGTAAATATAATTTTAGTGAGTATGAGGTAATTAATATAAAGATATGTAGTTAAGAATTTGAAAAATAAAAATAAAAACAGTTTAAATTTTCAGATACAAAAAGTACATTACTTATATTAAGTTCCAGATAAACAAAGTTATGGTTTATTTAATTGGAGGGACTAATGAATATCAATATCATTCATTTCCAAACCACCCTTTTATTTTATTTTTTAATTTTTTTACACATAAATTTTAGGAAAGGGTTGGGCCACCCACAATCCAAGGGCAGAGCGCTTGAGCCCATCACATGAGGCATACCTGGACATGCAGAGTACACATGCTCCACCTCTACCGGCTGCTTTCCACGCTTCCTAGATCCCTGTGACGCCTCCCCCAACGCCTGATCAACGTAGGATCGAACCCCTCCTTGAGATGAGGAAATCCAACCCGCTAGTTAAACCCAGGACGAGGGGTCGCCCTTTTATTATTGGCACGTCTATAATGCAACAAAAATTTCTAACGTGTATTTTTTTTTTTTTTGCACAAACGAGCTTTATCAAAAGTTGTAAACTTTTTCTTTTCGTTTCTTTTCTTTTTTCTTTTTAAAAAGTTGTGAAGTTGTAATGTATTCCGCGTCTCCAACACACTTTCTCAAATGTTGAGTCGTCTTCCCTCCCTCACTTTCTGCTAATTTATTAATTCCTCTGCTTCTTCACATTTCACATTTTTCATTTACAAAGGACTAAAGGAAGTAAATATAAATTTGTCAACGCCACTTCATATAGGTTTTGTCAAATCACTCTAAAATTACGTTGTTTTGCAAGTTAGGAGAATTAATGAAAATTGTTTTGATATTTTTTTAGTATTTATTATAGGGTGAAGGTGCAATTTTACCAACAAACAATTAGGGTAAGAAGATCTCGACACAATTAACTATTTATGGTATCTTATATACAAAAGAACAATTAAAAGAAGGAAAAACACAACACCGTTTACTTATGACGGACATTTACCTTGAATTCGAAACAGTAGCATCTTCTTCGTACGAACTTGTAATTTCTTTTCAGTACGCTCCTACGTTTCTCTCTCTTGACTTCCATTGATTTCTCAGTCTGACACCTCCTGTAATCCAAACACTTCCCCTGTTCTTACCTTCTTCTTCTCCAACCACTTGATCTTTAATTGGTCGGATATCTCCTTTTTCATGACTTCTTGCTGAAAAGGAGTCTTCATCTGACGCTTGGGCTTGCTCTGCCCTTCATTGGAATTTACAATTTTTTTGTTACTTCCATTATTGTCGTCATTGTAATCATCAGTGGCGTCCCTTTTCCGATTATTCTCGCCGTCTGAAGCAGACTCGGCCTCCATTGAAGAAAGCCGATCAAGATCGAAAGCTCCTCAAAGTTCCGTTCTTCTAACCCCGGAAGAAATCCAGAACGTTCAAGAAAAGGAACCAAAACCAGAAAATTAGGGCTACCGAAAAGAATCAATATTTTTCCCTTATCTATACCGTCTCATCTCTACCTTCCTCTCTCTAAACCCAAAATTCCGTAATAGTCAAGGATTGAAAAAGGCCACAAGATTATTATCCTGGGATGAAAAAAATTTAAAAATAACAAAATAAATAAGAAAAAGCATCAGCGTACAATGGGGATTGAAAAGAAAGAACAAGGATTGAAGAATAAAAGAACAAACCGAAAAACAATAATAATATTAATAACAATAATCGAAAAACAAAAATAACCCAACAACAACAGTTTCCCCTGACTCCTCCTACAAGTACAATTCCTCCACCACCTTTCATAATTCGTTTTTATTTTTCCTCCGTAAATACTAAATACTGGCTTTTTTCTTGTTTCTCTTTTTATTAACGGTGTGATGAATGTTCGTGATGTCAAACGAGAACTCATTAACGGAACAAGTTGGAGATCCATCGGAGCTTTTGTTGTTTCGTTGCAATAACTTTCTTCGCTTTGAGATTTGCGAGATTGAAAGAATCCATTTTTGGCTTTGCAGAGTCTGGGATAGATTAGAGAAATATTTGGTTAACAGAGAGAGAAAATCACAAGTTCGTACAAAGAAGATGCTATTGTTTCGACCCCAATCTTGCCAAAGGGAGACTATGGAACTGGATTCAACTTTGACCAAAAAAGAACAGGATTCAAGGTAAACGTCCGTTTCTTCATAAGTTAACGGTGTTGTGTTTTTTCCCTCTTTTAATTGTTCTTTTGTATATAAGATACTATAAATAGTTAATTGTGTTAGACGCTCTTACCCTAATTGTTTGTTGGTAAAATTGTAAATTCACCCTTTATTATATGAATTTTACTAAAATACCTTTCATTAAATCCCTAACTCCAAAACAACGTCGTTTTGGGAGTTGGGAATTAATGAAGGGTATTTTGGTATTTTTTTTTGTATTTATCATATGAATTTACCAAAACACTTTTCATTAATTCCACAACTCCAAAAATGACGTAGTTTTGTAGTGATTTGACAAAACCTTATGTCAAACGACACACACATATATATGAATTTTTCACATTTTTCATTTACATTTATTTTTAAAATAATTTAATTAGATTTTAAACTTTTTAAAAAAAATTAACTCTGTTTTATATTTAAGACTCTGAGTATTAGTTTTTACACATGTACTATTGATTATTCGGCAACAATATTGTGATACCTATTCATATGTTTGGTGCTATGGCAAAAAATTCATATCCTTGGTGCATTGTGAATAAAGTAATCTTATTTATTAGGGGATATTGTGCACTGTGAGCACAATTAGAGAAGGACTAAACATTTAAGAGAGTGTGTGAAATAAATTACTCCATTGGTTTTTCTAATATGTTTCCAAAACAAAAAAACCTTAAATCTCGTTAATTTACTTAATTCTATTTTAAAATTTAACGACTTTATAACTTTTTTATTTATTTGAAATACACTCTACCCTATAAAAAAATATATACAATAATATAAGGAGGTTAAAATTATAATATTATAAAAAATTTAATGAAGTGACTAATAATATAATTAAAAATTCTTCTCTCACCCTATCAGCAGAGGAGTATGGTGAGAGAAGGACACGTGTCTCATTAGAGTTCTTGGTCTTGGTCTTTGAGCCAAGTCTACTGCCGTGCCTCAGACCTTCCACTTGAGTCTTGTCGTGTGTTCCGGGAGAATGAATTGCAAACACTTGATTCCCCACTTGATCTATAGGAGTAAGGGTGTTTGAGAAGAAGAATGGTTCTACCTTTTTATTCGTTCGTCTTCTTCTTCTTCTTGTCCTTGTTGGCTGACCATATTGCTTGTTCTATCTTCTGATTCTGGTGGAGAGTGCCCACCTTCGTTTCACTGTGGGAATCTTGGCAACCTCTCGTTCCCTTTCACCACTCCACAACGCAATCACTGTGGAATGTTGCCCATTCATGGCTGTGAAGATGAACACCCCAACGCTAACAAAACTGTGTACTTTGGGAAAAAGCAGTTTCCAGTGAAGAGTATTATAGGGCACTTTCCCAACCTTGCAGTTATTGTTAGAGACGCAGATTTACAGAAGCGTTTGGAAAAAGATAACTGTGATGCTTTGTGCTGCAATATTACTCTTCCTATTACTCTTCCTACAAGCTCACCCTTGGGTTTCTTTTTTATCCTCCCAAATATACTAACCATGTACAAATGTGATAGCTCGCTCAATTACACGGTTTCAAAGCAATTCTTGAAGTATACAGGATGTGCTAAAAGTAATCATGAGACCATCTTCTTCCGATCCCAAGATCAAGATCATCCTCCACCTTCTTTAGCAACATGTTCAAGGGTTCAGCTTCCAGTCAATATGAGGGCTTTCTCTAGTGATCCATTCACATTCATTGCTTCTGACTTCACCTTTAACATCAAACTTTCTGATGACTGTTTTCGGTGTTCTGACAACAATAAAGGCATATGTCGCCTCAACAGCACCGGTGGATTTTATTGCTCCAAATTCACAGGTATTTTTGCATAACAAGTCGTAACATGTGAATTTTACTCATTCGTTTTTAGAAAGCACGTTTGTATATATATGCCTGTTAACCACTATCAAATTTGCTCTGCATATTTTGTGTGTGTGTGTAATCTAATTAACTCAGATACTAATTGGTCCATGTAATATCTGCTTCTCTTAATAGTGGCAAAAGATGAAGCTGAGATAAAATATCAAAAGAAAATACGGGCTTGGAGGCTGGGATTGAGTATAGGTAATTTTACTTCATTTTTACTGTACTCACATTATGAGATTCCAAAGAAGCAATCAAGATAGCCTGAGTTAAAGATATACGTAAAATCTTTTAAGAGTTGACGTTTGATCAGGTTTTCGGGTGGGGCTAGGACTTCTGATATTAGCATTGGTGCTCATCGTCCGATTCTACAAACAGAAACAGAGTGCTCTGTCACATGTCAGACTCCGATCAACGAATCACTACCCAAACAATGAACCAGTGATCACTTGCTCTAATCCTGTGTTTTTATAGCAAAGTTCTCAACTTTAAAGGTTATTTCCTTTATTTACAGGGAAGCTTCAAGATGGGCGTGAAGTTGCAGTGAAACATCTATTCAACCACAACTACAAGAGAGTAGAACAGTTCATGACAGAAGTTGAGATCCTCACTCGTCTGCGTCACAAAAACCTTGTCTCCCTCTACGGCTGCACTTCACGTCAGAGCCGTGAGCTCCTCCTTGTCTATGAATACATCCCAAACGGAACCCTCGTCAGCCACCTCCGCGGCGGCTCTGCAAATCCTTCATTACTCACATGGCCTCTTCGAATCAAAATCGCCATAGAAACAGCAAGTGCTCTCTCTTACCTTCATGCGTCCGGCATCATCCACCGTGACGTCAAAACCAACAACATTCTCCTAGACAACAATTTTTGTGTCAAGGTTGCGGATTTCGGACTTTCTAGGTTGTTCCCGGACAATGTGTCGCATGTTTCTACGGCTCCACCAGGAACACCGGGTTATCTTGATCCAGAGTATTACTTTTGCTTTAGGCTGACCAATAAGAGTGATGTATATAGTTTTGGGGTTGTGCTTATGGAGCTGATATCTTCAATGCCGGCCGTTGATATGGGAAGGAATAAAGATGAGATTACCTTGGGAGCTCTTGCGGTGAGGAAGATTCAGAGAAATAAATTTGAGGAGCTGGTGGATCCATGTTTGAGGATAGAGAAGGATAGTGAGGTGAAGAAGAAAGTGGTTGCTTTGGGGGAATTGGCGTTTCGGTGTTTGCAGATAGAAAAGGAGATGAGGCCACATTGATGAGGTTTTAGAGATTTTGAGGGAAATTGAGAGTGGGAAAGAAGAAGGCGGAGACAGAGAAGATAAAGAAGCTACGCGGTGAAAAGTTCAATAAACTATAATCAGGTAAAGTTATTCAAGTCATCGTCTTCACCAAGCACTGTTACTGTAAAATGGAGCAGTGAATGTCCTCCTAATGGCAGCGTTTAATGTTGGGAAATCCACCTGAAGGCCCAAATAATCAAAAATTGTCAAAAAAGACCTAAGAAAAATTACAGGTCAAAAAGACCCTAGGACATTTTCTCGATATTATTTCATTAACGTTAGTGGTTAACGTATACCGATATAATAGTTGTTAATCGTGATTTAATTTAGTTGTTAATGGATCGATTTAGTTTTAGTTGTTTACAGTACTAATTTAGTTGTTAGGATATTGTTGTTAATGTTTCATCGATTTAATTGTTAATGTTCTACTAACACAGTTGTTATCGCTTATGAAATAATACTGTAAAAGGCCCCTAATCTTTTTTGACATGCGACTTTTATGGGCATTTTTGACACCTTTTGCTCAATTGGGTCATGAGGGGATTTTCCCTTTAATGTTTAAGAAGGTGGTGGGCATTTGATTCTGGTATATTCATATTTCATACTCCTCATGCGCTTTATATCAGAGAATTATTATGGGAGATTTTTATATTTATTTTATTTTAAACAACATATCTTGTTGAGAGTATTTTTAAATTGTTTCTTTTATATTCTTATTAAAAAGAAGTAGACCCTTTTCTCCCTGTTGTAAAGTAATTTTTAGCAATCCAAAAAAAAAGTAAACTTTTATGTAGCTACATTTTAAAAAAATAGAATTAATAACTATTACTTTGAAAATTAATTATTTATTTCTTAAACAAGCGACTAGAGGGAATAATAAATATGAAATATGAAGACACTGCAGAATTTATGTATTTACACCACTTGTACATATTTGTTCTCGTATAAGAACATAGATGTCTCAGCCCAAAGGTCTAGTGTATTGATATTGGATCGGGTGACTTTCTAAGATATTTATAAGGCGGATACCAAAGAGATTTATCGCTCACTGTACACGAATAGACATTTAGTCAAAAGGGGTAGTGTGTATGCACAAGAACGCTGAATAGTAAATGAGAATAGAATGAATCTGCGTACCTTTTAGGTTTACCTCTTATTTATAGAGATTACCTTAGGGTTTGGACTAATGGGCCCTATACTCCTTACAACCTGTATTATGCCGCCACACTTGCAGTTATTATCCTTAATTAGGATATTCCTTGATTGTAGGGGTCAATTGGGATCTCCCTTATTACAGACGGATTTGATATTGACCGCCCTTGTTGGGCTACCCGTAAATGGGCCTAATGTAGGTCCATAATAGTTGCCCCCACTCGATAGTTTAGGTCTCCGGGTTGTCGGGGTGTGTTGATTATCTTACCGTAGTCGTAACCCAATTTGTCAAACTTTTGTCCAAGTGTCAACGAACCTCTGATTTATTCACATTATAGTAATTCGTCCCCGGATGTATAATCGAGTTACTTCACTTTGGACCCCGTTGTTTCATGACTGTTTGGATTTCTTGTGCATCAACATCCGTGATTCTCGGGTTCACACGCTTTAGTCTTGGGATTCCCCAATCCGGATTGTCATGAAGAGGAACCACTCAACTCATTTGTTCTTCATGTATTGATCAGTTTACTTGATTTAGGCCCCGCATGTCCTTGATCTCGTCGTTAGTAAACGCATGCTCGGGAAACTGGGATAGGATTTGAAAATTCATACATTCCCGAGAGGACTTCTGTTTCCTCTTCTTACATCATCATGGCCACTTGACAACTAGCCACTTTCGACTACCAAAAGTGAAAACGCCATACTTAGTCGTCTGCGGCATTTGGGCGTATTAAATTGCATACCGTGCGCATTAAATGCACACATCATTTCTCACACGTCTTCATCGCTTGGGTGAATTGCCTCTTTTGCCCTCAACTCTTCGTATTCGTACCTCATCTGCTACATTCATATTTTCATTTTCCCTCCATTCGCACCAATTCTCATATCATCGCTTTATCTTTTTCTTCCAAAACCTCTCGATTCTTTAGAAACCTACTATCTTGCGATCCTCCCTGTTTGCACATTTCGTGCTTCTCCTACCTTCATAGCACCAGTATTCTCATTATTTCTTCCTATTTCTTTTGCCTTTTCTTTTGTTCTTTGATTCGCCATTGCTTGTTCTTGCTTCTTCACATGTGTTTTCCGAGAAGTTGGTTTCGGGTAGACTTCATAGGGTTTTCTAGGTGATCGAGGCTTTGGGGTTTCTTGGCGTCCCTTTTTAGTACAAACACCCTTATAACCCCGATTCTTGGTATTTCATTTCCGGTGTCGTGCCCTAAATCTTTAGAGCATCGATTTGCTATATCTCCTTCTTCCCCTTTTTCTGAAAACATTTTCTTTGGGTGTGTCCTCTGTTGTCAATGGAGAAAAATAAAATAACCTTAAAAGAAAAGAGTTACGCCGAACTGTCCCTTCGGAGCTAGGTTTTGGTTTTGGGGTATTCTCCCTTCTAAAGAAGAGAAGCAAGCGACATTACTTGACGAAAACGTAGTGGAGGCGTTGCTATCCCAGTATCTCATACCCAAACACCTAGCATCAAGAGCGGGGTAAGAGCATGTCGATCCCGACATCACATACTTCCCATCAAGAAGGTATACTCAGATCTCAATTGAGATCCCATCCAGAGAGCGTCGTCGATCCGTGTGATGATTGTGCCTATTTAAGCTACGAACTCATCACATGTGGCCATTACTCCCTAGCCGAATCCACTTTAGCCTCTTCCCAACACAAGTTGACTTCCAAAACCATCACGGCTTCCGGTAGCCGAGTCATCCCGGTCTTTCAACTTTTCTTCGCCATGCCGTAGCTTCCTTAATTGAAGTATACCTTTCGTTTTCTTATTTTTATTTCTTTCTTCTAGGTATACGTGGCTTCGCCGTAATGAAATGCTCGAATTTTTACTAAGTTAAGAAAACTCGAGTCAGGATTTGAAAACTCGAGTTTTGATCATACAGAGAGCATTCTAGTTTTTCGCTGAACAAAGCAAACTCGAGTTACATATTGAAAACTCGAGTTTTGACAAGACAGAGAGCAACCAAGATTTTCAAAGATTCCATAACTCCAGTTTCCATGGGAAACTCGAGTTTAGATTTTTCAAAGAATTTCTTAAAAGTTTTTAAAGTTCATGAAAACTCGAGTTAAGGTTGAAAACTCGAGTTTTGCATCATGCGAATGTTGCTCAAATCCAACCTTGCGAAAACACGATTTCTCAATTGAACAAAGTTTTCAAGTTTTCTCAATAAAGAGAAAACTCGAGTTTTAGTTTTAAAACTCGAGTTTTGGTCTTACAGAGAAGTTTCCAAAATTTTCAAAGAATGAGAAAACTCGAGTTAATTTTTGGAAACTCGAGTTTTGGCCAGAGAGAGATATGCTAATTTCGAACATTTGAAAACTCAGCTGTGTTTTGGAAACTCCAGTTTTGAGATTTTGGACTAAAACTTGATTTTTCATTAAGAGTCCAAAACTCGAGTTAGTCACTTAATGACTCGAGTTTTGCACTATTCACTGGACTTGTCCAAAATGCCAAATCGCGATGTTTGTCTACGGAATGAGAAACTCGAGTTTCGATTGATAACTCGAGTTTCGGTCTTTCACTAAAAGAACACTGAAACATGAAAACTCGAGTTTGGATGAACTAACTCGAGTTTCCATCGCGAAATTTGAATTTTGAATGATGATTTTGCGAAACTCTTGTGTTCGATCTCAATACTTTCTATTATCATTCATACATATTCCTAGCTATGTTTAACCACTTTGTTAAGAGAGTCAACTCTGAACTTCTGCATAACTGGATTAAGTGAAGATTAGAAAGAGAAGAAAACAAAAAGCTCAACCTAAACCTTGTCTATTGAAGGCAACGGTTATATTGAAGTCTCAACGGATCTATAACGGTCATCTACTTCAAAACAATATAAAGAGCTGAAGATTTGAAGTTTGGGTAAGAGAAGACAGACATGCGAAACGCACACAAGAACTTAGTCTTTCATTGCTTTATTTTCATCGTATCTTTGATACATTGTGCTTCAAGTGTTTATCACTTATCTACTCGTAAGAGAGTTAATTTTCTCGTATATCATTCATTGTAAGAATCTCAAGTCTTGGGACTTGGAGATTGGGTAATCAGAGTACAACTTGTAAGGGGGAGTGTATCCTAGTGAGAGGATAACTCTTGAGTACAGAGTGTGTATCTGATTGTAAACAATTACAACTTGTAAGGGGGAGTGAGTCCTAGGGAGAGAGGATCATCCTGAGTTACGAGTGTGTAATTGTGTTCGAGTGATAGTGGAAAATCCCGTGAGAACTGGGACTGGACGTAGGTCAAAGAGTTAGGACCGAACCAAGATAAATCTTCGTGTCAAGCTATTCTTCTCTTACTACGTTCAGCTCTGCTTTTAAGTATTCAAAAACAGAGCAATTCTCCACTTTACCTTGGGGTCCATCTGTGTGGGTGATCGAAAAGAATTTGTTAAATCCCAATTCACCCCTCTTGGTGATTTCCTTCACTTTCGGGTTCCCTATTCCTTGAAGGGTTTGATGGACGAGTACGTGTGGGTTAACAATGAGGTGCTAAGTACTATGTCCAAGACGATTGCAGCAAAATTTTCCTGGCTCCCTGTCGGCGATATAGAAAATTTCACTTTCGTCTACCCCCAGGGATGACCCCGTTGCTCCGTAAGAAGGGGAAGCACCCGCCTTTTTCTTTTTCTACCGGGATTTGATTACCCAACTCGGTATTCGATTTCCATTTATCGAGTTTCGGATTGTGGTTCTAAATCACCTTCATCTCACTCCTACCCGCCTTCACCCTAACGAGTTGGGGTTTTTCCTTGGCTTTTGAGTGTACGTAAAGATTTGACTATACCTTGTACAGTTCCTCTTTTCTTTACCTTTTTGCCGTTCACAAGGCTCGAATCGATAAAGAGCCCACGAAAGGAAGGGTCGCATCTCCTCCAAGATGTTCGATAAGAAACTTTTATCGTTTACTCTTATTCCTTCAAAAAATTTAAAGTCGGCTACTTTAAAGTCGTTCTTGAGCACAGGAAAAATCGTGGTTCCTCAATTCCCCAACGACGCGAAGCGAGATTCCCTTTATATTGGACTTGTGACCACTACAACCTTCCTTTTTCCTCCTACCTCTTTACGGACACCGAGTAAAGTGACTCGGCCGACTCGGTGTCCTCCTTACTCGCACACGTCAAAAATATGGTCACACTAGCATGGCCTCATTGATCACACAGTCCCAAGCCGAGTTGGGTTCGACAAAGAGTACGACCTTTGTATTTGTATTTTTCATTCGTGTGTCTTTGTTTTCGGTTGTATAAATAACCAACCTTTGTCTTCTTCACCTGCAGCTCCGAGTATGGGGAGGCCTCGATTTCTCAACGTGTTGAAACACACCAAGACGGCTCCTAGCACTGGAACGACCAAGAAACGCTAAGCTCTTGAGCCCGGATAGACTACAATGGGACAAGCCCCGTGAAGGCCGGCCAAGAAATCCAAAAGTATTAAGCAAATCTCGGCAAAGAGATCCAAAAGTAGTAAGGAGATCTCGGCCCAGGGACAAAGACGCCTCGGCCTCGCTGCTACTCGGACCTCGCTCCACAAGTCATGCCGACTTCTCCTTCTCCAGTTTACGAGCCTCCTCCTCCTCCACCTCCCAACTTTTTGAAGGAATCCTTTGGGAAAAAGGGGTAACGATTGAGCTCGCCAATGCACTCCTAGCTCCGAAGCGCTTCAACCAACCAAACCGCGTGGATCGATGCCAAGTTGTAAGAACTGGTGGATATTGAAAAATTTTCCCGAAAGCCTTCACATTGATTTCGACCATGGCTTCATTGAAAAATAAGTACATCTAATCTATTGAAGCGCTAAAATAGGTCGAGCAAAGAGGGACGAAGCTCTTAGGCAGTAAAGGTAAAGCTCTTGAGGAAACGGACAAAGGTCAAGAAGAGCTATAAGTGGCCGGGCGAGAAAGGCAAGACACATGAGGAGCTTCGATGACCAAGATAGATCTTGCCAAGGCAAACTCGGATCGCCACAACAAACTTGAAGATTCTTCATCTTCGTGAGCAACATGAAAATGACCATCTATCGGTGAAACGTATTTAGGCCATGTATGGCAGATTGAAGTCTAGGCTGAAAGCAACCAAGGATGAGCTACACATTGCTAAGGTTGATGTCATTGAGTGTGCTAATGCCACGCTGGAGTCCTTTGACAACACCTTGGAGCAAATCCGGTTTTTGAACCCCGTCGAGTTGAACACCTCCGCATGCACTACTGGGCTTATGTTGAGGGTAGGAAATTGATCCTGCTCGGACAAGAAGAGGATAGAGGCGAAGAGGCCAGCATCCCTGACCACTGCGGGAAGAGAGGTTTGTCTAGAAACCGAGGTTCGACCGCAGTCTGAGGCTTAAGCGAAGGTTGGAATCTCTCATGATTGAAGAGCGGGATGCCGATTTCATTTGTAAATCTTTGTCTTGGATTCTTTAGCTCCCTTCTCCCTTGTGGCACATTTTCCCGTGGTATTAACTCTGGTTTATTCTTTATTGTTTGCCTTCGTTGTACTTAAACAAATCACAAATTAACGAGAGATTACTCATTTCTTGTCCAACCTGGATATAATTCCTAAATTTTGAAAGACTTGGCTATCACCCAAGGGGGGGGGTGAATTGGGTGTTTGATTAAAAACTTAGATCTTTAAGAAACTTTCTGCAACTTATTGAAAGTAGTTTGAATGACAATGATAAGTTATAAAGTGTGAAGCAATCATTCAAACATATATGCTGGAATGTAAGAGATAAGGGAAGAGAATATGCAAACTATGATTTATACTGGTTCGGCCCAATCCTTGACCTACGTCCAGTCCTCAAGCTCCACTTGAGATTTTCAATCCACTATCTTCTTTCAACTTGATTACACGTTCTGTACTTGAAGTAATCCTCTCGTTAGGATTTACTCCCCTTACAAACCGTAATCAATACACCGCTTGATTACACACTCGCACTCGAAGTAATCCTCTCACTAGGATTCACTCCCCTTACAAGCTGTAATCAACACAATGTGTTTCCCACTCAAGATCACCCAATCTTGAGTAACTCACAAATAGAAAGATAGAATGTTTACAATGAATCTTCTCTCTCAGAAGTGTATGGATAAACACCGAAGTACAATACAACTCATTTCACTCTCTATGATATGTAGACATTGAAAATCGAGAGTAAATGATAATCGATCGTAGTAATAGCATGTTGAAGATGTAAGCTTGTTTCTCTGCGTTTTAAATCTTCAATCTGTCTTCTATTTATAGACAATTGAATTCAATTCGTTTGAAGCTTTTGTCTGTTGAAGAATATTACCGTTATGAACGATAGAACAGTTTCATATCCATTCGATTTGAATCCATTCGAAATTCTAGTTTGTTGGGAACAATTCGACTTAAATATTTGAATGTTGTTTCTTCAAGAATGGATCCACGATATTCGGGTCCTTTAGTTGGCGGGAGCCTTGTTGTCGCCTTGAAGAATGGTTGAGTTTCTTTCAGTGTCATCGACTTGCTTACGTCCAGTTGAAGATAATTGTCCACCTTTCCAGCAAGTTTCCCATTTTTCTTTGTTTTTGAATGAATATTAGAATCATGCGTGACCCATGATGATTTCAAAATGATCCCAATATGTAATCGAACTTTAGATAATATCGAGAGATGCGAATCAGTGATTTCCTTTGTTGTCGAATAGCTAGATTCCTCTCTGACTGAGCTAAACTCGAGTTTGTAAGTTTTAGGCTCGAGTTTGGTTCTCTCCAAAACCATATTTTGCTCTCTGTCTCGTCTAAACTCGAGGGTGTAACTTATAGGCTCGAGTTTGCTTCACTTGATAGCAAACTTTCAACATCCTGAAAATACAGTCCAGTTTCGAGGGTTATATCTCCCTGTTCTGAACTCCGTTTTGGTTGGTTCAACTATCGATGGAAATCCCTTTGAGTCTACTTTCCAATTCCACTGATTTCATCTCCATTGGATATGCCTTTTGTGAGATACACTCAAAACATTGAAGACTGTCAACTTCATAAATTCATAGATCCTTCATATGAACTCCTTTTGGCTTTAATTTTATATCAAAGTGACTCATTGGGAGTCTAGTTTCATATGCCACTGGTTTCACCTTAATCGATCTCTGGTTTAGGAGATATCATCGAATTACCGGATGTCGCCCGAGTGAAATGCTGAACACGGTAGGCGAAATGTGAAGACGCCGTAAACTCGAGTTTGTCAACTTATAGGCTCGAGTTTGCCTTGTCCGAGACGCGAGTTGCTGAAGACAATACGGGCTCGAGTTTGTTAATGATGGGCTCGAGTTTGGAGTTTCAAACTTGAGGTTTGAGGATACAGCTCGAGTTTGTTCATACCGAGGAGCAAACCATTGTAGCGAAGTAGGGAACTCGAGGTTATAGAAATGAACTGGAGTTTGCTCATCCCGAACTGATTTCTTGATGGTTTTAACTCGAATTGATCCATTCCAGCCTTCCATATGATCTTGGAGACTTCTAGCATCAATATAAGAACTTGAATAAATATATTCCATTGCATTACAAGTTCTTATTCTTCAATTTCTTCTCTCCTTCTAGATTATCCCCCAAAATCATTTGATAACTTCTTGCTTCCTTGATATTATAATATTCTCATTATATTGTGCAAGAACTTCTTTCTTCAATCAACATTCTCCATTACAAAACTTTTGCATCTACATTAAATATAAGAATTAGTCAAAGTAGAAGATAAATGTAGTATGCAACCTTTTTGCTCTTTAGAATGACATCTATATAAGACATTATCAAAACTTAATCAAAACCAACAAATTTAACTTTGACACCTCAATGGGCTAATTTTATGAACTCGAACGTATGTTTCAAAGTTCTATTCAATGACTAGGCCGAGTAAAAATATTTACGCGAGTGCGCTTAGATATTCATCCGGTATTAAAACCGGTATTATATTTGTGAAGATTTTGATCAATCCGTCACATCACATTCCGCTTATTTGACTAGAATTTAATCAAGTAAGGGCAATCGTTACATGTTCAAATTCAGTTTGGTAACCAAAAAGTTAAGCATTTCAACTGATCAGTGGTCGCATGACAGTTCACCTCATTACCCTAGAATACAACTTTGAAGCATCACAAATGCGAATACACTTTGTTATACCTTCACTTTATGCGAAAATGGGCCCAATGATCCCGACTTCATTCGTTCGTTCATTTGTTGTTTATTTGAAACCGGGTTTAATTATCCTGGATTTATTTAACCATTGCTCCACGCTTTACTCGAAACCGGGTTTAATTACCTCGGATTCATTTATCCATTGCTCCATGCTTTAATTGAAACCGGGTTTAATTACCCCGGATTTATTTATCCATTCTTTGGCATAATTTGAACCAAATTGAAACAATCTTCAAGCTGGAGATTTCTTCATTTATTTAAAAATATACTTGAACTTGCCAACATAGTCGACTTCAAACAATTCCAACAAAGGAAAGTTGAACTTAAAACAATGCTCTAAGATAGACTCGGATTTAACTAAAATAGACTCGGTTTATCCTCAAATGGCTTAAAAACGGATCTCGAATTTAACGTAATAGACTCTCGGTTTATCCACATTCCATGTTCTTTTAATTTCTTTCTTCTCCGAGTCTCCAAGATGTACGCTCCTTTGCCGAGCTTTTCTCCCAACTCGGTAAGGGCCTTCCTAGTTTGCGGCGAGCTTTTGTCTCTAACATTTTTATTTCCCACGTGCTCTTCAAAGCACCAAGTCGGCTTTTTCAAATGACCGTGGTTTTACTTTGTTATTATACTTGGTGGCGATGAGTTGTTTGGTGGCCATATCCCGACGGTGTTCCGTGACTCAAACTTCATCTATCAAGTCCAACTCGCCGCTAAGGCTTCATTATTCTTTTCTTCGTACTCTTGAAGAATCTTCATTCTTCTCCACGAAGGTTGACCTACCTCAACCGGGATTATAGCCTCACATCCATAGGTTAACCTAAATGGAGTTTCCCGGTTGACGTTTGAGTGCGTGGGTCCTGTAGCCCCACAAGACTTGGTACAACTATTCAACCCAACTGGACTTTGCCTCCTCCATTCACTTTTTAATCCATCAACAATGATTTTATTCGCCGTGCACACTCCGCCCATTTGATTGCGGAAGCTCCACCGAAGAAAAGTGATGCTTGATCCGGAATCCGGACATCATTTCTTAGAAACCCTTGTCGATAAACCGGGTTCTATTATCCGTCACCACCTCAACCAGATCCCAAATCGGGAGATAATGTTTCTTTCAAAGAACCTTGCACCCGAGCCGAGGTGATTGTCGTCACGGGTTCAACTTTTATCCACTTAGTGAAATAATCAACAGCCTACTATGAGTCATTGTAACTGTCTAGCATCGCTTTGAATAGTCCCAACAAATCCATGCCCCATTTGAAAAACGGCCACGGAGCCGAGATAGACTATAATTCCTGCGGGGAGACCATATTATCTTGGCGTGCTTCGACAACTATCACATTTTTGGACATGGTCCCTCGAACAAACTTTGTTGAATCATGGTTCCGTGATTACCCGAGCTTTTGTACTTGCCGGCTTGGACAAGATATCATCCCCTGGTGTTTTCTCCTCTAGGAATGTGGGCGACGGTTACTTCTTTAAAGTCGGCCATAACTTCTTTTACTTTGTTCAAGCATTTCACCAAGAAAGGACCTTTTGCGTGGTTCGTCCTTCGATTTGTGCCGCAACAAGCCGAGAGTCGGTTGAAACATGAACTTTCTTAGCTCCATTCTTTTTTGCTTTACCTAACTCGGCTAGAACCACTTCATATTCTCGCTTGATTATTTGATGTTGGGAAGTTTATTCAAAGGGAGTGCTCCATCGAGACTCCTTCGGGTTTTCGACGATGACTCGGCTTCGCTTCCTTTGATGTTTGATGAGCCATCAACAAAAAACTTTCATGTGTTAGCATCTCCGATCTTCCTTTAACCGATGAGGTTAACTCCATCACGAAATCCGCCAAGGCTTGAAATTTAATGGCATGCCTAGGAGCCATAGGTGATATCAAACTCGGATGCTCTATGGCCTAGCTGATCATTCTTCCAGCGAAATCTGATTTATGAATAGTTGCCGGATTGGTTGACTTGTTCTGACTACAATCTGGTGTCCTTGAAAATGAGGATGAAGTCACCTTATGGTGGTAAGTAGGGCAAATGCTATTTTCTCAAGCTTCTGATACTTCAACTCTGAGCCTTGTAGAGCCCAGCTTACGAAATAAACTGGCACTTGGCCATTTTCTATTTCATTGACAAAAATCGCACTTACCGCTTCTTCTCCCACAGATAGGTACAAAACCAAGACTTCTCCCGGGTCCAGCTTAGACAACACCGGCGGGGCAGGTAAACACAGCTTTATTTTTATGAATGTGGCTTTACATTTCAGGTTCCATCCTCCTTGTGCCTCGTTTTTAACTTGAAGAAAGCAAGAGCATTTTCTCGCCGACTTTGGCAAAAATCTGGTTAAAGCGACCAAGTGCTCACAATTGCTAAACTTCCTTCTTATTTTTGGGGGCCTTCATATCCAACACGGCTTTGCATTTATCCGGATTGGCTTCAATCCTCTATTTGTTAATAGAAATCCCAAGAACTTCCCATCCGGGACTCCAAAGTGCACTTGGCTGGATTCAAACGGATTCGATAAGCTCTCAACTTGTCAAACGTTTGTTGTAGATCTCGGACATGGCTTGTGGGGCTAGTCGACTTGACGATCACATCATCAATACACACTTCTATGTTCTTGCCGAGCTTCTTGAACACTCTATTCATCATCCTTTGATTTGCGGACCGGGTGTTCTTTAGCCCAAAGGTCATTACATCATAATAATAGTTAGCTTCTTCGGTGATGAAAGCCGTCTTCTCTTGGTCTTCTGAGTACATGGCTACTTGATTGTAGCCGAAATATGCATCCATGAAGGAGAGCAATTGAAAACCGGATGAGTTGTCAACTAGCCGATCAATACCGGGCATCGGATACGCGTCTTTAGGATACACTTTATTCGATCGGTGTAGTTCGTACAAACTCTTCACTTCCCACTCGGTTTCTTCACCATAACCACGTTGGATAACCAAGTGGTATACTGCACTTCTAGAATGAATCCGGCATCCAAGAATTCCTTCACATGTTCTTCCAAGGCCTTTCTCCTCTCTCGGGTCGAGTTTCCTTTTCTTCGCGCCATCAAACCGACCCCGGATGAATTTCCGCTTGTGAAATCAAAATTTAGGATCAATTCCGTGTATCTCGGACGACTTCTAGGCAAACACATCTTGGTTCTTCTTGTAAGCTCTTCCAACTCGGTTCAAACTTTAGGATCCAACCCTCTATCGACTTTTGTGACTTGCCTTGGCTCATTACCCAACGCAAGATTCTCCAACTCTCCATCCGGCTTTGGTCTCATGATCTCACCTTCTTTGACCGTCGCAAAGTAACATTGCTAGGATTCTTTCGATCTCCTCTAATAGTAACAAATTTTTCTTGTTGCACACCATCTTCAACTTCGATGCTTGGTAGACACCAACATATCCTAGTTGTGAATAGTCGGCCTTCCCAAAATTATGTTGTACGTGGATGGGTAGTCGGAAACGATGAACCTTAACCATTCGACTTGAAGATGATTCGCCGCAAGTGCCGGGAGGAGGCCATATCGATTCGTCTTCACTATCGTTCACAGCGTTGAATTCTAGGACGTCTTCAAGTTGCGGTGGTTCTTGATTCTACCTGCATCGGAGTTTCGTGCAACCGTCCCCGCAAAGGGATCCGATCACGCTTCGGTGGCAACCATCTATGGTCACGGGAATCAAAATTTATGGTTTCCCACGGTCGGCGCCAATGTTTTGTATAAGAACATATATGTCTACCCCAAAGGACTAGTGTATTGATATTGGATCAGGTGACTCTCCAAGATATCTATGAGGCAGATACCAAAGAGATTTATTGATCACCGTGCATGAATAGACGTTTAGCCAAAAGGGGATGGTTTGTGTGCACAATGACGACCGAAATAAATGAGAATAGAATGAATCCGCGTACCTTTTAGGTTTACCTCTTAATTATAGAGATTACTTTAGGGTTTGGACTAATGGGCCCTATGCGCCTTACAACCGGGTATTATGTTGCCACACTGCAGGTTATTATCCTTAATTAGGATATTCCTTGATTATAGCCTTGATTGTAGGGTCAGTTGGGATCTCCCCTTATTACAAGCGGATTCGATCTCGTTGCCCCTTGTTAGGCCATTTCGTAAATGAGTCTAATGTAGGTCCGTAACAATATTACCTTTTTCTAATGCTAACCATCCCTAATAAAGGAGATGACCACACACACCCATCTCACACATACCACGCCAAGATATTTATATGGTTATTGAATTATTATTTTTTATGGTTAAGTATAAATTTAAGTTAACTTGTGATTTTTATATCGAAATTTGTTATTTTTTTTTAAATGTGAACTTGGTATACTTTAAACTTCCAGGGCAAAATTGCTCCTAAAAAAACTTCTGAGGCAAAATTGCTCCATTTTGTTAACTTCCAGGGCAATTTTGCTCCAAAAATTACGCGCCGAGTGCTCTGAGCGAAAACTTCCGTGGCAATTAAGACCCTTATCCCTTTCCTAAATTGAACTTGTGATTTTCATATCAAAATTTATCATATTCTTTTTGGCTAATATGCCCATAATAGGCAATTTGGAACTATGCCTTTGTCAAGCGTAACTTGTCATTTTTTAATGTGAACTTGGTAATCCCATATTTCGTATGAGAATTCTTCCAATCCTGAATTCTCATTTTTCTCAAGTGGTTATTCCCTTAAGTGAACTTGCCATTTTCATATGGGAACTTGTCATTTTTAAATGTAAACTTGGTAAATCCATGTCTAGTGTGAGAATTCTTCCAAGCTTGTATTCTCATTTTCTCAAGTGATCATTTTGTTAGTTCTCAATTGGTTTTGATGATAACGGACAATTGTAAACACAGATGAAGTTTGTCTTTGTAAGTTGGAAAACTTACTGTCAAAGGCAAACTCGAGTTTCAGTTTGGAAACTCGAGTTTTGGCTTGACAGAGATGTTCAAATTTTTACAAAGAAAGGCAAACTCGAGTTAGGTTTTGCAAACTCGAGTTTTAGCCATACAGAGAGCATTCAAGTTTTTATTTGGACAAAGAAAACTCGAATCGATTTAGAAAACTCGAGTTTTGACAAGACAGAGAGCAACCAAGTTTTTTAAAGAAACCAAAACTTCAATTTCCATAAAAAACTCGAGTTTAGACTTTCTGAGAGTTCTCTAAGATTTTCAAAGTTCATGAAAACTCGAGTTCACCATAGAAAACTCGAGTTTCCATCACCTGAGAACAATGCTCATCTCTGACCTTGTAAAACTCTCGTGTTCGGATCGACCAAGCTTTTCAATGTTTTCTCATAAAGAGAAAACTCAAGTTTTGTTTTCAAAACTCGAGTTTTGGTCTTACGGAGAAGTTTCCAAAGTTTTCAAAGAATGAAAAACTCGAGTTTTGATCAGCAGAGAGCTCTGTCAATATTAATCATTTTGAAAACTCGAGTTTAGTATTGGAAACTCCGGTTTTGAGATTTTGGATTAAAGCATGATTTTTCATCAAGAGTCCAAAACTCGAGTTAGTCACTTAATGACTCGAGTTTTGCACTGTTCACCAAGAATGTCCAAAATGCCAAATCATGATGTTTTTCTCTCGAATGAGAAAACTCGAGTTTCGGTTTAAAACTCGAGTTTCAGTTTAAAACTCGAGTTTCGGTCTTTTGCTCAAAAAAACACTGAAGCATGAAAACTCGAGTTTGGATGAACTAACTCGACTTTCCATCGCGAAATTTGAATTTCGAACATAATGAATTTGCGAAACTTTTGTGTTTGATCTCTATACTCTATATCATCACTCATTACTATTCTTAACTATGTTTAATCGGTTTATTAGTGAGTTTCGGATGATTTAGACGGGATTAAATGGAGACTTAGCATAAAGCAAAAGCATGTCGGCACATTTAATGAAAAGTGCGAAAACTTGTATGCTTTTGGACAAACATTCTCCACACGTTTTGGAGAAGTTAATACTTTCCTTCTACATCCAACAAACCGCTCTTCCAACGGATTAATAGTCGAGAGTCAACTCGAATTTCGCAAAGTGGATTAACCAAAGAGTGGAGAGAAGAAGACCAAAACCTTCACTAATCATCCTCCAATGCTGGCAACGATCATATTGGGATTTATACAAAGTATCTTTTGATACATTTATTCTTCAGTGTTTATCATATCTACTCTTAGAGAGAGTTTATTGATTGTAAAATCATCTTATTGTAAAGTATCTCAAGTCAAGGGGACTTGGAGATTGGGTTATTGATTACAACTTGTAAGGGGGAGTAAGTTCTAGTGAGAGAATTACTCTTGAGTGCAGAGTGTGTAATCAAGCTTGATAGTGAGAAATCCCAGAGAGTCTGGGGACCTGACGTAGGTCAAGTTGTTGGACCGAACCAAGTATAAATCTTTGTGTCTCGCTTCTCTTCTCTATACTGTTTTACTCCTACTTCTTATCCCAAAAACGAGCATTCCGAAAAGATTTTGAGAATCCCAATTCACCCCCTCTTGGTGATTCAAGCTCCACTTTCACATTTCCTTAAGTAAACTTGTCATTTTCATAACGTAACTTATCATTTTCTAAAGTGGTCATTTCCTTAAGTAAACTTGTCATTTTTCTTAATGACAACCGTACAATAGGACAAAGTCTTGAACCAAATCCCTTTGTTGACGCCTTCCATCCTCCTCGATTACACAATAAGAAGTTCCAACCTAGTCTTGTCTCTCACTGTGAGCTTCCTCAACCATTCGCGATGAAAATTTTCAGCCACAATAACTGAGAGAAAAGTCGTTGGCAGTGTGTGCCAAGTGAGCCAAAAATCGCGTATTCTTCTCTATTATTTTAAAACTCATCCAGAGACATTTTTGTAATTTCATTTTAATTTGAAAAAGGATAGCTGAGAGACTCAACCTCTATAGCAATATGAATATTAGAATCACCTCAATGTAATTTAGCATTTGTAATGGTTTTTATGTTCAATTTTCCCTATTATTTATGCATTTTTTTATTACAAGTACATAATAATTATATTGTGAGTCTATGTTTTAGTTTATTATTTATGCTTTACATTAACTAATTTTGGTTTAGTTTTGGAAAATAGTTTATTGATTTTAGTTTACCATTTGTTGCAAATTCTCGTTTCCTTTCTCAAGTAAACCTGAATCAGGGATCCTAGTAAGCACCCCGTGAATACCACTATTGATGATAGTTAGAATATTTAATTTGCTAATATTTTATGATTTGAGTGATTTTTTTTTTTTTTTGAGATTTCTTATTTTATTTCTGTCTATATGAAAAAATATTGAAAATTGTCAGAGAATCCAAAGCCTACGGGGCAGTCTTGAGCCCACAAGTTTAAAGGTTAGGTTTCAATTTAAGGGATACTTCAGGATAAATGAACTTTTTAGCCACGGGCAAGCTTCAATCTGTCAATGCCTGTATTGCCACCTCTGCCGTGTGTCATTTTGGGGTAAAACTCAAGACCTCCTCCATTAGAGAGGAGGTGTGGGTGCCACTAAATCAAAATGTTCTTATGAAGTGTAGATGTTATTTATTAGCTCCTAAATTAAGTGTTTAGCTTTCAAAACGAGGTCAATTCTACATTTATGAGTATCATACTTTTGGCTAGCTATATGCATATATATATATAAACAAACAAACGCACTATTACTTAATCTTATATATACAGAGGTGTAATAAATAATGATTACAACTAACAAGCATAATATATATCGAGACAAAACTATTGCAAGAATATATAACGCAATAATTAATAGTTAAATAAGCACACTGTTATCTGCTGAGAGCCAGAATCTATAAAATTGTTTTTAAACACAAGTCTTGAAAAGGAAAAAAAGTTTGTATGGTTAGTTGTTATAAAAATCACATTTAAAATAAATAAAAAAACATAAAGAATTGTCTGGAATAATTGTTTTTAAAGTATCAACTTAGGTAATAAAAAGAAAAAGAATTGTTTGATTTACTTACATTATATAATTTGTTTAGTGATGATGACGGGCCGTCATTGGCCATGACATAGTAGTGGGCAGTGGCCATCTCAAATAGTGACGGGGAAGCAGTTGGCACCACCGCACCACTGATGTGGTGAAGAGGATAAACAAGAGGCCACTTCAAAGGGCAAGGGCCTATTTGGAATCAATTCTAAATCAGCTTTAAGTAAAAAAAAAAAAAAAAAAAAGCTCGAAAAACGGACCAATGAAAAAAAGCTTGATGTATCAGTGTTTGGATTTTCCGTTGCGTCGACTGGGCTTATTAAAAAGCTCAACGCTATTGGGCTTAATTTGTTTTTGCTCGAACGCTATTGGGCTTAATTGAACACTCTAAAGTGGAGTTTTTCTCCTGACACACCGAATAGTTCTCCATTCTAAGCATCCATCTAACTTGGAGTTTGTCATGGCTCTTGTTATCGCTGGTAAAGATTCTGCTGGGGTCCCGTTATCATCTGAGGATGATGACTTGCTGAATAGGAGTTCAAAAAAATTAAAAATGGTGAAAGTTCTGGTAATCTGAGGAGTGGCCGAGCTTGCCTTCGCATGGGAAGAAAATATGGGGTGCGGGAACGTCTTTGCGGAAAAGCTCAAAGGCATTGGTGGCAAGGTGAACAAGAACGATGTGGCTGAGTATACTAACATGCTTTCGGATGATCCCATATCTGATTCGAATCGGACAGAGAGGATAGCGAGCCATGTGTACCATTGTGGAAGATCCAAATCGCAACTTTCCAACCTTCAACTTTTCGATAAGATGAGGAAAAGGTTATACAAGGCATGGAATAGAGGCGTGATCGTGAAGCTTACGGGTCGGAATATTGGGTATAAGTCTTTCTTTGTCCATTCTCCGATCCTTTGTGGGCTAAGCGTGGGGTGATCGGTTTGATTAATATTGGTAACGGTTTCTTCGTAGTTAAGCTTACCAATAAAGAAGATTATTTCAACGCTTTAACAGGTGGTCCTTGGATCTTTGTTTGATCACTATCTAACGGTGCGTCCATAGGAGCCAATGTTCGACCTCGGCGTGCTACTATAGATAAAGTGGCGGTGCAGGTTCGTCTCCCTAGTGTGTTCTGGAATACTATGACAAAGAGGCTCTTGTATGGATAGGTGATAGGATAGGGAAACTATCAAGATTGATATCAATACTTCGGGCGGTTAAGAGGTCATTATGCTCGCATCGTGTGTTAGTTGATCTTAGTAAACAACTTATGTCGGCTTTACCCTTCACGGTGAGGAATACGTTCTAGAATATGAAGGTTTGCATGATCTTTGTACTTGTTGTGGGATTTATGGACACACGGTGGAGGGTTGTGCTGTTGGGAGGGAAATGAGGAAAACGAGAGGAATCCCTAGTGGTCATGGTGATCGGGAGAATAAAGGGGAGGATATTCGGTGCCGGTGACCAAGTCGATGTGGGTTTATGGAAAGTAGTACAGAAGCCTATCCAGGAAAAAACGACCGGAGAAAAGTAACCTTGCCGTTGCCGATCAAGTTCAAAAAAGTGGCTCGCGGTTTGATGTGTTGGCGGGTGGGGAAGAAGGAGACAAGGGAGTCAACACGGAGGCAAATGAGGCGGCTTAAAGAATACGGGGATCGGTGTCGGTAGGCGGGAGTGACGTGCGGGCTCTTTCTATTGTGGTGCGTAAAGGGAAGGAGAAAAAGGGAGCTTCTCGAATAAATACCTTAAAAACAAGAGCTTTCCTAGTGAAATAGCGGCGGGAACCGATGAGTAGGCGGGAGCGAGAGGATAGTCAAGAGAACAAGGGACACTTTGCACGAAAGGGGAGGCAGGAAAGGTGGAGCGAGTGTATCATCGGAGAATTTGAATAAGGAAGGCGACAAAATGGAGATTCTGACAGATCATGATTTGGTCAAAGGTGATGGATTGGAGGGAGAGAAAATGGGCCCGGATATATTCATGGATGTGTCTCAAGACATAGACTCGGCTGGGCCCGATTATCGGTCCTCGGGGCAAGTTTTGGGCCGTGAGGATTTATTGGATCCGGATGGGGATGTGGTGGATGAAACCCCATTGGAGAATTATGAGGTGGATAATGGAGTGCGAAGCCCATCGATTTTAATCCACTGGTGGATTGGGTTTTAATTTTTATCTTCTTGTTTTAATGGTTAATATAACTTATTGGAATGTGCGTGGGGCTGCGGAAAGAACTTGGTCCAAAATCACGAAGCTTGTGTGTAGTGACTTCCCTGTTTGTTGGTGCTTTAGAAACTAAGTGCTCTGATGCAACTCGTTTTAGGTGTCTTCAAGCAATGGGTTTTGATGGGCAAGCTTTTGTCTTAGAGTGTGGGTCGGTCGGGCGGGATAGTCATTGCTTGGCGGTCGATCGGATTGACGTGGTGGTGTGTGGGCTTAATCGTCAATTTATTCATCTCCATTGTCGGTGTCTTTGGTTGGCGGCCTTTTTAATCAACGTGGTTTATTCGATTCCCTATGTAGTTCATAAACAAAAGCTCTGGAATGATTTAGAGAATTTTCCTCTTCTATTGGTATCCCATGGGTTGTCATGGGCGATTTTAACGATATAGGTGCGGTTTCGGAAAAATGCGGTGGTGGTGGTAGTTACGAATCCGAGTTCGTAGATTTCTTGATAGTCTTCGGCGTTGTAAGGCTGTCGGATCTTGGATATTGTGGCTCTAAATTCACTTGGAGGGCCGGTTAGCTTGGGAGGACGACGCTTATTTGAGAGGCTGAGACAGTACATTGCAAATGATGCTTTTACGGCTTCCTTTTCTTCTGTGTGCTCAAGGTACTTTCTAGAACCAAATTCTCTGATCACAACCCCATTTGTCTTAAGTGGGAGAATGAAATTCCTAGTAGTAAAGATAGGCCATTTCGTTTTGAGTCAATGTGGCTCAAACATGATGCATACAATGATTTCTGGAAGGAGCTTGGGAGGCAAGGGGAGATCTTAATGAATCATTGGGGTTCTTTGAAGTCCTCGTTGGGAGATTGGAATAGGAATGTTTTTGGCTACGTTGAACGCCAAAAATATATTATCATGAGGAGGCGGAAGGTATTCAAGGTTCTATGCTTACCCTCATTCCCAATTTACAGGGTTCTTTGGAGGTGAGTTACGGGATGAATTGGAGAGACTCTTGGATATTGAAGAAGTTAAATGGTTTCGAAATCTAGGGCGGATTGGATCTCTATGGGAGGCAGTAACACTAGGTACTACCATTTGAAGACTAAAATCCGAGGAAGGAGGAATAAGGTCACTATGCTTAAGAATGAGAATGGTGTTTGGGTGGAGGATGAAACGGAACTTAAAGCTATGGTTGTTAACCACTTTAAAGATCTCTTTTGCCGTCATTCGAGTACGTCGAGGTTGAGTACTAGTTCCAAGTTTCCTATAATTGGGCGAGGCATCTGTCTAACTTGGCTAGTGTACCATTGGATCTTGAAATCAAATCTGCTCTGTTTGCTATGGGTAGCTTTAAAGCTCAGTGTTGACGGTTTCCCTCCTATTTTCTATAAGGCCAAGCTGGAGAGTTGTAGGGCCAGCCTTGTGTGATTTTGTTAAACAAGTCTTCCAAGGTACTATTTCTATTGTTGATGCAAATAAAACTCTTATTTCGTTAATCCCTAAATCCGATAGTGCTGAATTGGTTAGTCATTTTAGGCCAATTTCTTTATGTACTGTGCATTATAAGTGTGTGTCAAGATTATTGCTCTTAGACTGAGAGGGATTATGGATAATTTGGTCTCTCCCTTTCAAACTAGCTTTATTAAAGGGAGGCATATCCAGGATAATATTGTTGTGGGTCAAGAACTTCTTCACATTATGAGTAAGAATAGAAGTCGGAAAGGTCTGATGGCTATGAAAATTGACCTTGAGAAAGCGTATGATAGAATTAGCTGGAGCTTCCTCAAGCAAGTTTTGGTTGAAATTGGGGTTGATAATGCTTTTGTGAATCTTATTATAGCCTGTGTGTCTTCGGTTTCTTACAATGTTTTGTGGAATGGTTCGCGGTGAGTATTTTCGCCATGTAGGGGTTTGAGACAAGGAGATCCTATTTCTCCTCTGCTTGTTTGTCCTTTGTATGGATAAGCTTTCTCACCTTATTTGTGATGCAGTTTCTAATGGTAGTTGGAAGCCAATTTATGTTGCTAGGGGAGGCCCTGGTGTGTCTCATCTTATGTTTGCAGATGATCTCCTCTTATTTGGAGTGGCGACGGAAGCCCAAACAATGTGCATGATGAGCTGTTTACAAGATTTTATGTTAGCATCTGGGGGTCGTGTTAATAAGAATAAATCCTCTATTTTCTTCTCTCCTAAGGTGCCCATGCATATTCGGGAAGGTATAAAGGCTATCTCTCAGATGCAAGTCTCTTGTGAGATTGGGAGATATCTTGGTTTTCCCCTACTCGGAGCAGGAAGAGGAAAGAAGATTTTCGAGTATGTGATTGATCGCATCAAAGCCAAACTTAGTGTTTGGAAGGCTAATAGTCTTTCGCTATTTGGGAGGATCACTCTTGCCAAGTCGGTGCTAAGTACGATTCCGTTGTATCCTATGCAGGTAGCTCGTTTACCGGGCAATGTATGTCTTGAAATTGAAAGATTACAAATATGTTTTATTTGGGGCCATGGTGAGTCTTCTAGGGCTACCATCCTATTGCTTGGGATCGTATCACGAAGCCAAGTGACTATGGGGTCTTGGCCTCGGGAAATTGTCTTACGTCAACAAGGCTGTGGTGTAAAGCTAGCATGGAGTCTTATTTCGGTGCTAAAGGGCTTTGGGCTGATATCCTTGCTTGTAAATATATGTGGAGGGAGGAAGAAGAGCTTCTGAACTATAGACCTGGTGATTCTAGACTTTGGAAGTTTATTTGCTCCCAAAAGGAGGTTGTGGATCAAGGAACCAGATGGCAGATCCGGGGTGGCTCGGAGGTTAATTTCTTCTTCGACCCTGATGTGATGGCATGGGGGCCCTCGGCAGATGGGAAGTTTTCTTTGAAAAGCGCCTATTACTTGATTGAGCCGAATCCGGATTCTCTTAGGGACAATATTTATAAGGTTATATGGAAGTGGAAGGGGGTTGAAAGGATAAAAGTATTTATGTGGAGAGTGTCTCTTAATAAATTGCCTACGAATCTTTGGAGGAGTAGGTGGTCACAAGCCTCGCCATTATGTGGAACTTGTAATTGTGAGGTTGAGGACATCATTCATATCTTGAGGATTGCCAATTTGCAAAAGCTATGTGGATTGACTTAATTCATAGTAGGTACGTGTCTCGAATTCTTTTCCCTTAACATGCGTGATTGGTTGTTGTTGAATCTAAAAAACCTCGGGAAAGAGATGCGGTATACCTTGGAATTTGTTATTTGGGGTCGCTATCTGGAAACTTTGGGAGTGGAGGAATCTAGTTGTTTTTGATAGTTCTTTCACTAAGCCGGCTAATCCTCACTTGTTATTCGAGAACTTGGGATAGATATGTTGGAGGTTATGATCTTTTGGGCGACCTCGGGGTTCTCGTTTGATTCAATCTTTGTAGTTGGGAGAGACCTCCTGTGGGTGGTGGAAGTTAAACGTTGATGGTGCCATGGTTTTATCTTCTAATAGGGCGGGGTGTGGTGGTTTCTTTGCGTGATGAGTATGGGAAGTGGCATCTTGGTTTTGTGAAAGCTATAGGAGATTGTCGGGCCCATGTGGGTGAGGAATGGGCTATTTGGGAGGGCCTTCGGCTTGCCTATGACACAGGGCTTAAGCACGTCTTGATCGAGTCTGATGCTCAAGAGGTGCTGAAATTGATATTTGATTCTAATTGCCATCTAGTGAGCTTATCTGTCATTAGAATCAGAGAATTGATTAGTTTGGATTGGCAAGTTAAATGGCGGCTTGTGCCCCGTGATTCTAATAGGGTCACGGATGCTTTAGCCAAAATGGGAATTTCGAAGACGAGTGTTCTTAGAGAGTGTCCCTTCTATTTGAAAACTTGGGTTGACCAAGAGTGTTTGGGATTAATTTCCCCTTTGTGTAATTTCTCTTCTTTGTAATGTAGGCTCTGGCCTCTCTTTCATATCAAAAAAAAAGTTCTCCATTCTAATGGACCATATTGTGCAACGTGAAGAAACTTGGATGGGCAAAAGCACAAATAAGTCAAGCAATTGAAGTTGCATAATTATCTAACTATATATGTGTATGGTTCAATTCAAAGATTCATTGAGTTGCTTTATTTTTTTCTCAAAATTGGGTTGCTTTATGAGAAAAAGAATTTATGAATGTGTTTTAGTACATTTAAATTTCAAGTATTAGATCATTATATTTTTGACAAAAGTATTCTAAATTTTGAATGGAATTTAAGGGAAATCCCTAAACAATAACTTTATAAACAATTTTATCTATTAAATATATTTAATTAAGGAATTTATTGTTTATTAACTTTTTTTAATAATCATTTAACTTTTTTTTCAAATTAAAATTTTTATTATCTTAATATATATAACTAATATGCAACATTCAATATGATTCATGCATTTTTTAGTTATTTTTCATCTCAACTAACTTTTCAAATAATAATTCAAACACTCATCAGTTTAGAAAAAAGTCACTACGCAAAAGTCAAACGGGCAAAATCCAAATTATATTTACAACTGACTTTTTCTACTGGTTTTTACAAAAGTTAGATAACTTTTAAGCCACTTTGTTCTCATCGCTAACCCAAACAGGACCTATATCTTCACCACAAATGAATCATCTTCATAATAGAATCAAAGACAAACTTGTCGGCTAGCAATAGGAGAAATTAATGTATTATTTGTATGCATTTTATTTTATAAACAATTTTTCCATTAAATATATTTAATTAAGCACTTTATTGTTTATTAATTTTTTAATAATCGTTTAACTTTTTCAAATTGAAATTTTTATTATTTCAATATATACAACTAATATATATATATAGTATTCAATATGA
The DNA here is from genome assembly GCA_025563575.1 of Acacia pycnantha. Taxonomy (NCBI): domain Eukaryota; kingdom Viridiplantae; phylum Streptophyta; class Magnoliopsida; order Fabales; family Fabaceae; genus Acacia; species Acacia pycnantha. The sequence goes on from JAMWYP010000016.1 coordinate 3,299,988, forward strand.
TTCATGCCATTTTTCGGTCATTTTCCATCTCAAGTGACTTTTTAAATAATTATTCAAACACTCATTAGTTTAGAAAAAAAAACCACTTCTATAAAAGTCAAACAGGCAATCCAAACACAAATTACAACACGGCTTTTACAAAAATCGGATAACTTTTAAGCCAACCTCTACCGCCAAGCCAAACAAACAAAGAAAATGAGTTTCCTTGTTTTCCAAAGCAGAAAATAGAAAAATAGAAAAACATTTCAAGAAGTTGCTTTGGTTTTGTTTTTAGAAACAAGTTACTTTTTTTTTTCAAAACATCTATCTAAAACAAATAAGCAAAAGAGTTTGTTTTCCTCGTTTTAAAATAGGAAACAAACAGTCTAGTTACTCTCTTTCATCCTTTTTATAAGAGCCTAACATATAAATTACTTTGATCCTTTTTATAAGAGCCCGACAAGAGTTATCTAAACATTTAATGAGTTTTCCCCCATTTTTATCTCTCTTTAATTTTATGTATTGCATTAATTTAAATGTTAGTGATACTCATATTTACTTTATTTATCTCCCTTACTTGCCCCTCATAAATATTTGTATACTTGAAAAACAAAGTTTATTTGAAACATATTTATTATTTTTAACTAACTTTAACCGCTTTTAAACCGCATAATTCGGTTATTGAGCTCTTGTAAATAAGGCTGGTAGAGTATAAAACACCAAATATTAATTCTCACATGCTAATAAAAATAGTAGGACTAAATTCATCTTCAAATTCAAGCGATTTTGATATTATTTTTACTAATTATACTAAACTTTGTCATCATACTCACGCTTTCCCTTTACATAAGGTCTAATTTTTAAATGAGCTTGTCCATTTTTATAAGGCTCAATGTCCCATTTGAGTTGCTATGAATATTAATGTATTTTTCTCATTTTACGCTCAATTAATTTTATACATTTTAACATTCCATTAATTGAAATGTTGGCTAATTCCATTTATTCTTTATCATTCACTTTGTTCTTTCACATCTTCTTCATTATGTATTCTCTTTCATCATTTTCTCATTTTTAGTTTATTACCCTCTCACTCTCATACCCATTCATGAATAATTAAGGGTATTTTGGAAAAATTTACATTTCCACATACTTATATTGCTTTTAACTAATTTCTAAAACTCCGCCGTTTCGTTAAAAGGAGACCAAGGGAGCATTAATTATCAAATGAGAGTGTTATAATTTTGTCCCTATTAAAATAGAGAGCGAATAAAGAAGTAAAAAATACTCATTCATAAATGAGAATTAAATTGAAAAAACTTATCAATATAATTCATATTAATTGAGTTAACGAAATTTCTTTAGTGAGTAAAATTAAATAATTTGAACTTATAAATAGGATTTGGATGATATATTTAGTGCTTTTGAATAATGGTAGCTTATTTATTGGAGGATATTGCCAACTATGAGCACAATTATTGGGAGACTAAACATTTAAAGAGTGTGTGAAGCACATTACTCCTTTTACTTCTATTTATTACGGAAGGACTCTTTAAGAGTGTGGGTTACCCACGTTACTCCTTTTATATCTATTATTAAGCCACTTCCCCATATGTTTTAATTGAAATTAGAAGAAGATTATGCCTTAAAATTTATCAATTTTCTAATTTTTATTTACAATTAAGGTGTAAAAATACTTATGATCTTTTACTCAAAGTCGTCCAATATCATATACTTTTTGGAGATGCAAAATTACTTATAAACTTTTAAAATTGGAGAAAAATGTCCATATTGTTAAATCTCTATTATGTATTATGTTGACGGTTAGTTGGTGAGAATGCATACACAGAGCTAAAAGCTAATGTAGGCATCATGGTTTCTTAGCTGGCAGATAGTGGGGGAAAAGTTAGGAAAATCCGTATTAGGGCCCTTTTAGCCCAAAAAAGCCCAAAAAAGGCCTCAATACTCTGACATTTCCAGAAAAAGCCCCAGGGCCCTTTCTGGTATTATGTCAGAAAATGAAATTACATTGGTGCCCTTAGTGGTGAACTAACATTAAATTGAACAATTTTCTCTCATCTCCAAATCATTCCAAAACTTCTCAGACGGTCTCCGCCTCTGCACCTCCTTCCTCGTCGGTCTCCACCTCTACGCCACCGTGCTAGCCAGTCTGCGCCTCCGTCGTCATTTTTGCTGATTTTTTTCGCAGATATTGTACGAGGTACGAACTGTACTTCCCAATTCGGCAAACGCCACTCATAGGCACAAGAAATCGAGGATGACGGAGGAAGGGGCGAAGCTAAGCATTTATAGGGCTGCGATAATTGGTCCACCGATGGCCACACCAATAATTGGTCCTTCAATACCTCTCGCCTCAATCTCCATGCTGCTCACCTTGCTGGTACAATACTTTTTCTCTGGTGCTAATTTTATGGTTATCCCTGTTTTTTTTCATGAGTAATTTCTTTATGTTGATCTTGATGGCAATGTAACTTCGTCAGCCCTATTTAATACGCCTTTTGTGTTGTGTTTTCGCTGTTGGCTCCCTTTAATTTTTCATTTTTTGGGTTGATAATGATGATTCGGTAGGACAGAAGGGAGGTTGTTTCATTGTTGATTCCACCCGAAGAGGAAAGAGGTTTCCAGATAGCATGTCAAAAACAATACCCATCTGGACGTGTGTTTTGAATTGAGCGATCAGGGATTTTAGGAAGAAATTTCACGATAAAGATACTTCAACCAATGGGGTAAGTAGTTGTAGCTCTTGGAACAATTAAATTAATGCTTCTATTAATATGTTGTATTTCAAAAATATTGATCATATGCTATTTAGCTTACACTTATGACTTGTCTGGTGCAAAATTCTCTATTTTGCCTCCAAACTAAGCTATTTTTCCTTCTACCGAACACAATAAAAATACTATCCCTCATTCCATGTACCAAACGCATTCTTAATGCCTCACACTAGACTTGTTTGTGTTGAATAATAGTGACGCAAAGAGAGGTCTGAAAAAAAAAAATTCTCTGATGATTTCTATTGAACAAGTTACATGGGTAGATATCCAAGTAGGAGGGCGTGACCCTATGAGCTATCTAAGGAAGTAAATAAACAAAAAATATTTACAATGAATTAAAAGGAATACGTCGGATACAAGAATATCTTCTAATTAAGTACTATCTATTGTAACATATAGCATTTGCTCTCCTGCCATCTTGCTTGTTATCATGATCAAATAGTGCGTGGCTGCCTCCTATTGCTTGGAGCAATGTTCTTGGCAACGACAATGAAGAAAGTTGGGCAAGGGGTTTATCTCCTAATCTATTTTGGAATAATGTCTATGATATCCTTTTTATGAGTCTAAAGTGGAAGGAAAATTTGCTGTCATTATTTCATAGGAGGAACTTCTTCTTATCTGAGTTTTTTAGATGTCCAGACTTCAAAATATGATAGTGGCCAGAAATCAATGTTTTTTGATATCTAGCCTTTATTTACTCCTTCAAACTTTTTTTCTTATAATTTGCTAATCTGAATTTAGCTTCATTAACAGATAGTGGCCAGAAATCAATGTTTTATTATTTGTTTCTTCTTGTTGCTGCTCTCTTTATCAGGTTCATGATTTTTGTTAATTATGATCAAGGATAATTTTAAATGAATTTCATTTACAATTGTTGTAGGTATACGAGCAAGAAGGCTTTAGTATAAGAAGAAGCAACAACATGCCGAAATCTACTCTATGGATGAACCTCCATTGCGTCTCACACTCTTTTATTGTATATGTCTTTACAGAGAAATCCACACCCATATTATTTTTGGAGATGGTGTGTGATGTTGTTATTATGAATTTGTAGATGCATTTGGTGTTGTAAATGAACGTTGGATATTGTTGTCACAATTGTATCCAAGTGTCATTTATGTACACATTTTCATATTGTAAGACAACTGTAAATGACGTTGACAAATATATGTTAAGGGGCTATGATTTGGTTGTTAAAGGGCTGATATGGTTGTTAATGGGGGCTGATGTTGTTATTAATGGTTACTGATGTTATTGTTAATTGGGGCTGATGTGGTTGTTAGTGGGGGCTGATGATGTTGTCAGCGGGGGCTGATGTGGTTGTCAGGTTTTTCTGATATGGTTGTTAATTGGGGTTGCTATAGTTGTGCATTTTTTTCTGATATGGTTGTTTTTTTTTTTTTTTTTCTGATGTTGATATTAAAGGGGTGATGATGTTGTGAGTTTGGGTGATGATGTTGTCGCGGAGGCGATGATGTTTTCAGCGGGGCGATGATGTTGTCGGTGGGGGTGATGATGTTGTTAGTTTGATGGTGATATGGTTGTTACTTGGGGTGATGATGTTGTTAGTAGGGTGATGATGTTGTCGTCGGGTGATGATGTTGTTAGTGGGGTGATGATGTTGTTAGTTTGAAATGATATGGTTGTTACTTGGGGCTGATGATGTTGTCAGCGGGGCTGATGATGTTGTTAGTTTGGGCTGATATGGTTGTTACTTGGGGCTGATGATGTTATTAGTGGGGGCTGATGATGTTGTTAGTGGGGGGCTGATGATGTTGTCAGTGGGGGCTGATGTTGTTGTTAAAGAGGGTTGATGTTGTTGTCAGTTTTTCCTGATAATGTTGGTAAATGGGTACCTTATTATATCCCATTTTACAGCTTCTGGACACACAAACTAACAATGACAGAGATGAAGGAAACAATTGTCTTTGTCATTCATATTAAAATGTCATGTCACATACATCATAAAATTTACAAAACTTTGTCCTACATATGAACTCAAGTGTTCTGCACAATTGTTGTAATAAAACCTGTCATACAACCACTGAAATTTAGGTACACTTAAGCATATGTACATAAATACATATTTGTGGTCAATTACAATGTGTCCTAACAATATGCCCCCTAATGTCTCTTCCTCTACTTGTGGTAGTCCTAAATCAAAGACAACACTTTTTGGCGATGTTTGTTGTGAGGATGAGTGACCACCCACCACAAGAAGCCCACCTTCAAATCACAAATTTCGTTCATAGAGTAGATTTCGGCATGTTGTTGCTTCTTCTTATACTAAAGCCTTCTTGCTCGTGTACCTACAACAATTGTAAATGAAGTTCATTTAAAATTACCCTCAATGATTCAGCTATTGGGTGTTTACCACAGAGCAAAGCCTAGAGGCAATGAAAAACCAGCAGAAGTATTTTATTTTGTTTTATATATATATGTAGCAAACATACAATTATAATAATAAAGACTCCAACAAATAACATACTTTCCCAGCAATGTTTTCTTGACTTTGGAAAAGTGGGGCAGTGAGAGTTTGGCCACGCTCTTTTCTAAATGGAACCTTCAAATCGGGAAAAAAAATCACAAAATAACAAAGGAAAATCATATAAATGTGTAAATACACCATGTTGTCAACAAATCAATCTTCTTCTGAGTCAGTTCACAAGTACCTGTGAGAATAAATTACAGCCAATGGCAAGTGCAAAAAATCAGAGATTTTGCTGCGGAGCTGTGCCAAATTGATAAAAGTGACATACTTCCTGAACTCATAAATTAGGCTACAAAGCTTGTAATGAGATCTAACCTAAAACAACAAAACCATACCTAAATTCCTCCATACAACGCATTTGGACACTCTCAAGATCCAAAACAAAAGTTGAGTCTCAAACCACAATCAAAAGGATTGAATTTGTAATGACCATCCCTTCAAGTTACAAATAGATCAAAGAACACATGATGATCATCCATACGCTCAGAAAATGATTGCAAGATTCAGCCTACCAAGACCTACTAGGGCCAAAGGGGTTAGATACCCAATTTGGCCTACAACCAAGTACAAGCCATAATGCAATTACTTTATCACATATTCACATACACAATTTACAGTTAATCCAGACTCCAACACCCACAAAACATGACCATGAAACAAAATACCATCACAGACCACTATTTAATTACTCAAAAAAAAAAAAACACACACACACACATGCACATTTTATTTGGCAAGATATCAAGAATTCATGGTCACATACATTTAGAATAAAGGAAAAAAACACGAAAAATGAAGTTTGGTTAAACTTGCTCCTTGCTTTATTCACTTGAAGTGGAACTTCAATAATGTATTCACAAAAGCTCCACTGGTATCTCCATTCTGATGGCAGAAAACATAACCCAAAATATGCACAGATGTTCAAACTGATTGCAAAAAACATGATGGTTTCTACAACAAAAATAATAATTCTATCCTTCTAAAGAACAAAGAGATTTCATCATATTTCATAGAAGAACAAATACATAAGAAAAGACTAGAAGAATAAACACAAATAAACAAAAACCAGAGCGGAAGTTGCACAGGAACCAGGGTAAGCAATAAACTTGGATGAAAAAGAAAAATTAATCAGACTAAGCAATAAAGTTTTTGCAACTTTGGGTGAAAAATAATTAGATTTCTCTTCAATATTCTGACTTTAGGAGCAGGCGGTGGCAGAAAGATGGAGATTTTAGTTAGACACAAGACAAGAAGAATCAAATGAAGGCACAAGTTGAAGAACAAGAATGAAAGGGTTTTTAGTTACCTGGAATTTGGATGAAGGTGGAAAGATGGAGGAGCAGGCGATGGCCGTAGGAGCAGGCGGTGGCGGCGATGGCAATGCTGAAGAGGAACGAGGCGGCGACGATGCTGTAGAGGAGCCAAGTGGAGATTTGAGGAGGCAAAAAGGGTTTCAGATCAAGCTCTGATGCTTCCGACGAGGGGGTTCACGCGTGAAAGATTGTGGCAATTTCCTTTTTTTTCATTTATTAACAAACAAAAATGACGTTGGCTGAAGTTTGCGTCTGCACCTTCTGTCGTTGGCTACATCGTGCCTCCGCCATTGGTCGACGGCGATCACAGAGGTCTGACTCAGAGGAGTGATCAGCGGAGAGGAGGAAGCTGCTCTTCGGGCAATTTGACACAAAAAGAGGAAAGTGAAACTAACTGAGGTGAGGGTGTTTTTGTCTTTTCATTTAACATTCAAATGTCAAAAAGGGCCCTGGGGCCTCTTCTGGGAATGTCAGAGTTTTGGGGCCTTTTTTGGGTTTTTTTGGCTTAAAAGGGCCCTAGTACGGATTTTCCCAAAAAGTTACATGTCTTTAATTTTATTAATTTATTATTAAAAAATTCTACCCATATGTAAATGCCATTGGCGCGAGTCATCCCACTCACGCCACTGTCTGCAACCCCTCCCTCCTCCTCTCCTAGTGTCTCACTGCCGCACCTTGTCTCTTTCCTCTTTTCCACAAAGCTTACATTTTTAAAGAATTTCACCACTCGTGTCTTGGCTCTCGGCAAAGCTCGCGTGTCAAGATCTCAACATCCCACCGCACCTCGTCCCTTTCCTCTCTTTCACAAAGATCTACGTTTTCAAAGGAAACCTTGAAATCTGTTTTCAAAGGATTACAAATCGGGAAAGAGAAGGACTCTTCTTCATTAGAGTGATGGGATTGAGAGCGTCGCGAGAGAGCCTTTGAAGATTTTGACAATCTGCTTTCATTTTCAAAATGATTTTGACACCACGCTTCTCCATTTATTTTTTTCCTTTTTCTATTGTGGATATGGTTTGATTGTTGATTTATTCTTTATTCTTTATTTTTATTTTTTCTATTTTAAAATTTAACGACTTTATAACTTTATTTTTATTTAATATACACCCTACCTCATAAAAACAAAAGACTACACAATAGAAGAAGGTTAAAATTAATTAAAAAATCTTCACTCATCCCTTATATCACTCGATCCTATTTATAAGTCCTTTTGACCAAAACATTTGGTCCTATTTATATGTCATCTTTTAGGAAATAGATGAGATTATGACAATTTTATCCATATTAATTATACCAATGAAGATAGAGAGGGAAGAAAGATTTGAAAGATACCCAATTATAAATAAGGGTATAGTTGAAATTTTACTTCATAATCATTAAGTCAACTACCTCTCATTGGTATGTGTGTTTTTGTCAAAATAGACTTATAAATATGGGTGACGGCCAGTTGAGCCCGAGAGGTGACATTTTTTTTTTTTTTGGTAATAGATAGTTAGAATCTTTAATTTGCTAAAATTTTATGATTACAACGATTTTTTTTTTTAAAATTTTTGAGATTTCTTATTTCATTTCTGTCTATATGAAAAAATATTGAAAATTGTAAAAGTATCTAAAGCCTACGTGGCAGTCCTGAGTTCAAAGGTTAGGTTTCAACTTTTTGGGATACTTTTGGGACAAATGAACTTCTTAAGCACGGGCCTTTTAATTTTTCCTGTTTGGAAGTTATTGTTGGGGAATGATTTTTATCATTTATAAGGTAAAAAGCGCTTTTGGAAAAAATAGTATTTGGAGAATGATTTTGGAAAAAACGATAGTGTTTAGATGTTTTTATCAGAATAGCATTTGAAGGGTCAAATTTAAAAAAAAAAAAAAAAGACATTAACTTTTTGTATAATTAAAAAATAAATTTCTACCATTAGTAAATTATGTAACATGATAAAAATTAGATCAAACATATATGTATTAATAAATTGTATAGGAAAAAATATTTTCAACATACAAAAATATTTTGGTATAATTGAAAATAAAGGATAAGGTTGTATTTTAAATATTTTTAACATTAACTTTCATAATAAGGATACTGACTGATATTGAAAAAATAATTCTCATGATCTTAAAAATTTATTTTAGGATATTGAAAAAACAATATCTTTGATATTAATATATGTTATTTATTGAATAATTCAATGTTTGAATGCTAAAAAAATGAAACCTTCAACATATCAACATAGAAGAGTGATGTTTCATAAAAAATTTAACTTTTTTTTTTTTTTTGCTTGGAAATGATGCTTTCATTACTATAGAAAACAAACCACTACAACAGATACAAGATAACAAGAACTCCCAAACAACAACAAGACAACAACCTAAAGCGAAGCGCCAAACTAAAGCCACAGAAGCACACCGCAAACGGATGCAGGATAAAATGGGTCTCAAAACAAATAGCTAAAATGAAAACACGAGAAAACAAAGACAACACAAAAAGAAAGATATTAGCCAGCCACGGATCCACACTAGAGGCGGAAGAATCGACCTCAACAACATTAGCCTCCCGAGCATCCAAGGTTAGAAGAAGACAAAGAAGGTGATGGTTGCGAAACCCACTCGATCGGGCACACCTCTTTATAAGCACTCGTTGTAAGAAAGTCGGCTACTCTATTACCCTTCGAGGATAAAAGATAAAGAAAACCCAACCCCGTCGGAAAAAGGCCAATAATATCAAGAAGGATACCTCTACTCCTCCAGTCATGCAAATCGGGAGACAGTCAATAATAAAAAATTTAACTAAAACCTTTATAAATATAGTCTATTAATTCATGGTAGGGACAGTCAATAATTATCATTTCACAAAGGCGCTCCTCTCTCCTGTCGACACCTTCTCCCTCTTCTCTCTGCATCTCGGGCTCCCATCTTCAACATATCTCGCCGGCGGCTTGTGTTTCCATCACAAGCCGTCGGCGAGTCCCATTTTCATGCCGCAGACGAGTCGAGTTATAGTTTGGAGTCCATGTCTTTCATCCGCGGTCCTCTCACTTTAAGTTACATCTGTTATGGCCTTCTCTCATCCTTGTGGCGAGTCCTCTCCTCTCCTTCTCCGGATCGATCTTTGGAGGTGAGATTTATCTAGTTGTATTTCTTTTTTTGTGATTTTGGGTTTGTGGTGGTGTTCTTGTCTCGGAAATCAATAGATCTGTAAGATTTGTATTCAAATCCTTTTGGTTGGATATTTGTTTGAATGTTATTAGATCCGATTATTACTTGGTAACTCGGATCCGGGTTCTTGGGGAAGATTTAAAGAGGTGTTTTTGGTGTGTGGTCGAGGTCACTTGGATCTGCTTGATCGGAGAAGCGAAGTGTTCTTCGGGACATTAAGAGTCTTCCTTCTTCCGAGGTTGGGTTTTCCGTGTTCTTAACTCCAAGATGGGGTACTGTTTAGGTGATCTAATTGCGGCTATTGCTTATAAGAAGGTGTGTCTTTTGGAGTAGGTTTACAACCAACACTTTCTTGCTCGTCACTTTTAACCTTGGGTATTGAGGAGGCGATTTTATCCATAATTTTACTTATACTCTTATATTTTTAATGTATGGTGGTTGACTATTCTTGTATCTGGTTTATTTTGTTGTATTTGTTTTTGCTTTGTTTGTGTTTATTTCATGTATTGTATTGACTTTCAGTATTAACATATATATCCCTTGAGCAAAAATAATAATTATCATTTCACATAGTACATACATTTCACATAAGTAGAGTTTTCTGAGCCCAAAAAAAATGAAAAAAAAAAAAAGCAGAGTTGGTTCGTTACCCGAGGAAATAGAAATTAACATTCAAAAAGTATCCACCATCTTCACTTCTGCGTCTTTCTGCAGATTTAACCAGGGAAGAAAAAAAAGTCTTTCTGTGGACTCCCTATTTCGAATAAGAAAAGACAAAAATTACCTCCGTAAAAGGAATGCCCATAGAATAATCGCTGCCGACAGACTCAAAAATTTGAGTGAGAACAAATAACCAAAACCTACCTTTATATTTTGAATCGGAACCCAGATGCTTCTGATCTGCGTACCGAAGAAATGGGGGTAACAAAATATTGCAGAGAGGAACACAGCAACAGATAGCAGCAGGACGAAAATGCATCTGAGGCCAATGAATTTCCGAATTTTTGAACATCTGAAGCAATGCCGGTGAAGTGGATTACGGTCCATCGCCGGTTTGGTGAAATCGGTATAAGTTGGGAGAGAGAACAATGTTTAATGGATACAACGGAGGGTATTTTGGGTTTATGCAACTATGGTGGGTCCCACTTGCGTTTTCAACAAGTGAAAAGTGAAAAAAGTTAGATTCTGGAAAACTAGGTTTTGAACCTAAAACCTAGGTTTTGGTTGCGTTACAGAATAGTTTTTTTAAAAAAGGGGTGTTTGGTAAAGTTTAAACAAAACCTAGGTTTTGAGAACTGCCAAAAACAGGCTCAAAGTCAAGATGTGTATTGCCCACCGGGCAGTCTTGAGCAAAATAGTTAAAACTTAAAAGGTTTGATATGTATTGCTTTAAAAGTTTTTAAATTATAGCAACGTTGACCTAACCGTTATATATAACGGTTAAATTTATTATTAATTGACTAAATATATTAATATGACAGTGTGAACGACATTAAAGAAGAAGTCACAGATGGAGGAGGAGCTTGCGTTGATTAGAGAGTAATGAAGAAAAAGATTCAATATTCGGATTAGCAAGATTAATAAGAACAAAGCCACTTGGTACCCCTCGATGCCATACCCGAGAGACGTCGAGATAAATAGATACCTCTTTGATTTTCTCTTCATTGTGCAATATGGTTTCTTCTCTTTGATTTTCTTCAATCATTTAGATTGTGCGCATTTCTTTTTCTTTTTTAATAAAAATCCTTTTTGTATATCTAACTTGGGAAAAAATGAAATAGATGACATATAGAGTGACCGAGATAAGCATATCTAGCCAACTAATGGGTAAACTTAACTTGGAAATAGTTGAAGTGAAAGCTGCTATAATTTGGAAACTTCTGAGAACATAGCTCTTGAATAAATATTTCCATGGCAATTTTATAGCTAAACCCAAAACAAAAAATGGCGTGGATATCATGTGGACTACCATTTCAGTATATTTGGTCAACTAATTGTTAAACTTAATCTAGATAATGGATGGAGAGAAATTGTCACTATTTGAAAACTTCAGGGCGATGTTGCTTCAAACAAAATGTCCAAAAACAAAATTGAGATTTTTTTCAAGACCTCAATCCTTAATTATATGAAAGAACAAAATATGACAACTAGTCCTTCTGGTCTATATCATTAGAACATAATTATACAATGACGGTATATAAATGAATAAAGGTTTTAGTTAAAATTGGTTTTTTTCCCCGTGAGCTATCAAAATTATCCTAAATTAAAGCCACTGATTTGAAAAGTTTAGTTAATCAGTTTGCAATACTAAGTAGAAAAAATTAATGTTGTAAGCAAAACATGTTAAGTTATGAAACATGCTAAACATGATTATAATATGGATAAGAGGGAATACTATTTTAAAGCTTTAAAAGTCAATTATAGTCGGAGGATGAATATAATAACTACTTGAATTTAAAAAATCACCCTCACAAAAAATTATTTTAATTATATGAAATCACAACAAAAACTTACCATTTTATCATTCTTATGACTTAAAAAAAAATTGTAACGGTTCTAAAACTAGTCGTTAAACTTTCTCACTTACAATCCCTCATTCTTTTTTCCTCCACTTTGTTTAACTATGTACGCACACACACCTTTTTTTAACTGTTGGAAGAATGAATTAATAAGGTGGCTACTCACCGAGATCTGGGTTACCCACTAGTGTAAAAAGAGCTTTAAGACCGCCTCATTTAGGCCGGATTATAGAGAATCGAGTCTTAAAAGTATGACCGGTGGCGAGTTTCGTAAATATAAAGAACTTTTTGGACCGGATTATAAAGGATCCGATCTTAAAAATATGATCGGTGACACTTTCGTAAATATATAGAACACTTTTAAGACCAGATTATAAAAGATCCGGTCTTAAAAGTATGATCGGTGGCAATTTCGTAAATATATAGAACACTCTGAAAACCGGGCTATAAAATATCCGGTCTTAAAAGTATGACCGATGACAATTTCGTAAATATTGTGAGAAGACACTAATCGAGAGATGAGTCGAGAATGCGATGATTTATTCCTTCATTTAATTGAAATTATATACAAATGCTAATAAGTAAATAATCATCGACCTGGCGGTTTCTATAATCTATGGATTACAATCGGGAATATAATTACGAAATTTAAAAACCATGATTTGCTAACTTATTAACTCCTAAAATCTCTCTAATAACTTAATTAAGATGATTACAATCAGGAATTTAATTACGAAATTCAAAAAATCATGATCTGCTAACTTAATTCCTAAAATCTCTCTAACAACTTAATTAAGATAATTGCACAAGTCTTAAAAGTATGATCGGTGGCAATTTCGTAAATATATAGAACACTTTTAAGACCGGATTTAAAGGATCCGGTCTTAAAAATATACTTTTAAGACCGGTTTTTACAAACAACCGGTCTTAAAAGTGTTAAAAAAAAAGTTAAATTCGTTAAACTCGTTAAGTCTGTGAGCGTTCTTGTCTTCTTATGCTTCGAGGGTTTGCGATGACATCAACTCAATCCTCGGCAACGGCGCAAGCGTCTTGCTCGAGGATTACGGGCGACGGCGGCTCCTTCCTCTTCGATCTATGGCTCCTCCCACACCGCCTTCGCACAGATCCGGCTTAAAATCAAACCCAGATCTCTTCTTGCTTAAGTCTGTTTGCTCCTACCTTGACCGCTCCTGCTCAGATCTGGACTTTGATTTTGGTTGCTTGAAGCTTTGCCAGCATCGACAAGAGGATCCTGCTCAGATTTGATTGCTTTAAGCTTGTGATTTTTTTATAGATGCGGACTTCAATTTCACCTCGATTTTATATTGATTCAAATTCGATTTCCATGGTGAATGATTTCTATTTCTTGTTATGTTTTCTTATTTCTGGACTTTATATTCATCTTTTTTGTTTTTCTTGTTGGTGGTTCTTTCAATCTTCTCTTCTTTTTGTTTTTCTTGTTGGTGTTGCTTCCAATCTTCTCTTAGTTCTCGTCGGCGATGACGGAGGGACATTCAAAATGTTGTCAGATCTGGTGATTTGAGACCGGTTGTTTCATTTGAGTTTTTTTTTTTTTTAAAAAATTATTTTGAAACACTTTTAAGACCGGATGTTTAAAATGTCCGGTCTAAAAGAAACTCTTTAAGATCGGTTCGAGTCCGGTCTTAAAAGTGAGCCGGAATAAGACTCGACGCAAGTCGGTCTTACGATACCTCTTTTGTCCGGTCTTAAAAGCTTTTTTTCATAGGTGACCCTAAAATCTATATTTAATTAAGGGAAAATCCGTACTAGGGCCCTTTAAATTCAGATATCCCACTGTAGGCCCTAAGAATCGACATTTCCGAAGAGGTCCTAGGGCCACGATGGGGTTTAAGTTCAAACCGGAAATGACCATGTTGCCCCCTTTAATTTACTCATAACATCACATTTTTCATCCGACTCTCTCGACTCTCTCGTTTCTCTCGTCTTTGCTTCTACCTCGGACCTCGTCTCGCTTCTACCTCGGACCTCTTCTCTTCCAGGCGCTTCTCCTCCTCTCCTCACCGGTGACTTCTTAGCCCGTCGACGGTGAACGTGAGTTTCAGGGTTGAGGTAAGTTTTGTTCCATTTCCTATTCGGTTTTCCTCGTTTCACCGTGAGTTTCTATTCTCTTTCTCTGCATCTGCGGATGAATCGTTTTCTTGCCTTTCTCGCTTCGATTACACAACCGGGAGTTCGAAAGAAGGGTTTGTTTCTTTGGTAGATAGTGCTCAAATCTCTTGCCCTAAATTTTTCTCTGGGAGTTTGAAAGAAATTAGGGAAAATGCGTACTAGGGCGTGTCAATTTGCTGGGAATCAGTAACAATTTGCTTCCATTAGACATAATCTGTGATTTTTGAAAAAATGTTACTGATTTGACAACTATGTCGAGGTCATATCTTTGAATATTTTTTTTTAATTAACGTTTCCTTCTTCTACGTCCGTTGATTTAGGTGAATGTGCGAAGGATAAGGTTGCGTGTTCTTGTTATTCCTTAAAGGATTAGGAAGTTTAAACAAATGATTATTGAAGAGAAATTCATTGAATGATTTTATTCATCTTGTTTCATTTTGAAGCTTTTGACAAATGAGGCCAGTATAAATTATTAAAATGAATCACTTGTAATTTATGTTTTTTGTGGATTTGGAAGTATTGAAAATGTGAGGATTTTGAATAATATAAATTTCTACTAGTACTCGTTTGTCTAAACAATTTATTGATTCAAACAAAAACTGCTACTTAGCTCATTCATATACAGTCAATGAATTTAAACTTGAAAGGGGAGCAACCTACCCTGAAATGAGTATTTAATATGCTGCAAACTCTCTAATTTGACTGGAAAAGGCAAATTCCCCCTGTATTCTCAACTTTGATGATGAAATTGAAGTTTTTATGTTGTTCTATTCCCTTCCCCATTTCTTGATAGGTGTTTTGCATGCTACCACTACTTTTTAGTTTGCAATGCTGATATTAACGCTGTTTTGACCCCCTTGCACATGAATTTTCATATTGCAGTTTTTGAACACAACTATAACAATGAAACAATCTCAAAGGGACGTGAGGTTCTCTGGTTACAACTTGTTTACCGAAGAATTCTTCAAGCAACGTGAGCAAAAACAAAAGGCAAAGGGGAAGGGGAAGAAAGGTGTACGAGGTGACCAAAGAAAGCATAATGACTTGAGTCAACAAATGAGAGAAGCATGGAAAAGGTTGAGTTCAACCGAGAAAGGTGAATACACCAAGAGAGCTCAACAACAAAGAGGCCACGGTAAAGTGGATAAGTATATTGTGCCATTCCTAACGAGGTGCGCACTTTCCACTTTCACTAAAGTATGCCATAACTTAAAGGAGCGACCGGAGGCCATGGCAAGGCTGAAAGCAATTGGGTTTCATAGGTTAGTGGAAATTAATTGCCGAAAAATAAACCGCTCCTTATGTGCACAATATATGGCATGTTTTGACCCCCCAACAAAGCAAGTGTCCATTAGAGGGAAGACCCGAGTCATAGGGGCTGAACATGTGCATCAACTTATGGGTCTACCTTTTGGGGGTAAGGGCATAGAAGTTAAACTTTACGAGCGAGAACCCAACTTATAGGGACTTTAGGCATGCCTACAAGAATATAAAGTATAATACACTCGGTGACACTTTTCGGGAAAGTTAGATGAAAACTTTGAGTACCTTTTTGTGTTATTCACCCTAGGTACCCTGTTGGCTCCAAGTGCATCCATTTTGGTTAGTGACCGTATGTTGAAGGTTGTCACACTCACTAAGGATGCACTTGGTGAGTTTGATTGGTCCTCCTTCATTCTTGAAGAACTCAGCCAACAAATCCATAAGTTCAACAAAGACTCTCACAAGTCCAAGGCTACCAAGAGGACAACCGTTGGAGGATGTGTATACTTCCTCATGGTAAGTTGTGCTTAACTAAGTTTGTATGACAGATTTTATACATCAATGGCTGAGTGGTGTTATTATGGTTTGAAATGTTTTTTTTTTCAGCTCTTTTGTTTGCAAAATTTTGCTTTCGGTGACAAGGTAGCCTCTGAACACGAGTCGGCCATGGCTTTTTTATTTTGCAGGAAGTTCGCACCACATATTTCAGGCTTGTGTCCATGTTGGGACAAGAGATGCTGGCCCTTCAAGATAGATTAACAACCTCACCCAACAACCAGCCCTCAAGTAACGGGGAGTGTGAGGAAGATGATGACGAGAGAGATGAGGAAGATGATGACAAAGAGATAGATGAGGATGAAGATGATGAGAAAGAGATAGAGGATGAAGATGATGACAATGACAAAGAGAAAGATGATCAAGATGATGAGAAAGACAAAGAGGATGAAGATGATCATATTGTGGACATTGATGATGAGGACTCCCACCTTCACGACACACCTATTGTTCAACATGGTCTTCACGTGGAACCCACTGAAGAGTATGTTGTGGAAGAAGAAGTGGTCCAACCCCAACTACAAGAGGGAGAACGAAGCGATGGAAAAATTAGAAGATCCAAGAGGGTGATAACCCGTAGCAGTGTGTTAAAATCTCCTTGGATCGATCCAAACCGCAAGACGAAGGGAAAGAGGCGGTATGATGAGAAGGAGCAGTTGTATGAGTTGTGTACTACTAAATCTATCCCTAAAGATGAGGTGAGGAGTAAGTATATGTAACTTGTGCACATGAAATTCCGCATATTAAAAAAATGCATATAATGTCATGAATTAGTACAATTTGATAAATGTGGCTTTAGTTGTTGCTAGGTTTGTGTTATACAGTAATAATGTACTATCATTTTGTGCATATTCAGGTAATGACTATGATTGCCAAGACATTGGTTGCTGATCAACTGGATAATGGAGGGACAGTCACCCAACACATATTCAGTCCGCATTTCATGGAAAAATGATAGAGGATCCGATGAATTGGCCATTGGAAGCCAATAAAGCTGAGATCTTGCCGGACCGTATAGGATATAACATCGGGGACTGTCGTTTCATTTTTGGACCATCACTGAGGTGGGATCACTGGTTCTCGTTATGTTCTAGACACGACAACGATGACCTTCTACGCTCTAGATTCGTTAGTCGACTCATGGACATATTCACGCATACAGCGCCAAATGGAAGAAGAAATAAAGCTGGGAACCAAGATAAAAAATAAGCCAAAAAAACCTCATTCCTTTAAGGAAAAGGAAAGGATGGCTAGTCTTGTGGTAAGCTGATCTGAAATTCAATGTGTGTTAAAGTTAGAAAATGGTCAACATAATTATGATCTTTTTGTGTGAACTGTAATTTCAGCGAAAATGCTTCATGGACATACTCCGGACGGTAAAGCCACAATTGTTTGAGCACGAGGATAGAATTCCCAAGGGGGTGACATGGTCTAAAGTCCATGTCCAAACGGATGTGTAAGTGTCTATTAAGTTGTTCAACATCCATATATATAATGTCCATGTTAAATGAATTAGGTTGTTAACACCTTTGTAAATTTCTTTGTTTTCAGGGACTCATGTGGTGTTCATGTCGTTTCGTGGTTGCAAATGTGGGATGCCACTGAGCAAGAGGATGGATACACGATGCCTTTCTACTCCGGCATCGAGACAAAGTGTTGTCAATGATCGAGGGCTCCCACAAGCGAAAGATGAGAAGTTAGGAAGCAATCGTTTAATTTAGTTAGGCTGACTTGGTTTTAAGTGTGTATACATCTCATCGGTTGTATGACAGATTTTATTATAGCAATTGTGTAGAACACTTGAGTTGATATTGATAACAAAGTGTAGTAACTTTGACCATGTATGTGACATGACATTTTAATATGAATGACAGATTTTTGTTTCTTTCATTTCTGTCATTGTTAGTTTGTGCGTGCATATGCTAGAAAATGGTATATAATAAGGTACCCATTTACCAATATGATCAGGAAAAACTAACAACATCATCAGCCCCCTTTAACATCATGATCAGGCCCCAGTAACAACATGATCAGCCCCCTTTAACAACATCATCAGCCCCTTTGACAACATCATCAGACCCCTTTACCATCAACATCAGAAAAAAAAAATAAACAACCATATCAGAAAAAAATGCACAACTATATCAACACCAATTAACAACCATATCAGCAAAAACTGATAACCACATCAGACCCCACTGACAACATCATCAGCCCCCACTAACAACATCATCAGCACTCACCGACAACATCATCGAGCCCCACTAACAACATCGTCAGCCCAGACTAACAACATCATCAGCCCCCTTTACCATCAACATCAGAAAAAAAAATAAACAACCATATCAGAAAAAAATGCACAACTATATCAACACCAATTAACAACCATATCAACAAAAACTGATAACCACATCAGACCCCACTGACAACATCATCAGCCCCCACTAACAACATCATCACTGACAACATCATCATCCCCCGCTGACAACATCATCAGGCCCCACTAACAACATGATCAGCCCAAACTAACAACATCATCAGCCCAAACTAACAACATCATCAGCACAAACTAACAACATCATCAGGCCCGACTGACAACATCATCAGCAACAATTAACAAGAACATCAGCCACCTTTAACAACATGATCAGCCCTTTAACAACCAAATCATATACCCTTAACATATATTTTTCAACGTCATTTACAATATGAAAATGTGTACATAAATGACACTTGGATACAATTGTGACAACAATATCCAACGTTCATTTACAACACCAAATGCATCTACAAATTCATAATAACAACATCACACACCTTCTCCAAAAATAATATGGGTGTGGATTTCTCTATAAAAACATATACAACGAAAGAGTGTGAGAGGCAATGCACAAAAAGAAGCCGCCAAGACACCATGAATGATCAACTTGGATTTGGATTCTTGCAAGTCTGATTGAGTGTCCCGCCTCACGGCATCTACCACAACGATAAACCAACTTGTCTTGAACCGAGATTCCCGCCTTTTTTTGGCGGTCTACGAGCGGCCTTGTAGTAATTGGAGGCTCCAAAAAGTCTCGGTTAGCATGTGTGTGACCAGTAGGCTTCTCAACACATGGACAATCATGTGTTGCAACCGCCGCATGCTATGTGCATATATTTTCTCTTGTGTTGAAAGTGTGAAGCAATCATCTACAAATGCGTACACACTACCATTAAGTAACTTAATTGCTGCACATGCATGTGGGCAAGGTAGTCCACTCATTTGCCATGCTAAACAAGAGCATTCTTTGCAACCAAATCAACAACAACATAACTTGAGGCATCGCCGCGTCTAGTTTCAACCACACACTGGTTCTCCCCATAATGTTGAGCATGCATATTTTCGGCAAAGTTCACATGTTGCAACAATTTTTTTTCTATGTTAGGTCCTACACCATTTTTCCAATTCACCAAAGACATCTTGCTTGCAAGCAACTTCGCAGCCAACTTCTCCCTATGCTCATTTATTAACATTGACACGGTGTGTTTCCGCTCTTTCACAATCCATGCATTAAAAGATTCAGCAATATTAGTGGTTATGTTATCCCACCTTTGAAAGGAAACTTGCTTAGAGCCCATCGATCAACATCCCCATGAGTCTCAACCCATTGTGCCAATGGCGGATTGAACATTTTTAATTTTCCCATCGCAACGGTGAATTCTTGCACTTGCCTTGCGTACGCAATTCCATCCGGGAGGTGCAATGCAATATCCTTGCTATTCCCGGTGACGTGGCATCCCTTTTATGATTTTGAGGAACTGTGCACTATAATTTTCCTTAACATGCCTGTAACAAAATGTATGTCTCTCGGTGCCAAATATATCATTTACAACACCAATAATTGAATTATTCCGATCAGACACAATTGTTATCATCATTGATCCTGTAATCTGTTTTACATTATTTAGAAACCAAGCCCAATCATCATAGGTCTCACCACTAACAATGCCATATGCTAACTGAAACATTTGGTTGTCTGCATCATACGCACAAGCTGACACCATTGTTCCCAAATAAGGGCCACTCAGATGACATCCGTCTATGTAAAGTATAGGCCGACAAGCATCTACAAAACCTTTGATAGAGCAACCATATGCAATAAAGAGCCTCTGAAATATGTTATCTGGTGACCCTTCCCATTTTGCTACGTGTCCGGATCACTCTCTATGAGCTCGCCACACATCCAAGGAATAACCTTGTAAGAGTCCCGTACTCGTCCGTGTAATTGTTTCACCGCTCTTTCTTTCGCCCTATATGCTTGCTTGTAATTCAGCCGTACCTCATACTCGCTATACAAGTCAGTTCGAATTTCATTCGGTGTCTTGTCAATATTACATCTCACACCATCAATTACAAGCGATGATGTCAAAGTATCTTGACGTTCTCCGGCTGAATATGCACCCATGTACCAGGGACAACCATCGACCTTGCACTTCACTATTATTTTCTTTGGCTTGTTCTTCAGAAATTTGTACGAAAACTTGTGTGCAATGCTGTATTTATACAACGTTTCACGGAGGGTCACAGCATTCGCAAAAATCTGACCTTCTCCCAATATCAAATCCTTCCATTTCGAATGATTCATTGTAGGCATGCTTGATGGTACACTTTGCGAAGAACACGGCAATGATAGCAAGTCTTGAGTTTCAGTGAACATTTCAGGGGGAGACATAGACGACACAGCTGCACCTCCAAATACTTCATCCCTCCTGCGACAAACAACAATTATTAGTGCAAGTAATGAGAACCAAGTAATGACAATTTATATAGGAACAAATTACATTTCTTAACACAACAACACTTACACTTCTTGTTCTTGGGGTTGAACATTAATTCGTTGTGGTCTATTGTCATTATTCCCATTTTCTTCAACGTACACATGACAATATGATTCATTATACCTAATTAAATGATCAACCCCTTCATCATCTACAATATCAATAAATGTAGAAGTATCCAAGCTAAGTTTGCACTTCACGCAAATTTCAGTATTTTCTTCCCCAATTACAGACGCTATGAAAGTTAGCAACTCCTTGTATGTTGTTCCTTCCTTGATGTTTCTTGTTCTTACCATTCCACCAATATACACACTTTCTTGTCCTCCCCCATATATAATGTTACCTCCCACATGGATGAAACATAATAGGTTCTTCCCGGAAGTACTAGCCATCCTTAATTATGATCGCAACATAAAGTTCGTATTAACAACTTGATCACCATAATAACAACTAAAGCGTAGGTATTAACAACAATATCATTTCAACGTTTTCAAATTCATTCATTCCCCTAACAAACAGACCTCCCTTTGTTTCCATGCCTAAAAAAGAGCAACCTACGACGTTTTAACATTCACTCGTTTTAACAACTATATCAGTCATTTTAACAACTATATCAGTCATATTAACAACTAAAACAGTGTGTATTAACAACTATCTCATTTCAGCGTTTTTGAACTAAATGTAGCTTCATCCCATTAACTCATTACACATTTCCCTCTGTTTTCATGCCAAAAACAGAACAACATATTTTTCCACCCCACCCACCAATGATTAAAGACCTACTAGAATGGTGATAATGATATCTTGAGCAAAATCTTAGTATTTCTTGCCTATTTCCTATCTCAAAATAACATAAATTTGCCCAAGCTCAAAGCTTTCACCGACCCAACCTTCTAACTGAAAAAAAAAACCCTTCAGAACAGCAAATTTATATCCCTGAGTTCGAAGCGGTGGATGATTCGAATATACACGTTCTATCCCTCGCTGAGTTGAGCAAATATAAAGGTTCAGGATTGTGACTTGCGTTCTCTCCCTGGCGTTCTGGTCGTCCGTGCGTTTCCTCTCTTCTTCTTCTTCGTGTGGCGCCAAAACGAAATATCTGATCGTGTTTGCTTAGAGTGTAGTTTAGGTGTTAATGACCAAACATTAGTATTGATAGGAGAGTGTGTGAAGCACATTATTCTGAGCGAGGGACGCGTTTCTCATTCATCTTCTTGGCCGGTCTTGGTCTTTCTTTAGCCAAGTCAACTGCCATGTCACAGAGTTCGACCAAACCTTCAAGCAAGTTACTGCTTGAAACAATCAATCATATATTGTCTCATCTCAAAGACTAAACATGTTCTCTACGAGTGAAGGGGGTTTCAGAAGAATGGTTCTACCTGTTGATTTGTTCGTCTTCTTGTTCTTCTTGTTCTTGTTGGCTGACCATGTTCTTGCTCTATCTTCTGCTTCTGGAGAGTGCCCACCTTTCTTTCACTGTGGGAATCTGGGCAAACTCTCGTTCCCTTACACCACTCCACAACGCAATCACTGTGGAATGTTGCCGATTCATGGCTGTGAAGATGAACACCCCAACGCTGCAAAAACTGTGCTGTTTGGAAAAAGATGTTACAAGTGACGCGAATTGGAGGAACTTTCAATACTCAAGTTTCCGTTAGAGACAAAGATTTAGAGAAGTGTTTGGATAAAGAAGACTGTGAAGCCTTGTGCTGCTATATTACTCTTCCTCCGACCTCCCCCTTGGGTTCTTTCCAAATCATTCAAGACACAATAACCTTTTACAAATGCAACATTAGCCTCAAAGTTAGCCCTCCAAAGCGATTCTTGAAGTATAGAGGGTGTGATAATAGTAATAATGTCACCATCTTCTTTCGAACGCAAGATCAAGATGATCCTCCATCTTCTTTAGCAGAATGTCCAAGGGTTCAGCTTCCAGTCAATATGCTGGCTTTCTCTCCTGATCCTTTCACATTCATAGCTTCTGAATTCTCCATTAACATTGTTGGCTTTGAAGAGGCGATTTACAATAGGTAATTTTGCTTCAGATTTACTCGTTTTCAGCTATCTGCTTTTTCGCACAAGGATCCGGTATAACTGTATAGGTTGTTATAAAGTTGTTATTTTTTTCATACTGTGAGTGAAAGATTTAAGTAAACATCTTTAAGAGTTGACGCTTTGTCAGGTTTTGGAGTGGGATTAGGAATTCTGTTACTAGCGATAGTTCTCTGCTTCGGACTCTACAAACAGAAACAGAGTACTCTGTCACATGTCAGACTTCGATCAAGGAATCATTATCCAAAAAATGATGCCGACCCAGACGGTGGAAGACTCTTCTTTGGAGTCCCAATCTTCTCCTACATGGAACTTCAAGACGCAACCAACAACTTTGACCCCTCCTACAAGCTCGGAGACGGCGGCTTCGGCTCCGTTTACTATGGTCATCTTATCAGTTCACTCTCATTTCTTGTCCTATCTTGTTTTTTAATTTCCTTCATAAAGTTCTGAACTTTAAGCAATTTCCTTTATAGGAAGCTTAAAGATGGGCGTGAAGTTGCAGTGAAGCATTTATTGAACAACAACTACAAGCGAGTAGAACAATTCATTACCGAAGTTGATATCCTAACTCGCCTGCGTCACACAAACCTTGTATTCCTCTTTGGCTGCACTTCGCGTCAAAGCAGTGAGCTCCTCCTTGTCTATGAATATATCCCAAATGGCACTCTTGCCAGTAAACAACATTCTCCTCGACAACAATTTCTGCGTAAAGGTTGCAGATTTTGGACTTTCTAGGTTGTTCCCGGACTGACGTGTCACGTATTTCTACGGCTCCGCAAGGAACACCAGGTTATCTTGATACTGAGTACTACTTTTGCTTTAGGCTAACGAACAAAAGTGACGTGTATAGTTTTGGGGTTGTGCTTATGGAGCTGATATCTTCAATGCCGGCCGTTGATATGGGAAGAAACAAAGACGAGATTACATTGGCAAATCTAGCACTGAGGAAGATTCAGAGGAATGAACTTGAGGAGCTGGTGGATCCATGTTTGGGGATAGAGAAGGATAGTGAGGTGAAGAAAAAGGTGGTTGCTTTGGGGGAATTGGCATTTCTGTGTTTGCAGATAGATAAGGAGATCAGGCCTTCCATTGATGAGGTTTTAGAGGTTTTGAGAAAAATTGGGAGTGGGAAAGACGAAGAAGGTGAAGATTTAGAGGAAGAAGATAAAGGTAGGGTGAAGACTTCAATAAGCTATGATCAGGCAAAGTTGTTCAAGTCAGCATCTTCACCAACCGCCGACATGACTAATGAGAAATGGGGGAATGGAGAAGTTGATAAGGGAAAGTTGTCTAGCGTTTGATCTCTAATGCAACATGTTTTGCTGGTTTTGAAGCATCGTTGCATGTACTTCTTATGCTTACCCTTTCAAGTCCTAAAAATATGATACGATCCTCAAGAGTCCCTATGATAAATATTAAGATTAAACATGAAGATAATTTTTGTATTCATATAAGCTCATCTAACTTTTCTAAGTGGTTAGCCAAAAAAAAAAAAACTAACTGCTTCAAGTGTTTTGCTTTGAAATGATGTTTATTTAAAAGTATCTTTCCTCTAACTATAATTGTGTACATGATTCATTGGAGAGGAGGGATTTTAATGAGGGAAGAGGAGGGAGGTAATAAGTTTCAATATGCACGATATACTTTGTATATAAAATTGGTGCATATCTAATGGAAATATATTAACTTTTCGATATATAGATAATCTAATGATACAACAATAACAATGTTTATTCTCTAAATGAGGGTAGTTACACATGTTTCCATTCTCTCAGTATAATTGTATTTTAGAACTTTCATGTTGGTGAGATTTGAGAGAAACTAGAATGGGCTACTGAAGCTGAAAGAAGAAGTCAAAGGGGAAAAAGAGGGCAGATTTTGGTGCTGAATTATGGAAATGGCGAAAATGAAGATAGGGAAAAAAGGGGGAAAAGATAAAGATAGAGGAAGAAATTAAAGGTGCCAGAAATGATAATCTGAATCCGAACATTCAACTTCGAAAGGGGTGCATTAACGATACAAAAACACGTTTTGAATCACCGCCCACAAGTTCAGAACCCCGTCAACATCAAAGGCATCTTTTTTGTTGTTTGTTTTAATCTTTATTTGTCTTCTTTACCTCATTTGACTCCATTCTTAAGATATAATTAAAACTTGGAGTTTCTGTTACTGATGTTTATGCATGGTGTGAACTTGAAGGTGGAGGAAAAAGAGCATGGACCCATTTGCAGAACATTCAAGTCTTGTTCAAAGTCAATGTTCAAGTCAACAAACGTAGAAGTACACAGATTCATTCCACCATTATTTTCTTCTTTTGTTTTGTTTTACAAAAAACTAGAAATAGGAAAACGGGTCAAGTCTAAAAACTACATTTACCAAAAACACCTCTGAAATTGAAACCCAGCCCTCAATATGTGATGTGTGTAGTCTTGGGGTTGTGCTTATGGAGTTGATACCTTCAATGGTGGCTGTTGATACGGTAAGGAATAATCATGAGATTACAACGTTGGGGAATCTGGCAGTTAGTAAGATTCAGAGGAATGAATTTGAGAAGCTGGTGGATCTATGATTGGGGATCGAGAAGGATAGTGAGGTGAAGAAGAATATGGTTGCTTTGGACTTTTAAGGGGTAAAATGGAAATTTACGTTAGTTTGTTTTAGAGAACAAAGTTTGAAACTATGGAGACAAAAATCAAAATGAAGATTAAGCCAAATATTATATTAACCGTTAAAATTTTAATGATTGTTTAAGGATTAATGACTACTTAAGACAATGAAATAATAAATGAAATGATAACAAAATAGTAAGCAGTGACAACAACTATTTTAAAATTCCTAAACTTCAAAATACTACCTAATGTATCAGTTTGAGATTTAGTTTGTAAAACTTCCAAACCTTATACTCATTAGCATTGGTAACTGTAGGAGAGTGTGTGGAGCACGTTAAGCTGAGAAAAGGTCACGTGGCTCGTTCATCTTGGTCTTGCCTAGGCCCGATAGAAACTTGCCCGTTTGAGCTTGTCCAAAAAAGCCCTGAAACGGATAGGCTTAAAGTGATGGGCTCATACACTAAACGGGATGGGTGCTATGGGCATCATTGGGCTGTCTGTGCCCGTTTGTGTGTGTATACATATATTAAGAATGGGCTAATTTCTCCCATTGACAACCTTCTTTTGGTTCGAATAAAAATTTTGCTGCAGAGGGAGTGGCAGGTGAGTGTGCAACATATTTTGCGTCATGCTAATCAGGCGGCGGATCTATTGGCCAAGTTGGGTATTAATCACTCTGAGGTCTTTGAGAGTTGTCCGGGGTTGCTGATTTCTTTGGTAGCTCAGGAGTGTTTGGGAATTAATTCCCCTGATGTTTTAGTTTCTGTTTAATTTTCTGACTATATGTCATCCTTTATTATCAAAAAAAAAAAAGATTTTATTAACTATTAACTATTAATTAAGTATCAACTAATTTAATAAATAACCTCTCGTCCTTAGGTTCATTTAGCGAAGGGTCGGACTTCCTCAGCGCCGAGGAGGGGTTCGATCTCTACGTTAGTCAAGCATTGGGGAAGCATCCAGAGTCAGGAGGCGGTGGAAAGCTGGTAGAGGTGGAGGCATGTGTACTCTGTCCAGGTATGCCGCGTAATTTGGGCTCAAAGCGCCTTGCTTGGATTGTGGGTGAGGCCAACCCTTTCCTAAAATTTTAGTATAAAAAAACTAATTTAATAAATAAATTTCCTATTCATAAGCTTAGTAGAAGAGTGCAAGCTCCAACTTGTGTGTTTGTATGTGTCTCAATTCTGCCACTGCCATGTACTCTTTGATTGATTTTATTAGGATTTTTGTGCTTAAAATGCCTTTGTTATGATCAAATTTTGAATGAATAAGTGGAAATAAGGATAAAGAGTTTAAATGATGCATTTTATAATTTATCCGGTATGTTGGTAGAAAAAGGAGTAAACTGCTATTATTTCTGGGCTTAAGTATTGCAATGAATAATAAAGATCTGTAGGAGTGTTTCCTTGATATAAATTAAATTCTTTTGTGAGAAAATAGAGGAAATCATTACAAGAATTGGACCAGATGCTGAGTTGGGCTTTGTAGACTCAAGATGGATCTGGAAAAGGCCATGTGCTAGAGGAAAACACTAAAAGAAAGGACAACTAGAGAGAGAGAGCACATATAGGATATTCTTGCTAGGTCAGATAGAAAAGGATAAGCCCAACCTATTAAAGGAAAGCTAGACAACTCTATACAACAACTCCAACTTTAAAAGAAGAGAAGGTCAACCTTAAAAGAAGAACCTGGTTCCATCGAAGAACATGTGACGACTGAGAACTTAAGAAGAAACTGCGAAGATAGAAAGAAATGAACGACAGAAATTCCTAGAAGACGAACGAGTTCTCACTACTACAAAGTCTTTCTTGGGCTGTTGATCTCTTTGACTTTTCTTCTTCTTTCTCTTAGTTTGTTTTGTTATCCTATCATGGATAGAACTATGTTTAAGTCAGTTGTAATAAGTTTGAAAGTCATGAACTAATCTTTTTGTGGCTCAGCTTGGATGGAACCTTGATTTGTATCTTTAGACCAAAATGTTTAGTTTAATATTATTATGATTCAGTTTGTTTTAATAATGTACAATTAAATTGTTGATCTTGTTTGTTAAATGGTCATTAATAAGCAAGAAATGTGATCTTAATTTCTGGAAAGGAATTAAGATTATACTTCCATTAAACATTATGCATGTGTTAGTGGATTTAGTGTGTAATTCTAGCTAAGTTCATAAGCTTTAGGCATGAGTTTATCTTACACAACCCGTTTCATTTTGAACTCAAATCTCGCATAGGCATGTAAGGAAATTAAAGTTAGGAATAAAAATACGGGACTATATTGGGAAACTTCTATATATAGAAGATGTAGGTTAAGCGAAGAACTTTGCTATAGCATTGCTATAGCATTTCTAAAGCATTTTGTGTAAAAGTTGTAGAGAATAAGGGAAATCAAAGCTTAGCCCATTTTTATCTTGATAATTCTCAATTGTGCTTATTATTTTTGGTTACATTCTAATTTTAGATTTAGTAGTTTTAATCATCACTCGAGATCACATCAAAATATCTTTTGATTTTACCAAATCAAGCAACTATTATTCCTTCTCTTATATGTATATTACGGTGCTATAATCTATGTGAGATGATACTCTACTCATCATTTTATTACTTATTTAATTGGTACACTTGCCAATTAAAATCACCAACAATATATGTATTGATTTTGTAGAGGAAAAGGCAACAATGCCAACTTCAAACATCTTAAGTGAATCGATAAATATTTTGATGATAATCCAATTGCGGTATGATGAGTCTTCTTCTCCTACATTTATTATTTGTTAGATTAGTTCTTTTGTTGCTAGAAAACTTCACAAACTATTTGTTAATTTGTGTAGTGTGGTTGCAATAACTAGAAATGATGAGGATTATGATAGTTTAGTTTAATTTATTATTAGCTTTGGTTTGTGATTTATATTGAGAAATTATTAGTAACAATGTATTGCTCGGCGGTGAAGAGTGGAGCTTGTGGGGCAATTGAATCAGAACTTTTTTGCTCTTAGTGGAGGAAGAATTAAATGTCTGTTTAAGCTAATTTGCTTGATCATCCTCAAGTGCTTTACCCTTTGGAGCAAATGAGTTATTTGGAAAACCAATCAAGCGATAAATGTTTTGCGATGGTGTCCCTTTCTCCCACGTAAGGACAATCTTCTTTGAAATCAACTTTGTGCCTCTTCCTGCGCCACGGGCCCTACCACCTCTCATGCTATTAGTTGCCATTATGGAGCTCTCTAGAGGTGAACCGGAGGAATGAAAACCAATTTTCCTTTCTCTTTCTTCTTGTATCACCAATAACAACGACAACTTGGGAGTGGGACAAGAGTAGCGTATTCATCCCAAAGCTCTTTTAGTTTAGTGTAGTAAACAGATACAAATGTGGTTGCTTGAGTAAATTTATAGACCGGTGAAGAGAAAAATCTTGGCATTGTCTATCTTATCAAAAAGCTCTTTCAAGTCTAACCGGGCGGGATGGGCACTAAGAGAGAACCATATAGAGGCGATTGGCTTATCAACCAAATTTACCAACCAAGAAAGCACTACCGAGTTGCAATGATCCCAAAATTCCTTTAGCTTGTCGTCTGTTTCTCGCGGGTGCGGGTCCCTCTATGAAACCAAGTTTATTCTTTCCATGAAGAGCAAGCTTCATTTCCGACTCCATGTAGAATAATTTTCGACCCAGTAAGAACACGAGATACAAGGGTTGTAGCTTGAGTGTTAGGTGGATGTAGATAGAGGAGATGATTAAAATGCACGGACTAGAAGGGATTGGTCTCTAAATCAGTCATGTTGAAGAACGAAAGGGTGAGTGGAAGCACCGAAAGACTCTACGTGTATCTTTGCGCACGGTCGGGGCGGCAAAGGCAAGAATATGTACCTTGAGCGAAGGGCTTGTGAAGGGTAATCGAACAATCAAGAACCACAAGAACAAGAACAACCCAACACCTTGTGTTTCATTTTGAACTCAAATCTCACATAGGCATGTAAGGAAATTAAAGTTAGGAATAAAAATACGGGACTATATTGGGAAACTTCTATATATAGAACATGTAAGTTAAGCGAAGAACTTTGCTATAGCATTTCTAAAGCATTACGGGTAAAAGTTGTAGAGAAGGGAAATCAAAGCTTAGCCCATTTTTATCTTGATAATTCTCAATTGTGCTTATTATTTTTGGTTACATTCTAATTTTAGATTTAGTAGTTTTCATCATCACTCAAATCACATCAAAATATCTTTTGACTTTACCAAATCAAGCAACTATTATTCCTTCTCTTATATGCATATTACGATTGCTATAGTCTATGTGGGATGATACTCTACTCATCATTTTATTACTTATTTAATTGGTACACTTGCCAATTAAAATCACCAACAATATATGTATTGATTTTGTAGAGGAAAAGGCAACAATGCCAACTTCAAACATCTTAAGTGAATCGATAAATATTTTGATGATAATCCAATTGCGGTATGACAGTCTTCTTCTCCTACATTTATTATTTGTTAGATTAGTTCTTTTGTTGCTAGAAAACTTCACAAACTATTTGTTAATTTGTGCCGTGTGGTTGCAATAACTAGAAATGATGAGGATTATGATAGTTTAGTTTAATTTATTATTAGCCTGGTTTGTGATTTATATTGAGAAATTATTAGTAACAATGTATTGCTCGTGGTGAAGAGTGGAGCTTATGGGGCAATTGAATCGAGAACTTTTGTTGCTCTTAGTGGAGGAAGAATTAAATGTTTGTTTAAGCTAATTTGCTTGATCATCCTCAAGTGCTTTACCCTTTGGAGCAAATGAGTTATTTGGAAAACCAATCAAGCTGATAAATGTTTCGCGATGGTGTCCCTTTCTCCCGCGGTAAGGACAATCTTCTTGAAATCAACTGTGCCTCTTCCTGCGCCACGGGCCCTACCACCTCTCATGCTATTAGTTGCCATTATGGAGCTCTCTAGAGGTGAACCGGAGGAATGAAAACCAATTTTCCTTTCTCTTTCTTCTTGTATCCCCAATAACATGTGACAACTTGGGAGTGGGACAAGAGTAGCGTATTCATCCCAAAGCTCTTTTAGTTTAGTGTAGTAAACAGATACAAATGTGGTTGCTTGAGAGAGTAAATTTATAGGCCGGTGAAGAGAAAAAATCTTGTGCTTGTCTATCTTATCAAAAAGCTCTTTCAAGTCTAACCGGGCGGGATGGGCATTAAGAGAGAGAACCATATAGAGGCGATTGGCTTATCAACCAAATTTACCAACCAAGAAAGCACTACCGAGTTGCAATGATCTCAAAATTCCTTTAGCTTGTCGTCTGTTTCTCGCGGGTGCGGGTCCCTCTATGATACCAAGTTTATTCTTTCCATGAAGAGCAAGCTTCATTTCCGACTCCATGTAGAATAATTTTCGACCCGGTAAGAACACGAGATACAAGGGTTATAGCTTGAGTGTTAGGTGGATGTAGATAGAGGAGATGATTAAAATGCACGGACTAGAAGGGATTGGTCTCTAAATCGGTCATGTTGAAGAACGAAAGGGTGAGTGGAAGCAGAAAGACAAGAACGTGTATCTTTGCGCCGGATCGGGACGGCAAAGGACGCGTGTAGCACATTATTACGAGCGAAGGACGCGTTTCTAATTCATCTTCTTGGCGGTCTTGGTCTTGTTAGAGCTAATGTGTAATTAGGTTTCCTATAAGTGTAATTAGCATTCATTTATTCTTTGTATATGCTTTAGAAGGCGTAGAATATTGTGTGCTAGCTGTATTGTGTGCCACGCGTCTGCACATTTTCCTATGTAACAAACTCGCTCATACTTAGTTGTAGTATTTACGCTATATATACACTCTGAGAGGCCGGCATATTTGCTTACCTCTTCAATATCATTTCTCTGCATATTTCTGCTAGAATTCTCTCTATTATTCTCGGTTTCTCACTTGGTATCAAGAGCCGGGTTCTTATTTTTCCGATCCCTCACTATGTCGTCTTCCTCCCAAACTTCCGATGAACTGTGCCTACCTCTGTTCCTAAGTCCTACTCCCTATTCCACTCCTCTAGTCAAACCACGTCTATTAAGTTTGGATAGAGCGAATTTTTGGTTTGGGAATCGTAGTGTTGCCTCTCATCGAAGGTAGCAGTTGCGAGAGTCATATCACTTGTCAATGGCCTCGTCCCGCCAATGACACGCTCCGTTGTAGGCTCTTCCACGACCACTCCAAATCCGAGTTCGAGGTGGTATGCGTCGATCGCATGCTTGTCGGTTGGCTCCGCAATACTATGACCCGGGAAGTCGGAGCCCGGCTACTCCATTGTCGTACGGCTCTCGAGCTCTGGTGCGCTCGCTCTCGACCGCGCCTTCTCAAGGTCACGAGTTATGGTGTACTAGTCGAACTTCACCAAACTCGAAAGAATGGCATGCGGATGGAAGACTATCTAGCTAAGATGAAGAACATAGGTGACCAACTCGTTCTCGCCAGGAGCCCCGATTTCGTTGACGATCTCATTCTCCATACTCTAAATGGGTGGACGCCGAGTACAACGCTATCGTTGTCAAATTAATAGATCAACTTGGTCTCGGTTGGGTTGACGCACAAGCTTCCTTACTCGCGTTTGAAAGCCGTCTTGAGCAACTTAACCAGCGGCATCTTTGTCACTCTGACCCTCGGCCAACATGGTGTCACAAGGTTCATCGGGGACCTCTTCTCGTTCTTTCTCTTGGCCGTGGTCCATGGCGCGATCCTCGTGGTGGTCGTGGTCGTCGATCTCGGGAGGCGGGCACGGCAATCGTGGTAACTCCACCTCGGCGGTGGCGGTGGTCGTCCCTGTGCACCTCTGTGATCGCCATGGTCACTACTTTGAGACCTGCTACCAACGCCGGGAGACTAACTCGTGTCTTCTCGCGGCAACGGCGATTCCACTCCCCATGCCTACTACGGCGATCCTCGGGTGATTGCGATCTGGCGGGTACATGGACGCGGTGCAAGCCACCATATCACCTCGATTCCACTCACCTCGATTCGGTTGCACCATCGGGTAAAAATTCCTCTACACTTGTCTTGGCCATAAACGCGGATCCATGCTCGGGTCCAACTAAGTTGAGTCCTCAACTCCAACTTAAGGATGTTCTTGTGGTGCCCTCTGCCACTAAAAATCGATCGGTGTAAACAAACTCGTTACGAGACAATCCTATTCTTTGTTACATTTTCTAATCTTGGTTGTGTTGTGAAGGAAAAAGCAACGGTCAACTCTAATGCGAGGAACCCCAAGACAGGGCCTCTACCCAATGAATAATGCATCGAGATCCAGTTCAAATTCACATGGGCGCCACGGGGACGAAGAATGATGAGTTATTTCTTAGATGGCATTGCGAGTTGGGGCATCCTAGCAATAAAATTTTACGTCAAATTTTGCACTCTGTAATGTCAATATTCATGTTAATGATCGGTTTGTTTGTTACTGCGTGTCAATGTGGGAAATCTAAGAAATTGTCATTTTCTCGTTCTATGTCTCATGCCTCTTCCCATTAGAACTCATTCATACCGATCTCTGGGGTCCATCCCCAACTCAATCTGTCAATGGTTACAAATACTACATCCATTTTATCGACGATTTTAGTCGTTATACTTGGTTGTACCCACTCAAGCATAAAGGAGAAGCTATAAATGCATTCAATCACTTTCGAAGCTATCTTTGAAAAACAATTTGCCACACCCATTAAATCTATCCAATGTGATAACGGGCCCGAGTTTAAGCCTTTTGCCTCTGTTCTTTGCAGTTCTTTGGGATTGTTATTAGATATACTTGTCAGTATCGTCGCCCAAAGCGGTCGAGCGGAGCGTAAGCATCGGCACATTGTCGAGCTTGGGTGACTCTTCTTGCTCAATCACATTTACCACTCACTTCTTGGGACGAGAGGCATTCCATATGGTTGTTTACCTCATCAATCGTCTTCCAACGGACACGCTCAATGGTGATACTCCTCTGTTTCGATTATTCAACACCAATCCAGTTACCATAGTTTGAAAAGTTTTGGGTGTGCGTGTTACCCATATACGAGACCTTATAATGCCCACAAACTTCGGTATCATAGTCGGTGTATCTTTCTTGGACCAGCTCCACGGCACAAAGGCTATAAGTGCCTTAGTTCCTACGGACGCATTTATATTTCCGTCATGTAGTCTTTGATGATTTGTTTTCCCTGTTTCACGAGGTTTTTCAGCGACGAAGCTCTGCCTCGGTCTGAACTATCTATTCCATTTATTATTATTCCATCGGAATCTCGGAATGGTCGATCTTCCATTTCGATAAGCCCGATTGCATCCTCTCGGACTAGTCCATCATCATGACCCTTGGTCAGTCCATCATAGTCAACTTCCCACACCACCAAATGAGATTGCGCCCCTGGATGTGGCCCAAAATGAGGCCCATACCTCTCCTATGTCACGTGATGTGTCTCCTCCATCGACAAATAGTCACCCAATGGTGACTCGGGCAAAAGCGGGGTGTCCAAGCCGCGATATCCGTTTGTCGGCCTTCTCCGATCTGAAACTCCATCGGTGCTCTCTCGGGCTCGTCTCCCTCGGTCTATCACGAAGCTCTCTCTTCCCATGCTGGAAGCAAGCCATGGATGAGGAATATTTTGCACTCTGCGAAATAAAACGTGGCGGTTGGTCCCATATGACGGTACTCAACGATTGGTCGATTGCATTGGATTTTCAAAACCAAATTTCGAGCGAGATGGAGCGATTCTCAAGCATAAGGCACGCCTCGTTGCAAAAGGCTTTTGAGACTTCGGGGTTGATTATTTGAAACCTTCGATCCGTAGTCAAACCATCTCTTTGTAAGAATTATTCTTACTCTTGCTCTTACTTTCAATTGGGATGTTCGTCAATTGGATGTAAATAACGCCTTCTTAAATGGATTTCTTCAAGAGATTGTGTTTATGTGTCAACCGCGAGTTTCTCGATCCTCGAAACCCAATCATGTGTGTAAATTGACCAAAGCCATATATGGTCTCAAACAAGCCCCACGGGCTTGGTTTGATCGTCTTCGTCACACACTAACCAAATGGGGTTTTCAAAATTCTAGGAGTGATATTTCGTTATTTTCTCTCAAGAATAAGTCTCTTGTGGTGTTTGTTACGGTCTACGTGGATGACATTCTTGTGACGAGGGAACAATGTCAATTTCATCAATTGATTTATATTCGGTGAATGAAATCTTCTCCTTAAAAGACTTGGGTTCTCTGTATTACTTCCTTGGTTTAGAAATTTATAGAGATGCATCTGGTTTCTATCTCAATCAAAGTAAATACATCATGGACTTCTGGAAAAATTTCAAATGTCATTTGCACTGTTCCAACCCCCATGGTAGCAGGGCGTCGGTTTACGGCTTACGATGGTACACCTATGCCTAATTCGTCCCTTTATAGACAAGCTATAGGCTCTCTACAATATGTGACTACAACTAGGCCGGATATTGCCTATTCCGTGAACAAACTTAGCCAATTCTTATCATGCCCTTCGATGTTCACTATCAAGGTGTTAAGCGCATTTTCGAGATATCTTAAAGCCACCCATCATTATGCCTTACATCTTAAGCCTTTCAAGTCCCTTGACTCATGGCATTTCGATGCGGATTGGGCTCTGATTTGGATGATCGAAGGTCCATGGCTGGTCTTTGTGTCTACATAGGTGGTACCTTGATCTCTTGGGCATCTAGGAAACAAAAGGTTGTTTCTAGAGCCGGCTCTGAGTCGAATACCGTGCACTTCTTGATGGTGCTGCTGAATTCAAATGGTTGTGTGGTTTACTTACGAACTTGGTCTGTTTTTAAGGAGGCCATCTATCATTTGGTGTGACAACCTAAGTGCTCAAGCCCGGTCTTGGTCTTTCTTTAGCCAAGTCAATTGCCGTGTCACAGAGTTTCGACCAAACCTTCAAGCAAGTTACTGCTTGAAACAATCAAATATAATCTCATCTCAAAGGCTAAACTTCTTCACTACGAGTGAAGGGGGTTTCAGAAGAAGAATGGTTCTACCTGTTGATTTGTTCGTCTTCTTGTTCTTCTTGGCTGGCCATGTTCTTGCTCTATCTTCTGCATCTAGAGAGTGCCCACCTTTCTTTCACTGTGGGAATCTGGGCTACCTCACGTTCCCTTACACCACTCCACAACACAATCACTGTGGAATGTTGCCCATTCATGGCTGTGAAGATGAACACCCCAACACTGCTAAAACTGTGATCTTTGGACAAAAGATGTTTCAAGTGATGCGAATTGGAGGCCCTTTCAATACTCATGTTTCTGTTAGAGATGCAGATTTAGAGAAGCGTTTGGAGAAAGAAGACTGTGATGCCTTGTGCTGTAATATTACTCTTCCTCGGACCTCCCCCATGGGTTTTTTCCAAATCATTCAAGACACAATAACCTTTTACAAATGCAACATTAGCCTCAGAGTTAGCCCTCCAAAGCGATTCTTGAAGTATGGGTGTGATAATAATGTCACCATCTTCTTTAGAACGCAAGATCAAGATGATCCTTCATCTTCTTTAGCAGAATCTCAAAGGGTTCAGCTTCCAGTCAATAAGCTGGCTCTCTCTCGTGATCCTTTCACATTCATAGCTTCTGAATTCTCCATTAACATTCAAGTTTCTCCTGACTGTGCTACATGTATTATTGATAAAGGCTCCTGCCGGCTCAACAGCAACGGGGGATTTTATTGTTCCAAATACACAGGTATGCATAACATTTTACCAAAAGAATGATAATTTCTTATGCCTAATAGGTCACAAGTGAAATCTACTCATTCTTTTTTACAAGGTTCCTTGTTTGCGTGTCAACTATACTGAAGTTTTTTTTTTTTTCCAACTCTCATGAAATTGTTGGGACAAAAGATCAAAAAAGAAAATTGGCTTGGAAGAGGGGATTTACAATAGGTAATTTTGCTTCAGTTTTACTCGTTTCAGCTATATTTTTTTTCGCACAAAGATCCTGTATCAGTATAACTGTATAGGTTGTTTTAAAGTTGTAATTGTTTTCATACTATGAGTGAAAGATTTAAGTGAACATTAAGAGTTTTCGCTTTGTCAGGTTTTGGAGTGGGATTAGGAATTCTGTTACTAGCGATAGTGCTCTGCTTCGGACTCTACAAACAGAAACAGAGTGCTCTGTCACATGTCAGACTTCGATCAATGAATCAGTACCCAAATAATGATGCAGACACAGACGGGGGAAGACTCTTCTTTGGAGTCCCAATCTTCTCCTACATGGAGCTTCAAAACGCAACCAACAACTTTGACCCGTCCTACAAGCTCGGAGACGGCGGCTTCGGCTCCGTTTACTATGGTCATCTTATCAGTTCACTCTCGTTTCTTGTCCAATAATCTTGTATTTTAATTTCCTTCATTAAGTTCTGAAATTTAAGCAATTTCGATTATAGGGAAGCTTCAAGATGGGCGTGAAGTTGCAGTGAAGCATTTATTCAACCACAACTACAAGCGAGTAGAACAATTCATGACCGAAGTTGATATCCTAACTCGCCTGCGTCACACAAACCTTGTATCCCTCTTTGGCTGCACTTCGCGTCAGAGCAGTGAGCTCCTCCTTGTCTATGAATATATCGCAAATGGCACTCTTGCCAGTCACCTCCGTGGCGGCTCTGCAAATCCTGTGTTGCTGACTTGGCCTATGCGCATCAAAATCGCCATAGAAACTGCCACTGCTCTGGCTTACCTTCATGCCTCTGGCATCATCCACCGTGACGTCAAAACCAACAACATTCTCCTTGACAAGAATTTTTGTGTTAAGGTGGCAGATTTTGGACTTTCTAGGTTGTTCCCCGATGACGTGTCCCATGTTTCTACGGCTCCACAAGGAACACCAGGCTATCTTGATCCAGAGTATCACTATTGCTTTAGGCTAACCAATAAAAGTGATGTGTATAGTTTTGGGGTTGTGCTTATGGAGCTGATATCTTCAATGCCGGCCATTGATATGGGAAGAAACAAAGACGAGATTACATTGGCAAATCTAGCACTGAGGAAGATTCAGAGGAATGAACTTGAGGAGCTGGTGGATCCTTGTTTGGGGATAGAGAAGGACAGTGAGGTGAAGAAGAAGGTGGTTGCTTTGGGGGAATTGGCATTTCTGTGTTTGCAGATAGATAAGGAGATCAGGCCTTCCATTGATGAGGTTTTAGAGGTTTTGAGAAAAATTGGGAGTGGGAAAGACGAAGAAGGTGAAGATTTAGAGGAAGAAGATAAAGGTAGGGTGAAGACTTCAATAAGCTATGATCAGGCAAAGTTGTTCAAGTCAGCATCTTCACCAACCGCCGACATGACTAATGAGAAATGGGGGAATGGAGAAGTTGATAAGGGAAAGTTGTTTAGCCTTTGATCTCTAGGATTGTTTGTTATTCATGGTTAATGCAACATGTTTTGCTGGTTTTGAAGCATCGTTGCATGTACTTCTTATGCTTACCCTTTCAAGTCCTAAAAATATGATACGATCCTCAAGAGTCACGGATGAATATTCAGATTAAACATGAAGATAATTTTTGTATTCATATTAGCTCATCTAACTTTTTTAAGTGGTTAGCCAAAAAAAAAAAAAACTAATTTCTTCAAGTGTTTTGCTTTAAAATGATGTCTATTTAAAAGTATCTTTCCTCTAACTATAATTGTGTACATGATTCATTGGAGGGGAGGGATTTTAATGGAAAGAGGTGAGGGAAGAGGAGGGAGGTAATTAGTTTCAATATAAACGATATACTTTGTACATAAAATTGGTGCTTATCTAATAGAAATATATTAACTTTTCGATATATAGATAAATGAAACAACAATAACAATGCTTATTCTCTAAATGAGGGTAGTTACACATGTTGTTATTCTCTCAGTACAATTGTATTTTAGAACTTTCATGTTAGTGAGATTTGAGATAAACTAGAATGGGCTACTGAAGCTGAAAGAAGAAGTCAAAGGGGAAAAAGAGGGCAGATTTTGGCGCTGAATTATGGAAATGGCGAAAATGAAGATAAGGAAAAAAATGGGACAGGATGAATATAGAGGAAGGAAGAAATTAAAGGTAGCAGAAATGACAATCTGAATCCGAACATTCAAGGGAAATGTGTGCACTAACGATATAAAAACGCGTTTCGAATCACAGCCCACAAGTTCAGAACCACGTCAACATCAAATGCATCTTTTCTTTCAAACATTTGGAAATGTGTGCACTAACGATAAAAAAACGCGTTTTGAATCGCAGCCCACAAGTTCAGAACCCCGTCAACATCAAAGGCATCTTTTTTGTTGTTTGTTTTAATCTTTATTTGTCTTCTTTACCTCATTTGACTCCATTCTTAAGATAAAATTAAAACTTGGAGTTTCTGTTACTGATGTTTATGCATGGTGTGAACTTGAAGGTGGAGGAAAAAGAGCATGGACCCATTTGCAGAACATTCAAGTCTTGTTCAAAGTCAATGTTCAAGTCAACAAACGTAGAAGTACAAAGATTTATTCCACCAATATTTTCTGAAAACAAAAAATATAAAATCTTGTTTGGAACAATTATTCTTAAGATAAACATGGAGAACTATGAGAAGGTGAGAGACAAAGTGGATGGCACAACGATGACGGTGGAAGAGACGACGAAGATGAGCGTAAGAGACAGCATAGTTCGCTGCAAAAGAAAAGGAGAATTAGGAAAAATAAAATGTAGAAAATAATAAAACAGGTAAAAGTTGTTTTGAGTTTTATTTTAAAAACATATTTCTATTTTTTTTTGTTTTGTTTTGGACCTCAAAAATTGAAACCCAGCCCTCTGGCAGTTGATACCTTCAATGGTGGCTGTAAGATTCAGAGGAATTGGGGAATTCTTTGTCAAAAAAAAAAGAATGCTGACTTTCTCTCCTGATCCTTTCACATTCATAGCTTCTGAATTCTCCATTAACATTCAACTTTCTCCTGACTGTTCTCGATGTTACAATAACGGCATATGCTGCCTCAACAGCACCGGAGCATTTTATTGTTCCATATTCAAAGGTATATGCTTAAAAGCCTGCAACATATGAGAATTTATTAGGGATAACAAGTAAAATGTGAAATTTACTCCTCCTTTTTTAGGAGTTCGTTTGTATATATGCCAGTCGACTATCAAATTACCTCTGCTTACTGTTTTTCTGTATATTTAATCTAATTAACTCAAATACTAATTAGTCCACGTAATATCTGCTTCTCTTAATGGTGGCAAAAGATGAAGCTGAGACAGAATATCAAAATCAAAGACGGGCTTGGAAGCTGGGATTGAGAATAGGTATTTTTACTTCATTTTTACTCATTTTCAGCTATCTCCTTTTTCCCAGATGATATTTTAGGATCCTGTATAACTCAATTATTATTTATATTCTTAATATGTACGGGCTAACAAGTTCCAAAATAAAACAAGTTGTTATACAATATAGAAAAAGCAAAACAAACAAAGATACGAACAGATAATGAGAGCATGAAGGAAGGGGAAATCTGAAAGAACTAAAATCATTTTTGCTTCGTTTCTCATTAGTAGAATATTCAAGTCATGCTAAGATGACTTTTGATGAAGCTGAGTAGGAATGGGTTACCCCTTACCCTTATTTTCCAAGCCACTATTCCAAGTCTACTTCTAAGTCAATGTCCAAGTCAACTAATGTAGTAAGCACAATGATATACAATCCTCCCAAAGAGTATTCCCTTGTCCAACTTCCATTGAGCATATCCTTATCCGCTGAACTCTAACAAGTACATTTGAACCTCATTTCTCTTGAGGAATCTTGAAATCTTATTTGATCATGACAAAGCACAAGAAAATCTCTTTCAAATCTATAGCAATAACTAATGAGTTCCCATAACATTCTAAGTATATACCCTAAGTATACATGAGTCTCTTTGTTTTCCATTTATCTCAGAGCATTATTACTTGTTAATGATTTTGTAGACATAGATAATATAATTTCTTATATTGGAGTTGTTTGTGTGGAGAGTTCTCAGTTCAAAACATTGCTAGTATATAAATTTCTACATGAATTGACTGTTTATGGCTGCTTCACTCCCAGAATTTATTAAAATTTCAAAGCTTTTCCTCCAATAGGTGGAGCTATTGGGAGTGTTGGCCTGGTTATATTCGGCTCGATTGTTATTCTATTCCGGAACAAACAAAGACACAAGTCTTTAAACTCACAAAATCAGTCAAGAAGCATTCAATATCATAGTACTCACTCAAATGCAATCCAAGAAAGTAGAAATATCTACTTTGGGGTCCTGGTCTTCTCCTAATGAGGAGCTCGAAGACGCAACAAACAAATTTGATCAATCAAGACAACTTGGGAGAGGAGGCTTTGGAACTGTTTACTATGGTAAGCCAGCTCCAAAAATGCCCCATCCTCTAAAAAGTGTATTGAGGGTCTGTTCTGTAAAAAACAAAAAAAACAAAAGAAAAAGAAGAAGAAGAAGAAAACTAATTTTTCACTGTTGAAACTTGAAGGACAATATTGTAGTTTTTGGTTAGACTTAGAAGCATTATTAACTTACGTCGATTTAGATATCGGCTCACAGATTGTTGGTTTGATTTTAAACAACTAGGAAAGCTTAAAGATGGAAGAGAAGTTGCTGTCAAGCGCCTGTTTGAGCGCAACTACAGAGGTGTGCAACAATTCATAAATGAAGTTCAGATGCTCACACGATTGCGCCACAGAAACCTTGTCTCACTCTATGGCTGCACTTCGTGTTCCAGCCATGAGCTCCTGTTGGTCTATGAATACATTTCAAATGGAACTCTTGGTTGTCATCTCCATGGAAATCTAGCAAAACAGGGTTCACTACCATGGTATGTGAGGATGAGGATTGCCACAGAGACAGCAAATGCATTGTCCTATCTCCAGGCTTGCGGCATCATTCACCGCGATGTGAAATCCAGCAACCTTCTTCTTGATCACCATTTTGTCTCATGTCTCATGTCTCCACATGTCCAGTAGGAAGCCCAGGTTATTTGGACCCAGAATATTACCAATTCTGTCAGCTTATTGAAAAGAGTGATGTTTATAGCTTTGGGGTCGTCCTCATTGAGCTAGTATCGTCTAAGCCAGCTATCTTTATGATGGCCACCGATAAGATTAATTTGGCAAATATGGCAGTTAAGAAGATTCAAAGAAGTGCGTTTAGTGAGCTGGTAGATCCTTCCCTTGGTTTTGAGTCAGATGACAAGGTTAAGGAGATGATAATCTCAATGGGTAAGTTAGCTTTTCGGTGCCTAAAGAGGGATGTGGAGCTAAGGCCTTCCCTGG
The DNA here is from genome assembly GCA_025563575.1 of Acacia pycnantha. Taxonomy (NCBI): domain Eukaryota; kingdom Viridiplantae; phylum Streptophyta; class Magnoliopsida; order Fabales; family Fabaceae; genus Acacia; species Acacia pycnantha. The sequence continues at coordinate 3,341,978 of JAMWYP010000016.1, forward strand.
GTGAAGTAATGGAGTTTCTGCAGAAAATTGAAAATGGGAATTATGATCTTAAGCATCTGGAGTTTCATGGTGCTGGCTTTCCAAACAGGGAGATTTATACATCTCTTCCAACCTCAGTACATAGGGATGAAGATGCATCATTGAACAACTCGGAGCCACAACACCCTCCCCCTACAGTATGATCACCATTGGAAAACTAGTTTCACTGTACCTTAATGTCAGAACATAACTAAGGAGCTTAACTCAGTAGTTTTCATCGATTTTGGGAACTCATTATGAATGACTGATTAAGTAATTTGACTAGTTATCCAATGTTGTAAGGCAAAGCCCATTTCTGATTTCTATTGATTTTGAATGAATGATGTTTGATTAAAGGGTTTAGAGAAACTCAAGTTTGAGCGTGTGGAATGTTTTTGTAACTTGGCTTAGAAGTGTCCTAAGCCCTGCTACATTGTTGGGATCTCGATGTCTATTTTTCGCCATGTTTATGAAAAGTTTTGTGAAGTATACAGTCATTTGAAAAATGGTGTTACACAAAACATCATAAGAATTCGAAATCACCAATCAACAACTATGGTTTGAGTCAAAATTCCAAATCAAACAATTATTAACTATTAATTATTCATTAAGTATTAACTAAATTATTAATACATTTTCTATTCATAAACCTAGTAGCATAGTGCAAGCTCCAACTTCTACAAAATCAATATATACACACGGACACACACACAGATATATATATGGATGTGGTTCCTTCAAAGAGTAAATTTATGGATCGGTGAAGAGAAAAAATCTTGGCATTGTCTATCTTATCAAAAAGCTCTTTTAAGTCTAACCAGACAAGATGATCATTAAGAAAGAAAACCATACAGAGGTGATTGGCTTATCAACCAAATTTACCAACTAAGAAAGCACTATCGAGTTGTAATGATCCCAAAGTTCCTTCGGCTTGTCGTCCTGTTTCTGGCGGGTGCAAGTCTCCTCTGTGAAACCAAGTTTATTCTTTCCATGAAGAGCAACCTTCATTGCCCGACTCCATGTAGAATAATTGTCTGACCCAGTAAGAACCTAATATACAAGGGTTGTAGCTTGCGTGTCGGCTGGATGTAGATAGAGGGATGATTAAAATGCACGGACTGGAAGGGATTGGTCTCTGAATCAGTCATGTTGAAGAACGAAAGGGTGAGTGGAAGCACTGAAAGACAAGAATGTGTATCTTTGCGCACAAATCATGATGGCGAAGGCACTCTGAAGGGTGATCAAACAATCAAGAACCACCAAGAACAAGAATGTACATCGTTGTGTATAAATCAGGACGGTGTAAGTGTGATGAAGAGCGATCGAACAATCATGAACCACAGAGAACAAGAGAAACCATCTTCTTTACCAGAGAGCAGAGGAATCGAACGATTGTCTGGTATTTCCTCGGCGAGCAAGAAGAATACTCTAGAATCTGAAGAAAGAAACTCAAAACCTGAAGAGAGAAGGTGAAACACCCGACGAAAAATCTGAACCCGTTTGGGCGATGGGTCGGACTACCATATGACCTGATTACTGGACCATAGATATATGGATCTAGACATCTAGTACCATGTTAATCAACAAACCCATTTTCTCTGAATAATACAATATTATAGAATGAATTAGAAATATACAACCAGTCCAGTATTTATACACCGGATAGGCCAATCTGGCCGTACACTTAAACATAAACTAACTAAATAAGAACCCAAACTACTAATTACTCTGACAGATATTGTTATGAATATATTTTACAACTATACATTCATTACAAGAACCTAATTATTGGGCTATCTGTAAGTGTTCTTTGAGCTTAAAGACACGTTTAGCCCTTATGAACCTCTAAAATTTAACTCACCTAAACTTTTTTCCATAAAAAAGAAAGAAGACTGATGAATCATTTCTCGAGGGTGATGAACAAACACCAAATCTATCGGGATTGGCTCCCATCCTCTTCCCTTCTCATCCACTTCTCATCCTTTTCTTCATCTTAGCCGTTAGATTGAAATCTGAGCAGTTCAAATTTTATTCTTTTATAAAAATATTAATAAATTAATAAATATTTTAAAATAATATTTTTATAAAAGATTAAATCTGAATCGCTCTAATTTCAATCAAACGGCTCAGATGAAGAAGAGGATGAGAAGTGGATGGGAAGGGAAGAGGATGGGAGCTAAATCCAAATCTATAGTAGGGTGACAACATGAGGAATAACACTCCAATAAACTCTCTACTCACCTAATCCATAAACTAAGACCCTCTTTATAAGGTCTTAGAATGACTAACCAATTATGGTATTACCTAAGATTCTACAATAGTAAATAATATCTTCTAAAAAGAATACTACCTCTAGTCACTACTACAAAAAAATGAAAACGACCTAAATAAGACCCAATTAATGTCCTTTATCATAGGGACATCTCGAGCAGGGTAGTTATTTTCTTAATGTTTGGCGTCTTGAATTAATTTTAGGACGCCTCACATGAGGCGTTCTGAATTAATACAGGACGCCTCATATGAGGCGTCCTAAATTATATTCAGGATGCCTCATATGAGGAGTCCTGAAATGATTCAGGATCGTCATATGAGGCGTCCTTAATTCATTTAAGGACTTAAATGATTTTTTGGCGTCCTGAATTTAATTTCAGGACGCCTTATTTTAGTTTTTTTTTTTTTTAAAATGACCGCTACATATTTATATAATTCTCAAATTGTCTGCAAAATATGAATACAATATTTTCAAAGCCACTAGCGGGCACAGTGCTCAAAAACGACCTTCCTTCATTAACTAATCAGGCTCATTAAACAGTGAGACATAAACTAGTGCACTATACATTTGAAATACATGAGCATCAACAACAATGTCAAAATGAAATACATGAGCATGAACACAATTATAAATTTCGCACTATACATTTGAACTAGTGCATTACCAACAACAATATCAAAAAATGCGAAGTAAACTTTATATACCTATAGGTGTTGCAAAAGATGTCTAGCCAAAACGTCTCGAACCGTATCGATTTCTTCATCCGAGAACGGAGCAACACTAAAAAAAAACTGTAAATTGGAAAACAAGCCATAAGATAAACCAATGAAGTGAATGAAATAATTAAAAAATCAAGTGTGCAATCTACAAAAATATCATAATTTGAGAATCATGGAGCGATCACGTACATGTTGAAAACACCGTAAGACGTCCATTGGAAACGATGGATTGTATGAAATGGATAACGTAGTATCCGTACTCGGTGTCCCCAGTTGTCGAGGGCATTATAAATCGAAGCAACTTGTTAAAACGAATAAAGACATATCGAAAGTTACTGTGTCAATGAAGGAACTTGAATTGAAACTACTTATCTTCGGATAATACCACTTCGGTCCACCCTGCTCTCATGCTCTAGAAAGCTGTCTATACGTCTTGAGACCACTACCATTCAAATGGAAATTAACAGACATGAAAACAATTCATTTAAAAGAAGAATTGATGAATTAGACAAAAATTTACTTACTCGGCAAACATGGTTTTGATGTCGTCGATTGGCTTGCCACCTAAGGAATCCAACCAATAACATGCATTCTTGGCGGGACAAACAACAACCAGGGTCTAATGACCACTACAATATATACGTATTAATATTAAATTAAGACAAGAAAGCAATTTATTCTTAAAAATGTAATATAGACAAAACTAAAATACGTACCTTTCAATTATTGGCGCTAGATAACAAGGCAATTCTCTGTCGCCAATTGTTAAACCAACATAAAGCGCCCTTCTGGCTAACTTATTCCTCTCCCTCGTCGTGTTTGCAGGACATAAGAAGCCATATGTACCCGTTCGGACATTCTGGACGCATATGTCGTGGCAGACGCTATGATCAAAATAAAATGATAACTATTGTTAAATATATAAAACATAAAAAATCATTGCAATAATTAAAGGGGGGAAAAACTTACATGATTGCAAGTTGAAGAAACTCTATATCTAAACACTCCAAATGCATAAACTCCCCCAAATCTTTAGAGTTCGATACGGATTGAAGTCATCTGTACAAAGCCCTCAGACGCTTAAACCGTAGTATTATTGGAAGATACCACAATGCCTTCAAAGGTTGCCTTTTTGTTGTCTTATCTCCAGAACCACCACCTTTCTTCACTTTGTATCGTGAAGTTTTACACTTCGGACAATTACTAAAGCCTTCATACTCATTTCTGTACAATATGCGATCATTAGAACAAGCTGTATCTTTTCATACTCCATGCCCATGGTAGACAAGACTTTCTTCGCCTCATACATACGATTTGGAAGTACATTATCATCTTGCAACAAACCACACACAATTCAAGCGTCGTGAAAGCGCTATCGATCCACCCACAAGTTGCCTTTAAGTTGACCAAATGTAAGGTCCCGGTCAACCGTGTATACTTAGTACACCCGTGGAACAAAGGTGTCTCTCGCATCGCTCCGAACGCTATCTTATTCATGCGATTGTGCAAAATATTCTACCTCAACATCATGAATCATTCTCTCCATTCCATCATCATCTACCTCTAGTTCATTTTCGTGGGACGCACTGGTACTTACTTCCTCACCATGCCATACCCACGTTGTGTATCGAAGGTTTATTCCATCACAAATTAGGTGATCCCTTATATCAACAATATCCCTTGAATCCCATTTAAACAATTAACACATGGACAATAATACATCTCATTTTTTGTAGCCACATTCCTTCTAGCAAATTCAATAAACTCTTCCACCCCATTCTCATATTCTTCACTAGTTCTCAAAGCATTCATCCAACTATGACCCATTTTATTATCACCTAAGACATTTCCAACAACAGTCAAGTTCATAACAACTTCAAGAATGACATGTTTTTTCTCAATCTTGTAAAAAATTCGAAACATTTCCCCTCAACAGTAAGACATCTCAAAATTTCAACAACAAATCATTTCAACTAATTCAACAAAACTTACTAACTAAGGCAATTTAGAAAATATCAGCTATTAAATCTAATAATTTCATCAATACAAACAACTAACATATATCTAAGTTGTCTAATTAATAAACTATAAATTATGGACATCTAAGCATCATTATTCATACTACAAAGTTTACCTAGTTCAATGCATGATCAACAAAAAAACAACAATATTTAACTATACTTACCTCAACTTTAAATTCCGACGCTTGAAATTTATTTGCTCAATTCAACCTAAAGACAACAACAATAAAGACAACCTTAGAATTATTTAAACTAACATATGGGGAGGGAATAATTGTATGACAAAAGGAACATGATTACAAAGAGTATTTCCCAAAGAAAATACAATTTCACTATATCAAATGCATTAATGTGAACCTAACACGGGTGGAAAAAGGCTTTTAAGACCAGGACAAAACAGTATATTAGGACCGAGACTGCGACTCGGTCTTGTTCCAAAGCGGTATTAAAGTCTCCCTTTAAGATCGGACTTGTAAACGGTCTTAAAGGGTTTCTTTAGGCCGGACATTTTAAACCTTCGGTCTTAAAAGTCGTATTAAATAAATCTGAAATATTTTTGGTTCGGTCCTAAAACTCAAACTTTAAGACCGTACATAAACTCGACCGCTCTTAAAATATCCAGATATTAAGACCGGACAAATATCAATCCAGTCAAAAGATAGCGGACTCTAAAACCGAGAGGACTAATTACCCGGTCTTAAAAGTGACTTTCAAGACCGGATGTTATAAATGGACCGGTCTTAAAAGACCAACTTTAAGACCGGCTTAATATCTTTAAGAGCGGTGATAGAAGTACATCCGGTCTTAACATTTGAACATTTAAGACCGTCTTTTTTTTTGCGGTCTAAATTTTCCCGAATTTTTCCTGTTCGTTCTTCCCGATCATATATATACACAAATCCACCATCCAAAACAAGCACATAAAAGTCGATATACTTTAAGCTACAAGCTATGAACATGAATAAATTGAATTGGGAAAAAGAATACAAATATTATCCACCATGAGTTATGTGGCCTCTTAAGTCTACAACAACTAAAGTAATTTATACAATAAGCTAAGATATAACTAATTACAATCACAATGAGTTACAATACATGCAAAGACGTAAATCAACATACATGTAGTCCAATATAATATATTATTCACCATGCCTTCATCTGATTCCCACCCAACAACGTAACATGCATCCTCTTTTATAACATGCTCCTTTGAATCGGATCTTACCACAAAAACAAAACAAGAACAAATTCATAGTCAATGATGACATTGTTTAATTAAGAACATAGAAGGAATATAATATAGTTAAAACCTTAAAGTTTTCTAAGAATTCGCATATGAATATTACCTTATGAATTGACTCTTTTATAAAGTGATATCCTCACATATCCCTTCTTGATGATCAGCCACATTTTATTTTCTTGATCGGTGATATAGAACACTTGTTTTGCATGGTCTACCATAATAAAAAGGTTCATCTCCAAAACTTCTACTATTGACATCGACTAAAGTGAATCCTAGCCGATCGATCTGAACACCATTATTGACATTAACCCACTTGCATTTGAAGATGAGAAATCTAACTTTGACATAGTCCACCTCCCAAATCTCTTCAATAACCCCATAATATGGCATGATTTGCAAATTTAGGCCTCTTGTCTTTCGAACCGGAGAAGTGCATAGATTCACCTCTAACATAACACCACCGTTTCGACTATGCTCATATCATCTAGGGACTTCGTGTAAAATGTATAACCATTGATCATATACGAATTCCAACTTATGACATCAACCTCGGGACCACGTGCTAACCATTTCATTGTATCGAAACACATTCGATCCCTCGACCTTTTGTTTGAACCGGTTTGCAAAAGTTTCATTATGTTCCCTAATCAACATTTGTTCGGTCATTCGATGGTTCTCTTTCCTTACAACTTCTTTATGTGCGGATATGCTGGCTTGAACTTCATCAACATTATTCAAGATGTATAAGTGGACTTGTGACAATTCATCACGATCCACACTCTTTACCAAGCCCCTCGTCTACCCCTTGACCACCGACGTTTTGGAAGCCCAATATGTCTTACTTTGGCCAAATAATTTTGACAAAATTCCATGGCCTCTTCAAACATATTTCAGAACAATTGATGCTTCGGCAGTGACGCGTTCTTCACGTACCCTTTTAGGAATTTCATAGATCTTTCAATAGGGTACATCCACCGTAAATGGATAGGGCCGCACAACCTTATCTCCCTCACTAGATGAACAATCAGATGAACCATGATGTCAAAAAATGTAGGAACAAATAGCTTCTCAAGCTGGCACAAGATAAGATATCCTTCATTCTTCAATTCATCCAACTTTTCAATCTCGAAGACTTTACTACAAACCGCATTGAAGAAGAAACAAAGTCTATGGTATTTTTACACCCGGGGTATAGGGGTGTCTACGCATCCTTGCACATATTACCATATGTGTGTGATCGCTCAAAAGCCTCTTCTCCTACATCACGGATAATGTCCTCTATGCCATCATCCATATCCGTGTCATTATCGTCCAAATGCCACTTCCCCATGTTGAGACTCGCTTGGCACTTTTTCACCATGCCATACCCATACTGTCTAGGTCTTACAAAATCCGTGACAAATTAAATGTGTGTGTATAGCTTCGGACTTAGTCGACTCTCATTCAAACATTCTACACAAGGACAATAAAACTTCCCCCTATCATCATGTGCATTTTGTTTAGCAAATTCTATAAATTCCCTCACCCCATTCTGATATTGAACACTCGTTTGTAAAGCACTTATCCAACTGTGATCCATAGTAGAATTCCTATTTTCAATGAATGATTCAGAGAGACTCTTCGGCTTCCACACAAACTTCCCAACTAGGCGTCTCCTCGTATTTTGAGGAACTATGCGTCTCTATCTTGTATCCGGTCCTAAAACTCATTTTTTTCAATTCAATTACTTTTAAGACCGAGTTTTAAATTTTATCCGGTCCTAAAACTCATTTCTTTCAATTCAATTACTTTTAAGACCGAGTTTTTATCTTTTATCCGGTCCTAAAACTCATTTCTTTTTTAATTCAATTTCGTTTAAATGAATGATTCAGAGAGTCTCTTCGGCTTCCATACAAACTTTCCAACTAGGCGTCTCCTCGTATTATGAGGATCTATGCGTCTCCTCATTAATGTTTCCGGCGTATCACATTGTTCAGTATGGGTTCTCTATTTAAACCCGTTGTTACTTTACTTTCTTCACATTCATCTCCATCTCCTCCAACAACCTCCACCGTAATGGCTCCTCCACCACCACGAGGTCCTCCTTCTCGACGAAATCCTCGGCCACCTCCATTACCCTCCTTCGTTGCCTCACAACCCATCATTCTACCGGATGATGGAACACATGATAGCCGCGTCGATCATATAGACCGACGCTTGGGCCAACTGTTTCAGGTCTATCACGCCGTCAACAAGAAGCTGAACGCGGTACTCGACGCCTATGACGTTGAGTACCATACCTCTGATGACGACGTCTCTGACCCTTCCCTCCCTCCGACAACGATGGGGAGGATTAGAAATATTTATGTTTTTTTTTGTACTACGCTGCCTCTCAAGGCAGAAAAAAATAGAAATAAAATAAAATGTTTAGATCTCAATCGCTTTCCTTATACTTGTCTTTATGATGTTCTTTTCTTTTTTCCGACAAAAAGGAAACAAACAAAACATTGTCCTCTTCGTGGTGATCAACATTAAAAATTTGCAGAATAAAGTTAACAAGATTACCACCATACAAAAAAACATTGTTTACCTTATTCGAACAAAAACAAACAGTGACGATTCTTCTCAAGTTTGGACCATCGTTGTCGTCCTCTTTACTTACCCTAGTGTGAACATTTCGAGTGTCATTTTCGTTATCTTCTTTCTTTTCCGACCAAAAGAAAAAGGACAAAGAAAAGGGACACCGATGATGATCTCCACATCCAGGTTAAGTGAAAACGAGGACAACGAAGCACAAAACTTGAGAAGAACGCCAGACTTGGTTATCTTGAACCCTAACGATTTTTCTAAAACCGAGTCACAAACTCTATTTAAAGGAAGAATATTAGGACCGGACATATAACAAATCCAAGGTCCTAAAAGTTAAGCCTTATTTTAAAAATTTGAAGTTAGGAGCGGACAATTAAACAATATACGATCCTAAATGTTTCGGCAAACTATTAAAATAAACAAAGACTTTTAAGACCTGACTCCTAACAAATACACGGTCCTAAAAGTCTAGCCATATTCTTTGGAATTTTTCAAGACTTTAAGGACCGGATATTAATTAAATATACGGTCCTACAATTCTAGCCGTATATTTTATAGAGTTTTAGGACCGGATATTTGACATATATACGGTCCTAAGAGTCTACCCATATTTTTAGAATTAGACGAAGACTTTTAGGACTAGATATTTGTTAAATATACGGTCTTAAAATGGACGAGACCTTTTGGACCGACTTTTAACAAATATACGGTCCTAAAAGTCGCGAATACTTTTCGAGTCTCTTATGGCTCATTTACAACATCCGCCTGTATCTCAAATTTCAAGCACTATTTAAATAGATTTATCCACAATCCCATTTATTCAGAAACCCAAAATGGACACACACAAATTGTTCGAAAAAATAAACAAATTTATTATTGAATTGCATTGCGTTATATTTACAAATGAATGAATTAGCTAGTCGAAAAAATAAACAAATATATGTACGTAAGGCTATTGTTGCTACAACATATATTATTTACAAATGAATTAATTTAAGACATTAATTATTGTCCTTACTTAGATTTTCTAAGACCATTTTGTATAGATATTCACAAAACACATGGCGTATGTGCTCCACTTCATCATTATCAAATGGCTTTTAACGGAAAACCTCTCGTAACATCAAAGACAGTAAATGAAACAACATATTACGTGCATATTTCATATGTAACATTAAGCCATCAGTGATTGAATTCACCATAACATTTTACCTTTGCAAATTTAGTATTCCCTCCGTCACAATATCATATATGTGTTTCATGACGTAAGGGCCACATAAGTTCGATTCTAGCGGTTGCCGACGGGTCTAAAAAAGAACAAGAAATATATAAGAGCATATATAGCTTACTGACCAAGTTCACAAGATAGTTATGCCATGTCCAAATATGTACTAACCTTTGGTTGGTACCATTTAGGGTCTTTGAGATCAAACCCAGCACGCCCTTTTTTACCGTTCTTTGGAAGGTTGTCATGCCACTATCATCAAAATCACAAATTTATCAGTAATGTTTACTGAAAATTCACAACAGAGATTTCAGACAAGACAATAAAAATGACATTCTTACTTGTTGATGATCTGCTTCAACGTAGGCGATGGATCGCTGTAAGTGGAGTATAAGAAGATAACAAAATGCAACTCCGTGTTCATGACGATCAACTGATAGTGGTTGCTGAAATTTCAATACAGCAGTAAAGTACTCAGTGATATATATATATATATATATGTATGTATGTAGCAGAATTAAGTGAATTGCAGACAAGAATTGTGATATATATATGTACCCGAGCCAATATGGAAACAAGTACACCTTTCTTGGCACTTCACAAAACCTCTTTGATATGTACTCTGTCTCATTTCCTTGGATGTTGTACTTGCATACACTGGGCACAAGAATCCAAAATCCTCGATTCTCGCCTGTTCAACAAGTTTCTCATGCATGCACCTACAAGAATGACATCGATCGGGAATTAGTATATATGTATGTGTGTCTAAACGATGCATTTAAATTATGTAATCAAGGAAGAAGATACTTACTTGATAAATACTTGAAGACATGCACTAGTAACTCGTCGGCCCAGAAGCGCATGGACTCTACATCTTCATTATCAACTAAAAGCGGTTGAGGATGATCGAGGCCTACTACTTCATTGACAGGCCACGATTTATCTTTAAACCATCTGTTGGCTAACAAATCAGATATTTTTTCCTTGGCCGTCAAGTTAGCAGTAGGGGATGGAACTTGAGGAGGGGGTGAAGCTTGATGAGGGGTGGATCTTGAGGAGGGGATGAAGCTTGATGAGGGGTGGATCTTGAGGAGGGATGAAGCTTGATGAGGGGTGGAGCTTGACGAGGGATAGAGCTTGACGAGGAGTAGAGAGCTCTACAAGCTTCACTGCCAAGAGATGAAGGTTCCCTTGACATCACTCACAATCTTCACTTATCACTGGGAGAGGGACAGTGCATCAAAGGTCACCTCTTCAACCGACACTCGACTTCATCATCATCCATTTTTTGGTGGTGTACAGTTGATCCCAAGTTATGGATAGTCCCTTTAGCAACCAATTGTCTATGACTATCACTATCCTCCACATACAGATGACAAGGTTGCTCGATCGTCCAACAATGCAGCTCCCTCTAGTGCTCACACGCATAGGTGCACCAAGGTGTCAAGGGATCCATACTGCTCTCGGCCGAGAGCTCGGGAGAAACTTCATTTTCTCCATCTCCTCCTTTAACTTGCTCATCTCGATTGAAACATTGCCCTCAATGTAGCTTCTTTGGCCGCGATTCCTCATTTAATTTGGCAACTGTCTGATCCATCTCCTCCTGAGCAACCACACTTTGTCTGTGGCGTTTGGATTTACCAAAGTATTGCTTTAGGCCTACCCGTCCTCCAATCCCCCTTACACGCCCCGAGTGATCTGCTTTTCCGGGCCGCAACGTCGAACATCATTCCTCCCGTCCGACGCAAAGATCCTCCGCCTCTTTATTTTTAAGATCTTCCGTAAGATATAGATAACGAGAAGCTTAGTAATGAAACATGTTTAGTAAGTAAAAATAACAATATCGATACTTACAATTGTTCAAAGAACTACACGAGTTTGTTCACTCGTAGGCGCCGCTTGGCTTTTGCCGAATATACAACCACAACTCCTCGCGACGTATTGGAGATGGCGGCTGGTCAACTACCGTAGAAGGATTGGATTCAGATTCATCTTCCAATCTCTTCCGATTGGCTGCCATCAAATCTTTTTCGGCCTTTTCATATCCGCCGCAAGAAGTCTTGTGTGGGCAATCATTCTTTCTCCCGATCTCTTGGTTTTTTTCCCTTATTTTCTGTGAATCAGGATCGAAAACAACTATCAATTATGAATTCCAGCCATGTCACTAATGTAAATTAGAGAACTTCGCTTGATATGAATGTCAAACATTAGTCAAATTCACTTCATCAAGATTCAACATTTTACTTAAGGAAGATGTAGCATTGTAGAAGAAATTGGGAGAACCAAAGGAAAGGAGTTGCGTAATTGTTGCCAACTCACCAATTCATTCATTCATCATAATTGGTTCCTACACACATATTAGAATAAATAACTAACTACTTGCACCGAAACCATTACACGCTAACATACTAACTAACTAACAAAGAACGCCTAACCATATTACACAGTTTACATATCGACTTGCATGGAATTAGGACATGCTCCCTCGATGCAGACAAAGGCAGGAAATGTATACTTCTATTCACACACCAAACCATTTAACTAACAGGATTAGATGTACACAATAACATTCACATATACGCACAAGTTAATAAGCAAACAAAAGTGCAAACAAAACTAAATACAAACTCACCAGAGCTTCAGAGTGTCCGCAACCAACAAATTGTTTCCAAATGTGTTCATCAATAAATTTGTACTTGTGCCGTGGTTTATGGTCAGGCTTCACCTCGTCAAAAATATACGTGTTAGCCAGAAAGGTCTTAAACTTCCTGAACCGCTCAAAGACAATAAGACAATGTTAAGTCTTTCAACTTCTCGAGTCGTGACGGTGTATGTAAGTCGGATAGTGTCCCAAATAGGATCCTTTATTGTGCTTTGCTCCACATTTTTCCACTCATCAATCAAGATGCTAACCTTGATGCGTACTAGAGCACCGACAAAACTAGTATATGTGGTTTTATTAGGACCGAAAGGTTGCAAATTGTCATCAAACTGAAGCTCGAGCCGAGGAAGAGAGGTAATGCAACAGAAGGGTTTCGCAACGTGAACAGGGGTTCTTCGGTGAGTGTGACAAAAGCTTCCGCGCGAAGAAACGTATATTTGGCGCCTCATTTTTAAGACCGGACAAATGAGTATATACGGTCTTAAAATATAACATTTAAGAGCGGTCTTTATATAACTCCGGTCTTAAAATTAATTAATTTTTTATTTAAACTTTAGTACCGAGCTGATTTTAAGTCCGGTCTTAAAAGTCTAACTTTTAAGACCGGTCATTCTGTAACTCCTCGGTCTTAACATTAATTAATTTTTTATTTAAACTTTAGTACCTACTGATTTTAAGTCCCGGTCTTAAAAGTCTTACTTTTAAGACCGTGATTCTGTAACTCGTCTTAACATTAATTAATTTTTTATTTAAACTTTAGTACCAACCGTGATTTATGTCTGGTCTTAAAGGTCTAACTTTTAAGACCGTCTATTACATATGTCCTAGGTCTTAAAACTTTGGTACCTTTATATTTTAATTTTTCCGTATTAATTCAAGAGTGTAGAAAATATAAGTCTGGTTTGATGAGATTTCTCCAAAAGTAATTGATATTTTAATTTTTTTAATAACATTTTTAAGACCGGTTGTTATTTTAACAGGTCTGGATAAGACCTATGAAAAAATGATCCAATATAAGAAGTTCTTTATATTTACAAATTTGCCACCTGGCCATAGTTTTAGGAGCGGTCCTTCGTTAGTCCGGTCTAAATGAGGAGCGTATAAGAAGTTCTTTTTATTTACAAAACTGCCACGGTCACACCTTTAAGAGCGGGCGCCGATGATCCGCTCTAAATGAGGCGGTCTTAAATCCCCTTTTTGCACTAGTGTAAGCGGGAAAAACCAATTCAACTGCAACATTACCTCAAGAACTAAGTAACTCTTGAGTTTAGCACATGAAATTGAATTCCAATTAACATCTATGTATCAAAATCTAATTCAAAAGAAAATTCACTTCTTCTTAAAGCTTAAAGGCAAACTTCTATTGCTCAACATATTGAATTCATACATTTACAACATTACCAAAATTTTAGTCAGAACATTACCAACATTACCAAACTTCTATAACTTTCAAGAGACATGTTTTTAAGGAAATTTTAGAAGATTCCACCCAAAATTCTAGCTGTACCAATTCAGTTCAAACGGAAGAATTCACCAATTTCCAAGTAAATACACAAATGTTGGGGATGGGGACCATACAAAAACATGTAAAACACTCTAAAACAATATAAAAGAGTCACCAAACCAAAGCAATGCATGGATTCAACTTACATCAAGTATCCTTTATTCGTAAAATGCTCCAAAACTTCCCTCCATGTTACATCTATATTGTTACTGTGGGTTAAAAATGCACAAGAAACACACAAGGCCAAGTATTAAAGAAAATACAATCTTAATACCAAATACACTCTAATGTAAATGTAAACAGGAAAATCAATTCAATTGTAGCATTATCTAAAGAGTAAGTAATTCTTGAGTTTCGCACAACAATGAATTCTATTTGTTTTGTAACACCCCAATTTCTTAATAGTTATAATAACATAAAACTGCAATACTTTTGGTTTTTTTATAAATAAATACCGAATTCCAAAGTAAACATCATTGGGAAGTGTTACCGCCGCACTTGTACCGGGACAAGTGCAAGGCTACTTATTACAATACGTAAATCCAAACTTAAACAAAAAATGTATTTTATTCATAACAAATAAAATAAAATAAAATAACTGAAGGTGTTTCCTCACTTCTCACTGCTAGCCCCAACCTCGAGAACCTGCTTCACTGAAAATCTGCTCCCCCGAAGGATCGTCGCAACCCATAACACAAACAAAATCAGCAAACGCTGGTAATCCCAATAAAATACGATTTAAGTGGCTCAAATAACTTAAGTAAATCAAGTAAAATAATCATATAGAATTTACACCAATTATCATTCATTATCTTTTTAAATGTATTTAGACCCGGAAACCGCCACCGTTTAGTGGGAAGAGAACCATGGTAGACTGGGAAACCCCGCCACCACAATCAATCAAATTGGCCATCAAAATATTTCGTCCTATGTGTACACCTCTTCCCAAAGTTGCTACTAGTGTCTTGGGAAACCCCGCGTACACCACTTTAGGAAGAACGGATATAATCGGTTCACATCAAATTATCGAGGCATAAAGCCTAATTGTGTTCATCACTTTGGGAGGTACCATCCCAAAGCTATCCTCCCACGATTTTAATTATTTCAATCATACACAAAATGTATTTCTCAATATAAATAAATAAATAAATAAATAAATATAAATATAAATATATATATATATATATATATATATATATATATATATATATATATATATATATGTGTGTGTGTGTGTGTGTGTGTGTGTGTGTGTGTGTGTGTGTGTTTCAATCTCGAATGCCAAGCCATTCAAAGCAACAAAAAAAGAAAAGAAAAGAACGTACAGGTAAATGGCTTGCAAAAGAAGTTAATTTTGTTTTGTTGGTCAAAGGCAAAAGTTAATGGCTTGGACATAAAACGTAGAGGTATATGTGTGAGCGCAAAACATATATGTTCATGAACCATGAAATCACGTAAAACAAGAGGATATGTGTGCGCGCGCGAGAGAGAAGATATAGTAGTTCGTTTTCATAGGTAATTCATGCTAATAAAAAGGGAAGGCATATAAATAGATATACAAATGCAGCCACATATTTAATGGTTTCTCACAAAAATTCGAGATTAGCATGTAGCAATTAATTCATTTAGGGATTAGGGTTACATATAGTATGAATTAACCTAAACTATATGGGAATTAGGATTACATGAACCTAAGACTTATGGGGATTAGGATTACATGAACCTAAGACTCATGGGATTAGGATTACCTGGTCTCCGTCTTTGCTAGCCTTCTAGAAAAACGCTTTGATAAGAGTGCGGGAGGAGGATGCCGTAACAGAGAAAAAGAGTTGAGCGTTTTCTAGGTTTAGGCGGCTAAACCTAAGTTTATAATTAACCTTTAGGGTTTTAGCTATGAGCTGGGCTCTTTAATTATTGTCAATTAATAAACACCCTAATGACAGAGGCAACACACGAGTATAGAGGAGTACAAGAGAAGGCACGATCCCTAAGAAGAAAATAATAAACTCAAAAGCAAATTCCAACCCCAAATTATAATCTATTGGTTGTCACACTTTACGGTTTGGTCATAATTTATTCCGTTAAAGAGTGGATGTTTTTTTCTTTTTTGGTTTTTTGAAAGTTTAATAAGGACCAACCAATTATAACACATACATATACAAGTTTACCACTGTGTCTATGGAAATTAGGAAAATGTGCAAATGTAGGGGTTGGTTAAGGTTCTTCTCCAAATCTAAAGGCAACAAGAAACAGAAGCACCAAGCTAAGTAGTACATTAGTATTCTTTCACATACATTAGTCAAGTCAAGGCTTTTCTCTTCTTCTTTTGTCCATCTCAAAAGATTATATATATTGAAATAGCAATAAGTGAAAAAACACAAGAATTATAAAAAACATGAGAACATAGAAAGCTTACCTCGGTTTCAAGGGAATTCCTAATTATCTCCCATGAAACACGTAAAATAGGCACATTTTTCACTTTGTTCCCCACTTTGATTTAATGCTTTTCTTCCTAATCTTGTTGAACGCAGATCTACCTCTTTTTTTTTCTAAGGAATTTTGATCTCCTAGTAACCCCAGAAACACAAAACACTAGTTTTGATTAATAAGCTATAACTCCAAACAAGTTTTAACTAAAGATAAAGTAAAATAAACCTTTGCCTCTTTTTTTTTCTTACCGTTAGATATCGTCGAAGAAGGTGGGGGAAGCACCGGAAACATCGAACGTGAGCCGACGAACATTGCGAAGAGGAAGATAGAGTACGACTTGACTGCCGCGCATGTGTAGGGGAGAGTGACAGAGGTAGGTTGGTCGGCGTGAATCGAAAGGGAGGGAGTATTCGCGATAGGGTTCAACAAAAAGGAGAGACTTAAGAAGAGAGGAAATAGCGCTGATGAGAAACTAATTAGAAGAGTGGGTCGGCGAAAGGACGCAGCTCTTCACTTATTTAGCAATATTTTGCAAATTTGGCGTCTTGAAATAACATTTAGGATGCCACAAAACGAATTAAGGCGTCCTGATATTAAATCAGGACGCCACAAAACGAATTAAAGCGTCCTGATTTAAAATCAGGACGCCAAAAAAAGAATTAAGGCGACCTGAAAATTAATCAGGACGCCACAAAATAAATATAGGCGTCCTGATCTTAATTCAGGATGCCCATATGTAAAATAAAGGCGTCTTGATATTAAATCAGGACGCCAAAAAAAAAAATGCGCCATTTCGCGCCATGGAGCTAAACAATTAATATTTTGCGCTAAAAATTTAATTTTAGGCGTCTTGAAATTATTTTAGGACGCCTTAATTTATTTTAGGCGTTCTGAAAATTATTTTAGGACGCCCAATTCTTAGAATTCAAGTATATAATTACAAGAATGCCACTGCGTTCACTTTTAACTTCCTTTTAAAAAATAAGGAAGTTTTTTAGGGAAGTAGTAACCCTTTTTTGTAGTAGTGAGCCCTAAATATATAAGCGAGATAAGGGTTTATTTTAGTCATAAATATCATACCTCAATCTACTTTGTCTCCCCATATTTATAATTTTCTCCCCAAAGTATCAATACTGATTGCACATAAGAAGATGTTTCCATTAAGAGTAGTTATAATGCACAAAATTAAAAAGTGCATTATATGAAAACCAACACATATTTTGTTACAAATAACTAAATTTCTTAATATCTACAAATTAATTATGTAACTCGTATACTAAACACACGAGGAGTATTATGAATATTCTAACTATTTGTGATGGATACTGAGCATTGTTATCAAACTTGTAAGTTGACTCTTTGAATTTACCGTTTTTACATTTCTAACTTACAAAAATGAGTCAAGTCACTGGTAAATTTGTATCAATTGTAAACTCGGTTAAAACTTACGAGTTTATACACCGAATTTACTATTTTTACGTTTCTAGCTTACAAAATCGTGTTAACTTACTCTTAAATTCGTGTTAACTTTTTTGATTTAGTCATGCTTAGTGGCTTTATATTTAAATTTTTTTACATATTTCTTTGTTGAATGTGATAAATGATGAATGTTGATAGATTTAATTTCAATTATTTGGATTTAAAATATATTTAAATCAAATTGTTGTCATTTTTATATTTTAATTATTTAATTATACACTAATAATACCTATTTAATAATAAAAGTAAACTCTTATGAGTTTACGATTTGAGTTCACAATACTAGTTTACGTCAATATCATGAGTTTATTTAAACTCTATCACGAGCTTATTTAATGTAACACCCCAAATTCCATACCTCAAATGGTGTCGGATGACACTTGGTTTTAGAAAATTCGACAGAGTTTGAGGTGCTACATCAGAGTACTGCGGAAACGGAGAGCAATGTGCTAACAAATGGACAATGAGTATCTGATATAAAAATACCCCGACATATGAAGATGCCAGGCGTATGCTGGTTAAATTAAATTATCCCGAAGGAATATTCATGTGATACAATATACAGAGCTTTGTACAATTACATTTCTTAAAAGTAACTATACAACCTAGACCAAGCCTTAACTAGACTTGGGGCAATGAACCTAAACATCCTAATTTTACTTTTAGGATTTAATTGTTATTATAAAATAAGTATATGTGGTTGTGAGTGAAAAAGGAAAAAAGAGAGACTAAAATAAGGTTAGGGCTTTAGTGGTAATTTCCACCATTTTAACAAAAAAGTGAAACGTGGTGGCGTAAGAAAAGAAAAAGAATAAGAAAAAAGTAAAAGTTGATCACCGCCTCATTAAATGAGGCGGAGACCCATTTCACCAATATATATATGTGGTGCGTTGAGATTATGGGAATTAGACCGAGAAGAAAAAAAGTGAGAGTGAGAGAAGCGACGAGGAAGGAGGAAAGAGGAAGATTTGAGTTTTATTAGGTATGTTATCTATCTTATAAGATTATTTTGGTAGTTAAATCAACCTCTTTTCAATAAACTTCTTTTATGAAAATTGTTCCATATATTTTTATCTTTCCAATGAACTTAATATCATGTCAAGTTAGTGAAAATTTTGAGATTATGATTTTGGAAAAAATTTGAGTTTTGATAATAGATGATTGTTTATATGTTTAGAACGATTAATAATTAGTTTTAATCGGTTCAATTTTTGATTGGTTGTTGTAAGAATTTAAATTAATTTTTCTACTCAAGAAATTCAGAATTTATATCGCACTTGGATATTTCTATCGATTAAAAGTTGTATAAATTTCATTTTGGGGTTAATAGAAGAGTTACAGAGATTTTAATCGGTTAGTTTTGGAATTTGAATGATTAAACTGTTAGTTTTAGTTTTTATTATGATATATATATATTTATTTATTTATTTATTTATTTATTTATTTGAATTTATATAACTTAAGATATATGAAATTATAATTGTGATGATGTAGAGTATAATTGTGACCGGTGATTGTTCGCGTTTTACTCTCTGAGATAAGGTTTAGCTTGGAGTTGAGGTAACCGGGGTTAATTTATTTTATATGCTTGTTTTGGACTGTAAGGTGTTTTCTAAACCTTATTTTTATATGTACTATCGATATGTGTTTTGAAAAAATGTATTTATCTCGAATATGTAGTTATTTCGGTGAAGCATTATATTTTCTATTCGTATGTATATATGATTGAATACTGTTATTGAGATTGTTATGATGTTTGTTATCGGTTGTTGTATATGGAACAATAAATTTTGTTAAATATTGTTGTTATAGTGTTTGTTATGAGATGTTGTATATGGAATAATATGTTGTACGATGTTTTTGGGTAATTGCAGTATCATACTGTTTATCTGTTATGGAATATGTTGGGTTGTGTGGAAGAGATTTAGGGTGAAATTGTGCCCATCGGCTCTCTCATTCTTGGCCCAGAATTTGAGTTGAGTGTTTTGGGCGGATACCTCCTTGTTACGGTATATTGGTGGTAGCATGGGAGGGGACAATGATCTTGAAGTGACTAGCTAACCTTGGCCAGGTATACTAGCACTGATAGGCTGTACCACGTCCAGACGATATAAGGAGGAGCAGGATGGATGAGTGGGGATGGTTCTACTTATTGTTGATTATTATGGATTAACTAAATTATTTGTTGTTGATTTTATAAATGTGTTAGTAAACCTGCTTTTATGACTTGCAACCCTTTCATGCATATGTGATAAATTAATTTTGGTTACTGGGACTTTATGTCTCACCCCGTCATTATCAACATTTTTATGGCGAGACCTCTAGTTTTACTAAGAGTCAAGGGAAGCAACCGGAGGCATAATAGTTGTGAACTTTGTAAGCCTCTTTTGGTACTGGTGTTGTATGAGTTTATATATTGCCATTTTAGGACCTACATGTTTTGAGAACACTATTTTAACTGTTTTGGGATAACTGTTGTTCACTGTTGAACTAAAGGTTTTATTTTATACGCTATAATATTTTAGTGGATCCACAATCAAAACCTGTGAGGAAATGTTTTGGTGTAGACCCTTGTTGTGAAGTTGGTGTTGAAGGACTCGTGGGCTGTATATTCCTTTGGTTAATAATTGTGCCCAGAGTTTTAATCTTCTATAGTGAGTTTATGGGCAGAGTTTGTGCCCTGGACTCTGATGTATTTATTTTTTAAAGGAAACGGATTTTCCTTAATCACTTGTTAATTCGGTTTTATGAAGTCATTATGATTAATTAATGATTTGTGAGGAAGGGTCTTTTCAATTTGGTATCAGCTTTTAAATTTCCTAGACCTGTGGTGCATTGCATATAGAATATGGCAATATATGATCTTTACACACATGCTTCCATTTTCTGTTGTGTTTTGTTTTTGTTCTTATTCTTCACCATCCTTGGTGGGTTTTGCCCTTAGGTGGGGAGAGATGGTGAATTCTAAACATATAGAAATCGGTGATAACACCCATGCAGACATCAGTAACAATGACCAACAAGGATCTAATGAGCCCCAGGATCAATTAATCGAGGCTGAGATGTTGCGGCATTTGTACAAGTGGACTCATTCAAGAGAGGAACGATTGAGAAGGCTCGAAGAGGTAGAGCTAATGAATTGCATAGTGGGGAAGTAGGAGTCATACTCAAGGGATGAATTCAAAGGAATGTTCTTTGATTACTACTTCCCTATTGAAATGAGACATAAAAAAGAAGCTGAGTTTTTATTTCTGTGACAGGGGGATTTGGATGAGGAAACATTCATATCTCGATTTATGGGGCTTGCTAAATATGTGTCAAAGTTGAATAGAACAAATGAGGAGTAGAATAATTGGTTAGCGAGACAAATGTTTGAGAGATGCAATGAGGAGGTCAGAGCTAGAATGGGGGTCTATGATATCACTACTCTCGAGAAATTGATCGCAAAAATTCGAGAGGTCTGTAGAAGGTATAGAGAAGCCGAGAAATCTACGAGAAGGGATTCTCAGGGCCGATTTAGTGGTAATATGGAAATATCAGGAGGCGTCAGTAAGAAAAATTACCCTTCTAGTTTTACTGGACCTGGAAGCAGGAGGACTTTTAATCAAGGGAGCTCTAGCAGAGGAGACATCCTCCTATGGCTCAGAGCCGCCAGAGCAACACTAAAGCTAGTCAGAGCTCTCAGCACGAATCAGTGGCGTCAGCTCCAAGCATGATGCAACACCCTCCTTGTCCTCGATGTGGGAAAGCACATACAGTCGATGTGGGAGAGCACATACAGGCGAATGTTGGACTTGCTTCAATTGTGGAGAGAAATGTCATATTGCGAAGTATTGCTATAAAAGAAGGAAGGAGGATCAAACATTCAGGCCATCCGCTCCTGGACGAGTGTTTGCTTTGACATCTGAGTAAGCGAGAGCTTCTCCTAATCTGATCCGAGGTAACGCTCTTCTTCAGGGTCATCCTTTATGTGTTATATATGATTCTGGTGCTACACATTCTTTCATTTCATATGACTGTGCGAAAAGATTAAATCTTACTATGGGTGATTTGTTATATGACTTGGTTGTGTCTACTCCTACTGGTATACAAGTAAAAACTGCTATGGTATGTAGGAAATTGATGTTTGTGTGTGATGGTCGTGAAACGACTATTGATTTAGTTTGTCTACCTATGTGGGGTATGGATGTGATTATGGGTATGGATTGGTTAACAACCAATAATGTGTCCTTGCGATGTAAAGAGAGAGCTGTGCAATTTAATATTTGCACAATAACTAAAGAAATTCTCCACGATTCGATGATATTTTCAGCGGCCCAAGTTGAGAGAAGTATAAAGAAGGGTTGTGAAGCTTTCGTAGTGTTCTTCTTGGTTCAGGTGGAACCAGAGGGAAACATTGAGCAAATTGAAGTGGTTAAAGACTTTCTCGATGTGTTCTCGGAAGAGTTGACCGGACTACCTCCGAGTGAGAAGTTGATTCGCCATCGAACTAGCACCGTGGACAGAGCCGATCTCCAAGGCTCCTTATCGGATGTCACCTCTAGAGTTAGCGAGAATTGAAGAAGCAGATTGACGATTTGTTGGAGAAGGGTTTTATCCGGCCAAGTGTATCGCCATAGGGTTCACCTGTTGTTCATGAAGAAGAAAGATGGTAGCTTGAGGCTTTGCATTGACTACCGACAATTAAATAAAGTCACTATTAAAAACAAGTACTGGTTGCCGAGGATAGATGATTTATTAGATCGGCTAGTAGGTTCATCGGTGTTTTCAAAAATTGATCCGAGATCGGGATATCATCGATTAAGGGTGAGAGCAGAAGATATTCCAAAAACCGCTTTCCGTACTAGATATGGCCATTATGAGTTTCTTGTTATGCCTTTTGAATTAACTAATGCGCCAGTGGTGTTTATGAATTATATGAATCGGATTTTCAGACCTTACTTAGATCATTTTGTGGTGGTATTTATTGATGATATCCTAATCTATTCAAAAGTGAGGAGGAACACCGAGAGCACCTCCGAATAGTATTGCAAATCCTGAGAGAGCATCGGTTGTATGCAAAGCCGAGTAAATGTGAATTTTGGTGAGAGAGGTGAAGTTCTTAGGTCATGTGGTCTCGCAGAAGGAGTAGCAGCGAGATCCTAGCAAGGTTGACGTTGTGTTGAAGTGGGAACAACCTAAGTCCGTGATAGAGGTGCGTAGTTTTGTTGGGTTGGCTGGTTACTACCGTCGTTTTATCGAGGGATTCTCTCGGATTGCCTCACCACTTACTAGATTAACAAAGAAAGAACAACCATTTATTTGGGATGAAAAGTGTGAGGCATCTTTTCAAGAATTGAAGAACCGGTTAACCACTGCACCTATTCTCATCATACCCAACCCACACAGACCATACACGGTGTATACAGATGCATCACTGAAAGGCTTGGGATGTGTGCTCATGCAAGACGGCAAAGTCGTGGCTTATGCATCTCGCCGATTGAGGCCTCATGAAGAGAACTATCCGACACATGACTTGGAGCTTGCAACGGTTGTATTTGCTTTGAAAATCTGGAGGCATTACCTGTATGGATCTCAGTTCGAGATTTTCAGTGATCATAAGAGCTTGAAGTATCTTATGGATCAGAAGGAGTTGAATAACCGACAGAGAAGATGGATGGAGTTCTTAAAGGATTATGATTTTGAGTTGAACTATCATCCAGGGAAGGCGAATGTGGTTGCAGATGCCCTGAGCAGGAAGTCGATACACATGTTTCACATGTGTGTGACTGAGTATAACCTTCTAGAAAGGTTATCAGAAGTTTATCTTGAACCAAAATCCAAGGTGATTTTGAGTTCAATACGCGGCTTTTATAATAAGTTAAAAATGGCTCAGATGAATGATAACCAATTATTGAAGATCAGAAAAGAGTTGGAGAACGGTGAAGTACCTGATTATGATGTTGGAGATACAGGTTTATTGAGATATAAGAAGAGGATTTGTGTTCCAGATAATAAGGAAATTAAGAAGACAATTCTTGAGGAGGCTCATCAGAGCAAATATACCATTCATCCGGGAATCACTAAGATGTATCGTAATCGAAGCAAGGGTATTGGTGGCCTAAGATGAAGCATGATGTGACCAATTTCATAATGAAGTGTCGACTGTCAAAGGTGAAGATTGAGCATCAAAAGCCTCCGTGGTTACTTCAACCTTTAGAGATTCCCAGTGGAAGGGGATAGCATTTCTATGGATTTCATTGTGGGATTAGGAGGCTGCAGCACGTCATAACTCCATATGGGTCATTGTAGATAGATTGACGAAGTCGACTCATTTCCTTCCGATCCATATCGGATATAGTTTAGAGGGGCATTATATGGTAGGAAGTGTAGATCGCCTCTCTGTTGGACGAAATTGAGTGAGAGAACCATAATTGGACCAGACTTGGTAGACGAAACTACGAAGAAGATTGAGATGATTCGTCAAAAGTTGTTGACTGCTCAAAGTAGACAAAAGAGCTATGCGGATAGGCGGCGTAGACCTTTGGCGTTTAAAGAGGGGGACCACGTGTTCCTTAAGGTTTCACCGGTAACTGGTATTGGCAGATCCATTAAAGCCAAGAAGTTGTCTCCCCGATTCATTAGGCCATATTGTGATGTAATAGTATTATTGTATTGGTGATGTTTGTTGTGATGTGTCGGTGTGTTCTTGCATCTTGGTAATATTGTTTTGACTATGACCTTATTGTGTTGAAATCTTGTGTTGTGAATTGTTTTCTTTATGACTTGTTGAGAATTTTGGGGACAAAATTCTATTTAGGTGGGGATAGTTGTAACATCCTAATTTTACTTTTAGGATTTAATTGTTATTATAAAATAAGTATATGTGGTTGTGAGTGAAAAAGGAAAAAAAATAATAATAGACTAAAATAAGGTTGGGGCTTTAGTGGTAATTTCCACCATTTTAACCAAAAAATATATATATATATATGTGGTGCGTTGAGATTCAGGGAATTAGGCGAGAAAAAAAAGTGAGAGTGAGAAGCGAGGAGGAAGGAGGAAAGAGGAAGATTTGAGTTCTTTTAGGTATGATATCTATCTTATAAGATTATTTTGGTAGTTAAATCAACCTCTTTTCAATAAACTTCTTTTATGAAAATTGTTCCATATATTTTTATCTTTCCAATGAACTTAATATCATCTTTGGTTAGTGAAAATTTTGAGATTATGATTTTGGAAAAAATTTGAGTTTTGATAATAGATGATTGTTTATATGTTTAGAGCGATTAATAATTAGTTTTAATCGGTTGAATTTTTGATTGGTTGTTGTAAGAATTTAAATTAATTTTTCTACTCAAGAAATTCAGAATTTATATCATCTAGGATATTTCTATCGATTAAAAGTTGTATAAATTTCATTTTGGGGTTAATAGAAGAGTTACGAGAGATTTTAATCGGTTAGTTTTGGAATTTGAAGGATTAAACTGTTAATTTTAGTTTTTATTATGATAATATATATATTTATCTGAATTTGTGTAACTTAAGATATAAGAAATTATAATTGTGATGATGTAGAGTATAATTGTAATAGGTGATTGTTCGCGTTTTACTCCCGAGATAAGGTTTAGCTTGGAGTTGAGGTAATAGGGTTAATTTATTTTATATGCTTGTTTTGGGTAAGGTGTTTTCTAAACCTTAATTTTATATGTACTACTTGATATGTGTTTTGAAAAAAATGTATTTATCTGAATATGTAGTTATTTCGGTGAAGCATTATATTTTCTATCTGTATGTATATATGATTGAATCTTGTTATTGAGATTGTTATGATGTTTGTTATCGGTTGTTGTATATAGAATAATAAATTTTGTTAAATATTGTTGTTATAGTGTTTGTTATGAAATGTTGTATATGGAATAATATGTTGTACGATGTTTTTGGGTAATTGCGGTTGTAACATCCCAAATTTTGGACCTTGAAAATTTGAAAAGATTATGAAACAATATTACAAGGATATGGAAATATTATGATGGAATTACTTATGGAATATTTGGCTTTAATTATTAAAAGATAATAATTGAAATTTAAGGCATATTTTCCCATAAGTTAAGGACAAATGATTAGGGAATAATTTTTAGCATAAATATTTTAGAGATAATATTTTTAGGCCAAAAGAAATTAAATTGAGGAAGAAAAATCTTTAAAAGAAATTAAGGATTGAGTTTTAATTTATTTTCCTTAATTGCAATTATATAAGTAAAAGACTTAATTGCAATAAGAGTTCTGAAGAAAATCAAGTGGGTTAATTTTAATGGTCACACAATATATATATATTTTGTCATAAAAGCCCATTTATCTTTCCTTTCCTCTGGGCCCAACACGTGAAAACAACAAAACAATTCTACCTATAAATTCCTAAGCTCGTACAGTTTTGCACTCAAATATCCATTAATTCATTTAATCTTGCCTCACCCAAGACGCAAGCAAAGAGAAATGCACAATTGGGAAATATACCTCAGCCATTACTTGTAATCATCGGCCCATTTACTCATTCTCGTTGTCTCAAACAAAGAGGGAGCCGAGAGTGAGAGAGCGTGAAAGAGAAGGAGAGAGTTTACTTCTTGCTCTGCATAACGTTGCCGTAACAGGGGTGGTTTAGAAGCAAAGAGAATCATAGAATACAAACCAAAGACTGAAGTAAGTTATAGAGTTTTTTTTTCCTTTTAAATTACGTCCCTTCCAACGCAAGATGATGAGTTATATGTGTAGGAAATAAAACTCTAGGTTGCTGCTATATAACAATGAAACAGGGTCGGTTTTGTATCTGTGTTGACATTCTTGAGCTTATTTTCACTGCACTTAAATCACTAGAAAGTATAGGAGTGAAACTCAAGAGCTTGTCTTATATACGTATATTTGTAGGTCGCTGCACGCTCACGCTGAAAATATATTGCTGCATATATATGTATATATGTGTGTGTGTGTGTGTGTGTGTGAAAACGAGACTGTTGTCTCTTTTAAAACCGAAGCATTGCTATCTTAATATATATATGTATATCAGAAAAACAAAGCCTTTGCTGTCATGAACCTCTAGGAAACGTCACCGTCATGTTGTTGCAACTGTTGGAAAAGAATGATAAAAACAGAAACTTGTTGTCTTGCGCTTAGTATGTGTTGCGTCGGTTTTCTTCTGCTCACAAATATATATCAGTATATCCACCTATATATCAATGTTGCTGTCTTAAATGCTACACACATATAAAAGTATATGATATATATATATATATTTGCTATTGGAAAAATATAAGAAAGGAAAACTTGTATATGTACTTATATATTTTGCAGCAAGAGCAAAGGGAAAGAAAGGTTTCTAAGCTTATATATGTGTGTGCCATGATCATTGAAGAATAAAAGAATAAGAAAAATCTGCTGGATGTCTTGTTTACTATTATATATTTAGAGAGAGGTAAACTATACTATCTTATATATATATATAAGCATATATGTGTCATTGCGCATGGAAACAATGAAAGAAAAGAAAAAGAGTTTCTGGGTTATAAGTGATGTGTGTGTACGTTGCTGATGTGTGTGTGTGGGGATATAATATATATAAGATATGGTTTAAAGTAATGACAAAATCGCGCCGCACAAAAGGGAAACAAGAAGTGTCTGTGTGTGTGTACATAAATATATACTTTTAGGATGAGGTTATATGTTTATATATAAATCATTTAGAACTTAGAAGTTGAAAGATATATATATATTTATATATAGTCGGCAAACTTATTATAACGGTAAGGTTTATGTATCATGTGGAGGGTAAATGAATTTGAATGTTGCAATTTACTAGCTGAAAATTATAATTTTATTATAATGGTGAATTTTAGCAACGTACATGAATCAAGTGTGAATTACAGAGAATAAACTTTGCATTTAATCATGAAACATTTTAGAATGGAAGGGTTTGTGATGTATGTGTGTTAAAACAACACATAAAGACTAGCACTTATCCTTAAGGATACTAAATAAATCTTAGGTAATGTCAAAATTTATATGCTCGCGCTTTGTTCTTAAATAAATAGATAAGTATTATTATTCTTAGGAAAGAGAATAAGTAAATAAAAGAGATAAATAAATAATAATAAATAGTATTATTTTTTTAAGGGTTAATTCATTTTTAATCCTCTAAAAATTAGTTCGCGTAGCTAATTACGTTGCGATGTGATTAAGTGACTAATGGCAATGATAAACGTTTATAAGCATACTTTGACACCTCTACCGATCCCAACAACTCCGGACAAAGTTAAAGATTCAAGTTTGAGGTGGATAAGCTGTTATCTCGTTAGCTTGTATGTATGTATTCATGTATGGTGATCATGGTTGCTAGATAATTTGCATGTATGTATCCTAGCTATGGATTGGGGTTGCGTGTCCCATAGGGTTGCGGTCCTTGGCCGTTAGTTGCGGTTAACGGTGCGACTTGTTTTGTTTAGATAAATGTATCCTAGCTATGGATTGGGCTGCGTGTCCCATAGAGTGCGTGTCCTAAAATGGAGCTGCGTGTTCCAAAGAGGCTGCGGTCCTTGGTGTTTTAGCTAAGCGGTTAACAGTGCGACTTGTTTATTATGAATTACTCTATGCTTATACATGTGTTATACTGTGATTTATATTTCACACCGCATATGAGATTAACTGTTACCCCTGGCAATGGCGGACCTAGGTATATGATAAGGGGGGCAAGTGCCCCCCCTTAAATTTGTGATAATTTGTAATAAAAAAAAAGAAAAAAAAAAGGTTTGAATGATTGCATGATTGTTTGGTCTCTACTCTTAATACATTAAGATTGCACTTTGTAATCGGATATAAGATGAATGGTTGAATAATTGTTTATTTCCTTATATTGAAAAAGATGTATTTGATAAAATTGATAATAAAGCAATTATGATAGAATTCCAAAAAATAAAGCCTAGAAGAATGATATTGTAATTATTTTTATTGTAATATACTTTTGTTATTAAAATATATGTACTTAAACTTATTGAGTGCCCCACCCTTCATTGTAATTTATATATTTGCATTTCTAACAAGACTTAGCCTTCTTTTCTAAATGACGGGTTTTAAAATAATTGTCTCTCTTATTACATCATCAATATTCACTTGATTTCATAAATATTTCTTTTTTGTTTATATTCTTTTATTTTTAATGCATTTAAAAATTTCCTTAAAAAAATTTTGGGCGCGCCCCGAACGCCGCACCAATGGTGCCCCCTTCACTATTTTTAAGGTCCGCCCCGACCCACAGGGTTCATTCATTTGAACTCCGCACCGTATGAAAAAAGCAGTAGTGAATCGGGATCAAAAGGAAAGATGCATTGTAAGGGTTACGTGTAGAAAGAACCTTTTGGAAAAATATAGGTAGTTTGATTGTATTTTATCGTTTATCATTTGTCTATTATGGAATAATGTATTAACATCCCACTGTGGGATGGATTCGAATCGCAAAAAATTCATCCTCATATTTTCAAACTAAGTTATTTTGTTAAAGTTTTATTACGCAATTAAGTCGTCCAAATCATTTCGATGCACATGCGCTATAACTCGATAAATAAGAGCGTCAAAAGGACGGGCGTTAAGTGATATCATCTTGTTTATCCGCTATGGAATATGTTGGGTTGTGTGGAAGAGATTTAGGGTGAAATTGTGCCCATCGGCTCTCTCATTCCTGGTCCGGAATTTGAGTTGAGTGTTTTGGGCGGACACCTCACTGTTACGGTATATCGGTGGTGACATGGGAGGGGACAGTATTCTTGAAGTGACTAGCTAACATTGGCCAGGTATACTAGCACTGATAGGTTGTACTACGTCCAGACGATATAAGGAGGAGCAGGATGGAAGAGTGGGGATGATGATTTTAGAAATATGTTAGTAACCTGTTTCTCTGACTTGCATTCCTTTCATGCATATGTGATAAATTAATTTTGGTTACTGGGACTTTATGTCTCACCCCGTCATTATCAATATTTTTCAGGCGAGACCTCTAGTTTTACTAAAAGTCAAGGGAAGCAACTGGAGGCATAATAGACCTACATGTTTAGAGAACACTATTTTAAGCTGTTTTGGGATAAGCTGTTGTTCCTTTGTTGAACTAAAGGTTTTATTTTATACGCTATAATATTTTAGTGGATCCACAATCGAACACGTGAGGAAATGTTTTGGTGTAGACCTTTGTTGTGAAATTGGTGTTGAAAGACTCGTGGGCTGTATATTCCTTTGATTAATAATCGTGCCTTGAGTTTTAATCTTACGTAGTGAGTTTGTGGGCGGAGGTTGTGCCACGGACTTCGATGTATTTATTTTTAAAGGAAAACGGATTTTCCTTAATTACTTGTTAATCCGGTTTTGTGAAATCATTATGGTTAATTAATGATTTGTGAGCAAGGGTCTTTTGAGAACCTAACTCGTTAACCGAACAGAATGGCTAGATAAGTGTCTATCATGGGGCCTCACCGAGTTCACGGCGACTTATTGGATGACCCACATAGACTAGCCTTACCTTTGGCACCAAACTATTCGAAATAACTTGTAAAGTTATCTTCTAACACATATATGCATTCAATAAACATACCACATATACGCATACAATAAACATAACACATATACGCATACAATAAGCATCAGAGTTAGTGTTACTAGTACGCGAACGTACATTCCATCGTGAAATGGCCAAACATCCGGCCTTCTGAACCCGACTCCGGACTTCCCAGATATCGTAAAGGATAATACCGTATCTATTAACTCATAAACAATATCCTAACAGATATCCTAGTCACAAATGACTATTTTACCCCTGACTTCGCTATCCGACGAAATTTCGCCAGAGCTTTGCTACTTTGACTCTAATCTTCCAAAATTTTGCTATATAACTTTCTTCATCCATATTTTCGAAATCCAACCATATTTAACCATAAAACATGATATCAACAATATATTGGAAGATTAAAGATCAAAACAACATCTAATCTAAGAACTACTAAACAAAAGACTAAAACCTAAAAGCTAAGGACCGAAGAACTTACCCAGAACCTTGCTACTCCTTCTCCAAAGCTCCTCCTTCTCACTTTCACTCTCAAGTTTCAAAATGCTCTTGAGATTTTGGTGTGAAAATTTACAAAGGAATGGAGGGCTATTTATAGAAGAAGGTTGTGGCAAGTTTGGTAAATTCCGTGAACTTCTTCTCCTTCATCCTTGGCCATTAGATCTAGGGCTTCCTTTGCATCTTCAATCCTCACCATCCATGCCCTCAAAAACGTCCCTCTCTCCCTCTCTCATCTCTTCACCTTTTTCCCAAGCCTTGTTGGCCTCTTATGCATCACTTGTTTTAATTTTGCATGTGCTTTATACATCTCAAATACTTTTAGAGGTAACCTTTGAAGTTTATGTAGCCTCTTGAGAAGTATTTGGAATAACAAGAATTATGGTTCAATTTGGGGTTTTTACTAGCCTTTTAGTCATTTTAGGATTAACCCCGACGATTACGGAAATAACTTCGGAGATAACCCACTTCAGGATAAAAATTCACTTGTTCATAATAAGTCCTGATGTTAGATACTTAGTTCACATATTTCAAGATACAATTTAATTTCTATCGGTTCTCACTTATCTGTAATACTAGGATATTTATCGGCATATTATAAATAAAAGTTGGATAATTCGATAAGTGAAAATTCAATCTCCAGTCTTGTATAATTGTAGCATATTTTCTAAGTAGAATTTCTGCAAGAAATTAGAGAATTTAAGGGCCAAAGTGCCAAAATGACTAAAATGCCCTGGAAAGGGTAACTAACTTAGAAAATTCATGAAAAATCTGAAAGACAGTATAATGATCAATTGAATTAGGAGAGTATAATATCTCTAATTACGGTAATTTAATAAATTATGAACTTGGGAAAATTGTATAAGAGTGTTCAAAAAGTAGTAAAAAGACCAAAATACCCTTGTAATTATGGAATAATGTTGGAGGTATGAAAATACTAAGGTTAATGCAAGAATATGAAGGTAATAAGGCATCTTAATTAAGAAAAATACCAACTATGGTTAAAGAGTGATTAAGCAATTAATGGCTAATTACTTAAGTGTAAACAAAGGAAATTAAGGGATAATTATGTGAAGCTCAAAAATTAGTGTAAATTAGGTGGAAATTAGTAAAAATGTATTTACTAATTAATTGGAAATTTTGGAGAAACTTAAAATAGGGCCAGCCGAATTGGGCCAAAAGAAAAAGAAAAAAAAATGTATATATATATGTATAAAGGTTTTTGCAAGTTGATATTATAATATTAATATAATTAATTAAAGTAAAATTTGGTGAATAGTAAATTAAAAATTAGGAAACGGATCCTATCTAGAGATCTAGGAATAGGAATCCCAAGGTCAAGGTAAAATATTGATCGGTGAGTTTTTACCTTTAAGTGACCTCTTAGGAAGTTAATTAGAAGTAGTTTGTGCATTTTCCTAATAAAACAAAATAGGGAAAAATGCATATAGGCATAATTTTGGAAAAGAGGAAAATAAATTCTAACTCAACATTTAGGAATGGGTTTGAATTTGTTTAGACATATTTGGAATCGTGAATTATTTCGAAGAGATTGATATCTCAAAGCAATTAAACAGGACGCGTTCGGACACGTTTTCGAGGAAATTTCAACTGGACTGTTGGAGGCCTATATGGAACCAAAATTTAGGTTAACTTGGACATTTCTACTAAGTGAGAACATGTCTTCAGAGTTGTAAATCCAGAATTTTGAGATTTCTCCGAAATCACGCGAATCGGGTACCGATCGGAGAATACGGTTAGGCAGGGCATAGAGTAAGCTCATTAATCATTTTTGGGTCAAATTTTTGCTGCCAAACAGCCCTTAGATGTCGGCCAAATGCATCCAGGGTGGAGATCTTGGCTTGATGAAAAGTCACAATCCAAGGGTTGAAACAACTTCCATATTTCCTTCCATGTCCTTTCAAAAACTATAAATACCCCCTCCTTCAAAATTCTGCACACCATCTTCTTGAGCTCCTTGGCCGAAAATCCTAAGGAGAGAAAGAAGAGAGAGAAGTCAGGGGAAGTTACGCGAAGTCTCCAACGGGTAAGTCTTTCGGTCTTTGGTTTTTAGTCTTTGGTTCAATAGTTAGTAAGGCTAGGGTAGTCTTTATTTTTATGATTTGGGTATCATATGGGAGGGCTATTTTAGTCTTTATTTTCAAGAATCATAAATGCGTCGAAGTTCTGGCAAAATTTTGGGAAGAAAATAGCCTATGTAGCGGAAGCGCTGGCGAAATTCCGCCAAGTAGGGGTATAGGGGCAAAATGGTAATTTTTACCTAAAATGCCAGTTATAATGTCAAATTACTAATGGTAGTGACATTATTCTCATAGGATATCTGAAACGTTGATTCTGCTGCCGTTACGCTGCCCGACGTGCCTGAATCTCATTTGTAGCTTTCAGTCGAGTGGACCACGGATCGTGAATCGAGGCAAATACCGGAGTAGGCATGCGGTGAAGACTGTTTCTATCTTTATCGCTTTACGCATTCCTTTAAACTTCTGTTTCTATCTGTTGATCCTTTCTAAACCATAGGACTACTGTAAACTATACAATGTTACACAATGGTTGATGTTTTGGCTAAGAATCCAAATGCTCTTTCGCTCTATTGCTCCACTCTGATTGTTTGTTTGAAAAAAAAAAAAAAATTCCGCATTTCAAACATGGGATGTTACTTATCCTATTTGCTTTTTATCCTTTTTCTTCCAACTTGCCCACTTGGCTTTGCATTCACACACACACATTCAACATTTTCTCTTTCCTTCCTTCTTTCAAATTTTCGAAATTCATGGACTCTTTTTGGCCAAGGAAAATGCTTCCCACTTACACAAATATCCATGGTAAGATGCTCCCATTGGTTGGTTCATTTTGTCATGGATTAAGGTTTGATTTATTTGAACCATTAGATTAGCTTTAAAAGATTAAATCTTGGCCTTTGTTTTATGTTGACTTGTCAACTCTAATTTAGAAATCCTTAATCATCATATTAATCAAGAGTTTTAATTTCCATTTACTATAATTGCCAAGGTATGATTGGTTCTCTAATTAACCATGATCATTAGTAATTCTTTGTTGGTAAATTAGGCATTCGGGATTAAATGTAATTCATCATATACATTTCTTAATTATGCCTAATTAATTAGAAATTATATTTATGCCAATCTTAATCCTTTATTGGTCATTAATCTCCAATTAGGGGTTGTATATAATTAACTTTGGATATTCCTTTTATTCATGCCTAAACAATTAGCAATTAATTATTTATTTACTCACTTATTAATTGTTGACAATTTTCTTAAATTAGATTAATTATTTTCTCACAACTATTGTACTGACATTGGTCATTTATGCATCATGCATTATATTAAAAATCATAGGGAAACTTATGTTCCCCAAAATAATATTGGTTTTTGCCTCTTTAATTTCCAAGGAAAATAATCCCATAAATTACTAAAATTAGAGACAACATACTTTCCAATTTTTAATAAATATTTAATTGCCTCTTAAGACATATTATAATATTCTCAGGGTATTTTATGACTCATAAATATATTTAGGGATTTTTGGCACTTTGTTTATTCTAATTCCAAGAGAATTTGCCCTAGAAAATAGAATAAATACACTACAAGATTTTGAGACCATATATTCATCTATTTCTAATAGGTATTATTTACTAAATTATGATACTTATCATAAGTGAGATTTTTAGGGTATTACATTTAAACCCGCGAGAGATAATCAATATTGCCCATGCATCAATAGTTGTACTGATCCCCACATAATGCCATTAAAACAAATTAAATTCACAACCATGTACTAATTAAAGGCATCGAAACTCCCAAAGACCATAAAGTGGAGTAATGGAAAATCATAAATTTCAACATCAAATTCAATTGTTGACCTACTTACTGTTGGCTATATATATAAACCATTCTAGCTATAGGGCAAGGCAAGAGATTCCCAGGACCTCATAACATACACAGAGAAATTAAAATCACTTAAGCACTGGGCAAGAAAGAAGTATAATAATGGAGGGTAAGAATTCGAAGAAAGTGATAAGGCTAATATTTGTGACTTGGTTAGTGTTAAATCTGGAAATAACGCAAAGTGAAGCAGCACTATCAGGTTTCGCGGTATGCTTTGCATCTTGTATGCCAAAATGTTTGTCAGGAAAGCCTTTCTTTCGTGCAGCATTATGTACTGCTGCTTGCATAATCTATTGCACAGCTTCTGATCCCAGAATCACTACTCCAACCCAATACTCTTGCTCTCTCGATTGTGCTCATTCTTCTTGCACTCATCTCAACTCTACCACTAATAATAATGACCTAAGTACGTAACATATCTTCTCCGAATTAATTTCTCAGTACTTGCTCTTTCTTTTCTTTTTTCTTTTTGAATTAAGAGGGTATATAGACACTAAGCGTCTGATGTTACCTGCGGGATGGAACTCGTTACCTCCTATTTAAAGGGAAGCTCTTATGCAATTAGGCTACAAAGCCCTTGGCTTGGTACTTACTCAGTCATATATATTCACATGCTCCATTATTTCATTAGAAAGTGATATGTCAATGTGTAGTTTAATACTCCGTCCGGTCCTTAATATATATAAAAAATATTTACCTAATTTGATTAGATTAATGAAGTTAGATAAGTTAGTTAATATGACATGATTTTTCTAAAACATCATAGTCATCTTCTTTTATTCCTTCATTCCCCCTCCTCATTAATTATGGTTCAGAAAGCATCAATAGGAGTAAATTAAAAAAAGATTGATAAGTATGACAAATATGTCTTATGTTTAGGACCAAATCAATTATCTAAATATGTTCTATATCAAGGACAGGATGGAGTAATAACTTGATTATAATATTCTTTCACTGATATTCTGTTGTTTTGTGTAATTCTGTTTTGCAGCCATAGAAGAAGTTAATGGCTGCGTGGATGGATGCATAACCGGATGCGTTAAAAACTAGGAACATAGAATATGAGAACAATTAATGTAACGATCTAAAATAATGTATATTGAGAATTATATTGGTCAATAAATGTATTAGACTATTTCTCAATGCTATTTTGTAACTTTTGTTGTTATTAGTTGTTACAAGTTTGAATTGTTTGAATCTAATTTAAACAATCAAATTTTACAAATACATGCATACATACGTGTATGCGCGTGCGTCTAGAATTTTCGTATGTATAAAACATAACACAATTTTAGCTAGCTGTAACCCGTAAACTATGAAGTGAGGTGATCAAAATTTAGGGAGGAGATGAAATTTTCACACACAATTGTTTTTACTTGGTTTGTTATCTTGTTGGCTTCTTTTTTTTCATCCCCTCAATTCTTCCATTTGACGTACGTGGTTGATTGCAAGGAGTCTAATAAAAGGCTCCTCTGTATGTAGAGGGAGAGATGAGATTTTTTTTTCTCCAAATGTATAATGTATACTCCCTTCGGTCCTATTTATAAGAGATAGATAATCGAATTGCGCAGTTTAAGAAAGTGGTTAAATTTAGTTAAAATAATAAGTACCAATTTGAGTTTACGATACAAGTTTATGTTATTTTCACGAGTTTGCTTAGACTCGCGAGTTTGATCGACAACCTTACTCTCCTAAAAAAGTCAATAAATATGCATTAAGTATAATGAAATTTGAAGTGAGGTGATCAATTTCTCACTATTTAATACATATACATTAATTGCTGAAAAAACGTATTTTGAAGGATCGGATGAAGTATTAAATAAGTTGACCAAGAAGTCAATACATATTCATTAATTATTAAAAAAAAATCATTCAATGTTCAGACTTTAATGCATATATGTATTGGTCAGCTTATTTTGCAGTTAATGTTTTATTTTGAAATTGAAGTTGAAAATTATCTTCGAGGCAAAAAAAAAAAAAAAAAAAAAAAGAAGAAGATGAAAATCGTCTCTCTAATAAGATCTAATATAGTCTTTATTTTAATTTTAGACAATTTTATTGAACAACATTATACAAAGAACTTTTTTTGAAAAATAAAGAATACGTAAGAATTGCTGGTAAAAAAAATCAGTGTGATACTCCCTCCACTCCATAACGTAAGTCACATCAACTAATTTATAGAAATTAAGAAATAACAGTTACCTAATTAAATTCATCTTAAATTGAAATAATTTTTAAACTGGTATTAAATGAAATTTTAAATGAGAGAAAGAAAAATAAGAAATCACTTTTAAGTATTAATTACAAGAACATTCTTAATAACTAAGCATTAATTGCTTCTTAAAAGTGAGTTAGAGACTTATATTTTGAATAAGAGAGACCTGAAATCTGAAATACAATAATAAATACAATAGAATGGGTCAATGTTTGACTGATTTGTCCCATGAACAGATGCAATGAATGCAATAAATAAATTCTTCTCCCCTGAAATCTTTCTAAAAGTGTACATTAATCTACTAATTTCTTTGACAAAAAAATAATAATTTAATTCATTTCCATAAAAAACTGATCATCATATGAACCCATATAAATCATTCTGAGGTGAGCAATATGATATGAGACAAGAAATCAAATCCAATAAAAAAAGATCGTATGTGTGAGAGAGAGAGAGAGAGAGTACTAATTTATGTGAAGAATGTGCTAAGGTCAATAACGATGATGGTGTTTGTAACACCATTTTTTTTTTATAAAATAATAATGGGTTAAGGTGCAAATTTGCCAACGAACTATTATCCGAAGAGCATCTAGTACAAAAAAAAAAATTTGAGGGTACCAAAATTACCAATAAACAATTAAAAATTGAAAAAATTACCAAATAACTATTAAAAAAAACTATCACAATTACGTTAAAATATGAGGCACTGGAGTAGGACGGTAGCGGAGACGCGGGAAAAAAGAGCGGTTAAGCCTTCTTGTTGGATAAGGCAAACACCAACAGAGATAGGACCCATGCGAGCAAGTGCTGTGGACTGCTGGATTTGGTTTCGGTGCGTGATTCTTGCCCTGAAGTTGCATACGGACCTTGATGAATTCAAGAGGGTGAGTGGAACACCCAACAATAATGGAAGCTTTGGAGATACTGACGTTGCTGACACTGTGACAGTCAATGGAAGACAGAGACACCAAGACTGTGACGGGGTAATAGTTCGTTGGCTAATTTGCACATCATTGTGTTTTTCTTTTTTTTTTTTCAGTTTTTAATTGTTGATTGGTAATTTTGGTACCTTCAATTGTTTTTTGTGCCAGATGCTCCTTGGGTAATAGTTCGTTGGCAAATCTGCACCTTAACTCAATAATAATTAATTAAGAGTTTCATCGAACCATTTATCATTTATCAAAATATTTAAAATAAACTAGAGTATGTAAAATGAATCATAATGTGACAATATAAAATAATCCAATATATACTAAAAATATGGAAACACTAATGTTTGTAAAAGTAGCTTAAGCTTCCGAAATTTTCCCTACTGGAGTCGCACGAGTTCTATCACCTGAAAAATAGTAACAATTAATCCGACTCATTGGGCATACAAGTAATTGCTTCTGAGGTGTCAAGTGGGATATTATAACTACTAAAAACTGCTTTTTGCGGCGGAAAAATTCCCTCGCAAAAAAGCTATTTTCCGTCGCAAAATTGGTTTGTGGCGGAAAAAGTTCCGTCGCAAACATGAGCCTCGCAAATCATTTTGCGACGGAAAAATTACATTTTCCCTCTCAAATTCTGGATTTTGCGAGGGAAAATTTGTTCCCTCGCAAATCCTGGAATTTTGCGAGGGAAAACTTTTCCCTCGCAAATCCATGAATTTTGCGAGGAAAACTTTTCCTCGCAAATCCATGAATTTTGTGAGGAACATTTCACAAAATTCATGGATTTGCGAGGAAAAAATATTCCTCGCAAATTCCAATTTATTTTAAAAAAATATAAAAAATCAGAAAAATAAAAAAATTACATAAAATATATTAAAAATTAAGAAATAAAAATATTTATATATATATCATAAAAATAAATTATAACAATCATAAGAGTTTACATAACAAGAAAAACAAAATATTACAAATTTTAATGTTGTGACCAAAATGAACTAAACAACAGTATAACAGAAAAATGTAGCATGACCTAGAGCAACTAGGCCACTTATACTCAAATTCTGAAATTTAGAGATACAAAAGAATAAATAAGATAATAAACCACCAACTAACACAGGAAATCATGACAGTTTACAAAGAGGAAATAGCAGATTCAATAGATTTTGCCACACCTTATATCTTGTCTTGATACGAAAATGCATTGCAGATAGAAATATTCTTTTCATCAAGACATTTCGCAAATCACAATAGGTTCGGACCTTATTCACAGGAACCTGCACATGATAATTATAAGTCCTTTAATAAAGAACTATAAATGAACTATAACAATCAATATCAATGCTATATTTAAAAAAGAAAGCAGTGACAAGAAACCTGCAGAACAAGAAGCTCAATTCCTTGACCTTTCTTCAACTGATTCACAAGATCTTGGAAAAGGCCCCATAATTCCATTGACGGATACTTCTTACACCTACAACACAAATCATTACAAAGTTCAATTAAGCATTTCATGAAAATTGTGCCTTTTTGAAGTAACAATCATATACACATATTAAAAACAATTATCAGATATACTTGAACATGGGGGAAATGACTGAAACCCCATTTAAGAATCTGACGGATGGAAATTATCTCAATTCAACCCATCATAGAATTGCTTTCTCTATTTGGTTCCTCATAAAATTTCCCTCTCAATTTGGTATCACAGAAATGGGTAGCTTTCTATTTAATTCTCATTCAAACCCAAAAAAAACATTGAAACTCAAATAAATTATTATCAACATATCATTTTCAGCAATAAAAGTATATCATGCAATTCAAAGAATGACAAAAGAACTTAATAAACCATCTTGATTGAAAGAAAAAGGCTTCAATAGCCGAGGAGAGCAAAGGAAAATTAAAATCAAACATACCCATACAGCATTGGATCATCATAAAGGGTTTCCCTCTTGACAGGTAATGGAGGGCGTACTTCATCTCCATCACCACCACCACTACTTTCAATGGCAGTATCCCTCCTCACTCCTCAGTTCACTGAATTAATTATAAAAAGAATCAGCATTCAGAACAACCAACAAATGATACAGATTTGAACATAAACAATGGAAGACAATCCCTAATTTACCTTGAAGGGTGACCGGTCCAAGACTCAACATTTTCGCATGAGGGTTATGTGATGAAGATAGGCGTGGTCTTGCCCCACCTTCATTACCTATCAAAAAAGTGGATTGCTTCCTCAAGTTTCCGACTTGTAGCTTTATTCAAACATCATTCTTTAGAATTCTACTTCATAGTAACTTATCCTCCAAGATGCAAAAGACAGATTATTGATCATTTTTCCTTTATACATTACAATTATTATTCATTTCCTGATTTCTCAATTCCTTACAGGTTAATGCTCTAAGGAACACCTCTGCATCGAACAAATCTCAATCCAAAATAGCACTTATCTAAGAATAAGCTTATTTTTTTCCACCTTCTTCCAGAAGTAAGGAAAAATATATAATTCGACTAACAATCGGAAAGCGCCTCCCGACCAAATCAAGGAAATACGTTAACTTTAAGAAGCATAGATACTAAGAGTAAAGTTCCAAGCACGCCCAATTCATTCCCAGTCGAAAGAGAACATATTCTAGGTCAATAGATGCGGGAAGTTGGAAAAAATTGATCTTTCACATTTAGAGTAAATCAAATTAGACAGTCAAGAGAAAATATTCGTAATGGAAATACTGCATAGGAAATGTCCGCCCGGTCGGATCAGCATTTAGGGTTTTAGGGAATTAGGGCATAAAAGAGAAGTGGATGGCAAAGTGGAGAAAAAGACGGGTCTCTGAATAGTGGAAGCGAAGGGAGGAAGCAGACAGAAAAATTCGAGTTCATATGCATCTTGAAAAATGAAC
The DNA here is from genome assembly GCA_025563575.1 of Acacia pycnantha. NCBI lineage: Eukaryota > Viridiplantae > Streptophyta > Magnoliopsida > Fabales > Fabaceae > Acacia > Acacia pycnantha. The sequence continues at coordinate 3,383,167 of JAMWYP010000016.1, forward strand.
AAGAAACTAGAATCGAGTCAAATGAGATACAAAACCAAGAAAACAAGAATCGGCAACGACAACGGGTTGAAGATGATGAATAATCCCCCAAAACCGCCGCTGCTCCTTTGTTCCGGGCTCCTCTGTTCTTTTCAATTCTCCAATCGTGCTCCCCTGTGCTAACGGCGTTGTTCCCCTCTTTCTCTTCTATTTTTCGTTTTCTCCTTTTTGTCCAGCCGCCCTAGTTCAGTGAAATCCTCCCGTCTTACTCAATCCAGCCAACCCTTTCAATTCGTTCCACTGCACGTTTCTCGCTCTCCAAATCCCTTGTTGCTACCTTTTCCTTCAATCCCTTTAGGTCTTTCTTTTCTTATTTGCCACCATTTTGCGAGGGACAATGTTTTCCCTCGCAAAATGAGCCAATTACCCCTATTTTGCGAGGAAAAACTATTCCTCGCAAAATGTCCCAATTTGTGAGGAAAAACTATTCCCTCGCAAAAATGACCAATTTGCGAGGGACAATGTTTTCCCTCGCAAAAATAAGCCAATTTACCCCCATTTTGCGAGGGAAAAACTATTCCCTCGCAAAATGTCCCCAATTTGCGAGGGAAATTAACTTTCCCTCGCAAAAATGACCATTTTGCGAGGGAAAAAATTTTCCCTCGCAAATTGGGGCCTTTTTGCGAGGGAATATTTTTCCCTCGCAAAATTGTCATTTTTGCGAGGGAAATTAATTCCCTCGCAAAGTCCGTCGCAAATATGATATTTTCTAGTAGTGTATAAAATCATAGCATTAATAAAAATGTCACATGGCGACATATATGTATATCTCAATTCACAATATCAATATCTCATTTTTCATATTTAGCACATAAGTACACAAGAATTTATTCTCAATCCTCCCGTATTTCCTCCATGCCTTGTTTCCTCAATACACAATATCAATATCTCATTTTTCATATTTAGTATATATATAAACAAGACAAAGTAGCTTAGAAACTCACATTGAAGAGTCTAGGATTGATTACAATGTTAAATTTCATAGCATTTAAGAAGGTGCCACCTACTCAATCGAAAAACACAAAAGGAGTCTTCAATCAGATCAATATGGGAATTCCAAAAAAAAAAATACTTCACAACAATAAATTCAATATGTCACTTGAACTAGTTTATTCACAAAGTGTGTTTGTGTATGACTCTCGATACATCTGAATTAGTTTATTTAGTATGAACCTTTAGTCAAAGCAATGGATTGACAACTTCCTGTAATAAGAAATAAACCTTCGATAAGAGTAATAATAGTTTTCCAAGAAAACATGACTCCACAAAAGCAAGTTAATGTTACCTTGAATGCTTTATCGCATCGTGACTTCACAAAGACACCTTAATAGAATAAGGAGAACTGAGCACTAAAGGTATGCAACCTAGCTCTGTCAATGAGAAGTAAGATGAAGGCTTTTTATGGTAGAGCTTGACTAAAAATGACTCTTGGATGACCAGAAAAGACAACTAGAGTACTAGGGTTATGATGTAGGAGGGTTTGGTTCGAACATACTAAGCATCAAGTGTGTTTTGCTTCAAACATTTAAATAGAAGGAGAAAGGGTAGGTTTTTCGGGATGTCATGTCGAAGACTTTACATAACTGTTGTATTAATAAAATTTTTATTTATTTGTTTGTGTTTATTACGGTTCTTTGTTAATAGCCGGGAGTTATGTTATTGTTTAAACATAGACATATATCACGGTTATTAGTTAATAACTGTGAGACATGTTATTTTTTTATAAAATATTTTTGGTAGCTAGGGCCCAGATAATTACATTTTTATAGTTTATAAAAAAATAGAAAAATATCACCCTCTGGTGACTAGTTGCCTGATAGATAATATGAGGTCTGTTGCGAATTCAAGAACTTTTGTTTAAATTTGTTCAATTTGAATGAGTGAAAAGTTTTGTAAATTTGCAGCATGGAGGAGGGGAAGGAGGTGGAGGAGTAGTCATGCGCAATCGTGAGTAAAGGAAGGTACTTGGTTCTCGTGCAAATTATCGAAGAACAAAAAAGCACAGAGTATTCTCATCATAAGCGTGGGGCAAGGGGAAAGGTTTTGACCATTATTAGTTTGTTTGTCATCTAACGTTTCATGAATGTGTTACCAAAAGAACAATCATTCTCTTGATACTATTTATAATGGTTCCAAAGTACAACCATTATGTATTTGCATGGTATTCTAATAAGTGACAATTGTATTTGTATGTACCTTTTTTATTAAAAAAATGTTGGTGGTTGATTATGCAACCACCATTTACAACAACAACAAAACAGAGCCACAAATAAATATACAAACTAAAAATAAAAAGTTATAGAGATGTTTTAAGAATCAGATTCATCATCAGATTCTTCATTCTTCAGTAACTTATCTACTTTCTCGTTCAAAGAGCGAACGAGAGAAGTTCCTTTAAGGTCTGGTCCAAGTATCATTTCTCTCACAAGTAAACCTAGACCATATGATGGAGCTCGAAGGTTGCATGTATGAGACCTTTAATCCTTGTTGGCAGAGGGAGTTCATCTTTTGGTTTTTTGCTAGTTGATGAATAAGAAGTTCTCTTGTGTTTTCCTAATATGTTTTGTTGAATCAGAAGTTGGCTTTGAGAAGTTGAAATGGAAATAGAGAAGTTGGAGTTCAGTTTTCGAACGTTTAAATAGGGACGCTTTTGTGGATTATCAAGTAGTCGCGTCTTTTAGTATTAAAGATCACATTTTATAAATGGTGATGGTTAATTCTCAATAACCGTTATGTATTTGAAAATTTATTTTAATTTATTGATGTCTTCTGTAATTGCATAATCAACCACAATATTAACATGGAATTGTTGAGTATGTTGTAAAAAAGCCTTTACGGTTCATAATTAATAACCGTGAGCTATTTTTCCCATCTTTGATGATGAGAACGAGGAAGAGGACGAGTAAAAGAATGATGAGGAAGATAGTGGGTAGGGGAGATGAAGGCCGGGTGAGAGTATTATCATCAACGTGGGGAAGGGGAAAGGTGCCAAACCATCACAACATTTGTTGTTTCATGATGGTTTTTGGTTAACAATCATCATTCTTGTGAGACAAAATATGATGTTTACTGATTACCACCATTATTTATTTGCTTGGAATTTTATTAAGTAACAGGTTGTACTTACTAACCATTATGTATTTCAAGAACATCCTAGTCATCCCCTCCACCGTCGTCAGCGTCTCCACCCCCTCTGCTAATTCATCTTTGCCCCAAATGACAAGATGGAACAAGAGAAAAGAGCATTTAGGAAGGGTCTTGTTGTCATGGAGGAGGTCCAAAATCAAATTTTGAGAGAGGGGAGAAAACTTACTGTGAGGTGGAATAAGAAAGAACAAATTGTGAATTTGTCAGATTTCAAAATTTGACATTTCTTGTTCCATCTAGAACAAGTTTCCTCTCTTTTCTCTTAATTTTCTTTCTGGACCTCCTTTATGACAAGAAAACCCTTCCCTAATGCTCTTTTCTCTTGTGTCATCTAGTCATTTGGTGAAATAGATGGATTGGTGGAGAGGGTGGAAGAGCTGGCGACATAGAGGGAATTACTAAAGCTATTTATTGCCACCAACAAGCCTTGATCGAGGAGGAGGATGTTGTGGAGGAGGGGGTGGTGGCGGCGAAGGAGGAGTTCCCTGGAAACTTATAACATGTTAAAGGAGAGGAGGAAAATGTCGATAAAGAAAAGTAGTTAGAATCACAAGGAATAGTTAAGTTTAAATAGAGATCTAACAGATTGCAAAAGGTTATGAGTTATGACTTATGAAGGTCTAACATGATTACAAAAGATTATGATGAGTTATGGCATTGAAGGTTTGAATGTTATGAAGGGTTATGAAAGAGTTAGATGGTTGTTTCTGGAGACTGTTATGTTTTGTCCTTGCTGATATAAAAGGTTGGAAGTCGAATCGAAGTTTTGCATGGCGGTTGTTTTGAAAGAACTGTCTCTTTTGTTACTAAATAAATTTTGGTTATTAACCTGATGCTGCCACATTTTAAGTAGGCACCACAGGTGTACGGGTCGTAAAGTAGTAAACTGGAAAATCAAGGTCGTGCCACATAAACTCAAAAATAATTAGACTAGGCATTAAATTTCCTAGGTTCATTTGAATTGAGTAAATCAAAGATAATGAGAAATTTAACGAAAAGAAAAGAAAAATAGTAAACTAGTGTTTCAAATGTTTCAATCGAGAAAAACAAACTATAAAACAAACTATAGCGGCTAATCCTTTCTTTAAGTTTTAGAGCATGTAATTACCTAAATAAAATCACTTACCGCTAACTTGTTAATCTTGAGTCTTAATAGATATAAATATCTCCCAATCTCTCAAATTAAAATTATTATTCCTAACAATCTAGTCAAGAGGTAATAAATATCCAAATTCACTCTAACATGACTATATGGGTCCAATAGGTATATTCTTATCCTATTAGTAAATTAGAATAAATTGCAATCCCATATTAATTAATCCTATGGTCCAATTAAGATCCCTTTCCCAAGTGTAATCAAAGTCCTTTAATTTCATACTTATTTTTGATCAAGCACTGAATAGACAAGACATAACAAGACTAAGTAAACAAGATAACATGAAGCATAATTTAATGATCATTCAAACAAGCTCGAATCCAAGAATCAATTCATAGCAACTCAAGGTTTAAGAAAAGAATTAGTCACACATGGCTATAATAAAATTCATAAAGAAATACCACTCTGATCCTATTTATAAGTCTCTTTTGGCTAAAAAAAATTGGTTTTATTTATAAGTCCCTTTTAACCAAATAAATGAGATCGTGACAATTTTGCCCATATTAATTGTACCAATGAAAATAGAGAAAGAGAAGAAAGAGTTGAAATATACCCATTCATAAATAAGGATAAAGTTGAAAATTTACCCCATAACCATTGAGCTAACTACCTCTCATTGGTAAGTAATAAGAATAAAGTTGAAAATTTACCCCATAATCATTGAGCTTACTACCTCTCATTGATATGTATGATTTGGTCAAAAGAGACTGATAAATAGATATTTTATAATTAAATAAGGATAGATTCTGGGATATATTGGATTGAATTTACTAATATTCTACCTATTTAATATATTTATCTATCTTTTAATCAAATCTAAGATAAAAAGAATATCATAACAGAAAATCTATTGATATCCTATTTTATTGTGCAGGAGATATCATGTGATTTAAGGGATGTAACAAATTATATTAAAAAGGATAGACTATATTATATTCTATTATATAATGTTGACCAGGAGGGAATGAGACGTTGCTATCCAGAGAAAAAGAAGTAATTGGAATGAAGACGTGGGATCCACAGCAATAAAGTAAAGAAGTAGCAAGAGACACGTGACTTGGCAGCAATGATATATTAGATGGATATTAAATCAGATTTGATTACAAATTAAAAGATCAGATCACAACTGCCCTATCTATTCTTTTCAATATATATACATTGAAGACACCAGTGAAAAGATATACGGACCGACGAAACGAACGAGGCAGCAAGACGCAATTGACGAAAAGGAGCAAGACGCAATTGACGAAAAGGAGCAACTGACGAGACGAAAAGACGCAGAAGAACGAAAACACAAAAAGAGAATTGACGGACGAATAGAAGAACGAAAAAGACTGCAAACACGAAGAAAAGTGACGAAAAACAAGAAACAATTGAAGAGGCACAGACGCTGCAAGACGCAAAGGACGACCAGTATTGATTTTTCATCTTCTTTTATTTTGTTAACCTAGCCATGCTTGGCTAGTTTCCTTTAGTCGTTAGGGCGAGGATGAACCCTATGTGAATTTAAAGTATTTATTTGGATTCTTATTTGATTATTGTTTTCTTGACTGAATGGATTACCTGTGCTTAACGCTTTCTTAAAAGAGTGATCGCCTTTTAGATTGTTTATAGGTTAGTGTATGACAATAGAGATGTTGGTACATTTAACTAGAACCGTTAATTCATCTTAAAATTGCATGACCTAGACATAGGCTTACGAATTTATGCGATCTCATAATTCTGGTAAACAAATTGATTTTTCCAAACAATACTAAGACATTAGGTTGTTTTCAAAAATAACGGATTAAGATAGCATCAAGACATTGAGACTTAGTCTAATTTTAGAGAATTGGTTGTCGATCGTGAGAATAATAATCAATTAGGGACTTAATTCAAATACTTAGAGGAACATAGGGGAATTCTATGCCCTAGCTGCGTTTTTCTTTATTGATCATCTTTTCTAAACAATCGTTCTTGAGATTCTTAATCTTGAATGTTTTTCTTGATTAAATTCCTTAAAAATTCTGTTTAGTTACAAATCAACCCCTATTACTCATTGATCCAACTAAAGCTTAAATAACGAATTAGTGGTTGAAGTACTATTCCTCGTGGGACGATCTCTTTCTCACAACTTTATTACTTGTAACGATCGGTGCACTTGCCGAAGTCGCTATCAGAGACTAATAAATAGGACCAGGGCAGTAAAGATAAAATCTAAAGACAATAAATAGGTGGAAGAAAAGAGAAGAGGGCAATATATTTGATGTTGTCGCAATAGGAAAGATCCTAGTCGTCCTCTTCTTTCTTGCTACTGTCATAGGTTAAAGAAAGTCTGACTATTGTTGCTCGCTTTTCTTTGTTGCCAAAAGATCTCCTTTGTTCTTGGATTTATTTTTTTGCTGTCAAGACTTCCTCCTCTAATTGGGTTATTTTTCCGCTAGAGTCTCTGTTGTCCCGACTACCTAAAACCTCACCCCCTTTTCTTCATAATACTTCATCTAATCCTTATTATAAGGCACTAAATGCAATTTCTCTTATACCAAGGAATGACAATTAAGTCATTAAATTAGTGTTCATTTAATAAATATTTCCACCTTTACCCCTACTTTTACTCCTACTTTATTGGAGGGAGAGAGAGAAACATGTTGATTGGATTGGACATATACAAACTTAATGGGGGAGAGAGAGAAACATGTTGAATGGATTGGGAATGCAATAGTCAATGGAAAAAGTATTGGCCTAATAAATGAGGGCAAAATGAGAAAAACACAATAAATCAATCAATTAGAGGCAGTTGGTGCATTATAATAAGAACAAAAAATTGTTGATAGTTGGTACCTTATAATAAGAATCAGAGGGAGTATATCTTAGGTTCCTTTTTCCTGTGTCCTGGATCGCATGCCTCTATATCCAATCCTTTATCTAAGGCCTCGTTTGGTATGGGGAAGATTTAAGAAGGGAAATGAATTTAGAGGAGGGAAAGGAATGGAATGGAAGATTGAGAGAGAACTTAAAAAGTTGAGCTGTTTGGTAGACATGGGAATAAAACTTAAGTTGAGGGAAATAAAATGTTTGGTAAGAAGAATTTGGTATTGGTTAAGTGGGAAGGTGAGGTAAAATTCCCACAATGCCCTTGCTTGGTTCGAACGAAAAACATAAGTTCAAACGTAACATGCTACTAAGCGCTAGCGTTCGAACGCAAAAACTGACAATGCCTTAAGTTATCTGTGCTTGTGTCCCCAAGTGGAAGAGATTGAAATAGAAAACCACAGCATAGACCCACCATCGGCGAACACAAAAAAATACCCATTCCAAACATGCATTAAAATATGACACCCTTGTTGCTTCCCAGTGGATTATCCCTCACTGTGTACCCTAGTCGAACAAACAAGGAGTCCGCAAGCTTTATAGAAAACCACAACACAAACCCACCATCAGTGAATGCTCAAAAATACCCATTCCAAACATGCATTAAAATATGACACTCTTGTTGCTTCCCAGCGGATTATCCCTCACTGTGTACCCAAGTCGAACAAACAGGGAGTCCGTAAGCTTTATACAAAATTGATTTAAATCAGTCAAAAATTGAAACTCATTCCTACTTACCTCTATTGCAGCTTTCAACTTTTGGTTTCCCCTTCAACTTCGACTGCATTCAAGTTCACCTTCGCCTCCAACCTTCTTCACAGATGCGTCTAGCTCCTCGTTTGCTGACAAAGTTTGTAGCTCACTCGTTGCTTAAAAGAGATCCAAACATTTTCAGGGGCAACTTCGTCACAATATTTCACTCTCCCGGGAAGATTTCAGCTATCTCGCCCCTTTTAGATGGAATGAAGGTTCCCTTGTTAAGGGAACATTGGCCAAGGTGGGAACTCATCTTCCTATGAGAGCAGCACACCAAACGTGTTAAATTGGAGGGAACCCACTAAAGTTCCCTTTCCCTAGCGCAAGTTCAGCGTAACAAATGGGGCCTTAAAATCTTTTTTGATTCAAAGAGATATTATGTGCGAATCCAGAATCCCCTCCATAGATCCCAACAATTAATTTCGTCCTTCCTTCACATGGGGTCCACGTAGGGATGGAAATAGGCCAAGCCAGGCCAGACTTTGGCTAAATAGGCCTGAGCCTGTAATGGAAATCTGAAGTCGGAGCCTAGGCCTGAGCCTATATGTAGGCTTTTTTTTAGGCTCAGGCCTGAGCCTACACGAGGCCTAGGCAAGCCTGAAGCCTTTTTACAGGCCTACTTACAATGTAGGCCTCTAAAAAGACCAGATATTGCAGGCCTTAAAAACCATAAGTAGGTTTTGAACCTACTAAAATCTAAATAAATGTAAGCTTTTGGTAGGGTTTCAAAGCCAACTTATTTACAAATTATAGGCTTTAACATAAAATTAAAATAATCATAATTACTAATAACAGAAAAATATATCCATTATAATTTAGCACTCAATATAATTTAACAAGTGCAAATGGATCTGATGCATTTATCAAGTGCAAACAGTTGAACATGATCCGATAAAATAAATTTCCTGATGATCAAACAAATTTTATTTAAGATGGTCAAACAAACAAACAGTGCAATCAGTGACGCCTCCATTCTCATAATGTCTGTATGTACCAAAGAAAAGACTTGAAGAACACAGATTGTTCATCAAAAGAACGAAAAGTAAAACATAGACAATGGGCGAATACGAACAAGGAATAGCACATTGAATTCATAGAAGCTCGAGGATCCAGGAACCAACAGAAGCATGGTCAAGAATTGCAGATTGAAACCAGTCGTCAAGTATGTTTTTACTAAGCACCCCGTAAAACAAATTTAGAAAATGAAAACCGCAATTGAAAGATATGAGATTTTAACACACCAAGCACATAGGTCGTATCCCGCTATAGTTCGAGAATGCCACAACGAATTAATTACCAAACACGCCTAAAAGCCCCTTAGTCAACTCAGCAGATCAGAATGAAAGAAAAACATCCTCGGTTTCGACTAGAGATTTGAGAGGAGAGGGATACCTGACCTCGTGGGAGAGGAGAGTAGTGGTGGTTAATGGCGGCGACTGTAGTCCGACGATGATGGCAGCGACGGCTAGTGGTGAAGAAGGGTGTGTGAGAATACAGGAAATCAAGCGTCTCAGTATGAGTCTGAGACTCTGAGTAGAAAATATTGAATTAAAAAAATAGAAAAAAAGAATATGTTGAATAAAAAAATAGTAAGTAGAATACTGGAGGTGTGGAATTGCAAGCGTCTTTGAGCAAAAATAAAAGAAAAGAACGAATAGCAAGCGTTTGAGCTGAATATGCGTATGAGTAGAAAATATTGGATAAAAATCAGAGGTTAATATAGTAATTACCATTATAACTTTAAATTACAAATTACAATATAATAATGATTGGAAAAAATTGATTTTATTTTTTTTTATTTTTTTGTGTAAACAGGCCAAGCCTGAAGGTTTACAGGCCAGGCCTTAACAAAATAAGCCTGGCCTATTTACACATTTAGGCCTTTAAATAGGCCTTAGCCTGACCTTTTTAATAAAAAGGCCAGACTAGACCTGGCCCTAAACAGGCCAGGCCGTAGGCCACCTGATAGGGGCCTGACCTATTTCCACCCCTAGGTCCACGTCTTTATCCTTTCAATTAACTTATTGCTGCCAACTCCACGCCTTTTGTCTTTTCCCTTTCAATACAATACAATATATATTTTTATTTAGTGATGATTTGTACTTTAGCTCCTTTTCTTCTTTTTTATTTATTTATTTTTCATTTGATTCCGTTTTATCTCTTTTTTAATATAATATTTCTTGCACAATAAAATAAGATATGAATGGATTTTATGTCAAAATTTCTTTTTATCCTGAACTTAATTAAAAGAAAGAAAATATTTAAAATATAATTAAATAGGCATAAAATATTTGCAAATTTAGTCAATTATGTTCTAAAATCTATACCTATTTCATCATAAAATATATCCTTATCATAACCACAACAATTATTTTTGTGTTTTCATGAATTCCGCCTCATAATACATGACGGTGTGCATGTGTTTAAACGTTATATATCCTTACACGACCTCTGCCTCGACATAATAGTCTAAATTTGTAGTAGAGTTGAACAATAGTATTTTTTTAGAATAGTTTTAGAATTTCATAATTTTTTTAGGACCAAATAATTTTTTTGAATATTTTTATATATTAGAAAGTAGATATCTCAAATTTTTCTTAGCTTAGAGTCTTAATTTATAATTTTTGGAAATATGTAGAATTGGATATAAATTTTTTACGTTAGAAAATTCTGAATAAACTATGAATCGATCGAACCGAACTGGTTAGGTTATCTGTTTGCCAATTTTATGGTTGAACCGGCCGATCCATCCTAGTTTTAATAACCATGATTTTTAGGCACAATATTAAAATCAAATTGTACTAGAATGTTTTCTTATTTTGATTTCTATGAATGAGGTTTCTAGTACAAACACCAAATAAAACGGTCATGCCTATGTGGGTATAACAAAACACGTAATATGAAAGAAGAAAAAGAAAGAAGCTATATTTATAATATCCAATCCACCAATTATGGTCTCAGATGATTTAAGCCTAGCGGAAAAGAAATGGACCATTTGGGTAGCAATGGTCTTAGATGAGCTTATTTAAAAAAAGTGACTTCTGATAGAAGTCATTTTTTTCAACTTTTGGCCTGACTTTTTTCAGTTTCTGGAGAAAAATGTTAGGATTAGGTGATCCAATAAACAATGTACTATTAAATATATATTTGTATGCATTCTAATTTATTCATTAGAATATATTTAATTAAGTAGTTTAGAGTTTTTAAATTTTTTTAAATTATAATTTAATTTTCTTATCAAATTTATATTTAAATTTTTATCTTCAATTATCATAATATATACAACTAATATATATATATATATATATATAGAGTATTCAATAAGATTCATGTTATTTTCAGTCATTTTCCATTATCTCAACTGACTTTTTAAACAAGAGCCCATTTTAAAAAAGTCACTTCTCCCACCATCATTCCAAACACAAATCACATTTACAATCTAATTTTTATTCTATTTTACTTCTGCAAAATAAGTCAGATTGCAAGAAAGAGATGTTAGGTTATACCTAGTCAATATTTGATGGATTACGACCTCATCTCAATAAGAGTGGATGAAAATAATGAAAAATGTGGTCTAGATAGTTTTCCGGCCCTTTACTTTTGAAAAATGGTTAATACCATTGTTAGTCTTTATATTTTAATCAAATGTTAATTTCTTTTATCCTTATAATTTCAAATTGTTGATTTTGGCTATTCTAGTTTTTTAAGAATTTGGTTTGAGTTTAATAAACAGTCCTATATTTTAAACGAATTTTGGTTCTGGTTTCTATAATTAAACTCAGACAAAGCTTTCATGGAATTATGTGGATCAAAACTAATGATAACTAAAATTCAATTAAAACTACAAGCATTGACAATAAAAATAAATCCATGCAACCGCTCGGACGTGATACACGAGATATAGAATTGGTTGAGGGAGTAAGTTTTTTGATTGATCCGGTGAGTTCTAGAACATATTGCTCCTCTCCTTTGAACTCTCTTTTCTGCCTCTTGGGAATTTGTTGTGTGGTATAAACTGATCAGTTCGCACTCTAATTTGATTTCGTGTAGGTTATATATGTATAAAGTTGCTTCATCTATACCTAAAATGGTAAAACCTTTACATATAACTCACTAGTAGTATCACGTATTCACTACTACAATAAATAGATTTTAGTTTCCTAAAAAATGTCTGTCTTTCTAAAAGGAAAGTAAAAAAAAAAAAAAAAGGCAGCGACATTTTTATAATTTTGTGGAGGAATTTTGACATATTCAGTGTCCCTTTTAAAATTGGGACTCATAAAGTGGACTTCAGGCGTTCCATTTAAATTTGAGGTGCCTAAGAAGGAAATTTTGACTTTTCAATTCAAAAAAAGAATGCTAAAAGTAGAGCTTTTGACGCCAAAAGCACTAGTTTTGGCACCAAAAGCACTACTTTTGACATCTTTTTTTCTAGTTGAGACGCCTATATAGACACTTTAGGCGTCCCAAATTCATATTGGGATGCCTATATGGATAATTTAGGTGTCCCAAATTTAAATTAGGACGCCTGAAGTACTTATTTTACTTATCTCCTTCACTTGTTCCTTGACAAAATGCTGCAACTAGTCTTCACAAAATGCCGCAACTGGTCTTCAAATATTTGCAATTGACCTTCCTCTTCTCCGTTCATCCTCTCTGCCTCCATCTTTGATTGTCCAAAACACTGTCGGCGCCGCATCTCACTTCTGAAGACGATGTCACTCAACCTGTAGATTTGCCTTCGCTTTCCTTTTGGAAAATTTAGATCTGCCTCCGCCGTCAGCTCTCGTCATCGTCGGTGATGTTCAAGCTTTGCGAGGTTGTGTTAGCCCAAGTCGACTCAATCCGCTGCGTTCCTTTTCAAAATGTCTTGCTCTCGTTTGTTTTGCAAATCTAGAAAATTTCTGACTTCAACTTTGTTCGGCAGATTTTTTAGGCTTACTTTAATTATTGGTTGCATCCTTTAGGAAGGAAAATATGGATGAAACATAAGGACGCAACCAACTGGAGACTCAAGTAATCTGGGTCAACCTTTACAACCATAAGACACTAATGCAATCTTAAGGGATCTATCACTACTACAAAAAAGGGATACGACGTCCTATTTTTTGTACATTTAACGTCCTTTTTCTGGGGAACGCCTATCTGGGGGCGTCGTAGGTTAAACTTACAGCGTCCTATTTTTTAATTAGACGCCTAAAATTATGACTTAAGACATCTAATAATTTAAATAGGACGCCTTAAATGTGGCCCAAACTCTGCTAGAGCACACTTAACACTAGTGGAAAAAAGCATTTTAAGACCGGACGAAACAGGTATATTAGGAGCGGACCCGCGACAGGTCTTGTTCCAGGCGGTATTAAAAGTCCCCTATTAAGACCGCACTTAGAACCGGTCTTAAAGAGTTTCTTTAAGACCGGACATTTTAAACCTTCGGTCTTAAAATTCATACTAAATAGATCTGAAATATTTTTTGTTCGGTCCTAAAACTCAAACTTTAAGACCGGACAAAAACTAGACCGCTCTTAAAAGATCCGAATATTAAGACCGGACAAAAATAAACCCGGTCCTAAAAATAGTAAAATCCTAGACCAGATCCCGGTCTTAAAAGACTGACTTTCAAGACCGGATGTTATATACATCCGTTCTTAAAAATTGAACTTTTAGACCGCACTAATAAATGGACCGGTCTTAAAAGACCAACTTTTAAGACCGGCTTAATACCTTTAAGAGCGGTCATAGATATACATCCGGTCTTAACAATTGAACATTTAAGACCGTCTTATTTATTTGCGGTCTAAATTTTCCCAAATTTTTTTCCTGTTCTGTTCTTCCTGATCATATATATAATACACAAAAATCCACCATCCAAAACAGCACATAAAAGTCGATATACTTTAAGCTACAAGCTATGAACATGAATAAATTGAATTGGGAAAAAGGTACAAATAATTATCCACCATCAGTTATGTGGCCTTAAGTCTACAACAGCTAAAGTAATTTATACAATAAGCTAAGATATATAACTAATTACAATCACAATGAGTTACAATACAGCACGTAAATCAACATACATGCAGTTCAATATATTATTCACCATGCCTTCATCTGATTCCTACCCAACAACGTAACATGAATCCTCTTTTATAACATGCCCCTTTGAATCGGATCCAGCCACAAAAACAAAACAAGAACAAATTCATAGTCAGCGTGACATTATATTGTTTAATTAAGAACGTAACATAGAAGGAATATATAATATATATAGTTAAAACCTTAAAGTTTTCTAAGAATTCTGCATATGAATATTACCTTATGAATTGACTCTTTTATAAAGTGATATCCTCCCATATCCCTTCTTGATGATCATTTCTTATGCCGGGTTCATTATCCGCTTCATCTTCTTCGTTCATGTCCGGTAGACCCCTTGAAAAGGAGTACTATCAGGAAGACCATAATTTGAATGACTTTCCTCATCAATATCAATGACCCTCTTTCCTTGGAGAGCTACAGACCACATTTTATTTTCTTGATCGGTGATATAGAACACTTGTTTCGCATGGTCTGCCATAATAAAAGGTTCATCTCCAAAACTTCTACTATTGACATCGACTAAAGTAAATCCTAGCCGATCGATTTGAACACCATTATTGACATTAACCCACTTGCATTTGAAGATGAGAAATCTAATTTTGACATAGTCCACCTCTCAAATCTCTTCAATAACCCCATAATATGGCATGACTTCCAATTTAGGCCTCTTGTCTTTCGAAGCGGAGAAGTGCATAGATTCAACCTCTAACATAACACCATTGTTCTGGACTGTGCTCCTATCATCTAGGGACTTCGTGTAAAATGTATAACCATTGATCACATACGAATTCCAACTTATGACTTCAACCTCAGGACCACGTGCTAACCATTTCATTGTGTCAGAAACACATTCAGATCCCTCGACCTTTTGTTTGAACCATTTTGCAAAAGTTCTGTTATGCTCCCTAATCAACCTTTGTTCGGTCATTCGATGGTTTTCTTTCCTTACTGACCTCTTTATGTGCGAGATATGCCGGCTTGAACTTCATCAACATTATTCAAGATGTATAAGTGGACTTGTGACAATTCATCGGGATCCACACTCTTTACCGAAGCCCCACGTCTACCCCCTTGAAGATATCGACGTTTTGGAAGCCCAATATGTCTTGCTTTGGCCAAATAATTTTGACAAAATTCCATGGCCTCTTGAAACATATTTCGAACAATTGATGCTTCAGCGATGACGCGTTCTTCACATACCCTTTTAGGAATTTCATAGATCTTTCAATAGGGTACATCCACCGTAAATGGATAGGGCCGCACAACTTTATCTCCCTCACTAGATGAACAATTAGATGAACCATGATGTCAAAAAATGAAGAACAAAAAGCTTCTCAAGGTGGCACAAGATAAGATATCCTTCATTTCCCAATTCATCCAACTTTTCAATCTCAAAAACTTTACTACAAACCGCATTGAAGAAGAAACAAAGTCTAGTCAAAACGACCCGAAGATCATATTCGGCGATCCCTCGAATAGCTACTGGGAGTAGCTGTTGCATCAAGACATGACAGTCATGAGACTTTTGGCCTACTAATTTCAAGTCCTTCATCGAGACAAGCCTCTTAAAATTTGAAGAATACCCGAGGAAACTTTTGTGCCATGTAAACACTCACAAAGCTTCGTTTCTCATCCTTAGACAAAGTATGAGAAGCCGGGGGACAATAAGTTCTCTTCCTATATGGCCTTGGATGCAAGTCTTCGCGTATTCCCATTGCTTGCAAATCCAATCTTGCCTTCACACCATCCTTCGAACTACCTTGTATGTTGAGAAGCGTGCCCACAATACTATCACATACGTTCTTCTCCACATGCATGACATCAATACAGTGTCTCACATCAAGATTGCGCCAATAGGGAAGATCAAAGAATACAGATCTCTTCATCCATATATTTGTTTCTTTTCTACTCTTTCCGAGCTTCATGAAGATGACACTGATATTTTTAACCTTTTCATACACTTGCTCCCCAGTCAATGCCACCGGAGCTTCTTCATACTCTTGGCCACCAAAAAAGGTCTTCTTTAATCGACGATATGGGTGGCCCCGTCTAAGAAATCTCCTATGTCCAAGATACACCGTCTTTGCTGGGAAGTCGTTTATAGTACAAAATATCATGGCTCTCATTTTAAAGACCTCCTTCTTGAAAGAGTCAAAAACATCGACACCTTCTTCCCACAACTCCTTCAAGTCTTCGATCAAGGGCTCGAGGTAAACATCTATGTCATTTCCGGGTTGTTTTGGTCCCGAAATCAACATAGACAGTTTCGTTTCATGCATAACATAGGAGATAAGTTGTAAACAATCGGAGTACGGGCCATGAGCTATGTATGCCGCTAAGGGCAAGCACGAGGTTCCTAGGTTCTTCGCCGAAGTTCGGAAATAATTGATCGATCTTCTTCCATTGAGAAGAATCGGCCGGATGTCGAAGCCGTCCATCCGAAATCCTCTCATCCGCATGGCCGCCTTCAAGATGACGGATGAACTCGGCAGGGACAGGATCGGACGAAGGATCGGGGGGGTGCGGCATGAGCAATCTCTTCATCATCCGAAGAAATAACAATGGGTCCAACGACCCGAGAGTCTTCGAAAACAATACGACGCACCGCCGGAGGAGGCACACCAAAACGAAAGGAAATCACCAAGAGGGGGGTGAATTGGGGATTTTAAAACTTTTATAATAACTTTGCACCCAAGTGAAGCTAAACGTAAAGAGATAGGGAAGAAGAGCTTGACACGTAAAGTTTATCCCTGGTTCGGTCTAAATTCTTGACCTACGTCCAGTCCCCTGACTCTGGGTTTTTCTACTATCACTTAACTCGTATACACACTCGTACTCAAGGATTATCCTCTCTCTAGGATACAATCCCCCTTACAAGTTGTAATATGAAATCCCAATCTCCAAGTCCCCTTGACTTGAGATCTTTTACAATGAATGAATAATTTGTATAAATCTCTCTCACGAGAGAAGATAATGATAAACACCGAGGCTCTTTGTATATCAAAATACAATACGTAAAGAAAACTCGAATGTATAAGAACTCTTGAGCTTGCTTTTCGTTTCTGCTTAATCTTTTGTTATCTTTCGAAGTTTGTAATCAGCTCCTTATATAGTGGTGAGTTGCTATGTGACCGTTACTTCTCAACTTAGCATGTTCTTCATTTGAAATTCAGTTTGATGAGGATTATAGCCGTTGGGTCCTGAATTTCAGCCGATTCAATTCCTGGACGCGTGAAATCATTCCCGCCTTCGATTCTTCGAGTTTATTCAATGATTCGTTTGATCCAATTTAATACTGAAACATTCTCGATATAGAGTAGTTAAATACGTTTGAATATACTAAATGAATGCAATCAATTCGTATAAACATGGTAAGTTTTGCAGTTTAAAAGAATCGGGATGAAATCGAACGATCATATTTGCTTCCGTCTTAAACTCGAGTTCTCTAAGTCGAGGCTCGAGTTCGTAAGTCTTTAGAGTATCTGGTTTATCTTCGAGAGAGCAAACTCGGAGTTTGATGTAAACTCGGAGTTTGTATTTTGTTTCACCATGTGAACTCGAGTTCACGAAGGTAGGCTCGAGTTCGAATACTCTCTAAGCTTTTGTCGAATGAACACCGGAGTAATATCTCACAAGATAAGCGGGCTCGAGTCCATTAGTGATTAGGCTCGAGTTTAACACTATTCATGCCTAAGAGTTTTGGTTGCTCGATTAGAGTGGATCGGAGCACGAGTACAAACTCGGAGTTTGTACACTTGCTTTTCTTTCTTCGGATGAAGGGCTCGAGTTCATTATTCTTAGGCTCGGGTTCAGCTTAATTTATTCCATGACTTATTGAAGTGAACTGGAGGTTTGAGCTTAAACTCGGAGTTTGAAAAGAAGGAAAAACTTGGGAGCTCTGCCAAGGGAAAACTCGAGCTTGTAATAACAGGCTCGAGTTTACCTATTTTGTAAACTCTTCTTCGTTTGTCAAACCATAGAGTAAACTCTACACAAAAGCATTAGGCTTGAGTCCATATACTTGGGCTCGAGTGTTCATTAAATTATAGCCATAGAAACAAGTGAACTCTACTCAATAAGAATAAACTCGGAGTTTAAAGAGATACAATTTAATTAGAAAACTTCCCGCCATGGGAAAACTCGAGCTTGTCTATACGGGCTCGAGTTTACTTGTTTGTAAACTCTTTATTATTATATCATGAGGGTTTAGGCTCGAGTCTATTTACTCGGGCTCGAGTTCGTTATGTCAGTAAATATCCCGATGAGCTCTCTGTTTGCGGAAAACTCGAGTTTGCTTAGTTAGGCTCGAGTTTTGAGGTGTGAGAATGATTTTGACTCTTTTGTCATTTTAAAACATTCGTACTTGTTTACAATTGTTATTAATCATCAAAACACATAGAGAACTAACATTCTCCCCCTTTTTGATGATGACAACACTTGTAAACAATTAACTCCTTTAAAAACACTGTTTTGATCATTTGAAATCATTGAAGCATAAGTGTTCGGTGTAAATGTATCGAATTAGATTTTAACATTTAAACTTTGATTCTATCGAGTTAGCAACTTAACATAAATCATAACACATATTGTCATTGCATAAGCTAAAACATTCAATGGTTTACAAAAGGACATTTAGAGTTTCAAGCATACATATATCTCAAAAAAAAAACAGCTCGACAACTTGACTTCTCCTTCTTTACTTCAACTCTTCTCCCCTTTGTCATCATCGAAAAGTGGAGGATGAGATGAGATAGAGGTTGACTGAAGAATAGGATCATGGGTTGATGGTTCAGGGGCTATGGAGGTTGGGATTGGTTCGAAGAAGGTGGAGGTGCCGAAGAGCTAGGTCCAGCGGAATTGATGGACTGATTTTCTAAAATTTTGTCCATTTTGTCATGGAGGCTGGACATAGACACCAAAAGAGTGGAGATGCTTACCGAGTGATCTCCAATTTGATCCCCGAGACCTTGCACTTTCTCTTTGATAATCTCATGTTCAAGAATGAGATCTTCTTGTGCATCGAGAGAACTCCTCATATCCTTTCTTGACCGTGGTGAATCCCGATTCTATCTTGGCGACTTCGATAGTTGCATTTCTTCTTTGGTTCTTTCGAGCTCGAGTCCTGTCTTTGGTAGGCTCGAGTTTGTGACAGCTTTACTTGCACTCGATTGTTTGGGATTTTGATTTCAATATACATCCTGCACAAAACATATCTACATACTCCGATGCTTAAGTTAGTAAACAATAATCATTAAAAAAAATAACTAACATTTGAATTACTTACAGCTCATTGGGATTTACCATTCCCAATTCTCTTCTTATGAACACAAATTGTTCTTTTGCTAGTGGCTTGGTGAAGATATCAGCGAGTTGCAAGTGAGTTGGGATGAACATGACTTTGACATCCTTCTTTTGAACATGATCTCTTATGAAGTGATGTCTGACATCAATATGTTTGGTTCTAGTGTGTTGAACAGGATTCTTTGCCAAACTTATTGTGCTTGTGTTGTCACAAAGAATTGGGATTTCTTTGAGATGAACTCCCAAATCACACAATTGTTGTTTGAGCCAAAGAACTTGAGCACAGCAACTTGAGGCAGCAACATACTCAGCTTTGAGTGGATGACACGGCCATCGTGAGTGCGCTTTTCTTGAACCAAGACACTAATGATCCTCCAAAGAACTCACATTGACCACTTGTGCTTTTTCGTCGGTCTTGTATCCCGCATGATCCGAATCAGTATAGGCTACTAAGTGTTCATGTTGATCTTTGGGAAACCATAATCCAAGAGTCTTTGTATCAGCAAGATATCTAAAAATTCTTTTAACATGTTCGGCATGGGACTCCATGGGGGCGATTGGAATCTAGCACACATTCCAACACTTTGAATTGAATGTACGGACGACTTGCCGTAAGATAGAGTAATGATCCAATCATTCCTCTATACTTAGTGATGTTGAAGTTAGTCCCCTTTTCATCAGCATCCGAGTTGCCGTTGAACTCATTGGAGTATCTGCTCCATTACAATCAGCTAGACCATATTTTTTTAATAGATCTTTCAAATACTTGGTCTGGGAGATGAAGATTCCATCATGGCGTTGCTTGATTTGAAGTCCAAGGAAGTAATTAAGTTCTCCCATCATGGACATTTCAAATTCTCCTGCATTGTCTTGGCAAATTCTTCACACATAGTATCATTAGTAGCACCAAAAATAATATCATCAACATAAATTTGAGCTATTAAAACATCACCAAGTTTATTCTTCTTTATAAAGAGAGTTGTATCTGCTTTTCCTCTAACAAATCCTTGATCAAGAAGGAAAGTGCTTAACCTCTCATACCAAGCTCTAGGAGCTTGCTTAAGACCATATAAGGCTTTCTTGAGGTGATAAACATGATCGGATGATGTTCATTTTGAAAACCTGGAGGTTGTTCAACATAAACTTCCTCTTGTATAAAACCATTTAAAAAGGCGGATTTTACATCCATTTGAAAAAGTTTGAATCCTTTAACACAAGCAAAGGCTAGAAGAACTCTTATAGCTTCCAATCTTGCTACTTTGGAGCATAAGTTTCTTCATAATCAATTCCTTCTTCTTGATTATAGCCTTTTGCAACTAGCCTTGCTTTATTTCGAATGATTATGGCGGATTCATCACATTTATTTTTGAATACCCATTTAGTACCAATGACCGGATGGTCTTTAGGTCCGGGCACCAAGTCCCAAACTTGGTTTCTTTCAAATTGATGTAATTCCTCTTGCATTGCTATAACCCAATCATTGTCTGAAAGGGCTTCATCAATCTTAGAGGGTTCAATTTTCGAAATGAAAGCTGAAAAAGTAACTTCATTCAAAGTGCTTTTTCTGGTTCTTACTCCTTGATTTGCATCACCTATCACTTGATCCAGAGGATGACTCCTACTGTATCTCCATGATTTTGGTTGAGTTTGAACACTGTTTTCATAAGCATTTTCACAATGTTTTTCGGTTTGAATCATCTTGCAAATCTTTTTCCGTATTTGTTGAAAGAAGTTTGGTTTGTCACGGAAAATCATCATCATCATCCAAGGACTTGTTAGATTTGGTTTCACAGAAAACAATATGCATAGATTCTTCAACGGTGTGATTACGAGTATTATAAACTCTATATGCTTTACTTCTACTTGAATAACCCAAGAATATACCTTCATCGACTTTGGAATCAAATTTTCCCAAGTTTGTCCTTACCATTATTGTGGATGAAGCACTTACATCCAAAGATATGCAAGTGAGCTAAGTTGGGTTTTCTTCCTTTGTAGAGTTCATAGGGAGTTTTGTCCAACTTCTTCCGGAGATATGCCCTGTTTGATATGTAACAAGCAGTGCTCATAGCATCAGCCCAAAACACTTGAGATGTTTGGTTCTCATTTAGCATTGATCTTGCCATTTCAGTAAGCACTCTATTCTTTCTTTCAACAACTCCATTTTGCTGTGGGGTTCTTGGAGCTGAGAAGTTATGATTAATTCCCATACTATCACAGAATTCTCCAAAGGCATGATTCTCAAATTCTCCACCATGATCTGTACGAATACCTGCAATAGAGAATCCTTTCTCGTTTTGGACCTTCTTGGCAAACACAATAAATTGATCAAATGTTTTATCTTTTGATGATAAAAGAATGACCCATGTGAATCTTGAGAAATCATCTACTATGACCAATGTATAAAGATTGCCGCCAAGGCTTTTTACTCTATTTGGTCCAACTAAGTCCATATGGAGTAATTGGAGAGGTCTATTAGTTGATAATTCCGTTTTCGACTTGAAAGATGATTTAGTTTGTTTACCTTTTTGACATGCATCACAAATTAGATCATTTTTAAAAGAAAGTTTTGGTAAACCAATAACCAATTCCTTTTTCTGTAGTTTATCAAGTTGAATCATATTGACATGTCCTAAGCGTTTATGCCATAACCAACTTTCATCTAAGTTACCAACAAAACATTTTTCAGAATCAGAATTGTTTTTAGACAGATCAAGAGTATAACAATTACCTTCTCTTGGAGCTCTGAATAATGCTTTGGATTTAATACTATCTAAAGAGAGAGCATCCTTACTTACAATCAAACATTCTTCTGAATCAAAGATGACTAGGTTTCCTTTGTCCGTGCTTTGACTCACACTGAGGAGGTTGTGACATAACCCATCCACAAGATAAACATCTTTGATTTGAGGTCCATTGCTATTTCCAATTTTGCCAATGCCGGCAATTCTTCCGGACTCATTTCCACCAAATGTTACCTTGCCACCTTCCTTATGTTTGATTGAAGCAAATTTGGATTGGTCTCCAGTCATATGTCTTGAGCATCCTTTGTCTATGTACCACTTATTGGGATTTGATGCTCTAAGACAAATCTCTTCGTTGTCGATTCCTCTTGAGCCACAAGGCGTAGATTGGCACTTTGTTCCTCTTACGCCTCATCTTCATCGGATGAGTTCGTTGCCCCATATAGCCGATACATAAGCTCTTTTCTTGAACTTATTGAATTTCTTTTCTTTGTTTTTCAACATGCGGACATTCGATTTGATGTGGCCTGGTTTCTCACATTCATAGCATATAATTGGTTTCTTAGTTTCGTGCTAGAATTTCCTTTGTGAAACCTTATGTGAGATTGGTCCTTTTTGTAGAATTTCTTGAATCTTCGGACCATCATTCCTAGCTCACCATCTTCATCTTCATCTTCTTCATCGTCATCTAATTTTACCTCTTTGATGGTTTTAAGAGCTATTCCCTTGTTCTTGACATTGATATCATTTAGTCCCTTTTTGAATTTGATCTTCCTCATATTCGTAAAGGCCGCCAATAGAGTTGCCACGGAGGCCATTGATTCGCCTCGAGATTCTTCAATTGCAGTGACCTTGGCTTCCCATTCCTTGGTGAGAATATTTAGTATTTTCCTCACTTGGGCAGGTTGTTCATATTCTTTTCCCAAGGCAATGAGTTGATTGATCAAAGTGAGTGAATCGAGTTGAAATTCACCAATAGATTCTCCGGTCTTCATCTCGCAATAGATCGTATTCATCATGAGAGTATTGATACGATTTTCTTTGATCGCACTGTTCCTTCATGAGCTATTTCAAGAGCATCCCACATTTGCTTAGCGGATGGCAAAGTGCAGATTCTAAAATACTCTTTTTGGCCAAGAGCACTTTGGAGCATATGAATTGCCTTCATGTTGAGAGTGACTTGTTTCTTATCATTGTCATCGTACTCTTCTTCTTTCTTGGGAGTTCGATGTCGGCTACAACCGAGGAAGGAACATAGTTTCCTTTTCAAAGACCCTCCACAAACCAAACTCGAGAGGCCATTACATAGACCCCGAACTTAGCCTTCCGAATGAGTAGTGTTCTCCATTGAAACACGGGGGTCGGTTGATTGAGGCTCCATCTGGTAGAATTCCTTCCATTGGATCTTTGTGTCTAGGATGTTAATCCTTCAAATTGACAACGAGGCTCGATACCAAATGAAAACGAAAGGAAATCACCAAGAGGGGGTGAATTGGGGATTTTAAAACTTTTATAATAACTTTGCACCCAAGCCGAAGCTAAACGTAAAGAGATAGGGAAGAAGAGCTTGACACGAAAGTTTATCCTGGTTCGGTCTAAATTCTTGACCTACGTCCAGTCCCAGACTCTCCGGGTTTTTCTACTATCACTTAACTCGATACACACTCTGTACTCAAGGATTATCCTCTCTCTAGGATACACTCCCCCTTACAAGTTGTAATCTGAAATCCCAATCTCCAAGTCCCCTTGACTTGAGATCTTTTACAATGAATGAATAATTTGAATAAATCTCTCTCACGAGAGAAGATAATGATAAACACCGAGGCTCTTTGTATATCAAAATACAATACGTAAAGAAAACTGAATGTATAAGAACTCTTGAGCTTGCTTTTCGTTTCTGCTTAATCTTTTGTTTTCTTTCGAAGTTTGTAATCAGCTCCTTATATAGTGGTGAGTTGCTATGTGACCGTTACTTCTCAACTTAGCATGTTCTTCATTTGAAATTCAGTTTGATGAGGATTATAGCCGTTGGGTCTGAATTTCAGCCGATTCAATTCCGGACGCGTGAAATCATTCGCCTTCCGATTCTTCGAGTTTATTCAATGATTCGTTTGATCCAATTTAATACCGAAACATTCTCAATATAGAGTAGTTAAATACGTTTGAATATACTAAATGAATGCAATCAATTCGTATAGACATGGTAAGTTTTGCAGTTTAAAAGAATCGGGATGAAATCAAGAACGATCATATTTGCTTCCGTCTTAAACTCGAGTTCTCTAAGTCGGGCTCGAGTTCGTAAGTCTTTTTAGAGTATCTGGTTTATCTTTCGAGAGAGCAAACTCGGAGTTTGATGTAAACTCGGAGTTTGTATTTTGTTTCACCATGTGAACTCGAGTTCACGAAGGTAGGCTCGAGTTCGAATACTCTCTAAGCTTTTGTCGAATGAACACACGGAGTAATATCTCACAAGATAAGCAGGCTCGAGTCCATTAGTGATTAGGCTCGAGTTTAACACTATTCATGCCTAAGAGTTTTGGTTGCTCGATTAGAGTGGATCGGAGCACGAGTACAAACTCGGAGTTTGTACACTTGCTTTTCTTTCTTCGGATGAAGGGCTCGAGTTCATTATTCTTAGGCTCGGGTTCAGCTTAATTTATTCCATGACTTATTGAAGTGAACTGGAGGTTTGAGCTTAAACTCGGAGTTTGAAAAGAAGGAAAAACTTGGGAGCTCTGCAAGGGAAAACTCGAGCTTGTAATAACGTGCTCGAGTTTACCTATTTTGTAAACTCTTCTTCGTTTGTCAAACCATAGAGTAAACTCTACACAAAAGCATTAGGCTTGAGTCCATATACTTGGGCTCGAGTGTTCATTAAATTATAGCCATAGAAACAAGTGAACTCTACTCAAAAGAATAAACTCGGAGTTTAAAGAGATACAATTTAATTAGAAAACTTCCCGCCATGGGAAAACTCGAGCTTGTCTATACAGGCTCGAGTTTACTTGTTTGTAAACTCTTTATTATTATATCATGAGGGTTTAGGCTCGAGTCTATTTACTCAGGCTCGAGTTCGTTATGCTGTAAATATCCTGATGAGCTCTCTGTTTGCGGAAAACTCGAGTTTGCTTAGTTAGGCTCGAGTTTTGAGGTGACAGAATGATTTTGACTCTTTTGTCATTTTAAAACATTCGTACTTGTTTACAATTGTTATTAATCATCAAAACACTTAGAGAACTAACAACACCATATAATGATCTAACCATGGCACGAGCTTGAGGCGTGTATGCACCCTACGAGCGCTTGTTTGTATCTAACCATGGTTTGAGGATTTGAGAAGTTGGGGCAGAGAGCTAGGAAGTGAGGAGTTAACAAGGACAATGAGGTAGTGTGTGGAGTATATAAGGACAGATAGCAGGAGAGATAAACATCGATGATGAATTCGTCAATTGGTATATAATGAATTTAATGTTTCAACTTTAAGAGCGTATTTGTTCAAAATATCCGGTCCTAATAGTCATTTACTTTTAACAAACTTTTAAGACCGAACTTTTATCTTGTATCCGGTCCTGAAACTAATTTTTAATTCAATTACTTTTAAGACCGTCCTTTTATCATATATCCGGTCTTAAAACTCATTTATTGTTATATATTTCAATTTATTTTTTTCAAGTAAGAATTTTTGGTTAAAAAATATTACTTTTAAGAACGGATCTTGCACAGTATCCGGTATTAAAAGTTCATTCTTTTCAAATAGCAGAGTCCCTTCCCCATGTTGAAATGAATGATTCAGAGTCTCTTCGGCTTCCACATAAACTTCCCAACTAGGCGTCTCCTCGTATTTCGAGCAAATATGCGTCTCCTCATTAATGTTTCGGCGTTTCACATTCTTCAGGATGGGTTCTCTATTTAAACCCGTTGTTACTTTCTTCACATTCATCTCCATCAGAAAAAAAAAATATTATTAAAAAAAATTTTTATTTCCCAATCGCCTTCCTTGTTTGTCTTTAAATTTATGTTCTTTTTTCTCCGACAACAAGAACAAACAAAACATTGTCCTCTTCGTAGGGATCAATCTTAAAAATTTGTAGAATAAATTTAACAGTTGCGACCATACAAAACAAAACAAAAAAAACATTATTTACCTTTTTCGGATAAAAACAAACAGAGTGACGACTCTTCTCAAGTTTGGACCATTGTTGTCGTCCTCTTTACTTATCTTGTTGTGAACATTTTCAGTGTCCTTTTCGTTATCTTCTTTCTTTTTCCGACAAAAAGAAAAGGGACACCGATGATGATCTTCACATCCAGGCTAAGTAGAAACGAGGACAACGAAGTACAAAACTTGAGAAGAACGCCAGAAACTTGGTTGCCTTGAACCCTAACGATATGTCTGAAAACCGAGTCACCAACTCTATTTAAATGAAGAATATTAGGACCGGACGTATAATAAATCCCCGGTCCTAAAAATTAAGCCTTATTTTAAATTAAAATTTAAAGTTAGGAGCGGGCAACTAACAGATATACGGTCCTAAAGGTTTCAGCAAACTATTAAATAAAACGAAGACTTTTAAGACCTGACAACTAACAAATATACGGTCCTAATATTTTAGCCGTATATTTTCTAGACTTTTAGGACCGGATATTTGTTAAATATACGGTCTTAAAATGGACGAAGACCTTTAGGACCGTACTTTTAACAAATATACGGTCCTAAAAGTCGCGAATAATTTTCAGAGCCTCTTCTGGCTCATTTTCAACATCCGCCGTACCTCAAATTTCAAGCACTAAATAGCTTTATCCACCATCCCATTCATTCAGAAACCCAAAATGGACACACACAAATTGTTCGAAAAAATAAACAAATTTATTATTGAATTACATTGCGTTATATTTACAAATGAATGAATTAGCTAGTCGAAAAAATAAACAAATGTATGTACAGAAGGCTATTGTTGCTACAACATCATATATTATTTACAAATGAATTAATTAGGACATTAATTATTGTCCTGACTTAGATTTTCTAAGACCAGTTTATACAGATATTGACAAAACACATCGCGTATGTGCTCCACTTCATCATCAGAAAATGGCTTTGGACAGAAAACCTCGTAACATCAAAGACGAGAAATGAAATAACATATTATTACGTGCATATTTCATATGTAACATTAAGCCATCGGTGATCGAATTCAGCCATAACATTTTACCCTTAAAGTGAATTTAGTCTTTCCCTCCGTCACAATATCATATATGTGTTTCATAACGTTCGGGCCACATAAGTTCGATTCTTGTGGTTGCCGACGGGTCTAAAAATAACAATAAATATATATAAGAGCATATATAGTTTACTGACCAACTTCAGAAGGCAATTATGCCATGTCCAAATATGTACTAACCTTAATTTTGTGCCATTTAGGATTTGTGAGCTGAACCCCACGCTTTTTTTTTTTTACATCAAATTGGAAGGTCTTCATGCCACTATCATCAAAATCACAAATTTATCGTAATGTTCACCGAAAATTCACAACAGAGATTTCGAGACAAGACAATCAAAATGACATTCTTACTCGTTGATGATCCGCTTCAACACAAAGCGATGGATCCAGTGAATGGAGCATAAGAAGATAACATAATGCGACTCCATGTTCATGACGACCAACCGCTAGTGGTTGCTGAAAATTCACAGCGGTAAAAGTACTCGATGATATATATATATGTAGCATAATTAAGTGAATTGCGGACAAGAATTGTGATATATATGTACCGAGCCGATATGGAAACAAGTACACCTTTCTTGGCACTTGACACAACCTCTTTGATATGTACAACCTGTCTCAATTCCAGAGGTAGTGTTGTACTTGCATACACCGGGCACAAGAATCCAAAATCCGAAATTCCGCCCGTTGAACCTGGGTCTCGTGCATGCACCTACAAGAATGACATCGATCAGGGAATTAGTATATATGTATGTGTGTCTAAACGGTGCATTTAAATTATGTAATCAAGGAAGAAGATACTTCATAAATATTTGAACACATGCACTAGTAACCTGCTTTCCAGGAAGCAACATGGACTCTACATCTTCATTATCAAAGTAAACCGGTTCAGGATTTGGGATGCCTATTACTTCATCGACAGGCAACGATTTATCTTTAAACCATTTTTTGGCTATCAAATCTTTTATTTTTTCCTTGGCTGTCAAGTTAGCAGTAGGGGATGGAACTTGAGGAGGGGGTGGAGCTTGAGGAGGGGATGGAGATTGAGGAGGGGGTGAAGGTGAAGCTTGAGGAGGAGTAGAGACATCTACAAGCTTCACTGGCCAAGAGATGAAGGTTCCCTTGACATCACTCACAAGCTTCACTGATCAGTTGGGAGAGGGACAGGTGCATCAAAAATCACCTCTTCAACTGACACTCTGACTTCATCATCAGCCATTTGTTCGTGGTGTACAGTTGATCCCAAGTTGTGGACAGTCCCTTTAGCAACCAATTGTCTATGACCATCACGATCCTCCACATACAGATGACAAGGTTGCTCTGACTGTCCAACAATGCAGCTCCCTCTAGTGCTCGTCGCTTTGCATAGGTGCAGCTGAAGGTGTCAAGGGATCCATACTGGTCTCTGGACGAGAGCTCAGGAGGAACTTCATTTTCTCCATCTCCTCCTTCATCTTGCTCATCTCAGATTGAAACATCCTCAATGCAGCATCTTTCGCCGCTAATTCCTCACTTAATTTGGCAAGCGTCTGATCCATCTCCTCCCGGGTAACCATACTTTGTCTGTGGCGTTTGGATTTACCAAAGTATTGCTTTAGGCCTACCCTTCCTCCAATCCCCCTTACACGTCCCGAGTGATCTGGTTTTCCGGTCGCAGCGGTCAGAACATCATTCCTCCCGTCCGACGCAAAAGATCCCTCTGCCTCTTTCTTTTTAAGATCTTCCGTAAGATACGTATAACGAGAAGCTTAGTGATGAAACATGTTTAGTAAGTAAAAAATAACAATATCGATACTTACAATTTGTTCAGCAACTACACGAGTTTTTTCACTCGTGTAGGCGCCGCTTGGCTTTTGCCGAATATACAACCACAGCTCCTCGCGACGTATTGGAGATGGCGGCTGGTCAACTACCGTAGAAGGATTGGATTCAGCTTCATCTTCCAATCTCTTCCGTTTGGCTGCCATCAAATATTTTTCGGCCTTTTCATATCCGCCGCGAGAAGCCCTGTGTGGGCAATCATTCTTTCTCCCAATCTCCTGATATTTTTCCCTTATTTTCTGTGAATCAGATTGAAAACAACTATATATCAATTATGAATTCTAGCCATGTCACTACAGAAATTAGAGAACTTCTGCTTGATATGAACGTCAAACATTAGTCAAATTCACTTCATCAAGTTTCAACATTTTACTTAAGGAAGATGTAGCATTGTAGAAGAAATTGGGAAAACCAAAGGAAAGGGAGTTGCGTAAATGTTGCCAACTCGGTCAATTCATTCATTCATTATAACTGGTTCCTACACATATTAGAATAACTAACTAACTACTTGCACCGAAACCATTACACAGTTAACATACTTACTAACTAACAACAACGTCTAACCATGGCCATTACACAGTTTACATATCAGACTTGCATAAAACTAGGACATGCTCCTCTCATGTAGGACAAAGGCAGCAAATGTATACTTCTATTCACACACCAAACCATTTAACTAACAGGATTAGATGTACAAAATAACATTCACATATCCGCACAAGTTAATAAGCAAACAAAAGTGCAAACAAAACTAAATATAAACTCACCGAGCTTCAGAGTGGTCCGCTTCTAAACAAATTGTTGCCAAGTTTGTTCATCAATAAATTTGTACTTGTCCTGTGGTTTATGGTCGCCGAACCTCGGAAAAATATAAGTGTTAGCCGTAAAGGTCTTAAACTTCCCGAACCGCTCAAAGACAATAAGACAATGTTGAGTCTTTCAACTTCTCAGAATCAGGGACGGTGAATGTAAGCCGGATAGTATCCCACATAGGATCCTTTATTGTTTTTTGGTCCACATTTTTCCACTCATCTGTCAAAATGCTAACCTTGCTGCGTACTAGAAAGCCGACAAAACTACTATATGTGCTTTTATTAGGACCGACAGGTTGCAAATTTTCATCAAAAAGAATCTCCAGCTTCGTCCCAGAATTCCAACTAAGGGATACTTCCATCATTCGTGTGCCGCTTCTACCACGGCGTGCACGGCGCTGAGGAGGCTCAATGTGAGATGAAGAGGGTTCGTTCGTCCGACCTCACCACCAAACCAAGATCTGGAGTTTCAAGAACACGAGTGGAATCGTTTTCACCGTTCATTTTCAAGACAGTAAGAGAGGAATGCCTGAGAAAATGAGGGAGTAATAGAGGCTAACGGTACGCGGGGCGAGGAAGAGAGGTAATGCAACAGGAAGGGTTTCGCAACGTGAACAGGGGTTCTTCAGTGAGTGTGACAAAAGCTTCCGCGCGAAGTAACGTTTATTTGGCGCCTCATTTTTAAGATCGGACAAATACGTATATACGGTCTTAAAAGATAACCTTTAAGACCGGTCTTTCTATATGTCCGGTCTTAAAATTAATTAATTTTTTATTCAAACTTTAGTACGGTGAAATTTTTGTCCTGGTCTTAAAAGTCTAACTTTTAAGACCGGTCATTTCAGTAACTATGGTCTTAACATTTATTAATTTTTTATTTAAACTTTAGTACCGGACAAATTTTAAGTCCGGTCTTAAAAGTCAAAGTTTTAAGACCGGCTATTATATATGTTCGGTCTTAAAACTTTAATACCTTTATATTTATATTTTTCCGTATTATTTTGGAGTGTAGAAAATATAAGTCTGCCTTGATGAGATTTCTCCAAAAAAGTAATTGATATTTCAATTTTTTATTAACATTTTTAAGACCGGTTGTTATTTTTAACAGGTCTGTATAAGATCTATGAAAAATTAATCAGAATAAGAAGTTCTTTATATTTACAAATTTGCCACCAGTCACAGGTTTAGGACCGGTCGATACTTAGTCCGGTCTTAATGAGGCGTCCTTCATTGTGTAAGAAGTTCTTTTTATTTACAAAACTGCACACGGTCACACCATTAAGACCGGTGCTTCGATTATCCGCTCTAAATGAGGCGGTCTTATAGCCCTTCATTGTATAACAAGTTCTTTTTATTTACAAAACTGCCACCGGTCACACCTTTAAGACCGGGGAGTCGATGATCTGCTCTAAATGAGGCGGTCTTAAATGCCTTTTTTGCACTAGTGTAAGGAGTCTAAGTCTGGGAATTAGACTCCTTAAGTCATGACTTAAGGCGTCTAAGTCTGGGAATTAGACTCCTTAACCTCTGCACGGTACGTGGGCTTGGTCAAATTTTGCAAAGGCATGAGGAGGAATTTAACAAAGAAAAGATTCATGAGGAAGATACTCTAATCATGAGAATGGGCTTGCGAATTCTGGACTTCACGATGGTCATCATTCTGGCGGTGGCCATAATACCACAGTGGAGTCAACGAGTAGCAACTCTCAAGAGTATGAAGAGTATGATGGAGATTCTATCACTAAGGCATGGAAATAAATGCACAAATTTTCTCCACATAATTTTGATGGCAAGTTCAATCCAAGAGTTAGTGAAGCCTGGATCAATCACTTGAAGACTATATTCTCCTTAGTCAATGCAACGAACAACAAAAGGTGACAAAATTTGTCTCCCACTGTTTGACTTTTCAGAAGGTCAAGATTGAACATCAAAAGCCACCATGGTTGAGATAGTATATCAATGGAATTCATTATGGGATTGTCGATGACACCTAGGAATCATAATGTCATTTGGGTTATAGGTGATCGTCTAACCAAGTCCACCATCATTTCTTGCATGTTCGAGTTGATTATACAATGGAACAATTTTCTCATCTATATGTGAAAGAGATCGTCAGATTAAATGGAGTGCCGAGAAGCATAATCTCTGATAGAGATCCCAGGTTTACATCAAGTTTCTGGAGAGCTTTACATCGAGCTATAGGTTCAAGGTTCAAATATAGCACAACTTATCATCCACAAACCAACGGGCAGACCGAGAAGACTATCTAGACTTTGGAAGATATGTTGAGAGCTTGTGCCATTGAGTTGAAAGGCAGTTGGGACAATCATTTTCCATTAGACGAATTTTCTTATAATAACAGCTACCATTCAAGCATTCAGATGGCGCCTTATGGGGCATTATATGGCAGGAGGTGTCACTAGTGCAAAAAAAGGGCTTTAAGACCGTCTCATTTAGACCGGATCATCGACGCCCCGGTCTTAAAGGTATGACCGGTGGTAGTTTTGTAAATATAAAGAACTTCTTATACAAAAAGGCTTTTAAGACCGCCTCATTTAGACCGGACTATCGAAGGCCCGGTCTTAAAGGTATGACCGGTGGCAGTTTTGTAAATATAAAGAATTTCTTATACCTGATCATTTTTTCATAGGTCTTATCAAGACCTATTAAAAAAACAACCGGTCTTAAAAATGTTATTAAAAAAATTGAAATATCAATTACTTTATGGAGAAATCTCATACAGCCAGACTTATATTTTCTATAGTTCAAAATAATACAGAAAAATTTAAATATAAAGGTATTAAAGTTTTAAGACCGAACATATATAATAGCCGGTCTTAAAAGTTAGACTTTTAAGACCGACTTAAAATATGGCTAGGTACTAAAGTTTAAATAAAAATTAATTAATTTTAAGACTGGAGTTACAGAAAGACTGGTCTTAAAAGTCTAACTTTTAAGACCGGACATAAAATCAGGCCGGTACTAAAGTTTAAATAAAAAATTAATTAACTTTAAGACCGGAGTTATAAAATGACCGGTCTTAAAGGTTAACTTTTAAAACCGTGTATACTAATTTGTCCGGTCTTAAAAATGAGGCGCCAAATATATGTTTCTTCGCGCGGAAGCTTTTGTCACTCTCACTGAAGAACCCCTATTCACGTTGCGAAAACCTTCCTGTTGCATTACCTCTCTTCCTAACCCACGTACCATTAGCCTCTGTTACTCCCTCATTTGCTCAGGCATTCCTCTCTTACTGTCTTGAAAATGAACGGTGAAAACGATTCCAGTTGTGTTCCTGTAACGCCAGGTACTGTTTTGACTGATGTGGGTCAGAACGAATCCTCTTCATCTCACAATGAGCCTCCTCAGCACCGTGCACGCCGTGGTAGAAGCGGCACACGAATGATGGATCTATCCCTTAGTCGGAATTCTGGACGAAGCTCGAGATTCGCTTGATGAAAATTTGCAACCTGTCGGTCCTAATAAAAACACATATACTAGTTTTGTTGGCTGTCTAGTACGCAGCAAGGTTAGCATCTTGACAGCTGAGTGGAAAAATGTGGACCAAAGCACAATAAAGGATCCTATTTGGGACACTATCCGGCTTACATACACCGTCCCTGACTCTGAGAAGTTGAAAGACTCAACATTGTCTTATTGTGCTGATCGGTGGAGGAAGTTTAAGACCTTTTTAGCTAACATGTATCTTTTTGTCGAGGTTCTTCCCGACCATAAATCCCAGGACAAGTACAAATTTATTGATGAACAAACTTGGCAACAATTTGTTCAACAAGGACCACTCCTGAAGCTCGGTGAGTTTATATTTAGTTTTGTTTGCCCTTTGTTTTGCTTATTAACCTGTGCGGATATGTGAATGTTATTGTGTTCATCTAATCCTATTAGTTAAATGGTTTGGTGTGTGAATAGAAGTATACATTTCCTGCCTTTGTCCTACATCAGAGGAGCATGTCCTAGTTCCATGCAAGTCTGATATGTAAATTACTGTGTAATGGTTAGACGTTGCTGTTAGTTAGTTAGTATGTTAACTGTGTAATGGTTTCGGTGCAAGTAGTTAGTTATTCTAATATGTGTAGGAACCAGTTATGATGAATGAATGAATTGACTGAGTTGGCAGCAATTCTGCAACTCCCTTTCCTTTGTTTCTCTCAATTTCTTCTACAATGCTACATCTTCCTTAAATAAAATGTTGAAACTTGATGAAGTGAATTTGACTAATGTTTGACGTTCATATCAAGCGTAAGTTCTCTAATTTCTGTTAGTGACATGGATGGAATTCATAATTGATAGTTGTTTTCAATCCTGATTCACAGAAAAGAAGGGAAAAAGCACAGGAGATCGGGAGAAAGAATGATTGCCCACACAGGGCTTCTCGCGACGGATATGAAAAGGCCGAAAAATATTTGATGGCAACCAAGCGGAAGAGATTCGAAGATGAAGCTGAATCCAATCCTTCTGCGGTAGTTGACCAGCCATCTCTAATACGTCGCGATATATTCGGCAAAAGCCAAGCGACGCCTACACGAGTGAACAAACTCGTGTAGTCGCTGAAAGAATTGTAATTATCGATATTGTTATTTTTTACTTACTAAACATGTTTTTTTACTAAGCTTCTTGTTATCTGTATCTTACAGGAAGATCTTAAAAAGAAAGAAGCAGAGGGATCTTTTGCATCGGACATGAGGAATGATGTTCTGACCATTGCGACCGGAAAACTAGATCACTCGGGGCGTGTAAGGGGGATTGGAGGACGGGTAGGCCTAAATCAATACTTTGGTAAATCCAAACGCCACAGACAAAGTATGGTTACCCGAGAGGAGATGGATCAGACGCTTGCGGCCTGAGAAGCTACATTGAGGGCAATGTTTCAAGCTGAGATGAGCAAGATGAAGGAGGAGATGGATCAGAAAATGAAGTATCTCCTGAGCTCTCGGTCAGAGACTAGTGTTCCCTTGACACCTTCAGCTGCACATATGCAGCAGAGCACTAGAGGAAGCTGCATTATTGGACAATTAGAGCAACCTTGTCACCTGTATGTGGAGGATCGTGATAGTCATAGACAATTAGTTGCTAAAGGGACTATCCACAATTTGGGATCAACTGTACACCACCAACAAATGGCTGATGATGAAGTCAGAGTGTCAGTTGAAGAGGTAATCATTGATGCACCTGTCCCTCTCCCAACTGATCAGCTAAAGCTTGTGAGTGATGTCAAGGGAACCTTCATCTCTTGGCCAGTGAAGCTTGTAGATGTCTCTACTCCTCCTCAAGCTCCATCCCCTCCTCAAGCTCCACCCCCTCCTCAAGCTCTATCCCCTTCTCAAGCTCAATCCCCTCCTCAAGTTCCATCCCCTACTGCTAACTTGACGGCCAAGGAAAAAATATCCAATATGGTAGCCAACGGATATTTTAAAGATAAATCGTGGCCTATCAATGAAGTAGTAGGCATCCCTCATCCTGAACCGGTTTGCATTGATAATGTCGATGTAACGTCCCTGTTGCTTCCTGGACAGGAGGTTACTAGTGCAATTGTTCAAATGTTTTTAAAGTAAGTATCTTCTTCCTTGATTACATAATTTAAATGCATCGCTTAGCCACACATACATATATACTAATTCCCTGATCGATGTCATTCTTGTAGGTGCATGCATGATAAACTGGTTCAACAGGGTATATATATCATCGAATACTTTATCGTCGTGAATTTACAGCCACCACTCGCAGTTGGTCGTCATGTGCATGGAGATGCATATAGTTATCTTCTTATGCTCCATTCACGGCGATCCAGGGCCTACGTTGAAGGAGACAATCAACAAGTAAGCATGTCATTTTGATTGTCTTGTCTGAAATCTCTGCTGTGAATTTTCAGTGAACATTATTGATAAATTTGTGATTTTGATGTAGTGGCATGAGGACCTTCCAAATTGAGGTAAAAAAAAAGCATGGGTATGAGCTCAAAGATCCTAAATGGTTCAAACCATAGGTTAGTACATATTTGAGCACTAGCATAACTGCCTTGTGAACTTGGTCAGTAAGCTATATATGCTCTTATATATATTTATTGTTACTTTTAGACCCGTCGACAACCAAAAAAATCGAACTTATGTGACCCGTACGTCAAGAAACACATATATGATATTGTGATGGAAGGAAGGACTAAATTCCCTACAAAGTTAAATGTTATGGCTGAATTCAGTCTCTGGTTTAATGTTACATATGAAATATATGCACGTAAGTTACTTTTGTTTCTGTCTTTGATGTTACAGAGGTTTGCTTGTCCTTATCCATTTTCTGATGATGAAGTGGAGCACATACGCGATGTGTTTTGTGAATATCTGTATAATGAGGTAAAAAGTCAGGACAATAATTAATGTTCTAAATTAATTCATTTGTAAATATATGTTGTAGCAACAATAGCCTTCTGTACATTTGTTTATTTTTTCGAAAAATTCATTCATTTGTAAATATAACGCAATGTAATTCAATAATAAATTTGTTTATTTTTTCGAACAATTTTTGTGTGTCCATTTTGGGTTTCTGAATGAATGAGATGGTGGATAAAGCTATTTAGTGCTTGAAATTTGAGGTATAGGCGGATGTTGAAAATGAGCCATAAGAGACTCTGAAAAGTATTCGTGACTTTTAGGAACGTATATTTGTTAAAAGTCCGGTCTTAAATGTCTTCGCCTATTCTAAAAAATATGGCTAGACTTTTAGGACCGTATATTTGTTAAATATCCAGTCCTAAAAGTCTTCGTCTATTCTAAAAAATATGGCTAGGCTTTTAGGACTGTATATTTGTTAAATATCTGGTCCTAAAAGTCTCTAAAAAATACGGCTAGAATTTTAGGACCGTATATTTACTAAATAGATGGTCCTAAAAGTCTTCGTCTAATTCTAAAGAATATGGCTAGACTTTTAGGACCGTATATTTGTTAGGAGTCAGGTCTTAAAATTCTTCGTTTATTTTAAAAGTTTGCCGAGACTTTTAGGACCGTATATTTTCTAATTGTCCGCTCCTAAATTCAAATTTTCATTTATTTTTAAAAAAATATGGCTTAACTTTTAGGACCGTTCATTTGATATATGTCTGGTCCTAATAGTCTTCCTTTAAATAGAATTGGTGACTCGGATTTCAGACATATCATTAGGGTTCAAGACAACCGAGTTTCTGGCGTTCTTCTCAAGCTTTGTGTTTCGTTGTCCACGTTTTTACCTCTCCTTTTTTTGAAGATCATCATTGGTGTCCCTTTTCTTTGTCCTTTTTCTTTTTGTCGGAAAAAGAAGGTGATAATGAAAAGGACACTGAAAATGTTCAAAGAAGGGGAGGTCAAATCGACGACAACGATGGTCCAACCTTGAGAAGAATCATCACTCTGTTTGTTTTTATTCGAATAAGGTAAACAATGTTTTTTTTGTATGGTCTTAACTGTTAACTGTATTCTGCAAAGTTTTAATGTTCATCACCACGAAGAGGACAATGTTTTGTTTGTTTCCTTTTTGTCTGAAAAAAAAGAACATAAAGACAAGTACAAGGCGATTGGGAACTAAAAAATTTATTTTTTAATATTTTTTTTCTGCTGCCTTGTGAGGCAGCAGTAGTTCAACAACAAGAAAACATAAAAATATCTAATCCTCCCCATCATTGTCGGAGGGGAGGGAAGTGTCGGAGACGTCGTCATCAGAGGTATGGTATTCAACATCATTGGCGTCGAGTACCGCGTTCAGCTTGTTGTTGACGGCGTGATAGACCTTAAACAGTTGGCCCAAGCGTCGGTCTATATGATCAACACGGGCTATCATGTGCTGCATCATCTGGTAGAAGTTCGGGTTCGGAGGCAACGGAGGAGGATATTGAGGTGGCTGAGGATTTCGCCGAGCAGGAGGACCTCGTGGTGGTGGAGCAGCCATTATGGTGGAGGTTGTAAGAGGAGATGGAGATGAATGTGAAGAAAGTAAAGTAACAACGGGTTTAAATAGAGAACCCATCCTGAACAATGTGAAACGCCGGAAACATTAACGAGGATACGCATAGTTCCTCAGAATACGAGGAGACGCCTAGTTGGGAAGTTTATGTGGAAGCCGAAGAGACTCTGAATCATTCATTTCAATATAGGGAAGGATACGACTCTGTTATCTGGGTATCTTGAAAAGAATGAACTTTTAATAGCGGATACTGTAAAAGATCCGTTCTTAAAAGTAATATTTTTTAACAAAAAATTCTTACTTGGAAAAAAAATAAAATTGAAAAATAAATGATTTTTAGGACCGGATACAAGATAAAAGGTCAGTCTTAAAAGTAATTGAATTGAAAAAAAAGACTTTTAGGACCGGATACAAGATAAAAGGTCGGTCTTAAAAGTAATTGAATTGAAAAAAAAAGAGTTTTAGGACCGGAAGAAGATAAAATGTCGGTCTTAAAAGTAATTGAATTGATTTGAAAAAAATAATTGACTTTTAGGACCGGATATTTAAAAAAAATACGCTCTTAAAGTAGAAACATTAAATTCATTTGTACCAATTGACTTTATTATCACCAGATGCGTATCTCTCCTGCTCTCTGTCCTTATTAACTCCTCACACTACCTCTCTGTCCTTATTAACTCCTCACTACCTCCTAACTCCTCACTACCTAGCTCTCTGCCCTAACAGCTCAAAGCCTCAAACCATGGTTAGATACAAGAGAACTGCTCGTAGGGGTGCTTATACACCTGAAGCTCGTGCCATGGTTAGATCGTTATACGGTGCGCCTCCTCCAGCGAGAGTGCGTCCTATTGTGGCCAAAGACTCTCGGTTCGTTGGACCCATTGTTATTTCGGATGATGAAGAGATTGCCAGCCCCCTCCAGCCTTCAGACCATGCAGAGGTTCGTGCTCCCCTACTCCAACCTGTTGGCCCCAGCGCGCCTACCTCTGACCCCTCTTTGCTTTCCTCTAATGATGCATTAATATTGAGGCTGGAGCAACTAAGACAGGAACTTTCTGATCTCCGACGGGAAATTAATGCTCTTCACGCCAATATCGCCAAGCATGTTCAGTCAGATTCTTGTGGATGATAATTTTCAGCTTGTTTTTTTTCTTGTGTACGTGCATTCTCCAGTAATGTAAGACCACATAAGAACTAAGCTTCTTTATTTTTTTTGGCTGTTCTCCAGTAATTAAGTAAAGAAGCTTATTCTACAATTTTCCTTTATTTTTTGTCAAAAAAAATTCCTTTATTTTATTCATTCAGTTGCTACTGCAATCACTAAGGCCGTTAAGACCAGACATTTTATAAGTAACGGGTCTAACAAGTATTTGAATTTTAGGACCGGATGTTTTATAAAACTCCGATCTTAAACTTAAATGACTAATAAAACATTAGGACCGGATACTCTTAGAACTCCGGTCTTAAAAAGTTAGTTAGGACCAGACATTTAATAATTAACCGGTATTAAAAAAATCCAAAAAGCTAAATAAGGTGTCTTTGTCGCGCGGAAAATTAAATTTCCCTCTCTGAATATCTCTTCTCGCGCCGAAAGTGATTACACAGGTTCCGACTCCAGTGTTTGCGTGTTGCTTCGTCGCTGCTTCGCGTACCTCTCTCGACAATCACTCCTTGGTTCTCTAGTTCCTTAGCTAAACATCTATAGATGAAGCTGTAAGAGGTGTTTCGGTTATATAAATTTATTATTTTTCAGCTTATCGTTCTGGGTTTTTCATGGGTTTAACGAAATCGATGAAATGTTCTTGTGAGTAGACTCTGTTGTTAATGAATATTGTTTTTTGAAGATTATATTTGCACTTTAGACCTATCCAACTGACCAACAAGTGTTTTTAGGTTACTCCTGCTGTCTTGTCTGCAACATCAATGTTCGTGGCCGGAGAAGTAAGACTCAGCAAACGCATTTGAATTTATATGCTACAGGTGAGTCCAGAAGACCTTCATCCGTCCCATGCATTTAATTTCCTCGTCTTGCATTTATTTTGGTTCTTGGATTCATTGTGATGCATTTATGACCAAAAGTGATTCTTTGTTATGCATTTAATGGGCAAGTTCCTCCGTAAAAGTGATTATTTGAGCATATACATTTGGAGTTGGCTTATTTTATATGCAAGTTTCAATTTTTTGGGATTATGTATGATAAATGATTTCCGTCTATATATAGGAATTCTACTATGGATTACAGTTGGATAAATGCTTTACGAACGAGTGTTGAATATCAGAATGGGGTGAGGGAATTTATAGAATTTGCTAAACAAAATGCCCATGATGATAGGGGGAAGTTTTATTGCCCTTGTGTAAAATGTTTGAATGATAGTCGACTAAGTCTTGAAGTTATACACACACATTTAATTTGTCACGGATTTTGTAAGACTTATACAGTATGGGTATGACATGGTGAAAAAGTGCCAAGTGGGTCTCAACATGGGGAAGTGGCCTTTGATGATAATGACACGGATATGGATGATCGCATAGAGGACATTATCCGTGATGTAGGAGAAGAGGCTTTTGAGCGATCACATGCATATGGTAATATGTGCAGTGATGCAGAGACGCCGCTATACCCTGGGTGTAAAAAATATCAATTGTTGAACGTTGTATTGAAATTGGTAAGCTTGAAGGCACGTCATGGATGGAGCAACAAGAGTTTTTCAAAATTGCTTGAGGCTTTTAAGGACATGTTTCCAGATGATAATGTGTTGCCGCATCGCTACTATGATGCTAAGAAAATACTTTGTCCACTGGGGATGGAGTACAAAAAGATCCATGCATGCCTGAATGATTGCGTACTATATAGAAAAGAGTTTGAAGAGAAGCGAGTTGTCCGATATGTGAAACCCCACGGTACAAGTCGATAAAGGGCCTCGCAAAAGTGTTGTGGTATCTTCCAATCATACCAAGGTTCAAGCGGTTGTTTGCGAATGAAAATGATGCAAAAATCTAAGGTGGCATGCAGATAAGAGGATTTCGGATGGACAGCTTCGACATCCGGTCGATTCTTCTCAATGGAAGAAAATCGATCAATTATTTCCGAACTTCGGTGAAGAACCTAGGAACCTCAGGCTTGCCCTTAGCACGGATGACATGAATCCCTATGGAAGCCTTAGCAGCATACCTAGTTCATGGCCTGTACTCTTGATTATTTACAACTTATCTCCTATGTTATGCATGAAATGAAAGTACATCATGCTATCTATGTTGATTTCGGGACCAAAACAACCCGAAAATGACATCAATGTTTACCTTGAACCCTTGATCGAAGACTTGAAGGAGTTGCGGGAAGAAGGTGTCGATGTTTTTGACTCTTTCAAGAAGAGGTCTTTAAAATGAGAGCCATGATTTTTTGTACTATAAATGACTTCCAGCATATGGGAACTTGCCAGGGTATAGTGTAAAAGTCCATAAAGCATATCCGGTTTGTGAAGAAGGCACACGCTACCATCAACTTCAACATGGAAAAAAGACGGTGTATCTAGGACATAAGAGATTTCTTAGACGGGGCCACCCATATCGTCGATTAAAGAAGGCCTTTTTTGGTGGCCAAGAGTATGACGAAGCTTCGGTGGCATTGAATGGGGAGCAAGTGTATGAAAAGGTTAAAAATATTAGTGTCATCTTCGGTAAGACTGAAAAGAGTAGAAAAAAACAAATATATGGAAGAAGAGATCTGTATTCTTCGATCTTCCATATTGGCACAATCTTGATGTGAGACACTGTATTGATGTCATGCATGTGGAGAAAAACGTATGTGATAGTATTGTTGACACGCTTCTCAACATACAAGGAAGTTCCAAGGATGGTGTGAAGGCATGATTGGATTTGAAAGCAATGGGAATACGCGAAGACTTAGATCCAAGGCCATATGGGAAGAGAACTTATTGTACCCCGGCTTCTCATACTTTGTCTAAGGATGAGAAACGAAGCTTTTGTGAGTGTTTACATGACACAAAAGTTCCCTCGGGGTATTCTTCAAATTTTAAGAGGCTTGTCTCGATGAAGGACTTGAAATTAGTAGGCCAAAAGTCTCATGATTGTCATGTCTTGATGCAACAACTACTCCCAGTAGCTATTCGAGGCATCGCCGAATATGATCTTCGGGTCGTTTTGACTAGACTTTGTTTCTTCTTCAATGTGGTTTGTAGTAAAGTTTTTGAGATTGAAAAGTTGGATGAATTGGAAAATGAAGGATATCTTATCTTGTGCCACCTTGAGAAGCTTTTTGTTCTTCATTTTTTGACATCATGGTTCATCTAATTGTTCATCTAGTTAGGGAGATAAAGTTGTGCGACCCTATCCATCTACGGTGGATGTACCCTATTGAAAGATCTATGAAATTCCTAAAAGGGTATGTGAAGAACACATACCGGCCAGAAGCATCAATTGTTCAGAAATATGTTTCTGAAGAGGCCATGGAATTCTGTCAAAATTATTTGACCAAAGTAAGACATATTGGGAATCCAAAATGTCATCATGCTGAAGGGGGTAGACGAGGGGCTTCGGTAAAGAGTGTGGATCCTGATGAATTGTCACAAGTCCACTTATACATCTTGAATAATGTTGATGAAGTTCAAGCCAACATATATGCACATAAAGAAGTTGTAAGGAAAGAAAACCATCGAATGACCGAACAAATGTTGATTAGGGAGCATAACAGAACTTTTGCAAACTGGTTCAAACAAAAGGGGGATCTGAATGTGTTTCTGATACAATGAAATGGTTAGCACGTGGTCCTGA
Organism: Acacia pycnantha; assembly: GCA_025563575.1. Taxonomy (NCBI): domain Eukaryota; kingdom Viridiplantae; phylum Streptophyta; class Magnoliopsida; order Fabales; family Fabaceae; genus Acacia; species Acacia pycnantha. The sequence continues at coordinate 3,425,843 of JAMWYP010000016.1, forward strand.
TGTTGATGTCATAAGTTGGAATTCGTATGTGATCAATGGTTATACATTTTATACGAAGTCCCTAGATGATAGGAGCACAGTCCAGAACAATGGTGTTATGTTAGAGGCTGAATCTATGCACTTCTCCAGTTCGAAAGACAAGAGGCCTAAATTGGCGGTCATGCCATATTATGGGGTTATTGAAGAGATCTGGGAGGTGGACTATGTCAAAATTAGATTTCCCATCTTCAAATGCAAGTGGGTTAATGTCAATAATGGTGTTCAGATCGATCGGCTAGGATTTACTTTAGTCGATGTCAATAGTAGAAGTTTTGGAGATGAACCTTTTATTATGGTAGACTATGCGAAACAAGTGTTCTATATCACCGATCAAGAAAATGAAATGTGGTATGTAGCTCTCCAAGGAAAGAGGGTTATTGATATTGATGAGGAAAGTCATTGAAATTAAAGTCATTGAGTACTCCTTTTTCAAGGGGTCTACCGGACATGAACGAAGAAGATGAAGAGGATAATGAACCCGACATAAGAAATGATCATCAAGAAGGGATATGGGAGGATATCACTTTATAAAATAGTCCATTCATAAGGTAATATTCATATGCTGAATTATTTGAAAACTTTAAGGTTTTAACTATATTATATTCCTTCTATGTTCTTAAACAATCTCACGCTAACTATGAATTTGTTCTTGTTTTGTTTTTGTGGTAGGATCTGATCCAAAGGGGCATGTTATAAAAGAGGATGTTACTTTGTTGGGTGGGAATCAGATGAAGGCATGGTGAATAATATATTGGCCATGTTTGTTGATTTACGTGATGTATTTGTAACTCATTATGATTGTAAGTTACCTTAGCTTATTGTATAAATTACTTTAGCTGTTGTAGTCTTAAGAGGCCACATAACTCATGGTGGATAATATTTGTAATCTTTTTCCCAATTCAATTTATTCATAATTGTTCATAGTTGTAGCTTAAAGTATCGACTTTTATATGCTATTTTGGGTGTTGGATTTGTGTGTGTGTGTGTGTGTGTATATATATATATATATATATATATATATATATATATATATATATATATGATCAGGAAGAACAGAACAGGGATAAAATCGGGATAATTTAGACTGGAAATAAATAAACCGGTCTTAAATGTTCAACTGTTAAGACCGGATGTATATCTATGACCGGTCTTAAAGGTATTAAGCCGGTCTTAAAAGTTGGTCTTTTAAGACCGGTCTATTTATAAGTCCGGTCTAAAAGTTCAATTTTTAAGACCGGATGTATATATCATCTGTCTTGAAAGTCAGTCTTTTAAGACCGGGTAATTAGTCGTCTGGTCTTAGAATCCGCTATTTTTTGGACCGGATTGATATTTGTCCGGTCTTAATATTTAGATCTTTTAAGAGCGGTCGAGTTTTTATCCGGTCTTAAAGGTTGAGTTTTAGGACCGAACAAAAAATATTTCAGATCTATTTAGTACGACTTTTAAGACCAAAGGTTTTGAATGTCCGGTCTAAAAGAAACTCTTTAAGACCGGTTTCATGTCCGGTCTTAATAGGGAGACTTTTAATATCGCCTGGAACAAGACCTGATGCGAGTCCGGTCTAACGGTACCTCTTTTGTTCGGTCTTAAAAGCCTTTTTTCCACCCGTGTGTAGATCGCCATTGTGTTGGACAGAGTTAAGTGAAAGGAAGATCATAGGCCCAGATTTTGTAGATCAAAGCACAGAGAAATTTGAAATGATTAAGAAGAAGTTATTGGCGGCTCAAAGTAGGCAAAATAGTTATGTAGATAATGATGATGACCTTTGGAATTTCAGGTTGGCGATCATGTGTTTTTTCGTGTCACGCCAATGATAGGCATTGGAAGATTTATTAAAGCTAAGAAATTGAGTCCAAGATACATGGGTCCATATGAGATTCTTGCAAGAGTTGGTAAATTAGCATATCAAATCGCTTTGCCACTGCAGTTGACATGAGTTCATGATGTGTTTCACATGTCGCAATTGAAGAAATACCAGCTAGATCCCTCGCACATCATTGAGCTGGAAAAAGTTGAACTTCATGAGAATTTGACATATCGAGCAGAACCAGAACGAATAGCCAATGTAAAGGATAAACAACTAAGAAACAAGACTATTCGACTTGTAGAAGTCATATGGAAGGGGATGACTCTAGGAGATGCTATATGGGAGACTGAAGAAAAGATACGACAATTTTATTCTTATCTATTTGACTAAGTAAGTAGAATTTACTTGAGAAAATCTATTTAGGTGGGGAGAATTTTAATATCCTTAAAATAATTTTTAAATAAATAAATAATTAAAAATGTAAAAAAAAAACTATAAAACTATGGCATCATGTGCTACCACCTAATATACTCGAGGATTAAGTATATGGTGTGGGGAATGGGGAAATAATCATTTCCCCATCCATCGCTTTTCTCCCCTATATATAGTGAGTATGTTTGGTGATAGTGTGTGTGTGTGTGAGTGTGAGACCAGGAGAGAACTGGAGAGCAGAGTGATGACGAGAGTGAGACAAGGAAGGAAGGAAGGAAGGAGAGAAAAGAGAAGAAAATGGAGCTTATTTGAGTTTTTAAGGTAAGTTATTTATTTTATAAGATCATTTAGGTAATTAAATTAATTTCTTTTCAACAAACTTTCTTCATTTAAGTTATTCTATGTATTTTTATCTTTCTAATGAAGGTAATATAGTACTGATTAGTGAAAATTTTGAGGTTAGAATTTTAAATTTTTTTTTTTTTGAATTTTGATAATAAATGACTGTATATATGAAGAGCATAATTAATAGATAATTTTAATCGATTTAGATTTTTTAGTAGGTAGTTGTAGGAATTTAAATTTAACTTTTTTTATCTAAAAGAATATAGGATTTATGTTTTAGAGGATAATTCTACCAATCAAATGAGGTTTAAGGAATTTATTTGAATTACTAGAGATATTGTTGCCAGTTTAATCGGATTAGTTTTGCTAAGTGTTAAACTGTATAAAATTATGGGTTGGAATTTGAAATTTAAATTAAAGTTTGATATGATTTGATTATGTGGAGGTTTGGAAATTGTTTAAAAAATTGGGTTATGCTTATAAAAATTAGTATTAGGTTGTAAAATTGAGGATATGGTGATATTTTAATTATCATAATTAGTGAAAAATAATTTGCGAAGCAAGAAAATGGGATTATAATAATGATTTGAGGAATGGATAAATTGTTATTTTTCTAGGAAAACTAAAGTGAGATAAAAGTTTAATTAGTTATTTATTATTGTATTAGTGGTTATTTTTGTTAATTCTATTAACACATAATTTATATATTTATTTTTAGAGTGAACTTGATTTCTCTCACGCTTAATTTTTGTTTCAAGAATTTGAGGTAACCACTTTCCAATTTATCTTGTATACTTGTTGAGGTTATTATAAGTGTATGTTTATACATGTAAATGATATGAATATGTTATAGAATATTATATATGAAAAATGTATATATGTGTAAAATATATATTTAAGGGTAAACTTTTAGTTTAGTGGGGATAAATTGCTTATATTGTTATAATTAAATTGTTTATATTGTTATTATGATAGATTATGCATGGTTTCGAATATTGATGATAAGTAGAAGTTATTGATGTTAAAATTGTGAGATTGCATTGCATATTGAGGTGTACTGGATTAGATGAGATGAGTTGTGATGGTAGGAGATGGATTTTATGCCACATGGTATAGCTACTACTAAGCCGCAGTGGATGACTTTGACATTTTCAGGGCCCTTGGTATCACCATTTTCCTTTGGCTGGGATAAGAGTCATCCCTTAGGACAGTGACACCTTTCTCTTTTTGAAAGAAAGGGAACCCATGATCCGATATGAGTTCTATAGCCTTTGACCGAGCTATACCTCTTCATTGGTGAGCTTAGTGCAATCTTGTCAAAGAGATTAAACCTATTATGTTATAGCCCATGGGTCTATCAGAGGTTATAAGGAAGTTATAAGGATGGTTGAGGAAGTCATCACATGCATATTGAATAATTTTGAACTTTTAAATGGTTTGGAAAACTACCCAGACTTATTGTTATATAAAGGTATATTTGGCCCGCATAACTATTTTGTAATCATTCCTTGTATACTTGTTAAACTGGTTATGTGGTTACTACGTCCTTGTGACTCACCCCGTCGTTTTTTATTTTTCATGCAAGAGTTTAATTTAGGTGGTGATTCTAAAGGGAGGGCATCCGAGGCTTGATCTGAGTAATCAAATCTTGTATGTCTTATTTTGTTACATGAGCATAGTTTAATGTATATTGCCGAACTGTATGGCCTTTTTGATACGTTGCATATTGTGATCATTCCGCTGCATACTAGAATTTGTTCTATGAACGGAGCCTTGTGATACGATGTTTAATGTGGAATAATTTATTTTAACCTGAATATGTTTGGATATAAAATTATTATTTAAATGGTAGTTAAGGAAGGATGTTACACCAGGCCTATTTCGATAAATAGGTCAAACCTATTTTCTTAAGGTCTAACCTACAAGCCTATAGGTCTGGCCTATTTAACTTTTTAATTTATGTCATTATATAAGTATATATAATATCATCTAAATAATTGTATAAATTATTTATAAATTTACCAACTTAGCTTTAATCCTAAGTTTCACATTCCATCGTTGTTCACACAGACTCAAACCTTGCATTCACATAAATCATTCACCCCTACCTCTCTTCTCTTTGATTGCTCGAGATGGCAATGCGAACTCACTCCCTCTCCTTTGATTTGTGTCGTCCACTAAAGTATAATAATTGCTATGAGTTTATTTTAATGCCAAATGAAATATTATAATCTTGGTAGGAATTGTTCCCATTTACATGAAAAAGTAAAAGACAAAATCCAGCTTTACTTGTTACTTATTATGTTTAGTCGATTTCAAAAAATATCTCATTAGTCAACAGATGATTAATTCTTCTTATTTATACTTGCTCAGATAACTATTATCACTAGACCTTCTTTTCTTTTTCTTACTAAGCCCTTATATTACGAGAAGAATAGATGTTAGACGTCTAAGATATAATGTAGGATCGTAAATAGGTTTGAATGATTTGTATAAATTTGGAGGCATAGGCTTTAAAGACTATTTATAGGCCTATATTTTAAGTAAGTCTTTAACAGACTTTAGGCCTTTTGAATGCCCAGGCTCAGACCTAAGCTTAGGCTCTAAATATTTATCAAAACCTAATGAAAAATGGTGAATTCCTTAACAAAACTTGTTAATGACTTGATAGTGTAAATTTTTTACTTGGTGCACTAAATATGTCAAAACCTAATGAGAAGTGAGGAATTCATTGACAAGACTTGGCAATGGCCTAATAGTGTGATTTTTTTCTTGGTAAACAAAAATTGTCAAAACCTAATGAAAAGTAGTGGATTGCTTAACTGAACTTGCCAATGCCCTAATAGGTTGATTTTTTTACTTGGTAAACAAAAATTGTCAAAACCTGATTAAAAGTGATGAATTCCTAAACAAAAACTTATTATAGTGTGATTTTTTTATTTAGTAAACAAAATTTATTAAAATTTAATGAAATGTGGTGGATTCATTAACTAAGCTTGTCAAAGCTCGGTGGCGGTATGTTGCAAGCGGTGGTTGCTAGCGATCTTTGAGCGCTTTGACTCAATTATTGCCCGACGAGGGTGGGGGTACATGTTTTTTTAAAAAAAAAAAAAACAAATTGTGTAAGTGCATTTCTTTTTTATTTTATTTTCAATTTTAAAAAGGACAAATTGGACTCTCACATCTTATAGAAATATTGAAATTAGAATTACCTCTATGTCCTTTACCACTTTTAATGGTCTTTATCCATCTTTTTTCCCCTAAAATTAAGTATACCCTCATGTCCCTCTTATAAAGTGATTTTTGGGCATTATGGGAAAAAATGATATGATATTTAACTACATTTTATAACTTTGTAGAATTAATTTATTTATATAATTCACGCACCCATTATTTGGACTCACAACCTCACTATTAAAAGTGGTGTCTAGTGTCATTTTGGCTATGGCCTTGACTGAATATTAATTATTTATTTCTTAGAAAGGGATTAGAGGGAATATTAAATATGAAGACATTGCATAACTTTTGTGTTTAGACAATGCACGTATTAATTTTTTTCCTTCCTAAACCTTCTTCATAAGGGTGGCGCCCACCAAGACTTGTCTCACACATACCTTATGTAGAGCCATCTTTACAGGTTGCGCCTATCAAACTTGATGTTTAAGCTCGTATAAATTGAGGGATGGGCTAAAAAATTAGAATTTTGGATAAGTAGGCCTTTATGCTTGAGCTCGTTAAGGTTGACCTGTTTAAGCCTGAATATATATATATTATGTGTATTTTAACTAAGGTTATTAGACCTTAATCAGACACTGAATTGGTTGGGGTACTTAATCAAAGGTCAGTGTGTTAGATTAGAGTCAAATCAGAACTAACCTAAAACCAAATCGGTGAGGAAGTAAAGATTCCAAGGTTATTAATATAAAATTATAAAAAAAAGAATCAAATTATTTTTTAAATAAAAAATTATTGGATTGGTTAAAACAATAATGGGGCAAGATCGAACCAATTATGTAACAGGCTCATTGGTTTCAGCTTGAATCAATCAGTTTGGTCTAGTTTTAATAACATTTGTTTTAACCTTTTTGACAATAATATTTATTTGATATTTTCTTAATCCTTTATAAATTACATAAATATTATGCAAAGTGATCAAAATATTTTCACGATTATGAACAACAGTGCCTTGGGAATAGACCCTCAGGAATAGTGCCATATTAGTCTCTGGGCATTTTTGCTTTTTTCCCATGGGAATAGTGACATATCTCGGCTTCCTTTTCAAATATTTGAACGAGCTTTCCTTTCTAATCTGACTTCAACAAAGTTGAGGCACCCACAACTACACGGACCCAGTTTTGGTGCTTGTCCGAGAGCTTGTCCGTACAGACAAGCTCTGGACCGTCCAGATCTGTTTTTTTTTTCTTTTTTATTTTTTATCTAAAATAATTTTAATGGGTAGAGAATCTAAAATAAAGATAATTTCTCAACTAACATTTTTTTTAAAAATGATTTTTTCATGTAGAAAAAAATAAAAACAAAAAATAATTAAAAAAAATCTGGACGATGGGATCAGCTCTCCCGACAGACAGGGAAACTAGTTCCACATCTGCATTGGGTCAAGATCAAGCTCTTATATTATTACGACATGGTGGCAGAAATTTTCAATGGGTTCAATGTGATTCCTTGAAATGCGCCCATTGAATCATGGACTCCAACAGTATGTTATTGCATATTGGAACCAAAACATTGATGATCATTAACTAAAAGAAAATTGTCAATTTTATGTTTCAACTTTCATGTCTCACCTTATCATATTTACTCCCAAAACTACTAGTATAATCCCAAGCACATCCCAAAAGATGGCTTGCTGCACCATTTGTACAAACTTTCTTTGTTTTTTAATATCAAATTACCTTACTATTCTTATATATAAAATAATTATTTCCACTGATAACGTGGAGGATTATTGGGAATTGAGTGGCTTAAAACAGAATAAATGTTTCACTTTAAGAAATACTCCCTCCGTCCCTAATTATAGAAGCAAATTTTAGAGTTGGTTTTGGTCCTAATTATAAGACCAAGTTTTAACTTTTGTCATTTTTTTCCTATAATACCCCTATTTAACAAATTACTAATTAGGCCAAGGTGACTAATTATGAATTTCTAATTATTATTAAATAACCACATTTCTCTCTCTTATTTTCAAAGCCACCTTTGGCCGCGATCAATTGCCACCTAGGCCAGACCTATTCGACTTGTAGAAGTCATATGGAAGGGGATGACTCTAGGAGATGCTACATGGGAGACTGAAGAAAAGATGTGACAATTTTATTCTTATCTATTTGACTAAGTAAGTAGAATTTACTTGACAAAATTCTATTTAGGTGGGGAGAATTTTAATATCCTTAAAATAATTTTTAAATAAATAAATAATTAAAAATGTCAACAAAAAAAAAAAAACTATACAACTGTGGCATCATGTGCTACCACCTAATATACTTGAGGATTAAGTATATGTGTGGGGAATGGGGAAATGTATATATGTGTAAAATATATGTTTGAGGGTAAATGATATGTGTAAAATATATGTTTGAGGGTAAACTTTTAGTTAAGTGGGGATAAATTGCTTTTATAAGTGTAAAATTTAAGTTGGCATCATGTAAAAAAAAAAAAACTCATATCGGATCAGTTTAATTTTATAAGTGTATGTTAATATATGTAAATGATATGAATATGTTATAGAATATTATATATGAAAAATGTATATATGTGTAAAATATATGTTTGAGGGTAAACTTTTAGTTAAGTGGGGATAAATTGCTTTTATTGTTATAATTAAACTGTTTATATTGTTATTATGATAGATTATGCATGGTTTCAAATATTGATGATAAGTAGAAGTTATTGATGTTAAAATTGTGACATTGCATTGCATTGCATATTGAGGTGTACTGGATTAGATGAGATAAGTTGTGATGGTAGGAGATTGATTTTATACCACATGGTATAGCTACTACTAAGCCGCAGTGGATGACTTTGACATTTTCAGGGCCCTTGGTATCACCATTTTCCTTTGGCCAGGATAAGAGTCATCCCTTAGGACAGTGACACCTTTCTCTTTTTGAAAGAAAGGGAACCCATGATCCGATATGAGTTCTATAGCCTTTGACCGAGCTATACCTATTCATTGGTGAGCTTAGTGCAATCTTGTCAAAGACATTAAACCTATTATGTTATAGCACATGGGTCTATCAGAGGTTATAAGGAAGTTATAAGGATGGTTGAGGAAGTCATCACATGTATATTGAATAATTTTGAACTTTTAAATGGTTTGGAAAACTACCCAGACTTATTGTTATATAAAGGTATATTTGGCCTGCATAACTATTTTGTAATCATTCCTTGTATACTTGTTAAACTGGTTTTGTGGTTACTACGTCCTTGTGACTCACCCCGTCGTTGTTTATTTTTCATGCAAGAGTTTAGGTGGTGATTCTAAAGGGAGGGCATCCGAGGCTTGATCTGAGTAATCAAATCTTGTATGTCTTATTTTGTTACATGAGCATAGTCTAATGTATATTGCCGAACTGTATGGCCTTTTTGTACGTTGCATATTTTGATCATTCCGCTGCATACTAGAATTTGTTCTATGAACGGAGCCTTGTGATACGATGTTTAATGTGGAATAATTTATTTTAACCTGAATATGTTTGGATATAAAGTTATTATTTAAATGGTAGTTAAGGAAGGATGTTACACTAGGCCTATTTCGATAAATAGGTCAAACCTATTTTCTTAAGGTCTAACCTACAAGCCTATAGGTCTGGCCTATTTAACTTTTTAATTTATGTCATTATATAAGTATATATAATATCATCTAAATAATTTTATAAATTATTTATAAATTTACCAACTTAGCTTTAATCCTAAGTTTCACATTCCATCGTTGTTCACACAGACTCAAACCTTGCATTCACATCAATCATTCACCCCTACCTCTCTTCTATTTGATTGCTCGAGATGGCAATGCGAACTCACTCCCTCTCCTTTGATTTGTGTCGTCTAAAGTATAATAATTGCTATGAGTTTATTTTAATGCCAAATGAAATATTATAATCTTGGTAGGAATTGTTCCCATTTACATGAAAAAGTAAAAGACAAAATCCAGCTTTACTTGTTACTTATTATGTTTAGTCGATTTCAGAAAATATCTCATTAGTCAACAGATGATTAATTCTTCTTATTTATACTTGCTCAGATAACTATTATCACTAGACCTTCTTTTCTTTTTCTTACTAAGCCCTTATGTTACGAGAAGAATAGATGTTAGACGTCTAAGATATAATGTAGGATCGTAAATAGGTGTAACATCCCAATATGAAACGCGGATTTTTTTTTTTTTAATCAGAGTAGAGCAATGGAGCGAAAGAGTAACTGATCATAACAAAACATGAACCATAGTGTAACATAGTATTGACATTACAGTGATCCTACTGTTCAAAAGTAAACTACTGTTCAAAGGTAAGTACAGAAAGCGATAAGATAACTTCGTCCGCAAGTCTACTCCTGTTGCTTGCCTCGATCTCCGATCCGAGGTCCTCCGGACCCTGAAGCTACAGCTGAGATTCAATTTACCACATTGAATCTCAGGTAACGGTTAACCTTATGCTCAAACAACACAGTATACAGACAACAGATATTCTAGACAATAAAAAAGTATATCACTACATAAGCATACAGTAGATGTATGATCATTATGCCGACAAAACATAAGCATACAGCAATATGTAAAGCCCCATAAAGTAACAACAATAACAACAACAGCCTGCACTATTCACCAGTGCCACGATACCACTCGTGTCCTGAGCGCTTGGAAAACATAACGGCATTATTATGACATAACCCGTATAAAACTGTCTGTATAACAGTCTACGAACGTATCTTTGACATATATGCATTTAAGCAGCACAAGATTAGTGTTACAGTACGCGTCCGTACCTTCGTTGACGACGTTAGGTACTTCTGGCGGAAAACGTACTTTTACGGAAAAACGTGAAACAATGCACGTCGGACAGGCGTAACGGCAGCGGATCGAGTTTCGATATCCTATAAGAGTAATATCACTTTCATTAGTGATTTGGCATTATAAGCGGCATTTTAGGTAAAAATTACCATTTTGCCCTATACCCCTAATTGGCGGAATTTCGCCAGCACTTCGTTACTTTGGCTCCGATTTTTCCAAAATTTTGCCAGAACTTCGACCCAATGATAATTTTTGAAATTCTAGACTAAAATAGCCCTATCATATGATATCTAATCATACTTGAAAATTAAAGGCTACTATAACATTACTACTCTAACTATTGAAAGAACTACGGAAACTAAAAGCTCGGTACCGGAAAACTTACCCAGAGATTCGCTGCAGAATTTCCCAGAGCACCTCTCTCTTCTTTCTCTTTCTAGATTTCGAATTCTTGCTTGAGAATGGTGTGAAAAACCAAAGGGAGGGGGCATTTATAGGTTTAGCTGTAGGATTTCGGCCGTCGGATCAACTTTGTGAGAAACGATCTGGACCGTCCAAGACAACTTTTCAACCAAGTTTTCCCTCTTCCCTTTTTGCTCTTAGCCGACCTCCTTGGCACAAAAACCAAGGGAATTCGCCAATGGGAGGTGGCCACGTGTCACCTTCCAGAAGCTACCCGGATGAATTTCTCCGATCGGTACCCAATTCGCGTAATTTCGGGAAAATCTCAAAATTATGGATTTACAACTTTGAAGCCATTTCCTCACTCATTAGAAATGTCCAAGTTAACCTAAATTTTGGTTCCATATAGGGCTCCAATAGTCAGTCTGAAGTTCCTCGAAAAGCGTCCGATTAAGCAGCAATCCACTGGAATCATCACTACGGACAAAAATTCACTGATTCCAAATATGTCCAGATAATTTCAAACTCATTTCTAGATGTTGAGTTATAATTTATTTTCTTCAGATCCGAAAATGTGCCTATCTGCATTTTTCCCTATTTCGTTTTATTAGGAAAATGCATAATCGGCTTCAGAATTAACTTCCGGAAAAGCCTAACGGAAGATAAATATTCACTGATCAATATTTTACCTTGACTTTGAAAAAACCATTCCTGGTTCTATAGATAGGATCCGTTTCCTATTTATTTTATTACTATTCACTATATTTAATTATATTATTAAATATTACATACAAGTAGGCGTTTCGCCTCAAGGGAGTCTTTGTGTGTGCCGTGCTCACGAATGTAGATTAGTTAGGGTTTTGGAATTGTGTACACAGCGCCTATCTCCTTCGTCTATATATATAGAGCATACAGTCGCCGGGATCGTGCCAACCGCCCTGGTCGTGGCTGGGTCCCACGGTTAGTGGGTTGTGACCACTACGTGGGTTTCCCCCTGTACTGGCTAGTGAGATAGTGGGCCTTGACTAGGTTCGTAACAGTTTCCCCCAAGCTCGGTTGTTCAGGTCCCTGAGCTACCGAGTTTGATTGTTTGTTTGACTAGAGTACGGACGTCCGAGTTTTTGTTGATCGCGAGATAACGTTATGTCCTTGCCCCCCAAGCCGGGTTGTCCAGGTCTCTGGTCATCCGGGGTGGATACGTTGTTGAATCCGGATTTCGTATCGGAGTTGCTACCATTCATTTGGCTTTGATAAAGTGTCTATCCGAGCTTCAAAGAACATCGGAATTACTTGTCTTCTGAATGTATTGCCCCCTTCCAATTTTAGGGTGTCAGGATCTTTGGCATGGTCAAGATCCCCAAATCCGAGTCTTTCTGAAAAGGAGCAGATTGGGTTCTTGGCCATCATAGGAGCCGAGATCATATGAGGAAGCGATCGAGGACCAAGGTCTTTTGGTAGAGGATCGGCTTTCCTATGGCGGGGTATTTGACTTTAGCGGGCGAAGTGGTATACGGTGTCCTTTCATCTCCCTATGAGAGCGCCCCTTATCCCCGGCATTTTCTACCGTCGATTCCTCTTCTCTAAGTCATCATTAGTTTCTACCAGCTGGCACCCCTCAACTGTCGTGAAGCCAAACCGAGGAGACGCTAGCCTATGCGCATTTAATGCCTGACAGACGCGCATTAAATGCGCGGGAGACGTGACCCTTACTCTAGAGTGAAAAGGCGTTTTTGCCGGCGTTTGGGTATTCGAAAGCTTTATACCCGCCAAGTCTTTTCCATATTTCACTTTCACTCTTTTGCTCTGAAGATTTTCTCTCCTGCTGATTCTTTGCTTTCGCGAGGGAGTCCAATCCTGTGAGCAATCTGTAACATCCTTATTTTTTTAGGGCTTAGGATAGTTATAATAATTTAAAATAAATACTAAGTTTTAAATAGATTTTTGTGGGCATTTTAATTGCAAATTAAATTCTATATATATATATATATATATAAAAATATACGCAAATGAAATATCTTCTTAGAATAATTATTTTAAATATATGGGTATGTGTGTAAACTTATCTTATTATTGAAATAAGTAAAAATAAATAAATAAAGAAAAGGTGTTTGATTATTGTCACAATTATTATTTTATTCTTTTCTTAAAAACATTATTTTAAACTGGAGTGAAACCCTAGAAACACTTCTATATAAGATATCATTCTTCTCACTTTTCTTCCGCGCCGCGCCCACACCCAAGCTGCCGCAGGTGTGTTTCGTTTTGCTTATCATCACTTGTTTTAGTTCATTTTCTACTGTGTCTTATCTTGTCTTGTCATTGCCTTGACTTGTTAAAAGAATTTTTACAGACTCCCTCCTCTTTTTTTTTCCTCCATCACTGTGCAACAATTCTTGTGTGGGTATTATCTTATCATTATTTGTTGCACAAGCCCACTTTCATGACTTCTTGCGTGTGTGTTTGAGGTTTATTCATTCTCTCTCTTGGTCTTTTCAAAGTACTGATTCCTTTTTCTTTCTTCCATGAAGAAGTTACTGTGCATCAGTAAACCTATATAGCCTTTTTTCTTTTAACTCCACCTCCGTCCTTTCTTTCTTTTTCCTCAATCTTACTTTACATCTTTGAGTTTCAATGTGAAGCTAAACTTTTTGTGAAATGACAAAAAAAAAAAAATGCTTCCAACAAACAGCCACTGGTGTCCCTATTGATTTATAATATAGTAATAAGTAAGCTATCTCCTTTTTTTTGTTGTTCCTTGTCCCAAAAAAAAAATAAATAAAAATCCCTCCTGATTCGACACATACGCTTGCATACACATTATGCATTGGATTTTCATATATAAAAATCTGATGCGATGCATTTGTTTAATGGTAGTTATATATATATATATATGTAAAGAATCTAAATCTAAAAGTAAATCATTATAGCCAATAGAAATGTATTTATACTACATAAATTCTTAGATAGGTAGATTTATGTTTTAGAGTAGTATTAGAGTAACTTTAAAATAGTTTTGAGTTATATATTGATAGATATTTGTATTGGTGGTCTTGTAGACTCTCATTGAGAGATTTGGAGTAACTCTTATGTGATTACTTGTAAATCCAGAGTAGAGGTAACCCTGGTTATTCTTTTATATACTTGTCAACTATATGTATGTATGTATGTATGTATGTATGTATGTATGTATGTATGTATGTATGTATGTATGTATGTATGTATGTATGTATGTATGTATGTATGTATGTATGTATGTATGTATGTATGTATTGTATGTATGTATGTATGTATGTATGTATGTATGTATGTATGTATGTATGTATGTATGTATGTATGTATGTATGTATGTATGTATGTATGTATGTATGTATGTATGTATGTATGTATGTATGTATGTATGTATGTATGTATGTATGTATGTATGTATGTATGTATGTATGTATGTATGTATGTATGTATGTATGTATGTATGTATGTATGTATGTATGTATGTATGTATGTATGTATGTATGTATGTATGTATGTATGTATGTATGTATGTATGTATGTATGTATGTATGTATGTATGTATGTATGTATGTATGTATGTATGTATGTATGTATGTATGTATGTATGTATGTATGTATGTATGTATGTATGTATGTATGTATGTATGTATGTATGTATGTATGTATGTATGTATGTATGTATGTATGTATGTATGTATGTATGTATGTATGTATGTATGTATGTATGTATGTATGTATGTATGTATGTATGTATGTATGTATGTATGTATGTATGTATGTATGTATGTATGTATGTATGTATGTATGTATGTATGTATGTATGTATGTATGTATGTATGTATGTATGTATGTATGTATGTATGTATGTATGTATTAAACTGTTTTGGTATTTATTGTGCCCATGGAGGGCTTGATTTGGAATTATATATTTGACTAAAATTATATTTGATGAGATGAGAAACTTTTCAAGCATGCTTGTTGTTTGTTAGAACTCATGGTTATGTACTTTGGAAACGTTTTAAGCATGCTTATTTTCATGATTGGAATATTATTTATTTTATTATGATGGTTTGTCATTGATGCATATGAATGGCGGTACATTTGTGACGGGTTGGAGTAAGGAGGAATTTTTATGATGAGATTTCTTTATGCCATCACTCGGTGCACGGTGTATGGTACTTGTCGGGGCCCCTTCTTCCATGTCTTCCTTTGGCGGGATTGCATTGGAGTGTGGGACATGTGACACCTCCTTAGTTGTGTTTAAGGAGGGAGCCATAGTCCAGACTTAAGCTCTATACCTTTGGCCGGGTGTATCTTAAGAATCGGTGAGCTTGAGACAATCCAGTTAAATGGATGAGTTTCTATTGGACTATGTGTTAGCCTATGGCTCCGATCGTGATTAAGGATGGACGGTGATATAAGGGGGCATATTGCATATTGCATCTTGCATATTTGTATGTTACAGTATATGATATTTCTTGTGAAAGATGTTTAAAAAAAAAAATTGAAATGATGTTCTATAGTTTTGGAACGTAACCCTTTTTGGGAAGGGATTTTATTAACCAAATCGAGAACTAATTTGTGAAAGGTTTTAGGTTATAATATTAACAAATTATTGTGAGTTAAACTTGATTTTGAACCGTAAGTTCTCGATTTTGGTTTGCATGTATATTTCTGAATAACCAATGGTTACTGAGATCTTAGGATCTTATGGTTGCAACATTCATTTTTTTTCAGGACATTATTTTAGTAGGGAGCAAGGGAAGACACCTGTGGAGTGAGTCTTACAGACTCTTTTGTACTCCTAGGATATGTTGTGTTATTTGTATTTGTCATGACCATAGACTTCCGCATTTTATCAACTCTGGAATATTTTAGAAATTTATTTAAGCCTTGTAAATATATTGTATATGTTTTTGGGAAATTAATTTGGTCCTTTAAAAATGAGTTTTTTTTTTTTTTTGTTGATCCCCAATATTTCAAATGCTTTGGTTAAGTATAAATTTTGTTATTGAAAATTGGGGTGTTACATTTTGGTATCAGAGCTGAACATTCCAAAGCTATTTTGTTTTTCTAACTGTTTTCAAAAAAAAAAAAAAATTGTGGTCATGACAAAATAACTATCATAACATGTGCACTTCCCTTTATTTAGTTTTAGAGTTTGTGTGGTTATTTGTTTAGCTTGCCTAGTTTTCTTGTGGTATTTTTCATAGGAGGGGAGAAATGTGTGAACCCAAGATATTTCACCTATTGGTAATGAGAATTGACAGCAAGAGATACAATCTAGGAGTAGATAGGGGATATAATTGTCAAAGTTAAACAAATGATATTAAGTTTTAGAAGAAAGATACGTTGGTGATATTGTATGTATTAAATATTAATGAGATGGTTTAAAGTTTAGAATGATTGATTTAAAAAAAACAACAACAACAACAACTTGTTATATATAAACAAAGAAAGGTGTGACAACAACTAGTGATGCTTATGTGTAGCTATGATCAATTATTCCCTTAAATTTGAGTTGGGATGCAAGACAATATAACTCTTTTAATAATTTTCTTTAGGATAAAATAGAAAGGTGAAAGGGAGGATTTTGATAAGAAAACTTATCTCTGAGAATTTGAAAGTGCAATGTATTATTTTTGACATATTATACCATTTATGCTTTCAATGATTTCGTTATGTAATAAAAATTTCTGTGGATTGGTTTTGACATATTCTATTAGCATATATACTTCCATGTATTTTGGAATTATCATGAAGTTTTGAGACTAAATTAACATATTGTTAGGAGTATATTTAAATATTGAATCAAGAATCCTTAAGCTCATAGTGTTGATTGGACATTAAACTCGTAGGTTTTTGGATAGATTCTTAAATGATAGGACATTAAGTTTATAGGATGATTGACCCAAGATATTCAATGGATTAGTAGTAGGTAATTGTGTCAAGATGTTGCAGCTTGTTAGAAAGAAGGGGTACAATGCTAAATCTCAATAAGAGTCAGAGTTAAAATACCAAATGACTTGCATAAATTGTTTTAAAGAGCTGACAAAGTAGAAGAATTTAGTATGTGAATTTGAAACAAAGAAGGACATGTATAAGTTAAGAATGAGAAAAAGGAGAACGATGATTCCAAAACAAAGTCAACGTTTTTTTTTTTTATGTTGAGGATATAGACACATTTCCTGATTGCATTTTGATGTAAGGATTTTCTAATGATAGAATCACTAGGATAAGTAGACTTTTAAATCTCCCTCGACCAAAGGTTTTTGCCACATCAAATATGAATGGAGTATAGATAAATTTTATGATTAAAGTGTTATTGAATTTCATACTATTAGGAGGTTTGATGATAAGGCTTATACAGTAAGCATTCACTTTTCATGTAAATGTGTGGTTGCATCTACAAGTGATCTCGCAAAGATCGTATGAAATTACTAGGACTTTAGGCTAGAATTTGGAAGTTGGTCAAGGTGGAGAGATTAAAGGAAATTTTTATATGGTTAGTTGTGTTACTTATCAAAAAGTGTACATTGTTACTGTATTGTTGGTGAAAGCAGACAAGAAGTGGTAAAGCGAACAACACAACCTAGTAAGTGAAGTGTGATAATTTGGAAATAATTTAGGGAAAAAAATCCATAGTTATTATTATCCTATTGTTTTGAGGTCTAATAAAAAGAAAGAGGAATTTCTTAAATATAAGTAAGAAAACTTGTACACATGGGAGATCATAGCCAGATGTTTGGGTTTGCCACGTCTCCTTGTATCTTCAGAATGTGAAAAATGTTATTAGATAAGGATAGGTTGAAGTTGAGTTAGAACATTCGGTATATCTTTCTTAGAAAGGATGTGCGTGAGAGTTTAGATAAATGATGGATATTAGAGAGGAGGCTCATGAAATGATGGAAGCATATGACAAATCTTATTCCACTATTTGAGATCTTCAAGGAGGGTTAATAAAAGAAATAGTTATAACTTGAAAGTTTTGGTGATAGAGTTAGTATTTGAGAATCATTATGTCAATAGGAAATTAAGAATCGTGAAAAACGACATGAAAGAAAGACATCACGTTTTGAGGTTTTATGAGTATTAAACAATGATAAAGAATAAAGGCCAACAGCATATGAGCTTAATTTTATGGTTATAGAATGTGAGCATGCATTTAATGATAAAGTAAATTAGTATTTATTTATTGGATTCAAATTTGGAAAATGTGAGGGAATAGATTATTAGATGGCGCATGTTTTTATGCCTACTACTGTCTTGTGAGAATTTTTATGATAGTTTGATTTATAGGCTTGAATTGAGAGATTTACTGGATTATCACATAAGGTACGTTTGCTATCGAAAATTGAGGATATAGAAATTTCAATTGTCGAGGAAGATTTTGATAGTAGCGTTGAAAGTTTTGAATGGTAATTTTTAAAAGGTCCAATACCTCCTTATATCGTGTCAAATACAATTAGTTATTAGAGTAGCTAACTAATGCTATAATTGAATGTTTTCTGTTAAGGAATAAAGAGTTTTAAATGGACTCGGGTTCGCTAAATGGAGAAAAGGAATTGATTTGTGAATGTGAATTGGAAAGAAATACATTTGAGAGTTTTATTTTGGAGAATGATTGTTAATATTAACAAAGTGGTATGTACAAACACCAAGAGGCAAGAAAGACGTTTTAGTTGAGGACAAAATAGAGTTGTTATTAGAAACTAAAGTGTGAGTTTTGATTAGGTTATGAGTACATGGTGAATTTTAGCAAAGGAATTTGAAACCAACCTGGATTAGACAACGATAAGGCTTGATGGATTTAGTTTGATGAGGTAGGAGGTTTGTGTTGTTTAGAAATGCGCGATACTGAAAAAAAAGGAATTGGAGGACAAGTGGAAATTACACAGGATCTTAAATAGGACGCATAGAAAATTATGAGTGTATATGTATTAATATTTTAAAATTATTTGGCAAGAGATTTGGATGGTAGCGGCATGATGAAATCATTTGATAATTGTTGCATTAAAGGTGTTTGTTAAAAGGCTTGAGAGGAATTATAACTCAAAAGTAGTTAATTGTGGTCAAAGTAAAATGGGCAATCGTAAGATATACTAGTTTGATTATTTATTTATGCTATACTATTGGGAGTGGAGCTTTTGCTCAGGTCAACACAAATATCAAGAGTTATACAATGATTTTATATATTAAGAAGTTATGAAGTGGTTTTAGTTGTATATCCTAGAAGAGAGTTGGAAACGTAAATTAGTCTTAGCTTAAGTATTGGATAAGAAAGTATTAGTATAAAGGATAAGCAATTAATGAATAAGACCATCAAACTCGTAGAGGTTGTTTGGAGAAGAATGGCTCCGGGTGATGCCACTTGGGAGATAGAGGAAAAGATGAGGCAGGAGTACTTTTTGTTGATGTTTAACTAGGTATGTCTTTTAGCTTATACCTCGAATTTTGAGGACAAAATTCTTTTTAGAAGGGGAGAATTGTAACATCCTTATTTTTTTAGGGCTTAGGATAGTTATAATAATTTAAAATAAATACCAAGTTTTAAATATATATTCTATATATATATATATATATAAAAATATACGCAAATGAAATATCTTCGTAGAATAATTATTTTAAATATATGGGTATGTGTGTAAACTTATCTTATTATTGAAATAAGTAAAAATAAATAAATAAAGAAAAGGTGTTTGATTATTGTCACAATTATTATTTTATTCTTTTCTTAAAAACATTATTTTAAAGCTGAGTGAAACCCTAGAAACACTTCTATATAAGATATCATTCTTCTCACTTTTCTTCCGCGCCGCGCCCACACCCAAGCTGCCGCAGGTGTGTTTCGTTTTGCTTATCATCACTGTTTTAGTTCAATTTCTACTGTGTCTTATCTTGTCTTGTCATTGCCTTGACTTGTTAAAAGAATTTTTACAGACTCCCTCCTCTTTTTTTTTTTCCTCCATCACTGTGCAACAATTCTTGTGTGGGTATTATCTTATCATTATTTGTTGCACAAGCCCACTTTCATGACTTCTTGCGTGTGTGTTTGAGGTTTATTCATTCTCTCTCTTGGTCTTTTCAAAGTACTGATTCCTTTTTCTTTCTTCCATGAAGAAGTTACTGTGCATCAGTAAACCTATATAGCCTTTTTTCTTTTAACTCCACCTCCGTCCTTTCTTTCTTTTTCCTCAATCTTACTTTACATCTTTGAGTTTCAATGTGAAGCTAAACTTTTTGTGAAATGACAAAAAAAAATGCTTCCAACAAACGTACTTGGTGTCCCTATTGATTTATAATATAGTAATAAGTAAGCTATCTCCTTTTTTTTGTTGTTCCTTGTCCCAAAAAAAAAATAAATAAAAATCCCTCCTGATTCGACACATACGCTTGCATACACATTATGCATTGGATTTTCATATATAAAAATCTGATGCGATGCATTTGTTTAATGGTAGTTATATATATATATATATATATATATATATATATATATATATATATATATGTAAAGAATCTAAATCTAAAAGTAAATACTTGTTATAGCCAATAGAAATGTATTTATACTACATAAATTCTTAGATAGGTAGATTTATGTTTTATGTTTTAGAGTAGTATTAGAGTAACTTTAAAATAGTTTTGAGTTATATATTGATAGATATTTGTATTGGTGGTCTTGTAGACTCTCATTGAGAGATTTGGAGTAACTCTTCTGTGATTACTTGTAAATCCGGAGTAGAGGTAACCCTGGTTATTCTTTTATATACTTGTCAACTGTATGTATGTATGTATGTGTGTGTGTGTGTTTGTGTGTGTGTGTGTGTGTGTGTGTGTGTGTGTGTGTGTGTGTGTGTGTGTGTGTGTGTATGTATGTGTGTGTGTATGTGTATGTATTAAACTGTTTTGGTATTTATTGTGCCCATGGAGGGCTTGATTTGGAATTATATATTTGACTAAAATTATATTTGATGAGATGAGAAACTTTTCAAGCATGCTTGTTGTTTGTTAGAACTCATGGTTATGTACTTTGGAAACGTTTTAAGCATGCTTATTTTCATGATTGGAATATTATTTATTTTATTATGATGGTTTGTCATTGATGCATATGAATGGCGGTACATTTGTGACGGGTTGGAGTAAGGAGGAATTTTTATGATGAGATTTCTTTATGCCATCACTCGGTGCACAGTGTATGGTACTTGTCAGGGCCCCTTCTTCCATGTCTTCCTTTGGCCGAGATTGCATTGGAGCCGTGGGACATGTGACACCTCCTTAGTTGTGTTTAAGGAGGGGAGCCATGGTCCAGACTTAAGCTCTATACCTTTGGCCGAGTGTATCTTAAGAACTGGTGAGCTTGAGACAATCCAGTTAAATGGATGAGTTTCTATTGGACTATGTGTTAGCCTATGGCTCCAGTCAGCGGTTAAGGATGGACGGTGATATAAGGGGGCATATTGCATATTGCATACTGCATATTTGTATGTTACAGTATATGATATTTCTTGTGAAAGATGTTTAAAAAAAAAAATTGAAATGATGTTCTATAGTTTTGGAACGTAACCCTTTTTGGGAAGGGATTTTATTAACCAAATCGAGAACTAATTTGTGAAAGGTTTTAGGTTATAATATTAACAAATTATTGTGAGTTAAACTTGATTTTGAACCGTAAGTTCTCGATTTTGGTTTGCATGTATATTTCTGAATAACCAATGGTTACTAAGATCTTAGGATCTTATGGTTGCAACATTCATTTTTTTTTTCAGGACATTATTTTAGTAGGGAGCAAGGGAAGACACCTGTGGAGTGAGTCTTACAGACTCTTTTGTACTCCTAGGATATGTTGTGTTATTTGTATTTGTCATGACCATAGACTTCCGCATTTTATCAACTCTGGAATATTTTAGAAATTTATTTCGGCACTGTAAATATATTGTATATGTTTTTGGGAAATTAATTTGGTCCTTTAAAAATGAGTTTTTTTTTTTTGTTGATCCCCAATATTTCAAATGCTTTGGTTAAGTATAAATTTTGTTATTGAAAATTGGGGTGTTACACAATCTGCTTCTATTTCGCATTTTCTTGAGCAATCTCCCGTTTCTCAGACAGGTATTATCGTTTCCCTACCTTTCTCTTTCGTTCTGCTCTGATTTGGAGTTTCTTCATTCTGTTGTGGTCATTCGTCCAAGCCTTCGTAATCTCTGTCTCATAACTAAATTGCATCTGTAACTAGTTGAATCTCTGGTTAGATTTCTTCATTAAGTAAATTTCTGCGTGGTCCTGCTCATAATTCCCACCTTTTTGCACCAATCCCGTTTTTCGAGTGAATCTTTTCCGTTGGTAGATTGATTGCCGAATCCTTTGGGAGAGTGGTTCTAAATGTCGAAGGACATAAAGGATATGACGTCAGATGAACTGGAAGAACTGCGCAAAATCGTCACGGGAACGACCGTTGGTGGCTTTGGGGTGATAAATGCACGAGTGACACGCTAGCCGATCATCACCTTGGAGGCATGGGGTAGCTCTGGTGGCGGCTGGCGAAGATTCGAGAAGGCGTCTCCTCTGTAAGGGAAAGTCCGAACGTTTCCCCACACTCCGTACCAATCCGAGGTTGCTTTCCAAGAAATCTGACGTGTCTGCTTCTCCTGTCCTCCCAACTGACCCGTACTATAATGTGGCAAGCCCGGGTCCTAGGGCTGAGGTGGATTCCTACATCGGCCCCTGCTATGATTGTCTGTATGAATGTTCGCGACTTCTTTCTGTCGGGGATTCTTCCACAGCCGACTTCCTTTTGGGCTCCTGTCGACACAATATTGTCCCGGCTCCGCCAGCCGCTTCGCCGAGTCCTGCTGACTTAGACTTTAATCTTTCTTCGACTGTGGAATCCCGCCTTCAATTTTGACATCAGGTATGCTAGGAAGATTCTGATCGTTTAAATTTTTTTTTTTATTTGTGGTAGGTATAATGGCGTCATCCTCTTCTTCGCATACCGTAGAGTCCGGGTCCGGAAACGCGAACCGTGCTAGCCCCTCACAGGATTTGGTTGAACGATTCCCCTGGGTTACCAACGAAGTACTGTCCTATCGGTCGAAGCTGACCACGGCCGACTTGGAAAATCTCCCCATGCGAGAAACTAGCTCCTATTCTTTTTGCCTCCTGGAAGAGGAAGAGCCTGTGTGCTCCATAAGGGAGGGGAGCCACAACTCCTTTTTCTTTTTCTACCTTGACTATGTCACCAGGCTAGGAATTCGTTTTCCATTTTCTGAATTCCAGACGGCAATCCTCCAATTCCTTGGCGTAGCTCCCTCACAATTGCACCCCTGCTCGCTCTGGAAGGGAACCACCCGAGCTCAAAGGCTGGACGTCCATCCGGGGTATAGCCCATCGGCGTCTATTTACCCCCGTCTCTGACTCCTTCAAATACTTCAAACGTAACTTTTTTAAGGTGGTCGCTAAGTCTGGCGTACAACCTTGGTTCCTCAAAGGACCAGATTCAGCAAAAGTCGAATGGGAATTTAACCTGTATTGGTGTAAAGATCACCATAACGTTTCCCCTAGCGCTTATAAGGTGGAGCGGTCCACTCTGTTGAAGCATGAGAAGAAAGCCATTGACGCCATAACCGACCACGTGAAGGCCAATGGTACTGTTGGGGCCGCGTCCTTGGTGGCCCAGTATCGGGACGAGGCCTGGCACCAGGAAGAGCTCGTATCGCGGCCGAGTATGACATTTCCGTTGTTTAATACGGCGTCGCTCCGTGTTTTAGTCAAGTTACGTGTTTCGCTTACTAGTAGCTAAAATAATGTCTTTGTTTTGTGTAGGTCTCAAAATGAAAGGGCCGCAACCGCAATATCTATCTGGCATCCCGGACCCGCCTGCCAAAGGTAGAAAGAGGTCGGCTGGGGATGCGGGCAAATCCAAGGTTGGAGAGTCCTCGAAGCCAGCCAAATCTAAGAAACACAGGGTCGGCCCCTCGACCGACGCCACACCAGCCTCCGTTATCCCAGCCTCTCCTATCCGATCCTCTCCTACTGCTATCATGCCGCCTCCCAAGTCGGTTGAGGCTGGGCCTTCATCAGTGCAAACTACCTCGACTCTTCCTCGTCCTCCAACCTGTTCTTCCCCGCTCCCTTCGTGGAGTAAAGGGATTACCGAAGAACCGGCGTCGCACTCTTGCCTCCTCCCGCTATCAAGAGCCCGTACCCTCTTTGGAGGCAGATGTCCGAGATGTTCAAGCTGCTGGACACGCTTTTCTGAGAGGTGCCGGCTTGACCCAAGCCTTTCTCACTCTTCACCACAAGTATGTGGAGGCTGCTGCTGACATGAAGCGTGCCAGGACGGAGCGTGATGAGGCTCTAAAGCAATGGCAGATCGCTTCTAATGAATTCCAAGCTCGTGAAGTCCAGCTGGAGAAGGTGGAATTCGCTCTGAAAGAAACCCAGGGGATCTTGGCTGACTCCAATGTGATAATTGAGGGATTTAAAGCGGCTCAAGCTAAGAGCGAGGAAGAGTTGAAGGCTGTGGTGGAGGAGAAGGACGAATTAGAGGCGAGGGGGGCGTCCTCAAAGCATCGGCGGCGGAGGTAGCCCGGCTGCAAGAGTTCTTGCTAGGATCCGTGGTAGAGGCGTTTAAGAACTCCCGGCCTGGATCAAGCTTTGAACCCGGGGGTCGAGCTCAACACCACAGGGCATCACTTTCGATCCTACGTTGAAGATGGGCAGATCGTCCCTTATGTGGATCCTCCTGCTGTCTCAGAGACCCGAGTAGATGGTGATGCGACCGAGCAGGGTGAAGAAGTCTCGACTGTCCCCAAGCCTGTGGGTTGATTTCTTTTTTGAATTTGTGTATTCCGGCCGGTTCTGTTTCCGGTAAAAACTCTTTGTCAAATATAATGGCCAATTGGGCCCCTTTTGCACTTAATTATTGGTTGTCCGTAACCTAGTAATTATCACGCGATAAGATCCTTTCTTTGGCAGTAATCGCGGCTGACTGGGCCAAGGTCATACGAAAGTAAGTAGAGTCTGCGAACGCGCATTTGGTGACGAAACCATTTCATTTTAAAGTGCTAGTGTTTACACTGTCTTAGAAAAATCCAGGTGTTTTAACCGGGTCATCCAAAGGTAAATGAAACTTGCCACCTGCCCGGGTTCGGTTTTGTCCCGATAGCGTCCGAGCATTTTGACCGAAAGACATAATGGAAATAGATGCTTTAGGACTGATAGCGGATAGGCCTAACTGTAATACGCTTTCAACTTGTCCGCATTCCATGTTCGCTTGATTGGGCTTCTGTCCAACTTCTCCAGGATGTAAGCTCCTTTCTCAAGAGTTTCTCGGACGCGATAGGGTCCGTCCCAATTAGCCGCAAGCTTGCCGTCCTTGGAATTCTTATTTCCAATGTCGGCCCTTCTGAGGACCAAGCTATCGGGCTGGAATGTCCGGGGTCTTACCTTCTTGTTATAGCGAGCCGCGATTAGCTGCTTCATTGCGATGTCCCGACAGGTGGCGGTGACCGAGCCGTCCGCGAGATCCAACTCGACTGACAACGCCTCACTATTTGCCGCTTCACCTTGCGATAAGATGCTCTTCTGCGCCATGACAAGAGCCCTATTTCGACCGGGATCATAGATTCGCAACCGTAGGCCACCCTATAAGGAGTTTCTTGAGTGGACGTCCGGGCCGTTGTTCGGTTTCCCAAAGAACATAGGGTAATTGGTCGGCCCAAGATGTTTGACTTCCAAGATACGTTTCTTCAAGCCATCATGAATAACCTTATTGGCGGCTTCGCTTGCCCATTGGATCGCGGGTGCTCCACGGAAGCAAAGTGATGATGTATTCCGTATTCGTAGATCATATCGCGGAATCCGACTCCGTAAACTGAGTTCCATTGTCTGTTACTATCTCGGCTGGTGCTCCGAATCGCGTAATTATATTGACTTCCACAAACCGTTGCACACGCGCCGAGGAGATCGTAGTGAGAGGTTCGGCCTCAATCCACTTGGTGAAGTAATCCACCGCCACAATTAGCCATCGTAGTTGCTCGGGCGCTATCTTGAATGGCCCAAGGATGTCCATGCCCCATTTATAAAAAGGCCAGGGGGCCGAGATGAAATGTAGCTAGGCTGGGGGCGCCCAAATAACTCTGGCATGCTTCTGACAGCCATCACATTGTTTAACAAGGGTCTTAGAATCCGCTTCTAATGTTGGCCAGTAATAGCCTGCTCGAAGGGTTTTTTCTTGCGAGCGCCTTAGCCCCCATATGCTGACCGTTGGCCCCTCCATGCACCTCGGCAAGGACATATCCGGCTTCATTTGGGTTCAAACATCTTAGCATAGGAGAATGTAATCCCTTTCGGTAGAGTTGATCCTCCACCATTGTATACTTGGCCGCGTCCCGAACCAACATTTTGGCCTCCATTGCATCATCTGGAATGATTCCCCGCTCAAGATAATCTTCAATTGGCTTTTTCCAGCAACAAGACGGTGACAACCAGCTTGCTTTGTGCTTGCTAACTTTGACAAGATGTCGGCTCTTGCGTTTTCTCCACGAGGGATATGGGTAACGGTTGCTTCATCAAAGCCCGACATTATGTCCTTAGCTTTTAAGAGATACTTCGCCATTAGCGGGCCTTTAGCCCGATACGAACCCTCGATCCGAGCCGCCACAAGTTGGGAGTCGGTGAAAACCTTAACTCTTGTGGCCCCATTTTCCTTGGCTTGAAAAAGCCCGCTATCAAGGCCTCGTATTCTCGCTTGATTGTTCGAAGTTGGGAAGTTAAGATGCAACGAATGTTCAATTGTAACCCCTCCGGACTCTCAATTATGACTCCACTCCACTTCCTTTTATGTTTGACGATCCGTCGACGTATACTTTCCATTCACCCGCCATCGCATCATCCGTTTTAGTAGCGGGGTGAGTTCTCTCGATGAAGTCGGCTAGCGCCTCGTGACTTAATTGCATGGCGAGCTTCATAGGTGATGTCAAACTCGGAGAGTTCTATCGCCGGCTTGTCATCCTCCCCGCTAGGTCCGGCTTATGTAAGACTTGTCGAATCGGCTGGCTTGTTCTAACAACAATATGGTGACACCGGAAGTACGGTCTTAATCGACGGCCGCGATGAGCAAAGCGAATGCCACTTTCTCCAGCTTTTGATATCGGACCTCGGCATTCGCAGGTTCTCGCGACAAAATATACTAGGATTTGTCCTTGCTCCGCCTCTTTTACCAAGGCCGCGCCGACGGCCTCCTCACCAATGGATAGGTAAAGGTACGACTCTCGCCAGTTGAGGTTTTGAGAGGACTCGGAGGATTGGCCAGACATTGCGTTATTTCTTCAAATGCGGCATCGCACTTTGAATTCCACTCCACCGACGCCTCCTTCTTTAAGAGCTCGAACATGGGCAAAGCCTTCTCGGTGATTTTGGCAAAACCTAGTTAGGGCGGCCAATCTTCCCGTTAACCGCTGGACCTCTTTTCATTTGTCCGGGTTGGCCTCAATGCCTCGGTTAGTTAGCATGAAACCTAGGAACTTTCCAGCAGGGACGCCAAAAGCACACTTGGCCGGGTTCAGTCGAATCCTGTAGGTTCTGAGTTTAGCGAATGTCCGCTCCAAGTATTGTATATGACGTTGCTGGTCTAACGTCTTAACGATCATGTCATCTATGTAGACTTCCACATTACGACCGATCTGGTGTGCAAAGACCTTATTCATCATCCTTTGATATGTAGCTCCAGCATTTTTCAATCTGAAAGGCATGACGTTGTAGCAGTAATTAGCTCTTTCATTAATAAAGGCCGTCTTTTCCCGATCCTCCGGTACATTGCTATCTCGATTATATCCGGAATACGCGTCCATAAAGGATAGGAGCTGGAATCCCGATGCATTGTCCACCAATTGATCGATGTTCGGCATTGGGTAGGAGTCCTTCTGGGGACACCTTATTCAGTTCTTGTAATCCGTACAAACTCTCCACTTCCCATTTGGCTTCTTTACCATTACCACATTTGAAAACTAGGTTGTGTATTGAATTTCTCGAATAAATCCAAACCTCCAAAGAATTCTTGGACGTGAATGTCCAATGCTTTCCTTTTTTCGGTCCGTGGTTCCTCTTTCTCTCGCGATCTTTGATTGAGCCCGATATACTTCTAGTTTGTGACAACAGAACTTTGGGTCTATTCCGTGTACTTGAGATGAATTCCAAGCGAAGACATCCCGATTCTTCCTCGGGAACTCCACCAAAGCGCTTCTAAGTTCGGGAGACAGTGTTTGCCGATCTTAGTGGTCCGGAGAGGGTCTCCTACCACCAAATCTTCCGTGTCTCCCCGCCGGCTGCAGGCGCACTTCCTCATCGCGGATGTCTAACTCCACGGTATTAATTTCATCGTCCGGAGAATCCCTACGAGTGGTCCGGATAGCCGTCTCTTTGGGGCCGCGACGAGGATCCGCCCTCCCTATTCCGGCGCCAAGTAACACTGTCGAGACTCTTTTTGGTCCCCCGTTACCGTGACCACGGTTCCTTGGTTGCCGATCACCTTGAGTTTTTGATGCTTAGTGGATACCAGCATGTCCCATTTGTGAATGGTTGGCCTTCCCAAGATTATGTTGTAGGGTGAAACGAACTCGGCCACTATGAACCGCACTCTTTCTGACTTGAAGGCGTTTTTAACTCCTAGGGTGAACCGGAGGTCGATAAACCCCTTCGGACGCGACTGTTCTCCATTAAACCCGATGAGGGTTGTCTTGCACGGCTTTAAGTCTTCCCGGTCCGAGCTCATTCTTTTGAACGCCTCCCGGCTTAGTATGTTGGCCGAGCCGCCGGCGTCCACGAATATCCGCTTGACTCGGCAATTGACCACTATCCCGGTGATCACTAGCCCATCCCGATGGCGGGGACAACGTCCCCGAGGTCGTCACTCGTGAAAAATAAGGGCGAACGTGCTTTTTTTTGAACTTCCGGGTGGGACTCCTGCTGCGGTTCTTGGATTTTTGTTTTCCACCTTTCCCTTGATGCTCTATGACATATTGTTGAAGTTTTCCTTCACGAACAAATCGTTCGATTGCATCACGGAGCTCGTAGCATTCATCCGTTGTATGGCCTCACCCATCATGGAATGAGCAGTTACCACCCGGCTCTTGTTTTCGTTCCCCTTTCTGCGGGAGTCCCTATTTCTGTTGTCAGTGAAGTCTCGACCCCTGGGAGGGGTGGTTCTATCTTGGTCCCGCCTCGGATTGGGGTTGTTTGCCATTCGCATCTGCTCGACGTCCAAGTACTTCTTTGAGCGAGTTATGAAGTCGTTAAGATTTTTGCACGCTCCTTTAGGAAAGATTCTGCCAGGCGGGACTCTTTATCGAGGCCATCCACCAACAAGTGAACGTGTACATCCTCGTTGAGTCCGCGCACTGCAGCATCGCGTGATTGAAATGGTCAAGATAACTTTGGAGCGACTCTCCGCCATTGCTGATTTTGGACAGAGAATCTTGGGATTTTGGTTGTCGTTTGCTAGTTGCGAAGTGCAACTCAAAGGCCTCGGCCAGGTCCTCGAAATTGTGAATCGACCCGAACGAAAGAGTGTGGAGCCACTTCAACGCTGGTCCTTTTAACGTCGCGGTGAAGATGCGAGGCACGATCGGTTCCTTGAGGCCTCTAACCGACATGTGAACGTCAAAGTCCTCTAAATGAGTTGTTGGGTCTTGTGAGCCGTCATACTTCGTCAACTCGCCCAAATTTAACTTCTCTGGGAACCGGGCGTTTTGGATTTCCTCCAGAAAAAGCTATTGTGCATTTGGTCGACATCTTCGCCGCCTGGAACCCACTTGGAGGAATCGCCCTGTCACCTCGATTGTTCCTGATCAGAGGTCGGCCTTCTTCGTCTCGGTGTGGGTTTCTCCTATTGGCACTCCTGCCCGGGGAGTCCGCCTCCTGCTATTAACGGTTTCTGTCTTCTTCATGTCTGCGCGACGAGTCGAGCTCTCGTCTTCGTCATCCTCTTTCACATTCTATCTTCCCGATCCGTCTTTGAAAGAGCACGGTTAGTTTTTCTCCCGCTCTTCCGCCGGTAGTGAAGGGTATGACGCTGTCTATGTTGTCCACTCGCTTCATTATCGCAAGCATCCGGCTTGGAGAGAACGAAAATCTGGTTCGGCGGGTGGGATGTCTCGCCACCCCTGGATTGGAGTTCGGGCCCCACGATCTTGGTTTCGTGGAGCCGAGGACTCCATGTCGGACGGGTTGTCCTCACGGTTTCGTTCGTTGCTGGGAACCAAAGGTTCCTCTGGCTGAGATAGCTGATCCTCTTCGTCCTGCTAGTCATCCTCGTACGGGTTGATCGGCTGCTCGTTACGGGGTGGTTGTCGTGGTGGTAGACGGGTGTCTCCGGCTCGGTCGACCTCTGATTGTCTCTGGCTAGAAGCACGAGTGCTAATCCTCATGGTCAAGGGAATTGAAGTTTACCAATCCCCACGGTCGGCGCCACTGTTCTGGTGTAGAACTCAGATGTCCGGCCTATAGAAGGGCCGGTGATTTGATATGGGATCTGGGTGCTCCTCCTGTATGCTTATGGGACAAGCGTCCAGGAGAAGGTGTGATCACGGTACACAAGCAGGCGTTTCGCCTCAAGGGGTGTTGTGTGTGCCGTGCTACTGAATGTAGATTAGTTAGGGTTTTGGCTCCTTCGTCTATATATATAGAGCATACCCGGTCGGTTAGCCGCTTGGCTCTCATCTTGTGCATGTCCAAGGATCGTGCGGATCACCCCAGTCGTGGCCGGATCGTGCCAACCGCCCAGTCGTGGCTGGGTCCCACGGTTAGTGGGTTGTGACCACTACGTGGGTTGCCCCTTGTCTTAAGCTAGTGAGATAGTGGGCCTTGACTAGGTTCGTAATGACCCCTATACCCCTAATTGGCGGAATTTCGCGACACTTCGTTACTTTGGCTCCGATTTTTCCAAAATTTTGCGAACTTCGACCCAATGATAATTTTTGAAATTCTAGACTAAAATAGCCCTATCATATGATATCTAATCATACTTGAAAATTAAAGGCTACTATAACATTACTACTCTAACTATTGAAAGAACTACGGAAACTAAAAGCTCGGTACCGGAAAACTTACCCAGAGCTTCGCTGCAGAATTTCCCAGAGCACCTCTCTCTTCTTTCTCTCTCTAGATTTCAAATTCTTGCTTGAGAATGGTGTGAAAAACCAAAGGGAAGGGGGGTATTTATAGGTTTAGCTGTAGGATTTCGGCCGTCGGATCAACTTTGTGAGAAACGATCTGGACCGTCCAAGACAACTTTTCAACCAAGTTTTCCCTCTTCCCTTTTTGCTCTTGGCTGACCTCCTTGGCACAAAAACCAAGGGAATTCGCCAATGGGAGGTGGCCACGTGTCACCTTCCAGAAGCTACCCGGATGAATTTCTCAGATCGGTACCCGATTCGCGTAATTTCGGGAAAATCTCAAAATTATGGATTTACAACTTTGAAGCCATTTGCTCACTCATTAGAAATGTCCAAGTTAACCTAAATTTTGGTTCCATATAGGGCTCCAATAGTCAGTCTGAAGTTCCTCGAAAAGCGTGCCCGGTTACGGGCAATTTACGGAATCATCACTTACGGCGGAAAAGCCTAACGGAAGATAAAAATTCACTGATCAATATTTTACCTTGACTTTGAAAAACCCATTCCTGGTTCTCTAGATAGGATCCGTTTCCTATTTATTTTATTACTATTCACTATATTTAATTATATTATTAAATATTACAACTTGCATAAAAAATCTAGATATTTTTTTTTTCATTCTTATCTTCAATTTTCCCTCCAATTTTCGGCTGGACCCTAATTATTATTTAATAAATATTTATTTTTTAATTAATTAATTATTTACTTATTTAAATTTTCCCAAAAATTCCACAAAAATCCCTAATTGGCTCATTCTTGTATTTAGGCTTAAAAATACCTAAACTCAACTATTTTTCTCCAAAATTTCCAATTAATAAACAAATATGTTTTTACTAATTTTAGGCCAAAAACCACTAATTTTAGGGTTTCATATAATTATTCATGAATTTCCTTTACTTATGCTTAAGTAATTAGCCCATTATTACTTAATTACTCCATTTTCACTAGTTGATAATTTTCTTAATTGAGATACTCCTTTATTACCTCATAACTTTTACACTGACATCTTTGTTTTCATGTCTCCTTCATTATATTGGAATTTATGAGGGTATTTTAGTCATTTCAATACTTTTTGAGCATTATTATTCAACTTCTCCAAGTTCATAATTTATTTAATTACCATAATTAGAGATAATATACTCTCATAATTCACTTGGCCATTTTATTGCCTTTTAGAATTTTTCATAATTTTTCTAAGTCATTTATGTCCCTTAGGGGCATTTTCGTCATTTTGGCACTTTGGCCCTTAAATTCTCTAATTTCCTACAGAATCCAACTTAGAAAAATGGACTATTTTTACACAAGCCTTAAGGTCAAAACTTCACTTATCAGAAATATCCAATTTATTTATAATATTCCAGATAATAAAATCCGGGTATTACAATAGGTTTGAATGATTTGTATAAATTTGGAGGCATAGGCTTTAAAGACTATTTATAGGCCTATATTTTAAGTAAGTCTTTAACAGACTTTAGGCCTTTTGAATGCCCAGACTCAGACCTAAGCTTAGGCTCTAAATATTTATCAAAACCTAATGAAAAATGGTGAATTCCTTAACAAAACTTGTTAATGACTTGATAGTGTAATTTTTTTACTTGGTGCACTAAATATGTCAAAACCTAATGAGAAGTGGGGAATTCATTGACAAAACTTGTCAATGGCCTAATAGTGTGATTTTTTTCTTGGTAAACAAAAATTGTCAAAAACTAATGAAAAGTAGTGGATTGCTTAACTGAACTTGCCAATGCCCTAATAGGGTGATGTTTTTACTTGGTAAACAAAAATTGTCAAAACCTAATGAAAAGTAGTGGATTGCTTAACTGAACTTGCCAATGCCCTAATAGAGTGATTTTTTTACTTGGTAAACAAAAATTGTCAAAACCTAATTAAAAGTGGTGAATTCCTAAACAAAAACTTATTATAGTGTGATTTTTTTATTTAGTAAACAAAATTTATTAAAATTTAATGAAATGTGGTGAATTCATTAACTAAGCTTGTCAATAAGCTTGGTTAAAGATCAAAAGTTTATATATATTATATATATATATATATATTTATATTTATTTATTTATTTATTTATTTGCATAATAAATATTGAAAGCCATTGGTGACCCAATGGCCACTAATATTTTAGGCAAACAAAGTGGTGGGGGCTCAAAACCCACTCCCACCACTTTGGCACTAATTATTCCCGCCAGAGCTTTAGTGTTGGTGGTTCGCTGGCCACCAAAGCTCTAGTGGCGGTATGTTGCAAGCAGCTGGTTGCTAGCAGTCTTTGACCAGCCGCCGACGAGGGTTGGGGTAAATGTTTTTTTAAGAAAAAAATTGTGTAAGTGCATTTCTTTTTTATTTTATTTTCAATTTTAAAAAGGACAAATTGGACTCTCACATCTTATAGAAATATTGAAATTAGAATTACCTCTATGTCCTTTACCACTTTTAATGGTCTTTATCCATCTTTTTTCCCCTAAAATTAAGTATACCCTCATGTCCCTCTTATAAAGTGATTTTTGGCATTATGGGAAAAAATGATATGATATTTAACTACATTTTATAACTTTGTAGAATTAATTTATTTATATAATTCACGCACCCATTATTTGGACTCACAACCTCACTATTAGAAGTGGTGTCTAGTGTCATTTTGGCTATGGCCTTGACTGAATATTAGTTATTTATTTCTTAGAAAGGGATTAGAGGGAATATTAAATATGAAGACATTGCATAACTTTTGTGTTTAGACAATGCACGTATTAATTTTTTTCCTTCCTAAACCTTCTTCATAAGGGTGGCGCCCACCAAGACTTGTCTCACACATACCTTATGTAGAGCCATCTTTACAGGTTGCGCCTATCAAACTTGATGTTTAAGCTCGTATAAATTGAGGGATGGGCTAAAAAATTAGAATTTTGGATAAGTAGGCCTTTATGCTTGAGCTCGTTAAGGTCGACCTGTTTAAGCCTCTCTCTCTCTCTCTCTCTCTCTCTCTCTCTCTCTCTCTCTCTCTCTCTCTCTCTATATATATATATATATATATATATATATATATATATATATATATTATGTGTATTTTAACTAAGGTTATTAAACATCAATCAGACATTGAATTGGTTGGGGTGTTTAATTAAAGGTGAGTGTGTTAGATTAGAGTCAAATCAGAGCTAACCTAAAACCAAATCGGTGAGGAAGTAAAGATTCTAAGCTTATTAATATAAAATTATAAAAAAAAAAAAAAGAATCAAATTATTTTTTAAATAAAAAATTATTGGATTGGTTAAAACAATTATGTGGCAAGATCGAACCAATTATGTAACAGGCTCATTGGTTTCAGCTTGAATCAATCAGTTTGGTCTAGTTTTAATAACATTTGTTTAACCTTCTTGACAATAATATTTATTTGATATTTTCTTAATCCTTTATAAATTACATAAATATTATGCAAAGTGATCAAAATATTTTCACGATTATGAACAACAGTGCCTTGGGAATAGACCCTCAGGAATAGTGCCATAGCAGTCTCTGGGCATTTTTGCTTTTTTCCCCATGGGAATAGTGACATCTCGGCTTCCTCTTCAAATATTTGAACGAGCTTTCCTTTCTAATCTGACTTCAACAAAGTTGAGGCAACCACAACTGCACGGACCCAGTTTTGGTGCTTGTCAGGGAGAGCTTGTCTGTACGGACAAGCTCTAGACCGTCCAGATCTGTTTTTTTTTTTACTTTTTTATTTTTTATCTAAAATAATTTTAATTGGTAGAGAATCTAAAATAAAGATAATCATTCAACTAACATTTTTTTAAAAAATAATTTTTTCATGTAGAAAAAAAATAAAAACAAAAAATAATTAAAAAAAATCTGGACCGTCCAGATCCCATCTGGACGGTCCAGATGGGACCAACTCTCCCTGCCTGTCCAAAGGACAGGCAGGGAAACTAGTTCCACAACTGCATTGGGTCAAGATCAAGCTCTTATATTATTACGACATGGTGGCAGAAATTTTCAATGGGTTCAATGTGATTCCTTGAAAGTTGAAATGAGCCCATTGAATCAGGGACTCCAACAGTATGTTATTGTATATTGGAACCAAAACATTGATGATCATTAACTAAAAGAAAATTGAAAATTTTATGTTTCAACTTTCAAGTCTCACCTTATCATATTTACTCCCAAAACTACTAGTATAATCCCAAGCACATCCCAAAAGATGGCTTGCTGCACCATTTATACAAACTTTCTTTGTTTTTTAATATCAAATTACCTTACTATTCTTATATATATATAAAATCTTTCCACTGATAACGTGGAGGATTATTGGGAATTGAGTGGCTTAAAACAGAATAAATGTTTCACTTTAAGAAATACTCCCTCCGTCTCTAATTATAGGAGCAAATTTTAGAGTTGGTTTTGGTCCTAATTATAAGAGCAAGTTTTAACTTTTGTCATTTTTTTCCTATAATACCCCTATTTAACAAATTACTAATTAGGCCAAGGTGACTAATTATGAATTTCTAATTATTATTAAATAACCACATTTCTCTCTCTTATTTTCAAAGCCACCTTTGGTCGCGATCAATTGCCACCTAGTCACTGGCAACAACTTTATTGTAGAATTTTTGTTGTAAATAAATATTTTTTTGCTCAGGAATTGTAAATAAATATTAGAGACTTGTGAATTATTAAATTGAACTCGTAAATTAAACATTTCAATTTAATATTTCAAATTAAACAACTTACTCTGTTTTTCTTAGTCAAAAGCTGTAAGTCGTCGTAGTTTCTTGGTTTGTTAATATGAGATTCGGTGGTTTTAGGAACTACAAATTTCATGAGTCAGTGGCATGTTGTTCGCAATAATTAAAAAATTCGAGAGGCCTATTTTTGGAAAATACACATAATTAACTAATTTAACTTCCTTCCTTAATCTCCCTAAATTCGGTAATTTGCTCCTATAATTAGGGACGGAGGAGTAACAACTTTTATTTAGAGGGTTAAGGTACATTTTTTTCTTGAAAATTGTCACACAATCTCAATTTTGTTAGGAAGTCTTTTTGGAGCCACTACTACAAAAAACCTAAACAACGACCTAAATAAGACCCAATTAACATCCATTTTTAGAGGGATGTCTCGGTGGGGGTAATTATTTTTGGATCTTTTGACGTCCTGAATTCATTTCAGGATGCCTCATATGCGGCGTCGTGAATAAAATTCAGGACGCCTCATATGAGGAGTCCTGAAATCCATTCAGGAGGACGCTTTATTAAGGTGTCATGAATTAAATTCAGAACGCCTCATGTGAGGCGTCCTGAATTGGCGTCCTAAATAAAATTCAAGACTCCTTAAATCATATTTTTACGTCCTGAATTTCATTTCAGGACGCCTTATATTAGGTATTTTTTATATGCCTGCTACATATTTATAATTCGCTAATTTGCTGCAAAACAGAAATACAATGTTTACAAGCCACTAGCGGGCACAATGCTCAAAATGGAAAACGTTCATTAACTAATCAGGATGATTAAACAGTGAGACATGAGCCCAGCCTTCCCACCAATGAAATATCCAATAAAATGGCAACAAGTCAAAATGAAATAGTGAACTATACATGAGCATCAACAATGTTAAATTCGCACTATACACACTACTACAAAATATGGATATTACTACCCTAAAAGACGTCCTTATTTTAAAAAGGAAGTAAAAGTGAAGGCGGTGGCATTGTCGTAATTATTTACTTGATTTTGAGACTTTAGACAACCTAAATTTTAATTTAGGACGCCTAAAGTTTTTTTTGACTACCTAAATTTATTTTAGGACGTCTAAAATGTAATATTTGGCACAATTTAGGATATTTTTGGCGCGTGGAAAATTTTGGCGACCTTAAAGTATATCAGTCGCCAGCAGATATTTTGGCGACCTAAAAGTATTTCAGTCGCCAAAATCAACATTTTTGGCGCAATTTTGAAAATTTGGGAAATTTTTGGCGCTAGAATTTTTTTTGCGACCTAAAAGTATATCAGGTCGCCAAAAGTAGTATTTTTGGCGACCTAAAAGTATTTCAGGTCGCCAAAATCAACATTTTTGGCGCAATTTTGAAAATTTGGGAAATTTTTTGGCGCTAGAATTTTTTTTTTTTGCGACCTAAAAGTATATCAGGTCGCCAAAAGCAGTATTTTTGGCGACCTAAAAGTATTTCAGGTCGCCAAAATAAGTATTTTTTGTTTCCCTGCTCCTTTATTAATATCCTCTCACCTTTTTCATTAGTTAATCGTCCCCCTCTCTCTCTCTCGCACGCATCATCACCATCGCTCTCCCTCGCGCTTGACTTCTTCTCATCCCTTGTTTAATTTCATTTATCCCTTCTTTCCTCTACACACCATCCCTCATTTAATTCCATTTATCCCTTTCTCTTCTCATTTGATCTGCACATACGCCTTCCCCTTCTCTCCTCTGCACCCCACATCTTCTCTTTCGATCTATTCCTACTCCTTCAACACTCTTCGATCTTGCTGGCCGAGGAGACAACAGTGAGGAGATGACAGCACCGGAGTTTGAAAGGATGATGATCTCATGCTTCACTATTGGTGCCATTTTTAATTTCAGGTCCGATCTGTTCTTCCCTTTCCCTTAAATTTTTTTTTTTCTGATTCCTCACTTCCATAATATTTTATTCTCCATCGCTCTCTAAATATTAACAAAAGCTTACTCAAACTAATCAAGAATTCATTTTGTCAGTTTCAAACTCTACCAAAACAGAAATCCTTCTTTTGATTCATAACCTTCTGTTTTGAGACATGTGTTCTATCTTTAAACGTTAGGCATGTGAAATATTCATTTGGATTGTTAGTAATAATGTAGTGTTGGTGTTGATGTATGTATGTATGTATTTGCGTGTCATTGGAGTGAAGAAACCAAATGGATCGGTGATGAAATTGATTTTTGGCTAAAATAATACATAAGACAACCTAAATTAATTTTAGGATGTCTTAAATCATACATAAGACAACCTAAATTAATTTTAGGACGTCTAAAATCATACATAAGACAACCTAAATTAATTTTAGGAGGTCTGAAATCATACATAAGACAACCTAAATTAATTTTAGGTCGTCTTATATCATACATAAGACAACCTAAATTAATTTTAGGATGTCTTAAATCATACATAAGACAACCTAAATTAATTTTAGGACGTCTAAAATCATACATAGGTCGAAATCATACATAAGACAACCTAAATTAATTTTAGGTCGTCTTATATCATACATAAGACAACCTAAATTAATTTGAGGATGTCTTAAATCATACATAAGACAACCTAAATTAATTTTAGGACGTCTAAAATCATACGTATGTCTGAAATCATACATAAGACAACCTAAATTAATTTTAGGTCGTCTTATATCATACATAAGACAACCTAAATTAATTTTAGGATGTCTTAAATCATACATAAGACAACCTAAATTAATTTTAGGACGTCTTAAATGAGGCG
Source organism: Acacia pycnantha (assembly GCA_025563575.1). Taxonomy (NCBI): domain Eukaryota; kingdom Viridiplantae; phylum Streptophyta; class Magnoliopsida; order Fabales; family Fabaceae; genus Acacia; species Acacia pycnantha. The sequence continues at coordinate 3,464,563 of JAMWYP010000016.1, forward strand.
TCCTGAATATAATTCAGGACGCCTTACATAAGACGTCCTGAATACAATTCAGGACGCCAAAAGTGAAAAAACGACTTCCCCCTTCGAGACGTCCCTCTAAAAAGGGACGTTAATTGGGTCTTATTTAGGTCGTTTTTGTGTTTTTGTAGTAGTGACATGTGAACTAGTGCACTACCAACAACAATGTCAAATTCTAAACAAGCTCTTATGGCACATGCATTAACTTCCAACTGGCGTCATCTCTTCTATCTGACATTCTACAAAGGATCTTCTCACAGTCATCCATCTTACCACACTTTCCATAGCAAGCTAGAAGAGAATTCTCAATGGCACGCTGTCATTAGCAATAGAGTATTTTAAGATCAAAGCATGAATTTGATGGCCCAATTCAAGGAGTGAAACAGAAGAAACAGTTGCTATGACACTTATAAATGTCATTCTATTACGCCTACATCCAGTTTGCATCATCTCCTGGAAACATTTAATGGCTTGTAAATTTGGTCTAGGCCAAAGATAATAGAATTCCATGAGACAACATCCTTATCAGCTATGAGATGGAAAACAGAGCAAGCATAACCAAAAGCACCACATTTACTTAATAAACATGCAATATAAATGTCACCATCACAGTTCCAGAAGAATCTTAAGAAGCATTCGTCTATTAAAAGATTTATTTACATAGAACAGATTATCACCTGATCTAGCAAAAAAATGTGAAGTAAAGTTTATATATCTATAGGTGTTGCAGAAGATGTCCAGCCAAAACGTCTCAAACCGTATCGATTTCTTCCTCCGAGAACGGACCACACTATCAAAAAACTGTAAATTGGAAAACAAGGCATAAGATAAACCAATGAAGTGAATCAAATAATTAACAACTCAAGTACAACAACAAAAATATCATCATTTGAGAATCATGGAGCGATCATGTACGTGTTGAAAACCTGTAATCCGTCCGCTGGTAACAATGGATTGCATATAATAGATAACGTAGTATCCGCACTCGGAGTTCCCTGGTTGTCGATGGCACTATAAATCAAAAGCAACTTGTTAAAACAAATAAATATATATCGAAAGTTACTGTGTCAATGAAATAACTTGAATTGAAACTACTTACCTTCGGATAAAACCACTTCGGTCCACCCTGCTCTCATGTATCTTTTTTGCCTTTATCTCTTCTATTACACATTGTTGTTTACCAAGATGATACATAACCAACTGTAAAATGACTATGTAGAACAATTATTAACATTGAAATACATTATAAAGGAACTTCAAATTAGTTCCAAGCTCCAATCCACTCTATATGCTAATAACAAGCATATATATGCACATTCTTCAAATCTATAGCACTGAAACACTTCAAGGCCTAGTTTAGATAACAAAATTAATCATCAATCCTCACAGCACGTTTATACATTATATATACTTAAGCATTATTTAATTGTTTTTGGAAAACCCATATGCTAAATGAACGTGTGTAGCAGTAAAGATTGAGAATGAATTGAAAAAATACCTAAGGAATGAGTCACTACTGGTTGGTAAATGTGATAGGGCTTGGCTGGCTTACTCGGGTGTGGGTATCGGGAAGGAGGCAGAGTGAGAGAGAGCCAGTGGCGGTGTGAGAGAGAGCCAACGGCGAAGTGAGAGAGACGAAGGAGAAAGAGGCGCGCGTGGCGGAGATAGAGGAGACGGCGACGAAAAAGGAAATGCTCTGGCCGGATTTGAGGAAGGAGGCGGTGGAGAGTAGTGTTCATCTGAGATGATTTCGAGAGGGAAATGACGAAAGAAGTTTATCTGTCAATTGAGTTATTAAAAAGTGATTATTGGCGACCTGAAGTAATTTCAGGACGCCACAATTTCCATTTGGGCGTCCTGAACATAAAATCAAGACGCCACAATTTCAATTGTGGCATCCTGAAGTGTAGTCGGGACGCCACAATTTAAATTTTAGCGTCCTGAAGTATAGTCAGGGCGCCAAAATGGAAATTGTGGCATCCTGAATTTAATTCAAGGCGCCAAAAGTGAAATTGTGGCGTCCTGAATTTACTTCAGGACGCCCATTTTTAAATTTTCGCACCAAAATTCACAAAAAAAAATACCCACGGCGCGAAACAAAAAATTCCTATGTTGCTTATTCCCAAATTTAGGCGTCTTGAAAATATTTTAGGTCGCACAAAAATAATTTTCCATGGCGCGAAACAAATTTCCCAGATTTGAGGCGTCCTGAAACATGTTAGAACGCCAAAAAATTCATTTTAGGAGTCCTAAACAATAATTTAGAACGTTTAAAGTCTAAACTTCCTTGCATATAATTACAAGAATGTCACATTCTTCATTTGTTACTTCCTATTTTTTTAATAAGGATGTCTTTTAGGGTAGTAATATCCAATTTTTGTAGTAGTGAGCAATTTTGCCCCAAAAGTTTTCAAATTATAGCAATTTTTTCCTTGTTGTTATTCAGGTTAAGTTTGACTGTTAGTTTGATCAAATATGCTGAGCTAACAGGTCCACATGTACGCATGCCATTTTTGATTAAGATGCAAATTTATTCTAAAAATTTTCGCTTACGAACAATATTGCCTTGAAAAGTTTTTGGGTTCAATACTAACCTGAAAGTTTTCAAATTGTAGCATTGTCTACCTAACCATTATTAAAGTTAAGTTTGATTATTAGTTGACCAAATATACTAAGCTAACAATGTAAATGACATCAAAGAAGAAGCCATAGATGAAGGAGGAGCTCACGTTTGCTAGAGAGTAATGAAGAAAAAGATTTAATATTTAGATTCAAGACATACTGAGCAAGATTAATGAGAACAAAACCACGAGTTACCTCTTTTGCCATATTGAATGACATAGAGATAAACAAGTACCTTTTTGTTATTTTTTTCTTCATTGCACAATATGCTTTCACCTCTTTAATTTTCTTCATTTATTAAGATTGGGTGCATTTCTTTTTTTTTTTTTTTAAATCCCTTGTTTATATATCTAACTTGGAAGAAAATGAAGTAGATGATACATAGATTGACTAGATAAGTATATTTGGCCAATTAATAGGTAACCTTAAATTGGATAATAGCTGAAGTGAAACTGCTATAATTTGAAAATTTCTAAGGCAATATACCTCTTGAATGAAAACTTCCAGTACAGTTTTACACCTAAACCCAAAACAAAGAATGACATGGATGTCATGTGGACTACGGGTTCAGCGTATTTAATCAACTAACGGTCCAACTTAACCTAAATAACGGCTGAGACAAAATTGTCATGATTTAGAAACTTCCGGGACAACGTTACTCTAAAAAAAATGTCCGAGACAAAATTAAGATTTTTTTTTCTACAACTTGCAAGGCAACAATGGACCTCAACCCTTAATTATAAGAAAAAACAAGATTTGACAACTACTCCTCTTGTCTTTATCGTTAGGACATAATTATATAATAATTGTATATAAATTAAAGAACATTTTAGTTAAAACTGGTTACTTTTTTTCGTGAACAATCAAAATTATCCTCATTAAAAGCCACTAATTTGACAAGTTTGGTTAATTAGTTAGGAATACTAAATGAAAAAAAAAATTAATATTTTAAAAAAAACATGTTATATTATAAAACACGCTGAACATGATTATTAAAAAAAAAAAAAAAAAAAAGAGGAAATACTATTTTAAAGGTTTAAATGACAATGATTGTTGAAGAATGAATATAATAACTACTTGAGTTTAAGAAATAACCCTGACCAAAAAATTGTTTTAATTATATGAAATCACAACAAAAACTTACTATTTTAAAATTATTAAAACTTCAAAAATATAACGTAACTATTTTAGAATTAGTCGTTTAACTTTCTCATCTACAATTCCTCGTTCTTTTTTCCTCCACTTTTTTACTCTCCCTCTCTCTCTATCTATCTATCTATCTATATAAGGTGGATACATCACCAAGTTATTTGTGGGTTACCTTAAAATATATATTTAATTAAGGACCTTCGAATGTAGTTTAGGTGTCAAGGACCAAATATTAGTATTGATAGGACCATATTTTTCCGAGCGAAGGACTCGTTTCTCATTCATATTCTTGGCCGGTCTTGTTCTTTCTCTATCCAAGTCAAATGCCACGTCACAGAGCTTTGACCAAACTTGTTCTCATATATAGTCTCATCTCAAATAGACTAAACTTGTTCTCTACGAGTGAAGAATGATTCTTGTTCTCTACGACCAAACCTTGAGAAGAAGAATGGTTCTACCTGTTGATTTGATCATCTTCTTGTTCGTGTTATTGTTGTCTAACCATGTTCTTGCTCTATCTTCTGCTGCTTCTGGAGAGTGCCCGCCTTTCTTTCACTGTGGGAATCTGGGAAAACTCTCGTTCCCTTACACCACTCCGCAACGCAATCACTGTGGAATGTTTCCCATTCATGGCTGTGAAGATGAACAACCCAACGCTGCAAAAACTGTGCTCTTTGGACAAAAGATGTTTCAAGTGACGCGAATTGGAGGCACTTTCAATACTCATGTTACTGTCAGAGATGCAGATTTAGAGAAGCGTTTGGAGAAACATGACTGTGATGCCTTGTGCTGCAATGTTACTCTTCCTCCGACCTCCCCCTTGGGTTCTTTCCAAATCATTCAAGACACAATTACCTTTTACAAATGCAACATGAGCCTCAAAGTTAGCCCTCCAAAGCGATTCTTGAAGTATAGAGCGTGTGAAAAGAGTAATAATGTCGCCATCTTCTTTCGAACGCAAGATCAAGATGATCCTCCATCTTCTTTAGAAGAATGTCCAAGGGTTCAACTTCCAGTCAATATGGCTTTCTCTCCTGATCCATTCACATTCATAGCTTCTGAATTATCCATTAACATTCAAATTTCTCCTGACTACGCTACATGTCGTTTTCATAAAGGCTCCTGCCGGCTCAACAGCACCGGTGGATTTTATTGTTCCAAATACAAAGGTATGCATAACATTTTACAAAAAAGAATGAGAATTTCTTATGTCTAACAAGTAACATGTGAAATTTACTAATTCTTTTTTACAAGGTTCCTTGTTTGCCTGTCAACTCTACTCATATTTTTTATTCTTTGTGTGTCTAATCTAGTGGACTCTCATGAAACTGGGACGATAGATCAAAATAAAATATTGGCTTGGAAGACGGGATTTACAATTGGTAATTTTGCTTCAGTTTTACTCGTTTTCAGCTATCTTCTTTTTCGCACAAGGATCCTGTATAACTGTATAGGTTGTTATAAAGTTGCAATTGTTTACTCATTCGATTTTAGAAAGCACGTTTGTACATATTTTGTGTGTGTGTAATCTAATTAACTCAGATAATAATTAGTCCATGAAATTTCTGCTTCTCTTAATGGTAGCAAAAGATGAAGCTGAGATAATATATCAAAAGAAGATACGGGCTTGGAGGCTGGGATTGCGTGTAGGTAATTTTACTTCATTTTTACTCATTTTCAGCTATCTCCTTTTTCCCACATGATATTTTAGGATCCTGTATAACTCAATTGTTATTTATATTCTTAATATGTACGGCCTGACAAGCTCCAAAATAAAACAAGTTGTTTATACAATATAGAAAAAGCAAAACATACATGTGTTTTAGATTTTAAATTTGTACAAGTACAACTACTTATGGAAATGGCCAAGAAAATATCCAATCAAGTTCTTAACATCTGGGGCCACAATTAAGTAATGATGCATAAACATCATTATACAGATAAAGCCTGGAGATTGATCCATAAATAAGGGAAAGAACTAAAATACAATTATACCTTCTGACCCTAATGAGGAATACTAGGAAAGAACTAAAATCATTTTTGCTTCGTGTCTCATTAGTAGAATATTCAAGTCATGCTAAGATGACTTTTGAGGATGCTGAGTAGGAATGGGTTACTCCTTACCCTTATTTTCCAGGCCACTATTCCAAGTCTAGTTCTAAGTCAATGTCCGAGTCAACTAATGTAGTAAGCACAATGATATACAATCCTCCCAAAGAATATTCCCTTATCCAGCTTCCATTGAGCATATCCTTATCCGCTGAACTCTAACATTTACATTTGAATCTCATTTCTCTAACGGCTTCTTAAAATCTTATTTGATCATGACAAAGCACAAGAAAATATCTTTCACGTCAATAGCAATAACTCATGAGTTCCCATAACATTTTAAGTATTTACCCAAAGTACACATGAGTCTCTTTGTTTTCCATTTATCTCAGTATTATTACTTGTTAATGATTTTGTAGAAATAGATAATAGAATTTCTTATATTGGAGTTGTTTGTGTGGAGAGATCTCAGTTCATAACATTGCTAGTATATAAATTTCTACATGAATTGACTGTGTTTATGGCTGCTTCACTCCGAGAATTGATTGAAATTTCAAAGATTTTCCTCCTATAGGTATTGGGAGTATTGGCCTGGTTATATTTGGCTTGATTGTTATTCTATTGCGGACCAGACAAAGACTCAAGTCTTTAAAGTCACAAAATCAGTCAAGAAGCATTGAATATGATTATACTCACTCAAGAAGCATCGAATATCATAATACTCACTCAAATGCAATCCAACAAAATAGAAATTTCTACTTTAGCGTCCCGGTCTTCTCCTATGAGGAACTCAAGGAGGCCACAAACAAATTTGATCAATCAAGACAACTTGGGAGAGGAGGCTTTGGAACTGTTTACTATGGTAAGCCAGCTCCAAAAATGCCCTATCCTCTAAAAAAGTGTATTGAGAGTCTCTTCTGTAAAAAAATTTAATTTTTCATTGTTGAAATTTGAAGGGCAATATTGTAGTGTTTGGTTACATGCATTATTAACTTAGGTTGATTAAGACATTGGCTCACAAACTGTTGGTTTGATTTTAAACAACTAGGAAAGCTTAAAGATGGAAGAGAAGTTGCTGTCAAGCTCCTGTTTGAGCGCAATTACAGAGGTGTACAGCAATTCATAAATGAAGTTCAGATCCTCACACGATTGCGCCACAGAAATCTTGTCTCACTCTATGGCTGCACTTCGTGTTCTAGCTGTGAGCTTCTGTTGGTCTATGAATACATTTCAAATGGAACTCTTGGTTGTCATCTCCATGGCAATCTAGCAAAACAGGGTTCACTGCAATGGTCTGTGAGGATGAGGATTGCCAGAGAGACAGCAAATGCATTGTCCTATCTCCATACTTGCGGCATCATTCACCGCGATGTGAAATCCAGCAACCTTCTTCTTGATCACCATTATTGTGTCAAGGTTGCTGACTTTGGTATTTCGAGGTTGTTCCCCAAGCTTGTGTCTCATGTCTCCACATGTCCAGCAGGAAGCCCAGGCTATTTGGACCCAGAATATTACCAATTCTGTCAGCTTACTGAAAAGAGTGATGTTTATAGGGGTCGTCCTCATTGAGCTCATATCTTCTAAGCCACTCTTTACGAGGGCGACCGATAAGATTAATTTGGCAAATATGGCAGTTGAGAAGATTCAAAGAAGTGAATTTAGTGAGCTCGTAGATCCTTCCCTTAGTTTTGATTCAGATGACAAGGTTAGGGAGACGATAATCTCAGTGGCTAAGTTAGCTTTTCGGTGCCTACAGAGGGATGTGGAGCTCAGGCCTTCCATGGGTGAAGTAATGGAGTTTCTGCAGAAAATTGAAAATGAAAATTATGATCTTAAGCATCTAGAGTTTCATGGTGCTGGGTTTCCAAACAGGGAGATTTATACATCTCTTCCAACCTCAATACATAGGGATGGAGATGCATCATTGAACAACTCGGAGCCACACCACCCTCCACGTACAGTATGATCACCATTGGGAAACTAGTTTTACTGTACCTTAATGTCAAAACATAACTAAGGAGCTTAGCTCAGTAGTTTCCATTGATTTTTGGAACTCATTGTAAATGACTGATTAAGTAATTTGACTGGTTATCCAATGTTGTTAGGCAAAGCCCATTTACTGATTTCCATTGGTTTTGAATTAATGATGTTTGATTAAAGGGTTTAGAGAAACTCATGTTTGAGCTTGTGGAATGTTTTTGTAACTTGGCATAGAAGTGTCCTAAGCCCTCCTACATTGTTGGGATCCCAATGTGTTTTTTTCACCATGTTTATGAAAAGTTTTGTGGAGTATACAGTCATTTGAAAAATGGTGTTACACAAAACATCGTAAAAATTCGAAATCACCAATTAACAGCTAGGGTTTGAGTCAAAATTCCAAACTCAAACAATTTCTACCGATTAGATTTGTTTGAGAACATTGAACAAACTCCAATATGTCATTCCAACACCATTTAAACAGCTCAGAACCCAGGATTAAGCTCATATCACAACAAATTCCAGTTTTCCTTCTGGAACACCTTCCATGTGATTTATCAATGAATCGCATGGATCATGTTTCAAATTTTCAGGCAATGCATATGATTCACAAATATCACGTATTTATGTAACATGACGTGTATCTTAGAACATTAATCTGCTTGATAAGTTTAGTAAAAATGACTAAAGTATACTTTTATTTTTTTTTAGTTTACAAAGTATAATTGTAGTCCTTTAGAGTATTAACACCGTTAATGGAAAATGATGACTCTGACTTCACAATTACATCTTTTAATATAATAAAATTTTATATTATGGTGAGTTGTTGATGTGAAACTCTAGAAGAATTGAGAAAGATGAAGTTTTTAAAAATCCTTTTCAATAATTTAACATTTAAAATTGTTATATTAAAGATTTAATGGCAAAGTCACTCACTCAAATCAACATTTAATTGAAGAGTCTCTCGCTAAGTCAGTATAATCTGTTAATGATATTAACAATATTAATATTAAAAAACTAAAAGTGTACTTTCTAAACTTAAAGGGCTAAAAAGAACCCTGATATAAACTTAGATAACCAAAAGTATACTTTAACCGACAAAAGTTGAACTACTTGGTAGGTCTTCCTCTTTTAAGCTTAATTAATAATTAATTCATTTTTATTTTTGGTTAATACAATTTTTGCCCCCTTAAATTTACTTTCATTTTGGTTCTGGTCCCTCAAATTTCAATTCATAAGTTTTTGCTTGCTCAAGTTTCATTTTGTTTAAACATCTTAATAAAAACTTAGGGAAAACCCATGTTTTGAAACTTAAGGAAATAGAATCAAAATTATAGTGTAGTTAAAGGACCAATAATTGCATTAAGGAAGAATTTTAATAAACCTCCACAAGTCCAAATCTATTTCAGTCAACTCCCTTAACATTCTGAAATTTTATAGCATCCTCAAGGACAAAAATGAAAATAAATTTTGTGGGTAGAAAGACAATAATGTCCCTTACTTTATTTTTTAAAAAAAAATTTTATTGTCGCTGGAGCTTTAGCTACCAATCATCAATAGCCACCACGCTGGATCTTTCACCAACAACCGACCACCTGAAATTAATGTGTTGTTCATATACTTATTCCACTTGTTCATGGAGAGTTACGGACCTGCAAATGAGAATTGTTGAATTTGTGTTGTTCATTTGCATGTGTCAATATCTTCATGAATAAGTGAAATAGGCATATAAACAACACAAATTAATATATTAACAAGAAAACATAGGATCAAGTACAAGTCTCATTTGCAAGTCTCTAACTCTTCATGAACATATATATATATAAACAACACAAATTGAACAAACCCCATTTAAAAGTATTCAACTCCTCATGAATAAGTGAAATAAACATAAGAACAAAATAAATTGAACAAATCCCGTTTGCAAGTGTGTAACCAAGGTTCTGAAACTCAAACCCACCACTAAACCAGTCGGAGTACTGTATTAAGGGTCAGTGGTCAGGCCAAAGCTAACCTAATGTCAAATCGGTAAGAAATTGAAGATTTTAGGGTAATTACTATGAATTTCTAAAGAAAATTTTTAAAAAACGATTTTTTTTCTTAAAATACTGAATCTGGTTGATATCCGGACCGAACTAGTTTACTGATCAGTTTGTCGGTTTCTAGTCCGAGTTTCAGAACCTGATGTGTAACTCTTCATAAACAAGTAGAATAAATATATAAATAACACATTAATTTTCAGTGGCCAGAGCTCCGCCTGACCGACGCTAGAGCTTCGGTGGCCACTTCGGTGTTGTTGCCGACAACTTGTTACCATAGTTTCGGCGATGACCAAACTCTTTATATATATATATATATATATATATATATATATATATATATATATGAAAGGGGTATTATTGAAATCTTCCCTTGTATTAACCCTTTTCTTTTTTAAAGAAAAATTCATTTACACAAATTTTTTCTTTCTGGCCACTTATTACCGTCATCCTTTTTAAAACCTTGCATGGAGAAAATTGGGATAACTCCGCTTTTAACAAATTAATTTTGGGAAGTGAGACCTAGAAAAATGCAAGGTTGTGAAGTCCTTTAATGTCAATAAGTTTGATGGCAGAAAGAACTAAATACTCTTGAGATTTAATATATGAGAAAGAGGGAAGGTCATTTGCATTTTAAGGAATGTCACTTGCATAAAAAATTAAAATAAATTATCTAAAGAAAATAATATTTATTATAGAGGATCATAAAAATTACAATTAATAAGAAGGACCAAATATCATAACATAAGTTTAAAATTACTAAATTGCCCCTTATTAAACCTCCTCTATTATCACTTTGATTCATAATTAAAACTAACTAAAATTAAGACTAAAACCGCCCGTCATGATTTAATCATATTTTTTTAAAAAAATTAATATGTTATTTAATTAATAACCGTCAAACTCATTTTTTAAAATTTTACCAATATATAGTATCAAGTGTAATACCCTGGATATTTATCTGGAATATTATAAATAAAAATTGGATATTTCTGATAAGTGAAATTACAATCTCCGGTCTTGTATAAATACAGTCTATTTTCTAAGTAGAATTTCTGTAGGAAATTAGAGAAATTTAGGGCCAAAGTGCCAAAATGACCAAAATGCCCCTAAGGGACATAATTAATTTAGAAAATTTATGGAAAAATCCTAAAAGACAGTTAAATGACCAAGTGAGTTAGGAGAGTATATAATCTCTAATTATTGTAATTTTATAAATTATGAAATTGGAGAAATTGTTGGAATATACTCAAAAGAAGTAAAAGACCAAAATACCCTTGTAATTATGGAATAATGCAGGAGGCATGAAAATACTAATGTTAATACAAGTGTATGAAGGTAATGAGGCATAGTAATTAAGAAAATTATCAACAAGTGATAATGAAGTAATTAAGTAATATCGGACTAATTACTTAAGCATAAGCAAAGGAAATTCAGTAATAAATATGTGAAGCTCAAAAATTAGTGGAAATTAGTTGAATATTAGTAAAAATGCATTTACTAATTAATTGGAAATTTCTATGAAAAATAGTTGAGTTTAGGTATTTTTAAGCCTAAATGCAAGAATGGACCAATTAGGGATTTTTGTTGGAATTTTTGGAAAAATTAAATAAATAAATCATTAGATAATTAATTAAATAAAAATATTTATTTATTAAAATAAAAAGAAGGCCAGCCGAAATTTAAGGCCAAATAAAAAGAAAAAAATAAAAATGATATAAGAAGCAAGTGGTCAAGTGGATATTAAAATAATAATATAATTAATTAAAGTAGAAAATTGTGAATAGTAATTTATAAATCAGGAAACGGATCCTATCTAGAGATCTAGGAATAGGAATCCCAGGGTCAAGGTAAAATATTGATCGGTGAGTTTTTACCTTTAAGTGACCTCTTAGGAAGTTAATTCCGAGGTAGTTTGTGCTTTTTCCTAATAAAACAAAATAGGGAAAAATGCCTATAGGCATATTTTTGAAATAAGGAAAATAAATTCTAACCCAACATTTAGGAATGAGTTTGAATTTATTTAGACATATTTGGAATCAGTGAATTATTTCCAAGAGTTTGGTAGTCTCAAAACGAACCCGACACGGACGCGTTCGGACACGTTTTGAGAAAACTTCAACCGGAATACTGGGGCCTATATGGAATCAAAATTTAGGTTAACTTGGACATTTCTACTAAGTGAGAACATGTCTTCGAGTTGTAAATCCAGAATTTTGAGATTTCTCCGGAATCACGCGAATCGGGTACCGATCGGGGAAAAACTAGTGGAGCGGGCATAAAGTAACAATTTTGGAAATTCCCACCTTGTCCCTTCAAAACCCTATAAATACCCCCCCTCCTTCATAATTCTCACACCTTTTCTTCCTTCTCTTGGCCGAAATTTTTGGTTGAGAAAGAAGAGAAAGGAGCTCTGGGGGAATTGTGCAGAAGCCTCAGTAGAATTGTCAGGAAAGTCTTCAACGGGTAAGTCTTTCGGTCTTTAGTTTTTAGTAGAATTGTTAGTTAGATTTAGGAAGTAGGTGACAAGATTCCTACAAATGTTTTAGAGCCTTGTTTGCGTTGAAAAATATGCGAGAGGTGTAAACATAGTAGGGATCGAGTCATTGAAAAGTTGAAGCTTTCGCAGCTTCTTTTAAAAGTAAGGGTAGAATTTGTTAGAATAGCCTTTAAATTTCAAGTATGATTGGGTATCATATGGGAGGGCTATTTTAGTCATTATTTTCGAAAATCATAATGGCGTCGAAGTTCGCAAAATTTCGGGAAGAAAATTTGTCGAGTAACGGCTTTGGCGAAATTCCGCCGATTAGGGGTAGAAGGCAAAATGGTAATTTTTACCTAAAATGTCGATATTGTGTCAAATCACTAATGGAAGTGATATTACTCTTATAGGATATCGAATCTCGATTTGCTGCCGTCACGCCGCTCGACGAACCATTGTTTGAAGTTCACATTTTCCGTAGAAAGTACGTTTTCCGCCGGTAGTACCTAACGTTGCCAATGAAGGTACGGACGCGTACTGTAACACTAATCTTGTGCTTCTTAAATGCATATATGTCAAGGATATGTCGTAGACCGTTATACAGACAGTTTTAAACGGGTTATGTTTGGAATGCCGTTATGTTTTCCTAGCGCTGATATAACGTTGTATTAGCTCTAGAATATCTCGTTGGTTGTATACGTGTTGTTTGGGTATGAGGTTAATTCAGTTACCTGAGATTCAATGCGTTGAATTGAATCTCAGCTGTAGCTTCAGGGTCAGGAGGACCACGGATCGGGGATCGAGGCAAGTACCCGGAGTAGGTGTGCAGCTGAAGATTTATCTATCTTATCGCTTTCTGTTTCTTTCTGTTATTTACTTCCTAAACCTTAGGATTACTGTAATCATTACAATATTACACAATGGTTGATGTTTTGGCTAAGAATCCAAGTACTCTTTCGCTTTATTGCTCTACTCGATTGTTTGTTTGAAAAAAATTTCCGCATTTCAAACATGGGATGTTACATCAAGTTCTTTGGATTTATATTATCAATGTTAATATTAATTAAGCTCTATTTATAAAAACAAAAACTAAACTGATTTCATATTTGTCCAAGATCGAATAGATTATTTATATTTTTTTAATTTTATTAACGTTAAATGAATATTTTCACGAACATAATTTTTTTTATACATTTAACCAACATAAATTTCATCTAAAACAAAAATAAATCATATAATTTTTTTTGGTTTAACATATATAATAAATTATAAAAAAAACTTGAGTTTTATTAAAATTATATAATTTTATTTTTAATAAAAAAAAATTTGATTTTTATGGTCCTTCTCAATAAATATTTTTTCTAACAGGTCCTTCATTTTAAATTTCCCTAAAATTTAACCCCACATCTCTAATCTTTATAAATTCAACTGATAAAAATTTTATCTTCCCTCCCATTTCTTCTAAATTCCTCATACCAAACAAACACTGTGTTTTGAACTTAGAGTTAAAATGTAAAAGTACCCACGAACATTTTCTAATAGTACACCCGACACCATAAATAAATGGAGTCCACATTACATGCTTATGTTTATGTGCTTAAACCTCTAATTAGAGGTATAAGCATATTTTTTTAAAATTTTTTAAAATTTTTTATATATTGTATTTATTTAGATATAAATTAAATGCGGCTTTCTGATATATTTTTTGCATCTAGTATCTCAAATTAATTAATTTCCAGTTCTGCATTTGTCTGTAACACCAGTATTATGGAAATTAATTAATTTGAGATCTTGGATGCAAAAATCTCGAGAAAGCACATATAATTTAAATATAAATAAATACCATATATAAAAAAAATATGCTTATACCTCTCATTAGAGATATAAGTCCTTAATAAGCACATAAGCATAAACATATAATGTGGACTCAAATATTTTTTGATACCGTAAACTCTCAAGAAGAGGGCATGAGTAGGGGTGAGCAAATCAAAACCGAACCGACTAATTCGGTGTTCGGTTTTTTTCTGTTGTTCGGTTTTTTCGGTTTTTGTAATTCGGTTATTTCGGTTTTCGGTTCGGTTTTTTTAAAAAAAAATCGGTTAAAACCGAAAAACCGAATTTTTTTTTCTTTTTTGTTAAAAAAATCATAATTAATTCTACAAAAATCGTTTTAGAGTGCTTCAAAATTCCTCATGACCCTTGACATGTCTATTTTCAAGGAAAAATATTCCTAGAAGCAAGAAAGTCACGGATCATTCCCAGATTAATATTTTCTCAACGCTACTCAGTTTATAACTCCATAAATAAGACTTAACTTCAAAAATATGTTACTACTTGTGTAGAACTCAAAATGCTACATAATTTATATATTTAGAAATCCCTATATGTCTACTTTATTCATGTAAAATTTCATAACTTTATGACTTCATTTCATACATAAAATAAAAGCATCAATTTTCACTGCCAGTACAACCTTTAAAACTCAGATTTTCCTATCTTTCAGTTTTCGGTTCGGTTTTTGCAAAAAAAATTCGGTTTTTTCGGTTCGGTTTTTGTAAATGTTGATGCCATAAGTTCTTTTTCGGTTAATTCGGTTTAACCGAAAACCGACCCCCTCTTTCCAAGCCTTCCCTCCATCCCCTCTCTCTCTCTCTCTCTCAAACCCTCCCTTTCATTTGACATCGGCAACCTTGTTTCTTCTCAGATCCCGACGACAACAACGACATCATCCTCAATCAATTACGACGGCAACCTCCTGGGCCAGATCGCCATCTGGCGAGATTGACGCTATCTCTTACTGACCATATGGACACCATCTTATCACCTGCGCTACTCATAGTTCCCCAAAGATCCCTACTTTCGCCCTCACCACCTTCCTCCACAGCTTTGCCGCCGTCGGCACCAACTCTTCCACCCTTGCCTTCTCCCCCATATTTTCCTATCAAACCATCAACACCCCTCCTCCATCGCATCTTCCCCTTACAATCCTCCATTTCAATCCCAATTTTCTTTCAATGCCTTGAACTATGCCCACCGTCTAGTTGAAAAATATCACATTGTATCTACTAGCCACCCTCATGATTTTACGCACACACTAAGGTTTTCAAATTGGATGATTATTGATTATGATTGTCCTTGTCAAAGTCTCCCTGATTTTAACTATTGCAATACCAATAACATGATGGAAGACGATTGGGAAGAAGAGATTGGCATGCGGTGTATGATCAAATGAATGATTGGGATATGTGATTGTGTAGATCAGCCCTACTCGATGGTCTACACCTTGATGTAAAGTAGCTTGGTGCTTTTAAACTGTAACATATAGAGGTTAGGCTATTTTAACGGAGTTGGCTTTCCTCCTTTACCTCTAATATCCAACAAAACAAGTTGGTGCCTTCTTTTTTTTAAAAAAAAAAAAAATATATTTCAAGGTACTCATTGGTACTAAAAAGATACTCCATGATACTGATTAGTACTGAAAAAATACTTCACGATCTTGAAAAAATATTCTGCAGTCTATTTTTCGTACCAGTAAGTACCCGGAAATATTTTTTCAAAATCCTAAAATAATTTCTCAACATCATGAAGTATTTTTTCAGTACTACTGAATATCGTTTTAATACCAATCAGTACTTTGAAGTATTTTTTCAAGATCATGAAGTATTTTTCAGTACCAGTCAGTATCATGAAGTATCTTTTTAATACCATTTAGTACTTTGAAATATTCTTTCAAGATCATGAAGTATTTTTTTCAGTACCAGTCAATATCATGAAGTATCTTTTAGTATTAGTCGGTACCTATATATATATATATATATATATATATATATATATATATATATATATATATATATATATAAAAGGAGGCACCAGCTTGTTTTGTGCTTCAAAACAGCGGCGTTCCAGAGAATTGGAGGGCAGCAGATATTGGAGGTAAAGGAGGAAAGCCAACTCCTATTTTAACGGTGTGTAACTTTTACCTTCTTTTTAAAGTTTATGATGAGTTATATATATAAAGAGTTTATAGTAATGGAAGCACTCTCAAACAAAAATTTACGGATATTTTTACACCTTAAATCTTAAATTTATTCCATCGCCTTTCTTTGCAAATATGGCAAATGGAAGATTCCTTAAAACAAACTTTATCATGCGTCAAGCAAATTAATATTTTTGGGTAGACTCGAGTATTCACTGTCGGTGGCAATGATTAATCATTTCACATCGTAAATTTCTCGAAGGGATTTAGTACTGACTACGAGACCCTCTTCATACATATCGCTAAACATTAAACCCCTAACTAGATACTTAAAGAACCAGCAAAATGCCAACTATGCTAAGTATCGTAATTTATTTGGACAAATTTTCAATACTACATAATTAGAAAACAATTAGAAAACACAATCCAAACATGGTCCAATAGCCAATTAATTCAGCAATATTATAAATAAAAGGAAAAGAATATGAGAGCAAGAGATGATAAAGCTTATTTATGTTCATGGTATATTAAATACATGGTACATGCCCTATATTTATAGTTCAACTTTACAATCTCAATAGAATCAATATCTACATATTAGATGACAATAAGAGATAATTATAGGATATTAAAGATAAAAGAGATAGTGGAGATATGTGGACATCCACACAAATAATATATTTATAACACTTCCATTTGGATGTCCATTATATACAAATGTGCATCATTAAAAACTTCAATTAGGAAAAATCCGTGGGACAAAAACCTAACAAAAGAAAAAGAGTATATCAAGAAAAAGAGTATATCATTTGTTGATACGCTATTCAGTGTTACCTCATCAAAACCTTGTTAGTAAAACCTAGTGGGATAAAGCCATAGATAAGGGAAATGAGTAAAGCGCATATCAACTCCCCTTCTTGGCAACATGAGTTGATACCTTTGAATCGTGAAGTATGATATCACAAACAAGCCTTCCAAATATTGTCGCAGGAAGTGACTTGGTGAACAAATCTATTAGATTACTAGATATTAATTTTACTCTCTTTCGTTGATGTATCACCTTCTAATGTCTTCGTGTTGGTGAATAACTATATCAAGTTAATAAGCAAATGATATATCAAGTCATATGTACTTGACACACATAAGTGCTCTAATACTTCTTAACCAAGTATTTCTTCATCACCTTCTTCAGGTTTGAAGACATGGTACTTTTAGACCAAGCATTTTTTTATGTACCTTATGAGTGTGATTTATCCATAGATAGATCTTGATATACAAAAATTCTATCTTTCAAGTATTCAATTTGTAATCCGAAGAAACCTTTTTTTCTTCCCAAATCCTTCTTCAAATTCTTTCTTTAAGTAATTCTTAGTATTTGCAAGCTCTTCAAGAGTTAAGTAATTCGTAGCTTTGCAAGCTTCTTAGGAGTTCAAGAAAATTACAGTTTTTGCGAGCTCTAAAGTTCCAAAAATATTAAAAATATTCAACATTAATTGCAGTTATAATATACTCATTTTCATTATTTTCACGAATATTCATGAGAAAAATTGGTATTTATATCATTCTTTTAAGAGAGATTTACCAAGTTGGTAATACAACAAACACCTTGGTTGCTTCAAGCCATACAAATATCTTGATTGAATTGTATGTTTCTGGCAACTTGAATCCTTTAAGGAATTCTATATACTTTGACCATATGCTTCTGGCAGCTTGAATACTTCAGGGACTTTCAAATATTTATATCTAAATTTATGTATGTATTTGATCCTTCAGGGATTTAATAAGTATAGAAATGTTCCATATATATACTCTTAGCATTTTAAATCCTTTTAGGATTCATATATAATTCACAATATAGTGAGTCATATATTATAATCAAATTATATAGATGCATATCAAAATTTCATATATTGTCAAACTTTCAAATTAACAAGACATATGATTATTTAATCCATCCACCACAAGATATGTCTATCAACATTGAAATTTTGCGAAAGGATTTGTAACTATATTTCTCCTTTTTCATACAAGAATGCCCTTTTATACAATACTAACATTGCACTTCAAGTACTCAGGCTAGAATTACACGAATCCAAATTATGATATTGTGCATTGCGCCTTTTCTTTTCTATTGGCCAACTATCTTTTATGTATGTATCTCATGGCATATTTGTATATAAAATCCTCATTTGATCATATGATATTATCATCAAAAGCGTTGTCGACAACTTTATCTTTTTAGTGTTTTTTTCCCTTTTATGATACAACAAGTTGAGATCTCTTTATTGCTTTCGAGTAATTGAACCTCTTCTGGGGTCTTATAAATAGTTGTCTTGATTCTTGCCTCCTCAATAAAATCATCTTGATTATTTCACTCCTTTTTTTTTTGAACCGATCATTTTCTCATGCTTCAAGCATATCTCATTTTTCATTTATATTGATTAGAGCATTTTTTAGCTGGAACATGAGATATAAGAATTCTCATTTAGGTTAGTGATTTGTTATATTTGAGGATCTACATTTGATGCATTTGATGTATTCTCTTTTCCAGCCTACTTATTTTCTCTACACTCTTGTTGGGAAAACTCTGTCAAATAACAATCAACCAATCATGCAGTATAAGTCCCCTAAATCAATTTGTTCCCTTTAGAAACATCATTTTATTTCATTTGGAGACAAATAAGAGGAAGGAGGTTCTTACCCAACCGTTATCTCAACTTTCTTTGAATATCCATCTATGTGGAATCTTGTGGTGGAATAATAAGAGTAAATTTACACATTCAAAATTCTAAGATGGAAATTACCTTACTTCTGACCAAAAGCTAATTATAATGGGAGAATTTATAATATCTTATTGGCTTGATGCTTTTATATAATGCAATATGTAATATCAATATTCGCAACACTAAAATGAGAATTTTGTTCTCATAAATTTTGATCTAGCTACATATGGAGGCTTTGTGTAACATCCCATTTTTAAAAGCATAATAATTTTTTTTTTCATCAGAGTAGAGCATCGGAGCAAGAGAGTAACTGATACATATATTCAAAATGCCAACTGTCGTATGTCTGGCTAATCGCAGTAGCGGTACATTAATCCGAGTGTCTAACATAAAAGTAAATACAAAACAAAAGAAAGTCTCCAGCCGGGTCTCTAAGCGTGCTGCTTGCCCTTCTCTTCGGCCCTCGGTCCTCCTGACCCTGAAGCTATGTTAGAGCTGAGGTCCAATGCACCGGACCTCGAGTAACGGTTAACCTCATTCTTAAATATACAATATATGGATTACGAGTATTCACAACATTAACGAACATGAGCACACAACAGATGTATCACACACAACAAGCGTATCCTAATATCACATAAGCATAAAGCGGATGTGTCACACACAACAAACGTATCTCAATAGTACATAAGCCCCCGCGGATGTATCACACACGCAAGCGTTTCACACACAACAAGCGTATCCCAATAGTACATAAGCCCCCTAGCAGATGTATCACACAACAAACATAAACATATCAACAGTACATAAACACACAGCAGAGTTATCATCCATCACATATAAGCATACAATAAGCATCAGAGTTAGTGTTACCGTACGCGAACGTACCTTCGTTGACGAATACGGTACGTCTGTTGGTCAGAACGTGATCACAGATATCTTATAAGGGTAATATCGTATTTATTAATTCACAATCAATATCCTAACAGATATTTTAGTCATAAATGACTATTCTACCCCTGACCTTAGAAAATCGCTACCCGGTAAACTTTCGCGAGCTTCGCTACTCGACTTGAACTTTCGAAACTCAATTCCTACTATGTTTTTACCTCGTCGACATCTTTCAACGCAATGAGGCTTAAAAACAAGAATAGGAATTTCATTTCCTACTTCCTAGATCTAACTAACATTTCTACTAAAACTACCGAACAAAAGACTAGAACTTAAAACTAAGGACTCGAAGAACTTACCCGAACCTTGCTACTCCTTCTCCAAAGCTCTTCCTTCTCTCTTCTCTCTAGAGTTTCAATTGCTCTAGAGGTTTTGGTGTGAAGATTTCAAATGGAGAAGAGGCCTATTTATAGGAAAATGCTATGGCATTTTGGTAGTTTCTTTGAACTTCTTCTGCTCGATTCTCGACCGTCGGATCTAGGGGTTTTCCATCTTCCATCCTCACCACACACCTCTCAAAACGTCCCTCTCACCCTCTCTCTCTTACCTATCCTCTTCCATTCATTTATGAGCCCATGTGCTCCCATGTGGGTATTCCTTCTACCGATTAATTCTCCTACTTAGTGTTCTACTTGCATATGCTTATAAATCTCAAATACTTTTAGAGGTAAACTTTGAAGTTTATGTAATTACTTGAGAATTATTTGGAAGAACAATGATTATGGTCTAATTAGGGGTCTTTACTAGCCTTTTAGTCATTTTAGGATTAACCCGACGGTTACGGAAATGACTTCGAAGATAACCTACTCCGGACAAAAATACACTTGTTTATAATAAGTTCGATGTTTGATAGTTAGTTCACATATTTCAAGATACAATTTAATTTATATTGGTTCTCATTTATCCTATTTGCTTTTCACAAAATATCTTTAACTTTCCTTGGCTCACATTTGTCCTCACCATACAACACCTACAACCACACATACTCACACACTCACATATAAACACACACACACACACAATATTTCGGCTCCCCCTCCCCTTTTTTGACTTTTCAACTTGCTTTTTCTTTAATTAATTTATATTATGTTTTAATTTATTTAATAGTTAATCAAAGGTAATTATCCTATTGGTTGATCCTTTTTCACAAGGATTCTAAACCATGGCCTTAGGATTAACTTTATCAACTCCAATCCAAACCTTTGATTTTTCTTTGAATTGTCAAAGTTGATTAGTATCTTAAACTTATGTTTAATAATCTTTAACATATCCTATGTTGGTTAATTAGGCTTTAGGGATTTTATGTATTTCATCTCATATATTACCTAATTATGCCTAATTAATTAGCAATTATCTTTATGCTAATCTTGACCCTTCATTGGTCATTAATCTTTAATTAGGGGTTGTATATATATAGTTAACTTTGGAGATTCCTTAGCTTTATTCATGTCTAAACAATTAGCAATTAATTAATTATTTAAAGGTATTTTATGTTCCATAAATGTATTTAGGGATTTTGGCTCTTTGTTCATTCTAATTCCAAGAGAAAATGCCCTAGAAAATAGAATAAACACAACACAAAATTTTGAGACCACATATTCACCTATTTAGAATAGGTATTTTTATCAAAATATAATATTTATGATAAATAATTATCCGGGTATTACACTTTGATAAATAATTTTGTTAGATCATTTTATGGATCATATAGTTTGGAAATTGTGCACTATAATAATTTATGCAAACAACCATGCAAACTTTAGGTTGCAAATATGTGACCATCTCATAGATGCATCTATTAAATTTATTGAATACTTATATGGTTTACATGCTATTTGAATGCCCATATATATGAGTTTGATATATTTCAAAAAATGTAGAGATCCATCCCAAATCACAGCTAGTGATATCCTCATAGTTAATTTTCTTTGAGAACAAGGAGCACCTAATATTATGTTGGCTATAAAAGAATCTTATGTTTCTTTAATGAATGTCAATATATAATATCTAATAATTTGTTGCATCATATATGACTTGGATGATCAAACTAATTACACCAATAATAATTTTGTCTAAATCAGTAAACTTTTGCTTTACTGTAACAACATTTCAATTTTTTTAACATAAGATAGAATTGAAATCATCAACCAACATAATTCACACTTGTATTCCAACAATTTCCCCTCTAGTGTGAGTTATACAGACATATTTTTCTTATTCCCATATTAGTTCTTCATGAACTATATCAATTTTGTTATTAATTATATTGGAACTATATTAATAATATTTCTTGTTTGTTTCATAAAATTTTCCAAGAACAACCACATAGTTCTTTAAGAACTTCTAGATATTGTTATGTTTTTTTACAGTTCTTTAGGAAGTCTATAGTTATTCATGAACAGTCTTCTCTATATATTCAATAACTCTTTATTGAAAAAACATTACTTCAACAATTGACCATATATGATCATAAGACAAGAAAACATTGTAAGTTTGGAGAATCTCTATTAGTTTTCTCATGATATAAATCTCTATAAATATTAGTCTTAAAGACCATCATTACAAGAATCTCTTCAAATATATTGTGTTATACTTGAACCACTAGCCATTTGGTATGAACTATGAGCCTTCAAGAATATATTATTCGTAATATGTATGTGGTTAATATATATATATATATATATATATATATATATATATATTCCCTTCAAAATACCATATTCATTGAAAATATAAACCAAACAAAATATAGTTCAGCTAAAAAACATAACAAAAAGAAATAATAACCCAAAACTCTAGCCAGTATCTAATATTTCATCATTCAAATCTAAAACAAGTAAATTCATTAGATCTAGTTGAGGTCTTGTTATCCAATCTACTGGAAACGACCCCTTTCTTGAAGCTTTCACTGCCCAATCTGCCCTTGTTCGCTTCACTTGGAATCCACTGACAAACATGGTTCTGAATTAGTTTCCTCAGTTCGAGGATGTGTTCTAACATAGACCCACTCCTCCATTCTGTAGAAGTCATAGAGTCATTCCAAGTCTTGATTAAGGACAAGTTATCAGACTCAAAAATAATATGATTCAATTGAAGTTCCTTGGCAAACTCAACAGCTCTCAACAATGCCTTACATTCTGCCATAAAAGCAGAATCTGCATGAATATGGTCAGAATACCCATTCAAGAGACTTAATTGGCATCCATCGTAACAAAAGCAATCACAAGAGTATTGGTTTTGGAATCAAACGAACTATCAGAATTAATTTTGAGTACATGACCACTCGCTTTACACCATTTACCTTGATTATAGGTAGAATCATTTGAATGTAAGATTTCCTCATCAGCAAGATTTCTCCATCCATTTCCTTCCCAAAACTCTTGTAGCCATTTTTTCGCCTGCTGAAAGACATAGACAGCATCAAGGGGAGTATTCTCAAATAGAAAAGCATAACGCCCTTTCCAAATAAACCAAAACATTACAGCAATAAAACTTTTCTGCCAAAGAGACAATCCAGCATTCAGGAAGATAAATTCCAGCCGTGAATTCAAGTCTGCCGCTTTTGAATCAGAAAGTATAAAAGCCAACGGACATCCAAACCATGCCCGTTTGACCCAGTCACATTGTAAGACTAAATGGGTTTCATTTTCCACCACATTTTTACAAATTAAGCACAATTTAGTTATACAGCATTGCCTTTTGAATAAATTTTCCATAGTCGGATTTGCTTTTGTCAAAACTCTCCAGAGAGAATTTAATATTTTGAGTTACTTTCAAGCTCTACACCTGCTTCCATAACCTCTTAGAATTAGAATGTGATGCTTCAGGAGTTTCTCCCCCATTAATTCAAAAGGATGTTAGCTCTAGCTATCCTGTATCCTTCCTTCACATAGCTTTTTTTGCCACCTATCCAAACCCATCTGTCATCTCCATTTGGAGGGGACATTATTGCTTTATAGATAGCTTCTTTCTCCATATTCATTAAGAACTCATCAATACCTGAAAGAAACCATTGGCCTTCTATTCTTATATCTGCTACATTTATTTTTTTAAATATTGGATTAGGACAAGGAGAAATTAACTTCTTACCTGGCACATCAATTAACCAAGGATCCTTCCAAACCCTTTTCATTAATCCATTGCAAACCCTAACAGCAACATTTCCTTCAAGAAGAGATTACCCTTCCAAAATATTTCTCCACACCCATGAAGTTGATCCTCCATTTTCGCATGAAAGAAGTCACACCTAACGAAGTATCTGGCTTTTGGAACTCGCACCGACGACTGATCTAGTTCCTGCAAAATTCTCCACCAAGTTTAGCCAACAAAGCTATATTAAAAGTATGAAAATCTGTGAAACCCAATCCTCCTTTCCTATCTTTTTTCAATCTCTCTTTTGATATCCAATGTATTTTCCTCTTATTATGGGAGCTTTTTCACCAAAAATCCAGAATGATTCTTTCAAGACATTGTAGCACTGATTTTGGGAATAAAAAACATTAAATTGGATAAACAGGAAATAGCACTAGCAATAGGTTTGATTAATACCTCAGGCCTTGCATCAGATAAAAAATCTCTTTTCCATCCTTGAGTATGTTTTTTCACCTTATCCATAACAAAATTTAGTACTTCACTACTACAAAAACACTAAAAATGACCTAAATAAGACCCAATTAATGTCCTTATTCAGAGAGACGTCTCGGGCTGGGTAGTTGTTGTTTATATAGTTTGGCGTCCTGAAATTTATTCAGGACGCCTCATATGAGGCGTCCTTAATTTAATTCAGGACGCCTTTTTTAGTTAGTTTTTGTTCAACATAATGCGTCCTTAGTTTAATTTCCTGACGTTTTATTTGAGTTTTTATTTTTAAAATGATACCATATATTTATATAATTCCCAAATTGTCTGCAAAACAGAATACAATATTGACAATCCACTAGGTATCCACAGTTTAAAAACAACATTCCTTCATTAACGTATATCATCTTGATTTAACAGTTGAAACATATATATAAACTAGTGTACAAGTAACATTTGAAATACATGATCGATGACCATTCAACAACAATATAATGTCAAAATGAAAATACATAAGGATGAACACAATGTCAAATTCGCATTAAACATTTGAACTAGTGCACTACCGGGTACCGGCCAACAACAATGTCAAATTCACATTAAGATGTCTAGCCAAAACGTCTCGAACAGTATCAACTTCTTCATCCGAGAACGGAGCAACACTATCAAAAAACTGTAAATTGGAAAACAAGCCATAAGATAAACCGATGAAGTGAATGGAATAATTAAAAACTCAAGTGTGCAATCTACAAAAATATCAAATGCATTTGAGAATCATGGAGCGATCACGTACATAAGTGTGCAATCTTCATATGGTTTCCCATATTCCTTCACAATGATCCTTTCTTGCAGCATATTCTTCATCATCTATCAATTCTACTTCACGTGTTTTAGGTGGATTTGTTGAGAAAGGGAGTGTATCATCGAGGTTCGACATTCTTCACCATACTTCGTTGTTTACTTTGAAGCACAATATACATTTTTTATCGCAAGGTTCGTAACATAAAACACTTGCTTCGCACGGCTTGCTAGAATGAATGGCTCATCTCTATGACCAAGTCGTTGAAGGTCAACCGAGACAAATCCAAATTTAGGATCTATGACAACAGCATTATTGCTAACCCACTTATATTTGAATAAAGCAACTTTGAACTTGTTGTAGCTCATCTCCCATATTTCTTCAATAACTCCATAATAAGTCATTGATGCTAAAACCGGGTTTTTGTCTTTCGAACTCGAAAAGTGCATGGATTCAGCTTCAACCATCACCCCACTATTTTGCACAGAACTTCTGTCATCTTGGTCTTTTGTGTAGAAAGAATATCTGTTTATATCATAACCACTCCATGTGATGACCTGAAAAGAAGGCCCCCAGGCTAACCACTCAATTGTATCTGACACACCGGTCTCGTGCAATACCTTCTGCTGGAACCACTTTATGAATGTCTTCTTTTGCTCATTAGCTATTTGCATGTCGTTCTTCCTTGGATTCATATTCTTCAAACTCTTCCTGTGTTCATCAATGTATGGTTGAACTACTTCCATATTATTTAGGATGTACAAGTGTGCTTGCAACACCTCTTCACGAGGCATATTCTTCAGTCTGATTCCTCGAGTTCCCTCGCTTATCCCCTCGTCATGCTGAGATTGTATCGTCGCCCCTGATAGATAATCCTTGCAGAAGTCCATAGCCTCTTCAACTACCGATGACTTCCTATTTTTAATAGATTTGAGATATATTTTGATATATTTGGCAAGTCATTAATACTAAATTGAAGAGATTTTATTGAGATTTTAAGAAATATCAATTTGGATTCATTATTTGGGGATTTCAATTTCAAATAAAAGTTTTTGAGTTTAAGAAATAAATAATAGTAATTAGAAGTTTTAAATAAATTTAGTTTTATTATTATTATTATTATTATATCAGTTTCTTTTCTTTTTCTTAACGTAAGGATAAGGACCAGGGAGCAAATTCATTGGCTTTTGGCAAATTGCAACATTTTGGAATGGATATGGGCCCACGAATTGAATGGACTTGAAGACCCAAAATGAAGAGCAAACGAAGCACAACATATTGGAGAAAAGGGAATTGAAGGGCAGCATTTTTGGGGCCCACAATTGAATGGAAAAAGACTTAAATCAACAATTGGAAGGAAGTGGACACTACTTGAATAGGAAGCAGAAAGCAACAATGGGGGCCCACGCATGGAATGAATTAAAAAACCTAAAGGGATTGTATATTTCGCTGGAGAAGAAAAAGTGAACGGAACAGGGAACGGAAATTGAAGCAGGGAACGCACAGAGGGAGCGACTGGAGCGGACTGAGAAACAGAACAGACCTTCGACCTTCTTCTCCCTCTCTCGCCGGCGGCTTCCCTCTCCACCACGGTCGCCGGCGAGCGAGGTGGCTGTTCATGGTTTTATTTTTCTTTTCTCCTTTGAACTCTGAATTCCTATTTTCTTGTGCTGTTTGGATTTAGTTAAAGCCATGTTTGGCTAGTTGTTTTTGCAACCTAGAGTAACTTTGAACTTATGAGTAGATTAAACTTTGTTTTTATTGTTTAGTTATAATTAATATTAATTTTGGTTACTTAATTTTGTTTAATTTTATCTATTTAGTGATTGGCCATCATTGAATATGAATTTGAGAATTAGAATTCACCTTGACGAAGGGAATTTTAATTAAGCTCTGGGATTAAGTAATATGGGATTAGATCACGATTTAATTTACGATTAGGATAGACATATACCTAATGGCCCCATATAATTGTTGAAGAGTGTGTTCAATTTTATTGCCTCTTGAGTAACTATGTTAGACATAACAAGTTATACTCAAGAGAGGGTTGTAAGTGGACCGACAGGCACTTATGGCTATTTATACTCGAGATTAACAAAATTGATATTAAGGCTAATTAAATTAGTGAAATCAAGGTTTATGAAGCTAATAAGGGATTAGTGACTCTGGGTTGCTCATTTGATTATTTTCGTAGTTTGTTTCTTTTAATTTTAGTTTTAATTCATGTTATCTTAATTAAAATTCAATTTTGATTTGCCCAACTTAAACGAAATTGTAAAATTAATGCTTAACCGAAGTTTGTGATACCAAGTCCTCGTGGGAACGATACTTTTCTTATCACTTTATTACTTGATACGGCCCGTATACTTGCGGAGTTTATAGGCTATAAAGTTTTGCCCTATCAAGTTTTTGGCGCCGTTGCCGGGGACTTGTGTGCCACAACTGTCTTGGTTAGAATTGATTGAGCATTAGTAGTTTAAGTTTGAGTTCGTAACTATTTTATTTTATTTTAAAAAAAATGGATTTTACATGGCAACCAGCTGCTCTTAATATTAAAAAGGAGATGGATTCTTTGTCTTCAATACAAGATGGACTGATTGCTATTTTAAATTCTTTGAATGAATCTAGGCAACATAAAAGAAGCATAAATGATAGTTGTATTCCATATGTTGATTCTTCTCAATATGTTTGCATGTCTTGTGTTTATTGTGGAGGGAATCATTTATATGAGCATTGTCTATATAGTACAACTAGTCATTTTCTAAGAGATGATTTCACTAGGAACCAAGCTTGTTTTGATAACTCATTTTGTCCTAGTGAAAGTTTTGAGCAACAAAATTTTAGGGATCCACATGTATCTTGTTCTCATGAAAATACCCTCCTTTTTACTCTTATCCACATATTGAAAAACACACCATTGAGTACAAGGAAAAAACTAATTTAGAAAAATTATTTGAGAAGTGTGTGGAAGCATCAGAGAGATCTAGTAGAGAGCAAAAAGAGTTTGCCACTAGAATTGAGGAGCTTGACACTAGGGTTGAGTCAAGTGTCCAAAATATTGGGGCAAGTGTCCAAAATATTGAGGGATATGCAAGTCAAATTGTTTCAACTCTTGAGACTATAAGGCAAGATAATTCCTTGAGCTTGATGACCATTTCTTATGCTGATAATGATTATTGTGAGAAAGTTGAAAGTGTGGAATTACATGAGAATGTGGATAATGTAGAAAGTGATTGTGAGCTTGAAATTGATTTAGGTGACAATAGTGGATGTCTAGAAGAGGTTCCTACTGTGGAGCCTAAGGATTGTGATGTTGATGATCAAATTGATGTAGATGTCCCAATTGTTGTTGTTCATGACCCTCCTCTTGAATTGTTGACTCTTCGATGATAGTCAAGTGGATTTTGTTGGATGCTCTAAATTCTTGGAAGTGCATATGTTTATTTTCAAGGATATGCATGTTGTGCTTCATTTGAATTCGGTTATTGCTTGTAATCCAAGATTTTCTATGATTAAGGAAGTACAAGTAATTAACTTGCATGATCATTTTTGGTGTGTGATACCTTGTTGTTTGAAAAGAAATGAAGACAAGGTGATTACGGTGTTTGATACTTATGATTAGAAGTTGTTTTGAGAAGTCTGGTGAAGACTTTATACTTAGCGCTTCTTGGGAGGCAACCCAAGGTATTATTTGATGCTTTTTTGATTTTGTAGGACTGTTGAAAGCCCCTGATGAGGTGTTCCATTTTGGTAGCAAGGATTGAGAATGCAAGTCAAGGAAAAATAGGGAGTTTTCTTCTACTTTTCTTTGATTTGTTATATTTGATTGTTGATATATATTACTGGGAATGAGTGCTGGTATTAGTTGGATATGCATGTGATGACTATTAAGTGATTGTTAGCACTTGAGCTGTTTCATTGGTGGAGATTTGAAATCTCTGAAATTGGTGTTACCCTTACACTTTAGATATGGTTGCTCTTCACTTCCATTACTTTTTTTTCCTTGTTTACATTGAGGACAATGTGACATTTAAGTGTGGGGGTGATGGTATCCTTGATTTTAACTTGCTTTGTCCTCAAATTTTTCAAAAAAAAAAAAACTTATGGAAGTTTGAATTTTATTCGTGAGCATTGTCACAATTGGGTTAATTTGAACATGAAGAGGAGTGAATTTGATTAGAAATTGATTCTATGTTCTTTGAATGTTAGTAAAGAGGTAAAGGTTTGGTTTGGGTACTTTACTTTAGGATGTCAAAGAACACGTGAGGAATTTGAGCCTTAATTTTTATCTTGCTAAAAGGGAGTTCACTTATTGTGATTTCATCTCTAGAACTTGTCTTGAATCTCTTTTGAAGCTCAAAATCCTTTTGTATGCACAAAGGGGATTCATGCATTCATTTCATAGCTAGTTTGGCCAAATCTCCATCCTTATCACATGAAAATCCTTTGTTCACCCCATTTGAGCCTCTATTTAAAAAAAAAAAAAAAATTGCATAGAATAAATAGCCATTTGTTTGAGATATGCAATTTTTATATCTTTTTCTTCTCATTCATTTTTATTACTTTAGTAAGTGCTAAGTGAACCAATTTAAAAGAATGAAGGAGTTAGAAAGGCAACACTATAAGATTATGTGTATATAGTTTAAAAAAAACCCAAAAAAAAAAAGATAGAAAAAAAAAGAAAGAAAGAAAGAAAGAAAAATATTATTGAGGTCAAAAGAATAAAGGTGTTTATGTATAGTGTTAGTGAGTTTGTTCTCTCTTAGTGGGTATTCCTTCATTCTTCATCATGAATTTCATTAAATTACTTGGCACTAATTAAAGTATTCTCCCATACCATTTGATCATTTTCATTTTATTATCCTACCTTGATCATTAAAACCTTGAGAAAGTCCTTTTGATTTGAGTGTGCAATTGGATAATGTATAAAATGGAGATTGAGATGATAAACAAGCTTATGGTAGATAAGTTGCAATAGGTGGAATGGAGTGAAACACAAGCCCTTGTATATCTTGAGAGATGAGTGGAAACACTTAACTTGTGAGAGACATTTTATTGTGATTTATCTTTGCCAAATTAATCACCTTGCTACTTGCATTTTTGGAAGATGGAAAAGATTTTTGAGAAAATTTGATTCTTGAATGTTTGAATTGACTTCAATTTTGTAGTGCTTGTTTGAAAAATCTTGCTTCCATAATTTTCTTGAAATTGGTTGTTTTAGAATTAAAAAAAATCTTGAGGACAAGATTTGATGCAAGTGTGGGGGTGTGATGACTTTCTATTTTTAATAGATTTGAGATATGTTTTGATATATTTGGGAAGTCATTAATACTAAATTGAAGAGATTTTATTGAGATTTTAAGAAATATCAATTTGGATTCATTATTTGGGGATTTCAATTTCAAATAAAAGTTTTGAGTTTAGGAAATAAATAATAGTAATTAGAAGTTTTAAATAAATTTAGTTTTATTATTATTATTATTATTATTATTATTATTATTATTATTATTATTATTATATCAGTTTCTTTTCTTTTTGTTAACGTAAGGATAAGGACCAGGGAGCAAATTCATTGTCTTTTGGCAAATTGCAACATTTTGGAATGGATATGGGCCCACGAATTGAATGGACTTGAAGACCCAAAATGAAGAGCAAACGAAGCACAACGTATTGGAGAAAAGGGAATTGAAGGGCAGCATTTTGGGGGCCCACAATTGAATGGAAAAAAAAGACTTAAATCAACAATTGGAAGGAACGCTGGACACTACTTGAATAGGAAGCAGAAAGCAACAATGGGGGCCCACGCATGGAATGAATTAAAAAACCTAAAGGGATTGTATATTTCGCTGGAGAAGAAAAAGTGAACGGGCAGGGAACGGAAATTGAAGCAGGGAACGCACAGAGGGAGCGACTGGAGCGGACTGAGAAACAGAACAGACCTTCGACCTTCTTCTCCCTCTCTCGCCGGCGGCTTCCCTCTCCACCACGGTCGCCGGCGAGCGAGGTGGCTGTTCATGGTTTTATTTTTCTTTTCTCCTTTGAACTCTGAATTCCTATTTTCTTGTGCTGTTTGGATTTAGTTAAAGCCATGTTTGGCTAGTTGTTTTTGCAACCTAGAGGAACTTTGAACTTATGAGTAGATTATACTTTTGTTTTCATTGTTTAGTTATAATTAATATTAATTTTGGTTACTTAATCTTGTTTAGTTTTATCTATTTAGTGATTGGCCATCATTAAATAAGAATTTGAGAATTAGGATTCACCTTGACGAAGGGAATTTTAATTAAGCTCTGGGATTAAGTAATATGGGATTAGATCACGATTTAATTTGCGATTAGGATAGACATATACCTAATGGCCCCATATAATTGTTGAAGAGTGTGTTCGATTTTTATTGCCTCTTGAGTAACTATGTTAGACATAACAAGTTATACTCAAGAGACGGTTGTAAGTGGACCGACAGGCACTTATGGCTATTTATACTCGAGATTAACAAAATTTGATATTAAGGCTAATTAAATTAGTGAAATCAAGGTTTATGAAGCTAATAAGGGATTAGTGACTCTGGGTTGCTCATTTGATTATTGTCGTAGTTTGTTTATTTTAATTTTAGTTTTAATTCCTGTTATCTTAATTAAATTCAATTTTGATTTGCTCAACTTAAACGAAATTGTAGAATTAATGCTTAACCGAAGTTTGTGATACCAAGTCCTCGTGGGAACGATACTTTTCTTATCACTTTTGGACCACGAGCCTTACCTCCCTTACCAAGTGCACTATTAGATGCACCATTATATCAAAAATGCGGGAGGAAAATGCATCTCTAGTTGGGACAAAATAATAGAACTCTCATTTTCCAATTCATCCAGCTTTTCAATGTCAATGACTTTGTTACGAGATAGCATTAAAGAAAATACTCAATCTTGTTATAGTGGTTCGCACTTCATCTTTCATAATGCCTCTAATTGCTACTATCAACACATGATAATCGGGGACTTCATTCCCACTAACTTCAAATCGTCCATTGAAACACACCTTCTCAAATTAGAAGAATATCCTTGTGGAACCTTAATGTCATATAGACACCCACACAAACTTTTTTCTCCACTTTTGATAGTGTATGAGCTGCGGCTCCATGTATGCCCTCTTACCATCTTCCATTACTTGTGGATGTAACCGTTCTCTTATTCCCATATCAACCAGGTCTAGTCTCGCATTAATTTCATCCTTAGTCTTCCTGGTATGTGCAAAAGAGTCTTGACAAGGCTATCGCGAACATTTTTCTCCACATGCATCACATCGAGACTGTGTCTCACATCAAGACTACGCCAATATGGAAGATCAAAGAAAATTGATCTCTTCTTCCATATATTCTTCCGACCCACAATCCTTTGCTTCTTTCCCAATATGACATTGATATGTTTCACTGGCTATAAACTTCCTCTCGGTCAATGCCTTTGGAGCCGTTCTATTATCCGGTAAGCCGTTAAAACGCTTTTAACTTACGATATGGGTGGAACCGATGAAGAAACCTCCCGTGACCGAGGTAGACCGTTTTTTCCGTGCTTTAGTTGATGAGGAAAGTCGTTTATCGTGGTAAATATCATTGCACGCAACTTGAAGGACTCCTTCTTATATGCATCAAACACATCTACGCCTTCCTCCCACAACTTCTTCAAATCCTCAATCAAAGGCGCCAAGTACACATCGATATTGTTCCCAGTTTGTTTTGGTCCGAAATCATCATAGAAAGCATCACGAACTTGCGTTTCATACATAGCCATGGAGGTAAGTTGTATATTACAAGGAGAACCGGCCATGCCTTGTGGGTGCTACTAAGAGTTCGATACGGATTGAAGCCATCTGTACAAAGCCCAGTAGAAGATTTCTTGGCTCATTGCCAAATTGAGGGAACATTTCGTCTATTTTCTTCCATTGTAGAGAGTCGGTAGGTCTGAAGATATTTTCCATCGGATACTCTCTCATCGAATGCCATCTCAACTTCTTC
This sequence comes from Acacia pycnantha, assembly GCA_025563575.1. Taxonomy (NCBI): domain Eukaryota; kingdom Viridiplantae; phylum Streptophyta; class Magnoliopsida; order Fabales; family Fabaceae; genus Acacia; species Acacia pycnantha. Next base: position 3,497,934 of record JAMWYP010000016.1, read on the forward strand.
GTCGTTGCCTCGCTAGTAAACAGACGCTTAAACCATGATATTATTGGAAGATACCACAATGCCTTCAAAGGTTGCCTTTTTGTTGTCTTATCTCCAGAACCACCACCTTTTTTCTTCACTTTGTATCTTGAACTTTTACACTTCGGGCAATTACTAAGGCCTTCATACTCATTTACGTACAATATGCGGTCATTAGGGAAGGCTGTGTATCTTTTCATACTCCATACCCATGGTAGACAAGATTTTCTTCGCCTCATACATATGATTTGGAAGTACATTATCATCTGGCAACATATCACACAACAATTCAAGCGGCGACGTGAAAGCGCTATCGGTCCACCCACAAGTTGCCTTTAAGTTGACCAAATGTAATGTCCCGAGTCAACCGTGTATACTTAGTACACCCAGGGAACAAAAGTGTCTCTGCATCACTCCGGACACTATCATATTCATGCGATTGTGCAAAAGATTCTACCTCAACATCATGAATCATCCTCTCCATTCCATCATCATCTACCTCTAGTTCATTTTCGTGGGGCCTTTGGTACTTACTTCCTCACCATGCCATATCCACGTTGTGTATCGAAGGTTTATTCCATCACAAATTAGGTGATCCCTTATATCAGCAACATCCCTTGAATCCCATTTAAACAATTAACACATGGACAATAATACATCCCATTGTTTGTAGCCACATTCCTTCTAGCAAATTCAATAAACTCTTCCACCTCATTCTCATATTCTTCACTAGTTCTCAAAGCATTCATCCAACTATGACCCATTTTCTTATCACCTAAGACATTTCCAACAACAGTCAAGTTCATAACAACTTCAAGAATGACATGATTCATATTCTCAATCTTGTAAAAAAATTTCAACAACAAACCATTTCAACTTAATTCAACAAAACTTACTAATTAAGGCAATTTCGAAATTATCAACTATTAAATCCAATAATTTCATCAATACAAAATATAAAAATATAGCTAAGTTGTCTAAGTCATAAACTATAAATAATGGACTTCTAAGCATCATGATTCATACTACACAAAGTTTACCTAGTTCAATGCACATCAACAAAAAAACAACAATATTTAACTATACTAACCTCAACTTTAAATTCCGATGCTTGAAATTTATTTGCTCAATTCAACCTAAACACAACAGCAATAAAGACAACCTTAGAATTATTTAAACCAACATATGGGAGAGGGAATAATCATGATTACAAAGAGTATTTCCCAAAGAAAATACAATTTCACTATATCAAATGCATTAAACACATTAATCATGTTAGTTTAAATATAAGTCATTAATCATGTATCCATTTGTTCATGAAGGAGAAACAAGTGATCAAGGGCAAAGCATACATGCGAAGTCTCAACTCTCATCTTTGACCATTCTCAATCAAGCTAACATCAAAATTGGTGTTACAATATATAGCTCAAACAACTCCACTAACCCATAAATTACCAAAACTTATTTCCAATAATGATATTATCAATATGAACTTAAAATGTAACTCACAAATCAATCTCTATTTTCAAATTTTCATATAACCTCCAAATTGTTTACTTTGTTACAAATTCTCAACTTATCCCAAACTCAATTGTTCTATCTCATCACATTTCTATCATCAGAGATTCACTTGAAATAATTAACAATAATATTTCTCTCCAACCATCCTAAAATTTTCAAATTTAATTAGCTTACTTTAGTATTTAGGAAAAATACCCATAAGTCAAACATTCATTCCTTAAAATCATCATTGTAATCTCGTTTCTTTCTTTTGTCCATTAATTCATTTTCCCTCATTAATAATAAATTAACCACAACCTCCTCAATTTATTCTGAAACACCTAATTCCCAACACTTGAAAGTTAATTCAAAAGGCTCAATATATTTATAACTAAACTTAGTTTTAAAACTATAACTTGCATCAATCACCTGCATCAATCTTCAATATAATACAACTCCAAATAAATCTAACTCATAAAAATTCGAATTTTCCGGACAATTCAAGCGAAATCCAAACCAGACAACTCTTATTCATACCTCACTAACTCCATTAAAGACTAAATCAACAATTGAATAAAATTGATGAAGTAGCAATTAATGCAAAAACTCATACATTCAGAACCAAAAACCATGAAAGCAAGGGGAGTACCGTGGGCGCGATTGTCGGAGATGATGGCGCCAGAAAGAGAGGTGGAAGCAAGACGGAGAAGGTGGGCGTCGCCGGAAATGAGAGTGGGATAGGGTTGATGGAAGAGCTACGGCGAAGACCTATGGCGGAGACGGCGGAGAGTGAGGGTGACTGTCGCGACGGCCGGGAAGAGCTTCGAAATGAGAGTGGGATAGGGTTGAGGGAAGAGGTAGGGGAGAGTGATTTATAAGTGGATAAAGGCGTCACGAATTTCATTTCAGGACACCTAAAATAGAATAAAGGCGTCTGAAATAGAATCGGGACGCCTTAAAATTTAATTAAGGCGTCTGGTATATATTCAGGACGCCTTTAATTGTATTAAGGCGTCCTGATATAAATTCAGGACGCCAATAATATTATTAAGGCGCCTGTATTTCTATCAGGATGCCACAAAATAAATTAGGGTGTCCTGAATTTGTTTCAGGATGCCAATTAAAAAAATTGGCACCAAATGGATTCGCGAAATGGGCACGAAGGCGGTAAAACATTCATTTTTGGCGCAAAAAATTTCAAATTAGGCGGCCTGAAATTTTTTTAGGACGTCTTAATTTATTTTAGACGTTATGAATAGAAGTTTAGGACGCTACATTTGAGAATATATCACTGTGTTCACTTTTAACTACCTTTTTAAAATTAAGGACGTCTCTTAGGGAAGTAAAAGTCACTTTTTGTAGTAGTACTTGCACCATCGATGTCCCCCAAGTGATAGGAAGACCAAGGTAAATTGCTAGGGATATCAACAGTTGCAATTTGAAAAATCTGTCCTATCTCCTTCCATACGAGAGCATTAGTACCCTGACAAAAATATAGACAAGATTTATTAACATTTATCATTTGTCTAGATGCTGAACAATACAAGTCGAATATATTATGAAGATTCCTGCAATTCTCAGTATTAGCCTGTAAGAAAAATACAGAATAATCTGCGAAAAGATAGTAAGTTAAGATCGAGAGTCTTCTGGCCCATTTGACACCTTCAATTTTCCCTTCTAACTCCCATTTATTTATCATCAGGGATAGAACATTACTCATAAAATTAAAAGATAGGGGTAAAGAGGATCCCCTGTCTTAATCCCCTCTGAGAAGAAACCTTATGCAATCGTTTTCCAGATATCATGAATGAGAAGTCAACAGAAGATAGACACCATAGAATCCTTTCAACTCACTCCTTACAAAACCCCATTTTTATAAGAGTAGCACGATTATAAGCCTTGTTCATATCCGGTTTGATGGCTAACTCAGGACCATAATTTTTCCTCTTCATATGATGAAAAACTTCATGCTATTATCCTGAATTAGCCTTCCAGGGACAAAAGCTGTCTGACTTTCTAACACTACCTTCTTTAGAAGGGGTATGAGTCTACTAGCTATTACTTTAAAGAATATTTTATACGAAAAATTATATAAGCTAATAGCTCTGAAATGTCCCAGAGTCTCTGGACTCTCTCTACCTTTGGTATAAGTACCAAATCTGTACAATTTATTTCATCTAATTGGAAACCAAAATTAAAAAAAATTCTGAAAAGATTACATAACTGATGCCTAATCATATCCCAAGACTTGATAAAACAATCCAGTGAATCCATCTGGAGGTCCTGGTGCTTTTGTTGCACCCAGCTCAAAGACTCCATTCTTCACTTCGACATTTGAAATTTCACGCATTAGCCTTTGATTATCCTCCTCCAAGACTATTTCTTCCACAAAACCCAATATTTCTTCAAAGTCCCTGCTTCCTAAAGATGCAAAAAGCTTTTCATAGAAGTTCTTAAAGCTCCTCCCCATTTCCTCTTCATTCTATAGCCATCTATTAGACTCATCTCTCAGCCTTGTAACTTTATTTCTTCACCTCCGGTTAATATTGGTCATATGGAAAATTTTCGTTTTTTTATCACCGCATTTTAACTACTTTCTAACCATTGTACACGTGATTTCTGGGGTCAATATATTTCCTCTTGTTGCCATAATTCATTTATTTTCCTTTCCAGGTCAGCAACTTCCGCTGCTGTAAATGTAAATGAGCTCACGAGGATAATGAGAAAAAAGGATTATGAAAGGATTTGCTTCCATTCCATGGACCACTCAAACAACAATTAACTCTCAGTCAATCTCGCCATTAATTTCTGCCCATTTCCCATTTCCTTCTTGCTCCATTTGGAAAAAACCTCAGTGAGATGCTTGATATTATTCACAAAATCCTGTAGCATGACCTCATCCCTTTCACTAATTCCAATTTTCCTTCACCCAACCCATAAGATCTGGGTGCAGCAGCCATCTCGCATCAAACAAACAACCAACCATGGGGTTTTTTTGTTCGTTGTGCTTGAATTCCATCAATAGAGGGCAGTGGTCGGAACCTATTTTGGTGTTTGTTCTTTGTTTCTAAAACGAACGAGAAAAAAGAAAACTATTTTAGTGTTTACTTTGGCTTTTGTTCCTTGTTTTTAAAAGGGGATCAAGTCATGCAATAAACAACTACCTAAGAAATCACCTAAAAACTCAAACCTAGAGACAAACCAATGCTCCCTAGCAATAGCACCAGAATTGATGTTGCTTTTGTCGTTAAAACAACTATAACCAACTACTAATGTAATATAGTGACAACCTAGGTCATTCTCCCAAGGGGTATAAATTTGAGTTTTTCTTTAGATTAAATTTAAATGATGGAAAATGCAGTGGAATAAACCTAAACTAAAATGTAAGACACTATTATCTAAATGTAAGATGCAAATTACTCTAAAACCTATATGAGAATGAAACTAACCTAAATGAATGCAAATGCGTTTTTTTGGGGGGTTATGACAAGAATATTAAAATTCTAAGCAAAGAAATCAACTAATGGGTAAGGAAATCAAATAAGAAAATGTAACTGATATGTCCCTATTTTATTATATATTTTTATATCTATTTATAAGATTTTATCATTATTATTGTGCTTAAATGTAATTATTATAATTAATTTTGGATTAAAAGATGCTGCACAAATTAAATGCTAAAATTGGTGAAATTGTCATATTTTTATTTCCCTATGATTTGCATGAAGTTACTTTTGTTTGTGTTTATTGTAGGGAAATTAAGGAATTAAAATTAAGAAGACAATCAATCATAAAGGAGGGTGGAAATTCGGGAAAAACACTAATTTAGTAACTTTTACCAAAAAATGTACCCAATTAAAGCACTTTCAAAAATAATTTCCAAAGTAATGCTGACGCCACTGTCCTGACACCACTAGGTAGTGGCGTCACGGGCTCTGACGCCACTAGTGGCGTCGTACTGCTTGACGCCACTAGTGGCATTGTATTGCTTGATGCCACTGACGTCAATTTTAGTTGACGCCTGTGGTGTCAATTAAAGATGCCACAATGGCGTCTATTATAATTGACGTCAGTGGCGTCAAGCGATACGATGCCGCTCTAGTGGTGTCTCGTCAGATGACGCCTTTGATTGCATTAGTTTGGTAATTCTTTTCCAAAGTGCTCTAATTGGGTACAATTTTTGCAAAAAAAAAAAAAAAAATCCTATATTAGTGCTTTTCCCTTGAAATTCGCATGGGCTAAAGGATCTATGAAAAATAAGATCTTAAGACTACTTTTGGGCTAAATTGCATCATGCATGGTTAGGGGCTCTCCTTGAATGGGCCCTATAGCCACCACTTAAACCCCATTTCATGTCTTTTATGACCGATAAAGAGAAACCAACAGGGATTGGTATAAGTGGTAAGCGGCTTGTGTCGCTTAAGTAAGGTTTCGAGTTCGAGCCTTATTAATGCAGAAAAGCCCTGCTGGGAGACTCTCCCACCATAGGTAGGTGTGCGACGCGAGTCAGATCTGGATTAGTCAAGGCAAAACTCTAGATACCGGATGGGCAAAAAAAAAAGAGAGAGAGAGAAAATGTGGCCACCTACAATTAATGAAGGGTATGATGGTCATTTTACATAGTTTATTTTCCCACAAGCAACCATATGGCATCACCTCAGAGGATAGAATTAAACATAATTCAAAAAGGGATTTAATTCAAAATATTATATATTTTTATCCCTTGAGAAGTAAGTTTAATTCTTTTCCTCAAATATATTTGTTACGGACCTACATAAGGCCTATGCTCAATATATGGCCCAACAAGGGGCAATCCACGTGGCACAGATATGATGTCACATCACTTGGATTTGGAGGCACAGAGGCCCACAGGTCCAAACCCTAACCCTAAGGTACACTCTATAAATAGGAGTTAAACCCTAAAGGTACACATCTTCTACGCTCTCTCATTTACTATACTGCCTTCACATAGCACACACACCACCCCCTTTGGCTAAACGCCTCCAATAATCCTCAAACTACGTGGACTTTGATCCCTCTCTACAGGGTACGTAGGCCCTAGGCATCGCTCCTAGTCAAGTCCTAATCAATATCAACATACTAGCCCTTTAGGGCTATACATCTGTGTTCTACAACAGAACAATGGCGCCGTCTGTGGGGATCTATAAATTTTGATTCCCGTGACCAACGATGTTCAATACCAGAAGTAGCAGTTAGATACCCTTATAAGGGTAGTTGCTCAAAAAACCAGAGTGAAGGTCAATATAATTCGTGTCCCAAATGTTTCTAATGTGGGGAATTCTGTTAAATCTTTTCAGAAGAACCAGGCCAAAATTTTGACGTTGACTTTGCCAACGGTGAAGGAGACAGGAACAATAACGATGCTTGCCATATTCTTCCGTCGTGGGTCCTAGACATCAAGATCAGATTGAAGCAGCAAATTCAGATTTGGACGGTGGTGCTCAAGGAAGGCGGCAAAAGTTGACAATAATATTGAGATGGGCGGAATCAAATAGCTACAAGCTCGGATATTGTTCTCACACTTTGATCCCAATTCTTGAGTTTTACAGTCTTCCTTTGAAGGAAAGATTCGATTCAACGTATTTCCAAGATCGGTGCTCAAGATTTATGGGAATCAACACCATTATCGTCGTAATTCAAGTCTAGTCAAGTTTTTCTGGAATTAACGCCTTTACTGACCATGATTTTCCTTTCCAGCAAAGGGTCGCGAGTTCATCTTCCTATAATCTCAGTGACGTTCTTCCCCCGAGTTCATTTTTCCAATGGCCAGATTGACGCCAATATGAATGGAGATGAAGAGAAGACGAACTCAAGGCACGAAGGTCAACCTCATCTTCACATCCACGCCACATATGGTCATATGGTCATATGCTCATGGATCATCGGATTTTAGTTCATCTCAACTCCCTCCGACTGAGAGTCATATGACAGGCATGGGACTTGGAGGTTGTATCAGTCAGACTCGACCCCGACAGTCGACAATCCAACAAATGAAACCTGATATCAACTTTACATTTATAGTTGCATATATTGAAGATGAAGATCTGACATTTTCTTTATATGGGAGAAGACATCATTAACCATCATGGAGGATCAGATTTCTGATCTTTGTCAGCAGGCGGTCAACACTATTGGATCCGCTATCTCTCTTCGAACATCTTGACTCCCAAAGGACGCCTTCTCAATCAGGAAATATTCTTCTCCCTTCTCAATATTTCATATTTCTTTCTTAGGATTGACTTCTCAACCATCTTGACTGCAATATTTGATCCAAATCCACTGGAAGTTGCAGGGAAGGATTTCTGTGATGCAACAGTTTAATAATTCCTTCTTGATTTACTTTCAATATGTGGAGGATTTAAATTATATGCATGGGCATGGTTTATGGATGTTACAAGGGTATTAAATTGCATTAATTCCGTGGAAGCCAAATACCTCATTAGTTGATCTTTGTGCTAATCCTTGTCTTGTTTGGCTTCAATTTCATGGCTTAGAAAGTACTTTATTACATTTAGTAATTGGTTGTTCCATGCGGATAAAAAGCAACAAAATAATTCTCATTCATTTGAGTCAAAGTCAAATCTCTATAATGGTAAGGATGGTACATTTGAAGACATGATTTCTACAGTTTTACTGATCGTGGTACCCAGTACATTATCAAATTCAGTGAACACGCTATCTTTGCTATGTGCAAAATGTGTGCCATTAATCTCTTTAGATTCTTCCCGCCTAATTATCGGTTAAAAGGAAAACCTAGTGCTGGTTGCGAGAACGACGAGGAGGAGCCAACGTTTGATCCTGCTTGGCCACAGTTACATATTGTAGGATCCGAGGGAAATAAATACTCTCATTTTTTTCATCTTTCTACTGTGGAAGTTAAAGAAGTGGTGCTGCTAGTGATGCATTGCGAGGTTAGGCACATGTAATTTTATTAGTTTCTGAAGCCATTAGTGCTGGCTTACCTTCACAGAGCTGAATTTCAGGATCACAAATGTCTCCATCTTGGAATGCATTAGCTGTAGAACCTTCTCTTAAAATGCTGCTGAAGATGAATTCTATACAAAGAATAATTCTAGTGCTCAAGATGTATGACTTCTTACATCAATATTGAAGTTAATGAACGTATCATTAATTCAAGCCACTCTTTGTTTAAGTAGTGGTAGTAATTCAGGTTGCTTGAATTTTATTCTAAGTTATGCTCACATGCTAATCAAATAATGGAAACTATACAAAGACATTTCCAATAATGAAGAAGTTCAAATTCTTTCACTTGTTGCATTACTACTGACAGATTGGCCACCATCAGCCAATTTTTTGAAAGGGTATTTTTTTAGAAAATATTGTAGCGTCAGCATCAACATTCATTGGGGAGGAAGCAATAGGAATGATATTTTCACCTTTGAAGTTGAAATGGCTGTAAGATCTGAATAAAAGAATTTAAGTCTTGAATTCATCAGATATGAACCAGAGGACACATCTCCTGTATCAGAAGTCACTTCCTGATCAAGTGCGCACTATCACGCCCTTTGCATTTGTCCAACAAAAGAATTGGCTACTCAGTCCACATATCATATGTGTTTCCTTCGAGTCATTGCTACCCTGCCGTAGAATGCGGACCCCTGTTACACCAAATCTAGTTAAAATCCGGGCTTCGTGTAAAGTTTTGAAGGCGAACCTCGGTTAAACCAAATCTGGTTAAAATCCCGGCTCCGTGTGAACTTGAAGGCGAACCCCAGTTACACCGAATTTGGTTAAAATCCGGGATCCGTTTAAAGTTTTGAAGGCGGACCTGGGTTACACCGAATATGGTTAAAATTCAAGCTTCGTGTTGCGGTGACAATCCCGCCAAGTCTACTTACATGTATGAGTCCGGGGTAAACAAACTCGTTTTCAGAAATCATAAACCCGGAATCTCGGGGTTAAAGTATATCAAACCGAAATCTTGGTGTTTGAGTATCTCAGCTCGGAATCTCGGTGTTAATGTAAACTCAGAATCTCGAGGTTAGAGTATATGAACCCGGAATCTCGGGGTTAGAGTAAATAAACCCGGAATCTCGGGTCAACACGCAAGCAATTCCGGTAATCACGAACAATCTGATCTGGGTTGGTAAATCAACACATCCCGGCAGCTCAGAGACATGAACTACCAGTCTGGGGGGCAACAGAGTGGATAAACGAATTCAGGGTTACGACACTCATACTGGATAAACGAATTCAGGGTTACAACACCCATATTGGACTAATGAATCTCGGGTTATGACACCCATAACGGATTAAACCCGGTTACTCTTAATAACTACATCAACTTGGATTGTTTCGATATGACAACCGTCATCGTCAATTCTAAATTTTGCATAAATGAAGTATGAATGTATCAGAAGATACTTTAGACAAGAATACTCAAAGAGTAAATGAAACTTGAATGATTTTCGTTTTCTCACAAATTAGTTGTTGAGAAGAATTGATTGCATCTCTATTTATAGCTAGAGATCATTAAATGACCGTTATAATCCTTAATGTAACCGTTGGAAACATTGCAGGTTGATTAGTGAAGGTTTTGGTCTTCTTCTCTCTCTACTCTTTGGTTAATCCAGCTGTGCAGATGTTCAGAGTTGACTTCCTGACTTTTAATCTGTTGGAAGAGCAGTTTCTGAATGAGGAAGGAAAACATTAACTCCTACAAAACGTGTGGAGAATGATTGTCCAAAAGCATATAAGATCTTTGCACTTTACATTTAATGTTCTGACTTTGCTTTTTTGCTTTATGCTAAATCTCCATTTAATCCTTTCTAAATCATCTGAAACTCAATAACAAACTGATTAAACATAGTTAGGAATAGTAATGAGTGATGATATAGAGTATTGAGATCAAACACAAACAAATTCGCAAATTCGTATAGTTCGAAATTCAAATTCTGCGATGCAAACTCGAGTTTGTTCTTAGTGACTCGAGTTTTCATACTTTCATTAAAAACCTAAACTCGAGTTTTTAAAAGTTAACTCGAGTTTCCTTAATACAGAGGAGAACATCGCGATTTTGTCATTTGGACATATTTTGTGAACAGTGCAAAACTCGAGTCATTAAGTGACTAACTCGAGTTCTGGACTTTAGATGAGAAATCATGTTTTAGTCCAAAAGCTCAAAACTGAAGTTTCCATAAGGTTCGAACTAGGCAGATCTCTCTGCTTGGTGTAAACTCGAGTTTCCAAAAGTTAACTCGAGTTTTCTCATTCTTTGAAAACAATGGAAACTTCTTTGTAAGGCCGAAACTCGAGTTTTCAAAACTTAACTCGAGTTTCCTCGTTTATGAGAAAACATTGAAAAACTTTGTCGAATTGAAACATGTAGTTTTCACAAGGTCAGAGTCGAGCATTGTTCTCAGGTGATGCAAACTCGAGTTTCCATAAAATCATTGGAAACTTAGAGAACTCTCTGTATAGCCCAAACTCGAGTTTCCAAAAGGAAACTAGAGTTTTGGTATCTTTGAAAAACTTCGTTGCTCTCTGTCTTGTCAAAACTCGAGTTTGTTAAATCAAACTCGAGTTTGCTTTGTCTTTGAAAAACTCACAAGCTCTCTATATGGCCAAAACTCGAGTTTTCAAATCTTAACTCGAGTTTGCCTTTCTTTGCAAAAACTTAAGCTCTTCTCTGTCAAGTCCAAACTCGAGTTTCCAAATGTTAACTCGAGTTTGCCTTTGACAGTAAGTTTTTCAACTTACAAAGACAAACTTCATCTATGTTTACAATTGTCCGTTATCATCAAAACCAACTATAGAACTAACACCCTCCCCGTGCCTCTCTCCTCTCCTCTCTTCTTTTTTCTTTTTTTGTCTCGTTCGCCTGCTCTCTTATCTTCTCCAAATTGAATTCGAATCTCAGGAAAATAATTGCTCTCATTTACTCTACGAGCTACCTCCTGTTCGAATCCAATTAATGGCGAGCTACCTCCTGTTCAATGAAGTCCGACCTACCTCATCTCCTCTTCAATTAAATCCGACCTACCTCATCTCATATTCAATTGAACTCTACTTCATCTCTTCTTCAATTCATGTTCTTATTTGCGCTTCAATTCATGTTCTTCAGTCCGATCTGGTCTTCTTCTCCATTGTGTCGCCGTTGATCTCGCCAGATATGACCTTGATACTTCTCCATTGCGTCGCCGTCGATCTCGCCGATAAAACCGTAATTCATCGGATCCTTGTTCTTCTTCATTTATGCATTTACTGTTCTTGTTCTTGTTTGGTTTGTACCGGTTAATTGCTATTCTTTGCTCTTCTTCCTTTCTGCATTTACTGTTCGTCTCCATTGCTCTCATTCTGCTCTGATCATGTTCTGGTTTTAATTGCTCCTCTTTTTGCATGTTTGCTTCTTTTCGAATGGGGTGGGTGAGTTCTCTTCTATCTGATGGTTCCTTTTTGGCAGTATTTTCAAACCTCTTTCTTCATGTTTGCTTCTTTTTTGCAGTATTTTCAAACCTCTTTCTCGTTCTGTTCGAATGTTCTCTTCTTTCAATCATCCCAAATAGTATCATCATCATCATTCGAACTATTTTTTTGATTTGGTTAAACCTGCCCTCGTTCTGTTCGAATGTTGGGATGAACATCCCAAATAGTATCATCATCATCATCCCAAATAAACAAAGCAGAGAGCAAGATAAATGGGATGAACAGGTTTATTTTGAATGATTGAAAGCAGAGAACATTCGAACATCACTAAAAAAATTGTTTTAATTTGCTGTATCATCATCATCTTCTCGTTCTGTTCCTAGAACTGAAATGCCATCACTCAAACTATTTTTTTGTGAGTCTTTGTTTAGAGCATAATCAGGTAGCAATACCCCTTTAGCTTCTTTCCCGGGAACTTCTTGGCTGATAATGATTGTGTTAATGGTTCAACCGATAGAATAATTGTAAAAATGGAAAGTGTATTTATGTTGTTCAACCAAGTGATTGTCTTAATCCTATCTGATTTTTAATAATCGTTTGTGTTAACTTGCTAATTAGTGACATAGAAATATGACTACCATAGCAGCAGAATGGGATGTTGATTCTACTAAGACTTTCATTGACCTATGCATTGAGCAAATATATATAAAAAAATGACTTGGTTCATCATTTACAAGGGACGAGTGGAAGCACATTGTGCCCAGATTTAATGAAAAAACAGGTCAAAAAGATATCTGACCATGATGATCGAACGAGTGTCATTGTAGCTGAATTACTTACCATGCCGGAGATTGGTAGTGACATGGATTTTCGAAGGCGATGTTGTAACATGATGATGCACCGAACGCCTTAGAACATGTTTTTAGGCCTAAAAGAAGATAAATGTCTCTTGATGGATTGGTTGCACGAGCATGCCTACAATAGCCCACATTGGCAAATAGGCCCGAAGCATTAAACCCTATTGTTTACATTAGTACTTTATATGTTGTATGATGCATCTTTATTTAATGACACCTAGATAGCATGTGGTATTGATACCTATTATTATCAATATATATTATTTAATGACACTTATTATATACAGTTGAAGAAATGGTTGCAATGTTTTTATATACAGTTGGGCATGGACAAGGAAATCGAATTGTCCAGGAAAGATTTCAACATTCAAGCGAAGAAGGAAATATGGGTGATGAAGATGATCCACTTGATAATGATGATCCAATTGATGAAGCATCCTCATCATTATCTTCACCACAAATGAATCGTCTTCGTGATCAAATTAGAGACCAACTTGTAGGGACTAGGTTTATTTAAGCACTTCATTATGTTGTAATTTTTTTAATGGTAATTTTACTATTTTATTTAGTAAATTTATATTTATTTTAAATTTTTTATCCCAAATTATCACATTTTATACAACATATGTGTGTGTTTGTGTGAATTTGATTCATGCCATTTTCAGTCATTTTTCATCTCATCCATCTTTTTAAAAACTATGCCAAACAAGTGCCCATTAGAAACAAAAAGCCACTTCTACCACTGCTATCCCAAACACAAATCACATTAGAAAAAGTCCATCTGAAAATAAGTCCATCAAGAAAAGTCCATCAGAAACAAAAGTCACTTCTCCCACAACTATCCCAAACGGGCCCATAGAATTGGTTGAGGGAATAAGTTTTTTTATTGATACGGTGAGTCCTACAACATATTGCTCCTTTCCTTTGAACTCTCTTTTCTCCCTGTTGGGTATTTGTTGTGTGGTATAAACTGACAAGTTCGCACTCTGATTTGATGTCGTGTAGGCGATATGTTTGACAACAAACTTTCGTTTATTTTTCCCAAATGCCATGATATATATATATATATATATCAAGTTGCTTCATCTATACCCAAAACTGTAAAACCTATATAATTCACTACTATCACGTATTCACTACTACAATAAATGGATTTTACTTCCTTAGAAAACGTTTTATCAAGAGGGAAGTAAAAAATAAAGACGGTGGCATTTTTATAATTCTGTGAAGGAATTTTGACATACCCAGCATCCCTTTTCAAAATTAGGACACATAAAGTGGACTCTAGGGTCCCGATTTAAATTTGGGACGCCTAAGAAAGATTTTGGCGTTTTAATTCAAAAAATGAACGCCAAAAGTAGAGCGCCAGAAGCACTACTTTTGGCATCCTTTTTATAGTCAGGACACCTATATAAACACTTTAGGCATCCCAAATTCATATTGAGATACCTATATGGACAATTTAGGCGTCTCGATTTCAAATTGGGACGCCTAAAGTACTTATTTTACTCATCTCCTTCATGCCTTCACATGTTCCTTCACAAAAGGCCACAATCGGTCTTCACAAATCTGAAATTGATCTTCCTCTTCTTAGTCTCATCCTATTTGCCTCTGTTTTTGACTATCCAAAACACCATCAGCACCGCATCCCACTTCCAAAGACGACGTCACTCAACCTGTAGATTTGCCTCTATGTGCCTTTTGGAAAATTTCAAATCTACCTCCGCCGTTGGCTCTCGTCATTGTCGGCGATGTTCTGGCTCTACGAGATTGTGTTAGCCCAAGTCAACGTAGTCCGCTATGTTCCTTTCCTGAATGTCTTGCTCTCGTTTGTTCTGCAAATCTGGAAAATTTCTGACTTTAGCTTTGTTTTGCAGATCTGGGTTCGACCACCACTGGTGGCGAAGGTCTCGCAAGGCACCAACGACGAAGATCTACAGGTTCAACAACCAGCAACGACGAAGGATGGCAAGGCACCGGCTATCTCCATGGTTCCTCAACTTTTCCCTTTCCTTTTTCCTTCAACTACCACCAACCGACGATCTCCATGGCCTCTCTGCTTAGCCTCCCGAACCTGAGGTTTGGGATTTTTTTTTTAACAAAGAAAAACAATACGGCATCCCAAATTAAAAAAGACGTTATAAGTCTCAACTTTACTACGTCTCTCACATAGGCGTCCCCTAAAAAGGAGATGCTAAAAGACTTTTTGTAGTAGTGATTTATGTAACATGACTTGTATCTAACAGGATTAATCTTCTTGTAATTAAGCTTTGAGAGTTACAGGTGCTGAACTAATTGGCATCATTCACACTCACGTTTTTCTTTTGGGCACTCTCTCATTAGTCATTCGCATTATCCTTTTTCAAAACCTTATATTCATGTTAGTCTTACTATTATGAGAGAAATTCATTCATCAAATTATATCAAGCATATAACAAACTTATGACTTTTACTTCATACTTTTTATAGTATATTTTTATACTTATTCCACAACTGAATTTATAATATTTTTAGAGATGAAAATAGGTTAGGCCCTTAACATGGCTTATAACCTAGCCTACATAAAGTGTAGCATGGCCTATTAAGTAGGATTAAGGAGCAAAAATGCCCATGTGTTTTCCCCCAAGGAGCGCCCAATATCAAGTACTTTTTTATGTGTAAAATTAACTACGTGGCTACAAATCAGGTGCAAAAATATCGTTTGACCATTAAGTTTGACTTTTTTTGTTAACTGGGCAATGACATGACTTTCAAGGTGCAAACTGGACGATAGCGTGACTTTCAAGGTGCAAAAAGACACATGTGGTTTGGTCAAAAGAGCGTCTAATACTAAGTGCTTTTTTTAGGTGTAAAAATATCTTTTGATCGTTAGTTTGACTTTTTTTGATGACTTGACGATGATGTGACTTTCAAAGCAACTGTTTGGAAAAAAAAATATGTTGACTAGTTACAAGTTTGAATTGGGAAGAATTAATATCACCATCTCTATCACTCTCTTCGCGCCTATAACAACATTGTACCTGAAAATCACAACCTTTCCAATGTGGATAATAAGTAAATAGGCTAGGCTTAAGCTAAGTAAATATGTCAAGCTCAAGCTAAAGCCTATTGCCAGACCTATTTAGATAAACAGGTCGGACCTATTTTCACAAGGTTTAACCTACAAACCTATATGTATGGCCTATTTAACTTTCTAATTTATGTTATTATAAGTATATATAATATCATCTAAATAATTTTATAAATTTACCAGCTTAGCTTTAATCTTAAGTTTCACATTCCATCCTCGTTCACACAGACTCAAACCTTACATTCACATCAATCATTCACCCCTACCTTTCTTCTCTTTGATTGCTCGAGATGGCAATGGGAACTCACTCCATCTCCCTTGATTTGTGTTGTCCACTAAAGCATAATAATTGCTATGAATTTATTTTAGTGCCAAATGAAATATTATAATCTTAGTAGGAAGAGTTTGTTCCCATTTACGTGAAATAGTAAAAGGCAAAATCCATTTTTACCTACTACTTGTTAAGCTTAGTCGATTTCAAAAAATATCTTATTAGTCAATAGATGATTAGTTTTTCTTATTTATACTTGCTCAGATAACTATTGTCACTAAACATTCTTTTCTTTTCCTTACTAAGCCATTATATTACGATGATAATAGTTGTTAGGCTTCTAAGATATAATTTAGGATTGTAAATAGGTTTGAATGATTTATATAAATTTGGAGGCATAGGCATTAAATACTATTTTAAGGCCTACATTTTAAGTAAGTCTTTAAACAGACTTCAGGCCTTTTAAAGGCCTGAGCTCAAGCCTACAAAAGAGACTACTAGCTACAAGCTCAGGCTCTAAATATTTATCAAAACCTAATGAAAAGTGGTGAATTCCTTTACAAAGCTTGTCAATGACGTGATAGCGTAATTTTTTACTTGGTGCACTAAAGATGTCAAAACCTAATGAGAAGTAGTGAATTCCTTAAATAAACTTGTCAATGGCCTAAAAGTGTGAATTTTTTTCTTGGTAAATGAAAGTTGTTAAAACCTAATAAAAAGTGGTTAATTGCTTAACTGAACTTGCCAATACCCTGATAGTGTGATTTTTTACTTAGTAAACGAAAATTGTCAAAACCTAATGAAAAGTGGTGATTTCCTAAAGAAAAACTTATTCTAGTGTGATTTTTTTTTTTATTTGGTAAACAAAATTTGTTCAAACTTAATAAAATATGGTGAATTTATTAACTAAGCTTGTCAATAAGCTTGGCTTAAAGATCAAAAGTGAACATATATATTCATTTGCATAATAAATATTGAAAGCCATTGGTGACCCAATGGCCACTAATATTTTGGGCAAACAAAGTGGTGGGGGCTCAAAATCCATCCCACCACTATGGCAATAATTATTCCGGCCAAAGCTTTAGTGCTGGTGGTTGGCTTGGTGCTAGTGGGGTATGTTGCAAGCAGTTGGTTGCTAGCGGAATAGCGGTATTCGACTAGCCCTGACGGCGGTGGGGGTAAATGTTTTTTTTTTTAAAAAAAAAATGTGTAAGTGCATTTTTTTTAAAAAAATTTCCTTTCAATTTAAAAAAGTAAAAATTAGACTCTCACATCTTAGAGGAATATTGAAATTAGAATCACCTTTATGTCCTTTACCACTTTTAATGGTCTTTATCCATCTTCTTTTCCCTAAAATTAAGTATACCCTCATGTCCCTCTTATAAAGTGATTTTTGGCATTATGGGAAAAAAGTGATATGATCTTTAACTACATTTTATAACTTCGTATAATTAATTTGTTTTTATAATCCACGCACCCATTGGTTTTAACCTTTTTTATAATAATTTTTATTTAATTTCATTTAACTAATATTTATTTGATATTTTCTTAATCCTTTATAAATTAGATAAATATGACGCAGAGTGGTCAAAATATTTTCACGATTATGAACAACAGTGACTTGGGAATAGACCCTCAGGAATAGTGCCATATCACAGTCTCTAGGCATTTTTGCCTTTTTTCGCCCATGGGAATAGTGCCATATCTCGACTTCCTCTTTAAATATTGGGTTAAAGTGCAATTTTACACATGAAGTTTACCCCCGGGAACGCCCAGTACCACGAAGTTTTTTCAGGAGCAAAAGTACACACGACGTTACGTTTTGGGAGCAAAAATACCACGGACCATTAGTTGACCATTAACTTGGATGTTAGTCAACTAATGGCCCGTGGTACTTTTACTCCCAAAACGTAACGTCGTGTGTACTTTTGCTCCTGAAAAAACTTCGTGGTGCTAGGCGCTCCCGGGGGTAAACTTCATGTGTAAAATTGCACATTAACCCTCAAATATTTGAACGAGCTTTCCTTTCTAATCTGACTTCAACAAAGTCGAGGCATTCACAACTACATCGAGTCAACACTACTGGAAAAGCGGTTGCGGCGGAATTTGCGAGGGAAAAATTTCCCTCGCAAATTTAGGTAATTTTGCGAGGAAAAATGTTTCCTCGCAAATTTGGGTAATTTTGCGAGGACAAATTTTTCCTCGCAAAATGGTATTTTTGCGAGGGAACAAGGTTCCCTCGCAAAACATATGATTTTTGCGAGAGAACTTTTACTTCCCTCGCAAAAATTAGTGAATTTTGCGAGGGAACCAACGTTCCCTCGCAAAATGATGAATTTTGCGAGGAACCAACGTTCCTCACAAAAGTGAGTATTTTTGCGAGGAGCGTTTGTTCCCCGCAAAAATTAGTGAAGTTTGTGAGGAACCAACATTCCCTCGCAAAAATGAGTATTTTGCGAGGAACGTTCGTTCCTCGCAAAAATAGTGATGTTTGCGAGGGAACAAACGTTCCCTCGCAAAATTGATCATTTTTGATTCCCTCGCAAAACTGAGTCATTTTTGCGAAAAAAAATGATGCTATGAAAAAAAATTCCAAATTGTATGTGCTGCTCGGTTCGAACACAGGACAAGGGGGAAGAAGCAGAACCGCATTACCAATTGATCTATGAGAGTTATTAGTTTGTTTTGTGAAATTTATTTTATTTATATTAAATATTTTCTTCTCTGTGCGAAATTTCACACACAAATCACAATCGACCTAAATCCTCCTCCGATCCACCTCCTCCATTCGGCAGTCTCGGTTCTCACCTCTCACTCTCACCGTCACGGCCGCGCTCCTCCTCCTCCTCAATCTCAAGTTCTCAACCCGCGGCCACTCGCGATCGCCCCCTTAACCTAAATCCCCATTCCACCATCGTCCATCGGCCTCACCGTCTTTCCTGCCGCTGTGGAGCTTCGGCGTTCGGCCTCCTGCTCTCCCTGATTGATTTTCACATCTCCATTTCCCCATTTGAAGGACGAAACCCTAACCCGGTCTCCGTCTTCGACTCAGAGATTCGATCGGCGCGACCAGTGCGTAGGCGCCAAGATCTTCGGTGCTCGTGTCTCGACTCAAGATCGTCGACTGAAGATCTTCGGTAAGCCAGCCTCTAGTTCTCTTATTCAAGCTTCAAGTTCTCTTATTCAACTTTGTGGATTTGGTTTGGTTTTCGATCTACTTCTTTGTTCGATTTGGATTTCGTTTGGGTTTTCAATGCGCCTGGCACATTCGATCATTGTTTTTCCCCTTGGTGGTTCTTGTTGGTTCTTGGTTCTTCGAGGTTCTTCTATTTGAATTGTGTTGTCTATTTTAATTAATTATCCTTCCCGTACTTTTTAACATCTTGGTTCTTTGGTGTAAATCATATGTAACCCTTGCATAGTTTAATTTATATTTCGGGAATTTTCGGGTTGAAGATTACTGTTTCAAGAGGAAAACCGCCACATTTGACACTAAGGGCATAAGAACTATGACCTCATGCGGAATCAGTGCGATGATAGCATTTAATTCCGTATTTTAATATGACATTTTCGGTTCACATTTTATTGGAGACTGAATCCGCATGTGGTGTTGTCAATTTGAACTTGATGAGTGACTTACTTTTCATCAATTTGAATTGTGTTGTCTATTTTAATTAATTATATATTCAGATTGGTGTTGTCCGATCTTCGAAACTTACCATTTACATGTTTTGCCTTTTGTATTCTTTTGGTTCTGAAGATATTCGGGGCTGTATTTATTTTACATTATCGATTGACAATGATATGTGTGAAAAGCATGAACTTTATTCATGGGATATGATGGGACGGCTATTCGGACAATAGTTTTTCATGCTTTGGGGATGTTATTGTAGTCTACCTAAGTAAAGCATCCCAAAGGATTGCCAATGTATCTATTGTTGAGACGTGTTGGTGTTGATAGTCAGAGCTTAATGGTACATTTGCTGGGAAAAAAACAATGATTCCTGTTACTTTCTTTTTTCCCATTTTTATAGACACTCTTTTGCTCCATTAATGGCCATACTCTATGTTTAGAACTGTAAGATATGATTTAGTTCTGCATCTAGGTTGACAGAAGTTTGCTTCATGGCACTTCCGATAGTTAGTCTGTTTTTTCTCAACAAATTCACTCCTTAAGGTTGGAGTGAGGAATACTAATTTTGTATGTGAAACTTTCTTTGATTTTGGTAACTGGATAATGTAGCCATTGTACGTGAGCACCTGTGAAATGGCTACTTGCTTATTAATTATATTGGGAGTACAGAGAAAGAAAAGAAAAAAACACAGAGATGTTGTAGTGATTGTGAATTTATATCATAAACTGTGTCAATGAGGGGTATGGAGGTAAGCGTACTTGAATGTGTTTGTAGAGAAGGAAATAAGACGATGTTACGGAAAATAGAGGAGGTCACTTACTTATCTCTGGTTTTGCTTTTTATACGTATTAATTTTGGTGGTGGGTTTGTCTGTTAGTTCATGTCATGGAACCTTTGGATACTCGACCTGTTTTCCCCATCGATGCGACAAGCTGGGATTGCTAACAAAGTTATTTTATTGAATGATTATTATTACTTTTGTGACTCTGAGGCGAACCGCCTTTTATCTTCCGTGAGCTCAGGTGTGTTTGCTTTTTAGTTAATATTCAATGCATGTTTGGCATAACATTTGTCCAATAATTAGTAGTACTACCAGTTATCAGCTTATTATAAGTTTAGGTCAAATTTCATTTACGATTAATTATATATTGTTCTTGAGATTCAACAATGTTCTTGAAAGATTAAAGAAACCATGACAGCTTATAAAAAGGGAGAACGGTGAAACAAATTATAGTAAGGCAGGGCAAATTTTTCTTATATTTCTAATACATCTTTGGAACTCAAAAGGTAGAAACACAAATGAATTATAGTTATTCAAGTTCCAGATTCCCGATTATACTATCTTTTTAACACATACAGTTTATTTACATTTTGAAGTGCATTTAGTTTTAACAAACTAAAGCTTCACAGATATGAATACGCCTGCTTATTGCTTACAGTGCGGTTTTGCATCATGTTCAATGCAGAGGGCTATTGGTGTTTGGATGAGACTCTTTGGATTTTATTAATGTTGTTTGTTCACAACTAGCTAAAAAATCCGCTTCTCTATAGTGTCTTGAATGGTTAGATCATGATCATGTTGTTATGCTCCCATTATTACACATAATTAGGAAATATCTATCCATTTGTCCTCGGCGCACCAGAAGAAATTAGCTTGTGCTGTTTCTACAGAATATTCTATAATTGAGCCTCACTACACTAGAAGCATTTTCCTGAAAATTAATTAAAAACTCTATAATTGAGCCTCCCATCTTCAAGCTAAGAGTGGACTTTTGGTAGCAAAACCAGATTTGGTTTCTTTCTTTTTAACCCTGGTGGTGATAACGATGATCAGAATGCTGCTGTTTAGATTTCTTTTTTTTTTTCTGGTTCATTTTGGCCACAACATTATAATTTGTAATATTTTGTTTTTGATTTGTAAACTCTTATGACGGTTACTTTTTATGATATATCTATTTATTTTCTAATTTTTTATATTTTTTTCTGCTTATTTATTTTTTTAAAAATAAATCGGATTTTTGCGAGGGACAAACTTTCCTCGCAAAATTCTTGATTTTGCGAGGAAAACTTGTCCCTCGCAAATATTTCGAACATTTGCGAGGGAAAAATTTTCCCTTGCAAAAATTTGGATTTGCGAGGAACATACTTTCCCTCGCAAAATCCAAAATTTTTGCGAGGGAAAATTAGTCCCTCGCAAAAATTTGATTTTGCGAGGAAAGTATGTTCCTCACAAAATCCAAATTTTGCGAGGATACACTTTCCTCGCAAAATCTTGAGATTTTGCGAAGGATACACTGTCCCTCGCAAAAGTTTGGATTTTGCGAGGAACATACTTCCGTCGCAAAAATAATTTTTGCGACGGAAAAATTATTTTTTCCGTCGCAAAAATGGTTTGCGAGGAGTATTTTTGCGACGGACATTTTTCCGTCGCAAAATCCCTCACAAACCATTTTTGCGACGGAAAATGCATGTTTTGCGACGGAAAAGTTCCGCCGCAAAACATGACTTTTCTTGTAGTGCAAGATCAAGCTCTTATATTAGTACGACATGGTGGCAGAAATTTTCAATGGGTTCAATGTGATTCCTCCTTGAAGTGAGCCCATTGAATCAGGGACTCCAACAATAAGGCTTGGGTCCTGTTGGGTATCAGCGCCGGTCCTTGAAGGGTTAGGGTTTAATAGGGCCGGTTTTATAGGGTTTGAGGTAAGAAAAATATCTGTTTTTCAAAGTCTAGACCGAGAGCACCAAGGCCATGGCCGGCTCTATAGGGTCAGAAAGTTATTATTACAAATTTTAACTATTTTTCCTCCGTTTTTTTTCTAAAGAAATATAATTAGTAAAATACATCAAATAAAATTATAATTTATCAAATAAATGTTGTCAACATTAATATTAAATAAAATGAATCATCCAACAAATTAAATAAACACATTCACTAATTCATAATTAAAAGCAAACTATTGTGCACAAATAACTCACATAAAACATAAGAAGCATACCACTAAGCAACATTAGTATGATGACTATCATTGTCATTTTCTTCCCCACTATCAACAATTTTCAAAGACATTTGGTTATGCTTCACTTTGAGTAATAGGCTCTGCGTCAGGAATAAGAATATCATGAATTTCTTCTCCTGCATCATGAACACATACATAATCTTTATCTACAAAAAATAATAGACTAAATCATAAAATTAGAGTATAGTTATGTATTTATGTATTTTTACTTAAATGGATAAATAACTCTATTACAAATACAAAATACATATAAATTAGTAAATTACCATAATATGTGAATCTATGCATCCAAAAAATAATAATAATAAATTAAAAGGGGTTGCATGTGTAATATCCCAAATTTTGGGATTTTAAAATTGTAATATTATATTGGAAATTGAATTGTGAAATTTTTCCTAAAATAATTATGAAATTAATTATTGGAATTTAAGTCATATTTTCCCATAAATTAAGGACAAATAATTAAGGAATAATTCTTGCCACAAATATTTTAGAGATAATATTGTAAATCCAAAAGAAATTTAATTGAGAAAGAAAAAAAATCCTTAAATGGAATTAAGGATTAAATTTTAATAATTATCTAATACTTACAATAAGAGTTTTAAAGAGAATTAAGTGGTTTAATTTTAGTGGTCCTACAATACAAAATATAGATTCCTTTTCAGCCCATTTATCAGTCTCCTTTCGGCCTAACAAATGAGAATAACATATCAGCCCATTTATTTTTCCTGTGCATATAAGCTCATATCATTTTTCATTCTTCTTACCCCCAGCCCAATACGTGACCAATATATATATCCAACACCAATCAACTTCTCCAGCCCATATATTCTTTTCCATTCATTAATCCATTATCCCATTATTCATTTTCTAATACTCCATATCTCATCTCATAAACCCGTCGTCCTTGGGTTTAACTGGCAAGGAGGTCGGACTTCCTCACCTCAAGGGACGCGGTTCGATCCCTGCGTTGGTTAAGGCGCTGGGAGAGGCATCCTAGGGGTCTGGGAAGTAGTGGAAACGCTGGTAGAGGTGGAGACATGTGTACTCTCTGTTCAGTATGCCCTTGGATTGCAGGTGAGCCCAACCCCTTTCCTAAAATTTTTTTAGCAAAAAAAAATATATATATATATATATATATATATATATCTCAGCTCATAAAAAAAAAAAACGCAGCAGCAGTAAAGCAATATGTCATATCAGCTTAACCACGTTTTTTTTTTTTGCCCGAAGCTTAACCACGTTAACCCAGCGTCAAACACATAAACCATATCACGCAACCAGCAGATCCTCACTCCTCCATCCTTCTCGAACTCCACAACCCAACAGAGCCATGCTTCTCGAACTCACAACCCAACTACACCATACTCCCTCCCTCAACATAATCTCTCAAGCTTAGGGAAGCAGAAACAACACCACGGTGAGAGAGGAAGATAGAAACAGAGAGTGAAACCCGAGAGGCGGAGGAAGTGAGAGCTCTCGTTCTCATTTCTTTCAGATTTTTCTCAGAAGCTAGGGGAGGACGAGAGACAGAAAGAAAACTGAAACGAGAAACAGTGCAAGCAACAGAGAGCACCGTGGAAACCAAAGAAAGAAACTAGGAACGGGGAGAACGACGTGATCATCGCCTGCAAGCTTGAGGAATCAACCTAGGTGAGATCCTTGAGCCTTTCCCTTTTTGTTTCCATGGTTTATGCACGATGGGTTTGTTGGTTAAGTGAAGAAAACGCTGGAAAATCGAAACACCCCTGTTTTCGGATTCAAAAACAGAGCCATAGTGTGTGCTTCTGTTTCATAGGAAAATGTCCATGTTTTCCCACGAAATATTTACATTAAATAGTAGACATCTCAAAATTTCCAACGAGCCAAAGAACACCCAAAACGGACGTGTAGAATGAGAGATATGATTTTCCAAAGTTTAGCCAAAATCTGGATCGTTTTCTGCACTTCAGATGAACAGTAATTTTGGGGCTTGATTTTGAAATGGAAAAATTTGAGTTTTTCATTGAAATTTTTACAGTAAATAGTAGAGTCAATAAGGTTTACAACGAGCTTTGGATCACCTTAAACGAAGGTCTATAGCTCCAGATATAATTTTTAGAAGTTGAGCTAAAAATCTGGAAATTTTTGGAGTATGAAAATGAGTTGGATTTCGGGCCAAGTAAACAAAATCATAAAAATGTGAAATTTTCCAGATAAATAGTAGACACATAGAGGTTTAATTTGATAAGTAATTTGTCGAATTCCGATAAGTATTGAATTTGATAAGTAATTTGTTGAATTCCGATAAGTATTGAAGGAGTTATAATTCCTCAAAGATTGGTGAAGAAATCTGGGAAATTCTAGACATTGTTTATGTTTTTCAAAATTTGGAAATTTTCAAAACCATAAATCAACTTGGTGACTTTAATTTATGAAAATAGATTTATCAAGGTTTAAGTAGAAATTGGAATCACTTTATTTGGAGTTGTATCCGTCAAGTTATGAATTTTCTTAATTCTCAGAAAAGTTAAAGGCTGAATTTTTGATAAGTCTTAAAATAGTCACGCAAATTGTTAATTGTGCATTAGGTTAGAGCTTATATGGAGTTAATAATTGTTAAACTCATAATTTAAAGTGTTGGAAAAGCCTATGAGGGTTTAAAATAATTATAAAGGAATAATAATAAATAAATAGTAATGAATAATATTAATATTAAAATTTATATATTATAAGTTATAATTTTGATTAGGTAGTGCTTTAGAAGAGTTATTAATGTTTAGTAATTGGCTATGGTAGATTGATTTTTGGCGTGTGTTTAAGCTCTTAGATTAGGAGCAGTATGATAATAGTTAGCTTCGGCGAGAGGTAACCACTTTCCATTTGTTATGTGTATTGATATGTTGTTTGTGATATTTTGTGAAATAATTATGAATATTTTAATAGAAATTTCCTTGTGAAACTTTATGATTTGAATTGTGAAATATATACATATATTTATTTATGTATTAGAATTGAGAATTGAGATATTATGACATGGTTATGAGAATTATTTAAATAACATAATATGAACGTGAAAATCTTGGAAAAATTCTTGTTGAGTTATTCATTATGATAATTATGGAAATGGTTGAATTGGGAAGAAATGGAGTAGTTTATTCCACCACGTGGTGAGGCCTCCATTGGTACACGACGGTTGGTTTTCTATTGTCTCACTTGTTCAATGAGGGACTGGCCCACTAGTTCGATGAGGGCTTACGACACCCCACTAGTTCAATGAGGGGAAAAGACCCATGGTCTGGGACATGTGCTCTGAGGATTTTGGCCGGTTCTCATCACATGACCAGTGAGCTTTTGAGTAACCAGTAATATGGATGTAACTTAGCCCATGGGTCTAGTCGGAGGAAATAAGGCGGTTCGGTTGGATTGGTGGGAGACATCTGGGGAACTGTGTTAATGGAAACTATGATACATAATTTTGATACAGAATTCATGACATGAAAATTTGTAGCGTGTATATTGGTGAAATATATTTTTAATACTTTGTTATATAAATTGTTCCACTTGGCACCTCACTAGCACATATTAGTATTCGTAATAAGTTGGATTGATGGTTACCACATTTTTCAGGTGATAATTCCCATACGGATCCATCAGGGAAGACCTTGGAAGCTTAGGCTACTTTGCTAAAAGTAGTGCTTCTGTCTTTTTAGTTTATGTTGGATGATTGTATATTGTCACGTTAGGGCTCATTTTGCATACTCTAATTTGCTTTGTATATTTTAGCAAGTGATAACGCATTACTTAATTGTTAATCAACCCTTAAATCAGTGATTTGGCTGGCTCAAGGCCCTTCAGCACCATCTCTTTTTCCTTTATCATTATTCAGGTTAAGTTTGATTGTTAGTTTGTTCAAGCTATTTTTCGTTAAGGTGCAAATTTGCGCTGAAAATTTTCACTTACAAACAATATTGCATTGAAAAGTTTTTGGGATCAATACTAACTTGAAAGTTTTCAAATTGTAGCAATGTCAACATGATCATTATTAAAATTAAATTTGATTATTAGTTAATCAAATATACTAAGCTAGCAATGTGAATGACATTAAAGAAGAAGCCACTGATGAAGGTGGAACTTGCGTTGGCTATAGAATAATGAAGAAAAAGATTTAATATTTGGATTCAAGACATACTAAACAAGATTAATGAGAACAAAACCACAAGTAACCCTCTATTGTCGTACCCAATGACATAGAGAGAAACAAGTACCTTTTTTATTTTCTTTTCATTGCACAATATGTTCTCACCTCTTTGATTTTATCCATTTTTTTAGATGGGGTGCATTCTTTTTAAAAGATTTCCTTGTTTATATATCTAACTTGGAAGGAAATGAAGTGGATGACACATGGACTGACCAGATAAGCATATTTGGCCAACTAATGGGTAACCTTGATTTGGATAATAGCCGAAGTGAAACTGCTATAATTTGAAAATTTTTAGGGCAATATAGTTCTTGAATGAAAACTTCGGATGCAGCTTTACATCTAAACCCAAAACAAAAAATGACATGGATGTCATGTGGACTATGAGCTCAGCGTATCTGATCAACTAACGGTCAAACTTAACCTGGATAACGGCTGGGACGAAATTGCCATGATTTAGAAACTTCTGAGACAACGTTGCTTCAAAAAGAAAAATGTTCGGAACAAAATTGAGATTTTTTTCTACAACTTGCAAGGCAACAATGGACCTCAACCTTTAATTATATGAAAGAACAAAATTTGACAACTACTCCCTCTTGTCTTTATCATTAGCCATTAGGACATAATTATATAATAATTGTATATAAATTAATGAACATTTTAGTTAAAACTGGTTACTTTTTTTGGTGCACTATAAAAATTATCCTCAATAAAAGCCACTAATTTGAAAAGTTTGGTTAATTAGTTAGGAATACTAAATGATATATATATATTAAACAAAACATGTTATATTATAAAACACGCTGAACATGATTATAATAAGAATAAGAGGGAATACTATTTTAAAGTGTTAAATGACAATGATTGTTGAAGAATAAATATAATAACTACCTAAGTTTAAGAAATAACCCTGACAAAAATTATTTTATTATATGAAATCACAACAAAAACTTACTATTTTAAAATTCTTAAATTTCAAAAATATAACGTAACTATTTTAGAATTAGTCGTTTACAATGCCTTGTTCTTTTTTCCTCGACTTTTTAAAACTCTCTCTCTCTCTCTCTATATATATATATACATAAACTGTTGGAAGAATGAATTAATAAGGTGGATACACCACCAAGGTATTAGTAGGTTACCTTAAAATATATATTTAATTAAGGACCTTCGAATGTAGTTTAGGTGTCAAGACCAAATATTAGTATTGAAAGGACCACAATGGTAGTTAAAAACTCGTTTTATCACTACGATTTTACGTTTTTACGATTTTTTTTTATTAAAATGATTTTACTAATTTTTCAAACGCTTTTTTGTTTTTACGATTTTACGTCTTCCGTTTTCAAGTAAAATCTACGTTTTCACTACTATCCACATTATTCCGAGCGAAGGCCTCGTTTCTCATTCGTATTCTTGGCCGGCCTTGGTCTTTCTCTATCCAAGTCAAATGCCACGTCACAGAGCTTTGACCAAACTTGTTCTCATATATAGCCTCATCTCATATAGACTAAACTTGTTCTCTAAGAGTGAAGAATGATTCTTGTTCTCTACGACCAAACCTTGAGAAGAAGAATGGTTCTACCTGTTGATTTGATCGTCTTCTTGTTGTCTGACTATGTTCTTGCTCTATCTTCTGCTGCTTCTGGAGAGTACCCGCCTTTCTTTCACTGTGGGAATCTGGGAAAACTCTCGTTCCCTTACACCACTCCGCAACGCAATCACTGTGGAATGTTTCCCATTCATGGCTGTGAAGATGAACAACCCAACGCTGCAAAAACTGTGCTCTTTG
Organism: Acacia pycnantha; assembly: GCA_025563575.1. NCBI lineage: Eukaryota > Viridiplantae > Streptophyta > Magnoliopsida > Fabales > Fabaceae > Acacia > Acacia pycnantha. The sequence goes on from JAMWYP010000016.1 coordinate 3,526,681, forward strand.
GACAAAAGATGTTTCAAGTGACGCGAATTGGAGGCATTTTCAATACTCATGTTTCTGTTAGAGACGCAGATTTAGAGAAACGTTTGGAGAAACAAGACTGTGATGCCTTGTGCTGCATTGTTACGCTTCCTCCGACCTCCCCCTTGGGTTCTTTCCAAATCAATCAAGACACAATAACCTTTTACAAATGCAACATTAGCCTCAAAGTTAGCCCTCCAAAGCGATTCTTGAAGTATAGTGGGTGTGAAAAGAGTAATAATGTCGCCATCTTCTTTCGAAACGCAAGATCAAGATGATCCTCCATCTTCTTTAGAAGAATGTCCAAGGGTTCAACTTCCAGTCAACATGGCTTTCTCTCCTGATCCTTTCACATTCATAGCTTCTGAATTCTCCATTAACATTCAAATTTCTCCTGACTGTGCTACATGTCGTTTTCATAAAGGCTCCTGCCGGTTCAACAGCACCGGTGGATTTTATTGTTCCAAATACAAAGGTATGCATAACATTTTACCAAAAAGAATGAGAATTTCTAATGTCTAACAAGTAACATGTGAAATTTACTAATTCTTTTTTACAAGGTTTCTTGTTTGCCTGTCAACTCTACTCATGTTTTTTTTTTTTCCTTTTGTGCGTCTAATCTAGTTAACTTTCATGAAATTGGGACAATAGATCAAAATAAAATATTGGCTTGGAAGACGGGATTTACAATTGGTAATTTTGCTTCAGTTTTACTCGTTTTCAGCTATCTTCTTTTTCTCACAAGGATCCTGTAAACTGTATAGTTTGTTATAAAGTTGCAATTGTTTTCCTTCTATGAGTGAAATATTTAAGTGAACATCTTTAAGAGTTGACGCTTTGTCAGGTTTTGGAGTGGGATTAGGAATTATGTTACTAGTGTTAGTGCTCTGATTCGTATTCTACAAACAGAACCAGAGTGCTCTTCACATATCAGACTTCGATCAAGGAATCAGTACCCAAATAAAGATGCTGACCCAGAAGGTGGAAGACTCTTCCTTGGAGTCCCAATCTTCTCCTATATGGAGCTTCAAGACGAAACCAACAAATTTGAACCCTCCAATAAGCTCGGAGATGGCTGCTTCGGCTCTGTTTACTATGGTCATCTTATCAATGCACTCTCATTTCTTGTCCTATAATATTGTATTTTAATTTCCTTCATAAAATTCTAAACTTTAAGCAATTTCGTTTATAAGGAAGCTACAAGATGAGCGTGAAGTTGCAGTGAAGCATCTATTCAACCACAACTACAAGCGAGTAGAACAATTCATGATCGAAGTTGAGATCCTAACTCGCCTCCGTCACACAAACCTTGTCTCCCTATATGGCTGCACTTCACGTCAGAGTAGTGAGCTCCTCCTTGTCTATGAATACATCTCAAATGGCACTCTTGCCAGTCATCTTCATGGCTGCTCTTCAAATCCTGTGTTGCTGACTTGGCCTATGCGCATCAAAATCGCCATAGAAACTGCCACTGCTCTGGCTGACCTTCATTTCTCTGGCATCATCCACTGTGATTTCAAAAGCAACAACATTCTCCTTGACAAGAACTTTTGTGTTAAGGTTGCTGATTTTGGACATTCTAGATTGTTTTCTGATGATGTGTCGCATGTTTCTATGGCTCCACAAGGAACACCAGGCTATCTTGATCCTGACTATCACTGTTGCTTTAGGCTAACAAACAAAAGTGATGTGTATAGTTTTGGGGTTGTGCTTATGGAGCTGATATCTTCATTGCCGCCCGTTGATATGGGAAGGAACAACGATGAGATTACATTGGCAAATCTGGCACTGGGGGAGATTCAAAGAAGTGAATTTGAGGAGCTGGTGGATCCATGTTTGGGGATAGAGAAGGATAGTGAGGTGAAGAAGAAGGTAGTTAAAGTGGGAGAATTGGCATTTCAGTGTTTGCAGATAGATAAGGAGATCAGGCCTTCTATTAATGAGGTTTTAGAGGTTTTGAGGGAAATTGAGAGTGGGAGAGAGGAAGAAGATAAAGCTACAGTGAAGACTTCAATAAGCTATGATCAGGCAAAGTTTTTCAAGTCAGCATCTACACAAACCGACATGACTAATGAGAAATAGGGGAATGGAGAAGTTGATAAGCCAAAGTTGTTTAGCGTTTGATCTCTAAGCTTGTTCTTTGTACATGGTTCATGCTCCATTTTTTGCTGCTTTTGAAGCATCGCTGCATGTACTTCAGTCCTGAAATATGTGATCCTGAAGAAATACTGTGTTGAATATTCACATCAAACCTGAAGATGCTACAAAATTTTTGTATTCATGTCAGCTCATCTAACTTCTTTAAGAGGTTAGCCAAAAAGAAAAATCCAACTTCTTCAGGTATGTTGCTTTGAAATGGTGTTCATTTAAGAGTATTTTTCCTCTGTCTTGATTTGTATACATGATTCATTGGAGGGGAGGGATTTTAATGGAAAGAGGGGAGGGAAGAGGAGGGAGGTAATTAGTTTCAATATACACTATATACTTTGTACATAAAATTGGTGTATATCTAATAGAAATATATAATGATACAACAATAACAAGGCTTATTCTCTTTAACTGTCCACGTGTTGCCGCTCTCTCATTACAAAGAAGATAAAGATAGAGGAAGGAAGGTACCAGAAATGACAATCATAATCTGAACATTCAAGGGAAATGTGTGTACTAACAATAAGCGTTTTGAATCACAGCCCACAAGTTCAGAACGACGTCATCATCAAATGCATCTTTCTTTCTTTCTTGTTTTTTATCTTTACTTGTCTTCTTTACCTCATCTGACTTACATTCTTAAAATATGATTAAAACTAGGAGTTTCTGTTACTGGTGTTTTTGCCGTGGTGTGAAATTGAAGGTGGAAGAAAAAGAGTAAGGACCCACATTAGCAGAATATTCCAAGTCTAGTTCTAAGTCAATGCCCAAGTCAACAAACGTAGTAAGCACACAGACTCATTCCACCATTATTAACACAAAAGTTTATATATAGCCAAAGAGATAGTTTAATTATTTTGGCTGCCAAAAAATTATGAAATTTAGTATGGCTCCCGATTCTGTGCTTCCTTCGCTTTGTCTTTGTTGTTTTCTGCTTCTGCTTCATGTCTCTTTCACTGTGAGCGTCTTGGAGATATTCACTTCCCCTTGGACAACAACAACCAACTCAACAGGATGTGATGATCCATATTAAAGGAACCCAAAATGGTCCAATTGGGAAAAGAGTGGTTGCATGTTGTGAAAATCTACCAGAAGGAAAACCAACATGTAATTATCATGGTTTGTTTTTCACAGCACTAGAGATCCAATCGTTGCAGTGTCTTGTACTATAATAAAGTCCCTTTTCCTGCGGGCTCTATTCCTACGACTCATGAATATATGTGATGTGTAAAGTCTTCCAATTAGGAAAAGGAGATGGTGAATCTATGTTTGGGGATTAATTTTCCTTTAATTAATTGACAATTTGATGTTTCATATCTCACCTTATCACATTTACTCCAACAACTACAAGCATGATCACTAGCCAAATCACCAAAAAAATGGCTTGCTTACTGTCCCAATGGTAAACAGAAAAAGATACATTAAGACCATGGTAGTGAAAACGTAGTTTTCACCTAAAAACGGTAGTGGAATGAAAAATCGTAAAACGTAAAATCGTAATACAAAACGTAGTTTTTACCTGCATATATATATAAAGAAATTCAAGAAAAGTAAGGCACCTGTCATCATTCATACATATATTCATCCATGCAATATCAATCAAAATATCCAACATTGTCATCAAATACCATTTAAACAAAGGCAAACAATCTCAATACAGTTTAAAATACAAGTCTAATTTAAATTCAGTACCACTCATTATCCAACTGAAATGTAAATAATTGTCACAGATCACAATTCACAATCTAAGCTAATAAATCATTCAAGTCATTATCATCAAAGGCATTATGCTCCACATGATCTTCAACTACATCATCATCATGATGCATGACAACTTCTCTTTCTCTTCTATCAACCTCATTGTCCAACTCAAAATTAGGAATCTCCATATCATCTACAAAGGCACCAATATCACCAGTGTCATCCTCTCCTCCAACTTGAGCCAAGTTTTATTCAATTAAATTATCAAAATTGTCTTCATCTAAACCTTCAACATTAGAAGGCGTTCCTTCATTTTCCACAATCCATTCATCTTCAGATGAAACATCATCAATGCTATATTCTCCAGTTTTTCTAACTTGCTTCCTCCTAGCCAATTTTGAATTTGTCATCACAAACACAACATCATTCATTTTCTTTTGTGACAAGCGATTTCTTCTCTTTGAGTGGACCTAAACAAAAACAAATCCAATTAATATACAACAAGTAGCAAGCACAAACCCAAATTTACAAATTAAAGAAAACTTACCATCTCAAAGGCACTTCAATTCCTCTCACAACCAGATGAACTACATGTCAAGCTTAAAATACGCATTGCAGATCTTTGGAGCTCTGGATGATCAAAACCATAAGATTCCCACCACTGTGTTGGAGATTTTGTATAAATGCCGCCTTTGGCTAATTCAGAATCAAATCTCCCTAATTGCAGCTTGAAATCATCCATTTGATCATCAATTTTTCTTTTTTCTTCAGCACTTTTCACCAATCTTTCTAAACATTGATATAGTCCATTTTTAACTTTGGGATCAGCACGAAATCCTACCCTATATTGTATTTGAGGGTTGAGGAAATAGCCTGCTGCATGCAAAGGCCTCATCAATCGATTGTTCCATCTACCGTCAATGATATCACATAGCGGTGATAACTAAAGAGTAAAGAATGACAAATAAAAAATTACATTACACTCAAAATAGCAAACAAAAGTTAAAAAATTATATTAGATTTAGTAAAATTATACTACCTTCTTTCTACACCATTGAATGCTTTCTGAATTTTGTCCTTGGCCTTAATCATCTCATCATAAATGAACCCCATAGCTGGCTTCTCATCTGAATCCACTAAACGAAGCACTTTGATAAGTGGATAAGCACCCTTTAAACATGTCACAACATTTTTCCAAAACTCCCTATCCATAACCACATCCGCAATATACTTGCCATCATTTGTTTTAGCAAACTTGCTAGACATCCATTGATCTGAAGTAAACATCCTTACCAATGCTCTTTTGTTGTCATTGAGGCACCCCAAATTTAGATAGGATGTGGCAAAGCGAGTCTTGCCTGGTCTCACCAAATCTCTTCCATTTGTATGAAACTGCAACATGGAAACTAAAGAAGTCCTTGAATATATATATGTAGTAATTTTTCTTCCTGTTGCAATTGTCTCATGATGAACCGGCAACTTCTTCTCAAAGTCCTCCAACATTAGATCAATACAATGAGCCGCACAAGGTGTCCAATACAACCTTGTTCTTTTCGCAGCATTGTCCGTTACAATTTGGACAACATTGTCTTCTCCTACCTCCTCAACCACTTCATCAATCATATGAAATATCTTCTCAGCTGTTTTGGTGATAGCAGATGCATCAATTGACTTCAAAAACACACTTCCTTTTGGGCTATTTACTAAGAAGTTTATAAGCGTTCTTCTCCTTTTATCTGTCCACCCATCCGTCATTATGGAGCAGCCCATATCCTTCCAATAAGCTTTATGTTTTTCAATACTTTGCATTGTCTCCGTATATTGTTTCTTCAAATATTTCTCTCTAATTTCATGGTAGGATGGTGGCTTAAAGCCAATACCGTGTCGAGCAACCATTTCAAACATCTCTTGAAATTCAACACTTCGTGCCACATTGAATGGAATGGCATTGTTATAGAAAAAGGAAGCAATTTTCTCACATGCACCCTCTCTTAAACTCTGCTTAAAAATATTATTGATGGTAGGTTGGGTGCTTGCTCCTCTTTTCTTGAAGATGTTCTTAGAGCTCTCATTATCTTCATCACGTGATCTTTTTTCTCCACCTTGTACAACCTCATCCTTATCATCAATGCCACCAGATTTCTTGTTTAGTCTTTTTTGTAACTCCTTTACAATTTCCCACATTTGTTTCTTGACTGCCTCAGGAACAGTGTTGCACCCTACAACATTTTGTTGAGTGCAAGCCAAATGATGTTTCAATCGATAAACACCTCCTTGTACAATCTTTTGTCAGTAATTGCATTTAATTTTATTGGTACCTCCATCAACTGAAGTACCATGCTTCCATGCCACATCAGTTCTACTTCCAGGAGCATTCTTGTAAGTTCTTGAAGATGTTCCTACTCCACTCACTGGGATAGAAGGTGTAGAATTACTCTGAACTGCAGGACTACTTCCACTTCCACTTCCACCAGAAGCCATTTTCAAATCACAAGCCCTATATTAAATGAGTAACATGATGACAAGTCACAAGTCTTAATGCATAAAATGAAAACAGATTCATGCTTCTAACTTGTTGTGAAACTTTTTATAATTACATTTGGAGGCCGGCCGTTTTCACATGTATGCACATGTCGACCATGTAATTAACTGGCTAGATAGCACTAAGTTTATAATAGTGATGAGGGTATCAATGCAGATAGCACTAAGTTTATAATAGTGATGAGAGTCCTGCATATATGTGGACTACCATGTGAAGGAATTAATTAATTTATGGTATTATCAGAATACAGTATATGCACAATTTGTTCAATCCTTTTCTTTTAAATTAAAGAAAGTCCAAGCTAATCATGATTTGTGGTGAACAGACTTATTGTCAAATTAAAGATGAATTAAGACAAAACATGTTTCATCAGGCTGGCCACCCCACCCCATAATACACGTACATGGCATATCATTTTTTCAACACCTCGTTCTACAGTACCCCTTTCCTTTTGGAAAAATGATATCACTAGCTATATATTCAGTATTCACCCTCACATCGCCCCTCGACTAAACGGAACTATATTCAAGCCACTTCACACAACTAAACTAGAGGTGAAGATGTTGGCACTTTTTGGTGGATTGGAATTTTCTCAGCTCCCCACGTACAATTTGAACCCATTAAACAAGGTTTCATACATATTCTGTTTTGTCCCCAAACAGAAAAGAATAAGAGTGAAGCAAAACGGGTGAGGGAGGATTGGAGGAATGATGAAAGAGTGAAGCAAAACCATAAAGAGGAAAAAAAATTGCAGAACAGAGCTTGACAGAGAGCTATCCACTAATTACAACAAGAATTTAATTGGAGTTAAGTGGAGAATCTGTAAAACTCATACATGGCAAAGGGAGGAGCATTGAGCGTACCAGTTGGAGTATCACAGATTCACAGCCTCACAGTCACAGGGTCGAAGAGTCGAGCTCACAGCTTAGCTCTACGGTGATGAGCAACCGACGATGAACTGATGAAGGGGTTGAGCGTCGGACACTCGGACTATCGGAGGCGATGCGCAGTTGAAGCCTTGAAGGGGTCCGTCGGAAGAGCTTGCTTCTACGCCCTACGGTGATGTGCGGCACCGGAGGATGTAATACCCTGATAAATTAAATAGCTATTTTTTAAAAGGTGAATATGTGGTCTTAAAGAGTATGTTATATTATCTTATTTTCTAAAGGAAATTCAAGGATAATTATGTAAAGCTCCAAAATTTTTGGTAAATGGCTAAGAATTAGCATAAATTTATTTGTTAGTTAATTGGAAATTTTCAAGAAAAATTGATGAGATTAAGTAATTTTAAGCCTAAATACAAGAATGGACCAATAGGAAAATTTTGCAAAAAAAAAATTATATAAAAAAATTATTAAATAATTATTTTATATATTATTAATTAATTAATTAATTAATTAAAACGAAAATTAATAAAATAATAATAAAAATGACAAAGAAATCTTAAGAGGATAAGATGATAGGATTTTGTAATATAATAATATTATAATTAAGTACAGTTAATAGTGATCGGGTAAATAGGAAACGGATCCTATCTAGAGCCCCGGGAATAGGTTTTCGAAGTCAAGGTAAAATATTGATCGGTGGATTTTTATCTTCAGTTGGACTTTTCCGGAAGTTGATTCTGAGGCCAGTAGAGCATTTTCCTAATAAGACGAAATGGGGAAAAATGCAGAAAGGCACATTTTTGGATCTAAAGAAAATAAATTCTAACTCAACATCTAGGAATGAGTTTGAAATTATCTGGACATATTTGGAATCAGTGAATTTTTGTCCAGAGGTTGATGATTAGAATTCAGTGCATGAATCGTCACGCTTTCAGTAAACTTGATGACTTTTGGAGCCCCTGGATGGAATCAAAAATTAGTTTAATTTAGACATTTTTAATGAGTAGGAAAATGTCTTCAAAGTTATGAATTCAGAATTTTGAGATTTTTCCGAGATTACACGATTGGAACACCGATCGAGGTTTTATCGGTACAAAACCTTCTTGAACAAGTTGGTGACATCATCATGATGATGCAGTGGTGTGCCACCTAAGGGGGGAAGGACGAATTGGACAAGTGGCATGGTGAGGATCTTGACATTTGGCAAAGTGCGATCCGACGGTCCAGAATCTGCCTGACAAAGTGTGAATAGTGCACCCAACTTTCCCTATAAATAGGAAGCCCTCCCTTTGCATTCTTCACACCAAAAATCATTTCTCTAGTTGAACTTTCCTAGAGAGAAGTTAGAGAGAGGAGCTCTGGAGAGGGAAGGAGTCCGGGGAATTTTGCGTGAAGCTCTGGTAATTTTTCGGTCCTTAGTCTTTAATTCTTTCGGTAGTTTTAGTAGTAATGCTAGATAGATCTTTAGTTTTATTTTAAGTATTAAATTCGAAAATCATGGTGGGGTCGGAGTTCTGGCAAAATTTTGGAAAGTCGGAGCCAAAGTAACGAAGTGCTGGCGAAATTCCGCCGATTAGGGGTATAGGGGCAAAATGGTAATTTTTACCTAAAATGCCAGTTATAATGTCATATCACTAATGAAAGTGATATTACTCTTATAGGATATCAGAAACTATGATCTGCTGCCGTTACGGTGCCCGACGTGCCGCTGTTTCACGTTTTTAGTAAAAGTACGTTTTCCGCCATAAGTACCTAACGTCGTCAACGAAGGTACGTCCGCGTACTGTAATATTAACTCTTATGTTTATGGTATGCATATATGTGCTATGTGTATTGTTATGGTATGGTTATTGAATGCAAATATGTTAGAACAGTTTGGTGCTGAAGGAAATGCTAGTCTATGTGGGTAAGCCATTAAGTCGCCGTGAACTCGGTGAGGCCCCCATGATAGACACTTACCTGGCCATTCTGTTCGGTTTACGGAAGTATGTACGTTCGCGTACTGTAACACTAACTCTGATGTTTACTATATGCGTATTTGTGGTTGAGGGTCTGATGATATGTTGTGAGTATTGTTATGTGCTTTTGGATACATGCACTACGTGTGATACATCTACATGCACTACGTGTGACCCATCTACATGCACTACGTGTGATACATCTTTATGCACTCCGTGTGACACATACATTATCTTGTTAATATGAATGATTGTGGACTATATACGTATATGTGAATATGAGGTTAACAGTTACACGAGATCCAATGTGGTAAATTGGATCTCGGCTACGGCGTCCGAGCTCGGAGGACTGAGGACCGAGGAGAGAGGGAAGCAGCAAGTTCAGTGATCAGGCTAAAGACTCTCCATTGTTGTACGATACTCTTGAAAACTCTCGGTTGTTGAACCGTTTCTGTAAATAGCCAGTGGGTATTTTGAATATATATATCAGTTACTCTTCCGCTCCGATGCTCTACTCTGATGAAAAAAAAAATTTATACTGCTTTTGAAAAACGGGATGTTACAGAGGAGGATTAGGCGAGGATCGATTAGGGATTTGGGTAGGGATTTGGGTCTGACTTCTGAGGAGCCGAGCGGACGAGAAGTGAGAAGAATGTACCGAGCAAAAAAAAAAAGAAGTGAGAAGAATGGGGTGTAATCGATTTTGGGGGAAAATATATCTGGTTAAATCGCGTTTTTTCTCAAAACGTAGGGTTTTTATGTTTTTGTGTAAAAATGCTACGTTTTGGGCGATTTCACTCAGCGTGCGTTTTTTTCACAACGAAAATCGTTTTGCTCAAATTAAAGCGTAAAATCAGCATTTTTACGCTTTAAATCGGGTTTTTGACTATCATGATTAAGACCACTAAAATATAGCGAATATCAAAATGGCTTAATTCTTATGAGTTTTGTCGGGATTATTCTTGAATTAACTTTTTGGTCAAGTAACCTTACTATCCTTATGTAAAAGAGGAGATAAGAAAATACTACTTGAACTTCAAAATCTCAAATAACTTTTGTTGTCTACAAGAGTATAATCTTAACTAAAATAATACAGCAATTAACAACTTATTTTAGTAGGAAATCACTTATTTATAATTTTAAAGTTCATATGGTATTTTCTTTATAATTTTTCACACAAAAACTCCTCCTACCACTAGCGACATGAAAAAAATTGGGAAAGGGGTGGCTTGGAAATGAATGACTTGTTCACTTGTTCACTTAAAGAAATATCAACTTAATTGTATGAAATTATAACAAAATTTAAAATAATGGAGACTACTATTTGGAAGTTTTAAATTTCAATGATGGCTAGCTTGGGGATGAATGACTACTTAAGTTGAAGAAATAACAAAGGAAATGATAACACAACATTAAGTAATGACAACTGCTATTTAAAATTCTTACAAGTTCAAAATATAATGAAACGGTATGCGAATTAGTCCTTAAACTTTCACATTTACAATCACCCCCAAAAAAAAACCAACAAAAAAACAGTATTTTCTGCCATTGGTCTTTGTCAACCGCCATGTCACAGAGCTTCCACCAAACCTACTTGCAAGTGATCACATGAAACAGTCATATATACTCTCATCTCAAAGATTAAACTTATAAATAATTAAAAAAAAATCTTCTCTCACCCTTGGAGGAGTTGGTGAGAGAAGGACACGTGTCTCATTAGTGTTCTTGGTCTTTGAGCCAAGTCAACTGCCGTGTCTCAGAGGGACGCGGCTTCCGTCCTCTTCCCTTATGGTCCACATCCTCTTCTCCCAAAACTGCACCGTTTTGGTGTAAAATAGGTAACGTGCTGTCCTTTTTTTTTTAGGTACTAACAGGTACTAAAAAAAATATTTTAGGATACTGATCGGTACTGAAAAAATATGACAGGTACTTCATGATCTTGAAAAATTATTTTAGGACCCTGAAAAATATTTCAGGGTACTGATTGATACTCAAAAGATACTTCAAGATGCTGACGGGAATACTGGCTGGTATTAAAAAAATATTTCATGATATTGAAAATTTATTTTAGGATACATATTCTGAATATGTATCCTAAAATAAATTTTCAAGATCATGAAGTATTTTTTTAGTACCAACCAGTATCCCCAGTCAGCATCCTGAAGTATCCTTTGAGTACCAATCAGTACCCTGAAATATTTTTCAACCTCCTAAAATAATTTTTTAAGATTATGAAGTATTTTTTCAGTACCAATCAATATCGTAAAATATTTTTTTAGTACCTGTCAGTATCTAAAAAAAAAAAGAACAACACCTTACCTATTTTGCACCAAAACAGTGCAGTTTTAGGAGAAGAGGATAGGAGTGGACCATAAGGGAAGAGGACGGAAGCCGTGTCCGTCTCATGTGCTCGAACGAATTGCAAACAAACCATAGTCTAATCTCATATACACTAAACTTGATCTCTACGAGTAAGGGTGTTTGAGAAGAAGAATGGTTCTACCTGTTTATTTGTTCTTCTTCCTCTTCTTCTTCTTGTTCCTGTTGGCTGACCATATGCTTGTTCTATCTTCTAATTCGGGTGGAGAGTGCCCACCTTCGTTTCACTGTGGGAATCTTGGCAACCTCTCGTTCCCTTTCACCACTCCACAACGCAATCACTGTGGAATGTTGCCCATTCATGGCTGTGAAGATGAACACCTCAACGCTAACAAAACTGTGTACTTTGGGAAAAAGCAGTTTCCAGTGACAGGAGTAGGGTACACGTTCAACCCTGTAGTTTCCGTTATAGACACAGATTTACAGAAGCGTTTGGAAAAAGATGACTGTGATGCTTTGTGCTGCAATATTACTCTTCCTACAAGCTCACCCTTGGGTTACTTTGCCATCGGCCCAAATATAATAACCATGTACAAATGTAATAGCTCGCTCAGTTATACGCTTTCAAAGCAATTCCTGAAGTATACAGGATGTGCTAAAAGTAATCATGAGACCATCTACTTCCGATCTCAATATCAAGATCATCCTCCACCTTCTATAGCAACATGTTCAAGGGTTCAGCTTCCAGTCAATGTGATGGCTTTCTCTCCTGATCCATTCACATTCATTGCTTCTGACTTCACCGTTACCATCAAACTTTCTGATGACTGTTTACGGTGTTCAAACCAGAATAAAGGCATATGCCGCCTCAACAGCACCGGTGAATTTTATTGTTCCAAATTCAAAGGTATTTATGCATAACAAGTAATAACATGTGAATTTTACTCATTCGTTTTTAGAAAGTACGTTTGTATATATGCCTGTCAACCACTATCAGATTAGCTCTGCTTTTTTTTTTTTTTCGTAATCTAATTAACTCAGTTACTAATTAGTCCACGTAATATCTGCTTCTCTTAATGGTGGCAAAAGATGAAGCTGAGATAAAACATCCAAACAAAATACGTGCTTGGAGGCTGGGATTCCTTATAGGTAATTTTACTTCATTTTTACTCATTTTCAGCTCTCTCCTTTTTCCCACCTGATATTTTAGGATCCTGTATACCTCAACTATTATTTATATTCTTAATATGTACGGGCTGACAAGTTCCAAAATAAAACAAGTTGTTTATACAATATAGAAAAAGCAAAACATACATTTAGTCACTCTTGTAATAAAGCAGCTTCGGCCATCTGCAATAACGCTTTTTGGCTCTGCTCATAATACTATGCCTCCTATCCCTTGCCTCTCTCCCTCTTAAGCCACTCTTGTCCTCTCAATTAGGATATGCGCCAATTCATTCTCAGTTTTCTCATTGAAAACCCACTTGCACCCAATAGTTTTTACACCTTCAGGTGGATCGACTAAGGTTCATACCTTATTGTCGTACATTGATCGCATTTCAAACTTCATGGCATTTAGCCATCTTTTGGAGTTTGATCCCACTATGGCTTCTCGATAGGTAGTTGGCTCATTCTGATCAATGAGAAAAACATCACGACTTACAATAATAAGAAATTCATATCTCTGAGGCTGTAGCCATGTTCTATCAGACCTTCATGAGCCTTGTGTTACTTGAGTAGGCTCAACAACTTGTTGTGAGTCTTCAACGTTTTTCATCTGTGGTTCTATGTTGTCTTGTGACTCTCGAACTTCTTCGAGGTGTACCTCACTCCCACCAGTTCTTTTAAAGATAAACTCTCTTTCCAGAAAGACATCATTTCGGATAACCAACACTTTGTGATCGGTAGGATTGTAGACATAATATCCCTTAGTTTCTTTAGGATATCCCACGAAAAGGTATTTTGAGGATCTGGATGATAATTTATCAGAGGCTTAATGTTTAACGTAAACCTCTGAAACATGGGCATGTAACCCCTTTTTGAATCCTGCATACTGAATCTGTGCAGTATCTTGTCTATGTATATGCTCTGACTTAGGCCTATTAGCCTCTTGGATCTATCTCTATAGATCCTGATCCCTAGGATATAAGTGGCTTTGCCTAAATCTTTCATTGAGAAAGACTTTCCTCTCCAAGACAAATCACACCAACTTAAAACACATATACTCAGCATAAGTAAATTAGAACAAAACTAATAAAAATGTGGGTTAAAATTAATAAATATGTAAATGACTGTATTTTTTCTTAAATATACTTTTATATATGAATATGATGAGTGAGAGATTAAATGAGTGGAAATAAGAGATGAAAAGGGCATGTAATCAATGGGGTAAATATAGAAAAGTCCATTAAATTTTTAGATAAATACAAAGTATTGCTTATATGAAGAATCAGCCCTATTTGATTTATTACTGTAGTAAAATTCTTGATCATTTCCCCTTTTTTACAACACCTCCATATATCAACATTATTCATTTTTACCCACCGCCTCTCATAACTAAATCGGTTACATTACTCATTCGTAAAGAATAATGCTTTTTATATTTTATTTATATTAGATAAAATGAAATAATAGATGGCCGAAAAATATTAATATTGAAAACATTGAAGTTGATCACTAACTATTTAAATTATGAAAAACAATAGCTGAATAAATACTTATTATTTTGCCAACCAATGAAATATGAAATAAAAAAAGGGAGAATATCGGTATATAGCAGGCCATATCTTTTTCTTTTTTTTCATATTATCATCTGGTACAACAATTCATAAATGAAGTTCAGATCCTCACACGATTGCGCCACAGAAACCTTGTCTCACTCTATGGATGCACTTCGTGTTCCAGCAGTGAGCTCCTGTTAGTCTATGAACACATTTCAAATGGAACTCTTGGTTGTCATCTCCATGGCAATCTAGCAAAACAGGGTTCACCGCCACGGTCGATGAGGATGAGGATTGCCACAGAGAAATAAAGAATATCCAATCAAGTTCTTAACATCTGGGCCACACATTTAAGTAATGATGCATGAACATCATTATACAAATAATGCATGGACATTGATCCATAAATAAGGGAAAGAACTAAAATAAAATTATCCCTTGTGAACCTAATGAGGAATACTAGGAAACTAAAATCATTTTTGCTTCGTGTCTCGTTAGTAGAATATTCAAGTCATGCTAATATGACTTTTGAGAGAGCTGAGTAGGAATGAGTTACCCCTTAACCTCATTTTCCAGGCCACGATTGCAAGTCTAGTTCTAAGTCAATGTCCAAGTCAACTAATGTAGTAAGCACAATGATATACAATCCTCCCAAAGAATATTCCCTTATCCATCTTCCATTGTGCATATCCTTATCCGCTGAACTCTAACATTTACATTTGAACCTCATTTATCTTGAGGCTTCTTGAAATCTTATTTGATCATGACAAAGCACAAGAAAATCTCTTTCAGGTCTATAGCAATAGCTAATGAGTTCCGATAACATTATAAGTATTCACCCAAAGTACACATGAGTCTCTTTGTTTTACATTTATCTCAGCGTATGATTACTTGTTAATGATTTTGTAGACATAGATAATAGAATTTCTTATATTGGAGTTGTTTGTGTGGAGAGGTCTCAGTTCAGAACATTTCTAGTATATAAATTTCTACATGAATTGACTGTTTTTATGGCTGCTTCACTCCAAGAATTGATTAAAATTTCAAAGCTTTTCCTCCTATAGGTGGAGCTATTGGGAGTGTTGGCCTGGTTATATTTGGCTTGATTGTTATTCTATTGCGGAACAAACAAAGATACAGATCTTTAAAGTCACAAAATCAGTCAAGAAGCGTTGAACATCATAATACTCACTCAAATGCAATCCAAGATAGTAGAAATATCTACTTTGGGGTCCCGGTCTTCTCCTATGAGGAACTCGAAGAGGCAACAAACAAATTTGATCAATCAAGACAACTTGGGAGAGGAGGCTTTGGAACTGTTTACTATGGTAAGCCAGCTCCAAAAATGCCCTATCCTCTAAAAAAGTGTATTGAGTGTCTCTTGTGTAAAAAATAATAATTTTTCATTGTTGAAATTTGAAGGACAGTATTGTAGTGTTTGGTTAGAAGCATTATCAACTTACGTCAATTTAGATATTGGCTCACAAACTGTTGCTTTGATTTTAAACAACTAGGAAAGCTTAAAGATGGAAGAGAAGTTGCTGTCAAGCGCCTGTTTGAGCGCAACTACAGAGGTGTGCAACAATTCATAAATGAAGTTCAGATGCTCACACGATTGCGCCACAGAAACCTTGTCTCACTCTATGGCTGCACTTCTTGTTCCAGCCATGAGCTCTTGTTGGTCTATGAATACATTTCAAATGGAACTCTTGATGGTCATCTCCATGGCAATCTAGCAAAACAGGGTTCACTGCCATGGTCTGTTAGGATGAGGATTGCCACAGAGACAGCAAATGCATTGTCCTATCTCCATGCTTGCGGCATCATTCACCGCGATGTGAAATCCAGCAACCTTCTTCTTGATCACCATTTTTGTGTCAAGGTTGCTGACTTTGGTATTTCGAGGTTGTTCTTCAAGCTTGTGTCTCATGTCTCCACATGTCCAGCAGGAAGCCCAGGTTATTTGGACCCAGAATATTACCAATTCTGTCAGCTTACTGAAAAGAGTGATGTTTATAGCTTTGGGGTCGTCCTCATTGAGCTGATATCTTCTAAGCCAGCTATCTTTACGAGGGCCACCGATAAGATTAATTTGGCAAATATGGCAGTTAAGAAGATTCAAAGAAGTGCGTTTAGTGAGCTGGTAGATCCTTCCCTTGGTTTTGAGTCAGATGACAAGGTTAGGGAGATGATAATCTCAGTGGCTAAGTTAGCATTTCGGTGCCTACAGAGGGATGTGGAGCTAAGGCCTTCCATGGGTGAAGTAATGGAGTTTCTGCAGAAAATTGAAAATGGGAATTACGATCTTAAGCATCTAGAGTTTCATGGTGCTGGGTTTCCAGACAGGGAGATTTAGACATCTCTTCCAACCTCAGTACATAGGGATGGAGATGCACCATTGAACAACTTGGAGCCACAGCACCCTTCTCGTACAGTATGATCACCATTGGAAAACTAGTTTTACTGTACCTTAATGTCAGAACATAACTAAGGAGCTTAACTCAGTAGTTTCCAATGATTTTTGGAACTCATTATGAATGACTGATTAAGTAATTTGACTGGTTATCCAATGTTGTTGGGCAAAGCCCATTTACTGATTTCCATTGATTTTGAATGAATGATGTATGATTGAAGGGTTTAGAGAAACCCATGTTTCAGCTTGTGGAATGTTTTTGTAACTTGGCTTAGAAGTGTCCTAAGCCCTGCTACATTGTTGGGATCCCAATGTCTACTTTTCATTATGTTTATGAAAAGTTTTGTGAAGTATACAGTTATTTGAAAATTGGTGTTACACAAAACTTCGTAAAAATTCGAAATCACCAATTAACAGCTAGGGTTTGAGTCAAAATTCCAAACTCAAACAACTTCTACCGATTAGATTTGTTTGAGAACGTTGAACAAACTCCAATATGTCATTCGAACACCATTTAAACAGGTCAGGATCCAGTATGT
This sequence comes from Acacia pycnantha, assembly GCA_025563575.1. NCBI lineage: Eukaryota > Viridiplantae > Streptophyta > Magnoliopsida > Fabales > Fabaceae > Acacia > Acacia pycnantha. Next base: position 3,543,926 of record JAMWYP010000016.1, read on the forward strand.
CTGGATTAAGCTCATATCACAACAAATTTGTCTTCCAAACTCAAAGCTATCAGCTAGGAAAGGAAAAAAACATAAGAAGAGAAGGGATTTAATCTTACCTCAAAAAATCTTTGAAGTTTCAAAGCCCCAAATACTTCTCCACAAGCTTAGATTTCGTGCCCGGGCAGATGAGAAATAAATCCACGCTTCAACCATTTCCAAAATGGCAAAATCCGCTCTTTCCCCTTCTTTAGACCATCGCTGGTTCAGGTAAAAAACAAAAAAAGGCAATCACTTCGCTGGTCGACTCTCAAAACTCCCACCGGTTAAAAATATTCATTCCATGTATTATCATTCCAATTTTCCTTCTTAAACACCTTCCGTATGATTTATCAATGAATCGCAGGGATCATTTTTCAAATTTTCAGGCAATGCATATGATTCACAAATATCACGTACTCCCTTCCCCACTAAATATAAATATAAGATAAAATTAACTTTTATAAGAAATTAAGAAAGATAATTAAATTACATTATTTTATTTTTATTTTTATTTTTATTTTTTCCCTAAAAACTAATCAGTTTAACTAATAAACAGATATATAATTTAAGGATACACATCATATGATATGGTTAAGTAACTTATTTATCTAGCTTAATTTTTTTTTAAAAATGTCAACTATATTTTATATTTAAAACTACAAAGTATTTATGTAACGTGACATGTATCTAAGAAGATTAATCTCCTTGTTAAGTCTGGCAAAAGTTAATCTGCTGGGTAGGTCTTCCTCTTTTATGCTTACTTAATAATTAATTCATTTTCTTTTGGGTTATTGTAATTTGTGTCCCCTTTGCTTTCATTTTGTTTGTCTCTTAATTTCAATCCATAGGCTTTTTATTGCTCACGTGTCATTTTGTTTAAAATTTTCTTAATTTTCAATTTTTATAACATACGATAGAATTGAAATCTTCATCAAACATGACTCGCACTTGTATTACAACAATCTCCCTTTATAGTGTGAGTTATGCAAACATAATTTTCTTATTCTCATATTTGTTCTTCATGAACTATATCAATTTTGTTATTAATTATACAGGAACTATATTAATAATATTTCTTGTTTGTTTCATAAAGTTCTCTAAGAACAACCACTTAGTTCTTTAAGAACTTATATTGTTATGTCTCTTTATAGTTTTTTAGGGAGTCTCTATATAGTTATTCAAGAACTGTCTTCTCTTGTATAATTGACAACTCTTTATTAAAAAAACATTAATTCAAGAATTGACCATATGTGATCATGGCACAAGCAAACATTGTAAGTTTGGAGAATCTATATTACTTTTTCGATGATATAAATCTCTATAAATATGAGTCTTCAAGACAATTACAAGAATCTCTTTAAATATTGTGCTATGCTTAAACCACTAGCCATTTGGTATGAACTATTAGCCTTCAAGAATATATTATTCGTAATATATATGTGGCTGATTTTTTTCTTTTTTCTTTTTGCCTTCAAAATACCATATTCTCTCACATTTACTTGTTCATAAGCCAGATTGAAAATTCTCGGGCTGCGCATAAGCTGATCTCCACCTGCAATCCCCCGCCCCAATTTCAAATTCAAATCACTCATCCCCTTGATATATGCGTCAATCACGGGATATTGACGTCAAATCAAAAAGCTTTTTGACTTTCCATTTCTCTTCCCCGTAGGCTTCTCTTTATACTTTAACCAAAAAAAAAAAAGGCAAGGCTTCTCTTTATCTTCCCCAAGGCTGCTCTCAGACTCTCACTATACGCCTCCTCCTTTGTCCGATCGTTAGCAAGGGCAAATCAATATTCAGACTCAAAACACTGTTTACAACCTCATGCTCAAGCGTACTGAGCTCCGTCGTCTCCTTCGGGTGTATCTTGCCGTCGTCTCCTAACGGAGGTATTTTATACCATGTCTAGGTAAGTCGATTTAAGCTCGTCTTTTTTGCATCTGTTTAATTGAATCTTGTGGCGCTCTCGCTAGCTAAGCACGTTTCTTGACCGTCGTTCTCTCCGTCGTCGTGCTCTACGTCGCTGATTCGTCCATGGCAGATCCCGGTCCCAGTTCGAGTTCTAGGTCTTTCCTCATCTCTCTTCTCCAGATTTATTTAGTCCTGCCCTTTAAACTTGAGCTTCATTCCTTACTCCTCCTTCTGTCGTCCTCGGTTTTATTTTGCTCTCTGTAGTGTAAGCAGTACAAGTCCCCGTCTTCGGTTTCACAGTATTAGGAAAGTCGTCATCATTAATTTTGAAATGCGATTTTCGGTTCAAGTTTAAAATTAAGAAACTCGATAAACCATTTTCCCGAAATTTGAGAACTTATTAATATGGAATGATGGGAATGACTTCTCTTTTTTATCGCTTGCGTCTGCGTGAACGATGATGGATTAAACCTAAATAACAATAGAGGTTGTATGTTGCTGGAAGTTAGCTCTATATTTTGCTTTTGAAGTCAAGTCTTTCTTTCATATCTTTCCTCCCTCAGTAACATAATTCTGTGTTTCTGCTTTCAAGCTATCGGTATGTAGCTTTTTTCGGTTCCTTTTTTTAAGAAAAATCTTATTGTGTGTATCGGTGTAAAGATAAGCCTCAGAGAATTTATTATACTAATTTTTTTAATTATCTAATAACTTACTTTTTTCCTCACTTCCTGATGCAGATGATGGTTTGGATCACTTTGACGATGATGGATTTATCGTTGGCTTTTATGAAGAAGAGGAGGATGACAATCCACAAGAAACACAAGTGGATGAAAAAACAAAAGAAGAAGAGGTTCATTTCGCTAACCAGATCTTGGGTATCAGTCAGGAAAAAATGGTAAGCATTTGCATTTATGATATTGTTCTCTCGTGACATTGTTGGTAGCAAATATATGATTCTAGGTATTTGAATTTGTTATTTTTGTTCAATGAGTAATGTATTGTTTGGTAGCAAATATACCCCACACTTGTTTCATATTTTTGTTCAATCTAAGAAAAGTTCTCATTGTAGGATAAATCGGTAGAAGGTTTTCCACAAATGAAAACACTTTTACGGTTGGAGGGTAATTTGTTGTTGACCATCTTACACATCAAAGCAAGACTCACCAACCATGGGAAGCTTGGGGTTATACCACGTTTTTAGGGGCATTACTAATGTTGAAATGTTTTTCTCAATTCAATCTTTTCCTCCTGTTTCATGCTTGCATCTATTTGAATTTCCTAAAACATGATAGCTTTCATAGTTTTAAAAAAGATTTTTAAGAAGATTGCAGCTCATCTTTAGGAAGTTTTAAAAATATTTTTAATAACAAAAAATGCACACTGATGCATGATTTGCTAGGGAGCTTTGTTGTGTGATGCATTTGATAAGTTGCCCCGTTCATCCTACATCATCAATCCTCTGACGCTCTCTTCTTTTTCCTTCCCCAAAGCTTTGTTGCTGGATTCATACTGTGTGTTATCCCTTTATCCTTTGGTTAATGTCCTTTATTTAAATGCAGGCTAAAACTTTTGCTTTATCTCGTTTATGTTAAATCTGTTCGGACTTTTTGGCAAATAGGTTCGTATGATGCGTAAAAGGCGTATGAGACATCACTTTCATGCGAAAAAGTAGGAAGAGAAAACCTAGCACAACTGTCATTTGATTTAAACATTTCAGTTATATATGTGTTTCGCATTCTTACAAGCAAGTCAGATAGGACCTATAAATACGTAAGATTGCCTTTATTTTTGTAGCTGTTGAAGCTTACAGGTCATCTCGAAATAAATCTGTTTTCTAACAGTGTGACGTGTTAAGCAGTATAAGTTCACAGTCCTTTATTATTGTAGTTACGTAGATTTACCCGCTTAATTGAGCTTTAAAAGTTCAATAGCATAAGCTTGGGTTTGGGATTCATAAATCAAAGGTCCTGTGCTTTAATTTCGCAGATTTAACTTCATTTACTAATCATAAACTTTGCTTTGGTCTTTAATTTCAAATATCTGTCTTGATTTTCATTAATTTCGTTTATCTTCGATTGTGATTATGTCATGGACTTCTTTTTCTTTTTTCCCCGTTTTATATTTAATTTTAGGTGTTCATAGAGATGTGTGGAACTGTTTATGTCTTTGATGCTGCTATTAAAAATTAAGGTGCACTACTAATCTGCATATCAATGGGGCTTTCTTAAGTTTAAGTGCCTACTTCTACCTTGTTGTGTCGATTTTTACGGGATCTCCTAGCTTGTGAGTGAAGTTAGTCCACTTGCGGTGACGTGTCATCTTTCGATGTTCTATACTTGATGCAGTAGTGCATGGTATAAAATGGGTTTCAAGTTTAAAGGAATAAAGTGGGTGGGGATATTTACCAAAAGTTTGAAGAAGCGTGCCAAGAGGTACTATTTCATTCTTTCATTTCTATTTGCTTTTTCCTTGTCCTTTCCATGAAGTTTTCATTTACAAAAATACATGATATTCACATGGTCCTATATTTCAAGTCTTTGTTGTGCGGTTGTGATTTATTTTACATTGAGAGACACAATTGGTGACTCTAACTATAGCATCAATATCCTTGGTTGTAATTATTATTCATTCATACATGCAATTGTCATAGCCCTTATAGCTCGTATATCATATGTAAAGGTCATCATCAACAAGGCACATAAAACAAGGTCAGCATCAATAACAGAGTATGCTGAAAGATTAACTGTATATTTTATTCAATCATGCAAAAGTCATAGCCCCTATAGCTCTGTATATCATATGTAAAGGGTATATAGTCTTGAAAGCAAAAGATTGGTGGTTCTTAGTTTAAAAATAATCAAACTAAAAAATGATACCTCTGAAAATATGGAGCATCTGTTAATGCTATCATTAACTATGGCCAATGATTACCAAGTGACAGTAACGTCAACATAAACTATGAAAAACCTAAATATTGTAGAGGCAAGTAAGAGGTTCACAAAGCATTAGATTGGAAGTTACACAACCATCAATTCTTGAAAGCCTTCTCCATGTTCAGCCGTGCTAACCTCATGTTGTTTTAGTCTCATTATAAATATACTTTTGACTTGCTGTTTTATCTTTCGATAAAGATGGCAGAAAATTTTGTATATCAGCAGAAAGTATATATCACTTAATTTTTTGTATATCAGCAGAAAGTATATATCACTCAATTCATCTCTTTGATTTGCTGATTTATCTTGTCACTTAATTACTTCAATGGTCATATATCAGCAGAAAGAATCAGAACAATAAGGCTAAGGAAGGAAAAAAAGCACAGGAAAAGGCACACAAGCATAAATGAAGAAAGAGACAAAGGCTACAGTCAAATTATGCAATTAATAGCTTTGCCCATATGGTAAAGACAAGAAGCAACAATAGTTTAATTACCAAATGCATAATACTTAGAATTGAAACACTTTTATGAGTAATTTTTTATTGATAGGAAAGTTAGAGAAATTACCTTTGTTTGCTAATTTTGTAGTTACTCCAAATGTCAGTACTAGCGAGGATGGTTAACCAAGCACTACATGAAAAATTCAGAAACTCCATCAAGGAACAGAGGTTGCTTTATATAGAATATATAAATAATATGCATTTAAAGAATTTGCGAAATAATGTGTTTGGTTATACTTATTTGCTGGGTTATCCTGTTTGGTTATACTTATTTGCGAAACTGGAAGCAATATGGCATCTCCCTAAACAGCTATTTTCCCAAAACTGAGTATGTGAATTGTATACATTATGATTTAGCTTAAATGATATACATTTGACTTGCTTTTGAACTTGATCCATTGTGAATGTTGATAAGTGATAACTGAGTATCCCATGTTTACGTTTCCTCTGTTTATTTGAATGTTGATTTTGTTTTTATCAGTATATCATGCTTACAGTCTTTATGTACTGTCACTTAAACACACAAGACATTTGTGTAGATATCAAGGCTATATACCTATGATATTCTACTATATACTTGTGCTATTCTAATATATGTGTTTGTGGTTAAGGTTTTCATAATTTACTTGAAATATTTGATATAGAGAAGTTATGCTTCTTTGAAGACTTTCCACAGATCTACATCTACTTGAAGTCCATTGGCATAGAAAATTATACGTGATATGCTATTCACATGTTATGAAATATCTCATTCTCTACTAAATGTTCATTAACTTGCTTTGCCATTTAAAATTGTCAGGCCTATTCCTTCCATATGTACCTGGTGTTATAGTCTCATTTTAAATGATGTCAGTGATTTAGTTGGCTGCTAAGTTTTGTTGTCTGATTACGTGCTAAATATGTACCTGGTGTTTTAGTCTCATTATGAATATAGTTTTTGACTTGTCGCTTTATGTTTTGATAAAGATGGCAGAAAATTTTGTCAATGTTTTATTTGAAAGGTTACTTTTTTCCGATTGAGTGAAATAGTTTCTTTTTACCAATGAAGGTGGCCAAAGTAGTTGCTTTTTCTCATGTCAGCCTTCATATATCAGCAGAAAGAAGAAGAACAATAAGGCTGAGGAAGGAACAAAATCACAGGAAAAGGCACAAAAGCATAAATGAAGAAAGAGACAAAGGCTATAGTCAAATTCTGCAATTAATAGCTTTGCCCCTATGGTAAAGACAAGAAGAAAGAAACCTTCATGAAAGAAGTATAGAAGCAACAGAAGTTTTAATTACCAAATGCATAAGACTTAGAATTGAACCACTTTTGTGAGTAATTTTTATTGATAGGAAAATTAGAGAAATTGCCTTTCTTACATGTCAATATTGTTAGATTATGTAATCAGTTTGAGTGCATTAGGCATGACGTTGACAAATTTATTATTGATATTATGCTAGCAACCAAACAAGTTTGAAATGATAAGCAATATCTTTATCTTCTTTTTTTTAGGATGCGGGATGTTATGATCCATAATTCTAATGTGTTTTCATGCCACCATAAGAGTAAGCTGAATGATAAGGTTTTGGACTTTTAGGCAAAATTTTAGGTGTATGTAAAGTAATACTTGAAGAGCAAATCCCAGTGGTAGATTAAATTATGAAGAGATTGAATAATGAGCTATAAATTTATTATTTGGAGAATAGAGAAATAATTGTAAATTTATTTATGATTTATTGTATCATGTAATAATAATGATATATAATAATGAGCTATAAATCTTAAAGTTCGGTGAGGAACAAACGTACGGGATAAGTAATTAGGTGGTTGGTTGTGCAGTGCAGGCTCGGCATGGGGTGATATGAAGGTTGAACATAATGTTCTACCAACATTGGCTTCGATCGGTTAGAATACGTCGTCGACGAATTCAAGAACATTTATACTTTTGTTAATGAGAGACATATCAAAAAGAAAAGGCATTTTATAATTCAAACAGTTATATATATTGATTCTATCTCATTTACTTACATGTATTTAATTTTTTAAATATTATCTCAGTTTTTTTTTTTACTAAAAAAAGATTTATTTAACATCTTAAAATCTCTTTGTAGTTTTTAGTGTTTTTAGGTTAAGATAAATCATTTTTCTTTCTTTACCCTAAAAAATTATTTTCTCATAAAGAAAAAAAATCACAGAATTCAATTATATATTCATATATGTAAAAAATTAAGTATATGTAAATTAAATAATTTGAAATAGATAATTATTATTCTATCTCATTTACTTACTTGCATATATTTAATTTTTAAATATTTTCTCAGATTTTTTGAAAAACTTAAAAAAAATATTTATTTATCAGCTTCTCAAAATCTCTTTGGAGTTTCTAGAGTTTTTAGGTTAAGAAAAATTATTTTCTAAAAAAGATTACTTCAAATAAATTTAATGTGAAAATTTATTTCACCTAAAGTTTAACCCTTTCCTTCAAATGTGGCATGACATTACACCATCTCTTTCACCATGTCTCTCACCCAAGTTAAACCTCTCATGTTCATTTTGTTTAAAAAATTGTTTCTAATATGTAGTCATTTATTAATAGTGATGTTTTAATGTTCCTCAAGGACAAAAAAGTTGTATTATTTATGAAGTAGAATATGTTTAAATAACCTGTGGAATACTTTCACCCCGTGCAACGCACGAGAAATTATAAGCTCGTTCATTGAAAATATAAACCAAACATGACATAGTTCAGCTGAAAAACATAACAAACAGAAATAATGACCCAAAATGCTAGCAAGTACATCTAATACTTCATCATTCAAATCTAAAACAAGTGAATTCATTAGATCTATTGAAGGTCTTGTTATCTAATCTGCAGGACACGACCCTTTTCTTGAAGCTTTCACTGCCCAATCTGCAACCTTATTCGCTTCCCTGGGAATCCACTAAAAAACATGGTTTCTAATTAGTTTCCTTAGTTCGAAGATGTGTTCTAACACAGGCCCACTCCTCCATTCATGAGAAGTCATAGAGTCATTCAAAGACTTGATTAAGGACAAGTTATCAGACTCAAAAATAATATGATTCAATTGATGTTCCTTCGCAAACTCAACAGCTCTCAACAATGCCTTACATCCTGCCATAAAAGCAGAATCTGCATGAATATGGCCGGTATACCCATTCAAGAGACTTCCATTGGCATCCCTCATAATAAAAACAATCACAGCAGTATTGGTTTTGGAATCAAACGAACTATCAGAATTAATTTTGAGTACATGACCACTCGGTATACACCATTTACCTTGATTATAGGTGGAATAATTTGAATGTAAGATTTCCTCATCAGCAAGATTTCTCCATCCATTTCTTTCCCAAAACTCTTGTAGCCATTTTTCGGCCTGCTGAAAGACATAGACAGCATCAAGGGGAGTACTCTCAAATAGAAAAGCACAACGCCCTTTCCAAATAAACCTAAACGTTACAGCAATAAAACTTTTCTGCCAAAGAGACAATCCAGCATTCAAGAAGGTAAATTCCAGCCATGAATTCAGGTATGCCGCATTTGAATTAGAAAGTATAAAAGCCAATAGACATCCAAACCATGCCTTTTTGACCCAGTCACATAGCAAGAATAAATGGGTTTCATTTTCCAAAGCATTTTTACAAATTAAGCACAATTTAGTAACACAACATTGCCTTTTGAACAGATTTTCCATAGTCAGATTTGCTTTTGTCAAAACTCTCCAGAGAAAGAATTTAATCTTTTGAGGTACTTTCAAGCTCCACACCTGCTTCCATAACCTCAGAATTAGAATTTGATGCTTTAGGAGTTTTTCCCCATTCAAAAGGATGTTAGCTCTAGCTATCCTGTATCCTTCCTTCACACTGAAAAAGCTTTTTTTGCCACCTATCCAAATCCATCTGTCATCTCTATTTGGAGGGGACATTATTGCTTTATAGATAGCTTCTTCATATTCATTAAGAACTCATCAATACCTGAAAGAAACATTGGCCTCCTATTCTTATATCTGTTACGTTTAATGTTTTAAATATTGGATCAGAACAAGGAGAAATTAACTTCTTACCTGGCATATCAATTAACCCAGGATCCTCCCAAACCCTTGTCTTTAATCCATCGCCAACCCTAACAGCAACATTTCCTTCAAGAAGAGATTACCTTTCCAAAATACTGCTCCACACCCATGAAGCTGATCCTCCATTTTTCGCATGAAAGAAGTCACATCTAGGGAAGTATCTGGCTTTTAGAACCCGAACCCACAATTGATCTGGTTCCTGCAAAATTCTCCCGCCAAGTGTAGCCAACAAAGCTATATTAAAAGTATGAAAATCTTTGAAACCCAATCCTCCTTCTTCCCTATCTTTTTTCAATTTCTCTTTTGATACCCAATGTATTTTCCTGTTATTATGGGAGCTTTCCCTCCAAAAATCCAGAATGATTCTTTCAAGACATTGTAGCGCCGATTTTGGGAATAAAAAACATTACATTGGATAAACCGGAAATAGCATTAGCAACAGGTTTGATTAATACCTCAGGCCTTGCATCAGATAAAAAATCTCTTTTCCATCCTTGAGTATGTTTTTTCATCTTATCCATAACAAAATTGAGTACTTGCACCTTCGATGTCCCCCAAGTGATAGGAAGACGAAGGTAATTGCTAGGGATATCAACAGTTACAATTTGAAAAATCTGTCCTATGTCCTCCCATACCAGAGCATCAGTACTCTGAGAAAAATATAGACAAGATTTATTAACATTTATCATTTGTTCAGAAGATGAACAATACAAGTCAAATATGTTGGGATCTGTACACGCGGAAGGATTTCATCCATTAAAAAACTTATGAATCCCAAAGAGGATCTATCAACGGTGTTTAAATCGGGTTAGTTAAGGAAAAACCGTACCTATTCGAACTGGTATGCGAGCCTTGAGAATTCGTGGGCTAAGCCGACTCTACGAATCCACTTTTTCTCCCTAGGATTTCTTTCACGACTTGTTGGTTCGTTATCTTAATACGACTAGATCAATATCTTTTATTTATAGAGTTTCTAAATCCCTAATTGGGCCGTATTAAAATATTCAAGATTAATCTAAATTAATCTTGAAATTCGAATTTGGATATTAATTAAATCTGTCCAACATATCTAATCTATTTAATTAATCCAAATTAAAAGCCTGCCTAAAATCTGAAATATGATATCTGTCTATTTAATTAAATCTGAGATATTATATCTCAATTTAAATTAAATCAGATATATGATATCTCTATCCGAAAATTAAATATGAGATATGATATCTGTCTATTTAATTAAATCTGAGATACTACTCCCTCTGGTCCTTATTATAAGGCACCAACTAACTTTTCTCACAAACCAATAAAAGTTGTTAAAGTCAACAAAGTTGTTCTAGAATCTAAGTAATTTTCAATACTACCCCTACTAATTGTATTAAACTCTAATATTATATTAATTATTACTCTCATCCATTACCTTTATTAATTAGAGGCAGACATGGAAAAAAATAATTAATGCTCATTGGGAACAAGCAAGTGCCTTATAAAAAGGACCAAATAAACTTGCTAGTTAGTGTCTTATAATAAGGACCAGAGGGAGTATATCTCAATTCAAATTAAATCAGATATATGATATCTCTATTTATTTTAGTTATTTAATTTATAAATTAAATATTATATAATAATATTATTATCTATAAATAATAATATCATTATTTTCGAATTATATATATATATTCATCCTAGATTAAATGTTGCATTCATTAAATCTTAGACATATCTAAGATTTAATGAATCTGGACACTATTGCTCGTGTTGAGCTATTCTTGTGTGCGACCTTGTAGGCCCATATGAGATTGACAGTGGGCCAATATTGTACCAGCCCATAAATTGGAAGCGGCCTCTAGCAAGACATTGCGATTACCCAACTCATATGGGGATCGGTGATACAATACTACCTATAATACAACTACGTCACGTCCCTTTTGTCACGCGATAATTTGGTCAAAGATGAGGCATGAATAATGTCAACCTCCTGTTCTTGACCATTACTTTCTCAATTCTTGAGTAGTCTAACAATTGAAATGGAAACTACTTTCCATCGTAGTATGACTATACATTTCTCAGACTCACTCATCGAGGGGCCCAGTATTATCTTTCTACAAATGTGAGGGACAAATTCCATCTTGACCATTCATATTCCTCTGCATGAAAACCACTGATCCCGATCCAAGCCTTTATCATCACCCAGTCAAAGGTGACTTTTGACTAGGTCAAAGATCAGTGACTCTCATGTAAGAATCCATGACGATCTCAGGTCAAAGGGTATTGTGACGCGGTTATACATGAGAAAAGCTCATGACTTAATCCATGCAGCTTTCTCATAGTGGGTTGGTTCAGCACCTTGTAATTTTACAAGTGCCTATGACTTTTATTCGTATCTCCATACTCATCAAAGTCATACTAGTCTTATTTCATCTTCGCTCCTGCATAAATGACCGACCAGGGACATTTAAGATAATCTATAAGATATATCCCAGGATACAGTTATCACTATAAACATGCAAATGAAATGATAACTAAATGGAGAATACTTTAATTAATAGTAACGTTAAAGTACAATGATGCCCTAGGGCATAATTTCCAACAAAATATACTATGAAGATTCCTACAATTCTCAGTATTAGCCTGTAAGAAAAATACAGAATTATTTGCAAAAAAGACAATGAGTTAAGATCGAGCGGCTTCTGGCTAATTTGACACCTTCAATTTTCCCTTCTAACTCCCATTTCTTTATCATCATCGATAGAACAATACTCATTAAAATGAAAAGATAGGGGTAAAGAGGATCCCTTGTCTTAATCCCCTCTTATTCAATTGTTTCCCAGATATCATGAGTGAGAAGTCAACAGAAGATATACACCATAGAATCCTTTCAACCCAATTCTTACAAAACCCCATTTTTATAAGACTAGCATGATCATTTCATATCCGGTTTGATGGATAACTAAGGACCACAATTTTTCCTTTTTGAATGATGAAAAACTTCATGCACAATAATAATATTATCCTGAATTAGTCTCCCAGGGACAAAAGCTATCTAACTTTCTAACACTACATTCTTTAGAAGGGGTTTGAGTCTATTAGCAATTACTTTAGAGAATATTTTATATGAAAAATTACATGAGCTAATAGCTCTGAAATCTCCCAAAGTCTTTGGACTCTCCACCTTTGGTATACGTACCAAATCTGTACAATTTATTTCATCTAATTGGAAACCAAAATTAAAAAAATTTCTGACAAGATTATTTACCTGATGTCTCATCGTATCCCAAGACTTGATAAAACAATCCAGTGAATCCATCTGTGCTTTTGTTGCTTCGGCATTTGTAATTTCACACATTAGCCTTTGATTATCCTCCTCCAAGACTGTTTCTTCCGCAAAACCCAAAATTTCTTCGTAGTCCCTTCTTCCTAAAGATGCAAAAAGCTTTTCATAAAAGTTCTGAAAGCTCCTCCCTATTTCTTCTTCATTTTTTAGCCATCTATTAGATTCATCTCTCAGCCTTTTAATTTTGTTTCTGCACCTGCGGTTAATTGTGGTCCTATGGAAAATTTTCGTATTTTTATCACCACATTTTAACCATTGTACGCGGGATTTCTGGCGTCAATATATTTCCTCTTGTTGCCATAATTCATTTATTTTCCTTTCCAGGTCAGCAACTTCCACAGTTGTATTGGCATTCCATGGACCACTCAAACAACAATTAACTCTCTCAGTCAATCTCGCCATTAACTTCTGCCCATTTCCCATCTTCTTCTTGCTCCATTTGGATAAAACCTCAGTGAGATGCTTGATATTATTCACAGAATCCTGTAGAATCACCTCACCCCTTTCACCAATTCCAATTTTCCTTCACCCAACCCATAAGATATGGGTGCAGCATCCATCTCCCATCAAACGTAAACAACCACCCAGGTTTTTTTGTTCGTTGTGCTTGAATTCCACCAATAGAGGGCAGTGGTCTGAACCTATTTTGGTGTTTGTTCTTTGTTTCTAAAATGGAAAAAAGAAAACTATTTTAGTTTTTGTTCCTTGTTTTCAAAAGTGATCAAGTCATGCAATAAATAACTGCCTAAGAAACCACCTAAAAACTCAAACCTAGAAACTAACCAATGCTTGCTAGGGTGCCAGAATTAATGTTGTTTTTATTCCTAAAACAATCAATTAAACTAAAACCAACTACTAATATACACTACTACAAAAAGGCTCTTTAACGTCCCAAAATAAGCCCAATTAACGTCCCTTATTCAAGGGATATCTATTGAAGGGAAGCAGTAAAATTATACTTTTGGAGTCCCAAATTATATTTTGGGATTCCAAATATCACGTATAATTGTGTAGGCTAACTGTCATTTTTCGAGTCCTAAAATAACTTTTGGGACTCCAAAGTGTAATTTGTGGAGTCCCAAAAGTTATTTTGGGGCTCGAAATTTTGGGACTCAAATCATTTTGGAGTCCCAAATTAACTTTTGGGACTCCACGAATATTTTCTTTTTAAAAAAATCATGTTTTTGGAGTCCCAAAATAATTTTGGGACTCCAAAAATATCAGTTTTTGAGTCCCAAAAGTTATTTTGGGACGTCGTAAGTTTTTTTTTAATTGCCTAACACGTATTTTGCACAACCCAGCAATTATACCCTATATCATCAACCAGATAGCCCTGAACATACATTACCAAAATGTTCAGATCATTAGTGAACCATTAAAACCTACAGGCCTTGTGCGATTCCAAATAAACTAGAACATTGAATCACATTTTAACAATTACTCATCATATGATCAACAATGGTAACTACTACTACATATACAGCTACCACAAAGTGTCAAAATATAATGATGTATCTAGCTAGCTACACATACAGCTACCAAGAAATATTCAAAGTAAATTAATCTTTACACATCTACGTGTGAAAGAAGATAGCCAGCCAAAGTGTAACATCCCAACTTTTCAAAAGCAGTATAATTTTTTTTTCATTCAAAATCATCAGAGTAGAGCACCGGAGCGATTGAGTAACTGATATGTATATATAAAACGCCGTAAGACTCGATCTCGTGTAATTAACCTCATACTTACATACACACAACATATGTACCACAAGTATTCATATCATCAACGGTATATAAGCACGCAACCTATGCAAATGTATCGCCCTAGCATTCAAATGTATCGCCCATAGCATACCGATGTATCGCCCATAGCATACGAGATATTTCGCCCATAGCATGCATATGTATCGCCCGTAGTAAACACTAACATATTAACAAGTACATAACATATAATGAGCTATCAACTACCACATACAATACACAAAGCACATACATGCATACCATAAATATCGAGTTAGTGTTACAAGACGTGAACGTACATTCGTTGACGGTCGTCGGTATTTCGATGGAAAACGGAAAATTGACAAGCGTTACGACGGCGGTACGTGCTCGCAGATATCCTATAAGGATAATATCACATTTATTAACTTTTGACACATTTTAGTCAAAAATGATTATTTTACCCCGACCCCTAATCGGCGGAATTTCACCAGCACTTCGTCGTTACTTTAACTCCCAACTTTCAGAAACTCAATCCCTACTATGTTTTTACCTCGTCAAGCATCTTTCGATGCAATGAGGCCTAAAAACAAGAATAGGAATTTCATCTCCTACTTCCTAGATCTAACTAACAATTCTACTAAAACTACCGAAAGAACTATGAAAGCTTAAGTGCCGAAAAACTTACCCAGAGCTTCGCTGCTTTTTCCTCCAGAGCTTCTCTCTCTAAAACCTCTCTCTAAAATTGCTCTTGAAGTTGTGAAGAATGAAGTGAAGAGGAAGGGTCTATTTATAGAAGGAAAATGGGCCAACTTAGGTAATTTACTCCAAACTATTCCACAGAATATTCCACAGAATATTCTTTTGTCCACAAAATATTCTTTTGGAATATTCTTTTAAACCATTTCCCTGTTCACACTATACAATCTTTTTCTTTCTTTTCTTTCCTCTTTTTTAATTTATTTTCGTTTTTAATTAATTTAATTAATTAATATTATATAAAATATTTATTTAATAATTATTTTTATATAATTTTTTACAAAATTTCCCTATTGGTCCATACTTGTTTTTAGGCTTAAAATTACTTATTCTCACCAATTTTTCTTCATATTTTCCAATTAATTAGCAAATATATTTTATGCTAATTCTAGCCATAAACCACTATTTATAGGGTTTTACATAATTATCTTTGGATTTTACTTTGTTTATGCTTAAGTAATTAGCCAATAATTACTTAATTAATTCCCCACTAAATTGTTGATAATTTTCTCAACTAGAATTACTCCTTTCTTTCACAAACTTTTTTCTGACATTGGTATTTTACGCTCTATGTAAAATATTAATAATCATGGGGTCAACTATGGCCCCACAATACTTTTTGATTTTTCTCCTTTAATTTTTCCAAGGTAATAATTTAATAAATTACCTAAATTAGGGACAATATTATTCCCTATTTCAAATAAATATTTACTTGCCTTTTTTTAACTTTCACGGGGTATTTTATAACCCGTAAATATTTTAGGGACCTATTTGCAAACTTCTAAACGTTTTAGGGACCTAATTGCAAATTATTCTTTTTCAAGAGAAACTACCCCAAAAATAAGATAAATTCTTCACAAGATCTTTGAGATCCCTTATTCACCTATTTCCAATAGGTATTATTTACTCAATATGATACTTATCATAAGTGAGATTTTCAGGGGTATTACATTTCTCCCCCCGTTAAACAAAATTTCGTCCTCGAAATTTGTACTCAACCAACTAACTTTGTACTAATCTAAACTCCGTCCTATTCGGACTTTGGACTATACGCGTCGGATCTTCACTTTATCTGTCAGCTGCTCCTCTTGGTGATCGAGAATTCGTTCTGGTTTGACCACTAAAGATCTTGCCATTTCGTACTTTGATATATGATGTTTTCCGGGGCATACACCACGGTCAATACCACAGATATCAAAACGAGATACTTTAAATGTTTCCATGGCTCCCATACACCATGATAACACAAAATAACTCATACTCTATGACACGATCACGGTCGAATTATAATAATGAAGAAACATAGATTACGTCTCGTAAGTAATCTACGTATCACACGATTTAGTCGCATAACTAATACCTAGTTCATGCAATGCATAAAGAAAATTCCCTACTAAGAGAGATAGTACCTTGGACCCTCTCGGAAGTTCTTCGTCCATTGCGTTGGTCAACGCGTACATTCGACTCGGGTTCGTGGCCCGAACTCCATAGGTTTCTCAGACAATCTCGGATAATATGGCCACGGCTTCCGACATCTCGTAGCAAACTCGTTTCCTAATACATTCACCAGATGGTACTTCCCGCAATTAGGACACGGTTGGGTTACCGCATTCTCGGGTTGTTCTCGCTGCCCAGTCTGGAATGGCCTCTTACTGTCCCTTTGAGAGTCACTCCATGAAGCTTCTCTCTTCCGTGAGGGATTTCCACGGCTGACCATGTCACGATCTCCTTCGATTTCGTTCAATTAGCCGGCATGATTCTAAGGCTTTAATCAACTCCGTAAACCGTTGAGATATCAGTTTTTCCCGTATCTCGTACTTCAGCCCGTGTATTAGTATGTTTGCCATACTGCTCTCATCACCATTACGCCTCAGGTGTGATGAATAACGCGATAAATTGGTAAACGGGCAAAGTAATCATCAAAAGTCTCTCGTCGTAACGGGACAATAGCGCGTTCGAAGTGTTTCCGCCATAACTGTCCACCAACGATCAGCATCTCCTTCAAGTTTGTATATCGCCAGCTGAGCCTTGCGATTCTCCGGGCACTCCATTACTCCGAAGATCTTCTAACCTCATCAACCAATCCTCGCCCGCCTAACCTACCGTGGAAGGCCGGGGTTTCAGCTTACAGAACTGAGTAACCCAATATTGTGACGTGTTGGCATCTCAAGGTGGTCGAGGTGGTGGTGATCGGGATTTTCTCGATCCCTCGGCTTCCTCGGTTCGTCTATCATCTTCTTCATCTTCGCCGTTTCGCTCCACTTCCTCATGTCTTGCCTCGCTTTCGGCTTGCCTTTCGCCCGAAGTTCCTCTATCATCGCTCTTTGTTCATCTAGCATCTCTCCTTGTCCATGTATTATGCCAGTGCCTCTTGTAAAGCGATGCAGTGCGTTGGTTCTTGAACCGGTTGTTCGGATCTACTACTAGATTTGTCCGAGGTCGTTTGCCTCGCCCTCGCCTCGGCCCCTTCCTTGGCCTCTCGGGAGCTCCGGCTCCTCTTAGATTTGCCATGCCTTGTTCCTTTTTCCTTTATTAAGAAAACGTTAGATACAGGGAGACATTTCGCATATCGTAGATTTTATCGCACTAGTATCTATACCGCACCTAGGCTCTATCGTACTTATAGACTTTATCGCACCTAGAACTTACTCGGCACATAGACTTTATTGCACCTAGTATTTTCTACACATAGGCTTTGCTATACGCAGTTTTTCACACCATACACAAATAGACACTCGCAACGTTTCCTTCGTCGATTATCGTTAGTTCTTTCTACTCAACAATGTGCGGAGAAAATAATGAAAGGTGGATCAAATCCGTTTCCATAAGAGTACGAAAATGCGTAATGTAAATTTCTCCGATAGAAGTTCTCAACATGGGTCAAATACCGCATGTACTAGATAGAATTACCGTCCGGTGCAAACGGCGGTTATCGAGGTATCGAGACCGATATCGAGTTATCGAGTGAGTTATCGAACTCGTGTCGAACTGATTTTCAAGATCCATGATCTCCTGGGTTGTCAAAGTGGTCGTCGATAGGCGACTTTATCGTGGTTATCGGTGGTATCGTGGGTATCCGGGTTATCAAGGGTATCGGGGTATCGGAGGTATCAAGGACTCGATATCGTGGTTATTAGAACTAGCAGAGACCGATATCGTGGTTATCGTGAGACTGGTACCGATATAAGCCGTGTGATGAATTCACCACTCTAGGTTAGAATGATGCACCGACCGAGGGTGGTACACTCGGTTCGTGATAGTATAATGTTCAAAATGGTATACCGAGATGAGGTGGTATACCGACTTAGGCTATATCGTACTCATTTTCAAAATATGCTCCAAAATTTTTGAAAAGGCTTAGAACCTAACTCCGTTAATCGAACGAACGGCCGTGTAAGTGTCTACCATGGGGCCTCACCGAGTTCACGCGCGATCGATTGGCACACCCACATAGACTAGCCTTGCCTTCGCACCAAACTCGTCCGTAGTAACATAGTTAAATTCATGCCGTGCTCCACGCTTCCGATACCAAAATGTAACATCCCAACTTTTCAAAAGCAAGATAATTTTTTTTTCATTCAAAATCATCGAGTAGAGCACCTGAGCGATTGAGTAACCGATATGTATATATAAAACGCCGTAAGACCGGCCGGTTACGGTTAACCTCATACTTACATACACACAACATATGTACCACAAGTATTCATATCATCAACAGTATATAAGCACGCAACCTATGCAAATGTATCGCCCCTAGCATTCAAATGTATCGCCCATAGCATACCGATGTATCGCCCATAGCATACAGATATTTCGCCCATAGCATGCATATGTATCGCCCGTAGCAAACACTAACATATTAACAGTACATAACATATAACAGAGCTATCAACTACCACATACAATACACAAAGCACATACATGCATACCATAAATATCAGAGTTAGTGTTACAGTACGTGAACGTACCTTCGTTGACGGTCGTCGGTATTTCTGATGGAAAACGGAAAATTGACAGCGTTACGACAGCGGTACGTGCTCACAGATATCCTATAAGGATAATATCACATTTATTAACTTTTGACACATTTTAGTCAAAAATGATTATTTTACCCCTGACCCCCTAATCGGCGGAATTTCACCAGCACTTCGTCGTTACTTTAACTCCCAACTTTCAGAAACTCAATCCCTACTATGTTTTTACCTCGTCAAGCATCTTTCGATGCAATGAGGCCTAAAAACAAGAATAGGAATTTCATCTCCTACTTCCTAGATCTAACTAACAATTCTACTAAAACTACCGAAAGAACTATGAAAGCTTAAGTGCCGAAAAACTTACCCAGAGCTTCGCTGCTTTTTCCTCCAGAGCTTCTCTCTCTAAAACCTCTCTAAAATTGCTCTTGAAGTTGTGAAGAATGAAGTGAAGAGGAAGGGTCTATTTATAGAAGGAAAATGGGCCAACTTAGGTAATTTACTCCAAACTATTCCACAGAATATTCCACAGAATATTCTTTTGTCCACAAAATATTCTTTTGGAATATTCTTTTAAACCATTTCCCTGTTCACACTATACAATCTTTTTCTTTCTTTTCTTTCCTCTTTTTTAATTTATTTTCGTTTTTAATTAATTTAATTAATTAATATTATATAAAATATTTATTTAATAATTATTTTTATATAATTTTTTACAAAATTTCCCTATTGGTCCATACTTGTTTTTAGGCTTAAAATTACTTATTCTCACCAATTTTTCTTCATATTTTCCAATTAATTAGCAAATATATTTTATGCTAATTCTAGCCATAAACCACTATTTATAGGGTTTTACATAATTATCTTTGGATTTTCCTTTGTTTATTCTTAAGTAATTAGCCAATAATTACTTAATTAATTCCTTACTAATTGTTGATAATTTTCTCAACTAGAATTACTCCTTTCTTTCACAAACTTTTTTCTGACATTGGTATTTTACGCTCTATGTAAAATATTAATAATCATGGGGTCAACTATGGCCCCACAATACTTTTTGATTTTTCTCCTTTAATTTTTCCAAGGTAATAATTTAATAAATTACCTAAATTAGGGACAATATTATTCCCTATTTCAAATAAATATTTACTTGCCTTTTTTATAACTTTCACAGGGTATTTTATAACCCGTAAATATTTTAGGGACCTATTTGCAAACTTCTAAACGTTTTAGGGACCTAATTGCAAATTATTCTTTTTCAAGAGAAACTACCCCAAAAATAAGATAAATTCTTCACAAGATCTTTGAGATCCCTTATTCACCTATTTCCAATAGGTATTATTTACTCAATATGATACTTATCATAAGTGAGATTTTCAGGGTATTACACAAAGCGTCTCGACCCAAATCAATGTCTTCCTCCGAGTACGCTGCCTCAGTATCAAAAATCTGTAAATTGGAAAATAAGGTATAAGATAAATCAATGAAGTGAATGAATTAATGAACAACTCAATTAAGTACAACATCAATAATATTATCATTTGAGAATCAGGGAGTGATTACGTACTTGTTCAAAACCTGTAGTTTGTCCACTCTGAATGATGTAGAACATGTAAAGTATAACATAATATCCACATTCAGTGTGCCCGGGTTGTCGAGGGCACTATAAATTAAAAGCAAATTGTTAAAACAAATAAAGACATGCATATCAATTAAATAACTTGAATCGAAACTACTTACTTTCGGATAAAACCACTTCGGTTCTTTAACTACACCCTCTTTTTTCCCGGAAAACATTTTAGACGTCTTGATTGCACTATCATTAAAATAAAAATTTTCAGACATTAAAACAATTCATTTAAATCAAGAATCAATGAATTAGACAAAATACTTACGTGCTAAAAATGTGTTTTATGTCTTCGTTTGGCTTGCCCTTGAACGAATCAAACCAATAACAAACACTCTTTGAGGGACAAACAACACAAAGCGTCCAATGATTACTACAACACATATACATATTAAAATTAAATTAAGATAAGGAAGCAACTTATTGTTAAAAATATGAAATAGCTAGAGAAAACAAAAATACGTACTCTTCATATATTGGCGCTAGATAACAATGCAATTGAGTCTCGACAAGTGTGTAACCCACATAAATTGACATTCCCTCTAATTTATTTCTATGCTTCGTGTAACATCCCGTTTTCACAAGCAGTATAATTTTTTTTTTCATCAAACATCATTTGTAACCATCAGAGTAGTGCACCGGAGCGATTGAGTCACTGATATATATATTTAAAATACCCATGGTAGCATGTCTTGCTGTTTAAACAACGGTACAAGAGTGTTTCAAAAGTATAACAGAAAGGAGTCTTCAGCTGGGACTCCTAAGCGTGCTGCTTGTCCTTCTCCTCGATTCTCGGTCCACCCGACCCTGAAGCTAAGTTAAGAGCTGGAGTCCATGCATCGAACCCCAGGTAACGGTTAACCTCATGTTTATATACACCATATATGTACGACAGAAATTTATAGAAGATATGCACGGCCATAACAATACAATCGGATGTAAGGTTAAGGCACAACGGATAGTCATACAGTCAGATGTAAGACATGACAGAGAATAATACAGTCGGATGTATAACAGACAACAGTACAGTCGGATGTAAGAAAAATAGTACAATCGGAGTACAGACAATAGTACAATCGGAGTACAGACAATAGTACAATCGGAGTACAAACAATAGTACAATCGGAGTACACTCATGACAGAGGAAACACATATATGCATACAATAACCATCAGAGTTAGTGTTACAGTACGCGAACGTACCTTCGTTGACGGATTACGGTATTTCTAGCACGTTTTACGAAAAACTGTACTTCTACGGAAAATCGTGAAATCTCCAACAGCGGCTCGTCGGGCAGCGTAACGGCAACAAATCAGGATTTCTGATATCCTATAAGGGTAATATCACTTTCATTAGTGATTTGACATTACGACTGGCATTTTAGGTAAAAATTACCATTTTGCCCCTATACCCCTAATTGGCGGAATTTCGCCGGCACTTCGTTACTCTGACTAATTTTCTTCCCAAAATTTTGCCAGAACTTCGACGCCATTTTGATTTTCGAAAATAAAGACTAAAATAGCCTTCCCATATGATATCCAATCATACTTGAAAATTTAAAGGCTATTCTAGCATTACAACCCCTACTTTTGAAAGAACTACAAAAGCTTCAACTTTTCGGAGACTCGATCCCTACCATGTTTTTACCTCTTCAAGCATATTTTTCAATGCAATGAGGCCTAAAAACAAGAATAGGAATTTCATCCCCTACTTCCTAAATCTATCTAACAATTCTACTAACTACCGAACTAAAAAGCTAAAGACCGTAGGACTTACCAGTTGAAGACTTCTGCAGAATTTCTCCAGAGCTTCTCTCTCTTCTTTCTCCCTCTAGGCTCGGCCAAACAAGGGAAAATGGTGTGAGATTTTGTGAAGAGAGGCATGCCTTTATATAGGCAAGAAGTGGGCAAGTTGTGTAATTTTCACAAACCAACTTTGTGCCCAAAGTTGTAATTTCCCCTTTGCCTTTAACCATGTAAAATCAATGTAATTTGGTGGTTAATTCTTGTCCATGGAGAGCTTTGGTTGACATAAGGGGGCTGATGTGGCTGAAAATGAGTGGTTCCAAGTGTATTGACTTATGTTGCTTTATAGCCCGGTCCGATAGAATTTCCCCGATCGGTACCCGATTCGCGTGGTTTCGGAGGAATCTCAAAATTCTGGATTTACAACTTTGAAGATCTTCTCTTCCTCATCAATAATATCTAATTTAACTTAGATTTCGGTCTCTTATAGGGTTCCAACAGTCCAGTTGAAGTTTTCTCGAAAAACGTGTCCGAACATATCCGGTTTCAGAACGCATTTCTGGAATCATCAACTTCTTCAGAAAAATTCACTGATTCCAAATATGTCTAGATAAATTCAAACTCATTCCTAGATGTTGAGTTAGAATTTATTTTCTTTATATCCAAAAATATGCCTATCTGTATTTTTCCCTATTTCGTCTTATTAGGAAAATGCGCAAACGGCTTCAGAATTTACTTCCGGTAGAGTCTAACGGAAGATAAAATTCCACTGATCAATATTCTATCATGACTTTAGAAATCCCATTCCTAGATCTCTAGATAGGATCCGTTTCCTAATTTCTTATTTACTATTCACCCTTTTTAAATTATAATATTAAATATTGCAACTTGTATATAATATCTAGATATTCAAATCTTGCATTCTTATCCATTTTGAACTCATGATTTTCGGTCAAAAATCTGGTCCTTTTTATTTAATTTTCGTTTTTATTTAATTAATAATTTTTACAAAATTTCCCTATTGGTCCATACTTGTTTTTAGGCTCAAAAATACCTAAACTCAACTATTTTTCTCCAAAATTTCCAATTAATTAGTAAACATGTTTTTACTAATTTTAAAACAAGAACCACTAATTTTTGAGCTTTACATAATTATTTCATAATTTCCTTTGCTCAGGCTTAAGTAATTAGCCAATAATTTTCTAATTACTTTCTTATCAATAGTTGATAATTTTCTTAATTAGAATGCCTCATTACCTCATAACTTTTACATTGTCATTTGTGTTTTCATGTCTTCTGTACTGTACTAAAATTTACGGGGTCATTTTGGTCATTTAGATACTTTTTCACAGGGTATTTATAACCCATAATGTGTTTAGGGACCTATTTGCAAATTTTCAAACGTCTTTAGGGACCTATTTGCAAATTATCTAATTTCCAGAGAATTTATCCTAACAACAAGGTAAACTCAATACAAGGTGTTTGAGACCTCATATTCACCTATTTTCAAGAGAAGTTACCCTAAGTCAGATTTGAGGGTATTACATTTCTCCCCCCTTTAAACAAAATTTTGTCCTCGAAATTTGTACTCTACCCACAAAACCTCGTACGAACTAAACTTTGTTCTACTTGGACTTTGGACTCCACGCGTCGGATCCTTACTTTGTCTGCCAGCTGCTCCTCTTGATAATCGAGAATTCGCTTTGGTTTGACCATAAAGATCCTGTCATATCGTACCTTGATATATAGTGTCTCCCGTGGCTCATACACTGCGGTCAACACCACAAATACCAAAATGTCTCCTTGGACTACACCATGGCAACACAAGATACTTTAAATGTTTCCATGGTTCCCACACACCATGATAACACAAAATACCTCCTACTCAATGACACGATCACGGTTGAATTGTAATAACGAAGAAACATGGAACACGTCACAGAGATCTACTCAAGTTTCGGGGGTAAAGCTATCTGAAAGTTCGAATGGTCTTACGTTATGAAGACTACGAGTTCTCCTTTGAAGTACTGCACTGACACCGCCACCAAGGATATTCGTAAAAACATATGATTATCGTCTCCAAACCACGGAGCCAGGTTTCGATCCTTTCCTTCGTTAGATTCTCGTTGGTTCTTTCTACTCAAAACGGGTACGGAAACACGTATCGGAAGTTCCTATACATGAGTCAAATACTGCATGTACTTATCTTTATTGGTCTCGGAGTCTCATCCGGCGTGGCCTATCTTCGCATATAAGCTTGGTGTTAGGAAAGAATCACCATCCAGCACAAACTGGTGATTATCAGAATGACCAGAGACTGTTACCAGAGTTATCGGAAATATCAGAGTTTAGAGTTATCGGAGACATCAGAGTTATCAGAGTCATCAGAGACTGATATCAGAGCTATCGGAGACTGATATCAGAGCTATCGGAGACTGATATCAGGGTTATCAGAATTATCGAGACCGATATCGGGGTTATTAGAAAGCGATATCGGGACTATCAATTATCGAGACCGATATCGGGGTTATCGAAACCGATATCAGAGCTATCGGAGCTATCGGAGACTGATATCAGGGTTATCAGAAACTGATATCAGGATTATCAGAATTGATGTACCGACAGAAAGTGGTACACCTGATCAGAATGGTATACCGGTTCAAACCAGTACACCGAAATGAGGTGGTACACCGACCTTGGGCTATATTAGTACTCATTTTCAAAATATGCTCCAAAATTTTTGAAAAGGCTTTTGAACATAACTCCGTTAACCGAACAGAATGGCCAGGTAAGTGTCTATCATGGGGGCCTTACCGACTTATACGGTGACTAATTGGCTTACCCACATAGATTAGCCTTGCCTTCGGCACCAAACTGTCCGTAATAACATAGCTAAATTCATGCCAGGACTACTGCTCTGATAAAACAGCAAGACATGCTACCATGGGTATTTTAAATATATATATCAATGACTCAATCGCTCCGGTGCACTACTCTGATGGTTACAAATGATGTTTGATGAAAAAAAAATTATACTGCTTGTGAAAACGGAATGTTACACTTCGTAGTGTTCGCCGGGCATAAGAATAGATTAGGGAAAAGTTACTAACTAATATGCAATGAAACCAAGGGTTAATTCGAAAAGAACATTTCATATTTAATGTCATTTACTTTGATATGATCTTTGATAAGTTAATTTTTATCAACCAAATCCAAGCCACAAGAATTTTCATTCAAAGATTAGAAAGGAATAAATAAAATGAAGGAAGAGATCATACCGGAAAATTTCTGGCAAAGAACAACAAATTCTCCCATGAAATAAAACCACAGCCCCTGCCAAATAATTTCACATTAATTAAAACCAGGAGCAACATGGACTTAGGACATAAAGAGATCAATCATCTAGTAGGAATTAACCAGGACATCATCTACCTAAAATGTTGATGGGTCTTTTCCTTGCCACCCCATTTCCTTCCACTGTTCATATTTCAGATCACAGAGTTCTTACTCAAGAAAGGCAGCATTTCATAAAGCCCTTAAGGCATCCTAAAATACAGCAACTATGTGAATTACAACCATAAATCAAAGAAAAAATGTGCCTTTGTGTATATAGTCTAAGCAAGAGGATGAAATCTTCAACGAGATTAATGTTTGCCAAAAATATTAAGAGAAAAGATACCTGTAAGGCAACAAATCATTTAACCGTGAGCACAAAATAATCACGTTCAAGTGATTAATTTCACTGTATAACAGTAGTCATTGGTGGTTTTTAATACAAAGCAGTGAAAGCACTAATGCAAGAATAAACATTACAATCGAAGTTTTTTTTTTTTTTTAAACTATAAACGGATCAAAACTCACACTTGAAGGTAAATTACAAGGACAAAAAATGGTATTAACCTTGAAGGTACCAACTTTTGGATTCAACAGACCCCAACAAAATTCTTTTTTACGGATCATGTCCAGGCATGATTCAAAAATCAAGTAACTTAAAAGTTAAAAAATATGAACAACTGAAACCATGATTCTTATTGCGCAAGATATGATGTTGAGTCTAAGGTTGTGCACTGGTATTTGGTTTGGCCACCCAATTCTGGCTAAAAACTAGCCAACTCCACCCAAAAAAACCAGCTCAAAAAAATTTAGAAGTATATATATGAAACCGTTTATTTTGAGGTATATATATGAAAATATATAAATTAAAAAAGTGTAGTTATACCTAACAAATTGTAGGTATTCAAATTCGGTATCCAATCCAAGGGGAACAAGTAAAAACTGAAATGGGCAAATAAAAATGTAAGCATCTGACTTGAAAGAACCCCGCTTGGGCTTCACATGAATATTGAAGTGTCATCTCCATTGTCATCTTCCTCACCCACACAACACAAAAAAAACCCTCTTCTTTTTAAAAACTCTTCATTCTTCAACCACACCCCAAAATAACATGAGAAATCAGAAGAGTGAATTACAATCTATTGCGAAATTAAAGCAAGAACATAGGAATACCTTGGGATTCTTGTCAGTGGAGAACACCAATGCTTCAAAACCGAATCTGGCAATGTTCCAAAGCTGCAAATCAAAAAACCCAGAAGCAATCTACCGCAGCTCGAACAAATCACAAAGTCAAGAATCCAGGGGTAATAGGGAGAGAACAACAGCGAGAGAGTCACACAAATCCAAAATGAAGGCGAGCTCAATGGAATTTAGTTTTGGAGAGACACAATGCGAACCTGAGCTTGACGGAGCAACGGCAAGACACAATAATGCAGCGAAACTGAGCTTGACGGAGCAACAATGCAGGGAACCTGAGCTTGATGGAGCAACGGCGAGACACAATGCAGCGAACCTGAGCTTGACAGAGCAACGCCGAGACACAAGGATGAGAGAGTCAAGAAGAAGACAAGGATGGGAAAGAGGAAGCAGGAAACCGAGATCAAATAAGCAAAGGGCAAGCACAAAGAGAAAAAGCTTTCTGTTTTTTGATATATTAACCATTTGGAGTCCCAAAATATAATTTCGGACTCCACAACTCTACTTTTGGAGTCCCAAAATATAATTTGGGACTCCAAAAATATTTTGGAGTCCCAAATTATATTTTGGGACTCCAAAAATAAATTTTTGGTCACCGATGATTTTTGGCGGGTTGGAGAAATTTTTTGGAGTCCCAAAATATAATTTGGGACTCCAAAAATAATTTTTTGGAGTCCCAAAATATAATTTGGGACTCCAAAAATAATTTTTTGGAGTCCCAAATTATATTTTGGGACTCCAAAAATTAAATTTTGGTCACCGATGATTTTTGGCGGGTCGGGGAAATTTTTTGGAGTCCCAAATAAATTTGGAACTCCAACAATAAATTTTTGGGCAAGAATGATTTTTGGCGGGTTGGGAAAATTTTTTGGAGTCTCAAAATATAATTTGGGTCTCCAAAAAAATATTTTTGGAGTCTCAAATTATATTTAGGACTCCAAAAAATTTCCCCTCCAAAAAAAATACTCGCAAAAAATTTTCCCTGATTTTGGGACTCCAAAAAGTTTCCCCAGCTCGCCAAAAATTTATTTTTGGAGTCCCAAATTGTATTTTGGGACTCCAAAAATTTATTTTTGGAGTCCCAAATTGTATTTTGGGACTCCAAAAATTTATTTTTGTAAAAACAAATTACAAGAATGTCACTGTGTTCACTTGTTACATCCCTTTTTTAAGTATGGATGTCTTTTAGAGTAGTAATAGCCCGTTTTTGTAGTAGTGATAATATAATGGTAACCTAGGTTATTTTCCCAAGAGGTATATATGTGGGTTTTTCTTTAGATTGAATTTAAGTGATAGAAAATGTGGTGGAATAAACCTAAATTAGAATGCAACACTATTATCTAAATACAAGATGCAAATTACTCTAAAACTTATATGAAAATGAAACTAATCAAAATGAATGCAAATGCAAATGCAATTTTTTTTTTGGGGGGGGGGGGAGGTTTATGACAAGAAAATTAAAATTAAAAGCAAATAAATCAACTAATAGCTAAGGAAATCAAATAAGAAAATGTAACTTATATGTCCCTATTTTATTATATCTATTTATGAGATTTTATCAATATTATTGTTGTTAAATGTAATTATTATAATTATTTTGGATTAAAAGATGTTGCACAAATGAAATGCTAAAAATGGTGAAATTGTCATTTTTATATTTTTCTAGATTCACCTAATTTGCATGAAGTTATTTTTGTTTGTATTTATTGTAGGGAAATTAAGGAATTAAAATTGAGAAGACAATCAACCATAAATGAGGGTGGAAATTCGCATGGGCTAAAGGATCTATGAAAAACAAAGTCTTAAGACTATTTTTGGGCTAAATTGCATCATGGTTATGGCCAATATGTATTAACTTATGACTTATCTCCTGGAATGGGCCTTATAGCCACCACTTAAACCCAATTGCATGTCTTCCATGACCTATGAAGAGAGAAAAATGTTGCCACCAACAATTAATGAAGGACATGATGGTCATTTTACATGGTTTCTTTTCCCACAAGAAACCATATGGCATCACCTAAGAGGACAAAATTAAATATAATTCAAAATATTATACTCCTTCCAATCCTAAATATAGGACAATTTGTAATACAAATTGAACTATAAATTTCGTCCAATATTTAGGATCGGAGGTAATATATTTTTATCCCTTGAGAATTAAATTTAATTCTTTCCCTCAAATATATTACATCCAAATCCAAGAAAAAGAAAAAGATTTATCTTTATTCATTCAAAAAGTCTATCAAGTATCCAAATTCCTCCAATCAAAGTGAAGAAGATGCTACAAGCTCATCAAAATTCAAGATAGAAAGATAGAGCATATCTTATCCAAAATTCAAATATAAATGCAAGACTATAAAAGGGACCCCAAGGCTTCACTCCAAGGACGTGACCACACACGACAACTATTTTCTTCTTCGACCACCATGTATGGTTAATTAATCCTCCTCTTGAGGAACATCCCAATTCCGAGCCAAATTTTTTTAAAAATCAATCGAGTTGAGCATTGGAGCGTAAGAGTAATCGATTCTCATTCAAACAATAACCAGAGTGTAACATAGTGTTGATACTACGAGTTCCTACTGTTCGAATATAGAATACGGAAAACGATAAAGATATCTTCTACCGAAAGCCGACTCCTGTTGCTTGCCTCGATCTCTCGATCCGTGGTCCTCCCGACCACGAAGCTATAGGCGAGATTCAATTCAACGCATTGAATCTCGTGTAACAAGTAACCTTATGCTCAAATAAAACAAGTATACGGATGACGAGATATTCATGACATAACAACAAAGATATCAAAGATAAAGCGTAGACGCATGATCGTATAATGACAAGTACATAAGCATAAAGCGGTATGTAAGTCCCATAAAGTCCTTGCACAAAAACCGTGTAAGGTATTGCATATGAACGGTGACCTAACGAGTCTCTAACCGTGAATGTATCTCGATGACCCCTAACAGAATCTCTATCCGAAATGGTAACCCTATACTGAGTCTCTAACCGAAACAAGAACCACTGAATGTACCTATCACATATATGTATATGAGCAGCACTAGATTAGTGTTACAGTACGCGAACGTACCTTCGTTGACGGATTACGGTATTTCTAGCACGTTTACGGAAAAGCGTACTTTTACGGCAAATCGTGAAACAATGCACGCACGTCGGACAACAGAATAGCAGCGCAGATCGAGTTTCGATATCCTATAAGGGTAATATCACTTTCATTAGTGATTTGACACAATAAGCGGCATTTTAGGTAAAAATTACCATTTTGCCCTTCTACCCCTAATTGGCGGAATTTCGCAAGACTTCGTTACTCGACTAATTTTCTTCCCAAAATTTCGCGAACTTCGACGCCATTTTGATTTTCGAAAATAAAGACTAAAATAGCCCTCCCATATGATATCCAATCATACTTGAAAATTAAAGGCTACTCTAACAACTCTAACTATTGAAAGAACTACGGAAGCTAAAAGCTCGATGCAGAAAAACTTACCCAGAGCTTCGCTCTGATTTCCCAGACTCCTTCCCAGAGCTTCTCTCTCTAAATTTCGCCAAGCTAGTGAGAAGTGGTGTGGAAAACTTATGAAGAGGAGTTGGCTATTTATAGAGATTTCCAGGGGCAAATTCGCACCTTTTTCTCCTTTAATCTCAACCGTTGGATCGCACTTCGCAAGGTGTCATGATCCTCACCGAGCCACTTGGCAGCTGACATCATCATTTAAAGCCATGATGTCATGGTCGTGATGTCACTTACTTCCTCAAGAAGTCGTCTTACCGATAAGTTTCCGATCGGTGTCCGAATCGCGTACTTTGGAGAAATCTCAAAATTCTGATTTTACAACTTTGAAGACAAGTTCTCACTTACTAGAAATGTCTATTCTAATCTAAATCTTGATTCCATCTAGGGCATTCCGTGTTCAGTAGAAGTTTCTCGAAAACGTGTCCAAACGCGTCCGGTGTCGAAACTTGTTTTCGGAAACACCTATCTCTTCAGAAAAATTCACTTGAATCAAAATATGTTCATGAAAATTCCCAATTCTTTTCCAAATGTCACAACATAACCTTTTCGTCCTATTGGCTATCGGCCTTTTCTCGAATTTCCCTATTTCGTCTTATTAGGAAAAAGCACAAACGGCTTGAATTAACTTCCGCAAGAGTTTAACGGAAGATAAAATCCCACTGATTAATATTTTACCTTGACTTTGGGAATCCCATTCCTAGATCTCTAGATAGGATCCGTTTCCTAATTCCCATTTTACTATTCACCCTTTTTCACTTTAATTAATTATATTTTATTTTATTTGCAAGTTGCAAACTTATATACATATATATATATTTTGTTTTTCACTTTTTCCTTTTCATTATTATTTTTTTCTCTGCCCTTGATTTTCGTTTTTTATTTATTATATTTTTTTATTAATTATTTAATTAATTATTTAATTAATTAAATAATTATTTTCACATAATTTTTTTTACAAAATTTTCCTATTGGTCCATTCTTGCATTAAGGCTTAAAAATACCTAAACTCAACTATTTTTCTCCAAAATTTCCAATTAATTAGTAAACATGTTTTTACTAATTTTAAAACAAAAATCACTAATTTTTGAGCTTTACATAATTATCTACGAATTTTCTTTGCTTATGCTTAAGTAATTAGCCTAATATTACTTAATTACTTTCTTATCAATAGTTGATAATTTTCTTAATTATCACACCTCATTACCTTCATACTCTTGTATTAACATTGGTATTTTCATGCCTCTAGCATTTTTAGAACTTACAAGGGTATTATGGTCTTTTATTACTTTTTGAATATTCTTCTACAATTTCTCCAAATTTGTAACTTAATAAATTACCTAAATTAGGGACAATATCCTTCCCTATTTCAAATAGATATTTACTTGTCTACTTTATAGCTTTCACGGGGTATTTATAACCCATCTCTTGAGGATGGATCTTATGGCTTGAGTTCTTTGTTCTTAAATTGGGAGTTGTTATTTAGTTTAATATTTTCTTGTATTTTATGATTTCCTAGTTTTAGAATTGAATTTCTATTTTTGAGACTTTGACTTCTGTTTGGATAATCTCTATGATTAAACTTTTGTGAATTTTATGAACTATTATTATTTGCAATTCTTAATCCATATTTTCACTTTCCTCATATGGTTAATCTCGTTATTATTTTATGTTATTAATCAAATTGCATGATTGATTATATTTTCTTGAATATGGAGTTTGCTTATTCTATTAGAATATATTGTTTAATTATTCTAATTAGAGGAACAAATTATAATTGAGAATTTAATTCATGTGCTAAGTGGTATTTTAACGGTTATTTAAGAGGTAATTATATGTGCTAGGTTCCTAGGTAAATTATTGATTATATAACTTAGATATATGGCGTTCGTCTAGAGTTTTTCATGTGTAGGACTTAGTGAACTAATAACTCTATATCTATTAGAAATATATGGCCACCGATCTATTCTTAGAAAACTTTATTATTTGTTTTCTTTATTTTCTTTAATATTTTTTCATTTTTATTAAAAGACAATTTTCTCTTTTATTTTGAGTTTTGCACATTTAATTAATTTAAAAATTGAATACTATTGACTCCACAAAAGAGAATATGACCTAGGTTGACCACTATATTATAGACATTAATTTAGTAATTAATTTGATCACTAATGATAAGCACAATTTCCCTTCATCGTACATGAAGTAAACTTTGTTACTTCAGATATGGTGAATGAAACAACTTGGGATTCATATACAGTTAACTTTCTTAGCCAAATTCAATTAATCACATCGAAGGGAGATTGATAAAAGATTGGAATTAATATATTTAATCACATTGAAATATGAGAAATCCTCAAGCTCAATAATACATACTCCACTAGAAAACTCATAATAAAATAAGTGGTGGTTAATTAAACTCCAATCATAATTAATTTCAAAATAATTTTGGAATTCATGTATACAATTGTCTAATTAAACAATAGAAAATTAATCAACCCAATTAAAAAATCAAGAATATAAACCAAATTGACAGTCAAATTAATAATTCAATTGACAATCCAAAAATTTGCAAATGAAAAATTCCAGAAATATCTCAAGCACAAAACCCATCCAAATATCAATCTAATCCAAAATAAATATGTCTAAAATCTAAAACTAGATTCTTCACGGGTTTGGCTCCCATCCTCTTTTCTTCCTATCCACTTTCCATCATCTTCTTCATCTCAGCCGTTGGATTGAAATTTGAACTGTTCAAATTTAATATTTTATAAAAATATTATGTTCAAATATTTTTTTATAATTTAATATATTTTTTAAAAGATTAAATCTAAACCGTTCAGATTTCAATCCAACGGTTTAGATGAAGAAGAGGATGGAAAGTGAATGGGAGCCAAATCCATTGTTCTCAAGCAATACAACTCAAAATTATTTAAAACTAAATAATCCTAAGTCTTGAATCAAAATAATAAATGGAAAGTCACTCCCTTTTGGTCTTTAATTGGTCTTTAAATGTAAATCCTATGATCTAGCTTTCTTCATGTTCCTCCCAAATTGTCTCCCAAACTAACTCAGCTTTCATGGAAATTGTCCTCCCTCCAAGCTTTGACCAAGTCAGAGACATGATGATTGATGGGGAATTATGTGTGGGTCTGTGAGTGATTGTAGAAGCAAGGTATGAGGAGGGTTGAATTGAATATGAAGAGATAGTTTTGGAAATATATGATATTTTCACCTATTAATTTTGAATTGAATGATTGATTTGGGAATGCTGGAGGTATTATTGAATTTTTTATGGTGTAGTTTTGAGATTTAAGCTTGAAATTTTAGATTTGAGAATTTTGGCATTTCTTTTTGTTTAAGTAAGCTATTTGGGAGCTATTAAAAATTTAATTGAGTGAATTTCTAAAGAAAATAGAACTTTGGTGTTGAAATAATTAGTTATGGTTTGAGAGATTTGAGAAAAAAAATTCTTACTTGGAAATTACAATCTTTAACTATTTCTATAGTAAAATATTGTAGTGTGTGTGTTAATCATGAATATGTGTCTATATATATATATTATCCAAATCATTGTTGTCAAACTTGTGAGTTGACTCTCCAAGTTTACCGTTTTTACATTTCTAGTTTACCAAATTGAGTCTAGTCACTGCAAAACTCGCGACCGTTATAAACTCGGTTAAACTTATGAGTTTATACACCGAGTTACCGTTTTTATAAAAATTTCTTTGTTAAATATGGTAAATTTTGAATATTGATGGATTTAATTTTAATTATTTGGATTTAAAATATATTTAAATCAAATTGGTCCTTTTTTATATTTTAATTATTTATTATACACTATTAATACTTATTTAATAGTTAAAGTAAACTCTTACGAGTTCACGTCATTGTCATGAGTTTATTTAAACTCGTGAGTTTGACAACCTTAATCCAAATAATTCTTTGAGTTATTAATGAGGTAATGGAAGACTAAAAGTAGGTTGAGATAATTGTTGATCAAGAATTGAGAGTTGGGCTCTAGTAAGACTAAGAGTCTCTATTGTTATTTCTAACCACTCAATTAGTTGTAAATTAATCGTGGTGATGATGTGAATTGTGTAGATTGAATTCTAACTTTTTCGTGTTGGGTGTGGGCCTTCATTTGTGGTAATATCTCCTTGCTTGGTGAGAAGTAATCACTTTTCACTTGTTAAGTCTGTTGGTATATTGTTTGTGAGTACTTTGTAAAAATGATTATTAGAATGAACATTGCATATTGATATTGATTAGATATTTCAATGAGTAAATGTTTATTAAGATTGAAAAAGTTATCATGATTTTGATGAGTATTTTGATATAAACTTTCCTTGTGGAACTTTATGATTTGAATATATATATATATATATATAAACTGAGAATTGAGACATTATGTCATGTATATAAAGATGCTTTGAATATCATTGTATAAAGGTGGAAATCTTGGGAAATCCTTGTTGAGCCATTTCTTGATAATTATTGTGATGATTAGATTAGGATGAGGGAGAGTAATTTGTTTTACCACGTGGTATATTCTCCATTGGTGCATAATGGTTAACTTTTTATTGTCCCACCGGTTCAATTAGGGCTGTCCCACTGGTCCAATGAGGGGCTGCCCCATTGGTTCAATGAAAGGTTACGACACCCTACTAGTCAATGAGGGGAAAGACCCATGGTCCTGGCATGTGTGCTTTGTGGATTTTGGCCAATTATCATCACGTGATTAAAGAGCTTTTTCAGTGGGCTTACATTGATAGTAACTTAACCCATGGGTCTAGTCGGCGAAAATTAGGCAGTTTGGTTGCGTTGATGGAAGGCAACTTAAAAATTGTGATATGGAAATTTTGATATGAGAATTGTGATATAGAAATTTTGATATGAAAATTGTGATATGAAAGTTTTGATATGAGAATTGTGATATATAAATTGTGCTATGGAAATTGTGATGTGAGAATTGTGATGTAGAAATTTGTTATATGTAATTTGTGATATGAAACTTGTGATATTAAATTTTGTCAATTATATCTTTAATACTTTGTTATATAAACTGTTACACTTGGCACTTCATGAGCACATATTAGCATGTGTAATGAGTTGACTAGCGGGTTATTGAGGCTTTTGTCTCACCATGTTGATTTAACATTTTTAAGGTGATAGTTCCCATGCTAGGACGTCGCAAAGAGCTCCTGAAGCATAGATATCTCTCCATATACTTATATAGCCTCTTTTGGTTTATTATGTGATGAGTTGTTGTATATTGCCACTCATAAGGCCCATATTTTGTCAACTTTGATTCAACTGCATACTTATGATTAAACTATCATTGGCAGGTGTGCTAATAGAAGGCCTGAGGCCTTTAGGATTGCATGTGAATGGATGTGGATCCACAAACTCATATTTTGGAAACTTTTGATTATCGTACTAAAAATTAGATACTATGAAGAACTGGATTTTTGATCTTGGGCTTCTTTTTTTTTTTTTTTTGCTATAAGATCTTGGGCTTTTGGTGAATGTTGTATTATGAGTTTCAAGAAACTCAAGGTCCAAGTGTTATTCATGATTGCTTGAAATGTTTAGATTGTCTCTTTCCTATCATGGATGACTTTAGTTTGAAATGGGAACTCTTTATAATTATGGCAGAATCTTAAATTGTTAGTTAAACTTTAGTTCTACCATGATAAGTGTTTGAAAGATGAGTTAAAATTATGAAATTAAGGAAAGGATATTACTGAGGGGAGGAATGACTTTGTGACTGTTGCAATAGGCAAACAAGATCATTGAGGGCGTGTTAGGGGTGTTGGACAAAGAGTTGGCTTAAGAGAGTATTTTGGAAAATAAACTTCACGCAATCCATTCAGTAAGGAGGTGGTCAATGCATTGATCCCACTGTGAACGCAGAGGAAGAAGCTTTGTTTAATGAGAAGCTAGAAGCTCTCCAACAAAAGGTAAGAGAGGAGATGGCTATAATGATTACAACAACTACGGAGCTTTTAAGGGACTAGTGGGGGCATGGCCCCCCAAAAAAAATTTGTTTAGAATTTTTCTTTAAAAAAAAATTAATATAATGTAAAATTAAATTTGCCCCCCCAATTTGTCCCCCTCTTTTTATATCTTTGGGGCTTATAATTCAAGTTGTGTTCTATGTGGGGTCTTATAAAATTTATGATAATCTTGTCATTTTTTTTCTATATTTCATTCTAATTACCTGAAATTTTTAGTTTATCAGTGAAATTTACTTTTTTGGTGTCTTTTTTAGTATGCTTTTACCCATTTTACACTACACCTGTAGATGAAGTTTATTGATTTTTCATTCTAAACCTCAACCTCTTACCTTCCAATGTTGTGGTGTTCAATTACATGAAGTCTATGGTTGAACCAAAGATTCACAATCACATAAATTAAAGCCTCTTGCCTTCCAATGTTTGTGGTGTATTTTTTTATATATATATTATTTTCTTTTCTTGTTTATATTCTTTTATTTTTTAATGCATATAAAACTTTCCTTTTAAAAAAAAAAATTCGGGGCGTTGCCCCCGAACACCCGAATTCCCCCACCACTATTTGGCCTCCCAAATTTTTGTCCCAAGCTCCGCCCCTGCAGACAGGAACCAACACTTTCATGTATCCCCAAGCAGCTCTCCATAGCACTAAAAGGGAGTTGCTGCGTTGCTGGCCATTTGTCAAAGGGTCCTATTGGTGGTGATGAAGATGAGCATTTTGAACTATCTCTGGAGGATCCCAATAGAAGACTAGCAGCAAGGGGCATCGCCGCCTACAATCTTGGCTTAACCGTCCACCACAAGGAACTTACAGGTGACCA
This sequence comes from Acacia pycnantha, assembly GCA_025563575.1. Lineage (NCBI taxonomy): Eukaryota > Viridiplantae > Streptophyta > Magnoliopsida > Fabales > Fabaceae > Acacia > Acacia pycnantha. The sequence goes on from JAMWYP010000016.1 coordinate 3,581,410, forward strand.
AGTGAGTGTCAGTTGATAAGGTCATAGTGGCTGAAGCTCATATCCCATTCCTCATTGACAATGAGAAGTTAATGGGGAATGCAAAGAATACTTTCTAAATATCAATTTTAAGACTGATTATATGATTGGTCTTGATAGAACTAGACTTTTTTTAACTAGTTGAAACATGACCAAACCTAAATCCGATCTAAAAAGGCAATTTCAACCGATCTAAAAGGCTTTTTTTTTTTTTTCTAGTAGTGGTATATAAAAAAATATCATGTGGTGTTAGGTTATATTTAAATGTTATGACATACAAAATTACCCATGAGTTTTTATTAAAAGTGAGTCTAACCACACTATATGATTTTGATAAGTATAAAAATACTCATAAACATTCATAATTAGACCAAAAATGTTATGACAGTTAGATATAACATAAAATCGTTATTTTTCAGCAGGGCTCACCCTATTTGCTTCAAGGACAATTCGGTCATTTAGTATTTATATACATCTACTCTAAACAACCAGGATCCTTAAAAAAATTGAGGTCCCAGATAATATTCATTTTAGTTTTACTATTATGTGAGAAATTCATTCATGAAACGTATAAGCAGTGGTGGAACTGCCCTGTGGCCAGACCCCAGCACGCCCGAGCTGACTTTCTAAAATTTATTAGTGTGTGTATATATATATATATATTATATGATATTTTATTTGACCAATAATTTGGCCCCAAACTAATTTTTTATCTTCTCTATAAGGATAATGTTTGATTCATTATTCATTAGGTTGTGAGAGGAAAGTAAAATTCTTGTTTGAGATACTTACTGATCGAAAAAAATTAGTATCATTTTATATATTGTTTTGATTTATAATTATCGTTTATTATTTATTTGTATTTTCAAGGTTATGTGATACTATTTAGTAAATACTCCTTTGGTCCTTATTAAAAGGCACTGATTAACAATTCTCATAAGTTAATAAAAATAGTTAAAGTCATTAAATTTGTCCTAAAATTTAAGTAATTTTCAATATTATCCCTATTAATTACACTAAACTCTAATTAATATCATATTAATTATTACTCACTTGTTTTGCTCAGAAAAAAAGAGTAATAATTAATTTTTATTTAATTATTACTTTCACCCACTACCTTTTTAATTATGGGTATATATGAAAAAAAAAATTAATGCTATTCGGAGATAAACAAGTGCCTTATAAAAAGGACTAAATACACTTATTAGTTGATACCTTATAATAAGAACCAAAGGGAGTAGTTCAATATCTTTATTTTTTGGCCCAGGCTAAAAATTTTTCTTGGTTCCGCCACTGCGTATAAGCTTGATACACTTATTTTGGTTTAAAAAAACAAAAGCACGATACACTTATGACTTTTACTTCATGCTTTTTTTAAAAAAAAAAATTTTATGCTTATTCGACAACTGAATGTATAATATTGTGATTGTTAGTTATTTCTTTGTTATTTTTTAAATAAATTAGTGGGAAACTGACAAGAAAATATTACTTAAACTTTAAAATCTTCAATTAATCTTGTTACCCACAAAAGTATAGATATTAACAGTAAGAGTGTATATAGAAATTAACAACTCATTTTAATAAAAAAAAATAATTTATTTAGGATTTGAAATTTAAATAGTATTTTTCCTTCCATTAATCTTGTTTGTTTGACAATTGTGATGTGAGAACATTAATTATTACTAATGGACCCTAATACTAATCAAGCTCAAGAGCTAGTGAGGAAACACATTTTATTGAGAGACGTCAAATGTGCCTCTTGGCCAATGGTCCTATCCCATGGTCATACATTTCTGCTTCCAACTTCCGATTCCAAGTCAACTGCCGTAGACGACCAATTGACACGCACAAACACTCATTCACATAATAACAGACTAACTGGTTTTGTAACCGTCCATTAATACCGTAACGGCCTAATTAATACGCAATAAGTGCGTATTGAATACGTTTCCTTTTTTAGCTCTGCGATGGTCAGAGGGGAAACGAATGGTGAAATTTCTGTCTGGTCCCCTGAACCTGCTCTGATCTTGAGGAAAGCACACCATCTGCAGATTCAGAGAGAAGGATCAGAAGGACTGAGACTCGGAGTTTGTTCCTGCTTGTTGGCTTGGATTCTTTCCTGTTTGGAGACTCAGAGTTCGTCTGTTTGCTTCGGAGACAAATCAATGGCGGGAGGTATTTGTGATCTCTTACTTCAGTTTTCCGCATTGATCTATATGTTAATCTATGTTTAACATGTTTAGATCGTTAAGTTATTCTAACATTTGGTATCAGAGCCATGATTCCTCTGCCTTGATGTTTGTTCGATGAAATTGTATGCATATATGTAAAATCTGGGTTTTTCGTTTCTGGATTTTTCATTTGAATATATGTATGTGTATTTCATCATGAAATGTAAAATCTGAGTTTTTCGTTTCTGGATTTTTCATTTGAATATATGTATGTGTATTTCATTAAGAAATCAGTCATATTTTTTTTTTTGTCTGAGTATATGCTTACAACCATGGAATTTTTATTTTCTTCGTCGGTTGTGTCTTCGAAAATTATGAAGCATATATTTGATGGCTTTTGGATTAACGAGATTAGAGGTGCTGTGTTTCTTCAATGAATTATCACTGTTCAATATAAACGTTGCTATTTGAACTGCGCTTGAAAATCTGATCCATAAGTCTCTTGAAAATCTGGATGGTGCAATCTGGGTGTTTTCGTTTTCAAGTTTTAAGGCTTTCGGTTTCGATCTGGGTTTTTGCAAATCGCTGCCTTTTCGTTACCAACAGATTCATGGGCGTTTTCGCGAGTTTTTCATCGATAAAAGGAAAAGAAAAACGCGTTTTGATTTTGGTTTCAAAACCAAAATTTTTTATCTTGATTTTCATGGAAATCTTTGTTAGATTGTTCGAAATCAGGTTTCAGTCGTTTTTCCTTAATTTCCGCCGTCAAAATCGTCGGATTTTGGCCTTCAGATCGCCGGAAAAGTCGCCAGAAAACGCAGCCGGAATCGCGGGTCGCGGCTACAGGTATCGGGTCTTAACCGGGTCGCGGGTCGGGTAGGGTTTGCTGAATCCGGGTGAGGAAGAAGACGCGAAACGGCGTCGTTTTGGCTCTATGTGAAACGCACCGTTTCACTTAAGGAGGAGGCGGGCCAGGCGGGTCGGATCGTGCGTTTGGGCCGGATCGCGCGTATGGGCCTTCGGGTTTGTTTTTTTGTTTTTGTTTGGGTTTGGGCCGACGGTTTTGGCCCAGAAGCATTTTAGAACAAAAAAAAAAAAACAAAAACTCCCTCAGTGAAATTAAAATACAGTGGCGGTCCCAGCTGGTTTCGAACCTGAGACCATTGGCTGGTGAACGCCCTAATGGCTGGCCCTCAGCCAGCTGAGCTACACGCCCTTGTGGTTTTATTTCTAACATTTATTTATTTAAATGTTATTTTAATCCCCTTCAGCGAAATAAAACCGAGAAGCGCCTGGTGGGATTCGAACAAGGGACCTGAGGGCGCGTGTAAGCCTTACGCAGCGGTGCGTTGCCAGCTGTGCTACGTGCGTTCCTTGTGTTTATTTTCAAACATTTATTTATTTAAATGTTGTTTTAATTTCCTCCAGCGAAAATAAAAGGTTTTTAAAGTGTCTTAACCTGGATTCGAACCCACACTCTTTTGGTCCAGAGTCTTAAGAGCAACCTCTGGACCATCCGGCTAAGGTGACATTTGTGTCATATTGATGGATTTTACATTTAGATATAATTATTTTTATATTTAAATATAATAATCTAAGATTTATTTAAAATTGGAATTTCATTTGATTGTTAATTTGCATTATATATTCTGTTATTTGCATGAATTAATTATTATTTAATTATACATGCAATATTAAGTTGAATAATATGCAAAACATGAATATCCAATTTTATTTTAAATATTGCTTATTTTCTTGCAATATTATATAGTAATGTTAAGAGATTCTTATGTTTTTAATTAATTGGAGAGTAGCCACAGCATCTTTAATTAATTGAAAATGTAAATAGAGTTGCATGATCACATAGTAACATTAGTTGTAATAGATCATATGTAATATAATAAAATTTTATCCCACGGAAATTTTTATTATATGTTTTTGTATGATTAATTAGGATAAAATATCAAATTATATTCTTAACTTACCCAAGGTATTAAGAATAAAGAAATAATTTGATAGTTTTATCATACGATTATGTATAAATCAAGATTATAATCTTCATAGATTTTGTTTTATGTATACATTTGATTATATCAAATTTAATTGTTTAATTTGAGAAAAGTTAATTTTGGCAATTTTTACAATTGTTTTGAGTTATTCCATTGTCTAAATATTTCAGAAAATTAACTTTAGACAATTAAATATCTTTTTCAAATTGTTTGAAGCCAACTTTAAGTTGAATTTTATCAAAATTAATTTTTAAACAATATTTCGATACATAAAACAGTGGGAGGATTTTTCCTTTCAATTAGATTATAATCCCTCCATTAAGATGTGCATATATTGGATTTATTTTGAATGCACAAAATAGTGGGAGAATTTGTCTAAGATGATTATTTAATCACATTTATTTGATTAAATTGATCAATTAAATTCTCATTAAAGATTTGTGCATATTTAGAATCTAAATGCACAAGATTAATTTTGGTGATTAATATTGTTAATATTAATTTAATCAAAGTGGGAGGATTGTATTTAGTCACTTATGTTGATTAAATTAATTAATCAAAATTCCTATAGACATTATATGTGTGTATGGTATTTACATTGTACATATTTGATATTAGTGATTAGCATACATATTTGTTTAAGGAATAGCTACAAGTATCTTTATGCACAAATTGTATGCATATTTAATCACTTAAAGTTATCTCATATCAAAATTATGATTATATGTGCAATTAGTATACACAATGGTGTGATGTCTTTGTGATGAATATGTAGAATTGAGAAGCAAACTATCTCGCTAGGTACATACATTCTATTTTGTTCTGATGAAACAAAATACATCACATAAAGTTTTAAAGACATCAATTGTAATTAAATATGTGGTTATAATCAATCTTTACCCGCAGGTAGATAATTATAATCATAGTTTTAATTAGAGTGGAATGGAATGGCATTATATTTTCTAAGTAGCCCACAGGCATTAGGGGATATAACTGCATTCTAGTTTCATCAATTTGAGATAAATTCATGCTATGCTAATGTCTTTACCCACAGGTAGACTTTAGTGATACGAATTTTTTAACTATATGATTAATTAATATCAAATTATATTCTTAATGTACCCGCAAGAATTAAGAATAAGGAAATAATTTGATATTTTTATCATAAAGTTATATGTATGGATCTAATTGAATTATAACTTTAGCCCACGGGCAAGTTGTATGTCGGTAGATTTATATTTTTAAAGCATGATTTACATTGGTAAAACATGATATGGTTTATTAGTCTTAAATTTTTGTTATAAGCATGTATGTTCAATATTACACAGTCATACAACCTACGAATTTTCTACGATATGAAATGCGACATTCCCGAATTGAGGGGTGATAACTATAAAGTATCATTATTTGGGGTGGATGGACATTGGTTATGCTATTAGGAAAGATGAACCACTTTCTATCACCGAGACCAACACTCCGGATGAGATTGATCTGTATGAAAGGTGGGAGAGATCTAATCACCTCTCAGCTATGTTCATAAAGACCTCAATCTCTGTTGGCATTCATGGTTCTGTCAAACTACATAACAAGATTAGGCCACTTCTGAAGGTTAATTGATGAACAACTTGGACTTCAGATAAGGCATTTGTCGGCACCCCAATTATGAAGTTTTCATTCTTGAGACTCACTATAGTAAAAGATGTGTGTAAGCACATCATAAATATGAGGGACATTGCAGCTCAACTAAAATCACTAGAGGTTGATATGTCTGATTCCTTTTTTATGTACACTATATTCTGAACACTCTTCCACAGCCATATAGACCCTTTAGGATATCCTGCAACACACATAAGAACAAATGGTCAATTAATGAACTTTTGACCATGTGTGCTCAGGAGCAGGGAAGGCTGAAAATGCAAATGGGAGAATTTCTTGAATATGACTTGATTAGTGGGAGCGATCAATTCAGAAACCTTGTTTCTGAAAAACATTTTCAAATAATCGACCTTTCATTTTGAGCTGCAGATTGGTTGTTAACAATGTTCATTCAGTTTAATTGAATATTGTACAACCAAGTCATTCAAGATACACAACTCTTTGAGATTGGCCCGAAGATCGAGTTGTTGATGAGGAACAATAAGAAATTGTTGAGTAACTAGTTGAACAACAAGTTCCTCAAGAAGATAATGCAACAACATTAGGGAGATCTCTTTGGAACAAGAAGATCGGGATAACAAGTGAATATATTGTGGAATCGACTATAATGTAGAAGCTGAAAATGATCTGGAATGTTTCACAAGCCATGAACTGTAGAGAGTCAAGATCATGGTATGATGCTATGAATGATGCGACGAATTCTAAGGCATCTAACAAAGTCTAGAATCGACTACAAGGAGACATTCTCTCTGTATCTACGAAAGATTCTCTTCGCATCATTCTAGCATTGGTTGCACATTTTGTCTATGAGTGCAACAAATGGATGTGAAATCGACCTTTCTCAATGGAGAACTAGAGGAAGAGGTTTACATGAAACAACCGAAGGATTTTCCTCTAGAGATGGTGAGCATTTGGTGTGCAAGCTCAAGAAATCCATATATGGATTGAAACAAGCTTCCGTCAATGGTATTTAAAGTTTCATGATGTTATCTCTTCATTTGGTTTTGTAGAGAACATTATGGATGAATGTATATACCGAGAAAGTTAGTGGGAGCAAGATTTGTTTTCTTATTCTATATGTGGATGATATTTTGCTTGCAACCAATGATAGTGATTTACTATATGAGGTGAAACAATTCCTTTCGAAAACTTCGACATGAAGGATATGGGAGTTGTATCTTACGCCACCGGTATTAAGATACATAGAGACAGACATTAAGTATTCTAGGTTTGTCTCAAGACACCTATATCAACAAAGTTTTGGAAAGATTTTGGATGAGATATTGTTCACCAAGTGTAGCTCCCATTGTGAAAGGTGACAGTTCAATTTGGACCAGTGCCTAAAGAATGAATTTGAGCGGGAACAAATGAAAAACAATCCTTATGCTTCAACAATAAGTAGCCTTATGTATGCTCATGTCGACGAGACCGACATTGCATTTCTTTGTTGGAATCTTTGGAGAGATATCGAGTAATCCGGTATGGACCATTGGAAAGTTTGTGAAGAAGGTGTTGAGATACCTTCAAGGAACTAAAGATTACGTGCTTAAGTACAAACTAATTGACAATTTGGAAGTATTTGGTTACTACGATTCGATTATCTTTGGTGCATGGACTTAAGAAAATCCACTTCAGGATATATTTTCATGCTAAGCCGATGGAGCTTTATCATGGAGTAGTGAAAAGCAGTCTTTAATTGCTACTTCCACTATATAAGCTAAGTTTGTATCTTGTTTTGAGACTATCTCACATGGTGTGTGAATGAAGAGTTTCATTTCTGAGCTTAGAATTATGGATCCAATTTCTAAGCCATTACAATTATATTGTGACAATTCAGTTGATGTTTTTGTGGCTAAGAACAATAAAGGTGATAGTCGAATCAAGCATATCGACATTAAGTGTCTAGCCATAAAAGACCGTGTTAAAAATAAAACAGTGGTTATTGAACACATTAGCACTGAATTGATAATTCTTGGTCCTTTAACTAAAGCATGCCTACATTGAAATTTCGGGATCATGCGAAAGAATGGGACTTGGTTCCCTTATGTGATTTTCGTTGTAAGAACGATGTTATTTATGAAACTCTATTTGTGATGTTTTTCTCATTTCAGTTGCGCATACATTTATTTGTTTAAATTTGAGGAACATCATTGAGTTTGGACCAAGAATAAACATAGGGTTTATTCATTAAGTTACTTGGGCATGGGAAACATAATGCCTTGTGATACATGGAAGATATTACTCGCTTTAAGAGGACCTATCGCTATGATCCATGCATTTTGTTTCTCGAGGTATATCTTGAAGTATGTGGACCAAGTGGGAGAATGTTGGAATATTTAATATATTTAATTCTGTATTCAATATTCCGTTATTTCTATTTATGGCCCACATTATTGCTGGTTTTGTAACCGTCCATTAATACCGTAACGGCCTAATTAATACGCAATAAGTGCGTATTGAATACGTTTCCTTTTAGCTCTGCGATGGTCAGAGGGGGAACGAACGGTGAAATTTCTCTGCGGTCCCCCGAACTGCTCGATCTTGAGGAAAGCACACCATCTGCGCAGATTCGAGAGAAGGATCGAAGGACCGAGACTCGGAGTTTGTTCTGCTTGTTGGCTTGGATTCGTTCTGTTTGGAGACTCGAGTTCGTCTGTTTGCTTCGGAGACAAATCAATGGCGGGAGGTATTTGTGATCTCTTACTTGATTTTCCGCATTGATCTATATGTTAATCTATGTTTAACATGTTTAGATCGTTAAGTTATTCTAACACATCTTCCATTTACTGTGGGAATCTGGGCGAGCTCAGATTCCCCTTCACCACTCCAAATCACAGCAAGTGTGGAATTTTGGCGATTCATGGTTGTGAAGACCATAATCCCAACGCAACCAAAACTGTACAATTCAGTGGAAAGAAATTTCAAGTGAGAAGTATAGATCCCTTTTATAAAAACAGTGTTTACCTTATAGACACAGCTTTACATAATAGTTTAGATAGATATGACTGTGATGCTTTGTGCTGCAATATTACTCTTCCTCCCACCTCACCCTTGGGTTCTTTTCAAATCTTCCCACACACAATAACCTTTTACATATGTAATATTAGCCTCAAAGTTAGCCCTCCCCAATTCTTGAACCATACAGGGTGTGGTAAGAGTAGTAATCAAACCATCTTCTTCAGGATGCAAAATGAAGATTACCCTATTCCTTCTTTAGAAGCATGTCCAAGGGTTCAGCTTCCGGTGAACACGATGCTGGCTTCCTCTGTAGATCCATTCACATTCATAGCGTCTGAATTCTCCGTTACCTTTCAGCTTTCTGATGACTGTTTCCGATGTTATAACGACCACAAAGGCATATGCCTACTCAACAGCAAAGGAGCATTTTATTGTTCTAAATACAAAGGTATGATGCATATTGCCTATAAACATAACTCTGCTTATTTACTTTTCTTACTGATCTAATCTAATGAACCCCAATTAATTAGTCCACTGAATATTTGCTTCTCATAACTTCGCTAGATGATCAGGAAAAGAGACGGGTTATGAAGCTGGGATTGATCGTAGGTACTTTACTTCATGTTTTCGTTTTTTCATTCTCAGCTATCTGCTTTCCAACATAATTAATTATTTATTCACGTTAGGTTCACAAGAAATGATAAACAGAATTGACGCTTGGACAGGTGGTTTTGGGGTATTAGCGTTGCAGTGGTGGAGCTAGAAATTAATGTTTGTGGGTGCACAATTAGTGGTGGGATTCAGGGGTTCGGGGACAGCGCCCCCGAAATTTTTTTTAAGGAAAGTTTTAAACACAAAATTTTGAATTTCAATAATTCCAAAGGAATTAATAAAATATTTGCACTTTGTTGAGAAAATATATTATATATATTTAAATATGAGCTACACCTGCTAAAAATTTGGGTTATTGGATATTTTTTAGCAATAAATTGTATGATGCTAAGAAATTTTTAATTGTATTTTTTTGCTTTTTTCCTTATTATTTGATTACCTCCTCAATTGCTTTAAGCAATTATCATAGGCCGCAAGTCCAATGGTGGGCCTCCTCAATGGCTTTAAGCAATTATCATAGGCCGCAAGTCCATTCCCAATTAGCGTTGGTGCTCATCTTCCGACACTACAAACAGAAACAGAAACAGAAACATGTCCGACTCCGATTAGCCAATCACTACCTGGATGAACAGGATCCTGACGGTGATAGGCTTTTCTTTGGGGTCCCTATCTTCTCCTACATGGAGCTTCAAGACGCAACTAACAACTTTGAACCCTCCAACAAACTTGGAGATGGTGGATTCGGCTCTGTTTACTATGGTCTTCTTATCAATCACTCTCATTTCTTGTCTTATAATCTTATATGTTCCTTCATAAAGTTTTGAACTTTAATCTATTTCATTTATAGGGAAGCTTCAAGATGGGCGTGAAGTTGCAGTGAAGCATCTATTCAACCACAACTACAAGCGAGTAGAACAGTTTATGACAGAAGTCGAGATTCTCACTCGCGTGCGTCACAGAAATCTTGTCTCCCTCTTTGGATGCACTTCACGTCAGAGCCGTGAGCTCCTCCTTGTCTATGAATATATCCCAAATGGCACACTGGCGAGTCACCTCTATGGTGGCAATGCAAATCCTGCATTGCTCACATGGCCTCTACGAATCAAAATCGCCATAGAAACTGCCACTGCTCTTTCTTATCTTCATGCTTCCGACATCATCCACCGTGACGTCAAAACCAACAACATTCTCCTCGACAAAAACTTTTGTGTTAAGGTGGCAGATTTTGGCCTTTCTAGGCTGTTCCCGGATGATGTCTCGCATGTTTCTACGGCACCACAGGGAACACCAGGCTATCTTGATCCAGAGTATCACTATTGCTTTAGACTAACAAACAAAAGTGATGTGTATAGTTATGGGGTTGTGCTTATGGAGCTGATATCTTCAATGCCGGCGGTTGATATGACAAGGGACAAAGATGAGATTACATTGGCAAATCTAGCACTGAGGAAGATTCAGAAGAATGAATTTGAGGAGCTGGTAGATCCATGTTTGGGGATTGACAAGGATAGTGAGATGAAGAAGAAGGTAGTTAAAGTGGGAGAATTGGCATTTCAGTGTTTGCAGATAGACAAGGAGATGAGACCTTCCATTGAAGAGGTTTTAGAGGTTTTGAGGAAAACTGAAAGTGGGAAAGAAGATAAGGAAGCAGGGGAAGACGGTCATGGTGATGGTTGTGAAATTTCAAAGAATAAAGAAGATCAAATTCATACCCAACCAGTGACTTCAAAAACATATGATCAGGCAAAGTTGTTCAAGTCAGCATCGTCACCAACCGACATGATTGAGAAATGGAAAAATGGAGAAGTTGATGTGGCAAAGTTGAATACCGTTTGAATTCTAAGTTTGTTTGTTATTCATGCTCCATGTTTTGCTGCTTTTGAACCATTGCTGCATGTTACTCCTTACCCTTACCCTTTCAAGTTAAAAAAATATGTGATCCACAAGAATCATTATGTGATGAATATTCATATTAAACATGAATATATATATATTGCAGTTTTTTTGTATTCATGTTACTGTCCATGTTTCTTAATTCACATATTACAACTTTGAGTGTTTTGCTTCGAAATGAAGTCCATCCAATGTTCTTTAGTATCTTTCTTCTAACTGCATACATTAAATTTTTTGAAGTGTTTGGCTTTTTTCTGGGGAGGGACTTTAGTGGAAAGAGGTGAGGGAAGAGGAGGGGTATATTTATAAAGGAGAGCGGAGGGTTTTTTTTAATCTTATTTTCTCATAGAAATCTCCTTTCAACACGTAAAGTACAAATGATTTTCGTCTCTTCTAGCAAGTGTGTTTTAAGGTATTCAAATTATTTGTATTCTCTTTCTTATCGGGTGAGGCTGCTTACAGCTTATCGGTAAAGGGGAAGTGTTCTAATAATCCCTCCAATTTGGAGGAGAGGGTTAAGAGAGGAGGGTTTTCTCGTCATTTTCCAAACCAAATAAGGGGAGAAAAAAATCTACTCCTTTCCTTGAAACAATGACATAGCCTAGCCTTTTAGATGATGGAATAGTTTAAATATGCACTCTATACATAAACTTAGAGCATTTCTGATAGGAAACAAATTGACCTTCCAATAGATAGTCTAACATATAACAATAAGAAGGGTTTGTATGACAGTAAGGATTTATAATATAATAAACAGTCATTCAAACATATATGCTAGGAATATAAGAGACAAGGGAAAAGAATATGCAAATGAGATTTATACTGGTTTGGCCCAATCTTTGACCTACGTCCAGTCCCCAAACTCCACTTGAGATTTTCAATCTACTATCCTCTTGTTTAATCCGGGCACAAGAGAAGCTTATACAATCCCACAAGTTCACCCGGGCACTTGTGAAGCCAAATCTCTCACCGAGATACTCCCCTTACACACCGTAAGGTTACAATTTATTTCCCACTTAAGATCACCCAATCTTGAATAACTTTCGGATAAAATGATTACAATGAATCTTCTCTCTCGAAGTGAATGAATAAACAACGAAATACAATACAAATCATTTCACTCTCTATGATATAAGCATTGAGAACAGAGTTTGTATGAGATAAATGTTGGAATCGACATTTTGTGAGTGCAATCTCTTGTCATCATTTTCTCCGTCTTGAATGTGTCTCTACTTATAGATGAAGATCATCGGCAGTTGAGAATATGATTTGTTGTGAATAGTAGCCGTTGGAGATCGGTTGGAACTAGCCGTTAGAGCTTTTGTAGTGCATTTAATGTTCGGCATCACTTTTTACTTTATCCTTAATCCTCATTCTAATACACTTTTAATAATCTGAAATTCACTAACAAACTGATTAAACATAATTAAGAATAGTAATGAGTGATGATATGAAGTATCAAGATCATATATTAAGATTTCAGAAATTCGAGAAAGCTGTTTTTCAAACTGAGCAATGCAAACTCAACTTTGTTCACACAAACTGGAGTTTGGAACTTTTACTCAGAAGCCAAACTTGAGTTTAGAAACCCAAACTCGAGTTTGGTTCTTTTTGGAAAAGATCATCGCGATTGAGCTCTGGACAACATTTAGGAACAAGAGCAAACTCGAGTTTGACATTATTCATGCGAAAATGAGTTTAAGTTCATAAAGCTCAAACTGAAGTTTCCAAATGGAAACTAGAGTTCTCTAAAGTTCAAAATAGTTAGGAGCTCTCTGTATGCCACTGGCGGGTTTGCTAACTCAAACTTGAGTTTGCTTAAAAGATGAAAAACTTTGAAAACTCACGGTCAAGCACAAACTCGAGTTTGCTTAAGATGAGAAAACTTTAAAACTCTCAGGCAAGAACTAACTCGAGTTTGGCATACTAAACTCGAGTTTAGTTAAATTCATAAATCTTTGAAAACTCTCGGTTTGACATAAACTCGAGTTTGCCAAAACTAATTCGAGTTTAGCTAAGTTTAAATAACTTGAGCGTCTTTGCAACTTCTTGAATTGACTGTCAAATTTCGAATTCCATATCTCCCTAGTTTGAACTCCGTTTTGGTTGGTTCAATTCTTGATGGAAAGGATTTTGAGTCTACTTTCATATGCAGCTTTGTAAACTCAAGTTTAACTCGTCTAGAGATGCCAAAGATGCTGAAGACACTTATTAACTCGAATTAATAGTGGTTAACTCAAGTTTTGAGTCATTAACTCGAGTTTGCTCATCCGAAACCTTATATTTGCTTGTTTTAACTTCGAATTGAGTCATTCTAACTTCCATTTGATCGTGGAGACTTCTAGTATCAATCTAAGAACTTGAATAATGATATTTTCATTTCATTCAGCAAGTTCTTCCTTCCTTTCTTATTCTCTTGATCATTCTACATAATTCAACTCTTTCTTTCTTTTCTTCTCTTCTTCTCTTGATCATTTTCCACAATTCAATTCTTTCTTTTTCTCTTCTCTTGATCATTCTGTCATTCAACTTGGACTCATCATTCTCTACAAGTTCTACCTTCTTCAATATCTCCTCTTCTTTTTATTATTCCCAAAGTACTTTGATAGCTTCTTGCTTCTTCGACATTCTTTGCAATTTCTTCTTTCTATAATCTCTTATCTCCTTTTTATTAATCTCTATAATTCAATTTGGACTAATCTACATTAAATATAGTAGTATGTAGGAGATAAATATTTTATACAAGTTATTTGCTCTTAATAATGACATCTATATAAGACATCATCAAAACTAATTATATCCAACAATAGTAGAATTTTTTTTTTTTTTTTTAAATAACTTTCTTGTCAATGAGCTTTGAGAGTGAATGGAATAGGCTCCAAAAAAGCCGAAAGAAACAGTAAAAGGGGAAGAAAAAAGGCCACATTTTGTGTGCACAAACAATTAAAAAACGCGTTTTGAATGCTTTAAGAATCTTAAAACGTATCGTGAACGATGAGAATCACACCCCACAAGTTCAGAACTCCGTCAACATCAAATGCATCTTTTTCTTGCTCCTCTTTCCTTGTCTTCTTTTCTTCATTAGGCCCCAATTATCCAATCAAGTTCTTAACGTCTTGGACCACACACTGAATAAAAACGCGGAAACATCACTGTCCAGATAATGCCTAATGAATGGTGATTGCCCCATTAAATAACTGAAAGAAGTAAAATTTAATTATACTTGTTGACCCTGATGATGAATTACTGGGATATTTTCAAAATAATTAAAACTTGGAGTTTCTGTTACTGATCATTTTGCCGTTGTATGAACTTGAAGGTGGAGGGAAAAGAGGAGTCCACATTACATGCTTATGTTTATGTGCTTATACCTCTAATTTTTTTTTTTAATTTTTTATATATTGTATCTATTTAGATTTAAATTATATGTTGCTTTCGAGATTTTTGTATCAGTATCTCAAATTAATTAATTTCCATAATACGGTGTTACGGACAAATGCGAACTAAAAATTAATTAATTTGAGATCTTGGATGCAAAAAAATCTCGAAAACAACATATAATTTAGATCTAAATAAATACAATATATAAAAAAATTAAAAATATATGCTTATACTCCCTCTGGTCCTTATTATAAGGCACCAACTAAAGAAGTTTATTTGGTCTTTTTTATAAGGCACTTGCATGTTCCCAATGAGCATTGATTTTTTTTTTTCATGTCTGCCCCTAATTGATAAAGGTAATGGGTGAATTCCACCATTATCAATACAAAAGGTTAGCCAAAGAGATTGTTAATGTCATGAAAATCCACATATTTTGGCTGACAAAAAGGCATGAAATTTAGTATGGCAGCTTCCGATTCTCTGCTTCCTTTCCTCTGTCTGTGTGGTTTTCTGCTTCCTGTGTCAATTGCGTGCCCAGAACATCTTCGCTGTGTAGATATTGAGGAAATTAACTTCCCTTCGACAAGACAACTCACTCACCGCGTGGTTTGCTACCCATAGAAGGTTGTGATGATCCAGGGGAACGGGTCCCATTGGGAAAAGAATGGTTCCATGTTTTGAATATTGTCTACCAAAAGTATCTTGAGCAAGGAATCATCGATCGTGGCCCCAATTTTCCAGAGGACTGGAGCGGTGATCCTTGCTGGGTCTTGAACTACATAGTCCCTATTCTTCAGGACTCTCCTACGCTGCCTCTCTCTTTTTCAACGTGATTTCCCTATTGAAATGCAATAACACTATGCCCCACAACAACTCCATCGATTCCGTCTCAGAAAATCACTGTAATGACTTCAACATTTACTGTCCTCCCATAGCTACTCAGTGGCCCGACCCTTCAAACGAATGTTCTCTTATCCAGCTTCCATTTAAACAGAAACCTCTTGGCTCAACCCAAATGTCCTCAGACGATGAAATCTATATTCATGTACAGCTATCGCTGTCTTGTCTACTTGATGACAATTGCAGTGTCGAAGGTAAGCACCCTGATTTATGATCATTCAGATGACATCATTTGTCTTTAGGCTTCTTGAAATCTTATTTGTTGATCTTTGCCTTGACTATGACAGAGCACCAGAAAATCGATTCCAAGTCCATAACAATAGGTAATGCATTCCCATAACATTCCAAGTATTTACCTCAAGTAAACAAGAGTCTCATTGTATACCATTTATGGCAGAATCCTATTGCTTGTTATTGAGCTTATGAGTATTCCGAGCAATCAAATGGCTATAATTCAAATGATTTTATAAACTTTGCTTATAATAGATAGAATTTCTTATATTGGAGTTGTTTGTGAGCGTTTGTGTTGAGAGTTCTCAGTTCAAAACATTCCCAGTAAATAATTTTTATATTAACTCTGTTCGTGGCTGTTACACTCCAAGGATTGATTAAAATTTCAAAGCCTTTCCTCCTATAGGTGTAGCCATTGGAAGTGCTGGCGTGATTATAATTGGCTTGATTGTTATTATATTGCGGAACAAACGAAGATATAAGCCGTTAGGCTCACAAAATCAGTCAAGAAGCATTGAATCTGATAACACTCACTCAAGAAGCAATCAATCTGATAATACTCACTCAAATGCAATCCTAGAAAGTAGAAATATCTACTTTGGGGTCCCTGTCTTCTCCTATGATGAACTCGAAGAAGCAACAAACAGATTTGATCAATCAAAAGAACTTGGAAGTGGAGGCTTTGGAATTGTTTACCATGGTAAGCTAAGCCACCTCAGAAAATGCCCTATTCTCTTAAAATGTTACTTATACTTTAGATGTTGATGAACAAACTGTTGGTTTGACTTTAAACAACTAGGAAAGCTTAAAGATGGACGAGAAGTTGCTGTGAAGCGCCTATTTGAGCGCAACTGTAAACGTGTACAACAGTTCATAAATGAAGTTAAGATCCTCACACGCTTGCGCCACAGAAACCTTGTCTCACTCTATGGCTGCACTTCACGTACCAGTCATGAGCTGCTGCTGGTCTACGAATACATTTCAAATGGAACTCTTGGTAGTCATCTCCATGGAAATCTAGCAAAACCTGGTTCACTTCCATGGCCAGTGAGGATGAGGATTGCCATAGAGACAGCAAATGCATTGTCCTATCTTCATGCCTGTGACATCATTCACCGCGATGTCAAATCCAGCAACCTTCTTCTTGATTATCATTTTTGCATCAAGGTTGCTGACTTTGGTCTTTCAAGGTTGTTCCCCAAGTTTGCCACTCATGTCTCCACAGCTCCAGCGGGAAGCCCCGGTTATTTGGACCCCGAATATCACCAATGCTACCAGCTTACTGAAAAGAGTGATGTCTATAGCTTTGGGGTCGTGCTAATTGAGCTCATATCTTCTAAGCCAGCTATTGATGTTACAAGGCACAAGGATGACATTAAATTGGCAAATATGGCAGTTAACAAGATCCAAAGAGGAGCGTTCGCTGAGCTGGTAGATCCTTCGCTTGGCTTTGAGTCAGATAATGAGGTTAAGAAGATGATAATCTCAGTGGCAAAGTTAGCTTTTCACTGCCTACAGAGGGATAGGGAGCTAAGACCTTCCATGGATGAAGTAATGGAGTTTCTGCAGAAAATTGAAAATGGGAATCATGATCTTAAGCATCTAGAGATTCATGGTGCTGGGTTTTCAAACAGGGAGATTCATAAATCTTTCCCAACCACAGTGCATAGGGATGGAGCTGCATCATTGAACAACTCAAAACCACAACGCCCACCCCGTACAATATGATAATAATTGGCAAATTAGTTTTACTGTACCATAATGTCAATACATAAATAACTAAAGAGCTAAATTCAGTAGTTTCCCCTTAAGTCTCTTGACTTGAGTCTAGCCTGAGTATCATATAGAATGATACCACTGAGGATGAGTGAGTCTCACATGTATACGTACTGCTGCTCGATTCATTTTAAGGAACATCCTTGTCATATCAACAGCATTTGTTTGCTGTGCTATGAATTTTCCAACATGCTTTCAAATATACAGCTTTGAAGCAGGTAAATAAGCAGCTTTGATATTCCTTTATTATCAGCTTTAGTTATGAATTAGCAAAATGACAGGTCTTTTGCCTTATACATATATATTTTTCCTTCTTTTTTTGAATTAAAGTGGTAGATAGAAACAGTTTGATGTTATAAGTGAGATCAAATTCACGACCTCCCACTTATAAGGAAAGCTTACATGACACTAAGCTATAAGGCCATTGGCCACTTCTTTTTTCTTTAATCCATTGTAAGTGCAGTCCCTTAGTTGGTTTGGTGTGCACTGAATTTTCATTGTTATCTAACTGATTTCAGTTTTCTATCATGTGGGAGAATGTTTGTTTTTTCTTTGATACATTATTGAATGTGAATTGCCACGAGTTCTTCTTTTCAGGTGTACAAACTACCTATCATTTTATTTTTTAATTATATTAGGAATGTTTGAACTCTAAATCTTTATCAAGTGAAATAGCCTCACCATTATTATTGAAAAATTGAAATTGCTTAAAGTAGCTATGAAGCTTGAACTAAAAACCAATCAGCTATGTGCTTTGTGACATATTTGCTTTACTATTTGGTCATATTTAATTTTAAGTTATTATAGCATTTTAATATTTTTTATTTTAATAAATGAAAAATCTAAAATGATGATTATCTTCTCATGTTTTATTAGATTTTAGTAAATTTTAATTTAAATGATACAAAAAATATATATCAATAATATAATTTGCAGCTTTAAAATAAATAATATTTTAACTTAAAAATACAAAACATTAAATAACGAGATTTGGTTCATTTTTAAATCTCATATCAACTGTCCAAATAGTAATAATACACACACCATGTATATATCTTGAGGAATGGAACCATGGGAGAATTTGTACGTCAAAGTAATCACTAATCAGTTTAACCATATGAATTAAATAATATTCATTGTTGAAGAAAACTTAATTAATATTGGACCCTACCAGAGGAAGAAATTTCTGTTTACCCCCCTTATCAACCAACCACGTAAGAAAGTCTTCTGAAAGTTGTTAATAATCAAGAGTGAAGCATTTTCGAGGAAGCTAAGCTTAGTAATGTATTTCCCCTCACCTTCCTTGGTCAATGTCCAAGTCAAATCAGCTTAGTGCCTTGGGTTAGCCTAAGAGATTGTGTCCATGGAATTTTTTTTTTTTTTTAGTATGGCTTTTCCATTCTCTGTCTTTGACTATAAAGAGCAGCTCCTGGATCCCCTGTTGAGATGCAGCCTCACTCTCTGCAACTAAATCATAGCTGTTTTGACTACAACATCTACTTTGAACCCCTCAACTACGGAAGCAGATCCTCGATATTTTTTCTCATTATCTTTCATGAGCCCATTTGGGCCGTTAATTGGAAATATGAGAGAAAAGTTAGAAAGTAGTATTGTGACTTTTAGATTGATTGAGCATACGTGATTTAGAGATTGTGAGGGATGATGAGAAAAACTCGACCCTAAACTTCAAACTTCATAGTTGGCCAATTGCCTAATCCTATCCCTTCAAATAATGCTTTTTATGTTATATCCAGCTTCCTTATAGCTGAAAAATATTAACTTTCATGATTAGATTTAGTGCCATAGTTCTGTTTTTAGAAGTTACTCTTGCTTCAACATTATAAAGCATTTTCCTACTCTTTTCAGATTTAACAGTATAAGATATTTTGGTAGTACTAGGAGTAACTAATGATGTTTTTTCTAGAATGTGCTTAATGAACATTTAAAATTAATGAGATTTTTATATTTATTTGTGATTAAGTTATCATGGATAGAGTAGATAATTTTTAATGATGTTAACTATTTTTTGGAGGAGTGGAAGTTGGTTAAAAATAACTCAAGGGAGGGAGTATTTTATGAGATATTTTTAGTTGGCCTGCGCTGATTTTTCAACTTCTTAGTTGATTGATTTCAAAATTCTTTCATGGGGGAATTTTCAAAATCAATTTGAAGTCTCCCCAAATTTTGATATCCACAGCTACAGAGAGAGAGAGAGGGAGGAGACTCACGGTGAGATGGCGACGCTGCAGAAATTCAAGCTCCTGGTGATGCAAGGCGGCATCGTTCAAAGCCCCACACGAAGCCTTAGGACCAGCCCGTTGGTTCAATTTCAGCGCTGTAAAACCAGCCTACGTATGCTTCTTTGCCGGAGCACCAGCAGCCGAGATCCTCGCCGGAAAGACTCGACGCTTCAGCTGAAGCATGTGCTGGATTCATCGGAGGAGGAAGAGAACGGGAAGGATTTGATGCTGAGGAACTCACTGAGGGAATTTTTCGGGTCGTCACTTCCAAATGAAGAAGAATGCGAGAGACAAATCGGTGAAATCAGCGAGAGCGAGAAGCTTGCATCTTGAGAGTTCCGTTCCGTTGTGGTGGGTTCGGTTAACGGATCGGGTCATGGAAACCGGGTTGGATACGATTCCGTTACAGGTCGTTATTGAGGAAAGCTTAGCTCCAAGCTCTTGTCACCAGGACCACCGTAGGAAATTAATTTCCATTGGATGCCAAAAATCTGAAATTTAACTGTTGTCTAGGAGGCTGCAGTAAAATTAATTTGTGAAGTAAAAACAAAAATAACCTTTTTAAAATTAAGGGAGAAACAACATGACTTATAAGTGGATAACTCATCAAGAACAAGCGGAATAATAGTTTCTTGAACAAGTGCAATTAATTTCATAAAAAAACACATTGGAGCATGATCAACTCAAATTTCATTTTTAAGTAGCGAACACATCATAAACAAGTGAAATATTCCTATAAACAAATGTAATTCCACTTTTTCAATCTACATTTAGACTTCTTTAACATTTTTCTAGTCCTTGGGACTTGAGTAAGATTTTCCTATATTTTACTTTTAGATGAGATTTATACATGTTTTCAAAATAGAAGAAAGGTTTATTTAATTAAGGAAAAAGAAAGGGTGCTCAGTTTGGTACACTCTTAAAAATGTAAAGCTTCATTATCATCTTGATTAATCATTTCATGGTATTTAGCGACTTGGAAAATTATAGAAAACCTATATGGACACGTAATATAATGGGTCTTGTACAACTGAACTTTCAATGATTTAATCCCAGCATAGTTGATTAAGAAAATTTTAATGAGAAGCCATTGTGACTAAGAAAGCTGATAATACCTCTTACAAGATCATGTTAGAAAGCTATTTTCTCTTAATTAGCATTTTATTTGAGCTCCTTCTAAAATAGCCAAAAAGTTGTGCCGTACAGATAATATTTTATTTGAAAGCATATGAAAATAGGTAAATGATTTCTATTTAAACTTGAGCAAATGATACAATAGGCTCTTATAACCTTAGTCCTGGTCTTTCTCTTCTGTCTCCTTTTTTTTTTTGCATGGGAAAAGTATTTTCCTGCTGTTGCTGCTGCAATATTTCTTCCTCTTCAATGAGTTCACAACGGGGAACGAATGAACTTATTCACCACTCATCAGCAAAATAAATTGGGTTAAAATATAAAAATATACATGTGGTTTTTCCAGAAGTGTACTCACAAATCAACACCAAGTATTTTTGGGTGCAAAGTGATTGTGATTATAAAAGTGGAGCAAAAATACCCATCGGCCGTTAGTTTGACTCTTGTATTTTTAAGGTTGACATGGATAATAACTTAACTAAATTTCATCCCAGCTAACAGTAAAGAACTAGAGAAAATTACAGAAAATGACATAGATATTTTAAAAATTACATTTCACTCATCTCTCTCCAATTCCCTTCTCTCTCTCAATTTCAATCTTACCCAGCCATCGAGCCGCCCATCTCTGCCTCCTTCTCGTCATTTGCCGCTTTATGTAATTTTCAAAACTATATGGGCCCTTTTCGTAATTTTCTCCATTTCTTCACCGCCATTTGGGATGAAATTTATCAGTCATCGTCCATATCACTTTAAAAATACATAAAAATCAAGGTATCGATCAACTATCGGTCCGTAGGTATTTTTGTGCCACTTTTGTAAGAACAAAAAAGCCGAAAGAAACAGTAAAAGGGGAAGAAAAAAGGCCACATTTTGTGTGCACAAACAATTAAAAAACGCGTTTTGAATGCTTTAAGAATCTTAAAACGTATCGTGAACGATGAGAATCACACCCCACAAGTTCAGAACTCCGTCAACATCAAATGCATCTTTTTCTTGCTCCTCTTTCCTTGTCTTCTTTTCTTCATTAGGCCCCAATTATCCAATCAAGTTCTTAACGTCTTGGACCACACATTGAATAAAAACGCGGAAACATTTCTGTCCAGATAATGCCTAATGAATGGTGATTGCTCCATAAATAACTGAAAGAAGTAAAGTTTAATTATACTTGTTGACCCTGATGATGAATTATTAGAGTATTTTCAAAATAATTAAAACTTGGAGTTTCTAATTACTGGTCATTTTGCCGTTGCATGAACATGAAGGTGCAGGGAAAAGAGCATGGTCCCACCATTAGCAGAATATTCAAGTCATGCTAAGATGATATTTGAGGAAGCTGAGTAGGAATGGCTTTCCCCTCAACACTTATTTTCCAGGCCACTTATTTTCCAAGTCTAGTTCAAAGTCAATGTCCAAGTCAACAAACGTAGCAAGCACACAGATTCATTAATTTCCCTATTATAAACACAAAAGGTTAGCCAAAGAGATTGCTTATGTAATGAGAATCCACAAATTTTGGCCGGCAGAAAGTATGAAACTTAGTATGGCTACTCCCGATTCTCTGCTTCTTTTGCTTTGTCTGTGTTGTTTTCTGCTTCCTGTCTCAGTTGCGTGTCCATGGCCTTTTAACTGTCAAGAGCCACCAGAGGAAGCTGTAGAGGTCCAATTGGGAGACGAATGGTTCCATGTTGAGAATATCTACCAAAATGATAGCCAACATATAATCATCGTTCGTGATAAAAAATTAATAGCTGAGATCTATATATTTTATAATTAAATAAGGGTAGATTATGAGATATATTGAATTGAATTTATTAATATTATACCTATTTAATTATATTTTATATATTTATCTATCTTTTAATTAAATATCAAAAACTTGATAGCGACTGCAAGTGCACGGTCATTATAAGTAATAAAGTAGTGAGAAAAAGATCGTCCTACGAGAATAGTACTTTGTAATACCCTGAAAATCTCACTTATGATAAGTATCATATAAAGTAAATAATACCTATTGGAAATAGGTGAATATGTGATATCAAATTTGTAGGGGAAAAATCTCTTGAAAATTAGAGTGCCAAAATGACGAAAATGCCCTTGTAGGACATAAATAACTTAAGAAAATTATGAAAAATCCCGAGAGGTAGTAAAATAATTATTAAAATTGAGAGAATATATTGTCTCTAATTTTGGTAATTTAATAAATTATAAGCTTGGAAGAATTGTAAAATAACAATTATGAAGTATTTGGAGATCATAACTAACTCCATAATTTTTGATATTTTACACACTACAAAAAAAAGTCATTTTTTGCGACGGAAAAAATCCGTCGCAAAAAAAGCATTTTCCGTCACAAAAATGGTTTGTGAAGGAATTTGCGACGGATTTTGTCCGTCGCAAAAAAACAGCGTCGTAAATTTTGAAATTTGCGACGGAAAAGAATTCCGTCGCAAAAATGGAATTTTGCGACGGAATCCAATTCCGTCACAAATGCGGAATTTTGCGACGGAATTTATTTTCCGTCGCAAATTTCCATAAAATTCAAATTATGTGACGGAATTTATTTTCTGTCGCAAAATTCTAGATTTGCGACAGAATCAAATTGCGTCGCAAAATTCCATTTTTTGCGACGGAATTCCGTTTTTGTCGCAAATCTCAATTCAAAAATAATATAAATAATTAAGAAATATAAAAATTACAAAATAATATTGAATATTGTATTAAAAAAGTGTATATGAAGAAATATATACAATAGCAATCCTAAAAAATTATATCTAAACAAAACAAAATATAAAAACACAAATGAACTAAAAACATACAAATCATAAATAAGTCTAATTCTTTATCCGAATTAACAATATGGGACTTCATCTCCAGGCACAATTTCAAATCCTCCTCATTTCGCGCTTCATTGATTTTATCTACAAGATCACTTATAAGCGAGAGTCTTTCGGTCCTAGCCCTTTATGAATCTTGATTAGATTCTTCTTCATCAGTTGATTCATTGATGTGACCATCTAAAGCCCACTTTTGTCGTATGCATCTGGTAGCTGAGGAGGATTTGAAGGAAATAAACCTGTCATTACAATAACAAACACTAATGAAGCTGTTCTGTGGTGAACAGAAATATTGAATCAATGAATCATACATGTACAAAAAATAAAAATATCCTCCCTCTTTCATTTTTATTTTTTGGTATAAAAAAATAGGTTATTTTAAAACGTTTATACTCATTCTAAGGGGTGTTAATGTAGCAAGTGTTGCATGAACCAAAGACCTCTAAATGACCCCCAGGAGCTTCCACCATAAGGCCATACCTATTTGCTTGGTTGGGCTCTTTATCTAGTTATCATGCCGCAACATTCATTTAAAGAAAACGCAATGCTGAACAAACTAGGGTCTTGAAAAAGAAAATGCCCTAATAATGCCAGAATTTACGGGCTAAAACAAGAGCTATAGTCTGGAAGGCTTTTGATTATTTCACCAAATATTTGGTGGTCACTTGAGAAATTAGGCATGGTTTGGAAACCGCTTTTCTCTTAGATAGCTTAACTTTTTATACATGAATTGCACATTTCATGGTTTCTGAATATTACAACTTGCTATGAACATATATATTAATGCCATGCCAAGGACCTCAAACGGTGGGTTTATTAAAAAAATCATTAACATAATTCCCTAGGGTATATCCAAACAAAGGTCAATAAGGGGGAAAAAGGGAAAATGATACTTCAAGGTCCCATAATTTATATTTTTGACAGTTAATAAGGATCTCAAAAATCTTGACTAGAGAAGTACAAAAATAAATTACCATAGGTGCTTCACAACATTACCACTTGTCCTTTCTAATCTTGTCTTTCAAAAGTTACAGAAGTGTTTTCACCCAGTAGTAAATTTCAAAATAAGTGTATATATATCTCATGAAATCGGGAGGATGAAATTGTAACTTTAAGGAGCACCAATGGTAACTTAATTATACGTCCCCTCGTTGTTTCTGACATCTTATAAATATTGTTTAGCCAAGCCATTAAAAAGCCATCTTACCAAGCAGCTTTACAACTTAGATAATAATCAGCTTTATCAAATAATCTAAATATAAGTTAAAGCCAATAACAGCTTTATGGCTTAGAAGATCATCAGCTTCATACAATAAAGTATAAGTTAAAGCCAAGTGAGCTATGCCACTCACCTCATAAGCACTTAGGTCTGAGAATAAAACCTGCAAAAGAAAATTCATTAGCCACATCAAAAATCATACTCCTACCCGAATCCAAAAGAAAAATGCTATATTCAACGACCCACCCATCACAACATGGGGAAGTAGCTTAAGAAGCCACTGGTATGCAACTGTATCACATTATTAAGATTTAATCCAACAAATAACTAAATGGATGGACCAATAATGTGATAAATATTGTATTGCATCAATAATAAGAGTGGTGAAAAGAAGAATCAATTGCACTGCTCAAATTATAAGTTCATACAAACAAAAGAAACGTGTTATAACTGCATTAGTGTATAGAACTATATGAACTTGGAAAGTGAAATCTGTAAACTCCCATATTCCTTTGGTTTAGAGATCAATCCTATCCAAAATATTATATATTACAACAAGCACGTCAAGTTAAGCTTCAAGACAAATATAATAGGTTGAACGCAAGCTAAATTGGGAACAAAACATTAAATTAAACATGCTCAAATATTCAGACTTCAACATTAAATCTTTATGAGCAATTTCTATAACTTGTACTTGTAACTTGCACATAAAAGTATCAATTGAAACGACCAAGCAATTAACCATGACAACATCAAAGTCATATATCAAATATTTAGAGAAGTCATGTCATACTTGTTCAAGCTCATCCAGACGGACAAGAACTCTGTCAGCCTGAGGAACCACCTGAAACCCACATTCATAATGCACATTCAGAAGCAAATCGACATTCAAACATTAATTACGAATATAAACGTTACAGGTGTAAGCACACAACAAGAAAAATAACCAAAAGTACATAAAAACCTTAGTGGGTTCCAATTTCTTCACAACTGCCTCAACCCTCAACGAGTTCTTCCGTAAACCTTCAAAATTAAAGAAGATGAACAAATGACAAATTGGCAGACTTTTTCCTGCCAAAGGTAATTTTCTTGAATTTATTTTTTTCGGATTTTTGCGACGGAATTCGTTTTCCGTCGCAAAATTTTGCGACAGATTTTATTTTCCGTCGCAAATTGTGTGCGGAATCGTTTTCGTCGCAAAATTTTGCGACGGATTTTAATTTCCGTCGCAAAATTCACTACAAAAAAACGATGATTAGTAGCGGTTAAAATGACCTGTTTGTAACGGTTTTTGGCGTGACAAACGACATTTGTAGCGGTTAGCGAAACCGCTACAAAAACGCATGTGGCAAGACGATTTGTAACGGTTAAAAAAAACCGATACTACATATACAAAAACCGCTACAACCTCATTGCGGTTCAAAAAAACCGTCACTAAATGAGCGGGTCTGACGTGTGTTTCGAGACATTAGTCACGGTTATTAGCCGTTACAAATAAAATTGTAGCGGTTTTAGTAACGTTTTAATAACCGCTACGAACAAATAAACTTGTAGCGGTTGTAGTAACGATTTCATAACCGCTACGAGAATAATGTGTTGATAATTTTGCATTTTTATTATTTTGAATATTTGTCGCGGTTACAAACCGCTACAAATATTCCGCCATTTTTCACCAAAAAAATTTGCCGCCATCGAATATTTGTAGCGGTTTTGAAACCGCTACAAATATTCCCGCCATCATGTGATTTTGAATATTTGTAGCGGTTTCAAACCGCTACTACAACCGCTACAAACAACCCGCCATTTTATTTGAAATTTTGTATCGGTTATTGTAACCGCTACAAATTCATTACGATTTTATTTATCAGCGTAATTCAGTAATTATTATTAATATTTTTTTATTAAAAATAAAAGGTAGTAAATTATGAAATTTAAATATATAAGGTGCATGTATAGAAACAAAATAATAAGATTATGTAAGTAGAATAAGTACTAAGAAATGAGGTGATTAAAACAATACTCAATATTTAAAAATTATATGTACAAATCAATTGAATAATGTATATGAAAGAATAGGGAAAGTTGAAAGATATATCCCGTTCAACTGCAAAATAACAAACTTTAATTAGTACAAGAACTATAAATTAGTATGAGAAACATTAGAATTGATCCGGTTACATGGTACTTACCCCTTTCAAACTCACGATGTTCTGAAACGTAAAAATATTTGAGATGACTGAGAGAAAACGTGGGTAGAAAAGAAGTTGAGGCATATTAAATGAGGTTGGGTGGGGCTATTTATGGTGGGGTCTGCGCATCATTTTGTAGCGGTTGGTGTCTCACTTTTTGTAGCGGTTATTGTATTTAGTAGCGGTTTCGAAGGTGTTTGTAGCGGTTCTTGTAGCGGTTTAATTTGTCGCGGTTTTATGTTTTTGTAGCGGTTATATTGTAGCGATTCTTGTAGCGGTTTAATTTGTCGCGATTTTAAGTGTTTGTAGCGGTTATATAACCGCTACAAATTAATTTCGAGTTTTTTTTTAAAAAAACATAATATTAAAAAGATTTCATATTACAAACATAGGCATTAAGTGTTTCTCTCAATCTTCTTCACCATCCCTACAAGGAAAGTTTGCATAAAATGTTACGCGTGAGGTCAATATGTTTGAACACAATTAAAACTTTAATTAAATCTTACTATTTTATAAAGCATAAATTTAAAAACGTCACCGAACTATAGGTAAATTGTCATCGCCGTCTGGGAAGAAGTCTTGAAGGTGGCGGGTGGAGCGGCTCACAATCGTATGCGACGTTATCACCATCGCCCATGTCGTAAAGGTCCCGAGGGTTTAAGTGAACCACCATATTCCAATCCTTGTGCCTCTCATCGGCCACATAATAAACACGATGGGCCTCGATGCAAGAATATACGGCTCGTCATCTTCGGACCGACCATTGTGAATAGGTGGGAGAAATTCAGCGATGTGATCCCTAAGTCGTCGATCGTGAGTCCACGGACGTTGTGGTATTCGCCCACAAACACTTGAACAACGTCACGGTGAAAAGGCACGTGTAACTTATCCCGACCACATCAAGCGGCTTTCCATAATACGGGACGTCACCGAACCGCATGTCCCGTCACTGCTGCTCGCATAACTCCTCGTCCCAAACGTGCCATATACACCAGAGTTTTGGGTCAGCAATCCCTGATCTCGTGCGACGGTGCAAAACTTAAAACCATTGACATTGTATGCCGTATATCTTTGGGCGTGGTCAAGAGGGCCTAGCGCGAGAGCTCTGAATTCTGCAGAGTGCGGGTTGTGGTCGTTCATTATTCTCCTCCTAAACCAACTCTGGAATTCTCGTGGACCTTTCTATCAATTTGAGAGGATGTCCGTGTACGGATCCTCGTTCACGCTTCACATGACTCCTGAATTCCTCGCAATTAAACATGCAATGACATGTGAGTATGTATAAAATGTAAGGAAATATATAGTATGCAATGAAATCCTTACGAAGGTACGGTTCAACTTTGGTGCGCTTAATCAAGACATGTTGGTGTGCTTGAAACTTCTCAAGTGCCGTGAGTTTGAATTTCTCACTCCCGCCAACCGCTCTACCAACACGAGGGATTAACAACTCTGTTGCCTCCGGCTCCGGCTCGAGCTCGTGCTCGGGACAATCGTCTACACGAGGCGGTCGGTTGAATGACGTCTCAATGTCATCGAAGTACTGGAACAAAAATACAAGACCTCATCCCCGATATAACCTTTCGCTATTGAACCTTCGTGCCACGCCTTATTCCTCACGTAAGATTTAAGTTTCCCAAGAAACACATGTAGAGTAGACAAGGAAAAATTTCGATATGATGCATCAATGGTTAAACATGCGAATAGGGAGTAATGCTAAAGTAATTATTTTTAAACAAGTACCTCTCAATAGGATACATCCATCGGTACTGAAGTGGGCCAAAGCAAGCTTTGTCTCTTGAACAAGGTGTCTTGTCGGGTGAACCATGACCGTGAAGAATGACGGAGGAAAGAGCATCTCCAAATGACAAAGCGTAAGAATGATTTTCTGCTGCTGCTGGTCGAGCTCCTCCACTATCAAAACCTTGGAACACGGCTTGCGGAAGAAAGTACAAAGCTCGACCAAAACGAGAGACACATCGAGAGGCGCGTATTTTCATGGCCGGAAGTAAGCTGTTGCATAAGCACATGTGAGTCATGACTCTTCACCCCGTAACCTTCGAGCACGCAAGTCAATACATCGTGATATGTTGCTTGAATACCCGTCGAAACTTTTATTTTCTTCAAGGTAGCGAGAAAGATTTCCTTATTCGGCTTTGTCGGGGTAAACCTTGCGGTTGAAATCTGTCATGCTCATCCGGCCACGCGTCTCCACGAACGCCCATCTCCCGTAGATCTTTCCTGGCTGCGAGATGATCTTTGGACTTGCACAGTTCGTTGAGAATCGTGTACAACACATTGTCGCACACATTCTTTTCAATGTGCATGACATCCAGACTGTGTCGGAGCAAATTATCTTTCCAATACGGAAGAGTGAAGAAGACACTAACATTTCGCCATTGCTGGGGCATAGAACCAGAAGCCCTGGCAGTCTTTGTCCCGCCCTTGCCGGATCGTTCTTTTCCCAAACTCAACATCAACATCCGAAGCTGCTCTATGATTTCTTCACGAGATAAATTTCGAGGGGGTCCTCTTTTTCCTGTTGCCCATTAAAACGGTTGCGTTGCAACCTAAACCTGTGCGTACCATCGAGAAACCTCCGATGACCCATGAAGCACCACTTACGGCTGTAGGGAAGGCGCACTGAGTCAGAGTCAAAATTGCAAGCTGGGCACGCAAGGCCGGTATGCACATTCCACCCGGATAATGTCCTGAGGCCAAGGAAGTCGCTTATTGTCCAAATCAAGGCCGCACGCAAGTTGAAAAGTGTCTTCTCGTGCGCGTCGTACGTCTCCACACCTACATTCCACAGCTCCACCAACTCCTTGATGAGCGGTTGGAGATACACATCAATGTCTTTTCCCGGTGCCTTTTTCCCTGGAATGATCATGGACATAATGAAGGAGCTTTGTTTCATGCACATCCACTGGGGCAAGTTGTAGGGTATCAACATAACTGGTTTTAAAGGAAAGTACCTTAGAATCTTTGCGGTTTCTTCTTTCGCTTCTTCCCTTTCCGAATCTGTCCCGAACCTCGATGTGTGACACTTCTTACAAGTCTCCCTCCGATCGTCCTCTCCCCAATAAAGCATACAATAAGCTTGGGGGGCATCTATTTTTGGTAGTTCAAGCCTAATCTCGTTGATTATCTTCTTCGCCTCGTAGAAGGATGAGGGAATGTCCGCGTCGGGGAACGCATCTCGAAGTAATTCCGGGAACATCGACATTGCCTTATCGGTGATCCCACACATGCATTTGATATGGTACAATTTGATCGAAAAGATAACTTTGAGTATTTATGACAACCTTGATACAAAGGACGATCGCTCTCATCCATGAGGCTGAAAAATTCCCGAGCCGCATCATTCCTAAAGAAAAAACAGTTCTGACCCCGCACTCGCCGTGAAGTTGTCGTCCCGAACACCAAAAGCATCACGAACGGCCTTCATTAACCGGATCATCTTGATGTACTTGATTTCCTACTTGTGAGGTTCGAGGAAGATGAAGCCCATATCCCATACCACGTTGCTCACCATGAACCTCCCAGAATGTATATGCTTCTGGGAAAGGCTTTACAAGAAGATGTTCCAAAGCACAATCCCGTGTTTGCCACTTCTTAAACTTGCATCGTAAACAAGGACACACGATCTTGCCATTAATGCTAGCGTGAGAGAAGGCGAAATCTAAGAAAGTGTTCAATCCCGCTAAATACACAGAAAACTACACGGCATCTTGATCCATGACTTATCCATATGTAACAAACAAATTTAGGATAGAACATAAATGTGGACGACTCACTTTAATTACATCCGAAGCAAAAATTGGGATCTTTAAATGCATCGATTGGTTTGTAGCGGTTAAATAACCGCTACAACAACCGTTGCAAACATCACCTTTGTCACGGTTTCAAAAATGAACCGCGACAATAACCGCTACACAATTTGTAGCGGTTTAAGGAATAAACCGTCACAAATCTTGGCGCCAAAATTCAATTTTGTTCAACGAACACAAAATTTGTAGCGGTTTGAGGAATAAACCGTGACAAAGCTACAAACACAAATTTGTAGCGGTTTGAGGAAGAAACCGTGACAAATCTTGGCGCCAAAATTCATCTTTGTTACGGTTACATTCTATCGAACCGCGACAAGCTTTGGAAAAAAAAGCGAAAAATCACAGAATTATAAGTTAATATAAAACTGATTAGTCATGGAATAATTTGCTTTTGCGCACAAAATTAGTAAAAAAAGCACAAAGCTTTGATGCCAAAATTTGCTTTTGCTTAATTAATCATATGTGTCTCAACAAATCATTTGATTAATTGAGTTAATATATTACCGATTAGTCAATCATGAGTTAAATGGTATATCCAAACATTAGAAGTGCTTAATCCATAATTAAAGCACTTTTTAAAAAGCAATGGAAAAAAAAGTCCATCAACAAGAAAAGAAACGTGATCAACAAGAAAACAATATAATTAAATATAGTTATCTCAATCAACTCTGTTTGGACATGAAAAGAGAAAAAAAAAGAAGGTCTACATTTCAGGAGCATGATCATCAAGTCCTCTCTGATGGGGGTTTGTCTCAGGGGGGTCTGTCTCAGGGGGGTCCGTCTCAGGAGGGAGTGGTCCACGACCAGAGTTGACAGCGTCGCCGTGCCATCAGCCGGCGACGTGTCTCGGAATCATCAAAGAGGAACGGAGGGGGAGGCTCTGAGCCGGAAGGCGTGCGTCGGGACACGGCTTGTTCAAGACGCCACAAACAAGTCCGATTCGAGTTATGACGGTCCCACCAACGGTCGATGGTCTCCCGCTCGCGCCTATTCCCTGGCCCCTCGTCGGCCCTCCGTGCAGCCTCAATTGCGGCAACTGCCTCGGAACCTTCTCAAGAATGATCGCTCGAAATCTCCCCAATGGGTGGCCTCCTCGAGCCTGAGGGTCCGGGAGCGGAGGAGGAGCCCTGTCTCGGGTACACCATGCTAGGCCCGGCGCCAAGGCCAAAACCCTAATGCGGCCGGGATGCTCGACCGGGCCCGTGAGCAACTTTCAATGGGGCGAGGATTCGCTGCACCCGTGACTCGGTGCGCGACGCTCGTAGCTCGCCTCGGTATTCTCAATCCGGCCCGACCAACAGAGTTCATGAACCATTAATAAAATAACGGACGATCAATTTAAATATACAACATTCATTATATAAATAATGTTTTTTAACTTACTATTATCTCCTCTCTGCCGCCTCGAGGTCGGCGTCCCATCCGCGTGTCTATGGGTGCGTGTCCACAACTTCCCATAGTCCGTGTGTGTGTTCTCCTCCCGAGCCTTAAACTGTCGCTGAAAGAATTAAAACAATATAAACTTTGTTATTTCAAAAACAAAACAATGATCATGTTAAATAATAACATACCATCTCCTCGTATGTCACTGCAAACGTCTTGGTCCCTGCAGTGTGATGGACTCTCTGCTGTGCGCGACTTCTTGTGTTCCTTTGCGACAAAGCCTGCAAGGAGGAGGAAACAAAATTTAAATTTAAACCCTAAACTCAATTTAAATTATCAATTAAGTGAAACAATTAATTAATTTAATAAAATGTACCACGCCCGCGGCACCCTCCTATATTGGACGAAAGCCGCCACCGATCCGGATCCACGCCGTGCCTGGGACTCTCTCGATCACCGCTGCAGGAATAGTGCCGTCTCCATTCATAATATTGTAGAGACGGTTCCTCCGGCTCTTCCACCCTTCCCCCACTTTCATCATAACGTACCTCTTGTGTTGTTCGCGCAATTTAAACTTTTTCTATATCATAATTTCATTATTAATTATTAATGAATTAACAAACAAATAAGGAAAGAAATAAACTAAAACTTATAACTATTAACATGTACAATTTAATTAAACAATATTGACTACCTGTAGAACCTCTCGTAAACGCCTTGTTCTTTGTGTCCTTTGTCACTTTCTTCCAATCCTTGAAATAAATTGGGAACCACCCCAATGGCCACCAAACTCAGGCATTACAGAATCGGTTCTAAACGAAAGGAAATCACCAAGAGGGGGTGAATTTGGGGATAGGGAAGAAGAGCTTGACACGAAAGTTTATCCCTGGTTCGGTCTAAATTCTTGACCTACGTCCAGTCCCTGGACTCTCTCGGGTTTTTCTACTATCACTTAACTCGTATACACACTCGTACTCAAGGATTATCCTCCTCTAGGATACACTCCCCTTACAAGTTGTAATCGAAATCCCAATCTCCAAGTCCCCTTGACTTGAGATCTTTTACAATGAATGAATAATTTGTATAAAATCTCTCTCACCGAGAAGATAATGATAAACACCGAGGCTCTTTGTATATCAAAATACAATACGTAAAGAAAACTGAATGTATAAGAACTCTTGAGCTTGCTTTTCGTTTGCCTTAATCTTTCGTATCTTTCGAAGTTTGTAATCAGCTCCTTATATAGTGGTGAGTTGCTATGTGACCGTTACTTCTCAACTTAGCATGTTCTTCATTTGAAATTCAGTTTGATGAGGATTATAGCCGTTGGGTCCTGAATTTCGGCCGATTAAATTCCTGGACGCGTGAAATCATTCTGCCTTCTGATTCTTCGCGTTTATTCAATGATTCGTTTGATCCAATTTAATACTTGAAACATTCTCAATATAGAGTAGTTAAATACGTTTGAATATACTAAATGAATGCAATCAATTCGTATAAACATGGTAAGTTTTGCAGTTTAAAAGAATCAGGATGAAATCAAGAACGATCATATTTGCTTCCGTCTTAAACTCGAGTTCTCCAAGTCGCTCGAGTTCGTAAGGCTTTTAGAGTATCTCGGTTTATCTTCAGAGAGCAAACTCGGAGTTTGATGTAAACTCGGAGTTTGTATTTTGTTTCACCATGTGAACTCGAGTTCACGAAGGTAGGCTCGAGTTCGAATACTCTCTAAGCTTTTTGTCGAATGAACACCAAGGGAAAACTCGAGCTTGTAATAACAGGCTCGAGTTTACCTATTTTGTAAACTCTTCTTCGTTTGTCAAACCATAGAGTAAACTCTACACAAAAGCATTAGGCTTGAGTCCATATACTTGGGCTCGAGTGTTCATTAAATTATAGCCATAGAAACAAGTGAACTCTACTAAAAAAACTTCCGCCATGGGAAAACTCGAGCTTGTCTATACTGGGCTCGAGTTTACTTGTTTGTAAACTCTTTATTATTATATCATGAGGGTTTAGGCTCGAGTCTATTTACTCGGAGCTCGAGTTCGTTATGCCGTAAATATCCCGATGAGCTCTGTTTGTTTAAAACTCGAGTTTGCTTAGTTAGGCTCGAGTTTTGAGGTGACAGAATGATTTTGACTCTTTTGTCATTTTAAAACATCGTACTTGTTTACAATTGTTATTAATCATCAAAACACATAGAGAACTAACATTCTCCCCCTTTTTGATGATGACAACACTTGTAAACAATTAACTCCTTTAAAAACACTGTTTTGATCATTTGAAATCATTGAAGCATAAGTGTTCAGTGTAAATGCATCAGAATTAGATTTTAACATTTAAACTTTGATTCTATCAGAGTTAGCAGCTTAACATAAATCATAACACATATTGTCATTGCATAAGCTAAAACATTCAATGGTTTACAAAATGACATTTAGAGTTTCAAGCATACATATATCTCAAAAAAAATAACAAGTTTGACAACTTGACTTCTCCTTCTTTACTTCAACTCTTCTCCCCTTTGTCATCATCGAAAAGTGGAGGATGAGATGAGATAGAGGTTGATGAAGAATAGGATCATGGGTAGATGGTTCAGGGGCTATGGAGGTTGGGATTGGTTCGTAAGAAGGTGGAGGTGCCGAAGAGCTAGGTCCATGAATTGATGGACTGATTTTCTAAAATTTTGTCCATTTTGTCATGGAGGCTGGACATAGACACCAAAAGAGTGGAGATGCTTACTGAGTGATCTCCAATTTGATCCCCGAGACCTTGCACTTTCTCTTTGATAATCTCATGTTCAAGAATGAGATCTTCTTGTGCATCGAGAACTCCTCATATCCTTTCTTGACTCGTGGTGAATCCTGATTCTATCTTGGAAGAAAGATCAAACAACTTGGGCAATGTAAGTCTTTATTCTTTCATCCAAATCGAGGGAAAGGATTGTGGTGGAGGTGGTGCACTTTGAGCTTCTTGAACTCTAGATTGAGTAGCTCGGGTTCTAGTAGGTCTTGAGGGTGCTCTGGAATGATCACTTCCTTGATCAAAGCTTATCCTCATCAAATTTAGGATATGCCGCCAAATTTGGTTGGTTTTTCAGTTTCTCATTGGTGGTAAATACTGCACTCTTTCATGAAACATAATCACCGAGATGAGACTCGGCAAAGGGTATCCGGGATGTTTTTCTTCCATGGAAACGAAATTTGAACATCTCTTTAAAGATCCAATCTCCTATGTTATGAGGGACTTGATCTATGATAGAGGCAAAAATAGGGAAGTCCTTTTTGGCAAAGTGAGTGAAATTGCCTCCCTTTTGTACTAAGTTTCTAGTGTATATATACCAAGCGCCTCTTTGCTTAGGAGGCATTGATACCGGAGTGAAATCCGAGTCTCTAAAGCATCGTGTACAGGCTCATCGGGTCCGAGGAGTGTAAAAACTCTTAGCCTCATAGTTTTCTTGGAATCGTATGGCATCCTCACCATATAGAGTGACATCCTCACTAGAGAATCCTTTAGGGATGGAGGAATGATTGTAAATTTCAAATAAGGCTGGGTTTTCTCTAGATACCTGAGGAACAGAGTGTTGTTGGTGATGGGAGGATGATTGAGCTTGAGAGCTAGTTTGACTAGTTGTGGTCTTTCGAGACTTGTGTATCTCTGTTCTTTGCCCCTTCGAGGTGGTGTGTCGTAGTTGAAGCTTTCTTTGAGGTATTCATCTTGACTGTGGTTATTGGAGTGGCTTGGGTAATAGGAATACCAGGAATTTGCTTGTCAATTCCATGCTTGAATCGTTTGGGAAACGATTTTACCCTGGGAGGACGTTGAGAGATTTTTGTATGATCGGTTTGGGGTTCTTGAGGATCAGAAGATTTGGAATCTTGGGTTGCAGATCGTTTGGACGCCATGTTCTCTCGGTTTTCGTTTGAGGAGATTGAGAGAAATTTTGGGAGAATTTAGGTTTAGGCTCGAGGGTGAGATAGAGTGAAGACGAAAAGACAGGTTTTTAAAGAAATTTTATCGACGCAAACTCGAGTTCTTAAGTGTAGGCTCGAGTTTGTGTAACGTTACTTACCTGGAATTCAAGAGTGTATGTGTGAACCCTTGAAATTTCTTGCTAGGCTCGAGTCGATCACATCGTAGGCTCGAGTCCGTCCGGTTCTCTCGAGGTGGATTGCTCTCTGTCTCCTCGAACTCGAGTCCGCTCACTAATAGGCTCGAGTCCGTCAAGATCTCGAGATGAGTTGCTCTCTGTCTCCCGCGAACTCGAGTCCGTTCACTAATAGGCTCGAGTCCGTCAAAATCTCGAGATGAGTTGCTCTGCTGTCTCTCGCGAACTCGAGTCCGTTCACTAATAGGCTCGAGTTTGGCGACCCGATAGTTGCATTTCTGCCGGTTCTTTCGAGCTCGAGTCTATCTTTGGTAGGCTCGAGTTTGTGACAGACTTTACTTGCACTCGATTGTTTGGGATTTTGATTTCAATATACATCCCGCACAAAACATATCTACATACTCCGATGCTTAAGTTAGTGGACAATAATCATTAAAAAACATAACTAACATTTGAATTACTTACAACTCATTGGGATTTACCATTCCCAATTCTCTTCTTATGAACACAAATTGTTCTTTTGCTAGTGGCTTGGTGAAGATATCACGAGTTGCAAGTGAGTTGGGATGAACATGACTTTGACATCCTTCTTTTGAACATGATCTCTTATGAAGTGATGTCCGACATCAATATGTTTGGTTCTAGTGTGTTGAACAGATTCTTTGCCAAACTTATTGTGCTTGTGTTGTCACAAAGAATTGGGATTTCTTTGAGATGAACTCCCAAATCACACAATTGTTGTTTGAGCCAAAGAACTTGAGCACAGCAACTTGAGGCAGCAA
Organism: Acacia pycnantha; assembly: GCA_025563575.1. Lineage (NCBI taxonomy): Eukaryota > Viridiplantae > Streptophyta > Magnoliopsida > Fabales > Fabaceae > Acacia > Acacia pycnantha. Next base: position 3,618,731 of record JAMWYP010000016.1, read on the forward strand.
CATACTCGGCTTCAAGTGGATGACACAAACATCGTGGTCTCGCTTTTGCCGAACCAAGACACTAATGATCCTCCAAAGAACTCACATTGACCACTTGTGCTTTTTCTCGTCGCCTTGTATCCCGCATGATCCGAATCGGTATAGGCTACTAAGTGTTCATGTTGATCTTTGGGAAACCATAATCCAAGAGTCTTTGTATCAAAGCAAGATATCTAAAAATTCTTTTAACATGTTCAGCATGGGACTCCATGGGGCAGATTGGAATCTAGCACACATTCCAACACCGAATTGAATGTCCGGACGACTTGCCGTAAGATAGAGTAATGATCCAATCATTCCTCTATACTTAGTGATGTTGAAGTTAGTCCCCTTTTCATCAGCATCCGAGTTGCAGTTGAACTCATTGGAGTATCTCGCTCCATTACAATCAGCTAGACCATATTTTTTAATAGATCTTTCAGATACTTGGTCCTGGGAAATGAAGATTCCATCATGGCGTTGCTTGATTTGAAGTCCAAGGAAGTAATTAAGTTCTCCCATCATGGACATTTCAAATTCTCCCTGCATTGTCTTGGCAAATTCTTCACACATAGTATCATTAGTAGCACCAAAAATAATATCATCAACATAAATTTGAGCTATTAAAACATCACCAAGTTTATTCTTCTTTATAAAGAGAGTTGTATCTCGCTTTTCCTCTAACAAATTCTTGATCAAGAAGGAAAGTGCTTAACCTCTCATACCAAGCTCTAGGAGCTTGCTTAAGACCATATAAGGCTTTCTTGAGGTGATAAACATGATCTCGGATGATGTTCATTTTGAAACCTCGGAGGTTGTTCAACATAAACTTCCTCCCGTATAAAACCATTTAAAAAGGCGGATTTTACATCCATTTGAAAAAGTTTGAATCCTTTAACACAAGCAAAGGCTAGAAGAACTCTTATAGCTTCCAATCTTGCTACTGGAGCATAAGTTTCTTCATAATCAATTCCTTCTTCTTGATTATAGCCTTTTGCAACTAGCCTTGCTTTATTACGAATGATTATGGCGGATTCATCACATTTATTTTTGAATACCCATTTAGTACCAATGACCGGATGGTCTTTAGGTCTGGGTACCAAGTCCCAAACTTGGTTTCTTTCAAATTGATGTAATTCCTCTTGCATTGCTATAACCCAATCATTGTCTGAAAGGGCTTCATCAATCTTAGAAGGTTCAATTTTCGAAATGAAAGCTGAAAAAGTAACTTCATTCAAAGTGCTTTTTCCGGTTCTTACTCCTTGATTTGCATCACCTATCACTTGATCCAGAGGATGACTCCTACTGTATCTCCATGATTTTGGTTGAGTTTGAACACTGTTTTCATAAGCATTTTCACAATGTTTTTCGTTCGTAATCATCTTGCAAATCTTTTTCCGTATTTGTTGAAACAAGTTTGGTTTGTCACAGAAAATCATCATCATCATCCAAGGACTTGTTAGATTTGGTTTCACAGAAAACAATATGCATAGATTCTTCAACATGTGTGATTACGAGTATTATAAACTCTATATGCTTTACTTCTACTTGAATAACCCAAGAATATACCTTCATCGCCTTTGGAATCAAATTTTCCCAAGTCAGTCCTTACCATTATTGTGGATGAAGCACTTACATCCAAAGATATGCAAGTGAGCTAAGTTGGGTTTTCTTCCTTTGTAGAGTTCATAGGAGTTTTGTCCAACTTCTTCAGGAGATATGCCCTGTTTGATATGTAACAAGCAAGTGCTCATAGCATCGCCCCAAAACACTTGAGATGTTTGGTTCTCATTTAGCATTGATCTTGCCATTTCAAGAAGCACTCTATTCTTTCTTTCAACAACTCCATTTTGCTGTGGGGTTCTTGAGCCGAGAAGTTATGATTAATTCCCATACTATCACAGAATTCTCCAAAGGCATGATTCTCAAATTCTCCACCATGATCCGTACGAATACCTGCAATAGAGAATCCTTTCTCGTTTTGGACCTTCTTGGCAAACACAATAAATTGATCAAATGTTTTATCTTTTGATGATAAAAGAATGACCCATGTGAATCTTGAGAAATCATCTACTATGACCAATGTATAAAGATTGCCGCCAAGGCTTTTACTCTAGCCGGTCCAACTAAGTCCATATGGAGTAATTGGAGAGGTCTATTAGTTGATAATTCCGTTTTCGACTTGAAAGATGATTTAGTTTGTTTACCTTTTGACATGCATCACAAATCGATCATTTTTAAAAGAAAGTTTTGGTAAACCAATAACCAATTCCTTTTTCTGTAGTTTATCAAGTTGAATCATATTGACATGTCCTAAACGTTTATGCCATAACCAACTTTCATCTAAGTTACCAACAAAACATTTTTCGAATCGAATTGTTTTTAGACAGATTAAGAGTATAACAATTACCTCTCTTGGAGCTCGAATAATGCTTTGGATTTAATACTATCTAAAGAGAGAGCATCCTTACTTACAATCAAACATTCTTCGAATCAAAGATGACTAGGTTTCCTTTGTCCGTGCTTTGACTCACACTGAGGAGGTTGTGACATAACCCATCCACAAGATAAACATCTTTGATTTGAGGTCCATTGCTATTTCCAATTTTGCCAATGCCAAGCAATTCTTCCGGACTCATTTCCACCAAATGTTACCTTGCCACCTTCCTTATGTTTGATTGAAGCAAATTTGGATTGGTCTCCAACCATATGTCTTGAGCATCCACTGTCTATGTACCACTTATTGGGATTTGATGCTCTAAGACAAATCTGCATAAGAAGAGATATCATCTTTTAGGTACCCAATATTCTTTGGGTCCTTTTGGGTTAGTTTGTGTCTTAGGAGTCATATAGGATCCCTTAGGCACCCATTGATAATTTCCTATAGGTTTAATCGATCTATCTTTCTTATGAAAACATGAAGAAGTAGTATGACCTTTTCTATTACAATAGTTGCAATGTGCAAAAGGATTTGAGGTATGAACAGATTTTTGAAAATAATTCATGTAGGATCTTTGTCCATGTTTCTTTTTGCCTTTCTTTTTGTCATAATCAAGCTTGTAACCAATTCCTGATTTGTCATTTGTAAATCTTTGCTGTTTTAAAATTACCTCAAGCATTTCACTTCCTCTAGTGAATTTTTCAAGAGTCTTTGTAAGGTATTCATTTTTCTTTTTCGTAATAGAACATTCATCACATATGATATTTTCAGAACCGAAAGATTTTCTACTTGTTGTTCAAGTGTTGTATTCTTCCTTTTAAAACAGAATATTTTTCAAGAAGTTCCTCAAATTCATTTTGAACAAGTTCGTATTCAAAGAAACAACTCATTATAAGTTGGTTTTGCATCCTTTTCACAAGCAGAGATAGGCGTAGAAATCGTTTGAACTTGTTCTTCTAATAGTTTGATTTTTCTTTTGAAAATAAGAGCTCTTTTGCGTTTTCTTAAATTCAAGTATAAAGAGAATCATATGTTGAAGATAATTCATTATAAGGTAAATCGAATTACTTACCTCTTCGTTGTCCGATTCCTCTTGAGCCACAAGGCGTAGATTGGCACTTTGTTCCTCTTCCGCCTCATCTTCATCGATGAGCCGTTGCCCCATATAGCCGATACATAAGCTCTTTTCTTGAACTTATTGAATTTCTTTTCTTTGTTTTTCAGTCATGACATTCCGATTTGATGTGGCCGGTTTCTCACATTCATAGCATATAATTGGTTTCTTAGTTTCGTGCTAGAATTTCCTTTGTGAAACCTTCGTGAGATTGGTCCTTTTGTAGAATTTCTTGAATCTTCTGACCATCATTCCTAGCTCACCATCTTCATCTTCATCTTCTTCATCGTCATCCGATTTAACTTCTTTGATGGTTTTAAGAGCTATTCCCTTGTTCTTGACATTGATATCATTTAGTCCCTTTTTGAATTTGATCTTCCCTCATATTCGTAAAGGCCGCCAAATAGTCTTGCCACTGAGGCCATTGATTCGCCTCGAGATTCTTCAATTGCACAGGTGACCTTGGCTTCCCATTCCTTGGTGAGAATATTTAGTATTTTCCTCACTTGGGCAAGGTTGTTCATATTCTTTTCCCAAGGCAATGAGTTGATTGATCAAAGTGAGTGAATCTGAGTTGAAATTCACCAATAGATTCTCCGGCTTCATCCGCAATAGATCGTATTTAGTCATGAGAGTATTGATACGATTTTCTTTGATCGCAGCCTGTTCCTTCATGAGCTATTTCAAGAGCATCCCACATTTGCTTAGCAGATGGCAAAGTGCAGATTCTCAAATACTCTTTTTGGCCAAGAGCACTTTGGAGCATATGAATTGCCTTCATGTTGAGAGTGACTTGTTTCTTTTCATTGTCATCGTACTCTTCTTCTTTCTTGGGAGTTCGATGTCAGCCTACAAACGAGGAAGGAACATAGTTTCCTTTTTCAAAGACCCTCCACAAACCAAACTCGCAGGCCATTACATAGACTCCCGAACTTAGCCTTCGTAACGAATGAGTAGTGTTCTCCATTGAAACCTGGGGATCGGTTGATTGAGGCTCCATCTCGGTAGAATTCCTTCCATTGGATCTTTGTGTCTAGGATGTTAATCCTTCAAATTGACAACCCGGCTCGATACCAAATGAAAACGAAAGGAAATCACCAAGAGGGGGTGGGAAAGATTTTTGCCGTGTCTTCCAAAATAAACCAAGTTCGAAAACAATTTGCAGAATTAGGGAACCCGGGTCGTTTCCCAACGAATTTGCAATGGGCTTGTTCAATAACAATAGTGAAACAGAATGATAAAATGGGGGTTTGGTTTAATGTAATAGAACAAAACGAAATAACATAATCAAAGTGCAATAAACAGAGTCAAACAGAATCAAATAAACAGAGACAGATTAAAGATGATCAACCCAACGAATTGATTCCATAAACCTCCATCATTGAACGAAAATACAACTAACCCACGTTTGGTTCCGATGAATCGAAATCTCGCATTCATCCGAGATTCCTCGCCTAGACGATCGCCTAGAATCTGTCCCGACAGTGGCGCCTCACCGTGCAATCGCACAAAGCAACATCGTAACCTAGTCCGAACTAAGTCCTTGGGATGAACCAAACCGAATATTAAATCTAATATTCGAACTATTTCCGTAAATCGAATCCGATAAGATGAAAACAGAATCGAGTAGTTACCGATTAGGCACGAGTTCTCTGGATGAATCATGGAATCCTCATCGTTGGGTTAATCACAAGAGTTTAGCCGATCATGGCTGGGAAAATCGAAGAACGAACGAAGAACACGAAGAACGCGCAAGAACATGAAGAATGATGAGAGAAAATGAAAACTTGTATTTTGATCCACTCTAATGTTAAAAACGTGAATGAATATGTTTGTGGCAGCTGCCATACTTAAAAATAACCTAAAACGAAATGGGCTCTCATAGTTTTAGCCCAAAACAGAAATAAAATATAACTGGACTTAAATTACAAAATTCGGGTCCAAAATAAATCCAGAATTGTACATCCGACTTTGGCTCCAAAATTGACCTCCTTCTTGACCGAATTTGCTCTTGATGTCTTCATAACAATTGTAGCTCTCTGAATCATCTGAAATATGAGACAAAAATGAGGCAAATCCGATGTCTGGTTCAAGAGTTATGGTAGAAATAGTGAAGCAACACAAAACTGGAATTTTATTATTAAAAATAGCTAAAATGCAATAAAAGGCCCAAGGCCCAAATAAACATAAGAGCCATTATTTATTAGCTAAAGGGTCCTAAATTATTATTCAAGAGACAAAAATAAGTGTATAAAATATTCAATTATCAAATTCCCCACACTTATCTTTTTGCACTCCCGAGCAAAATTCAAAGAGAAAGACCTAAGGGAAAACTCTTCTTTACTAATAATTGCTAACAATGCAAAAATTGAATCAAGGGACACAAAGCTTCAAAAGACCAATCATTCAAGACCAAAACCCCTTCATCTCAAATTACAATTCATGGTAGTGTCAATCAATGATGCTAATCACAAAAGATGATCTCTCAAATGATGCGCTCAATCAATCGCCTCTCAAGTGTTTAAGGTAAATAAGTGTATCGCTCAAATTCTACTCAAGAAATTTGTTCTACCATAAGCTTGCTCAACTTCTACGTCTCCACTACTCATAACACATACATGCACAAATCAAGAGAGCTTGTAATTAAAGGTTGTAACGGGGCTAGGGTGAAGGTAGGTAATAGTATGGAATAAGAGGCTAAGCACCAAAGAAATCAAAAGTAAGAGCACTGATTAACACAATCATTCTCTATGTATGAAACTTTTATTCTACTCATATATACATTCCTTTCTATGTATTTTCTTTTCTTTTCTTTTTTTTTCTTTTTTTTTTTCTTTTTTTTTCCTTTTTTTTTTTTTTTTTTTTTTTTTTTTTTTTTTTTTTTTTTTTTTTTTTTTTTACTTTTCTTTCTTTCCTTTCATTGTATACGTAATTACAATGTCAAAATCAAATATCCCCCACACTTAAACCGTTGCACTCCCGAGCAACCCCACACTTAAACACAAAACAAGTTGAAACCAATGCTCAATAAATCTTCAAGGTGCGGAATAAAATGGTTTTACGCTTAGGCTTGTAATGTGGCTTAGAAAAGAATGGGTCAAAAGGCACAAAGGGGCTAGCAAAGGAATCATAATGTAAGGGAAAGCTATTTGGCCAAAGTGAGGAGAATAAAAGAAAGAAAACAAGCTTCCATCATACTTATGCACGTAAGTGAAAAATGTAGTTTCAAAAAGAAAAGGAGCAAGTTCTAGAGAACACAAATCATGAGAGATGCACACATGAAAGAAAGAATGGCAAAAGATGAATTCCATTCATGCAGCCCAAAACCTCACAAGGTCAATACCAACTTAGGTAATCAACAACATCAAATCAACTACCAAGACTTGTAATCGAAGAGTCAAGAGTTCCAGATCAAATGTAATGATCCATTAAAACCAAAATGTCCTAGTTCATAATATGTAGCAATCATTAGAAAGAAAGAATGTATTTATTTTCAAAAAGCAAAGTAGAAAAGGAAAACAAATAAAAGAGAAGGAGGGAGAAGAAAGAAGAATACTCCCCAAGGGTTTATGGAGGATAAGTGGCATCAATGAGGAGAATCTCTCGCTTCCTCAGCCGCGTGGGATCCCTCATGAAATGGCTTGAGGCGATGCCCATTGACCTTAAAAGTCCGTCCCGTGGGTGGATCACATAGCTCAACAAAGACCAAATGGAAATATGTTAGTGATCACAAAAGGGCCATCCCATCTAGATCGAAGCTACTGTGCATAAACTTCAGACGGAATTAAATAGAAGAACTTTCTCGGCCCACGTAAAATTCTTTCCTCGTAATATGCTTATCATGGAATGCCTTAGTCTTTTCCTTATACAACCGTGAGCTTTCATAGGCATCCAATCTAAGCTCATCTAACTCTTGCACTGCAGCCTTCCTCTCCATCCCTGACTTAGCCAAATCCATGTTGCATTGCTTAATAGCCCAATAGGCTTGATGCTCCAACTCAACCTAAGATGACATGCCTTACCAAAGACAATCCGATAGGAGACATCCCAATCGGAGTCTTGTAGGCGGTGCGATATGCCCACAAAGCATCATCTAGTCGCTTACTCCAATCTTTCCGGTAGAGTTGACATTCTTCAAGGATTTGCTTAATCTCTATTTGAGACTTCACTTGACCATTGGTCCGAGGATGGTATGTCGTGGAAACCTTGTGAAGCACTCCATACTTGCGTAGCAAGGCACCCATGCTTCGATTGCAAAAATGGGAACCCCGATCACCGATAATAGCTCTAGGAATGCCAAACCCGCGTAAAATGTTAGACCTAACAAAATCCACCACCACGTAAGAATCATTTGTCCGGTGGCTTTCGCCTCAACCCATTTCGAAACATAATCAACAAACAAAGAAGATGTAAGTGTAACCATATGAAGCAGAAATGGACCCATGAAATCAATACCCCAAACATCAAAGATCTCACAAAACAATATAGGGTTTTGGGCATCTCATGCCTACGGAAATACTCCCCGCCTCCGACGCTTATCACATGACTTGCAAAACAAATGGGCATCATGAAACAGGAAGGCCAAAACAAACCACATTCTAACACCTTCCTAGCAGTTCTTTGGGGTCCAAAGTGACCACCACAAAGTGTAAGCATGAGCAAAATGCAATATAGATTGAAACTCACAATCGTGCACACATCTCCTAACTACTTGGTCACTACAAAATTTCCACGATAAGGGTCATCCCAAACATAATATTTAGACTCACTTTTCAATTTAAGGGTTTGGGCCCTAGTGGATTCTACAGAAAACACTAGCTACCAAGTAGTTAACTAAATCAAGATACCATGGGTCTTAACTTGCACCTGTAGAAGCCGCTCATCGTGGAAATCATCCCGAATAGAAGAGGGGTGAGAGGGAGAATGAGTGATACGACTCAAGTGGTCGCCTACCCGCTTTGTGCTCCACTTCTATCTCGAATCTCCACATCAAACTCTTGAGCAACAACATCCACCGGATGAGTCGTGGCTTAGCATCCGCCTTTTCAAAAGAAACTTTAAAGCCGCATGGTCGAGAAAACAATGACTCTACTAGCTAGCGATATGACCTAAACTTATCGAAGGCAAATACAATGGCCAACAACTCCTTTTCAAAGTGGTGTAATTAGATTGAGCGTAATCCAAAGTCTTTGAAGCATATGCAATGACATGGGAGGCTCTATCAACCCGTTGTGCTAAGATAGCACCAACCGCATAGTTGGAAGCATCGCACATCAACTCAAAGGGAAGGTGCCAATCGTGGGGCCGGATCATCGGGCCGTAGTAAGGCAACGCTTCAAGTGATCGAAGGCCGCCTTGCACGCATCATCAAAGACAAAGTCGTGTCCTTATGCGTAAGGTTGGACAAGGGTTGAGCAGCCTTGCTGAAATCTCGAATGAAACGTCGATAGAAACCTCGCATGACCAAGAAAAGAGCGAACCTCCCGCACGTGCTGGGTAAGGCAAAGCAAGAATAACATCAATCTTAGCAGTGGTCTACCTCAATCCCTTTCCTAGACACTATGTGTCCCAAGACTATGCCCGACTCAACCATAAAGTGACACTTCTCATAATTCAAAGACAAGATTAGATTCAATACACCTATGCAAGACTCTAGACAAATTAGCTAAGCATGCATCAAAATCGACCCATATACAGTGAAATCATCCATGAAAACCTCCATGCAAATCCTCTAGGAACTCGTAGAAAATACTCACCATACAACGCCGAAAGGTGCCAGTGCATTGCAGAGGCCAAAAGGCATCCTCCTAAGCATATGTCCCAAAGGGGCATGTGAAGGTCGTCTTCTCCCGATCCTCAGAGCAATATGGATCCGGAAGTATCCAGAGTAGCCATCCAAGAAGCAAGAATGAGACTTACCACCAATCGCTCTAACATCCGATCAATGAAAGGTAGAGGGTAATGATCCTTGCGAGTGGCTTGGTTGAGTCTCCTATAGTCAATGCAAACTCTCCAACTATTCTCGAACTCGAGTAGGAATGAGCTCATTCTTTTGATTGGCTACTACAAGACTCCGGATTTCTTAGGAACCACCGGATCGGGCTAACCCACCGGCTATCGAAATAGGATAGATGATGCCACTGCGTGCTTAGTGACTTCCTTCTTCACCACATCAAGGATAAGAGGATTAAGGCGTCTCGGGGTTGCCTCACCGCTTAGAGTCCTCTTCCAATGTAATCCGTGCATGCACATAGAAGGGCTAATGCCAACTATGTCACCCAATGTCCACCCAATAGCTTTCTTGTTCACCCTCAATAAGCTTAGCAGCCTTCTCTTCTTGATCTCGGCATAAGATTATTTGCCACAATGACTCGGCAACCGCTCATTCTCCTCCGTAAATGCATACTTCGATGGTCCGGAAGGGATTTCAACTCTAGTTTGGGCGGTTGCTCAAATGGAGGGAGAAGCTTGGGTGGTTGTTGCAACAACTCGATGTCATCACACCGGGAATACCGAAACCATATTCAAAGAAGCACAAGCGTAAGGACCGTGTCTATACAACTCAAGGTTAACATCGAATTCGCTCATCAAAATCGAATGAAGCTCATCAAAATCGAATCGATGCACGTTAGATCGTGGATGAAGCTCAAACTCGTAATCAATATCGAGTCTACAAGTAATGTAGAATCATCAAGCAAATCGAATCACCAAACAATGCAGCCTTAACCAAATTAGTGCAAACAGAGCACCATTCATTATCATCGCATGCACAAATGGGGGTATCACTCTCGATGAAAAATAAGGATAATCAGACACCAACCATTAAGAACATCATCCACAAAGATCATCAATCACATCAATACGTAAAATGTAATGCTCTTCCCTAGGATATTTCATGGCATCAAAGATATTGAAATTCACGATATATCACCAAACTCCATGGAAAGAGTACCGAATGCACATCTATCTTAGTCCTAGCTGTTTTCATGAAAGGTCTCCCTAGAATGATTGGTGACCTACTACTAGGAGACTCACCCTCCATATCCAAGATGTAAAAATCAGCAGGAATATCAATTCATTAACTTTGACTAATACATCTTCAACTAAACCAAGGATGGGCATTACTCCTATTAGCTAACCGAACAATGACACCGCTTGGACGCAAGGGACCAAGACCAAGAGATCTATAAACAGATGTGCATGACATTAATAGAAGCACCTAAATCTAGCATGCAATCATCAAATCTATAGTTACCAATAAGGCAAGGGATAGAAAATGTCCCCGGATCTTTGCATTTACGAGGCATGGTAGGCCGGATGAGTGCCGAGACATTCTCGGTTCAAGCTCACTCGCTCATTTCCCTTCGCCGCTCTTGTTGGTGCACAACTCCTTCGTAAACTTGGCATATTTAGGAATTTGTTTGACCGCATCTAAGAGAGGAATGTTGATCTCTACTCTTCGAATGTCTCAAGTATATCCTTCTCTTGTGCTTTATCTCGCCAACTTCTTGACCGAATCGCTCTTCGAGGGAAGGGAAGAGGAATAGGAATGTCTTCCTCTTCACCTTGCCGCACCGCTTTTCTTTTTTCGAGTCAATCTTCACATTTCCCGACTCGCTTTTCGATGTGGAAGTCACATCTCGCAGCCTTGCTTAGGTTCCTCCAATTGCTTGCCGCATCGTAGTGATATAGCACTCACATTTCCCTTAGGATTGGGAATTGTTTGTGAGGGAAGGGAATTGGATCCCCGAGGTTGAAGCCGGTTCAATGATGTTGCCAATTGCCCAACTGTGTTTGCAAACTCGAATGGAAGTATCGCTTGTCGTTGGAACCGCATATTGGCCGTGACAAATTGCTTCATCATTTCTTCAAGTGAGGAACCACCACTACTACTAGCTCGTCGTTGCGCCGCCCGTGGAGGTGGACATATGGCCGGTCGAGGAGGTGGTGCTTGCAAGGGTAAAGGGGGTGCAGATCGTTGTTGGAAAGTCTCGTGGTCCGTACGGCTCTCGCCGGTAGTTCCTGCACTCGCCGATACCGGTTACTCGATTCCGATTTTGGTATTGGTTGCTCTGTTCTCGATTTTGGTTCCAAATAAAGTTGGGGTGATTTCTCCAACCAGATTATAAGTGTTGGAGAAGGCATTATTCTCGTTGGTATTGTGGCCTTCCCGGAAAAACACCCACCGCAGCCTACCGACCGATCTTGGTAAGTAGGATCATGCAAGGTAGGGCAAGAGTCGTAGAATGATAAGGGTCGAACAAAACCCACAAGAGTACCCATGCCGAGGAGGAGAAGATCTGCACTGTCTCGTGTCACCGCTAACCGCCTCACAAGGGAGGTCGATCATCAAGTCTAGTCTCTAATCTCTCGAGAATCATACCGAACCGGAGCTTGAATATGGTAAACAGGAGTACTATTGGCCCCGGTGCCAAACCGCCGAGAGTTATCTCGCCATAATGGATATCAAGTCTCGGGCTTCTTCAGTGTCTTGTTACTCATAGCCCCACCGCTAGAAGCATCCACCAACCCTTTGTCTACCGGTGATAGACCATCATAGAAAGAGTTGATCAAGTCTTTTCGATATCCGATGGTGTGGACAGCTTGCACATAACCTTTGAACCTCTCCCAATACTCATACATAGTCTCCCAAATGACTTGTTTAATGTTGCCAATTTCCTTCTTGATTGCAGCTTGCTCTTGAGGAAGGGAAATATTTCTCTAGAAATAACCCTCGAATATCACCCAGCTCCCAATAGATGAGGGTCAAGGTACAACAACCAATCCTTGGCTCCACCTTCCAATAAGAAAGGAAAAGCTCTCAACTTGATATGATTTTCATCAATGGCATGTGGCTTCATCAGGCCGCACACTACATGGAATTCCTTCAAATGCTTAATGGGGCACTCACCGCAAGACCATGAAACTTAGGCAACAAGTGTATTAGACCAGATTTCACTCAAAGTTAGCAAAGAAGGTTAGGATATTGGATGCACAAGGGTTGATAATTAACATCAGTGCACCCAATTCCTTCAAAGTATGATGATTTTCCCGCTCTCCCGCCATAATGTCCGAGCGAGCAAAGTTGCTACTAGAATCAATGAACACAACAAGACTATCGAAATACTATCGAAGCACAATCGAAAGATCAACGTAATGGACACAATCGAATGGCCGAATCGACTCTAATTGAGTATCCAGCTTGGTATTAATCTTATGACTTAGCCTAACAACTCTTCTAGCAAGAAGAATTGTTCTTTCTATTTCAGATCAAATGGCAACAAATCTTCTCGGATTAGTAGTATTCCCGGTACTCATGCAACATGTACACAAAGCAGAATTGGCAAATACTTAATGACAAAGATGCCACCGTAAAATCAGAATTACGAAAATGCCACAAGAGGTGGTGAAAAGTAGAAAAACACTAAGAGACACAAAGACAAAACACACAAAAGCAAAAACCTATGCTAGAAATTGACCAAAACAAGTCCAAAAAAGATCAAATGATTTTTAAAATTTTTGGGACTTGGACAGGCAACTCCTAGACTATTGGGGGACTCAAAAATGGAATAAAAACTTCAAAAATTGAAAAAGTGGCCTAAACGATGGAATTTGGCGAAACGGAGGATACCACATGGAAAATGGAACATTTTCGATGTGGGTCTAACGATTCACCATTTTCTATCCCTGTACCAAATTTCAACTCAATCGAGATACTCAAAAAAATGGTCCCGTTGGAAATCAAAAAGCGTAACCTAAAACAGTGAAAAAGTGGTCTAAACGTTGGAATTTGGGGAAAATGAGTGAGACCTCACTTCCTCCTAGGAAGTGACTTTTGCTTAAAACACCCAATTCCTTGTGAATAAGACCTGGTTTGAGTGATCGGAGTCAGAAAATTTCTGTCCCGCCACCCGAACCACCTAAACTACCTAAACTAAGCTATTTACAATATCGTTACTAATCAAACCGATGCAAATTCCCGCAGCGGCGCCATTTTTGGAAAGATTTTTGCCGTGTCTTCCAAAATAAACCAAGTTCGAAAACAATTTGCGTAATTAGGGAACCCGGGTCGTTTCCCAACGAATTTGCAATGGCTTGTTCAATAACAATAGTGAAACAATGATAAAATGGGGGGTTTGGTTTAACAGAATAGAACAAAACGAAATAACATAATCAAAGTGCAATAAACAGAGTCAAAATGTAATCAAATAAACAGAGACAGATTAAAGATGATCAACCCAACGAATTGATTCCGTAAACCTCCATCATTGAACGAAAATACAACTAACCCACGTTTGGTTCCGATGAATCGAAATCTCTCGCATTCATCCGAGATTCCTCGCCTAGACGATCGCCTAGAATCTGTCCGGACAACATGCCTCACCGTGCAATCGCACAAAGAACATCGTAACCTAGTCCGAACTAAGTCCTTGGGATGAACCAAACCGAATATTAAATCTAATATTCGAACTATTTCCGTAAATCGAATCCGATAAGATGAAAACAGAATCGAGTAGTTACCGATTAGGCACGAGTTCTCTGGATGAATCATGGAATCCTCATCGTTGGGTTAATCACAAGAGTTTAGCCGATCATGGTCGGGAAAATCGAAGAACGAACGAAGAACACGAAGAACGCGCAAGAACATGAAGAATGATGAGAGAAAATGAAAACTTGTATTTTGATCCACTCTAATGTTAAAAACGTGAATGAATATGTTTGTGGCAGCTGCCATACTTAAAAATAACCTAAAACGAAATGGGCTCTCATAGTTTTAGCCCAAAACATAAATAAAATATAACTGGACTTAAATTACAAAATTCGGGTCCAAAATAAATCCAGAATTGTGCATCCGACTTTGGCTCCAAAATTGACCTCCTTCTTGACCGAATTTGCTCTTGATGTCTTCATAACAATTGTAGCTCTCTGAATCATCTGAAATATGAGACAAAAATGAGGCAAATCCGATGTCTGGTTCAAGAGTTATGGTAGAAATAGTGAAGCAACACAAAACTGGAATTTTATTATTAAAAATAGCTAAAATGCAATAAAAGGCCCAAGGCCCAAATAAACATAAGAGCCATTATTTATTAGCTAAAGGGTCCTAAATTATTATTCAAGAGACAAAAATAAGTGTATAAAATATTCAATTATCACAACCTCGAGTTTGATGTAAACTCCGAGTTTGTATTTTGTTCCGAATTACCATGTGAACTCGAGTTCACGAAGGTAGGCTCGAGTTCGAATACTCTCTAAGCTTTTTATCGAATGAACACACTGGAGTAATATCTCACAAGATAAGCAAGTTGCGCCGAGTCCATTAGTGATTAGGCTCGAGCTATACTATTCATGCCTAAGAGTTTTGGTTGCTCGATTAGAGCGGGATCGAGAATTTGGAGCACAAACTGATAAGTTTGTACACTTGTTTTTCTTTCTTAGGATGGGTGGCTCGAGTTCATTATTCTTAGGCTCGAGTTCAGCTTAATTTATTCCATGACTTATTGAAGTGAACCGGAGGTTTGAGCTTAAACTCACGGAGTTTGAAAAGAAGGAAAACTTGGGAGTCACAAGGGAAAACTCGAGCTTGTAATAATGTGCTCGAAGTTTACCTATTTTGTAAACTCTTCTTCGTTTGTCAAACCATAGATTAAACTCTACACAAAAGCATTAGGCTTGAGTCCATATACTTGGGCTCGAGTGTTCATTAAATTATAGCCATAGAAACAAGTGAACTCTACTCAAAAAGAATAAACTCGGATTTTAAAGAGATACAATTTAATTAGAAAAACTTTCGCCACGGGAAAACTCGAGCTTGTCTATACGGTGCTCGAGTTTACTTGTTTGTAAACTCTTATTATTATATCACGAGGGTTTAGGCTCGAGTCTATTTACTCAAAGCTCGAGTTCGTTATGCTGTAAATATCCTACGATGAGCTCTGCTTTTTGCGTAAAACTCGAGTTTGCTTAGTTAGGCTCGAGTTTTGAGGTGACATGCATGATTTTGACTCTTTTGTCATTTTAAAAACATTCGTGAGACTTCTGTTTACAATTGTTATTAATCATCAAAACACATAGAGAACTAACAAAGTTCATGTGTGACCGCTGTTGCCAATCGCCTCGGTCTGTCCGGTCGTTCCACGGACTACGATCCGACACCCGGCCATCTCCCCATCCGTCTCGAGTGAGAAATGAAACATCCGGCGTCCTCCCTGCCGTGTTCCAGTGACTATCTCGCAAGTTTACAAAAATTGAATTAAACGTACCGAAATTAAATTAATTTCTCACAAAATAACTAATTACATATACCTTCGACATCCACTATAAATCCGGTGGAACGCGAAGACGCCGGTCGGGGGTCCGTGCTCCCGTCGGTTTTCCCCGTCGATGAACTCGCTCTACATCCGCTAGGGAATATTAAGATGGATGTCCTCATTCTCGTCGCCTAAATCGTCGAACGACAAACTTGCTTCTCGATCTCCCTACGGTCCCCGTGTTTGGAATTTCTTCATCGGCGAAGAGCGAGGCAAACTCGCCCGGCCCCGAGAGGGCAGAGGTATATGTCGGGTCACACGCCTCTCGTTCTGGTCCCCTACTAATACCGCCCCTTAAACCCCTTCTCGTGGCCGCTTACTTTTCCCTTTCCCTTACCTCGTCCGAATCCATAATGTAGAGAGGTGTAAGTTTAACAAGAAAACGGTGAAAGCTCAAACCGTTGGGTAAAGGTAGAAACGGTGAAAACTCAAACCGTTACAAGTGACTTTGAAAATGGCGTGTCCGGCTTATAAAGTCGTACGATTTTGTAGCGGTTATACAAAGGAACCGTTACAAAGTTTACATAATTGTAACGGTTGTAAAATAACCGCCACAATAACCGCTACAAAATAGTTGACCGTTGATATTCTGTAGCGGTTATTATGAAACCGCTACAACAACCGCTACAAAAAGAAGACCCTTCAGATTCGTAGCGGCTAAGTTGTAACCGCTACAATTTATCCACATCTTGTCGCGGTTATTCTTACTAACCGCTACAAAATGAGTTTTTGAAAAAAATTAAACCGATTAGTTTGATTCATAAACTTTAAGAATCAAACTAATTGGTTTGTTACAAATATTTAAAAACAAACCTTCAATTCATTTATTTTTTTCTTTAATTTTTCTAAAAGTGTCCACACTAATAAATTATACATAATGACGAATCGAAAAATAATCCAACATGTCCGTAGGGATTCGATTCAAGATAATGGCCGATCTCCCACGAAAAACTTGCCGAGTCATTTTCATTAGAGATATTTTCGTGAGACAACTGGTGGCTATAATGGAACCCAATCTCCTAGCCGCATGTTGGACCGTTCTCGAAGAGTAGAAGTCTAAACGGCAAAGAAATGAGTAAACCTTCGCTTGTCACCGAACGAATTTCTCGCAAGGAAGAGAGAGGTAATATCGGCAGCTCTTATCACCCGAGATAGAGATCGAGCTGCCGATATGTGCATGTCTTCGACGACAAGCGAGATAGTTCATTCAGCTACAAGCGTAGATTTTGTAATTTCTTTAATTTTTATAACGATGTACGGTCCCTAAACTTTATTTATAATGTCAAAATTTGTAGCGGTTAAGGACCGTGGAACCGCTACAAAAATGTAGCTTGTGCCGCGCGCTGACGTCGCTCTTCCCGTGTCCGCGACAAAATTGTGTCTTTTCGCTTATTTGTAGCGGTTATGGTGAATAAACCGCTACAAAATCACGGCAACAAAGTTGGCGCGAACCTGGCGCCAACTTTGTAGCGGTTAGACTCAAATAACCGCTACAAATTTACCGCCACAAACATTCCCGCCATTGCGCGCCAAGGTGGCGCCAAATTTGTTGCGTGTTTTTTCGAGTCAACCGCTACAAATATAGCCGAAGTGGTGTCGTCATGGCTTCCGTTACTATTTAGTGACGGCTTAGGATAAAACCGCTACAAAGTGGAATTTAGTAACGGTAGTTTCACCGCGACTAATAAACCGCGACAAAGAGGGTTTTTTTGTAGTGATTTTGCGACGGATTTTAATTTTCGTCGCAAATTGCGACGGAATTCCTTTCGTCGCAAACTTTTGCGACGGATTTTAAATTCCGTCGCAAATTCGACGGATTTTTTTCCGTCACAAATTCCGTCGCTATTTTGGCATTTTCTAGTAGTGACATGGGAGATAAAATAGCAATGTTAGTTCGGATTTTGAGAGGAAGTAATTAGTTCTAAATAAGAAAACTATCAACAAATAATAAGTGATGGATTAAATAATTATTGGTTAATTATTTAAGCTTGAACAATGGAATAATTGTGATAAATTATGTAGAACACTATAATTAGTGATTTATGGCTAGAAAATTAGCATAAATATATTTGCTAATTAATTGGAAAATATTAAGAAAAATAAATGAGATTAAGTAATTTTAAGCCTAAATACAAGTATGGACCAATAGGAAATGTGAAAAAGGCAGATAGTCACAGATTTAGAGTTTGAAGGAAATAAATTATAACTCAACATCTGGGTATGAGTTGAGAATTTCCTGGACATATTTGGAATCAGTGGATTTTTGTCCAGAGGTTGATGATTTCGGAAGTTCGTTCCGTAACCGGCACGTTTTTCCGTAAAACTTCCGCAGGACCGTTGGAACCCTGTATGGAATCAAAATTTATTTATCCCGTGACATTTCTAATCAGTAAGAAAAGGTCTTCAAAGTTGTGATTCCGCATTTCTAAGATTTTACAAAATTACGCGATTCTGACACCGATCTGAGATTTTATCGGTAGAATCTTCTGTAATGTGGCCACATGGCACCATATAATTGGATTTTTGACTTTGGGGGCAAGGGGGCAGGTCGGCCAACTATGTTCTTGGTGGAGAAATGAGTTCAAATTTGTATGGCTAAAATTTGAAAGAAAGGATTTGGGAAAAAGACCATTATGCCCTCACAAATTCTCTATAAATAGGCCTTGAATCCTTTGAGAATTCTCACACCAAATTCCCTTGTGAATTTCGAAAATAGAGAGAGGTTTTAGAGAGAGAAGCTCTGGAGGAAAAAGCAGCGAAGCTCTGGGTAAGTTTTTCGGTACTTAAGCTTTCGTAGTTCTCTCAGTAGTTAGAGTAGAAATGCTAGTTTAGTCTTTAATCTTCCAAGTATGATTAGATATCATATGATAGGGGTATTTTAATCATTATTTTGAAAATGATGATGGGGTCGAAGTTCAGGCAAAATTTTGGAAGATTAGAGTTAAAATAGCGAAGCTCTGGCGAAATTCCGCCGATTAGGGCATCGGGGAAAAATGGTAATTTTTACCTAAAATGCATGTTATGATGTAAATCATTAGTTAATATGATTTATATTTCGAAAATTATGTTGGAGTAGGAGTTATGTTGAAATTTTGGAAGATTAGGGTCAAAGTAACGAAGTGCTGGCGAAATTCCGCCGATTAGGGGGTCAGGGGTAAAATGGTCATTTTGACTAAAAATGTCCGTCGTAATGACAGATCCTTAACAAAAACATTGTTATGTTGATAGGATATCCCTGATTAGGTTTTGACCTACTGACGTACCGTATTCTGACAGAAATACCGTATATCGTCAACGAAGGTACGTTCGCGTACTGCTGGGAGCAATATGTCTTTATTCTGGGAGCAATATGTCTGCATGCTGGGAGCAATACATATGCATTGGTTGTGATAGATTGGTTGGTTGTGCTGTTGATATTGTGAGTACCTGTTATCCGTATATGTGTATGTAAACATGAGGTTAAACGTTACCTGGGGTTCGATGCATGGACTCCAGCCCTTAACTTAGCGTCAGTTCCGGAGGACCGAGGACCGAGGAGAGAGAGACAAGCAGACCGCGTAGAAGTTCCGGTTGGAGACTTTCTGTTGTTGTCTTTACTTTTGAAAATTCTCGGTTACTATACCGCTTCTGTAATTAGCAAGTGGACATTTTGAATATATATATCAGTTACTCTTCCACTCCGATGCTTTACTCTGATGAAAAAATTTATACTTTTGCTTGTGAAATCGGGATGTTACATACTTCAATCACTAATTCGCTATTTTTGCTTTAGTTGGATGAATCGAGTAATATGGGGTGAGTTGTAACCAAAAGAATTTAAAGAATTAAATAAAGAACAAGAATCCAAAATCAAGAGTTTCAAGAACAACGTTTAGAAAAGATGAGAAATTAAGAAAACGCAACTAGGGGTGAGAATCCCCTATGTTCCTCCAAGTAGTTGAATGGAATGCCTAATTGATTATTATTCCCACGATTGACGATCAATTCTCTAAAGTTAGACTAAGTCTCAATGTCTTGATGCTACCTTAATCCGTTATCTTTGAAAACAACCTAATGTCTTAGTATTGTTTGGAAAGATCAATTTGTTTAAACCAGAATTATGAGATCGCATAAACTCGTAAGCCTATGTCTAGGTCATGCAACTTTACGATGAATTAACGGTTCTAGTTAAATGCACCAACATCTCTATTGTCATACACCAACCTATGAACCATTTAAAAGGTGATCAATCTTTAAGAAAGCTTTAAGTAAAGATAATTCATTTAATCAACAAAATAACGATCAATAAAGAATCCAACCAAATACTCTAAATTCGCATAGGGTTCATCCTCGCCTTAACTATAAAAGAAAACTCTTGGCTAGGTTAACAAAATAATAAAGAGATGAAAATTCTTGGGTCTCCGTGTTGCTTCTTCTTTTTCTTTGTTATTCGGCGTTCTCGGCTTTCTTCGTTCGATTCTTAATCTCCGATTTGTCTTGCTCGCGTCTGTCCTAATATATATTATTGCTTGGGCTGTTTCGTTGTGTGCGTCATCCGTATTGTATATATTCGTTTATTGCGTGGTGTGCGTCTCTTTATCTCTTCTAATATAATATAATATTATATTATATTATAATATAATATATATAATATAATAATATATATATTATATTATATTATATCTTATCTTTTCAATTTAATTTGTTGCATCCCTTAGATCACATAATATCTCCTGCACAATAAAATAGGATATCAATAGATTTTCTGTTATACTATTCTTTTATCCTATATTTAATTAAAAGATAGATAAGTATATAAAATATAATTAAATAGGTTTAATATTAATAAATTCAATTCAATATATCTCAGAATCTACCCTTATTTAATTATAAAATATATACTTATCAAACTCCCCACACATTAACATTTGCTTGTCTTCAAGCAAAAGAAAGAGAATTAATTATCTGAAAGGAACATTGCATATGGAATTCCTAAACAGAGAGCAATGAACCACCACACTTAGATCATATTATCAAATCTTATTTAAGTTAATGTCTTATAAGAATAGGTCACTAAGTCAATAGCCTTAAACCATTGTAACAATCTTTTAACGTCCCATAATCAAAGGATCGACGAGCAATAAGTTCAATCCTAAGATTAGTAAAAGAATATTATGTCACTCAATTTCTCCGAAAAATTCAAATGCCCCTACTAAACCAAGCTTTTTATTTAATTTAATACGGATCCTAAGGTAGGAAATATAGTTTTTTTTTTCTTGAGCCGTTGTAGGTCCCCTTTTTACGCGACCCTGCACATGGGTGATGCAGCACCGGTTACTCGGTTACTCCAACAAGCACTTCAAGAGGCTTTTAGCCCAACTCATAATTCTCTTGGACTTTACCGTTTGACGCGACCCTGCACATGGGTAATGCAGCACCGGTTACTAAGTCAAGTCTAGAGATGTCAGCAGAGTTGTTGTTTTCTTTTTTTTTTGACGCATTTCCCTGAACAAAAGGTTTACTTAGCTAGCAAGGTCATCATCTAATTTTCTAAAGAAATCATGTAGCAAAATATTCCTAAACTAATAATCTGTTGATCATATTACAAACTAATCTCTATTCTCATAGTTAATCTCAAGATCGATACAAAAACTCAAGGCTTAGAGACTTAATTGAAACATTCTTTTCTATTTTAATTTTTGACTTGATAATATTTTCTAAGAGGGGAAAACTCAAAGTTAAGGTCAATCTAAAAAAAATCTTTTCAATGTTTTCAATTGCATTAGGACAAGCATAACCAAGGAAATCATAATCATATCCCTCCCCCACACTTAAATCAAGCATTGTCCTCAATGTTGCAAAAATATAAAAAGGGAAAGAAACTAGTACTCCCCTGGTTTAGGTCTCTAACTCCGATGAGGAGTTCTTCATCCCGGTACCATCCATGATGTTTCAAATTTTAAGAGAGGAGCGAGTGCACACGCAAGACTTGACAACAACAAGAGGAATGATCATCTTTAAACCTAGAAAAATGAAAGAGGAAAAAAAAAAATAAATAAATAAATAAATAAATAAAATAATAATAATAACGGCAAGAAAAACTTATTGGGTTGCCTCCCAATCGCCGCTTGTTTACCGTCCCGAGCTCGACGGATGTCACCTTAATTCTCAACTTCCAATGCCATAGAGGTTCTTCCTCTGTCAATGTCTCCACCGTGGTAAGGCTTTAATCTCTCGCCCATTCACCTTAAAAGCTTCATCTGAACCTATTGGTGCAATGACAATTGCACCAAAAGGTGCGACTTCTTTGAGTACAAAAGGTCCCGACCATCTAGACTTCAATTTCCTGGAAAAAGTTTCAAACGAGAATTATAAAGTAGTACTACCTGTCCCGGATGAAACTCTTTAGGAATAGTCCTCCGTCATGCCATCTCTTGGTTCTTTCCTTGTAGAGACTAGCACTCTCATATGCAAAAATTCAGAATTCATCAAGCTCATTCAACTGAAGTAACCTCTTTTCATCGCAGATTTTGCATCAAAATTTAGCAGCTTAGTTGCCCAAAGTGCCTTATGCTCTAGCTCCACCGGAAGATGACAAGACTTACCATATAGCAAATTAAACGGTGACATGCCAATAGGAGTTTTGAATGTCGTTCGGTACGCCCACAAAGTATCATCAAGTTTCTTAGACCAATCCTTCCTTGACTTCCCAACGGTCTTCTGAATTTGCTTCAACCCCTGTTAGACATCTCCACTTGCCCACTAGTTTGTGGGTGATATGGAGTAGTGACACGATGAGTGACACCATATTTTCTAAGCACGATTGAAACGCTTCGGTTACAAAAGTGAGTTCCTCCGTCACTGATAATGGCCCTAGGTACCCCAAACCTGTTGAATATATTCTTTTTGAGAAACGATACCACCACCTTAGCTTCATTAGTGGGAAGAGAAATTGCCTCTACCCACTTGGAAACATAGTACACAGCTACAAGAATGTACTTGTTGTTAAAAGAACTTGGGAATGGCCCCATAAAATCAATCCCCACACATCAAATATCTCAATAACAAGAATGTTGTTAAGGGGCATCTCATGTCTCCTAGAGATATTCCCGGTTCTTTGGCAACGATCACAACGCTCCACAAACTTCCTAGCATCCTTGTACAGTGTAGGCCAATAAAAACCACTTTGTAATACCTTAGCAAGCGGTGCGTTCTCCAAAGAAATGTCCACCATAATCTGAACCGTGACAATGCCAGAGGACCTTATGAGTTTCCTCCTCGGAATACAACGCCGAGCACTCCATCTCGCACACTGAAAAACAAGAAAGGCTCATCCCGGATATACCGCCGAACATCATGCATGAACTTCTTCCTCTCTCGCCATGTTAGTCCCTCTCGGTATCATCCCAATTGCCTTATAATTAGCAATATCAGCGAACCAAGGTACCTTGCTGATTGCCAAGACATACTCATCCGGGAATTCATCCCGAATCTCCATCTCTCGAATCATCCCGCAACTCCTTAAACCGTATCTTAGATAAGTGATTGGCTACCACATTCTCCACCCCTTTCTTGTCCCTGATTTTAATATCAAACTCTTGGAGTAGCAGCATCCAACTGAGAAGCCTTGGCTTAGCGTCTTGCTTAGTCAAGAGGTATTTTAGAGCAGCATGATCCGTACAAATAATCACCTTGGAACCAATCAAATACTTGTCTAAACTTATCTAATGCATAAATAACTGCCAGCATCTCCTTCTCAGTTGTGGCATAGTTCAGTTGTGCCTCATTTAGAACTTTACTTGCATAGTAAATAACATGCAACAACTTATTCTTCCTTTGCCCCAACACAGCCCCTATAGCATAGTCACCGGCATCACACATCGGCTCAAACGGTAACTCCCAATCAGCGCCGTCGAATAGGTGTAGTGGTCAATCTCTCCTTCAACAAATTAAATGCCACTAGACAATTATTGTTAAAGTTAAAGTCTTCATTTTTGACCAACAACTTACTAAGTGGTTTGGCTATCTTGGAAAAATCCTTGATAAACCTCCGATAAAAACCCGCGTGACCAAGAAAATCGCGAACGCTACGCACATTGGTGGGAGGAGGTAAGTCTTTGATGATTATAATCTTGGCTCTATCCACTTCTATCCCCTTATCGATATTCTATGACCCAAGACTATCCCAACTTTCACCATAAAGTGACACTTTTCCCAATTAAGCACCAAGTTACTCTCTTGACATCTTTGGAGCACACAAGACAAATTAGCCAAGAAAGTATCATACGAAGTGCCAAAAACAGAGAAATCATCCATAAATACCTCCATAAATCTCTACCATGTCGAGAAGATAGACAACATGCACCTCTCGAAAAGTAGTGGGGCATTGCAAAGACCGAAGGGCATCCGTCTATAAGCAAAAATCCCAAAGGGACAAGTGAAAGTTGTCTTCTCTTGATCCTCTGGAGCCACCGCTATTTGATTGTAACCGGAATAGCCATCTAAGAAACAGTAGTAAGAGTGACCTGCAAGCCTCTCAAGCATCTGATCCATGAATGGCAAAGGAAAGTGGTCCTTGCGAGTGGCATCATTCAACCTCCTATAATCCACACACATTCTCCAGCCCGTAATAGTTCTAGTGGGTATCAATTCATTATTCTCATTCTACACGTACATGGACTAACCCACTTTGAGTCGAGATAGGATAAATCATACCGCATCTAACAGTTTCACCACCTCCTTTCTCACCACTTCCTTCATAGTCGGGTTAAGTCTCCTCTGGGGCTGCCTTACCGGTTTTACATCGTCCTCCATAAGAATTTTATGAGTGCAAAATGAAGGACTAATCCCCTTTAAATCGATATAGACCACCCTATGGCAGTCTTGTGGGTAGTCAAAACTTTCAAGAACTTCTCTTCTTCTGTAGGTGACAACTCAAGACTAATAATAATGGGATAAGTGTCATCCTTCCCTAGAAAAGCATACTTTAGATTAGAAGGGAGCTCCTTTAGTTCCACCTTAGGAGTAACAGGTGGCGCATCATAATCTTTCTTCTTCAGCTCCTCAACCTGTAAATCATTCTCCTCTGCAGAAACCTCTTCTTCCACTTGTAACAATTGAGCAAGATCATCCTCCATAGACTCATCTGAACCTTCTTGAAAAAAAAATTTGAATGGCCTCATCAACTACATCAATTCAAGCAAATCACTATTATCACTGGGTATTTCATGGATTGAAACACATTGTAAGTGACTTTCTCATCATTCATTTGAAACTCCATTTTTCCCGCAGCTACATCAATTACCGCTCTAGCAAGTAGCCAAGAAGGGTCTTCCCAAAAGTAGAGGAAGTTCAGCATCTTCCTCCATGTTAAGAACCACAAAATCCACCTGGGAAGATGAATTTGTCCACTTTCACAAGCACATCCTCAATGACACCTTCGGCTTCTTAATGGACCTATCCGCCAACCGTAACGACATCATAGTAGGCTTCATCTCTTTAATGCCGAAAGCTTTCAAACAGATAAGGGCATTAAATTTATACTAGCTCCCGATCACAAAGTGCTCTACCCATATTGACATTCCCTATTGCACAAGGAATGCTAAAGTCGCCGGATCTTTAAGCTTTGGTGGCAACTTTGTTTGAATAATGGCACTACACTGCTGGCCTTTTCCTCCTCTTTTTCTAAAGCCTTTTCATGTTCTTCCACCCCTTTTTCAGATTTTTCCTTCACCGGATGTATTTCTCAACCGGCCGAATCACTATACCACTCCTTGTAGATATGGCCTTACAATGCTCTTTTGGATTGACCACAGTATCACTAGGTAAGGACCCTTGGCTCCTCTCTCGCTATGTGCTTTGTTAATCGACCAACTGATTCTCCAAGTTCCGGATTGAAGCCTCCTGATTTTTGAGAGAAGACTTTGTTTCATTCCGGAAAGCTTCTGAACCCTGTATGTATTCAGTGCTGGTACGGGTCAACTGTGTCAAAGCCTTTTCCAGATCGCAATGGTGGTGGTGGGTTGGTGGAACCGCCGAGGTGCTGCTTGGGGTTTATAGGAAAAGTTTGGGTGAGATTTCCACTAGGATTGTACGTGTCGCTATATGGATTAAATTGATTCCTAGGAGGATTAGTCATGTAATTAACCTCGCTTGTTTCTCCAAGACTACCACTTCACAATCTCCATTAGCGTGTTCCCCTTTGCAAAAATCACAAAGCAAAGGAGGCTGAGAAGTGATGGATGAGACCTGAGAAGAGGCAAGTTGTTTAGTGAGGGTAGCTAACTGCTGTTGGATCATCTTGTTTTGTTGGGAAATGTCATCCCATTGAAGAATATTCTCGCCTGATCATAGTCTTGCAGCTCATGTTGTGGACACTTCCTAAGCAACTCCTTAAACCTTTCCCAAGCTTCACAGAATGATTCCCCATTGCCTTGATTAAAGCAACTAATATCTGACATCAGCTTTGTATACTTAGAAGAAGGGAAATATTTTTCAAGGAACTTTGTGGTAATAATGTCCCAATTGGAGAGACTTCCAGTAGGACAAGAACGAAGCCAAGCTCTTGCTTTCCCGTCGAGAGAAAGAATACAGCCTCACACGAAGAGCATCTTCAGGAACCCCATTCATCTTGATGGTATCACAAATCTGCAGAAAAATCTCAATATGCTGATTAGGATCCTCTAAATCACTCCCACTAAAAGAACTTTGTTGAACCAAGCTTATGAGGGATGGCTTGATTTCAAAATTATTCGCATTCATAGCAGGATTGACAATGCTAGTTGCAGTCCTGGCAGGATTAAGTGTCATGTAGTTGTCCATGGTCCTTTTTGGAGGAGGAGGAGGCAGGATCTCGTACCATTTTCTACCATTATAACCCGATTCGGTCCCAAGACTAGAGCTAACAACCTTTCCTTTTCTCTCGTTTAGCAAGTTTGGTTTCTCCTTGTCAGTCTTTTCGATTTCGTGGATCAAACCGCAGCGAATTCTCGTCGGTGGTACTCGCATAAACAGAGTAAAATAACAAAAAAAAAAGAGAAATCCAATCTAGAGTTTCAATAACTACTCTTAGTGTTGAAATAAAACTATTCCCGGCAACGGCGCCAAAAACTTGATAGCGACTTCGGCAAGTGTACCGGTCGTTATAAGTAATAAAGTAGTGAGAAAAAGATCGTCCCACAAGGAATAGTACTCCAATCACTAATTCGCTATTTTTGCTTTAGTTGGATGAATCGAGTAATATGGGGTGAGTTGTAACCAAACAGAATTTAAAGAATTAAATAAAAAACAAGAATCCAAAATCAAGAATTTCAAGAACAACGTTTAGAAAAGATGAATAATTAAGAAAAACGCAAAGAAGGGATGAGAATCCCCTATGTTCCTCCAAGTAGTCGAATTGAATGCCTAATTGATTATTATTCCCACGACTGACGATCAATTCTCTAAAGTTAGACTAAGTCTCAATGTCTTGATGCTACCTTAATCCGTTATCTTTGAAAACAACCTAATGTCTTAGTATTGTTTGGAAAGATCAATTTGTTTAAACCAGAATTATGAGATCGCATAAACTCGTAAGCCTATGTCTAGGTCATGCAACTCTACGATGAATTAACGGTTCTAGTTAAATGCACCAACATCTCTATTGTCATACACTAACCTATGAACAATCTAAAAGGTGATCAATATTTAAGAAAACTTTAAGCAAAGATAATTCATTCAATCAAGAAAATAACGATCAATAAAGAATCCAACCAAATACTCTAAATTCGCATAGGTTGATCCTCGCCTTCGTTTCTTGCGTGGTGTGCGTCTCTTTATTGTTCTAATACAATATAATATAATATAATATAATATAATATAATAATATATATTATACTATATTATATCTTTTCAATTTAAGTTGTTGCATCCCTTAAATCACATAATATCTCCTACACAATAAAATAGGAAATCAATAGATTTTCTCGTTATAATATTCTTTTATCCTATATTTAATTAAAAGATAGATAAATATATAAAATATAATTAAATAGGTATAATATTAATAAATTCAATTCAATATATCCCGAATCTACCCTTATTTAATTGTAAAATATATACTTATCAATATCCATCTAATTCTTGTCTTGAATGTCTTAAAGCCGTAAAAGGACAATGCGATGGCAAATGCAGCGGCGCCGTGGTAAGCACTGCAATTAGGCCACCGAAAGAGATTTGCCGTGCCTCTCAAAATAACCAGATTCAATAAAAGATTTGCGGTAATAGGGAACCTGGATCGTTTCCCAACGAACTTGCAGCGGGCTTGATTAACAACAACGACGAAACCCTAACGGTGAAAAAAGGGGGGATTTTTTTTGTGATTCAACAGACTAAAACGAAATAGACAGAGATAAACGAAATATTGAGAAACAGATAGAAAACGTTAATAAACAGAAATAGATTAAAAACGACCAACCCAACGTTTAGATTCCCGTAAACGTCCATCCTTGAGCGAAATATTAACGAACTCGCGTTTGGTTCTAGACGAACCGAGATCTCTACATCCGTCCGAAATTCCCTCGACTAGACGATCGCCTAGCATTTATTCGAACAGTGGCGTCTCATTGTACGATCGCACATCAACACTTTAAACCTAGTCGAACTCGTCCTTAGGACGAACCAAACCGAATATTAAATCTAATATTCGAACTATTTTCAAATCGATTTGATAAGATGAAAAAGAATCGAGAAACCCTAATCCGATTAAGCCTAGGCTCTGGACGAATCATGGAATCCTCACATTGGATTAATCATAGAAGTTTAGCCGAGCATGGTTGGAATAGAAGAAGAAAAGACGAAGAACATGAAGAACATTTGAGAGAAAACTAAAACTTGTCTTTAATCCAAAACGTGTAAAACGTGAATGAATTAATGCGTAGAATGAATGTGTGACGGCTGCCTCACTTAAAGATAACCTAAAAACGAATTAGGTCTAATGGTTCAGCCCAAAACGAAAATAAAATAAAGATGGGCTTTAATTACAAAATTCGAACCCAATTAAAATCCAGAATTGTTCATCTGACTTTGGCTCCAAAATTGACCGCCTTCTTGTCCGAATTGGCTCTTTATGTCTTCATAACAATTGTAGCTCTCTGACTCATCTGAAATATGAGACAAAAATGAGGCAAATCCGATGTCTGGTTCAAGAGTTATGGTAAAAATAGTGAAGCAATACAAAAATGAAATTTTATCGATAAAAATGGCTAAAATTACAATCTAAGGCACAAAGCCTAAATGCACATAAAAGCCATTATTTATTAACTAAAGAGTCCTAAATATTGATCAAGAGATAAAAATAAGTGTATTAAATATTCAATTATCAAATTCCCCACACTTATCTTTTTGCACTCCTGAGCAAAATCTAAAGAAAAAGACTAAAAGGAAAAACTCTTCTTTACTAATAATTGCTAATAATGCAAAAAGTGAATCAAGGGACAAAAAGTTCCAAAAGACCAATCAATCAAGACCAAAATCCCTTCATCTCAAATTACAATTCATGGTAGTCTCAATCAATGATGCTAATCACAAAAGATGGTCTCACAAATGATGCGCTCAATCAATCGGTCTCTCAAGTGTTTAAGGTAAATAAGTGTATCGCTCAAATTCTACTCAAGAAAATTGTTCTACCATAAGCTTGCTCAACTTCTACGTCTCCACTACTCACAACACGTACATGCACAAATCAAGAGAGCTTGTAATTAAAGGTTGTAACGGGGCTAGGGTGAAGGTAGGTAATAGTATGGAATGAGAGGCTAAGCACCAAAGAAATCAAAAGGAAGAGCACTGATTAACACAATCATTCTCTATGTATGAAATTTTTATTCTACTAATATATCCATTCCTTTCTATGTATTTTCTTTTCTTTTCTTTTTTTTTCTTTTATTTTTTATTTTATTTTTTTTTATTTTTTTCTTTCCTTTCATTGTATACGTAATTACAATGTCAAAATCAAATATCTCCCCCCCACACTTAAACTGTTGCACTCCTGAGCAACCCCCACACTTAAACACAAAACAAGTTGAAACCAATGCTCAATAAATCTTCAAGGTGCGGAATAAAATGGTTTTACGCTTAGGCTTGTAATGTGGCTTAGAAAAGAATGGGTCAAAAGGCACAAAGGGGCTAGCAAGGGAATCATAATGCAAGGGAAAGCTATTTGGCCAAAGTGAGGAAAATAAAAGAAAGAAAACAAGCTTCCATCATACTTATGCACGTAAGTGAAAATGTAGTTTCAAAAAGAAAAGGAGCAAGTTCTAGAGAACAAAATCATGAGAGATGCACACATGAAAGAAAGAATAGCAAAAGATGAATTCCATTCATGCAGCCCAAAACCTCACAAGGTCAATACCAACTTAGGCAATCCACAACATCAAATCAACTATCAAGACTTGTAATCGAAGAGTCAAGAATTGTAGACCAAACGTAATGATCCATTAAAACCAAAGTCTAATTCCACGTTCATAATATGTAGCAATCATAGAAAGAGAGACTTTTTTTTTTCAAAAATCAAGGTAGAAAAAAAAAGAAAACAAATAAGAGAGAAAGAGGGAGAAGGAAGAAGAATACTCCCCAAGGGTTTATGGAGGGAGAAAGAAGAATCCTCCCCAAGGGTTTATGGAGGATAGATAGCGTCAATGAGGAGAGTCTCGCTTCCTCAGCCGCGTGGGGATCCCTCATGAAATGGCTTGAGGCGATGCCCATTAACCTTAAAGGTACTTCCTGTGGTTGGATCACATAGCTCAACAAAGACCAATTGGAAAAATGTTAGTGATCTCAAAAGGGCCATCCCATCTAGATCGAAGCTTACCCGGCATAAACTTCAAACGGAGTTAAATAGAAGAACTTTCGGCCCACGTAAAATTCTTTCCTCGTAATATGCTTATCATGGAATGCCTTAGTCTTCTCCTTGTACAACCGTGAACTCATAGGCATCCAATCTCAACTCATCTAATTCTTGCAACCGTAGCTTTCTCCATCCTGCATCGAGCCAAATCCATGTTACACCGCTTAATGGCCCAATAGGCTCGATGTTCCAACTCAACCGGAAGATGACATGCCTTACCAAAGACAATCCGATAAGGAGACATCCCAATCGGAGTCTTGTAGGCGGTGCGATATGCCCACAAAGCATCCTCTAATCGCTTACTCCAATCTTTCCGGTAGAGTTAATGAGTCTTCTAAAGGATTTGCTTAATCTCTCTATTTGAGACTTCACTTGACCATTGGTCTCGAGGGTGGTATGTGTGGAGACCTTGTGTAGCACTCCATACTTGCGTAACAAGGCACCCATCGAACCCCGGTTACCGATAATAGCTCTAGGAATGCCAAACCCGCAGTAAAATGTTAGACCTAACAAAGTCCACCACCACGTAAGAATCATTAGTCCGGTGGCTTTCGCCTCAACCCATTTCGAAACATAATCAACAACAAGCAGTATGTAAGTATAACCATATGAAGCAAGAAATGGACCCATAAAATCAATACCCCAAACATCAAAGATCTCACAAAACAATATAGGGTTTTGGGGCATCTCATGCCTACGAGAAATACTCCTGCTCTCGACAGCTTATCACATGACTTACAAAACAGATGGGAATCACGAAACAAGGAGGACCAAAATAATCCACTATCTAACACTTTCCTAGCGTTCTTTGGGGTCCAAAGTGACCACCACAAGCGAAGCATGAGAAAAATGCAATATGGAGTGAAATTCATGGTCGTATACATCTCCTAACTATCCGGTCACTACAAAACTTCCACGAGATAAGGGTCATCCCAAACATAATATTTAGACTCACTTTTCAATTTTAGGTTTTGGGCCCTAGTGGAGTCTACAGAAAAATATCGCCTACCAAATAGTTAACTAGATCAAGATACCATGGGGTCTTACCTTGCACTATGTAGGTTTCATCGTGGAAATCATCCCGAATAGA
This sequence comes from Acacia pycnantha, assembly GCA_025563575.1. NCBI lineage: Eukaryota > Viridiplantae > Streptophyta > Magnoliopsida > Fabales > Fabaceae > Acacia > Acacia pycnantha. The sequence continues at coordinate 3,650,564 of JAMWYP010000016.1, forward strand.
AGAGGGTGAGAGGGAGAATGGGTGATGCGACTCAAGTGGCCACTACCCGTTTTGCGCCCATTTCGTCTCGAATCTCAACATCAAACTCTTGGAGCAAGAACATCCACCGGATGAGTCGTGGCTTAGCATCCGCCTTTTCAAAAGAAACTTCAAAGCAAAGATGGTCGAGAAAACAATGACTCTACTAGCTAGCGAGATATGACCTAAACTTATCAAAAGCAAATACAATGGCCAACAACTCCTTTTCAGGTGGTGGTGTAATTAGACGAGCGAGTAATCCAAAGTCTTGGAGGCATATGCAATGACATGAGATGCTCTGTCTACCCGCCGTGCCAAGATAGCACCAACCGCATAATTGGAAGCATCGCACATCAACTCAAAAGGAAGGCACCAATCGGGGCTTAATCATCTGGCCGTAGTCGTGCAACGCTTCAAATGATCGAAGGCCGCCTTGCAAGTATCATCAAATACAAATTCGGCGTCCTTATGCAGAAGGTTGGACAAGGGTCGGAGGCAGCCTTGCTTGAAATCTTGAATGAAACGCCGATAGAAACCTCGCATGACCAAGAAAAGAACGAACTTCCTTGCACAAGCGGGGTAAGGCAATGCGGTAATTACATCTATCTTAGCGGTGGTCTACCTCAATCCCTTTCCAAGACACTATGTGTCCCAAGACTATACCGACTCAACCATGAAGTGACACTTCTCATAATTCAAGACAAGATTAGACTCAAGACATCTATGCAAAACTCTAGACAAATTAGCCAAGCAGAATCAAAACTAGACCCATATACGGTGAAGTCATCCATAAAAACCTCCATGCAATCCTCTAGAAACTCGTAGAAAATACTTACCATACAACGCTGAAAAGTGCCAGGTGCATTGCAAAGGCCAAAAGGCATCCTTCGGTAAGCATATGTCCCAAAGGGGCATGTGAAGGTCGTCTTCTCTTGATCCTCAGGAGCAATATGGATCTGGAAATATCCGGAGTAGCCATCCAGTAAGCAGTAATGAGACTTACCAGCCAAACGCTCTAACATCTGATCAATGAAAGGTAGAGGATAATGATCCTTGCGAGTGGCTTGGTTGAGTCTCCTATAGTCGATGCAAACTCTCCAACTATTCGAACTCGAGTAGGAATGAGCTCATTCTTCGATTGGCTACCACAAAGACTCCGGATTTCTTAGGAACGACTGGACCTGCCAACCCACCGGCTATCGAAATGGGATAGATGATGCCGGCTGCAGGAGCTTAGTGACCTCCTTCTTTACCACATCAAGGATAAGAGGATTAAGGCGTATCCGGGGTTGCCTCACGTGCTTAGATTCCTCTTCCAAATGAATACGATGCATGCACATAGAAGGGCCGATGCCAACTATGTCGGCTAATGTCCACCCAATGGCCTTCTTGTTCGCCTCAATAAGCTTAGCAGCTTCTCTTCTTGATCGTGCAAAAGATTATTTGCCACAATGATCGGAAGCGCTCATTCACCTCCGTAAATGCATACTTCGTGTGATCCGGGAGGGATTTCAACTCTAGTTTGGGCGGTTGCTCAATGGAGGGAAGAAGCTTGGGTGGTAACAACTCGATGTCATCACACTAGAAATCCTCGAAACCACATTCAAAGAAGCACAAGCAAAAGGACTGTGTCTATACGGCTCAATGTTAACATCGAATTCGGTTCATCAAAATCGAAGTAAGCTCATCAAAATCGGAATCGGGATGCACGTTAGGATCGGGATGAAGCTCAAACTCGGAATCGATATCGAATCGACAAGTAATGCGTAATCACTAAGCAAGTCGAATCACCAAATAATGCATCATTAATTTCGGTGCAAATAGGACACCATTCATTATTAGCACATGCACAAATGAGAGAATCAGTCACAGATGCAAAATCAGGATAAGCAGCACACCAATCAGTAAGAACATCATCCACAGCATCATCAATCACATCAATACATAAAACAAAATGCTCTTCCCTAGGATATTTCATGGCATCAAAGATATATCACCAAACTCCATGGAAAGAGTACAGAATGCACATCTATCTTAGTCCTAGCTGTTTTCATGAAAGGTCTCCCTAAAATGATTGGTGACCTACTACTAGGAGACTCACCCTCCATATCCAAGATGTAAAAATCAGCGGAAATATCAAGTCATTAACTTTGACTAATACATCTTCAACTAAACCGGAAGGATGAGCACTACTTCTATTAGCTAACCGAACAATAACACCAAGAGGACGCAAAGGACCAAGACCAAGAGATCTATAAACAGATGTGCATGACATTAATAGAAGCACCTAAATCTAGCATGCAATCATCAAATCTATAGTTACCAATGAGGCAAGGGATAGAAAATGTCCCGGATCTTTGCATTTACGAGGCATAGTAATTTGGATGAGCGCCGAGACATTCCGATTCAAACTCACTCGTTCATTCCCTTTCGCCGCCTCTTGTTGGTGCACAACTCCTTCGTAAACTTGGCATATTTAGGAATTTGTTTGACCGCATCTAAGAGAGGAATGTTGATCTCTACTCTTCGAATGTCTCAAGTATATCCTTCTCTTGTGCTTTACCCGCCAACTTCTTGGGCTGAATTGCTCTCGAGGAAGGGAAGAGGAATAGGAATGTCTTCCTCTTCACCTTGTTGTCTTGCCTTTTCTTTCGTGAGTCAATCTTCACATTTCCCGACTCGTTTCGATGTGGAAGTCACATCCGTAGCGTGCTTAGGTTCCTCCAATTGCTTGCCGCATCAGTGATATAGCACTCACATTTCCCTTAGGATTGGGAATTGTTTGTGAAGGAAGGGAGTTGGATCCCCGAGGTTGAAGCCGGTTCAATGATGTTGCCAATTGCCCAATCTGTGTTTGCAAACTCGAATGGAAGTGTCGCTTGTCGTTGGAACCGCATATTGGCTGTGTGACAAATTGCTTCATCATATCTTCAAGTGACGAACCACCACCACTACTACTAGCTCGCCGTTGTGCCGCCCGTGGAGGTGGACATATGGTCCGGTCGAGGAGGTGGCGCTTGCAAAGGCAAAGGGGGTGCAGACTGCTGTCGGAAAGTCCGTGGCATGTACCGTCTCATTGGTAATTCCTGCACTCGTTGATACCGGTTACTCGATTCGATTCGATTCTCTGGTTACCTGCTCCGATTTTGGTTCCAGCAAAGTTGGGGTGATTTCTCCAACCAGATTATAAGTATTGGAGAAGGCATTATTTCGTTGGTATTGTGGCCTTCCCGAAAAACGCCCACCGAAGCTACCGACGGTTTTGGCAAGGTGGATCATGCAAGGTAGGGCATGAGTCAAGAGAATGATATGGGTCGAACAAAACCCACAGGAGTACCCACTCGAGGAGGTGAAGATCGCACCGTCTCGTGAGCACGCTAACCGCCTCACAAGGGAGGTCGATCATCAAGTCTAGTCTCTAATCTCGGGAATCATACTGGTTTGGCGGTGCCGCTTGAATATGGTAAACAGGGGTACTATTGGCCCCGTGCCAAACCGCCGAGAGTTATCTGCCATAATGGATATCAAGTCCCGAGCCTCTTCAGTGTCTTGTTGCTCATAGCACCACCGCTAGAAGCATCCACCAATCCTTTGTCTACCTAGCAGAGACCATCATAGAAACCGTTAATCGTGTCTTTTTCATTTATCCGATGGTGTGGACAAACTTGCACATAACCTTTTGAATCTCTCCCAATACTCATGCATAGTCTCCCCAGTGACTGCTTAATGTTGCTAATTTCCTTCTTGATCGCAGCTTGCTCTTGATGAAGGAAAATATTTGTCTAGAAATAACCTCAATATCACCCAGCTCCCAATAGATGAGGGTCAAGGTACAACAACCAATCCTTAGCTCCACCGTCCAATGAGAAATGAAAAGCTCTCGCCTTGATATGATTCTCATCAATGGCTTGTGGTTTCATTGTGGCCGCACACTACATGGAATTCCTTCAAATGCTTAATGGGCACTCACCGCAAGACCATGAAACTTAGGCAACAAGTGTATTAGACCAGATTTAAGCTCAAAGTTAGCAAAGAAGGTTAGGATATTGGATGCACAAAGGTTGATAATTAACATCAGTGCACCCAATTCCTTTAAAGTAGCATGATCTGCCTGTCTTTCTGCCATAACGTCTGAGTTAGCAAAATTGCTACTAGAATTAGTGAAAACAACAAGACTATCAGAAATACTATCAAATGATTTTTTTAAAAAAAAAAAAAAATTTAAAAAATTAATTTTTTTTATTTAAAAATAAAATAAAATAAAATAAAAAGATAAAATAAAAGATAAAAAAATCAAATCAAATCAAAAATAAAAATAAAAAAATATTAAAAAAATTTCCAATATCGTTACTAATCAAACCGATGCAAAGTCCCGCAGAACGGCGCCAAATTTTGAAAGAGATTTGCCGTGCCTCTCAAAATAACCAGATTCAATAAAAGATTTGCGGAATAGGGAACCCGGATCGCTTCCCAACGAACTTGCAGCGGGCTTGATTAACAACAACGACGAAACCCTAACGGTGAAAAAAGGGGGGATTTTTTTGTGATTCAACGAGACTAAAACGAAATAGACAGAGATAAACGAAATATTGAGAAACAGATAGAAAAACGTTAATAAACTGAAATAGATTAAAAACGACCAACCCGACGTTTAGATTCCCAGAAACGTCCATCCTTGAGCGAAATATTAACGAACTCGCGTTTGGTTCTAGACGAACCGAGATCTCTCGCATCCGTCCGTAAATTCCCTCGACTAGACGATCGCCTAGCATTTATTCGAACAAGTGGCGTCTCATTGTACGATCGCACATCAACACTTTAAACCTAGTCCGAACTCGCCCTTGGGATCGAACCAAACCGAATATTAAATCTAATATTCGAACTATTTTCGTAAATCGATCCGATAAGATGAAAACGAATCGAGAAACCCTAATCCGATTAAGCCTAGGCTCTCTGGACGAATCATGGAATCCTCACGTTGGATTAATCATAGAAGTTTAGCCGAGCATGGTTGGAATAGAAGAAGAAAAGACGAAGAACATGAAGAACATTTGAGAGAAAACTAAAACTTCGTCTTTAATCCAAAACTGTGTAAAACGTGAATGAATTAATGCGTAGAATGAATGTGTGACGGCTGCCTCACTTAAAGATAACCTAAAACGAATTAGGTCTAATGGTTCAGCCCAAAACGAAAATAAAATAAAGATGGGCTTTAATTACAAAATTCGAGCCCAATTAAAATCCAGAATTGTTCATCTGACTTTGGCTCCAAAATTGACCGCCTTCTTGTCCGAATTGGCTCTTTATGTCTTCATAACAATTGTAGCTCTCTGAATCATCTGAAATATGAGACAAAAATGAGGCAAATCCGATGTCTGGTTCAAGAGTTATGGTAAAAATAGTGAAGCAATACAAAACTGGAATTTTATCGATAAAAATGGCTAAAATTACAATCTAAGGCACAAAGCCTAAATGCACATAAAAGCCATTATTTATTAACTAAAGAGTCCTAAATATTGATCAAGAGATAAAAATAAGTGTATTAAATATTCAATTATCAGCCACATAAATTCATTTGTCTTCAGTCTTCTTGAAATTTTATTTGTTGACCTTTGCCTTGATGATGACAGAGCCCACGAAAATCGATTCCAAGTCAATAATAATAGGTAATGCATTCCCATATCATTCCAAGTATTTAGCTCATTGTTTTTCATGCTAACCCGACATCGTCACTTCATTTAGATCAGAGTATTATTGCGTGTTAATGATTCTGTAAACTTTGCTTATGATAGATAGAATTTCTTATATTGGAGCTGCTTTTGAGCGTTTCTGTTGAAAGTTCACAATTGTAAACATTCCAAGTAGATAAATTTTTATATTAATAGACTCTGTTCGTGGCTGTTATACTCCAAGAATTTATTAAAATTTCAAGGATTTTCCTACTATAGGTGTAGCCATTGGAAGTGTTGGAGTGATTATAATAGGCTTGATTGTTATACTATTGCGGAACAAACGAAGATACAAGCCGTTAGGCTCACAAAATCAGTCAAGAAGCATTGAATCTGATAACAATCACTCAAAAAGCAATCAATCTGATAATACTCACTCAAATGCAATCCTAGAAAGTAGAAATATCTACTTTGGGGTCCCTGTCTTCTCCTATGATGAACTCGAAGAAGCAACAAACAGATTTGATCAATCAAAAGAACTTGGAAGTGGAGGCTTTGGAATTGTTTACCATGGTAAGCTAAGCCACCTCAGAAAATGCCCTATTCTCTTAAAATTTACTTATACTTTAGATGTTGATGAACAAACTGTTGGTTTGACTTTAAACAACTAGGAAAGCTTAAAGATGGACGAGAAGTTGCTGTGAAGCGCCTATTTGAGCGCAACTGTAAACGTGTACAACAGTTCATAAATGAAGTTAAGATCCTCACACGCTTGCGCCACAGAAACCTTGTCTCACTCTATGGCTGCACTTCACGTGCAAGTCAAGAGCTGCTGCTGGTCTACGAATACATTTCAAATGGAACTCTTGGTAGTCATCTCCATGGAAATCTAGCAAAACCTGGTTCACTTCCATGGCCAGTGAGGATGAGGATTGCCATAGAGACAGCAAATGCATTGTCCTATCTTCATGCCTGTGACATCATTCACCGCGATGTCAAATCCCTACCTTCTTCTTGATTATCATTTTTGCATCAAGGTTGCTGACTTTGGTCTTTCAAGGTTGTTCCCCAAGTTTGCCACTCATGTCTCCACAGCTCCAGCGGGAAGCCCCGGTTATTTGGACCCCGAATATCACCAATGCTACCAGCTTACTGAAAAGAGTGATGTCTATAGCTTTGGGGTCGTGCTAATTGAGCTCATATCTTCTAAGCCAGCTATTGATTTTACAAGACACAAGGATAGATGAGATTAAATTGGCAAATATGGCAGTTAACAAGATCCAAAGAGGAGCGTTCGCTGAGCTGGTAGATCCTTCGCTTGGCTTTGAGTCAGATAATGAGGTTAAGAAGATGATAATCTCAGTGGCAAAGTTAGCTTTTCCCTGCCTGCAGAGGGATAGGGAGCTAAGACCTTCCATGGATGAAGTAATGGAGTTTCTGCAGAAAAATGAAAATGGGAATCATGATCTTAAGCATCTAGAGATTCATGGTGCTGGGTTTTCAAACAGGGAGATTCATAAATCTTTCCCAACCACAGTGCATAGGGATGGAGCTGCATCATTGAACAACTCAAAACCACAACGCCCACCCCGTACAATATGATAATAATTGGCAAATTAGTTTTACTGTACCATAATGTCAATACATAAATAACTAAAGAGCTAAATTCAGTAGTTTCCCCTTAAGTCTCTTGACTTGAGTCTAGCCTGAGTATCATATAGAATGATACCACTGAGGATGAGTGAGTCTCACATGTATACGTACTGCTGCTCCATTCATTTTAAGGAACATCCTTGTCATATCAACAGCATTTGTTTGCTGTGCTATGAATTTTCCAACATGCTTTCAAATATACAGCTTTGAAGCAGGTAAATAAGCAGCTTTGATATTCCTTTATTATCAGCTTTAGTTATGAATTAGCAAAATGACAGGTCTTTTGCCTTACACTTATGTTTTCCTTCTTTTTTGAATTAAAGTGGTAGATAGAAACAGTTTGATGTTATAAGTGAGATCAAATTCACGACCTCCCACTTATAAGGAAAGCTTACATGACACTAAGCTATAAGGCCATTGGCCACTTCTTTTTTCTTTAATCCATTGTAAGTGCAGTCCCTTAGTTGGTTTGGTGTGCACTGAATTTTCATTGTTATCTAACTGATTTCAGTTTTCTATCATGTGGGAGAATGTTTGTTTTTTCTTTGATACATTATTGAATGTGAATTGCCACGAGTTCTTCTTTTCAGGTGTACAAACTACCTATCATTTTATTTTTTAATTATATTAGGAATGTTTGAACTCTAAATCTTTATCAAGTGAAATAGCCTCACCATTATTATTGAAAAATTGAAATTGCTTAAAGTAGCTATGAAGCTTGAACTAAAAAATCAATCAGCTACGTGCTTTGTGAAATATTTGCTTTACTATTTGGTCATATTTAATTTTAAGTTATTATAGCATTTTAATATTTTTTATTTTAATAAATGAAAAATCTAAAATGATGATTATCTTCTCATGTTTTATTAGATTTTAGTAAATTTTAATTTAAATGATACAAAAAAAAAAATATCAATCATATAATTTGCAGCTTTAAAATAAATAATATTTTAACTTAAAAATACAAAACATTAAATAACGAGATTTGGTTCATTTTTAAATCTCATATCAACTGTCCAAATAGTAATAATACACACACCATGTATATATCTTGAGGAATGGAACCATGGGAGAATACGTCAAAGTAATAATCACTAATCAGTTTAACCATATGAATTAAATAATATTCATTGTTGAAGAAAACTTAATTAATATTGGACCCTACCAGAGGAAGAAATTTCTGTTTACCCCCCTTATCAACCAACCACGTAAGAAAGTCTTCTGAAAGTTATTAATAATGAAGAGTGAAGCATTTTCGAGGAAGCTAACAAGCTTAGTAATGTATTGCCTCTCACCTTCCCCTTGTGTCCTATGAAATTCTTTTTATTTAGTATGGCTTTCAATTCTGTCTTTGACTACAAAGAGTATGCTCCTGCATCCGCTGTTGAGACCGATCCGGTTTCTCTCACCTCCCACTTTCTCATCATCCCTCCTCATCCTCTCATCGGGCAGTCAAAATCTTGATCCAGGGCCAGAAAATTTTTAGAAAACATCGCATGCGTACGCACACCGCATACGGTGTTTTCCAAAATTTTCTAGGCCCTGGATCAAGATTTTGACGTCAGCTGGATGTGTGAGGATGGGCGTAATCTGCCAATGAGAGAATCCCCTTCCCTGTTGAGACGCAGCCTCACTCTCTACAACCACAATCATCGCTATTATGACTACAACATCTACTTTGAACCTCTCTAACTACCGATGCGGATCCTCTCATAATCTTTTTTTTTCTTATTATACCTCATGCGCCCATCTCATGCGCCCATCTCGGACCGTTGATCGTCAAGATCGATGAGAGAAAAGTTAAAATAGTGTTGTAACCTTTTGATTGATTGAACGGACATGATTTAAAAATTATGAAGAATGATGAGAGAAACCGACAAATCCTCTCAAGATCATTTTTTTTCATGATCATCATCCCTTATAAGCCCATCTGGGCCGTTGATTAGAAAGATGAGAGAAAAGTTAAAGTAGTATTATGACCTTTTAGATTGATTGAACGGACATAGTTTAGAGATTATGAAGGATGATGAGTACATAGTTCGCCAATTGCCTAATCCTATCCCTTCAAATAATGCTTGTTATGTCATATCCAGCTTTCTTATAGGGGAAAATTGTTAACTTTCATGGTTAGGTTTAGTGCCACAGTTCTGTTTTTAGAAGTTACTCTTGCTTCAACATTATAAAGCATTTTCCTACTCTTTTCAGATTTAACAGTACTCCCTCCCAATGGCGGACCTAGGTAGATCACAAGGGGGCGGGGCAAGTGCCCCCTAAATTTGTGATACTAAAAAAAAAAAAAAAAAAAAAAGTTTGAATGATTGCATGATTGTTTGGTGCCTACTCTTAATACATTAAGATTGCACTTTGTAATCGGATATAAGATGAATGGTTGAATAATTGTTTAGTTCCTTATATTGAAAAGATGTATTTGATAGCATTGATAATAAGGCAATTATGATGGAATTCCAAAAATAAAGCCTAGAAAGATGACATTGTAATTATTTTTATTGTAATATACTTTTGTTATTAAAATATATGTACTTTAACTTATTGAGTGTCCACCCTTCATTGTAATTTATATAGCTGCATTTTTAATAGCACTTAGCCTTACTTTTTTAAATGACAGGTTTTAAAATAATTGTCTCTCTTATTACATCATCAATATTCACTTGATTTCATAAATATTTCTTTTTCTTGTTTATATTCTTTTATTTTTTAATGCATTTAAAAATTTCCTTTGAAAAAATTTTTTGGGGGGCAGCGCACCAATGGTGCCCCCCTTCACTATTTTTCCGGTCCGCCTTGCTCCCTCCGGTCCTAATTATAAAACCTAGTTTATTTTTTTAGAGAAATTAAGGAAGCTAATAAAATTACTTTAGATTTTTTTTCCTCTAAACTATTTTGTTTGACTAATAAACTAATATATAATCTAAGGATACATAACATATGAAAATGATTAAATAACTTATTTAGCTTCCTTAATCTCTCTCCAAAAAAGTCAATTAGGTCTTATAATTAGGGCCGAAGGTAGTATAAGATATTTTGATAGTACTAGGAGTAACTAATGATGTTTTTCTAGAATGTGCTTAATGAACATTTAAAATTAATGACATTTTTATATTTATTTGTGATTAAGTTATCATGGAAATAGTAGATAATTTTTAATGATGTTAACTATTTTTGGAGGGGTGGAAGTTGGTAAAAAGAATTCAAGGGAGGGAGTATTTTATGAGATATTTTTAGTTGGCCTGCGCTGATTTTTCAACTTCTTAGTTGATTGATTTCAAAATTCTTTCATGGGGGAATTTTCAACATTAATTTTTACTTTTATATATTTGAGGTTAAGCTCTTATTGAAAATAACTAAAGAAGATTTATATATGTATGTTTCTCCTACTATATTATTAACTCACATTGAAAAATGCACCCCACTACCGCACTGCCTTTTCCTTTTGGCCATTCCAACTTTTGAAGGTCTTTTCTTTCTTTGAAATCTTGAACACAGGACGAAGAACAAAAAGAAGCAAACCAATCAAAATCAGGCCGGCAGAAAATAATTCAAAGATGTAATATACCATTCCCAAAACAAATGGAAGAGGTGATTGTGTGGGTGTGAGGTGGCGGAAGATGGGGAATTGGTGTGGTGAGGTGGCGTTAAAGGGAAGGGAGTATTTGGCTGAGAAGGCACGTGGCTGGAATGAATATTTAGAGGGAGGAGGGTGTGTGATGTCGTGTAGGAGTCCGGAAGAAGAATTGAAATGGGAAAATGGTTTTGGTTAGTTTTTGGGCTGAAGATAATTTTTGGTAAAATTTTGGGCTGAAGATAATTGAATGAGTATGTGTGTGTTTTTGGCCCCATTTTGAATTTTTATTTTTTTTATAAAAGGCGAGGGGAGGGGGATCGAACTAAGGACCCAAGGAAATGAATCTCAATACCACCGCACTACTAGGAGTGCCGGTAAGAGGGAGTATGTTGTATGCGTTTTGGGCTTGTTGCTCTATTTTGTTTTTTAACTAATGCTTGTTGGCTCAAAAGATATTGGGTGGGGTATGGTATTAAGCTGATTGATTTTTGTTCTCGTCAGCTTTTGGAGGAGGAAGAGTCCTCTTGTGTTAGTGATTGGGTGAAGGATGGTAGGTGGGATATTGAACTATTAGGGGCTGTTTTGAATTCTGCTGGGGTGAATAGTTTGATTCCTGTTCTTCCCCTAGATCAGGGCAGCTCGGGATTTTTGGTCCTGGGGAGGGAGTGGGGATGGTTGGTTTTCAGTTAAAAGTGCTTACTTTTGCTTGAACCCAATCGATTCAATGGCGGGACAATCTATTTAAGGATGTTTGGAGGTGGAATGGGGTGGAAAGAATTAGATTGTTTTTGTGGAAGGTGCTCCTTAACAAGCTTCCCACTAATCTTTGGAGACACTCTTGGTCTCAAGTTTCTCCTCTCGTGGTGATTGTCTAGAGGGAGTGGAAGATGTGCTCCATATTCTCGGGATTGTTCTTATGCTCGGTCGTTGTGGAACCGGGTTCTCCATCGCAGTTGTTCCTTCCTTTTATGTCGCTGATCTTAGAACTTGGTTGAGCATGAACTTAAGAAGAAATTTGGGAATATGTTTGATCAATGTTGGAATTTTTTTTTGGTGTTGCCATATGGAAGCTTTGGAATTGGAGAAATCGTTATACTTTTGAGGATAATTTCTCTAAACCCTCTAATCCGCCGATACAATCCTTTCTATGCTTGGTAAATATTGTGTGTTGTCTCATGTGGGCTGCGAGAGAATGGTGTGAGTAGTAATAGTGATCTGGGTGGACCAGCCCCTGTTGGATGGACTAAGATCAATGTGGATGGAGCGTGAGTGTTGCCGCTTTGTCTTTGGCGGGTTGTGGTGGTGTGTTTAGGAGTAATTCAGGATCCTGGGTAGCTGGTTTCTGCAAAAGATTAGGCTATTGCAGTGCCCACATGGCTGAGGAGTGGGCCATCTTTGAAGCATTACATTTAGCTTGGGATATGGGGTTAAAACGAGTTATTTTGGAGTCCGACGCGAAGAAGTGGTGAATCTAATCCTTGATTTTTCCTTTAATGCTGGGTGCCGCTTGCTCTTGGATATCGGGAGCTTTTAGAGCATGACCGGGAGGTCCAATTGTGTGTCATTAATCGAGCCTCTAATAGAGTAGCGATGCTTTGGCAAAGATGGGTGTTTCGGGTTCTTCTCTTTTGACCGAATGCCCTCTTCGTTTGAGATCTTGGATTAACCAAGACTGTGTGAGATTTATTTCCTTTTATGTAACCTCTGTTTGTTGTTTGGGATTTTCCCTCTCCTTTAAATCAAAAAAGAAAAAAAGAAAAAAAGAAAAGAGGTGGGCTGAGTGTTGAGTGTTAATTAATTGAGGGAGTATATCTGTCTGCTGCTGTTCGAAGAGAGGAAAGAATGGATTAATTAATTGAGGGAGTATATCTGTGTGCTGCTGTTCGAAGAGAGGAAAGAATGGATGGGCAGAAATGAATATAAATGGAGAAAGATTAAAAATATCACTACATAGGTTCAGGTACATGAGCAAATAGAAGATAATGGATTACCCTCGTCCTTAGACTTAATCGACAAAGAGGTCGGACACTCTCACCTAAAGGGAGGGGTTCGATCCCGAAGTTTGTCAAGTCTTTGGGGAGGCATTCAGGTGATGTGAACTTATGGAAACACAAAGTGAGATGGAGGCATATGTACTCGCCTTGTATACATTGGGGAGCAAAGCCATAGTGCCATTGGACTGGGTGAATCCAACCCTCCTCTAAAATTTTTATATCAAAAAAAAAAACGAAGAAGATAATGGGTTGTCAAGTTTTTGTTGGGACCATTCCACAATGTAATTCCACTTGACCTCTACAAGACTCTTGTTTGTAATTTTAGTCCTATACTAATTTAATTGCAAACATAATTAGGTCTTAGAAATTAATCCTTAATTCCATTTAAGGATTTTTCTTCTTCAATTAATTTCTTTAGGCCATAGAATATTATCTCCAAAATATTTAGGCCAAACATTATTCTCTAACAATTAGTCCTTAATTTACGGGAAAATATGTCTTAAATTCCAAAAATTAATCCTTAAAATAATTAAGGCCAATTTTTCATAATTAATCCCATATCATATTTTTAATTCCCTAATTCTAAATTTAGGGATGTCACACTGTCTTTGTTTCTTAATTCACATGTTACAACTAACTTTGAGTGTTTTGCTTCCAAATGAAGTCCATCCAATGTTTCTAAGTATCTTTCTTCTAACTGTATACATTAAATTTTTGCAGTGTTTGGTTAATTGCTGGGGAGGGTTTTTATTTTTATTTTTATAATTTGATCAAAGAAATCCCTTTTAAGGTCTAGAGCACAAAGGATTTTTGTCTCTCCCGACGAGTGTGTTTCAAAAGATTCAAATTTGTATTCTCTCCTTTACGGGTGAAACCACTTACTATTCCAACTAAAAGGTTATTAGTAAAGGGAAAGTGTTCTAATAATCCCTCCAATTTAGAAGAAAGGGTTAGGAGAGTTTTCTCGTAATTTTCCCAACCAAATAAGGGGAGGAAAAAAAAAATCTCCACCCTCCCTTGAAACAATGACGTAGCCTAGCTTTTTAGATGATGGAATAGTTTCAATATGCACTTAATACATAAACTTAGTGCATTTCTAATAGGAAACAAATTAACCTTCCAATAGATAATCTTATCATATTACAATAAGAAGGCTTATTATCTTAAGCCACGTTAGTTACACATGATGCTGCTCTCTCAATAATTAAATGTTTAGAAATATCATTCATTATGAAAGAAACAAGTATTACATTTTTTTAATACAAAAAAAAAAATTTAAAAAGTTGAGTCCTATTAGGGTCAATGCGTGCCTTCGTCTTCACAGAGATACTTACAGATTATCTACCAACAAAGTCTTCACATTAGTAGGGTGTGAACCCATAACCTTATAATTATAAGCCAACCCTTTACTAACTAGATTAACATTTATTGGCAGCAAGTATTTATGCTATAGTAGAATTGTTTTTTTTTAATAACTTTCTTGTTCATGAGCTTTGAGAGTGAATGGAATAGGCTCAAAAAAGCTGAAAGATACATTCAAAGGGGAAGAAAAAGAGCACATTTTGTGTTCAGAAACGATTAAAAACACGTTTTGAATACTCTAAAATCTTAGTAAAACGTAAAGTGAACGATGAGAATTAGACCCCACAAGTTCAGAAACCCGTCAACATCAGATGCATCTTTTTTCCTCCTCTTTACTTGTCTTCTTTCTCTTCATTTGGCACCAATTATCCAATCAAGTTCTTAACGTCTTGGACCACGCATTGAATACAAACGCGGAAACATCACTGTCCAGATAATGCCTAATGAATGGTGATTGCTCCATAAATAACTGAAAGAAGTAAAAGTTAATTATACTTGTTGACCCTGATGATGAATTACTGGGGTATTTTCAAAATAATTAAAACTTGGAGTTTCTGTTACTGATCATTTTGCCGTTGTATGAACTTGAAGGTGGAGGGAAAAGAGCATGGTCCCACCATTAGCAGAATATTCAAGTCATGCTAAGATGATATTTGAGGAAGCTGAGTAGGAATGGCTTTCCCCTCAACACTTATTTTCCAGGCCACTTATTTTCCAAGTCTAGTTCAAAGTCAATGTCCAAGTCTACAAACGTAGTAAGTGTAACACCCCTACCTACCGCTTCTTTCTGGATAGCGGATAGAGGGAATCCTATTTATAATTATCGTATTTTACCTAATTACTACTTATTAGAATGCATCGAGGTTAACGCAGCAGAAGATATCCCGGTTGGATTTGACTATACTTGGTATAATTAAAATTGAGTAACAAAATATAATTCCCGAAGGGGTTAAACATACAATATCCACTCGCGCCTACAAGACCAAAAATATACAGCTTATCCAAACCCAAAATAAATATCCAAAATAATCTTCCTCCGCCACCAACAACTCCACCTACTCCAGCCTCCGCAGCCTTACCCTTGTCACTGAGATATTTCCAAAGTGCTTCCCGGCTTTACAAAAATCTGGTAGTTAAACAAAACTATCGGTATAATTTGTCTCCAGTGCACAGAATCAAAATGATCCTAAAATAACCAAAATATATAAATATAAGTAACTCTTCTTCAAGTATTTATTTATTGACTCAAAATAAGCTTTCTTCAACCTTAAAAGAAAACCCTCAATCCCATACAAAAATCCTATTTTTAACAAGTTGAAAACATTGAACACCCCAAATGTAAAATAGTTCCCACGTGCTTGAGATTGGCCGAAACATCTCTTGAATCCCACAACCTAACTTTCTCTTATATCATAATGACACCTCTTCCTAAATCTCAAACCTTAAGTTTAATCTTTTATTCAACCTTTTATCTACTAATCAGGCCATTTCATGAACAAAAACGTAGGGTACAGATACTACCACTTTCTCAACGATAAAATC
Source organism: Acacia pycnantha (assembly GCA_025563575.1). NCBI lineage: Eukaryota > Viridiplantae > Streptophyta > Magnoliopsida > Fabales > Fabaceae > Acacia > Acacia pycnantha. The sequence goes on from JAMWYP010000016.1 coordinate 3,666,385, forward strand.
ATAGGGTAGTTAAAATAATCACTTACTTGTTCTTGTCCGTTTGGATGGGTTTTTAAAAAGTGCTTTTTTTAAGTGCTTATTTTTAAGCTCTAAATTGAAGCTTTTAAAAAAGTGCATTTTGACTTTTTTGTGACTTTTTCTTTTTTTAAAAATATCATCTAAACACATAAATTAATTAAAAAATATTTCTTTTTGTATTAAAAAGTGCTTTTTTTTAATCAAAAAGTCCATTCAAAAGGGCCCAGTATCCCACCAACTTGAAACTTGACCCTCCATGTTTCCTCTTCCTTCTTTCAACCTTCACCTTTATGCACCTAGGAAAAGTTTTCCTTAGATAAATATTGACTTAAATAAAGGAAATAGAAGAAGGTGGAATAAATACCTAAATATCTCACCTTCCTCTAAAATACTTATTGGAGCTCTCCCTTGCACCTTCTGTAGTTTTCCTCTTCTCTTCTTCTCAGCACATCCAGCTACCTCCAAGAGAAAGAGTTGGTCCTTTAAATAAACCTCCAAAAAAAAAAAAAAACTGATTCTCTGGACGCCTCTTCATTAATCTAGATATTTCCATAGATTTCATTAATGTTTCTCATAATCTCTCACGTCCGGCAGTTTAAGGTACATTGGAGAAAGATTTATTATTTTATTATCCTTTTTCCCCCATTGCTTCCTTCTCAAGTCCAGCACATAGGAAATTGTTGAAGAAATATCTGTACCTAAATTTGCCTTGATTCACGAGTTCACTACTTCCTTCCTCAATCAATGTTGAATTGTCCTCTTTGACCAAAAAAAAAAATGTTGAATTGTCCTTTCCACCCCATCCCTCTTTTTCTCTCTTGTCCGGCGGTTTTGGGGAGTGATAAGTGCAACATTCTTTTTTATTCTTTATTCTCTTTTGCTTCCTTCTCATGTCCAACCCATTGGGGGTTTTTGACAAAAAAATTTTTGGAAAAAATAATTACCAAAATAAAACTCTTGCCAAACTATTTCTCAAACTAAGTCTTACGTCATTAATTGCGTGAGGATTGTTTACGTGACGCTAAGCCTAAGTAAGAAGCTTTATGGAACTGGTTTTGTTCGCTAGCCCACCTAGGTTACGTGAACTTTCTTCATTCTTCACAGGACAAGTCCCGTGAACTTTCTTCACGGGACTTGTCCCGTGAATGAATGTGGGTCTGATTCCATACCAAAAAAAAAATTAATATAAAAATATATAATAATAATAATATATAATAATAAAATATATAATAATAATAATATATAATAATAAAGTGGAATAATTTTAAGCTCTACTTCATTTAATTTGATTATAACAACAGTATTTTTTGTGTATAAAAAAGAAATATAGGTCCCCTGTATTGTGATCTGTTGTTATAAAAAAAGATACAGATCCCAAAATCAATACTATTGTTATACAAATATTTGGTGTATAACAAATATATAGATCCCCTGCATTGTGATCTGTTATTATAACCAAATTGTACCGCTTAATCTTTTAAAATGCTGCGTTCTTAATGAGTTATTTCACTCCCTACTTTCTTTCTTTTGACTTCTAATTAAATGAAGTAAAGCTTTAAATTATTCTACTTATTATTATTATTATTATTATTATTATTATTATATATTATTGTTATTTTTTTTATTATTATATTTTTATATATATATATATTTTTTTTATGGAATCAGACCCACTTTAGTGGTCGATTTCATAATTCACGGACAAGTCCTGTGAAGAAAGTTCACGGACTTGTCCCGTGTAGAAACATCACGGACTTGTCAGTGAAGAAAATTCACGCCACCAAGTGGCGTGAATTTTCGTTACGGATCGACACAAACTAACGTATTTTGTAAAAGTGGCGTGAGTCTTTTTACGTAACAAGTCACGTGATCTTTTCTACGCCACCAATCGCATTACTTTGGAAAATGTTTCAATCTGCTTTAATTAGGTAGATTTTTTTACAAAAAAATATTTTGGGCAAAAAGCCAACCCATTGGAGATTATTGAAGAAATGTATATTTTATTTCCTTTGGCCCCTATTTACGTCAGACCCGTTGAGAAGAATTGAAACAAAAAGTGTGTACTCCATATCTTAATCCCACGTGATGCTCCTCTCTCCTTCTTTAATCAAATTTGTATTGCCTCATCCATCAAATCTCCATTGGCTCACAAGTACTAGATCATAATTACCTTCTTCTTCCCCATTCTCCAAGCGACGGCTACAGATAGGAGGGAATGGGTTCATTTTCATTTTTTTTTTTATTCTATTCTCTCCCTCACATCTCGACATTAGGGATGTCCATGGACCAGACTAGACCGGGTTAGGGGTCAACCCGAGGTCCGGTTCAGAGGGACCTCTGGGCCGGACAATCCAGCCTGAGACCGGTCCTGGCCCAGCTCGGGCCGGACTGAGACCGAGTTCGTGGACTGCCTGGATGGTCCAGCACCAGACCAGTTTTTTTTTAATTTTTCTTTGCCACTTCGAACAATAATTAAATCAAAGAACCACCTACGGGACAATAAATAAACATGCAAACATCTTAAATTCAATCCTAAACCCATAATAATCTCCAACATCATGTCATTGAACAAGAATAAAAAATAAAATAACAACATTCAAGTTACTTCTTTTGCTTCCCTAAATCTGCAATAGCCACCAAAACACTCATCAAATCTGCAACAGCCCAACATTCAAGTTACTTCTTTGGCCATGGTTGTTTTTTACTGCTACTACGTTCTGATTCATCAAATCTGAATCAAATCTGAACACCCAACAAAATATGAATCTAATTAAATTTCACATCGAAAATTAATAATATATCTAAACAGAAATAACCAACATGATAATGACAAAGATAATATAGCTGGAGATAAAGCTATGAATCAAATATGAATCAAACTATAATATAACTAAGATAAAACTATAATATAACTAAAAGATAATATAACTCGAGATAATGACAAAGATAATATAACATGAGAATCAAAGATGATAATAAGATAATATAACTAGTCTTGTTTTAACTATAATGTTAATCGTTTATTAAATATTTTATTATTTTTAAATTAATTGATGGTTATTAAAGTTTGTCATTGTCCTTAAAAGCCAGCAGAAACAAACAAATATGATGCTCCTCTTATGATTACTATACTAATTAATAATATTATTTGAAGTCAAATAATACTACTATTGAACCATGTTAATTAATTACGACACAGTCAAGAGATTTGAAAAGGACTAGTCTTGTCTTGTGGAGTTAAATTCAGTAGTGCAAATATTGAATGCTTTTATTCATTCATACCTTATTCCAAATGGAAATTAACAACTTAAAGCAAGAAAGTAGAAAACAACTTAGCAAGAAAGTAGGAAAAAATCCTAACAACCTGCTACTTATTTGAAACTCATAAAAGACTGGAAACAATAATTCAAACTTTAAAATAGCAATAATTAAAAAACAAATTTCTTTTCAACAAAAGGTAATAATAGAAAATATGAATCTAATTAAATTATACATAGGCAGGTTAACACTTTCAAAGACCAAGTCACCAAGCCATAATAATAACATCTTGCTTTGTATAATAGGATAAAGAAATCAATGACGATAGCAATAATGCAACCTTAAAAAGGGGTGAGCAAGAATAAGTTATCACAGAGCCAACAGTAAACAGGACTTGTGATGAAGACGACACTCCTTAAACAACCTAAATGTAAAAGGGGAGTTGGAATCAATACAATAAATTTCATGTACGGGAAAGAAATACTTGCTTTTGGCATTGATATACAAAACATCAAGCAAAACTTACGGGCCAGACATAAAACCAGAAACAAAAACTCCCTCCTTGTTTTTGTAGTCATGCCTCAAAAAATTCCAATACAAAACATGTTTGAAGCAAATTATAGATAGGCCTGTTCATCAATACTCTGTAGTTTGTACATATTGCTGCATGCGTTAACATTATTACCACAACATTCACACTAATCCCCTTAAATAAAATCACTATCCAGTAAATTGAAGCAAGGGGCGAGAGGCAGAGAGATTTAAATCCAGTAAATTCAGTAAATTGAAGCAACACATAAGGAAAAGTGACTTAGGATTTCTGAGATTTAAATCGAAGGAAGAAGAAAACTTACGGATTGGTCTGGTCTGTAGTTTGTACATATTGCTACATGCGTTAACATTATTACCACAACATTCACACTAATCCCCTTAAATAAAATCACTATCCAGTAAATTGAAGCAAGGGGCGAGAGGCAGAGAGACTTAAATCCAGTAAATTCAGTAAATTGAAGCAACACATAAGGGAAAGTGACTTAGGGTATCTGAGATTTAAATCGAAGGAAGAAGAAAACTTACAGATGACTGAGGTCGATGGACGAGTCGACGAGAGATGGACTGAGGTCGATGGACGAATCGAAGGAAGAAGAAGACTCACTGATTCCGCTCGAAGAAGAAGACTCGAGATGCCGATGCTATCTGAATGGTACTTCCACGGTAAAGAGTAAAGATTGATGAGAGATGGACTTAGGACGATGGACGAATTGAAGGAAGCAGAAGACTCACTGATTCCGCTGGAAGAAGAAGACTCAGAGTGATGAAGCTATCTGATGGCACTTCCACGGTAAAGAGTAAAGAGGGACAGAGCCAGAGGGTACCGGTTAACCTAGGTTAAGTTAAGTTGCATTTTTTTTAATATATGTATAGATATCGGGCCAGACCGGACTAGTCAAGGAGGTCTCAGATACTAGCCCGAGGTCCGGTCCAGCCCGACCAAATCGGTCTGGTCTGGTCTGCATGATTTTGTCCCAGACCATTTTTTTCTCAGAGAGGCGGTCGGGCCTGACCACCAGGATCGCCGGTTTTTGGACATCCTTGTCGACATCATGAGAAATGTGGGAATTATTGTGTTAAATTTTTCCTTGTTTCACATGCTTATTACTTCTCTTCTTCATTAATGTGGAGTTGTCCAATCATTCCCATCTCTCTTCCATTTTCGAAAAGGCAGATGGTCTCTTGGGAAAATTGTATTTCTCCAATGACACATTACCATGCCATCATAATCATGACTTGTCTTTGACATAATAATATCTCTCCTCCTTTTCTTGAAAAAACGTGTATGGGTGAAAAGTGGAAGAATTTGAGAGATTATATGTTATATAAGTCTCATACAATGTCCTCTTATATTTACCAAATCCTCATATCTCTTCCTTTTCCTAGTGCAACCCAGACTTATATTGATAATCACAAATTTTTTTCCTCTCTTATTGGACGAAAATTCTAAAAATAATGAGGAAAAATATATTTGTACCTTCTTTGACATCACCATATCAATTTATTTATAATCAAATTTATCACTCACCTTTTTGAATAATTCGTAATTATTTTCTAATAATTAATTTATCTTGTCGGAAAAATAACATATCATCGACCACTACTTGGTGAAAAATTCTTGTATTACATTAATTAATTTACATGGAAATTGGGGATGTTACATTTCTTCCTCAGTAAAATAAATTTCGTCCTCGAAATTTGTCTATACATTTATCATGCTCCTAGACATAAACTCGGGTATTTCTCTTTCATATCCTCAATCGTTTCCCAGTCGCTTCTCTAGTAGATAACCTCTCCGGACCACCTTCACAAAAGGGATACTCTTACGCCCGAGTTGTTTTTCTTGATAGTTGATAATGCGCAGACTCTACTTGCAAAAGTATGATCTTCCCGTACCTCAACATCCTCATACTCAAGGATCTACCGCAAAAGTATGATCTTCCCTGTACCTCAAAAGTATGATCGGTTTCTCAAAACTAATCCCTCAAAATAACTTTCAACAATGGCCGGTGATTTCAAAACATTTTTTTAAGAATTTGGTAAGATCCAAAAAGCGAGTATGTCTACAATAGTTTCTAGCATCTTCTTATTCTCAGACTTGCTTCCACTACAAACATAGCTCAACATGATTCACAATTCAATTTCAAAACCGGGTTCCACAAGGACCCTATCTATAAGACAACGGTGTTCAAAAACAACTATTTCAAATTGGTTTCAAATTCCATAGAAAACATTTCATTTAAAAATTCAGTTCAAAAATTCAATTTCAAAAATTTACAATATAGCAGTGCATTGGCAATTTGAAATTCAATTTTCACATATACCAGAACCGCACAACCGATATACAAGGTCATTAACTCCAAATACATCTCGGGCTCTAATTCTTGTAACCGAGTCATTTATATGACACACAATCAATTTCATTTCATTTGTCCGATCATTCCAAAAATAATGCCGGTAATTTCCAAGCTTACAACCTCTTTGACTTTGTACCCGATATTCATGGTCTAATAGTTGAGGACTTTTGCCGGCTATGAACATCCTAGTCTTACGGGACTTAAGGCTTCTCATTGAGCACCTATCAAATTTAACAACCCAAAATCATATCAATCTAATAGGCCTCATTACCCACTGTATATTCATGCCTTACTTTTCACTCCAATAATAATACACATCGCTTTGGAGCGCCCCATGGTAATACATTGTATCATATAAACCTTATCTAGGTTCGTTACGTATATGGACTCTCGATAACACTCTAGCTCTAGGCATAGTCACGATTCAACTTTCTTTATCGGGTATTTAATCTATATTTTTCAAGGAAAACACTAGCCATAATCATATCCACAACTATCGGTCCCAACCATGAGGCGTAACTTGAGACTACTGGGGTTCTAGCTATCATTCAGTTCCATCGAAACACTAATTCTCAATCATACACTCTCAGGGAATATTCTATATTCAAAATATTTCCCTATGCTGATACAACAGCTAACAACCTCAAAATACCCTATATTATATAGGTACTATCCTCAAACATACCTCAAACAACATCAATCAATATTATCAAAGTGTTTATTCTCAATCATTCTTTCTAAGGGAATATCATAAGATTAAAGTCGTTCCCTAGTAGCTAGTAACCTCGAAATACCTCATGCATAGTGATATTATACTCTAGTGCCTCAATGTATTTAGATCCATCATATGCCTAAAGAATAACATATTTATTATCAAATCGATTGCTAGGTTCATCAACCTAAATCTTAAACCTCGACCATACCCAACATGCTAGGATTATCGGGATTCATAGCCTACGACATTTAGACACTATCCTCAAATATCCCTAAATCAATAATTATCATATCCACAATCCAACTACTAGAACCTTAACATTGGTTAGGCTAAAAGATCATATTGCCTCAATAACACCCAATATACAAACTAGGATCATAATTCACATTCCTAGTCTAAACCTCGAAACATTCAAGTAACGTCAACACTAATCGCGAGGTTCTAATTTCAACTCAATCATCAATATCATAGGGTATATTCCCCCCTTACAAGTTGTAATCGAATAACCCAATCCCAAAGTCCCAATACTTTGAGATTCTCACAGAGAAATGATAACAGAATACAAACTCTCTTGAAAGAGCAGATGGATATGAACAGTGAAGAGCAGAGTATTACAGAATATCTAATGATGTGATCCATGATGATTTCAAAATGATCCTGTACTATAACTTAAATATTTGAAAACTATGAGTAAAACGGTTAGAAACAGTCATTAAAGATCATCATTAATAATATTGAATGCGAATCGAAATCGAGATTTAGAGAGATGCGAATCAGCGATTGTCGAACATGACTCGAGTTATCATGCTCGACTCGAGTCATTTGCTTCAAGAAATCATTTGAAGCTCTCGTAAGTCATTTGACTCGAGTTATGCGCGTATGACTCGAGTTATATCGATTTCCGAGCGTTTTTGTAAATCTTGAACCGACGAGATAATTTTCGAGGCCATTTCTCCTGGTCTAAACTCCGTTTGACTGGTTCAAGTCTTAATGGAAAGCCCTTTGAGTCTATTCTCATATGCCACTGATTTCAGCTCAATTGGATTTGTATTTTGTGAGATACACTCAAAACTTTGAGGCTTGGTCAGCAGTGTGACGGTGATGTCACTGTTATCTTTCAAAATTCATATCTTTCTCATCTGACCTCCTTTGGACTTGAATCTTGTGCGACTAGGACCGTTTGGAAGTCTAGTTTCAAACACAATTGGGTTCACCTCAATTGGACTTCTGGTTTGGGAGATATCGTCGAATTACCAGAGGTCACCAGCTGAATACACGAAACTGAGCTCAGCAGAGTTGCTGATACACACCTTGACTCGAGTTATGTGTGTATGACTCGAGTCAAACCTGTCCGAGAGACGAAAATAACATTTCTTGACTCGAGTTAATGATAGCTTGACTCGAGTCAAATCATCCCGAATCACCAAAGCAACGTAGCGAAGTGGTTAACTCGAGTTGCAACTCCATGACTCGAGTTATATCATCCTGAGCCCGATCTTTTGTTGATTTTAACTCGAATTGATCCATTCCAACTTCCATATGATCTTGGAGACTTCTAGCATCAATCTTGGAACTTGAATAAATATGTTCTCATTCCATTCAACAAGTTCTTCCTTCTTTTTTCATCTCTTGAACATTCTCCATAACTCAACTCTTTCTTTTTCTTCTTCTCTTCTTCTTGAGCTTGAACTCATAATTCTCAACAAGCACTATTCGGGTATACTCCACTATTGCTCAAATATGATAAAACTTCATTCCAACTTCGTTTGATCATAAAGACTTCTAGTATCACATATAGTGCAGATTCTTCTTTCGTTAGTCTCCTTTCTTGATCATTCTTCATTATTAAACTTTGCATCTACATTATATATAAGAATTAGTCAAAGTAGAAGATAAATGTAGTATACAACCTTTTTGCTCTTAAGAATGACATCTATATAAGACATCATCAAAACTAATCATATCCAACATTCTCCCCCTTTTTGATGATGGCAAATACTTTGAGAAAAATATGTATGAATATGAAAAGCTAATAAACCCAACATATTTTTCATGCCATTCTCTCCCCCTTATTTGTCATTAGCAAAAAGTTGAAGTAAAGTAGAGATGCTTGTAGAGGCAAATGTGAAACCAAATTTGACAAAATCAAAGAACTGATTTTCTCTCCCCGATTTGAAATTGTTTTCATTCTTAATATGATGCAATTTGGAATGTTTGTATGAAAACAAATTTGAGAGAGTTTGGAGAGGTTTTCAAAAACATCTTTTACAATTAAAGCGTATAAATACCAAACATGTGCAAAATTTCTTGAAAAAGATAAAGTTCGAAATGCTCATGTAGGTTCAGCAAATTGTTAAGTGATCAATGAACTCCATTTGCTTGCTTTATGCAATTCGATTGAGTGAAATACTCTGAAGTGTGTTCAATCGACAAATCATGAATGTCTTGTATGATAAGAGTAGGACAAAGGTACGCCTTCTTGAAGCATATCTCATATGAATGAACATGGTCGGTACTCGGCTTCCATCTTTTCCCTTTTCTTCATAGAGTATTACGTAGAGCATATCGCAACTTCAAAGATAGGACATGAAATCATTATTCCTCATTTTGATCATTTCTCATTGCAGTGCATTAAGGAATATCCTCGCACAAAATAAAATCTCTTACTATAGATTAACAACCTTCTTTGCAAAAGAGATTTGTTAGTGTAACCAAATATCAAACTATCCCTTTCTATATGATATTTTCAAATTAAGGTAATGAAAGAAAAATATAAGATATTTTCAGATATAAGATTAACTCATCATCAAAACTAATAAACCATAGTGAATGCAGATGAGAGTGGTTAAAGAGGTTTTCTTCAAATAAAGGAGATGGGCTTTTAAGATATAAAACATATGAGGATGTGAAGCTCCCCTTAATGAGTGCATAACTTTAAAATATGAAGCTCCCTTTAAAGATACCAAATAATATTGTGACACCAAATGTTATGAGGTTTGAAGTTATCCTACTCCAAAGAACACAACAAGATATATCAGAATTAAGAACTTTCAAGTTCACTTGGATGAACTTTGAAATTGGTATGAAGAAATTACTTATGCTTTTCAAGATGATAAAAATGTCTAAAGCATAGGAAGCATTTTCAAAATGAGTTTGCTTGGGCTAAACTTCTTGAAATAAAATGGAATGAATGAAAACAAGTTAGCCAAGCATGATTATGATATATTATTTCAAAATACAATACCTCACTCAAGTAATATCGTAATCACTTGAGTTGCAATCCTTTGTACATTGATATGATCAATATTGAGGATCTCTAGATGTGAATGAGCTTTAGGAGAATGAGTCTCGTAACCATATGCTCTTAATGCATATTAGAAGCATAAATGAGCTTTGAATAGGATCCCAAAATTGGTTTCGCTAATAGCTTCTCATCAACTGGTATGCTCCTTATCATCTTGGTTTAAACCTCTTTTTAGTGATGGGATGCCACATAATTTGCGAGACATAGGTATTGATATGGTCTATTTTGTTTGCCTATGTTCTTTGTCCGATAATACAACATTTTGGTCAACTCGGAAATATATGTTCTTTGGTACCCAATGATTCTTAAGTCCACATAAGATTAGACACAATTCTATAGATATATTTGAGTTAAGCTTAGGAATTGTAATCGAATCGAATTGGAATAAGAAAGGAAATAAGAAACAGAATCTGAAATTAGGAGCGAGAATCGAGTTTGAATCATAATCAGTCGTCGACAGAGAATGCAATAAATTTCGAGTTAATATATGAACCAACAGTATAAGCGAAGCATTGACTACACCTGCCAAACTTGCAAGACTTAACTATGGAGTATAAACTATACGCCATAATGCATAACTTAGAGTATTACAAAATATGACATAATTGCAGTAGAGTTTCAAACGCAAATATGACCAATGATCAAATATTTTATACACGAATTGCTCCTTTTCACATAATTTTACCCAATCAAGTAAGTTCAATCCAATGAATCAAAAGGGTAATAATTAAATGATGCCAAGAATATTATTTCTCAATGATAATTTGGAAGTACACTTTAAGTAGGAAGGATGTCATTGATAATAATGCATTTTGAAAAATAACATTCAAAAGATGCACTCAAGTTAAGCTATATATGTATTTGAATCAATAAAAATTTTATGTGAAAACTTAACTGCGATTTTCACAATGGTGACTCGAGTCATATCTTCTTGGTGGAGTCAAAGATGCAAATTTTCAAGCAGAGAAGAAATTCAACTAATATGACTCGAGTCATTCTTTCTTGATTTGGAGTCATAAATAAAATTTTTGCAAGCGAGACGATTTTCACTGAACCGACTGAGTCATGGCCAGAATGATTGGAGTCATATCGAAAAGCAGTTTCCATCAAAGGAGTCATTTTGGAAAAGTTGAAGTACAATCATGACTTGAGTTGTTAAGTGATAACTTGAGTCATGAGCAACTTTTAACTTAGTTTTTCAAGAACAATAACTGGAGTCATATCTCATTAAGCGGAGTTACTAAAATCAATCTCCATTTACTTAAAGGCTTAGATAAATATGATTGGAGTTGAAAAATAATATGACTTGACAGCAACTTTGAAAACACTTTCTGATTCAACTTTAATCAAGATAACAATATTTTTAGTTGAATCATTAACTACATTTTTGAAACATATCTAAGATCAATACTCACTTAAAACATGGTGGAAGTCAATATGTATCAGAATGTATCAAAATGCTTCAATTTTGAAGAACATTTCAAACAATGAGGTTAACATGTAGAATAATTTGATCAAGAGCAAAAGTCATAAAGGTAAAGCATTATCGAAATATGCTTAGCATAATAGAGATATAAATGCATAATGACTTTGCTATGACCAAGAGATAATCTTGCTTCTTAAAAAAAATTGTTTTGAAAGTATATGAACATTCAAAGCAAGAGTTTGGATATAGTTACTCAAGGATGGATGAAGACAAGGTTTATTGATTTGAGTAACAACATTACTACTAGGATTCATGAATGGTAAGCACAAACTCATTAATCCAAATGACTAGAGTTTCAGAATATCATCCTAGTAGGTTATTCCATTAATGGTTAATGCATTATCATTCAATGCACTAATGAACATTTGTAAAGCTTGGAATAACTTGGCCAATAAAGATTTATGCATTAGGCATAACACACTCACACATTGAATTCTTTTCAAGGAAAATAACTTGAAACTCAGAGATGGATAGCTTTTTAGACATGTAGTCCAACTAGTTAGAGAATGAAACACAAGAGTTCAAGTAGCATATTGATTTCCAAAGATCAAAATGTGAAGGATAGGGAAAATTCAACTAAATAGATTTGAAACATATCAATATTCAGTATACAATATTAACTTCCAATTTGAAATATTATTTGAATGCAATCAAGGTATTTTTCAAATCTATCTGAAATGCTTTCAAAGTAGGAATATTTTTCAAAATATTTGTATGCATCTTTATAAAACAAAGTAAATTGAAATTCAAACATAATTTAGAATTATGCATTTCAAAGACATAGACTCGAAAGTATTCCTTAGATAAATATTGACTTACATGAAAAGAAATAGAAGAAGGTGGAATAAATACCTAAATATCTCACCTTCCTCTAGAATACTTGTTGGAGCTCTCCCTTGCACCTTCTGTAGTTTTCCTCTTCTCTTCTTCTCAGCACATCCAGCTACCTCCAAGAGAAAGAGTTGGTCCTTTAAATAAACCTCCAAAAAAAAAAAACTGATTCTCTGGACGCCTCATCAATAATCTAGATATTTCCATAGATTGCTTTAATGTTTCTCATAATCTCTCACGTCCGGCAGTTTAAGGAACATTGGAGAAAGATTTATTATTTTATTATCATTTTTTCCCCATTGCTTCCTTCTCAAGTCCAGCACATAGGAAATTGTTGAAGAAATATCTGTACCTAAATTTGCCTTGATTCACGAGTTCACTACTTCCTTCCTCAATCAATGTTGAATTGTCCTTTCCACCCCATCCCTCTTTTTCTCTCTTGTCCGGCGGTTTTGGGGAGTGATAAGTGCAACATTCTTTTTTATTCTTTATTCTCTTTGCTTCCTTCTCATGTCCAACCCATTGGAGATTATTGAAGAAATGTATATTTTATTTCCTTTGGCCCCTATTCACGTCGACACGTTGAGAAGGATCAATCAATATATACTTAATAGCAATAGCAAAATGAGTCGTTCATTGTTCATCTCTCGAATTTCTTGTTCAATTAAACGATATGACTTCACATGTGGCTCGGTTTTGGGCTTTGTGCAGAGATGAAGGTGTCTTTGAGTGGTTGCAGTTTTGATATTTGAAATTCCCTTCTCTATCCATCCACATATTCTATCTCTTTCAATTTAAGGTTTACATCCTCTCCCTTTCCCCATTTTTCTTCATATTTGGCTAGCTATTCAAGAAGCCATTTTCGAGAGAGCTAGAGCTTCAAGTTCAAGGCCCACGCCTATGGAGCAAAGAACGCGAGAGAGAGGGAGATTGAAGGAGGAGGAAGAGCTTTGTGAGACTAGGGTTTGAGATCAAACCGAGAGAGAGCTTGAGAGGGAAGGGAAGAAGATGGAAGATTCGAGAAGAGTCGAGAGCTAGATTCGAACGAGCCGAGAGGTGAGGGGATAGACCACCGTCACTTTCTCTCTCTACCACCGTCAACCACCATCGCTGGAAACTACATTCGAACAAGAGAAGAGGGAGAGGAAATTGGATAGACCCAGTCACCACCATCTTCCTCCAAAACTCCCAGGATCGTCGACTTTTACCGTCGCTTCCCAGACTCGGTTCTTTCTCCAACGTCGTCCTCTGGAAACCTTCAATGTCTCAAAAACCAAAAGAAGAAATGGCAGTCGAAGGTGAGGCAAACTGCATCAACATTCTTCTGCCTATCCTCCTCCTCCTCTTGGGGTCTTCCTCAAGTTCAGCATATTTCTGGACTGTAAAATCTGTATAAGTTGCCCTTTAGAAAACAGATAATTTTTTTCTTTTCTCTATTAACTAATCTCCTATTGTAGAAGATATATGTATGCTGACAATTTGTGGACATTTAATCTTTCTGTTGAAGGCCTGATGTGTTTTGATTGGTAATAATTGAGATAATTTCATCACCTCATAGTTGTACTTGTCACTTTACTGTTGTTGTATATTCGTGCAATATTACTGTGCTTACTAAGAGAAAGATAAATAAGATGTACATGAAATAATATTGTGCCTATTTGAAAATTTAATTATATTGAGTTTGACATAATTTATATTGTGAATTAAGTCATTTGAGGTGGTATCTATTTAGCTATTTGGCTGGTGTTATTGAACTTCCTAAATTTCAGTTTAAATATTTAAGCTTTTCATTTGATTTAAAGATGTCGTTCATAGGGTATTGTGAATAGAAATATTATCATATCCCGTTGATAGGATACCCTATATGTAGTTTGTACTGTTGAAATCTATATGGCCAAGATTTTATCCAGATGATATCATGGAAAAGATATTATATTTATAGTTGACCTTCTCTGTGATGTGATTTTATCTAGACTGATCTGTATCTTTGATTAGCTATTGTGAGAAGGCATACATTGGGGCTGTTCAGAGATCTTAAAAGTACGTTAGGTATGAAGGCAATCTTTTCAATGTTTGACAGTGTGTTTTTATTTAATATTTTATGAGGCATACACAGAGTAGTAAATGATTATAGATTCATTTGGGGTAGCTAAATCAAAGAGACAGATCAGTCTAATACTGCTTAGGTGTTGTACTTTTACTATAAGATCTTATGACTGTATTTGGTGAGGCACATTGTTGATAGTTGATTTTTGAGTACTTTCAGTAGTGTTTGATATATTCATGAGTGAGGTGATCAAAATTTCTCGGTACATCTAAAATTGATGATTTCCAAGGTAAGTTGTCATGTATTGGTGATATGTAGAAGTTATGTACTAACATAAGCCACGCCGAATGTCAGTGAGATTTGTTGAGCTGGGAATGCAATCTATAATACAGGTCTGCCATGGAGATATTAGTGTCATAACCGTATTTTGTCAACAGAAAACTATTTTGTAAAATTCTCCTTATATGCTTGGGTGCACAACTTCTAACTAACCCAATTAATGTGTTTGATATTACTTTTTTGTATTTCATTTTCATAATATTAAACTCTGCTTGAATTGATTTTCATGTGATTCTTTAAGTTGAAGCTCAGATTCTTCTCCTTTTATGTCTCTTTTAACTTAAGCTACGGGAAGACCTACTAAATGCCGCATCAGATTTGTCCAGCCTATTTGCTAAGACTCGGTTTGGTTGCCAAGAATCTTAATATCATTGTTGATTATAATGGAGCAAAGCTGTTGATCTTTTGTGGCAACGACAACATCATATGTGGAAGGATTTTTTCCTTTTTTCCCTCCTAGGCAAGTGCATAATCTTTTTTCCCTCCTTCATGCGTTCATTTTCGTGCTTTGGCAAAATGGTTTATCTCCTAAAAACAAGTCAATTCGTGTCATAAATGTGTGATTTCGATATTTTTCCTTTTTCTTCTATAGTAGCTGCAAACCGTAACTATCAATTCGTGTTGTAAACGTTATGCTTTATTGAAATGCTCTTTCTTCCTTTAATTGTTTTTAACAAAGGTTGGCTCATTGGTTTCAAATGAAGAAATCCATTGCCTATACTTGGGGTCCATTTTCAATACTCGTGCAATATTTGTTTAAGTCTAGAGTACATTGCTAATGCTTTTTTTTTTTTTTCCTTAAACATTTGGCTACATAATTGATGGGGTTGCTTGCTTCATGGCTAAGTGCTTGCTTTTTTTTTGTTATTTATTATTTCTGTGTATAACTTTATTTCCTTAAAAGGTGTGTCTCTCTTTCAAAACCTTTGTTGTGCATCCGTATGTGTGGCTTGCTGTTTTTGCTTAGTCGTTGGTTCATTTTGTTTCACAGTTGAAACTAGTGTTGTATTATGAAGAAGAGTGAGAAAGGGATGGAGAGAAAGAATGTATGCTTACTTGGTAGTTAGTGCTTCAAAGTATTTTCATGTTCTCCTTCTTGTTGCTCTATTTTGATCACCGTCACTCTTTCTAATGCCATTGCACATTTGTGAAAATTCAAAACTTGCTTCTTTTCTGCCATATTATGTTCTTCCTCTGCTTACTATAACAACATGCATAGGTAACACTCTTCTTCCATGCACATTAAAATTACATATTTGCATGACTTATGGGTGATTCACAATTTCCTAAAATAAACCGAGCCACAAAAATCATCGTATTCTTTGGGCAAAATGTTCTTGGTACGTTTGTATCCTTTATTACATTACAGTATAATGGGGAATGGAGACTTCATCATAATTAAAAGTGTCTTCCCGAAACTAAACCATTTTTGAACTATAAATTTTTATTTTGACTGAAATTTCTCCCTTAATTACCCTCCATTTATTCTGTTTTTCCTCTCGCTTACTATAACAACATGAATAGGTAACACTCTTCTTCCATGCACATTATAATCACACATTTGCATGACTAATTAGTCTTTTGGTTCTGAATTATTTTGGATGGTCAACGAAGGTTCTGAATTTTTATATATATATATATATATGCATTAGTAATTTCTTACGTTTGTTTGTGCATCTATACGTGTGGCTTCTTTGTTCCTGCTTAGAGGTCGGTTCATTCTCGTATCGAGTGAAGCTAGTGCTGAATTAGGCGGAAGAGTGACAAAGGGATGGAGAGAAATATGGCATGCTTACTTGGATGCGGTGGCGGAGCTACAGTGTAGCCCATGAACGCAGGTGCAGACAGAAATTTTGAGGGGTTTTTCAAAAAAAAAAAAAGAAAAAAAAATCAGTTCCCAAATCTCTGTCGTTCTCTTTGCCAGGAAAATCGCTATTGAAAGACCATCAAAAGGCAGCAAAAGGAAATATTCAGAGAGCTAAGAGATGTTATTTAAAAACAAAAAAAAGGAAGCAAAAAGGCGATGAGAATGAACCTTCGCCCTTTGCCCTAAACCCTTCGCCGCCGTTCTCTTCACCCAAGTCGGCAAGTCTGGTCCAGTTCGGCAGTTCCCTTTGTCGCAATTTCAGATCTGTACCTGAGCTTTGAGCTTCATTTGCCTTGGAGGTATGATTCAAAATAGTCTCTACTCTCTCGGCTTCCCGATGCTTTTTTGATCGGTTTATGCGTGTGACTGGACGATCGTGCGTGGGACCGCTTTAACGATCTGCTAATTCTTCTTTTATGCGAGTAAATTGTGTTATTCTTCGATTCTATGGCGTGTCGGTTTGTGCCTGCAATTGATCTGTCTATGGCGTGTTATTCTTCGAGTCTTTTATGCGAGTGTCGTTGCTTTGGCCTTTGGGTCATTATTTTCTTGTACTTATTATTTTGTCCATTGAATCCAATTTTTTTGTTTGTTCGGTTTGTTTTTTTTTTCAGTTGTTTGGCGTGTCAATGCTTTGGGTGTTTGGGTCATTATTTTAAATTTCTTGTGCACATTTTTTTGTCATTGTTTATTCGGTTTAGTTATTTTTTTCAACTTTTTTATTGTTTTGTTTTCAGAAAATGTCAACAATACAATCTTATTTCAAACGTCTAAAACCCACAAATACAGAACCTGGATCTCAAAGTGAGCAAGTTTCAAATAGTATTTCAGTTCCAAACTGTCCAAGAATCCTATCAACCACCACAAGTATCTCAATTTCAAAATTTCCAATCACCACCTCAAGTAAAAGTTATTATAGAAAATCTTGAAGCGGATCCGGAAAAAGACCTTCAATTTATTCAATGATATCAAATCCTATAGAAAGAGAGGATATCCGGAGAGCTTATTTACTCAAGGGGCCAACTCAACCAATTCTTAAATCATTCCCTCAAACAGAAATGTATGGAAAAATGCGTAGATTCAATCCTAAGTGGTATGAAGAATTTGGTTCTTGGTTGGAGTATAGTGTATCAAAAGATTTTATCATATTCGGCTGAAAACTTATTTAGATTGTGCTAGATACCTACTATGAAATGGTTAGCCTTTTTGGGGACATGATGAATCTAAAAGTTCAAATCAACAAGGTTTATTTCTTGAAACTTTAAAGTTTTATTCTAAGCCAAATAAAGAGATAAGTGATGTGGTCTTGCAAAATGCCCCTGATAATCACAAATTGACTTCACCAATGATTCAGAAAGATCTTTCTCAAGCTTGTGCTGATTTGACTGTTAAAGCAATAATTAGTGATATCGGCGATGATTACTTTTCCTTACTAGTTGATGAAGCTCGTGATGTTGCAATTAAAGAACAAATGACAGTTGTACTTCGATATGTAAACAAAAAGGGTCCATTGTTGAATGTTTTATTGGCATAATTCATGTTTCGAGATACTACCGCACAATCACTAAAAGCGGCGATTGATGGGCTATTTTCTAAACTTGGTTTAAGTTTATCTAAATGTCGTGGTCAAGGCTATGATGGTGCTAGTAATATGCGGGGTGAATTCAAAGGGCTTAAGAGTTTGATTTTGGCGAGACAACACGTCTCGCATTTTATATTCATTGTTTTGCTCATCGATTACAATTGGCACTTGTGAAGGTTGCAAAACATCACAAAAAGATTCAAGAATTTTTGACATGCTTCAAAAGATGGCTCTTGTTGTGGGGGTTCATGCAAGCGGAAAGAAATTCTTCAAATGAATCAATATGAGCAAATAGTTGAAAGAATTGCTCGCGGTGAAATACCAACTGGAAAAGGTTTAAATCAAGAGACAACCTTAAAGCGACACGAGACACTTGTTGGGGTTCCCATTTTGGTACAGTTACAAGTGTTATCTCATTATTTTCTCCAATAATTTCCTTGATGAAAATTATTGAAGAAGAGCCCAAAAATGATGCTACAAGAACTGATGCAGGTTGCATTTTGTATGCCATGGAGGATTTTGAATTTGTATTCTTGTTGCATCTTATGAAATTGATTTTAGGGATTTCTTATGAGTTGTCACGAGCACTACAAAGAAAAGATCAAGACCTTTTAAATGCAATTGGTTTAGTGAAAGCAGTCAAGTCTCGTTTACAAGAGGTGAGATATAATGATTTTGATGAATTGCTTCAAAAAACAAACATTTTTGCCAATAAACATGATATTGACATTCCAAATATGAATGATGTTTATTGTCCTAAAGGGAGATCAAGGCGGAGATTAGAATCATTCACATTCTTGCACTACTTTAAGGTGGAGTTATTTAATACAGTGATAAATACTCAGGTTCAAGAGTTGGGTGATCAATTTGATAATGTCAATATCAAGTTACTTTAGTGTTTGAGTTGTCTTGATCCTTGTGATTCATTTTCTAATTTAACAAAGAAAAGTTGATTGAGTTTGCTAGATTCTATCCTTTGGAGTTTGATGAAGATGCAGATATTCCTTTTCTTTCTTCAAGTCTCAGTAATTTTATTGTTGATGTAAGAGCTGATTCTGATTTTGTCAATTTGAAAACAATTTCTGACCTTGCTTTGAAGATGGTTGAGAAGAGAAAGGATGTTATTTATCCATTGGTCTCGCTTGTTGATAAAGTTGGAACTCGTTTTACCGGTAGCAACTGCTAGTGTTGAGCGGGTTTTTTCTGCAATGACTTTTGTTAAGGATAAGTTGCGCAATCGGATAAGTGATGATTGGTTTAACTCATGCATGCTAACTTATGTTGAACGTGATATGTTTGATAAGATTGATGATGAAGATATAATGCAATATTTTCAAGGAATGAAGAATCGAAGAATGCTTTTGTAATCGTTCTATTGTAATAGCATAGATGACTCTTGATTATTATTATTTTTCTATGTTAAGTTGAAAGTTTCTTTTCTTTTCTTGTTTATATTCCTTTGTTTTTTTTAATGCATTTATAACTTTTCTTTAAAAAAAAAAAATTCGGGGCGCTGCCCCGAACCCCGAATACCCCCACTAAGCGTGCGGACACAAATAAAAATCCTAGCTCCGCCCTTTGCTTGGATGTTAGTGCTTCAAAGTATTGAACATTGTTTTTTATCAATATTTGCTTTTTAACGTTCACTATTTACTTTCCGGCTACTAAACTCCATTTGCTGATTGGCAGGTTCTCAATTAATTGATAAAGCATGCGAGAGTTTTCTTCGGGTAAAATAGAAGGACTGTTGGGTCTGTAGTGGTAAAAGTTATTTTCCATGTTTGCTGGTAGCCTAAATCTTTTTGTGTTTGCCTGCATTTGTTTTCAGTCTACAAAGATTATATTTCCCAGATTCTCTGTTTCTGCCTGCATTTGTCTTCGTCACCCTATATGTATATATATATATATATATATGAACAGTACTAATTTCTTACTTTTGTAAGTGTGAAACTCCCAATTCAGTAGCAGCAAGTGAACCTTTCTCAAACTCACTAGAGCTGCATTTTTCCTGTTACGGATCTCTGCTCTATTTACTTGCATGTCTTCATATTGATTTGTTAGTCTGTTTCATCCATTCTGACCACCGTTTACAGTGGTCATACCATTATTGATTTGTGAAAATTCAAATCTTGCTAAATGCCATTTTGATCAACGTTTATATTACCAATGTCATTCCTTTTTTTCCCAAACAATGCAGTCACTTAATCAGTACTTCTTCACCTCAGTCATATGTAAGGAGATGGGGTTACTTACTTTATGGCTAAGAGCTTTGTTTTTTGTTATTTTTATTTCCTGTTTCTTACATTATAACTTAAAAATACTTTGCCCAAGCCGACCATGCCTTGGTAGGTATGAATAGTTACCGTCGCCATATTAGAAAAATTTAGACTCCTAACTGCTTGTTTTTCATACATTTATAAAACATTCCCCAATGCAAACTCTTATATTTTTTTCGTTACGCATAATTTTGGTCGTAATCACTACTGAATAATGTTCTTGGTTGCTTCATTTTAATAATATCGCTTTAAAAGAATACTATCATTTTAAAAATTTGCGTTAAAAGAATACTATCATTTTAATCTATTTTTGCCGAGACCGAGAAGATGGGAATCTTTTGTACACCAATTTTGTGCAAATAACATGTCTCTCTACATTTTTTATATATCTTATATAATGATGAATTTTCAAATGGCCTTCATTGATTAATACCATTTTATGGTTATTCTAGTATGTAATGAATATTCAAATAGATCTTTGGTATGATTATGTTTGGGTCTATGAGAATATCCATATTTTAATAAACTCGATGGAGGACATTTTGTAGTTATTCTAGTATCAAAATTATATGTTACTTTATCAAGAGTTAACAATATTGCAGGTTTGAAGATTCTTATATAAGACGAGAATAATCATGAAAAGCGTACAACTAACAATGTCGTTTATAGGGAGATCTTTAGAAACGTTTAGCAAAATATGTGAGATAGTGTCTGTTCATATTACATATAGGAATGTTTTTGTACTTTGATGGCTAGCACTTTGATGTCTTTTTTTGTTGCTTTTGAGTTGATGATGAAGTTGCTAAACATATAAGAGTACAACTACTGATGTGGTAGATTTGAAATTCAATTCTTTTTTGTGTCCCTTTGTGTTTTATTCAAATTCCTAATGATTTGGATGAGTGGAAGGTGAGGATGTGGTTTCACGTCATTGAATTGTTGCCCTCTTGCATTGTATAGAGGAGTTGACGTGATGTTGTCTTCCGAGAGAAAATTCAATTGTAATTAATGGTAGATGAAATAGCGGCTTAAGGGATTCTCCTATGAGGCTCAAGACATAATGCGGTGAGTTCTTTTTCATTCCTTCTTCATCACAATCTCATCCTACTTCTATATTATTTGATGTGATATTGACATTGTTGTTACTAAAGAAAATTTTGTTTCATAGAGTGGTTGGTAGATATGTAGAAGCACGAGAGAAGATTTTACGTATCAAATCTTTATATTATGTGCTATTTTTATGGGTTAATTGTATATTCCCTTATTTTTTCTCTTGATTTTCTCCTTTTATGGAAAGAGTTTGTTGGCGTTTTCTATTAACGGCTTGGCTAAAGGGTTTCTCATAACCAATGAATTTATAACTTCTTGTAGGTTAATTTTCTCAAGTTCTGAAGGATGGTCAATTCCAATAATATATTATTTTTAAATGTTGGATGTAGTTTGAATGATGGTTGTTGTTCCATCTTTAGTAGGTTAGATTATTAGGTGCCAACAAATCATATCTCCTTGAGATTTTTCATTAAGGAGTTAACCATTGATTGTATATTACATTGTGCTTAAACTTAGATTCTTAGGGGATTGGCTTCTTCAATGTTTGCCTATATTGTTTTGATGCATTATCAGTGCGCTTTGGTTAATTTCTTTAGCAGGGAAATAAAAGAAAAAAAGAGGACAATGGTGAAAGGGGGAGAGAAGTGAGAAGCTACCTCTTGGAATTTTGCTCTTGTTTAGATTATTAGTTTTTGGTAAAATCTAAGATACTAAATTATAGGAATTCAGGTGTAGATATGGGAGCAGAGATTGTGGGATTATTTTAATTGTATTGATTACTATATATTAACCGCATATTTCCTAATTTTTATCCTCTAAATTAATTTGATTATGATAAATTACACATTTAAATGGGATAGGATATTGTCACTACCAAGTCGGTACCACTTTTTCACCGTTAGATTAGAATCTTAATAGGAGAGAGAAATGATAAAGGTAAATGAGATTCTGATCTAACGGTGAAAAAGTGGTAATGACATAAAATTGGTAGTAACAATATCCTATCCCTATTTAAATTATAGAAATTGCTTGTATCAATTTTTTTAAATAGAAATCGATAACAATAAATCCTAGGATTTGGGTCTAGATATGGGGGACTATTATATTTAATTTAATTATTGGATTATTTAAATTATATTTACACATGATTAAACCTAATTTTTCAAGCACTCTCATCAAGTTACAAATTGTAGTCACCTTCCTATAGCATGTCTATGTCTGTCACTTTTTCTTGGCTAATTGACTATAGGCTATAGCATACTTTTGCAGATGATATATATATATGGGATAAACACTTTTCATGTTGTAGGAGAAGTATTTTCTCATGTCACACACACATGAAATGGTGGGACCCAAATATATATATATATATATATATATACATATACATATAATGAACATTATATATATGTGTGGGTCCCACCATTTCATGTGTATGTAGGAATCTTCTTCTTCTCATGCAACATGAGAAGTTTAAACCCCATATATATTGGGAAAATGGTGGGAGGCTTTTCAGCTATTTGTAGTTCCTATATTAATGGGTTGGTAGTGAATGTCAAATAGGGGATTTAAAAATGCAAATTCCTACGAACACCAATTAATAATTAAGTATAACCACAATATAATTTAATTTAAGCTAATTGATTGATTACCATGTGACTCATGCATCCATATGATAATCTTGCATCATTTGAAGAAATGTAATTAACATAGCTAATAAACATGTCGGTGAAGGTGAAGAGAACTATAGGAAATGAAATATGAAATGAAGTAAATGCATCGACGCAAAAGTGAAGTGAACTATAGGGAATAAAATATGAAATGAAATAAATGCATCCCACGTAAAGCATGGGGAGTGCATGCTTGAATGCTTTTGAGGAAGGCCATGCTTTTGAATGCGTCGGGGTTGTTAAGGGAGTACCAAGTTGATAAAATTTACGAAATAATTACAAACAAATGTGACATGTAAGTTCATGTTACATATATGAATGTTTATGTACTATGACGAATATTAGTTTGATGTAATATTTTTTAGCTTATGAGTGAGGTAGAAGTTGTTAAACATATAAAAGTATAACCGATGTGGTTGTGCTTCATGTTGTGTTTTAAGTAGTGATACAATTTTTATTTTTGTTGGTAGATTTAAAATCCTATTTTTTTCGTGTTTTATTCAATTTGTTAATAATTTGAATGAGTGGAAAGTTTATGAAATGGTTTTATGTTAGGGAATTATTGCAACCGCGCATCGCGCGAGAAATTGGTCCTTGTTGAAACAAAAGTGTGTACTCCATATCTTAATCCCACGTGATGCTCCTCTCTCAGATTCGGATTTCCTCGAAGCGCCCCTCTAAGTATCCCTCGCATCCGTGCATCCCGGCCGTCCAAAAATTGATCCAACCGTCCGAGAAAGACACACCTCATTTTTCATCTCATTTGAATTATTGTGTTAAATTTTTCCTTGTTTCACATGCTTATTACTTCTCATCTTCATTAATGTGGAGTTGTCCAATCATTCCCATCTCTCTTCCATTTTCGAAAAGGCGGATGGTCTCTTGGGAAAATTGTATTTCTCCAATGACACATACCATGCCATCATAATCATGACTTGTCTTTGACATAATAATATCTCTCCTTTTCTTGAAAAACGTGTATTGGTGAAAAGTGGAAGATTTTGGCAGATTATATGTTATATAAGTCTCATACAATGTCCTCTTATATTTACCAAATCCTCATATCTCTTCCTTTTTCCTAGTGCAACCCGGACTTATATTGAAACTCACAAAAAAAAAAATTCCTTCTCATATTGGACGAAAATTCTAAAAATAATGAGGAAAAATATATTTGTACCTTTTTTGACATCACCATATCAATTTATTTATAACCAAATTTATCAGTCACCTTTTTGAATAATTTCACATTATTTTCCAATAATTAATTTATCTTATCGGAAAAATAACATATCATCGACCACTATTTGGTGAAAAATTCTTGTATTTCATTAACTAATTTACATAAAAATTGGGGATGTTACAAGTAAGCACGCACTTGAGAATCATTCCACCATTGTCACTACAAAAGGTTAGCCAAAGAGATTGTTCATGTCATGAAAATCCACATATTTTGGCTGACATAAAGGCATGAAATTTAGTATGGCAACTTCCGATTCTCTGCTTCCTTTCCTCCATCTCGTGTTGTTTTTCGCT
Source organism: Acacia pycnantha (assembly GCA_025563575.1). NCBI lineage: Eukaryota > Viridiplantae > Streptophyta > Magnoliopsida > Fabales > Fabaceae > Acacia > Acacia pycnantha. The sequence goes on from JAMWYP010000016.1 coordinate 3,691,270, forward strand.
TCTGCGTCGGTTGCGTGCCTGAACATCTTCACTGTGGATATATTGGGAAGTTAACTTCCCGTTCGACAACACAACCGACTCACCGTGTGGTTTACTACTCAAAGAAGGTTGTGATGATCCATGGGGACTCAAAAGGTCCATTTGGGAAAACAATGGTTCCATGTTTGAAAATTATTTACCAAGAGTATCGAGAGCTCGTAATCATCGTTCGTGACCCCAATTTTCCGGAGGACAGGGGCAATAATCCTTGCAGTTTCTTGGACTACGAGTCCCTATTCCTCGGGGCTCTCCTTCGCATTTGTCTTTCTCTTTTTAAACGTGATTTCCCTTTTGAAATGCAAGTACCCTATCCCCCACAACGACACCATCCATATAGTCTCAGATAATCCCCGTAATGACTACCACATCTATTATCCTCACAAAGAATATAGTCGGTGGCTCGACCATTCAAACGAATGTTCTCTTTTCCACCTTCCATTTGAACAAGAATCTCTTAACGCAACCCGAATATCCTTATCCGATGCAATCTATATTCGAGTACATCTATCGCTTTCGTCTAAATGATGACAATTGCGGTGTCGAAGGTAAGCACCACGATTTAAGATCATTCGAGATGACATCGTATGTCTTTAGGCTTCTTGAAATAATATTTGTTGATCTGTGAAAACGAAAGGAAATCACCAAGAGGGGGGTGAATTGGGGATTTTAAAAACTTTTATAATAACTTTGCACCCAAGCTGAAGCTAAACGTAAAGAGATAGGGAAGAAGAGCTTGACACAGAAAGTTTATCCTGGTTCGGTCTAAATTCTTGACCTACGTCCGGTCCCCGGACTCTCGGGTTTTTCTACTATCACTTAACTCGGATACACACTCGTACTCAAGGATTATCCTCTCTCTAGGATACACTCCCCCTTACAAGTTGTAATCTGAAATCCCAATCTCCAAGTCCCCTTGACTTGAGATCTTTTACAATGAATGAATAATTTGAATAAAATCTCTCTCACAGAGAAGATAATGATAAACATTGAGGCTCTTTGTATATCAAAATACAATACAGAAAGAAAACTGAATGTATAAGAACTCTTGAGCTTGCTTTTCGTCTCGCTTAATCTTTTGTTGCTCTTCTAAGTTTGTAATCAGCTCTTTATATAGTGGTGAGTTGCTATGTGACCGTTACTTCTCAACTTAGCATGTTCTTCATTTGAAATTCAGTTTGATGAGGATTATAGCCGTTGGGTCTGAATTTCAGTAGATTCAATTCTGGACGCGTGAAATCATTACGCCTTCGATTCTTCGCGTTTATTCAATGATTCGTTTGATCCAATTTAATACGAAACATTCTCAATATAGAGTAGTTAAATACGTTTGAATGAATGCAATCAATTCGTATAAACATGGTAAGTTTTTCAATTTAAAAGAATCGGGATGAAATCGTAACGATCATATTTGCTTCCGTCGTAAACTCGAGTTCTCTAAGTCGGGCTCGAGTTCGTAAGGCTTTTATGGAGTTTGTATTTTGTTTCACCATGTGAACTCGAGTTCACGAAGGTAGGCTCGAGTTCGAATACTCTCTAAGCTTTTTGTCGAATGAACACCTGGAGTAATATCTCACAAGATAAGCAGGCTCGAGTCCATTAGTGATTAGGCTCGAGTTTAACACTATTCATGCCTAAGAGTTTTGGTTGCTCGATTAGAGTGGATAGAGCACGAGTACAAACTCGGAGTTTGTACACTTGCTTTTCTTTTTCGATGAAGGGCTCGAGTTCATTATTCTTAGGCTCGAGTTCAGCTTAATTTATTCCATGACTTATTGAAGTGAACTGGAGGTTTGAGCTTAAACTCGGAGTTTGAAAAGAAGGAAAAACTTGGGAGCTCTCGCAAGGGAAAACTCGAGCTTGTAATAACGGGCTCGAGTTTACCTATTTTGTAAACTCTTCTTCGTTTGTCAAACCATAGAGTAAACTCTACACAAAAGCATTAGGCTTGAGTCCATATACTTGGGCTCGAGTGTTCATTAAATTATAGCCATAGAAACAAGTGAACTCTACTCAAAAAGAATAAACTCGGAGTTTAAAGAGATACAATTTAATTAGAAAACTTCCCGCCATGGGAAAACTCGAGCTTGTCTATACGGGCTCGAGTTTACTTGTTTGTAAACTCTTTATTATTATATCATGAGGGTTTAGGCTCGAGTCTATTTACTCGTGCTCGAGTTCGTTATCTTGTAAATATCCCGATGAGCTCTCTGTTTGCGAAAAACTCGAGTTTGCTTAGTTAGGCTCGAGTTTTGAGGTGATGAGAATGATTTTGACTCTTTTGTCATTTTAAAAACATTCGTACTTGTTTACAATTGTTATTAATCATCAAAACACATAGAGAACTAACATTCTCCCCTTTTTGATGATGACAACACTTGTAAACAATTAACTCCTTTAAAAACCTTTGTTTTGATCATTTGAAATCATTGAAGCATAAGTGTTCGGTGTAAATGCATCGAAATTAGATTTTAACATTTAAACTTTGATTCTATCAGAGTTAGCAGCTTAACATAAATCATAACACATATTGTCATTGCATAAGCTAAAACATTCAATGGTTTACAAAATGACATTTAGAGTTTCAAGCATACATATATCTCAAAAAAAATGACAGTTTGACAACTTGACTTCTCCTTCTTTACTTCAACTCTTCTCCCCTTTGTCATCATCGAAAAGTAGAGGATGAGATGAGATAGAGGTTGACCGAAGAATAGGATCATGGGTAGATGGTTCGGGGCTATGGAGGTTGGGATTGGTTCGGAAGAAGGTGGAGGTGCCGAAGAGCTAGGTCCAGCGGAATTGATGGTGATTTTCTAAAATTTTGTCCATTTTGTCATGGAGGTGGACATAGACACCAAAAGAGTGGAGATGCTTCTTGAGTGATCTCCAATTTGATCCCCGAGACCTTGCACTTTCTCTTTGATAATCTCATGTTCAAGAATGAGATCTTCTTGTGCATCGAGAACTCCTCATATCCTTTCTTGACTTTGTGGTGAATCCCGATTCTATCTTGGAAGAAAGATCAGAAACAACTTGGGCAATGTAAGTCTTTATTCTTTCATCCAAATCAGAGGGAAAGGATTGTGGTGGAGGTGGTGCACTTTGAGCTTCTTGAACTCTAGATTGAGTAGCTCTGGTTCTAGTAGGTCTTGAGGGTGCTCTGGAATGATCACTTCCTTGATCAAAGCTTATCCTCATCAAATTTAGGATATTTGGCCAAATTTGGTGGTTTTCGAGTTTCTCATTGGTGGTAAATACCGGACCCTTTCATGAAACATAATCACCGAGATGAGGCTGGCAAAGGGTATCTCGAGATGTTTTTCTTCCATGGAAACGAAATTTGAACATCTCTTTAAAGATCCAATCTCCTATGTTATGAGGGACTTGATCTATGATAGAGGCAAAAATAGGGAAGTCCTTTTTGGCAAAGTGAGTGAAATTGCCTCCCTTTTGTACTAAGTTTCTAGTGTATATATACCAAGCAGCTCTTTGCTTAGGAGGCATTGATACTGGAGTGAAATCCAGAGTCTCTAAAGCATCAGGTACAGGCTCATCGGGTCTGAGGAGTGTAAAAATTTGCCTATTCGTATAATTTGGAGAAGCAACAGGAGGAGGATTTTGGATTTGGAGGAGGGAATTAAGGTATGCAGTAGTGATGGTTATCTGTTTTCCTCTAATGGATGTGGTAATCCTTTCCTCAACCAAATTTCTATCCGCATCCAATAAATTATCACTTTGCATACAATAGTAAAAGGTTTTAACAAAGGATGGACTATATGAGGCTCTAATGGATATGAGAGGTTCAAATTGTCTAAGCCAGTGGGTAAGATCAAGGTTACATTCCTCTTTTAAAGCATCTAGATTGACATACACGAAGGGCAAAAACTCTTAGCCTCATAGTTTTCTTGGAATCGTATGGCATCCTCACCATATAGAGTGACATCCTCACTAGAGAATCCTTTAGGGATGGAGGAATGATTGTAAATTTCAAATAAGGTGGGTTTTCTCTAGATACGAGGAACAGAGTGTTGTTGGTGATGGGAGGATGATTGAGCTTGAGAGCTAGTTTGACTAGTTGTGGTCTTTCGAGACTTGTGTATCTCGTTCTTTGCCCCTTCGAGGTGGTGTGTCGGCGGTTGAAGCTTTCTTTGAGGTATTCATCTTGACTTGTGGTTATTGGAGTGGCTTGGGTAATAGGAATACCAGGAATTTGCTTGTCAATTCCATGCTTGAATCGTTTGGGAAACGATTTTACCACAGGAGGACGTTGAGAGATTTTTGTATGATCGGTTTGGGGTTCTTGAGGATCAGAAGATTTGGAATCTTGGGTTGCAGATCGTTTGGACGCCATGTTCTCTCGGTTTTCGTTTGAGGAGATTGAGAGAAATTTTTGGGAGAATTTAGGTTTAGGCTCGAGGTGATGAGATGAGTTGCTCTCTGTCTCCCGCGAACTCGAGTCCGTTCACTAATAGGCTCGAGTCCGTCAAAATCTCTGAGATGAGTTGCTCTCTGTCTCTCACGAACTCGAGTCCATTCACTAATAGGCTCGAGTTTGGCGACTGATAGTTGCATTTCTTCTTTGGTTCTTTCGAGCTCGAGTCTATCTTTGGTAGGCTCGAGTTTGTGACGACTTTACTTGCACTCGATTGTTTGGGATTTTGATTTCAATATACATCCCGCACAAAACATATCTACATACTCCGATGCTTAAGTTAGTGGACAATAATCATTAAAAAACATAACTAACATTTGAATTACTTACAACTCATTGGGATTTACCATTCCCAATTCTCTTCTTATGAACACAAATTGTTCTTTTGCTAGTGGCTTGGTGAAGATATCAATGAGTTGCAAGTGAGTTGGGATGAACATGACTTTGACATCCTTCTTTTGAACATGATCTCTTATGAAGTGATGTCGACATCAATATGTTTGGTTCTAGTATGTTGAACATGATTCTTTGCCAAACTTATTGTGCTTGTGTTGTCACAAAGAATTGGGATTTCTTTGAGATGAACTCCCAAATCACACAATTGTTGTTTGAGCCAAAGAACTTGAGCACAACAACTTGAGGCAGCAACATACTCGGCTTCAAGTGGATGACACAACCATCGTGGTGCGCTTTTCTTGAACCAAGACACTAATGATCCTCCAAAGAACTCACATTGACCACTTGTGCTTTTACGTCGTCTTGTATCTGCATGATCTGAATCGGTATAGGCTACTAAGTGTTCATGTTGATCTTTGGGAAACCATAATCCAAGAGTCTTTGTATCGGCAAGATATCTAAAAATTCTTTTAACATGTTCGGCATGGGACTCCATGGGGCAGATTGGAATCTAGCACACATTCCAACACCGAATTGAATGTCTGGATGACTTGCCGTAAGATAGAGTAATGATCCAATCATTCCTCTATACTTAGTGATGTTGAAGTTAGTCCCCTTTTCATCGGCATCCGAGTTGCGGTTGAACTCATTGGAGTATCTCGCTCCATTACAATCAGCTAGACCATATTTTTTAATAGATCTTTCGAGATACTTGGTCCAGGAAATGAAGATTCCATCATGGCGTTGCTTGATTTGAAGTCCAAGGAAGTAATTAAGTTCTCCCATCATGGACATTTCAAATTCTCCTGCATTGTCTTGGCAAATTCTTCACACATAGTATCATTAGTAGCACCAAAAATAATATCATCAACATAAATTTGAGCTATTAAAACATCACCAAGTTTATTCTTCTTTATAAAGAGAGTTGTATCTCTTTTCCTCTAACAAATCCTTGATCAAGAAGGAAAGTGCTTAACCTCTCATACCAAGCTCTAGGAGCTTGTTTAAGACCATATAAGGCTTTCTTGAGGTGATAAACATGATCCGGATGATGTTCATTTTGAAAACACGGAGGTTGTTCAACATAAACTTCCTCTGTATAAAACCATTTAAAAAGGCGGATTTTACATCCATTTGAAAAAGTTTGAATCCTTTAACACAAGCAAAGGCTAGAAGAACTCTTATAGCTTCCAATCTTGCTACTGGAGCATAAGTTTCTTCATAATCAATTCCTTCTTCTTGATTATAGCCTTTTGCAACTAGCCTTGCTTTATTTCGAATGATTATGGCGGATTCATCACATTTATTTTTGAATACCCATTTAGTACCAATGAAGGAAAATCATCATCATCATCCAAGGACTTGTTAGATTTGGTTTCACAGAAAACAATATGCATAGATTCTTCAACAGTGTGATTACGAGTATTATAAACTCTATATGCTTTACTTCTACTTGAATAACCCAAGAATATACCTTCATCAGCTTTGGAATCAAATTTTCCCAAGCTGTCCTTACCATTATTGTGGATGAAGCACTTACATCCAAAGATATGCAAGTGAGCTAAGTTGGGTTTTCTTCCTTTGTAGAGTTCATAGGGAGTTTTGTCCAACTTCTTCCGGAGATATGCCCTGTTTGATATGTAACAAGCAGTGCTCATAGCATCAGCCCAAAACACTTGAGATGTTTGGTTCTCATTTAGCATTGATCTTGCCATTTCAGTAAGCACTCTATTCTTTCTTTCAACAACTCCATTTTTTGTGGAGTTCTTGGAGCCGAGAAGTTATGATTAATTCCCATACTATCACGAGAATTCTCCAAAGGCATGATTCTCAAATTCTCCACCATGATCCGTACGAATACCTGCAATAGAGAATCCTTTCTCGTTTTGGACCTTCTTGGCAAACACAATAAATTGATCAAATGTTTTATCTTTTGATGATAAAAGAATGACCCATGTGAATCTTGAGAAATCATCTACTATGACCAATGTATAAAGATTGCCGCCAAGGCTTTTTACTCTAGCTGGTCCAACTAAGTCCATATGGAGTAATTGGAGAGGTCTATTAGTTGATAATTCCGTTTTCGACTTGAAAGATGATTTAGTTTGTTTACCTTTTGACATGCATCACAAATTAGATCATTTTTAAAAGAAAGTTTTGGTAAACCAATAACCAATTCCTTTTTCTGTAGTTTATCAAGTTGAATCATATTGACATGTCCTAAACGTTTATGCCATAACCAACTTTCATCTAAGTTACCAACAAAACATTTTTCAGAATCAGAATTGTTTTTAGACAGATTAAGAGTATAACAATTACCTTCTCTTGGAGCTCTGAATAATGCTTTGGATTTAATACTATCTAAAGAGAGAGCATCCTTACTTACAATCAAACATTCTTCTGAATCAAAGATGACTAGATTTCCTTTGTCCGTGCTTTGACTCACACTGAGGAGGTTGTGACATAACCCATCCACAATATAAACATCTTTGATTTGAGGTCCATTGCTATTTCCAATTTTGCCAATGCCAGCATTCTTCCGGACTCATTTCCACCAAATGTTACCTTGCCACCTTCCTTATGTTTGATTGAAGCAAATTTGGATTGGTCTCCGTCATATGTCTTGAGCATCCACTGTCTATGTACCACTTATTGGGATTTGATGCTCTAAGACAAATCTGCATAAGAAGAGATATTATCTTTTAGGTACCCAATATTCTTTGGGTCCTTTTGGGTTAGTTTGTGTCTTAGGAATCATATAGGATCCCTTAGGCACCCATTGATAATTTCCTATAGGTTTAATCGATCTATCTTTCTTATGAAAACATGAAGAAGTAGTATGACCTTTTCTATTACAATAGTTGCAATGTGCAAAAGGATTTGAGGTATGAACAGATTTTTGAAAATAATTCATGTAGGATCTTTGTCCATGTTTCTTTTTGCCTTTCTTTTGTCATAATCAGCTTGTAACCAATTCCGATTTGTCATTTGTAAATCTTTCTTGTTTTAAAATTACCTCAAGCATTTCACTTCCTCTAGTGAATTTTTCAAGAGTCTTTGTAAGGTATTCATTTTTCTTTTCGAATAGAACATTCATCACATATGATATTTTCAGAACTGAAAGATTTTCTACTTGTTGTTCAAGTGTTGTATTCTTCCTTTTTAAAACAGAATATTTTTCAGCAAGTTCCTCAAATTCATTTTGAACAAGTTCGTATTCAGTAAACAATTCATTATAAGTTGGTTTTGCATCCTTTTCACAAGCAGAGATAGGCGTAGAAATCGTTTGAACTTGTTCTTCTAATAGTTTGATTTTTCTTTTGAAAATAAGAGCTCTTTTGCGTTTTCTTAAATTCAGTATAAAGAGAATCATATGTTGAAGATAATTCATTATAAGGTAAATCGAATTACTTACCTCTTCGTTGTCCGATTCCTCTTGAGCCACAAGGCGTAGATTGGCACTTTGTTCCTCTTCCGCCTCATCTTCATCGATGAGCCGTTGCCCCATATAGCCGATACATAAGCTCTTTTCTTGAACTTATTGAATTTCTTTTCTTTGTTTTTCAGTGCAGGACATTCGATTTGATGTGGCTCGGTTTCTCACATTCATAGCATATAATTGGTTTCTTAGTTTCGTGCTAGAATTTCCTTTGTGAAACCTTCGTGAGATTGGTCCTTTTGTAGAATTTCTTGAATCTTCTGACCATCATTCCTAGCTCACCATCTTCATCTTCATCTTCTTCATCGTCATCCGATTTAACTTCTTTGATGGTTTTAAGAGCTATTCCCTTGTTCTTGACATTGATATCATTTAGTCCCTTTTGAATTTGATCTTCCCTCATATTCGTAAAGGCCGCCAAATAGTGCCGCCACGGAGGCCATTGATTCGCCTCGAGATTCTTCAATTGCGGTGACCTTGGCTTCCCATTCCTTGGTGAGAATATTTAGTATTTTCCTCACTTGGGCAGGTTGTTCATATTCTTTTCCCAAGGCAATGAGTTGATTGATCAGGTGAGTGAATCTGAGTTGAAATTCACCAATAGATTCTCCGGTCTTCATCTGCAATAGATCGTATTCAGTCATGAGAGTATTGATACGATTTTCTTTGATCGCAACTGTTCCTTCATGAGCTATTTCAAGAGCATCCCACATTTGCTTAGCAGATGGCAAAGTGCAGATTCTGAAATACTCTTTTTGGCCAAGAGCACTTTGGAGCATATGAATTGCCTTCATGTTGAGAGTGACTTGTTTCTTATCATTGTCATCGTACTCTTCTTCTTTCTTGGGAGTTCGATGTCGGCTACAACCGAGGAAGGAACATAGTTTCCTTTTTCAAAGACCCTCCACAAACCAAACTCGAGGCCATTACATAGACCCCGAACTTAGCCTTCCGTAATGAGTAGTGTTCTCCATTGAAACCCGGGGGTCGGTTGATTGAGGCTCCATCTCGGTAGAATTCCTTCCATTGGATCTTTGTGTCTAGGATGTTAATCCTTCAAATTGACAACGAGGCTCGATACCAAATGAAAACGAAAGGAAATCACCAAGAGGGGGTGAATTGGGGATTTTAAAACTTTTATAATAACTTTGCACCCGAGCTGAAGCTAAACGTAAAGAGATAGGGAAGAAGAGCTTGACACGTAAAGTTTATCCTGGTTCGGTCTAAATTCTTGACCTACGTCCAGTCCCCGCACTCTCGGGTTTTTCTACTATCACTTAACTCGTATACACACTCGTACTCAAGGATTATCCTCTCTCTAGGATACACTCCCCTTACAAGTTGTAATCAAATCCCAATCTCCAAGTCCCCTTGACTTGAGATCTTTTACAATGAATGAATAATTTGAATAAAATCTCTCTCACGAGAGAAGATAATGATAAACACCGAGGCTCTTTGTATATCAAAATACAATACGTAAAGAAAACTGAATGTATAAGAACTCTTGAGCTTGCTTTTCGTTTCGCTTAATCTTTCGTTGTTCTTCTAAGTTTGTAATCAGCTCTTTATATAGTGGTGAGTTGCTATGTGACCGTTACTTCTCAACTTAGCATGTTCTTCATTTGAAATTCAGTTTGATGAGGATTATAGCCGTTGGGTCCCGAATTTCAGCCGATTCAATTCCTGGACGCGTGAAATCATTCTGCCTTCTGATTCTTCGCGTTTATTCAATGATTCGTTTGATCCAATTTAATACCTGAAACATTCTCAATATAGAGTAGTTAAATACGTTTGAATGAATGCAATCAATTCGTATAAACATGGTAAGTTTTGCAGTTTAAAAGAATCAGGATGAAATCAGTAACGATCATATTTGCTTCCGTCTTAAACTCGAGTTCTCTAAGTCAGGCTTGAGTTCGTAAGGCTTTTTAGAGTATCTGGTTTATCTTCTGAGAGAGCAAACTCTGGAGTTTGATGTAAACTCGGAGTTTGTATTTTGTTTCACCATGTGAACTCGAGTTCACGAAGGTAGGCTCGAGTTCGAATACTCTCTAAGCTTTTGTCGAATGAACACCTGAGTAATATCTCACAAGATAAGCAGTGCTCGAGTCCATTAGTGATTAGGCTCGAGTTTAACACTATTCATGCCTAAGAGTTTTGGTTGCTCGATTAGAGTGGATGGAGCACGAGTACAAACTCGGAGTTTGTACACTTGCTTTTCTTTCTTCGGATGAAGGGCTCGAGTTCATTATTCTTAGGCTCGAGTTCAGCTTAATTTATTCCATGACTTATTGAAGTGAACTGGAGGTTTGAGCTTAAACTCGGAGTTTGAAAAGAAGGAAGAACTTGGGAGATCTCTGCCAAGGGAAAACTCGAGCTTGTAATAACAGGCTCGAGTTTACCTATTTTGTAAACTCTTCTTCGTTTGTCAAACCATAGAGTAAACTCTACACAAAAGCATTAGGCTTGAGTCCATATACTTGGGCTCGAGTGTTCATTAAATTATAGCCATAGAAACAAGTGAACTCTACTCAAAAAGAATAAACTCGGAGTTTAAAGAGATACAATTTAATTAGAAAAACTTCCCGCCATGGGAAAACTCGAGCTTGTCTATATGTGCTCGAGTTTACTTGTTTGTAAACTCTTTATTATTATATCATGAGGGTTTAGGCTCGAGTCTATTTACTCGTGCTCGAGTTCGTTATGCCGAAAATATCCCGATGAGCTCTCTGTTTGCGTAAAACTCGAGTTTGCTTAGTTAGGCTCGAGTTTTGCGTGCAGATGATTTTGACTCTTTTGTCATTTTAAAAGCATTCGTACTTGTTTACAATTGTTATTAATCATCAAAACACATAGAGAACTAACAATCTTTGCCTTGACTATGACGAGGCACCGAGAAAATCGATTCCAAGTCCATAACAATAGGTAATGCATTCCCATAACATTCCCAGTATTTACCTCAAGTAAACAAGAGTCTCATTATTAACATACGAATGTAATATGAGTCACATGTCACAAAGACGTGTCCTAGTCTTGCTTTAGTACCGTTGACTCACTTCGATATATTGTGAGATCCTATAATCGATTGATTCATTAATCAAATATACAATATTCGAGTTTTACGCTTTCCTTTTCGTTTATCTCCGCCGTTCACATGGTATCGGAGCCGCGACGACGTTCGATCAATTACCGTCGATTTCTCTTTTCTCTTTGTGTGAAGCATCGTCAATGGCTACCAGCTCCGATGCTTTCTCTCCGTCAACCACCGCGACTCCTTCTTCAACGGTTCCCCCTGGTTTTTCGAACAAAAAAATTATAGTTCGATTAGATGACAACAACTTCCTCTCCGGAAGCAACAGTTTTTTTTCATGGTTAAGCAACATCGGATGCAAGCATATCTTGATGGAGCCGGACCACGTGCGTCGATTCGTGACTCTCATGGTTCACTGGTTCGAATCCCGAATTTGATGCCTTCGATGTCAATGATTCCGCCTTAGCGTCGTGGCTCCTTGCAACCGTATCTCCAAATATCCTTCCGGAGCTCGTCTGAGAGAGACCTCGGCTCGATTTGGCGAAGCTATGTCGGCTATTTTCGAGATAAGTCTCATTCTAAAATCCTGCATTATCGCAATCCGCTATCCTCACAACGGAAAGGAGATCTTTCCATGCGCGATTATCTTGCTAAAATGAAATCGATATGTGATCACTTGGCTGTCTTAGGCGAATCTGTTGGTGAATCTCATCAAATCTCTCACATATTGAACGGATTGACTGCTGAATATGAGTCTGTTATTGCTGTTATCAACGCTGGCTTAGGCAATGGTGTTCGCTATGACCTCACGACAGTCACTACAATGCTCTTAGATTCAGAAGCTCGGCAACAAGCTTTTCTTCAACATGCTCCTGCTCATGCCAATTTTGCCTCGTCTCGACTCGAGTATCCCGATGATTCTCGCCTATGTTTTCCAGCCCATGCTCCCTTCAATCCCTCCTTCTCTCGGTCGTGGCCGTTTTAGTTTTGGCCGAGGTCGTGGACGTGGTCGCTCCACCTATTTTCCCAATAATGGACGCACACCATGCCGATCTCGTCACAAGGTTGGTCACGTTGCGGATCATTGTTTTTATCGTTATGAGCCTCCTTCCAGTGGCTCTCGATCAGTCCTGGCACACACCTATACTGCTCCTTATGGCACTTCTAATGGTAATCTGCCTGTCTCTATGCCAAATGCTTATACTGCTACTTATGGTATTTCCAATAGTCCGTTGCCTGTTTCTATGCCTGTTGGATCGCATAATCCTGTTTTGCATGGTCCCTCATATGCTTCTGGTCCCTATGCGTTGCCTGGCTCATATGGTCTCTACTCTCCTACCATGGCACCCTCATACAATGCTGGTCAATTTGGAGCTTTCAATTCCTATACTCCTATGATGTGTTACAATGCTGTTACTTCTCCTGGCATTACTCCTGTTGTGAGTTCCTCATTGAATGCTACCTCTATGCCTGTCTCTGATATGTCCAGCACTCCTGCCCCTGGTACATCTGCTCCAACACTCACCTCTGATCCAACACAAGCATTTATGGTGGCTATTCTCGCCTGTTGGTTCTGATTCCAATTGGTATTTGGACTCTGGTGCTACTCAACACATTGCTCATACTCCTGCGGTTGTTCAACATGCGTCACCTTATTTTGGAGATGGTTCCGTCCTTGTAGGTAATGGTGCTCCTCTCTCTATTGTTTCCACCGGCACACATATTTTTTCTCCTCACTTGCATCTTCAAAAGGTCTTGTGTGTCCCTAGCATTAAAAAAAATCTTGTTTCTATCTCTAAGTTCACTAAGGAAAACTCAGTTTCTGTTGAATTTTTTCCTACCTATGCTGTGGTGAAGGACCTGACTTCTCAGCAAGTTGTGATGCATGGCAATGAGGTCAATGGCATGTACCGGCTGAGCAGCCTTTGTCAAGACTCCTCAACCCTACGAGCTCAATCGGTTCATTGCCTACACGTGTCTCTCTGAAGTTTACTCTACTTCCACTTCAAACTTCTAAAATTTCTCCGATATGTGGCACTTTGTCGCCTTGGTCATCCCGCTATGGATGTTGTTAGTTCTGTCTTGAAAAATAATCAGCTTCCTGCTGCATCTCGTTTCTCAGATTACTTCTTGTAATGCTTGTTGTCTTGGGAAGATACATAAACTCCATTTTTCACGTTCCACTACTGTCTATGATAAGCCTCTGCAATTAATTGTGTCGATTATGGGGCCCTGGTCCTGTTCATTCAAATGGCTATGCTTACTATATTTCTTTTGTTGATGCTTACACTCGTTTTGTGTGGATTTACTTCTTGAAAACCAAGTCAGATGCTCTCCAAGCCTTTAAAATCTTTAAATCTGCTGTTGAGTTGCAATTCTCAACAAAAATCCAGCACTTCCCAGTGATGGTGGAGGTGAATTCCGAGGCATTCAAGACCTTCTTGAGTACATCTCGGAATAAATCATCGGATATCTTGCCCATACACTTCGAGCAAAATGGTTTAGTGGAAACACGACACAGTGCATTGTTGAGACCGGTCTTGCTTTAATGGCTCATGCCTCCTTGCCTCAATCTTTTTGTCTCGATGCTTTTGCCACCGTTGTTTTTCTTATTAACAGGTTGCCAACTCAAGCTCTTGGTGGAGCTGTCCCATATGACAAGCTACTTGGTACCAAACCAGACTATTCCATTCTCCGAGTATTTGGTTGCCTATGTTATCCTTATCTAAGGGATTACAATAGGCATAAACTGCAAAATCGATCCACACCCGCATTTTTCGGGGTGCACTCTCTAACCATCGTGGTTATAAATGCTATGAGCTTCACACCGGTCGTGTGTATGTGTCCAGACATGTTCTTTTTGATGAGCATCAGTTTCCTCGTCGTCCCCTTCGGGTACTATCTCGGTCCTCAACCTATTCCTACCCTTCCTCTTTCATTTCCCTTCTCATATGTCCTCTCGCCTCTACCGCCCCTACACTGATCACTCCTCCTGCCCCTCCCACCACTTCCTCTTTTCCTTCTACATCTTTTTCATCCCCATCTGTTACTTCACCCCTACTGACCCCTCCTGCCCCAACCAATGTCCATTCCATGGTTACTCGCTCCAAGCATGGTATTTTTAAACCTAAACCTCTAGCCTTTCTCACTACCACCCCCACTTATACTCCTACCACCATAACCGAGGCCTTATCTGACCCTAACCGGACACAAAGCCGCCAAGGAGGAATTTGATGCCTTACTTAAATTTGGAACTTGGGATCTGGTTCCTTTACTCTGTGATCGCCGCACAATTGGCCGCAAGTGGTACGTTCAAAAAAAATTTAATGCCACTGGTACAGTTATTCGATACAAGGGTCGCCTCGTTGCCAAAGGTTACTCTCAAGAAATTGGAGCAGATTACACTGACACATTTAGTCCTGTTGTCAAGTCACCTACAGTCCGCATCTTGCTTACCTTGGCCGTGACTCATGACCGGAAACTTCACCAAGTTGATTTTAACAATGCCTTCCTTAATGGCGCTATTCAAGAATAAGTATATATGGATCAACCTCCGGTTTTGAGCAGCATTCCTCTACTGGCCCTTTGCTGGTTTGCAGACTCAAGAAGGCCATTTATGGGCTAAAACAAGCACCTCGTGCATGGTTTAAAACCCTATGTCATAGCCTCTGCCTTCTTGAATTCACTCAGTCAAAGGCTGATCCTTGCTTGTTTATCCATCGTACTTCTACATCTACCACATACCTTGTTGTCTATGTTGATGACTTGCTCATTACTGGTAATAATGAGAAACAGGTTCAGATTCTTATTCGTGCTATGAGTGACATGTTCTCCTTAAAGGACTTGGGTGATGTGTCTTATTTCTTGGGCATTGAATTCACTCGCACACCCACTGGTCTCTTGCTGTCACAGAAGAAATATATTCATGAGTTACTCATCAAAACTGATCTTCTACATGCCAAAACATTCTCCACCCCTATGGACTCGAAGGCGATTCTCGTCCCCGAACATGGGGGCAAACCCGTGCGAGATCCCAAGAATCCCACTCGTATCGCGGCCTTTGCAGTGCACTTCCCATGGCGAGATCCTACTACGTATCGCAGCATTGTAGGTGCACTTCGCATGTGTGTATTACCGCACCGGATATTGGTTTCTTGTTAATACCTTGAGTCGTTTTATGCATCACCCACTGGAATGTGTTCAAAGACTTCTAGGCTATCTTAATCGCACTTGTCATTACAGTTTGCATATTAAGCCATGTACTCAGTTCACTCTCCGTGTGTTCTCTGATGCTGATCTAGGTAATGATCCTGATGATAGGAGGTCTGTTAGTGGCTTCTGTGCTTATTTTGGTTCTACTCCTATTGCTTGGTCATCAAAAAAACGACCGTATCTCCTGGCTGCGAATCCTGCATTGCGTGCCAAAACCAAACATGTGGAATTGGATCTACACTTCATTCGTGAAAAGGTAGCCGATGGAATTGTTCAAGTCGGCTATGTTCCAGCCGGTGATCGGGTTGCGGATGTTCTTACTAAACCTACGCCTAACACTCCCTTCATGTATTTTCGTGACAAGATGAATGTAGTTGACTCGTAGTTCACAAGTGTGCTTGCATCAGATGACAATCTTTGTCTAGTTGTTTCTATCAATTAGTGCATTCTTGTTTTGTTTTTTATTACGTAGGGAGGATATTAACATACGGCTGTAATATGAGTCACGTGTCACGCACGTGTCCTAGTCTTGCTTTGAAGTCTTGTTGACTCACTTGATATATTGTGAGATCCTGTAATCGATTGATTCATTAATCAAATATACAATATTCGGTTTACGCTTTCCTTTTGTTTATCTCCGCCGTTCACACTCATTGTATGCCATTTATGCCCAGGACTACAATTGCTTGTTAATGAGCTTATGAGTATTCCGAGAAATCCAATGGCTATAATTCAAATGATTTTGTAAACTTTGCTTATAATAGATAGAATTTCTTATATTGGAGTTGTTTGTGAGCGTTTGTGTTGAGAGTTCTCAGTTCAAAACATTCCCGAGTAAATAATTTTTATATTAATTGACTCTGTTCGTGGCTGTTATACTCCAAGAATTTATTAAAATTTCAAGGATTTTCCTACTATAGGTGTAGCCATTGGAAGTGTTGGAGTGATTATAATAGGCTTGATTGTTATACTATTGCGGAACAAACGAAGATACAAGCCGTTAGGCTCACAAAATCAGTCAAGAAGCATTGAATCTGATAACAATCACTCAAAAAGCAATCAATCTGATAATACTCACTCAAATGCAATCCTAGAAAGTAGAAATATCTACTTTGGGGTCCCTGTCTTCTCCTATGATGAACTCGAAGAAGCAACAAACAGATTTGATCAATCAAAAGAACTTGGAAGTGGAAGCGGAGGCTTTGGAACAAAGGACAGCATGTCAAAGTAATCACTAATCAGTTTAACCATATGAATTAAATAATATTCTTATTGTTGAAGAAAACTTAATCAATATTGGACCCTACCAGAGGAAGAAATTTCTGTTTACCCCCCTTATCAACCAACCACGTAAGAAAGTCTTCTGAAAGTTATTAATAATGAAGAGTGAAGCATTTTCGAGGAAGCTAACAAGCTTAGTAATGTATTGCCTCTCACCTTCCTTGTGTCCTATGAAATTCTTTTTTATTTAGTATGGCTTTCAATTCTGTCTTTGACTATAAAGAGTATGCCTGTCTTTGACTATAAAGAGTATGCTCCTGGATCCGCTGTTGAGACGCAGCCTCACTCTCTACAAGCACAATCATGATCATTTTTTCATTATCATCCCTTATAAGCCCATCTGGGCCGTTGATTAGAAAGATGAGAGAAAAGTTAAAGTAGTATTATGACCTTTTAGATTGATTGAACGGATATAATTTAGAGATTATGAAGGACGATGAGTACATAGTAGGCCAATTGCCTAATCCTATCCCTTCAAATAATGCTTGTTATGTCATATCCAGCTTTCTTATAGGGGAAAATTGTTAACTTTCATGGTTAGGTTTAGTGCCACAGTTCTGTTTTTAGAAGTTACTCTTGCTTCAACATTATAAAGCATTTTCCTACTCTTTTCAGATTTAAGAGTACTCCCTCCGGTCCTAATTATAAGACCTGGTTGATTCTTTTGGAGAAATTAAGGAAGCTAATTAAATTACTTTAGAATATTTTTATTTTTATTTTTTCCTCTAAACTAATTAGTTTCACTAATAAACTAATATATAATCTAAGGATACACAACATATGAAATGATTAAATAACTTATTTAGCTTCCTTAATCTCTTCAAAAAAGTCAACTAGGTCTTATAATTAGGACCGAATGTAGTATAAGATATTTTGGTAGTACTAGGAGTAACTAATGATGTTTTTTCTAGAATGTGCTTAATGAACATTTAAAATTAATGAGATTTTTATATTTATTTGTGATTAAGTTATCATGGAAATAGTAGATAATTTTTAATGATGTTAACTATTTTTGGAGGGGTGAAAGTTGGTTAAAAAATTTAAAGGGAGGGAGTATTTTATGAGATATTTTTAGTTGGCTTGCACTGATTTTTCAATTTCTTAGTTGATTGATTTCAAAATTCTTTCATGGGGGAATTTTCAACGTTAATTTTACTTTTATATTTGAGGTTAAGCTCTTATTGAAAATAACTAAAGAAGATTTATATATGTTTCTCCTACTATATTATTAACTCACATTGAAAAATGCACCCCACTACTGCACTGCCTTTCCTTTTGGCCATTCCAACTTTTGAAGGTCTTTTCTTTCTTTGAAATCTTGAACACAGGACGAAGAACAAAAAGAAGCAAACCAATCAAAATCAGGCCGGCAGAAAATAATTCAAAGATGTAATACCATTCCCAAAACAGATCCCATTTTCCCTCCTAGAAGTAATCAATTCCCATCGCCCCTTTATAATCACCATCATTATAATTTGAAGTCTCCCACCAAATTTTGATATCCACAACTACAGAGAGAGAGAAAGAGAGAGAGGGAGACTCACGGTGAGATGGTGACGCTGCAGAAATTCAAGCTCCTGGCGATGCAATGTGGCGTCATTCAGAGCCCTACAACTTGTTGGTTCAATTTCAGTGACGGAAAACCAGCCTATGGATGCTTCTCTGCCGGAGCACCAGCAGCCAAGCACCTTGCCGGAAAGACTTGACGCTTCAACTGAAGCATGTGCTGGATTCATTGGAGGAGGAAGAGAACAGGAAGGATTTGATGCGGAGGAACTCACTGAAAGAATTGTTCGGGTCGTCACTTCCAAATGAAGAAGAATGCGAGAGGCAAATCGGTGAAATCAGCGAGAGAGAAGCTTGCATCTAGAGAGTTGTGTTCCGTTGTGGTGGGTTCGGTTAACGGACTCGGGTCACGGAAACCGGGTTGGATGCGATTCCGTTACAAGTCATTATTATTGAGGAAATCTTGGCACCCAGCTCTTGTCACCATTCCAGAGTAACAAAGAAAGGTGAAAATTTCAGAAAAGGACCACGTAGGAAATTAATTCTCATTAGATCCCAAGGAAATGTGAAATTTGGCGGGCGGAGTATAATTAATTTGTGAAGTGAAAAAACAAAAATAATAATTTCAAAATTAAGGACGAAACAACATGATTTTTAAGTGGAGATCTTATCATAAACAAGTGGAATAATAGTCCCTATTGGAATATGATCAACTCAAATTTCATATTCAAGTAGTGAATACATAATGAACAAATGAAATATTCCTATAAACATATTAAATTCCACTTTTTCACAATTTCATCGAGGTTTTTAGGAACTTTTTTATAAAGGAATTTACACTAAGACTTTTTATATTTTTCTGGTTCATAAGACTGAGTGAGATTTTCCTATATTTTAATTTTAAAAGAGATTTATATATGTTTTCTAAATAGATGTGAGGTCTCGTAATTGAGTTAAAGCGAAACGGTGCTCAGTTTATTTTACTCTAAAAAATAAAGCTTCATTATCATCATGATTAATCATTTAATGGTATTTAGCGACTTGGAAAATTATATTTTTGTTAGCAAAGTATTTAGCGAATTTCATTTAATGGTATTTAGCGACTTGAAATCAAAGTAATGAGGGAAGAACCTTTTCAAGTTACCTTTTCTACTTTCTCTGCGTTTGTTAGCAAGTATTTATCGAATTACAACAAATTATACTTTTGTTAGCAAAATATTTCTAGACAAACATAGAGATTTTGGTTTGTCCAAAATAAATCGCAAATTCAATTATTATTTGTGCGTCGATGAAGGTTACGAAATTTTGAATTCGGGGTTGATCGTTCTTTAGTATGATTAATCTACATTTTATTATTGTTTTTAATTATTGTTTGTATTCTAATTACAAATTGAAAACCCCAACCATTTACTATTTTCTATTTCTCTTTGTTCAATTTAGACCCATTCTAAATTCTATGAGGAAACGATCCGGTTTCATTATACTACAAAACTTTTGTTGATCTTAGTTATTTTGAGAGCTCAACAACTCTCGTCATTGAGCACTCGGTTGTTGATAATAATAAGTTTGGAATAGAGGTAACCTACCTTAGTTATTCTTTTATATACTTGTCAACTCTCTCTCGTGTACATACATAGAGACCATGGTGTGTGCGAAGAGTCTTTGGGACGGTCAGATTCTCGCATCAAGATTTGATGATAACGATCGAGGTCCAACTTCGAATAGAAACGAGGAACCGTGAAGTTCATCTAATAATTCATCCACCGTTAGCATCGGAAATGCGTCCTTGATGTCACGGCGTTAAGAGCTCGATAGTCAATACAAAAGTGCCGGGTGCCATCCTTCTTTTTAACAAGTAAGGCCAGGCGGCGAAAATGGGTTGGAACTAGGTTGAATTAGTCCTTCTACCAATAATTCCGCAACCAAACGCTCAATTTCTTCCTTCGACTAACGGGATAACGATATGGTCGAACCTTAATGGGACAAAGTGTTCGGAAGGAGCTCGATACTATGTTCATGGGCTCGACTAGGAAGTAAGCCGAGTGGTTTATCAAAGACAGACGCATGCTTGTGGAGAAGGTGGAGCAAATCGGATGGAAGATCACCGGAAGGCGATCCAAAACATGGGAGGTGATGTTGATTTCTAACAAAAATATCTCGGCGGTGAAAGTGGAGCTGAATCACCAAGAGGGGGTGAATTGGGGATTCTAAAACGTTTTCCGAAATGCTCTGTTTTAGGGTATTGAAAACGGGGATAAACGAGAGGATAAGGAAGAGAAGCAAGACACAAAGGATTTATATTGGTTCGGCCCAATCTCTTGACCTACGTCCAGTCCTCAGACTCTCTGGGATTTTCACTATCACAATTGATTACACACTCTGTAACTCAAGAGTAATTCTCTCACTAGAACTTACTCCCCCTTACAAGTTGCAATCAATATCCCAATCTCCAAGTCCCCTGACTTGAGATTCTTACAATGAATGATTTACAATAAATGAACTCTCTCTAGAGTGGATAATAATAAACACTGAAGTACAATGTATCAAAATATACTTCTCACATGAAAACTCAAAGAGTAGTTGAAAACTTGAATGATTTTCGTTTTCTCTGATTGGTTGTTGAGAGGAATTGAATGCTT
This sequence comes from Acacia pycnantha, assembly GCA_025563575.1. Taxonomy (NCBI): domain Eukaryota; kingdom Viridiplantae; phylum Streptophyta; class Magnoliopsida; order Fabales; family Fabaceae; genus Acacia; species Acacia pycnantha. The sequence continues at coordinate 3,712,245 of JAMWYP010000016.1, forward strand.
TTCTATTTATACCAAGAGAATATTAAATGGTTGTTGTAATCCTCAATGTGGCCGTTGACAAGCATTGAGAGTGGATTAGTTGAAGATTTGGTCTTCTTCTCTCTCTATTCTTTAGTTAATCCAGCTGCACAGAAGTTTAGGCTTGACTTCTTGACTTTTAATCCGTTGGAAGAGCGACTCTTGGATGTGGAAAGGAAACATTAATCCCTTTGCAACGTCTGGAGAATGATTGTCCAAAAGGATGCAAGTTTTGGACTTTGCATTTAATTTGCGACATCACTTTTTGCTTTTGTCTAAATCTTCATTTAATATACTCTAATCCATCTGAAACTCATTAACAAACTCATTAAACATAGCTAGGCATAGTAATGAGTGATGACAAAAGTATTAAGAACAAACGGGAAGATTTTACAAATTCGAGTAACTTGATTTTCAAACTTAGCGACACAAACTCGAGTTTGTTTATCCAAAGCGGAGTTTGTCACTGTGCTCAAGCGGAAACTTGAGTTTCCATTTACAAACTCGAGTTTTCTTCTTCGAGAGAAGAAAGTCATTATTTGAGTTTAAAATCATACTTTGAGCATTGGGGCAAAACTCGAGTTGATTAATGACAAACTCGAGTTTTGGACTTTATAGTGAAAACATGTTTAAGTCCAAAAGCTCAAAGCTGGAGTTTCAAAAGTAAACTGGAGTTTTCAAATCAGCGAAATAGAGCAAAGCTTTACGCTTGGTGCAAACTCGAGTTTGAAATACAAAACTCGAGTTTTCTCTTAAGTTTGAAAACACTTGAAAATTCAAGCCAAGAGAAAGCTGGAGTTTTCAAAAACCAAGCTGGAGTTTTCTCAAAGTGAGCAAACGCGAAAACACTCTGTCTTGTGGAAACTCTAGTTTCCAAATCCAAACTCGAGTTTCCTCATAAGAGAAAACTTTGATAAATATTGTCAATTGAAAGCGGAGTTTTAAAGCAAGCTGGAGTTTTTATAAACTCGAGAAATGAGCATGTCTCTCTGTGACTTACAAACTCGAGTTTACAAAAGCAAACTCGAGTTTCCAAATTATTTTGAAAACTCAGAGAACTCTCTGTGTTGGAGAAACTCGAGTTTTCAAATGGAAACTGGAGTTTTTCTTAGTTCAAAAGCATTGATGGTTCTCTGTATGACCAAAACTCGAGTTTGCCAATTGCAAACTGTAGTTTTGTTCCCTTTAGAAAATATTGAAAAGTCTCGTAAGGTACAAACTCGAGTTTCCAGAATCCAAACTCGAGTTTTCCTTGATGTGAAAACTTGGAGTGCTCTTTGTATGTTACAAACTCGAGTTTGCCTATGCAAACTGGAGTTTTCTTAACTTGTGAAAAATTGAGCTACTCTCTGTCAAGCCAAAACTCGAGTTTGCAAATCAAAACTCGAGTTTTGCCTTAGACGATAAGTTTTCAACTTACCAAAGACAAAAATTCATCTTGAGTTTATAATTGTCGGTTATCATCAAAACCCATAGAGAACTAACATTCTCCCCCTTTTTGATGATGACAACACTTGTAAACTAATATTTCAAGAGTTTGACAGAATTCACTTTTTGAAATGGATTTTGCATTTGGCAGTTCTTTAAGCTTCATAGTACTTGTTTAGTTTGAGAGAGTTTGTGCACATAAGACTTTTAAACAATTATGGCATTTAGACACAAGTTATAATTATCGAGAGATAGGCGACGAAGCATATAAATAATGAAGCTAACTTCATTCATTCATCAAAGTGCAAAATAATACATTAGATCAAAATGCACAAATACGAAACTATAAAAACCAAAAAGATCTACAACTCGTTCAAACTCTTCTACTCTTTGCTTTTCTCTCCCCCTTTGTCATCTTCAAAAGGGAATGGAGCTGAGATAGATGGCTAATGGAGAGGGTCTATGAAGGAGTAGAAGGAGGAGTCCAATCATGGCTGTGGAGGCGGTGAGTGGGGTATGGTCTGTCGTGGGAGAGGAAGAAGTATGAAGGACTTTAGTGGCGGCGGTAAGTGGAGAGGAGGTAGGGATGGGTTACGTGAAGGGAGTAGAAATGATGAGAGGTTCGTTGTAGGAGTGGAAGTGATGATAGGTGTGGTGGTAGGAGTGGAAGTTGAAGGTGAGAAATGGGATCTTGAGGAATGGTGAAGCGAATGTGGGTGAAGAGAAGGGTTCGGGATCTGGTTTAATATCGGGACTAGGACAACCACCAAATCCGAGGAAGAAGAGGGGAGATGCTCGAGTAGCTTATCCATCTTATCGGTGAGAATGCCATTGAAACGATGAGTGAGAGATCTTGGCATCATGATCCAAGATGTGACCAGTGAGATCTTTAACCTTCTCATTCAAGCGAGTCGAGAGAGTGTCAACCTTTTCTTTCATCTCCTCCTAGCATCAACCATTTTGTGATTGCTTCTAGTCACTTGACCACCCGACTTGCCTACTTCAAACTCAATCCTTATTGACATAGCGGCGATGGCGGCATCTATAATAGCTTTGATTACGGAGTCAAAATCGGTAGGAGGCGGCGAGCTTCTTGAGCTTGAGCTTGGGCTGAGATGCTCTGGCATGAGAGGCTGGATCTAGTGTGAGCCCTTGAGGGAACAGAACCCTCACCCTCAAAATTAAGCTTCATATAGTTTAGCTGAGACTTGCCAAATCTTGGAGGAGTCCTAATAGAATCGGGAGGGCCAAGAAACCAGACCTTGTGATAGAATAGGATTACGAAACAAGAGATGGAAAGGGAGTGTGAGAAGGCTGCGAGAGGCAAATCTGAACTTAACCATCTCTGAAATATCCAATGGCCAAGATTCAAAGGAATTTTAGAGACAAGAGAGCAAAGAGAGGGTAATCCTTCTTTACAAAATGAGTGTAATTTCCACCCTTTTGAATGAAATTCCTAGAGTAAATATACCAAAGTACTCTATTAGTTGGGGGCATAGACACGGGAGAAAACGAGAGATGTTGTAGACCGGTTTCGGGACGGGTTCATTGGGTATAAGGATTTCAAAAATCTCTCTATTTGAGAATTGAACTGAAGGTGGAGGAGGTGGATTAGCAATTTTGAAAATAGAGTTTATGGTAGAAGTAGAGAAGGTGAAGGTTACACCTTTGGCAGTGGTGGTGACTCTTTCCTCAACTAATTCACGATCGGAATTAAGAATATTGTCATAAACCATATTGAAGTAAAAATGTTTGACAATATTAACGGTGAAAGGAGCGAGATAAGGAAATGAAGGATTCATAGTCTTTGAGCCAAGGGGATAAATCTAGGCTACATTCATCCTTTAGCTTAGCTAAATCTACGAGATACAATAGGACATAATTCCTTATTAAGAAAGGATTCTTTGAACTTAGCAGCTAATTCATTTGAAAGAATAGTAGCATCGAAGCAAACCCAAGAGGAAGAGAGCGGTGATTGTAGATTTCGTAATGGTGTACGGCTCATGGAAGGTTCATCATTGTGTGCGAGAAGATGAAGCTTGTCCTTTTCAGCTCCCGAGATCCAGATGAGACCTTTGACCTCTTGGGTTTAGAAGACTTAGAAGATTCCCAACCTTCTTCTTCCTTCTTCCTTCCTCCAGTTACGGCTTTTTCTTCGATGATGGTGAGACGAAGGTTCTTTGATTGAGACTCCTTTTGACTTAGTCGAAGCTTGAAATATTATCACGACCCCTCTAATTGAATGATCAACCCTAAAATGATAGCGTCGGGTGTGGATTTCATCCTCTTGGGTTCTTTGAGGAGGAAGAGATGGAGACCAGATTTAGAGCCTTCATCGTCGGAATCCTTGGTAGGGGACACATGGGGAGAGGATTTGGAAGCCATTAGGGTTTAGGTTTGGGGATTTTTGGTTGAGAATGATGAATGACGAGAGAGAAGAGAGGATTTCCAAGACAAAACTTGAGTTTTGAGAGGAGTGTAGACGAACATGAATAGTCACTCTTTAAATAAGGCGCGAAACTTACCTGGACTTCAAGGATGTGTTGTGAACCCTTGAACTTCCGCGACCAAAACTCGAGTCTTGATGTTGCTTCAACAGGTGTGTTGCTTTCTGTCTTATCGAAACTCGAGTTTCATACTAATGGACTCGAGTTTCCGGTTTGCTCAACATCACAATTTGTTCTCTCGACCCGACAAAGTCGAGTTTGGTTTCGAAACTCGAGTTTGCGTCATTTGACAACAAACTTTTAGTCATTCAAGCCTCCCGCATAAAACATTACTACACACTCTGAAGCTTTAATTAGTATCTAATAATCATCAAAATCATAACTAACATTTGAGAAAAGAAATACTTACACTCATTGGGATTTACCATTCCCAATTCTCTTCTAATAAAGTTGAATTGCTCCTTAGCCAATAGTTTGGTGAAGATGTCGGCAAGTTGAAGATAAGTTGGAATGAACATGACTTTGACATCCTTCTTTTGAACATGATCCCTTATGAAGTGATGTCTCACATCAATATGCTTGGTCCTTGTATGTTGAACTGGATTCTTTGCCAAGCTTATTGTACTTGTGTTGTCACACAATATTGGGATCTCCTTCAAATTGATTCCCAAGTCGAAATTTGTTGCTTGAGCCATAAGACTTGAGCACAACAACTAGATGCACCGATGTACTCGGCTTCGATTGATGATACCGAGACGGTTGTTGGATGTCTGGCGACTTGCGGTAAGATATAGAAATGAACCAATCATTCATCTATATTTTGTAATGTTGAAATATGTTCCCTTTTCATCAACATCCAAAGATGTAGTTGAGCTCATTGGAGTATCACCTCCGTTGCATTGGTCCATTCCAAACTTCTATAGCAGGTCATTGAGATACTTGGTGCGAGAAATGAAGATTCCATTCGTCCTTTGCTTGATTTGTAGACCAAGGAAATAGTTGAGTTCTCCCATCATGGACATCTCAAACTCTCCCTGCATGTTCTTAGCAAACTCTTCACACAAAGCATCATTAGAAGCTCGAAAAATAATATCATCAACATAGATTTGGACAATTAAAATCTCATTAAGCTTATTACTTTTGATGAAAAGAGTTGTATCTGCTTTTCCTTTAACAAATCCTTGATCAAGAAGGAATTTGCTTAATCGCTCATACCAAGCTCTAGGAGCTTGCTTAAGACCATAAAGAGCTTTCTTAAGGTGATAAACATGATCTGGATGATGATCATTTTGAAAACCGGGAGGTTGTTCCACATAAACTTCTTCCTGAATAAAATCATTTAGAAAAAGGAAAATTCAAGCCAAGTGAAAACTCGGAGTTTTCAAAAACCAACTGGAGTTTTCTCAAAGTGAGCAAAACGTGAAAACACTCTGTCTTGTGGAAACTCGAGTTTCCAAATCCAAACTCGAGTTTCCTTATAAGAGAAAACTTTGATAAATATTCTCAATTGAAAACTGGAGTTTTAATAAACTCGAAATGAGCATGTCTCTCTGTGACTTACAAACTCGAGTTTACAAAAGCAAACTCGAGTTTCCAAATCACTTTGAAAACTCAGAGAACTCTCTGTGTTGGCGAAACTCGAGTTTCCAAATGGAAACTGGAGTTTTGCTTAGTTCAAAAATATTGATGGTTCTCCGTGTGACCAAAACTCGAGTTTGCCAAATACAAACTGGAGTTTTGTTCCCTTTGAAAATATTGAAAAGTCTCGTAAGGTACAAACTAGAGTTTCCGAATCTAAACTCGAATTTGCCTTGAAGTGAAAACTTGGAGTGCTCTATTTATGTTACAAACTTGAGTTTGCCTATGCAAACCGGAGTTTGCTTAACTTGTGAAAAATTGAGCTACTCTCTGTCAAGCCAAAACTCGAGTTTGTAAAATCATAACTCGAGTTTTGTCTTAGACGGCAAGTTTTCAACTTACCAAAGACAAAACTTCATCTTGAGTTTACAATTGTCAATTATCATCAAAACCAATAGAGAACTAACAAGGGCGTCGTCGGTGTAGTCGAAGTAAATGGTGAAACCGAGCTGGAGACGTCGTCGTACCCGATAACCCCGGAGAGTCACAAAATGGCCATTCTCTAAGAACTTAACAATGGAAGTACGTAGTCGGCGACATGTGGTCCCAGTGTTGCGAGCCAAGAAGCTCCGATGACCACATCCACAGCCGCTACGATAGAACGAACATGTCCAGGGTGAAGAACGTGGTCACATAGTTGCGAGGCACCTAGGTGACAAGCTCGTGGCTACGTAGTGTCTAGCCCGTACCGCCCAACACACGAATCTCATCGGTATACTCAACGGAAGATGAAGATGTTGAATAATCGGGGATGAATAAAGTTGTCGAACTCCCGCCGTCCAAAAGGACTTGTACTTGTGTACCCAAGATATCCCCGTGAATCGAATAGTCGCGGCACCTAGGTTACCCCGAAAGGCATGTAGGGACAGATGATGGAAGGAAGCTTCCGGAATAGTGTCCTCAGCAGGTATATAAGATAAAGGGCTATCATCATCGTCCACGCAAAGCAACGTTAGTCGTTTATTAGGACATCTATGAGAAGGGGAGAACTTAGCATCACGTGTAGCACGTGCCTTTCTCACGGCAGATGTGCATCTCGGCAACCTGTCATTTTGCAAATCGGAAGGGTCTTCGGTGTTGGTAATAAGGGTAGTAAGTTCGACTTGCCACCTCTCGACATGGTAAGCGAGGTTCTTTGAAGCAGTTAGCGCTGGTGGAGCAGAGGCTTTAGGTGGAGACGGACTAGAGGCACATGCCGGCCGGTATGAACAATGGAGGTTGTGGACTCAGTAAACAGCGAGCCAGGGCCATGGCGCCGAGTATAGAAGTAGGTCGTTGAACCATCACATCACGTTTCAAATCGGGTTTCAGACCGCCCAAGTAGCGCTCAAGTAGTGCGGCTTCAGAGAGGTCTTTGGTTCGATTTGTGAGGGCCAGAACCTGGTGTTGTATTCATCAAGGAGACCACCGGTAGTGGTCCGGGTCGGCTTGAAAAGAGCGAACCGGCACGGTCAAATTGGGAAGGACCATATTGCACCTCAATGACCTTGGCTAAAGCAACCTAGGTGGGAATCCAGTGGGCTTTCTCGAGCATTTGGAACCACGAAGTATATCACCGTCGAAATGGACGGAGGCAATCACCAGACGTAGAGGATCAACAATGTCATAGTATTTGAAAAGCTGTTCTTCTTTAAAGAGCCGATTCGGTGCATCAATGCCATCAAAACGAGGGAAATCCATTTTGACGGAGCAGGGAACCAATGAAGCAGAGAACGTTGACGGGGTGGAAGGGTTGTTGAAGCACTTGCCGGACTCATTGGGCCTATGGTTTCCAAAGCTTGGTAATGTCGGACATGGAAGTCGCCAGGTATGAAGCACTGTGGTCCAATTGATCGAAACGAAGATCCATGCGATCCGGACGTCCCGTAGTAGTGTCGAATAGATCATTGTGGCGTTTGATGTCACTGGAGATCCTTGAGGCGAGTATTGTCCGCCATTGAAAAAAAACGCAATGAAAGCACCAAAATGTAAGGGTATAACTCAGTGGATTCGATTATGTAATTCAGAAATAAAGAACTGCAAATCATATCATATTCGTATTTCTAAAATCATCAAATCGGTTACAATCACAAGAATCGCACCGAAAATTAATAGTAAAGAATAGACAGAAAAGATTGGCGGGGAGAGGTTTGCCACACCGAAAATAGAGAGAATATCCCAAATCATTCACCCCTTTGTCCGCATTGTCATCCTATATAATCATTGCCTCTTCGAGATCACGCACTCTTCGTGAGGGCCTACGCACACGCAGCTACGTCTTGGACGCTTAGGCCCAATATCTATCTCATTCGAGCCCACTCCTGCTATGGTCATAACAAAGATGCTTTGACAATCTACGATGCATATTTTATACTTGGAAACATCAAACAATAACTTCCAATCATCTTCATCATTCACCAACTATCGGGAAAGCACATAATCTTATTAAACTTATTTATTTAAGCATTTAGACTCTCCTTCACAATTCCAAAAGAATAAGTTGAACAACCCCCTTTGATCGCAGAGTACAGGATCAAGGTTCATCATTCTATCGAAATATTTAACATGCAAAGTGGAATCAAAGCTCTAGCATAACATCTAAGTGTGATTACTATGGGTTAAATAATTTGTTCCTTATTTTCTCTCCGATTCAGATTTTCCACCCACAATCTACTCCCAAAACATCCATCAAATGAAAAATACATATGGGTTTGAGTTCTAGACACTTACCTTACCTTAGTCTAGATTCATACTTTGATGTCGATAGCATTCCTCCTTGTACCTTATCTTCCTCTTCGTTTGAGTGTTCGAGCTATCACCCTCTCGGCGTTTCTCGGCTCTCAATTCACGCTCTCTGTTTCTACGATAATCGGGTCGAATGGGAATAATTAAATGGAAGAGGTGATTGTGTGGGTGTGTTTCTCGGCTCTCAATTCACGCTCTGTTTCTACGAGATAATCTGGGTCGAATGGGAATAATTAAATGGAAGAGGTGATTGTGTGGGTGTGAGGTGGCGGAAGATGGGGAATTGGTGTGGTGAGGTGGCGTTAAACGGAAGGGAGTATTTGGCCGAGAAGGCACGTGGTGGAATGAATATTTAGAGGGAAGAGGGTGTTTTTTTTTTTTTTTGATAAGAAAAAGTTTTGGAGGGTTCGACATCGGTCCCCACCAAGGCCAAGAGGGTGTGTGATGAAGAAGAATTGAAATGGGAAAATGGTTTTGGTTAGTTTTGGGTGAAGATAATTGAATGAGTATGTGTGTGTTTTTCGGCCCATTTTGAATTAATAAAGTGAGAGAGGAGTATGTTGTATGCGTTTTGGGCTTGTTGCTCTATTTTGTTTTTAACTAATGCTTGTTGGCTCAAAAGATATTGGGTGGGGTATGGTATTAAGCTTATTGATTTTTGTTCTCGCGGCTTTTGGAGAAGGAAGAGTCCTCTTGTGTTAGTAATTGGGTGAAGGATGGTAGGTGGGATATTGAACGATTAGGGTGTCTTGAATTCTGCTGGGGTGAATAGTTTGATTCCTATTCTTCCCCTAGATCGGGCGGCTCAAGATTTTTGGTCCGAGGAGGGAGTGGGGATGGTTGGTTTTCCTCTCCTTTAAATCAAAAAAAAAAATATATATATAAGAGGTGGGCTGAGTGTTGAGTGTGAATTAATTGAGGGAATATATCATGCCTGCTACTATTCGAAGAGAGGAAAGAATGGATTAATTAATTAAGGGAGTATATCGTGTGTTCTTTGTTCGAAGAGAGGAAAGAATGGATAGGCGAAATGAATATAAATGGAGAAAGATTAAAAATATCACTACATAGGTTCAATATATATTTCCTTTGGCCCCTATTCACGTCGGACACGTTGAGAAGGATCAATATATACTTAATAGCAATAGCAAAATGAATCGTTCATTGTTCATCTCCTCACAATTTATTGTTCAACCGAGAGAGATCATCAATATATACTTAATAGCAATAGCAAAATGAGTCGTTCATTGTTCATCTCCTCACAATTTCTTGTTCAATTAAACGATGTGACTTCACATATGGCTCAGTTTTGGGCTTTGTGCAAAGATGAAGGTGTCTTTGAGCGGTTGTTGTTTTGAATTTTGAAATTCCCTTCTCTATCCATCCACGTATTCTATCTCTTTCAATCTAAGGTTTACATCCTCTCCCTTTTCCCTTTTTTTTTCTTCATATTTGGCTAGCTATTCAAGAAGCCATTTTCGAGAGCTATAGCTTCAAGTTCAAGGCCCACGCCTATGGAGCAAAGAACGCGAGAGAGAGGGAGATTGGAGGAGGAGGAAGAGCTTTGTGATGGGGTTTGAGATCAAACGAGAGAGAGCTTGAGAGGAAGGGAAGAAGATGGAAGATTCGAGAAGAGTCGAGAGCTAGATTCGAACGAGCGAGGTAAGGGGATAGACCACCGTCACTTTCTCTCTCTACCACCGTCAACCACCATCGCTGGAAACTACATTCGAACAAGAGAAGAGGGAGAGGAAATTGGATAGACCCAGTCACCACCATCTTCCTCCAAAACTCCCAGGATCGTCGACTTTTACCGTCGCTTCCCAGTCGGTTCTTTCTCCAACGCCGTCCTCTGGAAACCTTCAATGTCTCAAAAACCAGAAGAAGAAATGGCAGTCGAAGGTGAGGCAAATTGCATCAACATTCTTCTGCCTATCCTCCTCCTCCTCTTGGGGTCTTCCTCAAGTTCAGCATATTTCTGGACTGTAAAATCTGTATAAAATCTGTATGTTGTTGTAAGTTTGCTCTACATATTTATGGACTGTTTTTTTGACAGAGGTTTCCATTACCACTTTAGTATCATATTTGATAAAATCCCAAATTGTTTATGTACCGAAACAATTATTTATTTCGATACTATCTTTATCGTAGCTAGTGCTAATGAAGTGTGCCATATATTATTCACTTATTTGTGAGACTGAGAGTTGCCCTTTAGAAAACAGATAATTTTTTTCTTTTCTCTATTAACTAATCTCCTATTGTAGAAGATATATGTATGCTGACAATTTGTGGACATTTAATCTTTCTGTTGAAGGCTTGATGTGTTTTGATTGGTAATAATTGAGATAATTTCATCACCTCATAGTTGTACTTGTCACTTTACTGTTGTTGTATATTCGTGCAATATTACTGTGCTTACTAAGAGAAAGATAAATAAGATGTACATGAAATAATATTGTGCCTATTTGAAAATTTAATTATATTGAGTTTGACATAATTTATATTGTGAATTAAGTCATTTGAGGTGGTATCTATTTAGCTATTTGGCTGGTGTTATTGAACTTCCTAAATTTCAGTTTAAATATTTAAGCTTTTCATTTGATTTAAAGATGTCGTTCATAGGGTATTGTGAATAGAAATATTATCATATCCCGTTGATAGGATACCCTATATGTAGTTTGTACTGTTGTAATCTATATGGCCAAGATTTTATCCAGATGATCTCATGGAAAAGATATTATATTTATAGTTGACCTTCTCTGTGATGTGATGTTATCTAGACTGATCTGTATCTTTGATTAGCTATTGTGAGAAGGCATACATTGGGGCTGTTCAGAGATCTTAAAAGTACGTTAGGTATGAAGGCAATCTTTTCAATGTTTGACAGTGTGTTTTTATTTAATATTTTATGAGGCATACACAGAGTAGTAAGTGATTATAGATTCATGTGGGGTAGCTAAATCAAAGAGACAGATCAGTCTAATACTGCTTAGGTGTTGTACTTTTACTATAAGATCTTATGCTGTATTTGGTGAGGCACATTGTTGGTAGTTGATTTTTGAGTACTTTCAGTAGTGTTTGATATATTCATGAGTGAGGTGATCAAAATTTCTCGGTACATCTAAAATTGTTTGATGATTTCAAGGTAAGTTGTCATGTATTGGTGATATGTAGAAGTTATGTACTAACATAAGCCACGCCGAATGTCAGTGAGATTTGTTGAGCTGGGAATGTAATCTATAATACAGGTCTGCCATGGAGATATTAGTGTCATAACCGTATTTTGTCAACAAAAACTATTTTGTAAAAGCCTCCTTCCATGCTTGGGTGCACAACTTCTAACTAACCCAATTAAAGTGTTTGATATTACTTTTTGTATTTCATTTTCATAATATTAAACTCGCTTGAATTGGTTTTCATGTGATTCTTTAAGTTGAAGCTCAGATTCTTCTCCTTTTATGTCTCTTTTAACTTAAGCTACGGGAAGACCTACTAAATGCCGCATCAGATTTGTCCAGCCTATTTGCTAAGACTCGGTTTGGTTGTGAACAATCTTAATATCATTGTTGTTTTTAATGGAGCAAAGCTGTTGATCTTTTGTGGCAACGACAACATCATATATGGAAGGATTTTTTCCCTTTTTCCCTCCTAGGCAAGTGTATAATCTTTTTTCCCTCCTTCATGCGTTCATTTTCGTGCTTTGGCAAAATGGTTTATTTCCTAAAAACCAGTCAATTCGTGTCGTAAATGTGTGATTTCTGATATTTTCTCATTTTTCTTCTATAGTAGCTGCAAACTGCAACCAGTCAATTCATGTTGTAAACGTTCTGCTTCATTGAAATGCTCTTTCTTCCTTTAATTGTTTTTAACAAAGGTTGGCTCATTGGTTTCAAATGAAGAAATCCATTGCCTATACTTGGGGTCCATTTTCAATACTCGTGCAATATTTGTGTAAGTCTAGAGTACATTGCTAATGCTTTTTTTTTTTTTTCCTTAAACATTTGGCTACATAATTGATGGGGTTGCTTGCTTCATGGCTAAGTGCTTGCTTTTTTTTGTTATTTATTATTTCCTGTGTATAACTTTATTTCCTTAAAAGGTGTGTCTCTCTTTCAAAACCTTTGTTGTGCATCCGTATGTGTGGCTTGCTGTTTTGCTTAGTCGTTGGTTCATTTTGTTTCACAGTTGAAACTAGTGGTGTATTAGGAAGAAGAGTGAGAAAGGGATGGAGAGAAAGAATGTATGCTTACTTGGTAGTTAGTGCTTCAATGTATTTTCATGTTCTCCTTACTGTTGCTCTATTTTGATCACCGTCACTCTTTCTAATGCCATTGCACATTTGTGAAAATTCAAAACTTGCTTCTTTTCTGCCATATTATGTTCTTCCTCTGCTTACTATAACAACATGCATAGGTAACACTCTTCTTCCATGCACATTAAAATTACATATTTGCATGACTTATGAGCGATTCACAATTTCCTAAAATAAACTGACCCACAAAAATCATCGTATTGCTGGGCAAAATTTTCTTGGTACGTTTGTATCCTTTATTCCAGTATAATGGGGAATGGAGACTTCATCATAATTAAAAGTGTCTTCCCAGAAACTAAATCATTTTTGAACTACAAATTTTTTATTTTGACTGAAATTTCTCCTTAATTACCCTCCATTTATTCTGTTTTTCCCTCTGCTTACTATAACAACATGAATAGGTAACACTCTTCTTCCATGCACATTATAATCACACATTTGCATGACTAATTAGTTTTTTGGTTCTGAATTATTTTGGATGGTCAATGAAGGTCAATCTATATATATATATATGTACATTAGTAATTTCTTACGTTTGTTTGTGCATCTATATGTGTGGCTTGCTGTTCCTGCTTAGAGGTCAGTTCATTCTGTATCATAGCTGAAGCTAGTGCTGAATTAGGCAGAAGAGTGACAAAGGGATGGAGAGAAATATGGCATGCTTACTTGGATGTTAGTGCTTCAAAGTATTGAACATTGTTTTTTATCAATATTTGCTTTTTAACGTTCACTATTTACTTTCCGGCTACTAAAATCCATTTGCTGATTGGCAGGTTCTCAATTAATTGATAAAGCATGCGAGAGTTTTCTTCGGGTAAAATAGAAGGACTGTTGGGTCTGTAGTGGTAAAAGTTATTTTCCATGTTTGCTGATAGCCTAAATCTTTTTGTGTCTGCTTGCATTTGTTTTCAGTCTACAAAGATTATATTTCCCAGATTCTCTGTTTCTGCCTGCATTTGTCTTCGTCACCCTATTATGCATCTTTGAGCAGGTTATGAGATGAATTTTTAGCGTCACCCAGGTTAATCTATTATGCGTATTCAAATTTTTTCGGCTACCCATTATGCATATATTTCCCAGGTTAATCTCAAATATTCTTTAATTATCTCCTATGTAACTGAACTACAAATTTCCCTTTTTTGAAATTCACTACATGGTTTCATTAAATCATTGAAATGCTACCTCTGGACTACTTCAATATTGCTGCCATCGTCTAATTAGTTTTTGGTTCCGAATTTTTTTGGATGGTCAATGAAGGTCTATATATATATATATATATATATATATATATGAACATTACTAATTTCTTACTTTTGTAAGTGTGAAACTCCCAATTCAGTAGCAGCAAGTGAACCTTTCTCAAACTCACTAGAGCTGCATTTTTCCTGTTACGGATCTCTGCTCTATTTATTTGCATGTCTTCATATTGATTTGTTAGTCTGTTTCATTTATTCCCATGTCTTCCTTACTGTTGCTCCATTCTGACCACCGTTTACAGTGGTCATACCATTATTGATTTGTGAAAATTCAAATCTTGCTAAATGCCATTTTGATCAACGTTTATATTACCAATGCCATTCCTTTTTTTAATTGCAAAACAATGCACTCACTTAACTGTACTTCTTCAGACTCAGTCATATGTAAGGATATGGCCTTACTTACTTTATGGCTAAGAGCTTTGTTTTTTGTTATTTTTATTTCCCGTTTCCTACATTATAACTTAAAAAATACATTGCCCAGAAGTGACCATGCCTTGGTAGGTATGAATAGTTACTGTCTTCCATATTAGAAAAATTTAGACTCCTAACTGCTGCTTTTTCATACATTTATAAAACATTCCCCAATGCAAACTCTCATATTTTTTTCGTTACGCATAATTTTGGTCATAATCACTGCTGAATAATGTTCTTGGTTGCTTCATTTTAATAATATTGCTTTAAAAGAATACTATCATTTTAAAAATAATATTGCATTAAAAGAATACTATCATTTTAATCTATTTTTTGCCTGAGAGTGAGAAGAAGGGAATCTTTTGTACACCAATTTTGTGCAAATAACATGTCTCTACATTTTTTATATATCTTATATAATGATGATATTTTCAAATGACCTTCATTGATTAATACCATTTTATGGTTATTCTAGTATGTAATGAATATTCAAATAGAAGGACTGTTGGGTCTGTAGTGGTAAAAGTTATTTTCCATGTTTGCTGGTAGCCTAAATCTTTTTGTGTTTGCCTGCATTTGTTTTCAGTCTACAAAGATTATATTTCCCAGATTCTCTGTTTCTGCCTGCATTTGTCTTCGTCACCCTATATGTATATATATATATATATATGAACAGTACTAATTTCTTACTTTTGTAAGTGTGAAACTCCCAATTCAGTAGCAGCAAGTGAACCTTTCTCAAACTCACTAGAGCTGCATTTTTCCTGTTACGGATCTCTGCTCTATTTACTTGCATGTCTTCATATTGATTTGTTAGTCTGTTTCATCCATTCTGACCACCGTTTACAGTGGTCATACCATTATTGATTTGTGAAAATTCAAATCTTGCTAAATGCCATTTTGATCAACGTTTATATTACCAATGTCATTCCTTTTTTTCCCAAACAATGCAGTCACTTAACTGTACTTCTTCACCTCAGTCATATGTAAGGAGATGGGGTTACTTACTTTATGGCTAAGAGCTTTGTTTTTTGTTATTTTTATTTCCCGTTTCCTACATTATAACTTAAAAATACTTTGCCCAACTGACCATGCCTTGGTAGGTATGAATAGTTACCGTCGCCATATTAGAAAAATTTAGACTCCTAACTGCTGCTTTTTCATACATTTATAAAACATTCCCCAATGCAAACTCTTATATTTTTTTCGTTACGCATAATTTTGGTCGTAATCACTACTGAATAATGTTCTTGGTTGCTTCATTTTAATAATATCGCTTTAAAAGAATACTATCATTTTAAAAATTTGCGTTAAAAGAATACTATCATTTTAATCTATTTTTGCCAGAGACCGAGAAGATGGGAATCTTTTGTACACCAATTTTGTGCAAATAACATGTCTCTCTACATTTTTATATATCTTATATAATGATGAATTTTCAAATGGCCTTCATTGATTAATACCATTTTATGGTTATTCTAGTATGTAATGAATATTCAAATAGATCTTTGGTATGATTATGTTTGGGTCTATGGGAATATCCATATTTTAATAAACCTGATGGAGGACATTTTGTGGTTATTCTAGTATCAAAATTATATGTTACTTTATCAAGAGTTAACAATATTGCAGGTTTGAAGATTCTTATATAAGACGAGAATAATCATGAAAAGCGTACAACTAACAATGTCGTTTATAGGGAGATCTTTACAAATGTTATAGCAAAATATGTGAGATATTGTCTGCTCATATTACATATAGGAATGTTTTTACTTTGATGGCTAGCATTTTGATGTCTTTTTTGTTGCTTTTGAGTTGATGATGAAGTTGCTAAACATATAAGAATACAACTACCGATGTGGTAGATTTGAATTCAATTCTTTTCGTGTCCCTTTGTGTTTTATTCAAATTCCTAATGATTTGGATGAGTGGAAGGTGAGGATGTGCTTTCACGTCATTGAATTGTTGCCCTCTTGCATCGTATAGAGGAGTTGACGTGATGTTGTCTTCCGAGAGAAAATTCAATTGTAATTAATGGTAGATGAAATAGCGGCTTAAGGGATTCTCCTATGAGGCTCAAGACATAATGCGGTGAGTTCTTTTTCATTCCTTCTTCATCACAATCTCATCCTACTTCTATATTATTTGATGTGATATTGACATTGTTGTTACTAAAGAAAATTTTGTTTCATAGAGTGGTTGGTAGATATGTAGAAGCACGAGAGAAGATTTTTACGTATCAAATCTTTATATTATGTGCTATTTTTTATGGGTTAATTGTATATTCCCTTATTTTTTCTCTTGATTTTCTCCTTTTATGGAAAGAGTTTGTTGGCGTTTTCTATTAACGGCTTGGCTAAAGGGTTTCTCATAACCAATGAATTTATAACTTTAGTTTTATCGATAGTTAATTTCCATAATGGAGTTAATCATTGATTGTATATGACATCGTGCAGAAACGGTCAAAATCAAGATCATAAATTATAAGATTTTAATTAACAGTCTAATGACTGTCATGTGGTAGCTATTGTACGTTATTTTTCTCAAGTTCTGAGGGATGGTCAATTCCAATAATATATTATTTTTAAATGTTGGATGTAGTTTGAATGATGGTTGTTGTTCCATCTTTAGTAGGTTAGATTATTAGGTGCCAACAAATCATATCTCCTTGAGATTTTTCATTAAGGAGTTAACCATTGATTGTATATTACATTGTGCTCAAATGATGAAATTATATCCTACATTATAGGATTTGGGTAAAGATATCGTGGGATTATTTGATTTAATTATATTAATGGTATTTTTTTATGAAAAGAGTTTATTGAGATATTTTTTTAACGGCTTAGCCGAAAGGTTTCCGTTTTATTTTTCATTCTTAACCCTTTTCTAATTCTTAGATTCTTAGGGGATTGGCTTCTTCAATGTTTGCCTATATTGTTTTGATGCATTATCAGTGCGCTTTGGTTAATTTCTTTTGTAGGAAATAAAAGAAAAAAAGAGGACAATGGTGAAAGGGGAGAGAAGTGAGAAGCTACCACTTGGAATTTTGCTCTTTGTTTAGATTATTAGTTTTTGGTAAAATCTAAGATACTAAATTATAGGAATTCAGTGTAGATATGGGAGCAGAGATTGTGGGATTATTTTAATTGTATTGATTACTATATATTAACCGCATATTTCCTAATTTTTATCCTCTAAATTAATTTGATTATGATAAATTACACATTTAAATGGGATAGGATATTGTCACTACCAAGTCGGTACCACTTTTCACCGTTAGATTAAAATCTTAATAGGAGAGAGAAATGATAAAGGTAAATGAGATTTTGATCTAACGGTGAAAAAGTGGTAATGACATAAAATTAGTAGTAACAATATCCTATCCCTATTTAAATTATAGAAATTGCTTGTATCAATTTTTTTAAATAGAAATCGATAACAATAAATCCTAGGATTTGGGTCTAGATATGGGGGACTATTATATTTAATTTAATTATTGGATTATTTAAATTATATTTACACATGATTAAACCTAATTTTTCAAGCACTCTCAACAAGTTACAAATTGTAGTCACCTTCCTATAGCATGTCTATGTCTGTCACTTTTTCTTGGCTAATTGACTATAGGCTATAGCATACTTTTGCGATGATATATATATATGGGATAAACACTTTTCATGTTGTAGGAGAAGTATTTTCTCATGTCACACACACATGAAATGGTGGGACCCAAATATATATATATATATATATATATATATATATATATAATGCTCATTATATATGTATATGTGTGGATCCCACCATTTCATGTGTATGTAGGAATCTTTTACTTCTCAGGCAACATGAGAAGTTTAAATCCTATATATATTGGGAAAATGGTGGGAGGCTTTTCAGCTATTTGTAGTTCCTATATTAATGGGTTGGTAGTGAATGTCAAATAGGGGATTTAAAATGCAAATTCCTACACAGAACACCAATTAATAATTAAGTATAACCACAATATAATTTAATTTAAGCTAATTGATTGATTACCATGTGACTCATGCATCCATATGATAATGCTGCATCATTTGAAGAAATGTAATTAACATAGCTAATAAACATGTCGGTGAAGGTGAAGAGAACTATAGGAAATGAAATATGAAATGAAGTAAATGCATCGACGCAAAGGTGAAGTGAACTATAGGGAATGGAATATGAAATGAAATAAATGCATCCCACGCAAAGCACAGGGGAGTGCATGCTTGAATGCTTTTGAGGAAGGCCATGCTTTTGAATGCGTCGGGGTTGTTAAGGAGTACCAAGTTGATAAAATTTACGAAATAATTACAAACAAATGTGACATGTAAGTTCATGTTACATATATGAATGTTTATGTACTATGACGAATATTAGTTTGATGTAATATTTTTTTAGCTTATGAGTGAGGTAGAAGTTGTTAAACATATAAAAGTATAACTGATGTGGTTGTGGTTCATGCTGTGTTTTAAGTAGTGATACAATTTTTATTTTTTGTTGGTAGATTTAAAATCCTATTTTTTTCTCGTGTTTTATTCAATTTGTTAATAATTTGAATGAGTGGAAAGTTTATGAAATGGTTTTATGTTAGGGAATTATTGCAATCCGCGCATCGCGCGAGAAATTGGTCCTTGTTGAAACAAAAGTGTGTACTCCATATCTTAATCCCACGTGATGCTCCTCTCTCGATTCGGATTTCCTCGAAGCGCCCCTCTAAGTATCCTCGCATCCGTGCATCCCGGCCGTCCAAAATTGATCCAACCGTCCCGTAAAGACACACCTCATTTTTTCATCTCATTCGAATTATTGTGTTAAATTTTTCCTTGTTTCACATGCTTATTACTTCTCTTCTTCATTAATGTGGAGTTGTCCAATCATTCCCATCTCTCTTCCATTTTCGAAAAGGCGATGGTCTCTTGGGAAAATTGTATTTCTCCAATGACACATACCATGCCATCATAATCATGACTTGTCTTTGACATAATAATATCTCTCCTTTTCTTGAAAAACGTGTATTGGTGAAAAGTGGAAGATTTTGCGATTATATGTTATATAAGTCTCATACAATGTCCTCTTATATTTACCAAATCCTCATATCTCTTCCTTTTTCCTAGTGCAACCCGACTTATATTGAAACTCACAAAAAAATTTCCTTCTCATATTGGACGAAAATTCTAAAAATAATGAGGAAAAATATATTTGTACCTTTTTTGACATCACCATATCAATTTATTTATAACCAAATTTATCACTCACCTTTTTGAATAATTTCACATTATTTTCCAATAATTAATTTATCTTATCGAAAAATAACATATCATCGACCACTATTTGGTGAAAAATTCTTGTATTTCATTAACTAATTTACATAAAAATTGGGGATGTTACAGTAAGCACGCACGCGTAATCATTCCACCATTGTCACTACAAAAGGTTAGCCAAAGAGATTGTTCATGTCATGAAAATCCACATATTTTGGCCGACATAAAGGCATGAAATTTAGTATGGCAACTTCCGATTCTCCGCTTCCTTTCCTCCGTCTCGTGTTGTTTTCGCTTCTGCGCGGTTGCGTGCCTTAACATCTTCACTGTGGATATATTGGGAAGTTAACTTCCCGTTCGACAACACAACCGACTCACCGTGTGGTTTACTACTCATAGAAGGTTGTGATGATCCATGGGACTCAAAAGGTCCATTTGGGAAAACAATGGTTCCATGTTTCAAAATTATTTACCAAGAGTATCGAGAGCCTCGTAATCATCGTTCGTGACCCCAATTTTCCAGAGGACAGGGCAATAATCCTTGCAGTTTCTTGGACTACAGAGTCCCTATTCCTCGGTGGCTCTCCTTCATTGTCTTTCTCTTTTTTAAACGTGATTTCCCTTTTGAAATGCAAGTACCCTATCCCCCACAACGACACCATCCATATAGTCTCCGATAATCCCCGTAATGACTACCACATCTATTATCCTCACAAAGAATATAGTCGGTGGCTCGACCATTCAAACGAATGTTCTCTTTTCCACCTTCCATTTGAACAAGAATCTCTTAACGCAACCCGAATATCCTTATCCGATGCAATCTATATTCGAGTACATCTATCGCTTTCGTCTAAATGATGACAATTGCGTTGTCGAAGGTAAGCACCCCGATTTAAGATCATTCAGATGACATCGTATGTCTTTAGGCTTCTTGAAATAATATTTGTTGATCTTTGCCTTGACTATGACAGGCACCGTAAAATCGATTCCAAGTCCATAACAATAGGTAATGCATTCCCATAACATTCCCGTATTTACCTCAAGTAAACAAGAGTCTCATTATTAACATACAAACTGCCAATATGAGTCACGTGTCACAAGACGTGTCCTAGTCTTGCTTTAGTACCGTTGACTCACTTCGATATATTGTGAGATCCTGTAATCGATTGATTCATTAATCAAATATACAATATTCAGTTTTATGCTTTCCTTTTCTGTTTCCTTCCGCCGTTCACATGGTATCAGAGCCGGCGACGATGTTCCGATCAATTACCGTCGATTTCTCTTTTCTCTTTGTGTGAAGCATCGTCAATGGCTACCAGCTCCGATGCTTTCTCTCCGTCAACCACCGCGACTCCTTCTTCAACGGTTCCCCCTGGTTTTTCGAACAAAAAAATTATAGTTCGATTAGATGACAACAACTTCCTCTCCTGGAAGCAACAGGTTTTTTCATGGTTAAGCAACATCGGATGCAAGCATATCTTGATGGAGCTGGACCACAGCGCGATTCGTGACTCTCATGGTTCACTGGTTCTTAATCCCGAATTTGATGCCTTCGATGTCAATGATTCCGCCTTAGCGTCGTGGCTCCTTGCAACCGTATCTCCAAATATCCTTCCGGAGCTCGTCGGAGCGTAGACCTCGGCTCGATTTGGCGTGGCTATGTCGGCTATTTTCGGATAAGTCTCATTCTAAAATCCTTCATTATCGCACCGTTATCCACACAACGGAAAG
Organism: Acacia pycnantha; assembly: GCA_025563575.1. NCBI lineage: Eukaryota > Viridiplantae > Streptophyta > Magnoliopsida > Fabales > Fabaceae > Acacia > Acacia pycnantha. The sequence goes on from JAMWYP010000016.1 coordinate 3,733,498, forward strand.
GAGATCTTTCCATGCGCGATTATCTTGCTAAAATGAAATCGATATGTGATCACTTGGCTGTCTTAGGCGAATCTGTTGGTGAATCTCATCAAATCTCTCACATATTGAACGGATTGACTGCTGAATATGAGTCTGTTATTGCTGTTATCAACGCTGGCTTAGGCAATGGTGTTCGCTATGACCTCACGACAGTCACTACAATGCTCTTAGATTCAGAAGCTCGGCAACAAGCTTTTCTTCAACATGCTCCTGCTCATGCCAATTTTGCCTCTGTCTCTGACTCGAGTATCCTGATGATTCTCGCCTATGTTTTCCGTGCCCATGCTCCCTTCAATCCCTCCTTCTCTCGGTCGTGGCTGTTTTAGTTTTGGCCGAGGTCGTGGACATGGTCGCTCCACCTATTTTCCCAATAATGGACGCACACCGTGCCAGATCTGTCACAAGGTTGGTCACGTTGCAGATCACTGTTTTTATCGTTATGAGCCTCCTTCCAGTGGCTCTCGATCGGTCCCGCCACACACCTATACTGCTCCTTATGGCACTTCTAATGGTAATCCCCCTGTCTCTATGCCAAATGCTTATACTGCTACTTATGGTATTTCCAATAGTCCGTTGCTCTGTTTCTATGCCTCGTTGGATCGCATAATCTGTTTTGCATGGTCCCTCATATGCTTCTGGTCCCTATGCGTTGCCTGGCTCATATGGTCTCTACTCTCCTACCATGGCACCCTCATACAATGCTGGTCAATTTGGAGCTTTCAATTCCTATACTCCTATGATGTGTTACAATGCTGTTACTTCTCCTGGCATTACTCCTGTTGTGAGTTCCTCATTGAATGCTACCTCTATGCCTGTCTCTGATATGTCCAGCACTCCTGCCCCTGGTACATCTGCTCCAACACTCACCTCTGGACTCTGGTGCTACTCAACACATTGCTCATACTCCTGCGGTTGTTTAACATGCGCCACCTTATTTTGGAGATGGTTCCGTCCTTGTAGGTAATGGTGCTCCTCTCTCTATTGTTTCCACCGGCACACATGTTTTTCTCCTCACTTGCATCTTCAAAAGGTCCTGTGTGTCCCTAGCATTAAAAATCTTCTTTCTATCTCTAAGTTCACTAAGGAAAACTCGTTTCGTTGAATTTTTCCTACCTATTGTGGTGAAGGACCCGACTTCTCGAAGTTGTGATGCATGGCAATGAGGTCAATGGCATGTACCGGCTGAGCACTGTCAAGACTCCTCAACCCTACAGAGCTCAATCTGGTTCATTGCCTACACATGTCTCTACTGAAGTTTACTCACTTCCACTTCAGCCTCTAAAATTTCTGCTGATATGTGGCACTGTCGCCTTGGTCATCCTGCTATGGATGTTGTTAGTTCTGTCTTGAAAAATAATCAGCTTCCTGCTGCCTCTGTTTCTACAGTTACTTCTTGTAATGCTTGTTGTCTTGGGAAGATACATAAACTCCATTTTTCACGTTCCACTACTGTCTATGATAAGCCTCTGCAATTAATTGTGTCAGATTTATGGGCCCTCGCTCCCGTTCATTCAAATGGCTATGCTTACTATATTTCTTTTGTTGATGCTTACACTCGTTTTGTGTGGATTTACTTCTTGAAAACCAAGTCAGATGCTCTCCAAGCCTTTAAAATCTTTAAATCTGCTGTTGAGTTGCAATTCTCAACAAAAATCCAGCACTTCCAGAGCGACAAGGAGGTGAATTCCGCATTCAAGACCTTCTTGAGTACATCCGGAATAAATCATCGGATATCTTGCCCATACACTTCGTGAGCAAAATGGTTTAGTGGAAAGACGACACAGGCAGATTGTTGAGACCGGTCTTGCTTTAATGGCTCATGCCTTCTTGCCTCAATCTTTTGGTCTCGATGCTTTTGCCACCGCCGTTTTTCTTATTAACAAAGTTGCCAACTCAAGCTCTTGGTGGAGCTGTCCCATATGACAAGCTACTTGGTACCAAACCGACTATTCCATTCTCCGAGTATTTGGTTGCCTATGTTATCCTTATCTAAGGGATTACAATAGGCATAAACTGCAAAATCGCTCCACACCTTGCATTTTTCTAGGGTACAGCTCTAACCATCGTGGTTATAAATGCTATGAGCTTCACACCGGTCGTGTGTATGTGTCCAGACATGTTCTTTTTGATGAGCATCAGTTTCCTCGTCGTCCCCTTCAGGTACTATCTCGGTCCTCAACCTATTCCTACCCTTCCCTCTTTCATTTCCCCTTCTCATATGTCCTCCGCCTCTACCGCCCCTACACCGGATCACTCCTCCCGCCCCTCCCACCACTTCCTCTCTTCCTTCTACATCTTTTTCATCCCCATCTCTACTTCACCCCATCGACCCCTCCTGCCCCAACCAATGTCCATTCCATGGTTACTCGCTCCAAGCATGGTATTTTTAAACCTAAACCTCTAGCCTTTCTCACTACCACCCCCACTTATACTCCTACCACCATAACCGAGGCCTTATCTGACCCTAACTGACACAGCCGCCAAGGAGGAATTTGATGCCTTACTTAAATTTGGAACTTGGGATCTGGTTCCTTTACTCGCCGATCGCCGCACAATTGGTGCAGTGCGGCCGTTCAAAAAAATTAATGCCACGGTACAGCTTATTCGATACAAGGGTCGCCTCGTTGCCAAAGGTTACTCTCAAGAAATTGGAGCAGCATTACACCGACACATTTAGTCCCGTTGTCAAGTCACCTACAACCGCATCTTGCTTACCTTGGCCGTGACTCATGACTGGAAACTTCACCAAGTTGATTTTAACAATGCCTTCCTTAATGGCGCTATTCAAGAATAAGTATATATGGATCAACCTCCCGGTTTTGAGCAGCATTCCTCTACTGGCCCTTTGCTGGTTTGCAGACTCAAGAAGGCCATTTATGGGCTAAAACAAGCACCTCGTGCATGGTTTAAAACCCTATGTCATAGCCTCTGCCTTCTTGAATTCACTCGCCAAAGGCCGATCCTTGCTTGTTTATCCATCGTACTTCTACATCTACCATATACCTTGTTGTCTATGTTGATGACTTGCTCATTATCGGTAATAATGAGAAACAGTTCAGATTCTTATCCGTGCTATGAGTGACATGTTCTCCTTAAAGGACTTGGGTGATGTGTCTTATTTCTTGGGCATTGAATTCACTCGCACACCCACTGGTCTCTCTGTCAGTCACGTAAGAAATATATTCATGAGTTACTCATCAAAACCGATCTTCTACATGCCAAAACATTCTCCACCCCTATGGACTCGAAGCCGATTTCGTGTCCCAGAACATGGGGGGCAAACCCGTGGCAGATCCCAAGAATCCCACTCTGTATCGCAGCACTGCAGGTGCACTTCCCATGGCAGATCCTACTCTGTATCGCAGCACTGTAGGTGCACTTTGTTAGTGGCTTCTGTGCTTATTTTGGTTCTACTCCTATTGCTTGGTCATCAAAAAAACAGCAAGTAGTCTCACGGCACTCTACTGAAGCCGAATATCGAAGTGTTGCAGATGCTGTTCAGGAAGTGCTTTGGTTGATTGCCCTTTTAAAAGAAATGTCCATTCCTCTAGTTGGCATTCCAACCATTTGGTGTGACAACTCCAAGACCGTATCTCCGGCCGCGAATCCTCGCTGCGTGCCAAACCAAACATGTGGAATTGGATCTACACTTCATTCGTGAAAAGGTAGCCGATGGAATTGTTCAAGTCGGCTATGTTCCAAGAAATTGATCAGTTGCGTATGTTCTTACTAAACCTCTCGCCTAACACTCCCTTCATGTATTTTCGTGACAAGATGAATGTAGTTGACTCGTAGTTCACAAAGTGTGCTTGCACGATGACGATCTCTGTCTAGTTGTTTCTATCAATTGGTCTCTTCTTGTTTTGTTTTTATTCTCGTAGGAGGATATTAACATATGTTGTAATATGAGTCACGTGTCACAAGACGTGTCCTAGTCTTGCTTTAGTACTGTTGACTCACTTCGATATATTGTGAGATCCTGTAATCGATTGATTCATTAATCAAATATACAATATTAGCTTACGCTTTCCTTTTCTCGTTTATCTCCGCCGTTCACACTCATTGTATGCCATTTATGCCAGACTACAATTGCTTGTTAATGAGCTTATGAGTATTCCGAGAAATCCAATGGCTATAATTCAAATGATTTTGTAAACTTTGCTTATAATAGATAGAATTTCTTATATTGGAGTTGTTTGTGAGCGTTTGTGTTGAGAGTTCTCAGTTCAAAACATTCCCAGTAAATAAATTTTTATATTAATTGACTCTGTTCGTGGCTGTTATACTCCAAGAATTTATTAAAATTTCAAGGATTTTCCTACTATAGGTGTAGCCATTGGAAGTGTTGGAGTGATTATAATAGGCTTGATTGTTATACTATTGCGGAACAAACGAAGATACAAGCCGTTAGGCTCACAAAATCAGTCAAGAAGCATTGAATCTGATAACAATCACTCAAAAAGCAATCAATCTGATAATACTCACTCAAATGCAATCCTAGAAAGTAGAAATATCTACTTTGGGGTCCCTGTCTTCTCCTATGATGAACTCGAAGAAGCAACAAACAGATTTGATCAATCAAAAGAACTTGGAAGCGGAAGCGGAGGCTTTGGAACAAAGGACAGCATGTCAAAGTAATCACTAATCAGTTTAACCATATGAATTAAATAATATTCTTATTGTTGAAGAAAACTTAATCAATATTGACCCCACCTGAGGAAGAAATTTCTGTTTACCCCCTTATCAATTCACCACGTAAGAAAGTCTTCTGAAAGTTATTAATAATGAAGAGTGAAGCATTTTCGAGGAAGCTAACAAGCTTAGTAATGTATTGCCTCTCACCTTCCTTGTGTCCTATGAAATTCTTTTTATTTAGTATGGCTTTCAATTCTGTCTTTGACTATAAACTATAAAAGTATGCTCCTGCATCCGCTATTGAGACGCAGCCTCACTCTCTACAACCACAATCATAGCTATTATGACTACAACATCTACTTTGAACCTCTCTAACTAAGGAAGAGATCCTCTCATGATCTTTTTTCTTATTATCCCTCATGCGTCCACTCATCAAGACCGTTGATCGTGAAGATGATAGAAAAGTTAAAATAGTGTTGTGGCCTTTTCAGATTGATTGAACGAACATGATTTAAAGATTATGAGGGATGATGAGAAAAGAATTATGAGAGAAACCGACAAATTCTCTCATGATCATTTTTTTTCGAGAAATACCTTTTTGGTCCACTGGAAAAACACATTTGACCCTTTTTCGTCCACGAGTAAAAGAAATGTCATTTTGGTCCTTTTTAGGGACTAAAATGACCTTTTTGGGAATTTCGAGGATTAAAATGTGCAAAAAAATTATCAAAAGGACAAAAAGGGACCTTTATTTTTCCATTTTTAGGGACTAAAAGTGACTTATTTTTTTTTCAAGGGGACCAAAAAGGGCATCCATGTGTTTTTCCAAAGGACTAAAAAGGGTATTTACTCTTTTTTTCATCATCATCCCTTATAAGCCCATCTGGGCCGTTGATTAGAAAGATGAGAGAAAAGTTAAAGTAGTATTATGACCTTTAGATTGATTGAACTGACATAGTTTAGATGTAATACCCCAAAAATACGTATCATAATTTGGTAAAGATAAACCTATAGAAAGTAGGTGAATATGGGATATCAAATATTAGGTTATAATTATTTTATTTTCTAAAGGAAAATCTCTTGGAAATTTGAGAATCTAAGGGCCAAAGTGCCAATGACCAAAATGCCCTAAGGGACATAAATGATTTAGGAAAATTATGAAAGCTATAAAAGAAACAAGTAAAAATCTATTTGAAATAGGGAAGGATATTGTGCCTAATTTAGGTAATTTAATAAGTTACAAACTTGGAGAAATTGTAGAAGAATACTCAAAAAGTAAGGAAATGACCAGTAATACCCCGTAAGTGCTAAGATAATGCAAGAGACATGGAAACACAAATGTCAGGGCTAAAGTTATGAGGTAATGAAGCATCCTAAGTAAGAAAATTATCAACTATTGATAAGAAAGTAATTAGAAATTATTGGCTAATTACTTAAGCTTAAGTAAAGGAAATTCACGAGTGTAATTATGTAAAACCCTAAAATTAGTGGTTTTTGTTTTAAAATTAGTAAAAATATGTTTACTAATTAATTGGAAATTTTGGAGAAAAATAGTTGATTTTAGGTATTTTTAAGCCTAAATCAAAGTAATGGGCCAATGGGAAAATTACGTAAAAATTATGTAAAAATAATTATTTAATTAATTAAATAATTAATTAAATAATTAAAATAAATAAATAAATAAAAACGAAATAAAAAAATGGGAGAAAAAAATGAAAAAAAAAAATTGAAAAATGAAATGGAAAATAATTTTACAACTTGCAATTATTTTAATATTATAATTAATTAAAGTGAAATATTGTGAATAGTAATTTAGAAATTAAGAAACGGATCCTATCTAGAGATCTAGGAATAGGATTTCCAAAGTCAGGGTAGAATATTGATCAGTGGAATTTTATATTCCGTTAAACTCCCTACGGAAATTAATTCGAGCCGTTTGTGCTTTTCCTAATAAGACGAAATAGGGAAAAATGCATATAGCCATATTTTTGGATTTAAAGAAAATAAATTCTAACTCAACATCTAGGAATGAGTTTGTATTTATATGAACATATTTGGAATCGGTGAATTTTTCGAAGAAGTTGATGATTCGAAATGCGTTCAAACCAGGAGCGTTCGGACACGTTTCTCGAGAAAACTTCAAGCTGGATCATTGGAGCCCTATATGGAATCAAAATTTAGGTTAACTTGGACATTTCGAGTAAGAGAGAACATGTCTTCAAAGTTATGAATCAGAAGTTTGAGATTTCTCCGAAATCACGCGAAACTGGAATCGAACAGGAAATTCGGCTGAGATCGCCATAAGGCAAGTTGACTCACCATTTTTGGATCAATTGCTTGCTGCCACCTCAGCCCAAGGATGTCAACCAACCCTTTCCATGGTCAATAATTAAACACCAAATTTGTGTGATTTTCCATGGTTATAAGCTAAGGGAAAATTACAACTTTAGGAATGGAGAATTACCACTTTGAACCCCATCTTTGTCTATATAAAGGCCATGAGAGCTCTTGAAATTTCACACCATTCTCCTCCTCTTGGCCGAACCTAGAGGGAGAAAGAAGAGAGAAGCTCTGGGCAAATTTTGTACGGAGTTCCTCAACGGGTAAGTCTTTCGGGTTTTAGTTTTTAAGTTCGAGTTTTTAGTTCGGTAGTTAGTAGAGTTGTTAGATAGTTTTAGTAAGTAGGGAATGAGATTCCTACTATTGTTTTTAGGCCTCATTGCATTGAAAAATGCCTGACGAGGTAAAAAACTTAGTGGGGATCGAGTACCTGAAAAGTTGAAGCTTTTATAGCTCTTTCAAGAGTAGGGGTTGTAATGCTAGAATAGCCTTTAAATTTTCAAGTATGATTGGATATCATATGGGAGGGCTATTTTAGTCTTTATTTTCGAAAATCAAGATGGCGTCGAAGTTCTGGCAAAATTTTGGAAAAATCGGAGCCAAAGTAACGAAAGTCTTTGGCGAAATTTCGCCAATTAGGGGTATAGGGGCAAAATGGTAATTTTTACCTAAAATGCCGATTATGATGTCAAATCACTAATAGAGGTGATATTGCCCTTATAGGACATCGAAAACTCAGATTTGCTTCCGTTCTTTTTGTCGACGAGCATTGTTGGACGTTCACCGTTTTCCGTAAACGTGCCATTTCTCGTCAAAAATGCCGAAGTACCATCAAACGAAGGTACGTTCGCGGTGTACGATATACCGACTACGATGCTTATAGTGCAGCATATATGGTACGGATAGTTTCATAAGCCATGGGTGGAACTCGCCTGGGCCATGCACGGTGACTAAGGTAATAAACTTAGATAATCACTTACGACTTTACGGGTTATAGTAAATATAATGCCGTTAGAGTTTTCCTAGCGCTACGGACACGACAAGTACATCGTGGCACACAATTAAAGTGCGAGACAAATAACTTTGCTTGTAGGGTAGTTGTTATTAAATGATCATGTATCATTGCGTAATCATAGAAATATCATTTGAAACATAAAGTGTTATATAAGCATGAGGTTAACCGTTACGAGATCCGATGAACGTTGGATCTCAGCTCTTACTATAGCATCACATCAAGGTCTGGAGAGAGAGACCATGGACGGAGGATAAGAGTAAGCAGAGTAGACATCACACATGAAGATGAAGACCAAGTAATGATCGGCCGATGAGATGTAAAGTCATAATCAGATAATGTATTAATCTTTATGAACAGGAAGATACGCCACTGTTATTGTTATAATCAGTTACTCAATGTTTTTATTCCAATGCTCTACTCTGATGTTTTTTAAAAAAAAATTGGCTCTGAAATTGGGATGTTACATTTCCCTTCAAATAATGCTTGTTATGTCATATCCAAAGCTTCCTTATAGGGAAAATTGTTAACTTTCATGGTTAGGTTTAGTGCCACGATTCTGTTTTTAGAAGTTACTCTTGCTTCAACATTATAAAGCATTTTCCTACACTTTTAGTTAACAAGTACTCCTCCGGTCCTAATTATAAGACCTGGTTGATTCTTTTGGAGAAATTAAGGAAGCTAATTAAATTACTTTAGAATATTTTTATTTTTATTTTTTCCTCTAAACTAATTAGTTTGACTAATAAACTAATATATAATCTAAGGATACACAACATATGAAATGATTAAGTAACTTATTTAGCTTCCTTAATCTCTCCAAAAAAAGTCAACTAGGTCTTATAATTAGGACCGAATGTAGTATAAGATATTTTGGTAGTACTAGGAGTAACTAATGATGTTTTTTCTAGAATGTGCTTAATGAACATTTAAAATTAATGAGATTTTTATATTTATTTGTGATTAAGTTATCATGGAAATAGTAGATAATTTTTAATGATGTTAACTATTTTTTGGAGGGGTGGAAGTTGGTTAAAAAAATTCAAGGGAGGGAGTATTTTATGAGATATTTTTAGTTGGCCTGCACTGATTTTTCAACTTCTTAGTTGATTGAATTCAAAATTCTTTCATGGGGGAATTTTCAACATTAATTTTTACTTTTATATTTGAGGTTAAGCTCTTATTGAAAATAACTAAAGAAGATTTATATATGTTTCTCCTACTATATTATTAACTCACATTGAAAAATGCACCCCACTACCGCACTGCCTTTTCCTTTTGGCCATTCCAACTTTTGAAGGTCTTTTCTTTCTTTGAAATCTTGAACACAGGACGAAGAACAAAAAGAAGCAAACCAATCAAAATCAGGCCGGCAGAAAATAATTCAAAGATGTAATACCATTCCCAAAACAGATCCCATTTTCCCTCCTAGAAGTAATCAATTCCCATCGCCCCTTTATAATCACCATCATTATAATTTGAAGTCTCCCACCAAATTTTGATATCCACAACTATAGAGAGAGAGAGAGAGGGAGATTCACGTGAGATGGTGACGCTGCAGAAATTCAAGCTCCTGGCGATGCAATGTGGCGTCATTCAGAGCCCTACACTAAGCCCTAGGACCAGGGCGGACACAGGTGGGGGAGAGGGGGCCCCGCCCCCTAATTTTTTTTTTTTTAAAAAAAAATTAACTGAGCATCCTGGTTTGCTTTCATATACATATGTATATTAACTGAGCATCCCACTATTCGGTTCCTATCATATATATTAAAAAAATTAATAAAGAGGTGGGGCTCACCTATAATATATCCACAACCCCACTTATTTTTGCTCAAAACGAATGGCTTCTTCTTCCTTTTGCTGGCGGCTTGTTCGCTTTTTTTTTTCAACAACTTAAGACAAATTTTGAGGATCAATAAAGTACTCAAAATCACTTTTTTTTATTAAATTTCCTTCATGAAATTTCTTATACATGAGTTGATCTTTCTAATAATACTACTTTTATACTAATTAGAGAATATTTTAGAGTTAGGATTTTTGGCAAGTTTTGAGTTTTGTTAAAAAATGGCTATGGAAATATAGATAATAACTAATAGTTTATTTTAATTAGTTTATTTTTGTTATGAATAATATTTTTAAAATCATATTGGTCATGAAATGATTCATGCTCTTTGTAGGTGATTATTACGGATTTAATTGTAGATGAATTTAACAATATGAAAACACTTAAAGTAAGAGTCAAGTAAATTAATCTTAATTTTTGTAATAGATTTCGTTCAATTTTTTATATATCGGTATGTATCATATTTCATTATTTATGATGTAGCATTTTTTATTTTCGCCCCAGTCAGGTCAAATTCACGGGTCCTCCCACCTAGGACCAACTTGTTGGTTCAATTTCAGTGACGGAAAACCAGCCTATGGATGCTTCTCTGCCGGAGCACCAGCAGCCAAGCACCTTGCCGGAAAGACTTGACGCTTCAACTGAAGCATGTGCTGGATTCATTGGAGGAGGAAGAGAACTGAAAGAATTGTTCGGGTCGTCACTTCCAAATGAAGAAGAATGCGAGAGGCAAATCGGTGAAATCAGCGAGAGAGAGAAGCTTGCATCTAGAGAGTTGCGTTCCGTTGTGATGGGTAGAGCCGGGAAATCGGGCTAAGCCCATCAGGCCGGCCCGTTTAAGCCCTGACCCGTCAAGGGCCGGGCTTGGAAAATGGATAAGATATTTGAAATTGGTCCTGAAGGGCCGGCCCTGGAGGGCCTCGGGCTTAAACGGGCTAGCCCTGGAGGGCCTCGGGCCGGCCCTGCAGGCCCTTTTCACTGTAGCTTTTTCTTTTTTTCCTTCTTTAATTTATATATATATTGTATTTGTTATAGAGTTATTTATCCATTTAACTATAAATACATATAACTATACTCTAATTTTATGATTTGGTTTATTATTTGTTGCAAATAAAGATTATGGATGCGTTCATTGTGAATATAGTTTGCTTTTGATTATGAATTAATAACTATACTTATTTTTTGGATGATTCATGTTGTAATTTACTAATTATATTTCTTTAAAAAAATGAAGGAAAAATAGTTAAAATTTGGAATAGTAATTTTCGGGCCCGGGAGGGGCGGCCCTGGCCCTGGCCCTGGTGCTCTAGGGCCGGGCTTTGAAAAACAGATGTTTTTCTTACCTCAGGCCCTGGCCCTTCACGGGCCAACCCTGGAGGGCCGGGCCGGCCCTGATTCCCAGCTCTAGTGGTGGGTTCGGTTAACGGACTCGGGTCACGTAAACCGGGTTGGATGCAATTCCGTTACAGGTCATTATTGAGGAAATCTTGGCACCCAGCTCTTGTCACCATTCCAGAGTAACAAAGAAAGGTGAAAATTTCAGAAAAGGACCACGTAGGAAATTAATTCTCATTAGATCCCAAGGAAATGTGAAATTTGGCGGGGCGGCAATAAAATTAATTTGTGAAGTGAAAAAACAAAAATAATCATTTCAAAATTAAGGACGAAACAACATGATTTTTAAGTGGAGAACTTATCATAAACAAGTGGAATAATAGTCCCTATTGGAATATGATCAACTCAAATTTCATATTCAAGTAGTGAATACATAATGAACAAATGAAATATTCCTATAAACATATTAAATTCCACTTTTTCACAATTGCATTGAGGTTTTTAGGAACTGTTACGGACCTGTACCAGGCCCAATAGCGGGGAGGCCCAACAATTCGGATAAGGCATACCCGATCCTATCTAGTATCAAGAAGGATCCTAACTCCCCCAATAATCTAGGAATATCTCCGGATATGATAGAGTAGTTAGGATCCTTGGGTTGGAGATCAAGCCAGTCCCAGAATATCCTACCTAAGGTACACTTTATAAATACTGAGGTCAAACCCTAAGGTACACACGTTCTAATCTCTGAACTATTTACATACAGTCACACTGTGCACACACCCCACCCCCTTGGCGAAGAGCCTGGTTGTGTACAGTGATCCTACCTTCTCCTGGGTGCTTTCCTCATAGGCATTCAGGAAGAGACCTTTGATCCAATATCAAAACACCAGCCCATCAGGCTGGACATCTGTGTTCTACACCAGAACAATGGCGCCGACCGTGGGGACCATAAATTTCGATCCCCGTGACCAACGAGGGTTAATACAAGAAGTACAAGCCAAAGGCAGACGGAGACAGGACCTCTTCCTAACAACCGTCACGGCAGCAACAACATGCGGAGGAACCGGTCAACCCCGTCCACGATAATGGACACGCAGGGGAAGACCAACCCTCCCCTCCACGGCACAACGAACCAATCAATTCCGCTCATAATAATGGGCACCTAGCCGACGACCCGTCAGACACAGAGTCCTCGGCAGCACGAAACCCTAAACAAACAGACGTCCACCAAGGACCGCAGGACATAATCCTAGAAGCTTTCCCAGTCGAACACCCCGAGATTCGCCGTCTGTAGATCACTCTGAGCTCACTGCTGAGATGCATGGAGACCTCGGAACACCGAAGCTCCCTGCATATGCAGCGACTCGAAGAACAACTAAGGCAGAGGGATTTCACGTCGAGGGAGTCAGAGACAAGGGAGTCCGCATCAAGGGAGTCCGCGTCCTCCAAAAAGGGCCGGGACGACAGGACCCAAGAAAGGGTCCAAGATGGATAAACTTCACGCGACCGACAGGGGAAAACCAGGTCAGAAAATGACCGAGGCAATAGCCCGGGGTACCTTGGCAGGAAGTTGGACAGAGAGGATAAGAACCAAGGAGGCAGACCTCCACGGCGTCCACCAATAGAGGTATCACGGAGAAGGTACGTCGGGGAGGACAATACCAGCCCTTTCTCAGATGATATTTTCAACGAGCCTTACCCGAACAATTTCGACCTGGCCGACCTCACTAAGTACGATGGAACCCAAGACCCGACTACCTACGTCGAAGACTTCGAGGTTGTTATGTTTGTAAGAAGACTCAGAGAGCCCGTCATCACCCGAATATTTGCTGCAACGCTCAAAGGAGCAGCCTTAAAATGGCTCTATACCTTGCCCGTAAGGTCGATACACCGTTTCGAAGAGTTAGCGAAGGAATTCGAGTTGCATTTTGCAACCAGCAAACAACAACCGAAGTCCCAATACACTTTGGACAAAATTAAGCAGCGGTATGGGGAGACGCTCCAAAGTTATCTAGATCGATTCAAGGACGCGGCTTTACAAGTGCGCGGATTAAATGAAAACGTACATGTACACCTGCTGGCCGTCGGCCTCGACAGTGAATCTCGGCTAGCCGAATCATTTTTGAAGGAACCGGCCAAGACCCTGAACGACTTTATAACGCGATCGAAGAAATATCTGGAAATAGAGCAAATGTGCCTAGCAAATGCTCCCCGAAAAGAACAGGATAGGAGGACGCCGTCAAGAGACAAGAACCAATCCGAGGGCCGCAAGCCAGATCGTCGGGGAAGAAACTCAGATAATAAATCCCCCAATGCAAAATCCGAAGCGAAGGGTAAGTATGACAAGTATACTCCTTTAAACGTCCCCCGCTCCCAGCTATGGAGGGAGGTAGCATCGACCGAGATGCAGAAAATTGAGAGACCTCGGCCTCTCAGGAACCGAGCTAGTACGGACCATACCCGGTTCTGCGCTTTCCACGACAGTCTGAGGCATACCACGGACTAGTGTTATGAACTCCGCGATGCCATCAAGAAATTCGTCAGGGAGGGGAAATTACGCCAATATGTGATAAAAACCCAAGGGCGAAAGAGAGACAAAAGCAAGCAAGGCGATCGACAGGACAGCCCGGCCCCCGAGAGAAAGAAAGACGAAAAGCGGCGGAGGCTAGCCTCCGAGGAAGATGATTTTCCTGAGGCCGAGTTTGATTGTAACGTGATCAGCGGGGCCTTTGGAGGAGGCAGAGACATGGCAAGCCAGCGAAAGAAATATCTTAAGGAAGTCCTCTCAGTGAGGGACCACCCCAAGTTCAAAGAAGACTCAGATACGACGGATAAGGTGGAACGACCCCAACTCCTTTTCACAAAGGAGGACATGAAGGACGTGGTACCCAGCCATCAACACGGCCTGGTGATCATGGGAACTCTAGGGAACTGCCGGGTTAAAAGAATCTTCGTAGACGCCAGGAGCTTGGTTGACATTATTATCTGGGACGCCTTCAAAAGAATGAACCTTGATAAAGAAGACCTGAAGCCATGCAAGACAACCCTCTTAGGGTTTAACGGGGAACTCTCCCCTCCCAAGGGATACATTAACCTCAGACTGACTCTGGGGACGAAGGAAAGTTTCAAGTCAGAACGGGTAAGGTTTATTGTGGCCGAATTCCCATCCCCGTATAATGTAATACTAGGCAGGCCTACTATCCACAAGTGGGATATGCTGGTGTCTACCAAGCATCAAAAGCTGAAAATGGTGAGTAACTCCAACAAAGTTCTCACCATTAAGGGATATTAGAAGGAATCTCGACAATGCTACTTCGAGACAGTCCGGGAGGGCGAAAGCATAGGCTCATCCCCTACCCAGCCTTGGAAAAGCCAGCCCGACATGAAGGACCGAGATGGGGGGGAGTCCAGCCAACTAGTCAGTATGGTAGAATTGGACCTACGAGAAGAATCTGAGATCCCTCGTCCAGAACCAGAGGGAGAGTTGGAGGATCTGATCGTGGGAAATGGGCCAACCCAAATCACAAAGATAGGCAGGACATTGAACCCAGACTTAAGAATAAGACTGGAGGAGTTCTTATTCTTAAACCGAGATGTTTTTGCTTGGAGCCTGGCCGAAATACCTAGGATCGACCCAGATTTTTGTTGTCACAGATTGGCCATTTGGCCAAAATCGTCACCAGTGGCCCAAAAGAAGAGAAAAAGAGGACCAGAAAGGCAACTGGCCCTTGACAAGCACGTGGACGAGTTGTTGGAGGCAGGGTTCATCCGAGAAATACAATACACCACATGGCTATCCAACGTGGTGTTGGTCTTGAAACCAAACGGCAAGTGGAAGGTATGCACGGACTACACGAATCTGAATAAGGCATGCCCAAAAGATACCTATCCGATGCTCAACATCGACCAGCTCGTGGATAATTCATCTGGTTTCCAGCTGCTGTCTTTCATGGATGCCTACTCAGGCTAGAACCAAATCGTGATGCACCCCGACGACCAAGAGGCGACTGCCTTCATCACCGAGAGAGCAAATTATTGCTATAACGTCATGCCATTTGGTTTGAAGAATGCCGGGGCAACGTATCAAAGAATGATGAACAAGGTTTTAAAGGACCAGCTCGGCCAGAACATCGAGGTCTACATCGACGACATGATCGTCAAGTCATACGACCCCGACGACCACATACGAGATCTGGAACAAACATTCAACAAATTGAGAAAATACAGAATCCAGCTGAACCCAGTTAAATGTGCCTTCGGGGTCCCAGCAGGTAAATTCCTCGGTTTCCTGTCAACCAGTCGCGGAATTGAGGCCAACCCAGACAAATGCAAGGCCGTACTTGACATTAATAAAAATGAATTTACAGAAGATAAGTTCAACTATTACATCAACAAAAATAACCGGTATCAGACACCGGCACAAAAGCAAACCAACGCCTAGCTCGGAGGGGCCGCATCTTCCCCAGGTGCTCCATCCCCTTCAGGCGGGACCACCGACGAAGCCTTTTCGCCGACCTGGCCTCCTTGGCCTTCGTCAGCGAGGGACACCAACTCATCTCCAGGAGAAGGGGGCGGCGGGACCAGAACGCCACCCTTGATATAAGCCCGGTGGTCAAAACCGGCGACGTTCAACTGCACCTCTGGGTTCAAATGGCGAATCTGTGCAAGGGCCATCTTGAAGCAGTCCTCCGCAGCAGCCTTCACAGTTTCCACCGCCTCGAGGTGGGCTTTCTTCTCATCTGCAAGGGTACCCCGGATCTCTGCATGCTCATTAGCGAGATCGCAGCGTTGTTGTTGTAGGGTCTTCACAGCAGTCATGCTGTTGGAGTAAGCTGACCGCATATTTACCAGCTCGGAGGTAGTCTGGTCCAAAGCGTCCTTTGTGAGCAGAAGCTCCTCGGTCGCCTTACCAGTCGCGGCTTTCGAGCTATTAAGCTCCTCCTCAACACGGCCCTTCTCCTCCTCGGCCCGGCTCTTTGCCTCCTCAACCTGCTGCTTCTCCTCTGCGAGCCTCTTAGCCTTCTCTTTGGCCACTTCCAGGTCCAACTTCAAGCGCTGGATTTCACCAGCGGCCCCAACATATTTGCCCCTGAGGTGAAGATAGGCATGTGACACTCTGAGGGCCTTGCAGAGGTAGTCCTTCACCTTGTGCACCTCGCGTTCATCCACGGGAGCAAGAGGCAGAGAGCTCATATACTGACGAGGCGAGAGAAAGGAAAGACCGAGCTCTTCCGTGATTCCTTTCTCCCAGGCCAGACCACGTGTGATCTCGCCAGCTGGAGGAGCAGCAGTTGGAACCTTAGGTGGAGACGGGGGACTCGGCGAGTCAAACATAAGGACCTCCATCCCCGCATCGACCGCTGGAGAAGCCCGACCGGTGGGATGGGACGGAGGAGCCACTTGCTTCTCCCCGACCTTGGCCTTTTTAGCCGCAGTTGCTTTAGATGCCACGGCCGCAGCGTCGACGGCCTTATGTTTCTGAGGCTCTGGAGCGGCCCGCTTCTGAGGTGCCTTCTTCGTTGGCGCTCCAACCTCCGACCTCACATACGATAAGTATTTGGGCATCTCTTCCATACGTGGATTTGCAAAATAAACAAGAAGGTCAGAATTCACGACCAAATATAGAATAAAGAAAGTGGCGCAAGGTAAAAAGCGAACAAAAATAAAAGAGGCCGTACTAGATGCCGACCCCGACCCGGCACCAGCCCGGTTAATATAAAAAGGTCACGCTTTTCACTCCATGTTCTGTGACGTAGGAGGCCAGCCGAGCCACCGAGGGAGCCTCCTCGGCAAGAAGGTCGTTAGCGCTGACTTGATATGAGGAGGAACCGAGGTTATGATGATTGACAGACCAGTACAACAGAAACTGCCACTCCACGTCAGGGCCCTCAGGACCCTTCAGAAACCAAGGTTGCTCACCAAAATTGGCGACCACCTTGAAAAAGCTCTTTTTGAAATGCTTAAAGGAGTCGGAGTAGGCGGTGAAGAGTTTCTTTTCGGGATCGCCTGGAGGTAAGTTGTAATATCCCAATTTTCTAATAGTAATTAAGGATTTTTTTAGGATGAGTTAGTATTTAAGGATTTAAGGAGATCTAGAAATATAAGATAAAAATTTATCAATAGATAAATAAAATATATATTATTATAATACTATATTATTATATTTAATTTTATTATAAATTATATTATTATATTTAATTATTATATTATATTATTATTATACTATAATATTATTATATTATTATTATATTACTTGTATTATATCTTTTAACATACTATTATTTTATTATTAACCGATGGTTCTGCTTTTCTTCGTAGTATCGGTAGTTTCTTCATTCTTCTAGTTAATTATAATATTATATTATTATATTATTATTATATTGTATTATTATATTATATTGTATATTATAATATAAAAACATGTTGGCATGAATGTGGAGTCACGGACGAAGAACAAAAGAAGAAAAGGAATTATTATTATATTACTATATTATACTATTATTATATTCTATTATATATATTATATTCTATAATAGTAGGCAAAAAGGAGTCACGGGTGAAGAAAAAACATTAAAAACAAAACAAAACATGTGGGACCCACTGGAAAATATTTTCAAACCTCCCGACAGCCTTTCACGTGAAGTTTGAAAATTTGGCACGGGGAAAATTACATAGAATGACCCAGAAGTGTAAATTACGGTTAAGGACCCATTTTTCTCAACTATAAATACACACACAACGCACCCTTGTGAAACGCGAAGAGGAAGGAAATAAAAGGGAAGAGAGAAAGGAAGAGAGAGAAAGAGAAAGGAAGGAAAGAGAGAAGGAGAGTAAGGTGATAATTATTTGGGGATACCGGTAGTTACTTTTTGGTGATTATTTGGGAGTTAGCAAGTAACAGGTAACTCTGGATATTTTTCCTTATACTTGTGAATTATGTATGATTATATTTTTATGCTTATACTATTTATTTTAGTGATATATATGATACAATATTTTATGGGTTGTAAGGTTATAAGATTCTACTATGGAAATTTTAGATTTGTATTTGTACATGGCACTAAATGCACGTATTATACATACCAATTTACTATTCACTATTCACTGTTTACTATTTACTTTTTTTACTGTTTCCTATTTACTGTTTATTATTTACTATTTACTATTTATTTTTCTTGTTTACTATTTCTTGTTTACTATTTACTATTTCTTATTTACTTTTTTTACTATTTCTTTTCTTACATTTACTTGTTTACTATTTACGCATGGTAAATTACTATTCACGAATACATAGTGATACTATTTATTGATCATGAATTTCTATGGTTTTATTTGATATTAATGGAAGCGTAATGCATTATTTTTGAATGAGTGCATTTATCATGGCGGTTGTATTTGTGATGGGATGGAGTTTGGAGGAATCTGATATGTTATGATTTTATGCCACCACTCGGTGCACGGTGGATTGGTACTTTTCGGGGCCCCTTCTTCCATGTTTTCCTCGTAGGGATAGCATTGGAGTTGTGGGACATGTGACACCTCCTTTATTCGATAAGGAGGGAGCCATAGTCCATACTTAAGCTCTATACTTTTGGCGGGTATATCTTGAGTTTTGGTGAGCTTGGAACAATTCGGTCACATGAATGTGTTTGTTGGACTATGTGTTAGCCTATGGCTCATCCGTAGTATAAGGATGGAAGAGGATATAAGGGTGATTGCATATTGCATGATATGTTAATGTACGGTTCAAAGATTGACAAAATGGTAAATACTTTTGTAAAGTCTTTTTATGAGAATTTTCGGTAAATATATATATGTATAAATCAATGTATTTTATCACCGGTTTTTGTCATATATGATTTGCTTGTGTACGGTAGAATATTCGGTGAGTTCTTAGATGTGGAAATCTCATCCCATATTAACATTTTCAGGTGAATATCGTAGTAGGGAGCAAGGGAAGACACCTATGGAGTGAGCTTTGAAGGCTCTTTGTACTCCTGTAGTTTATGTTATGTTATTTATTATTTGCCATGACTCTAAGACTTCCGCTTTGTATTAAAACTCTGAAATATTTTGAAAATCTATTTTGGCTTTGTACTATAAACTCTATTTGAAATGGTTATGTTTTTTTTTATGATTTGATAGCGAATAAACCCTGTTGGAGATATTTCAAATATTTTGGTCAAGTTTTCGAGTGCTGGATTTGAGGTGTTACATTTTTGGTATCAGAGCTAAACGTTCCATGACAATTTTGTTTATTTTTCAAAATGATTTCTTTAAACTTTTAGAGGTCGTGTAGGCAAAATTCCTTTTTAGAAGGAGAGGAACATTTTTAGTAACCTTTGATGTCTAGAAAAGTGGTTCAGAGGCTAAACCTTTATTTGGTGGTTATTCAATTAGTTACCATTGTAAAAGTACGAAGCGACTCCCACTAGATTTACACTTACCTAGCTAATTTATATAGTTAATTGATGGCAATATTAGAAAAGTATACTAGTATAGTTTTAATTATGCAATATGCTAGTAGATATATATATATATATAAATTTGTTGTAGTATATGCGAACTGACATGTTTCTGTCAGAATCTAAGGATTTTACGAAAAGTTATAAAAATGATAAATTCTTTTCCTTATAGTGAAAGAAATCAGAGCATCGGTTTGACAAAGTTTTTGGACAAAGGGATTTAACAAAACTCGGTTATTTTGAAAACATGATGAGGATTTTTGATGGAGGCTTACCCTCAACGTACCTTACGGGTTCTATTATACAAGTAGAAATTTTGGCTTTTGGCTAGTATGCACGGGTGATGTGAATAGTATTCATAATGAAAACTTGGATAATTATGAGTGACAAGTTGGAATTAGAAAAGAAATTTTGGTAATAGAATTATCTGCACAGAATTTAGAAGTTCAGTTAGAACATAAGTTTTGACAATAAAATAGAATTACCTGCTCGAGCTTAAACTGATGCGATACATTAGATTTGGCGGGAAAATATTCGAATTTGAACAGTCTCAAGAAAAGGCAATATTATTTCAAGTAGTCGAGCAACAGTTGGTACAACCCCGCCACAAATCTGGACCATCTCATTCTGAAGCAACCTAATTTTATCTTGAATGTTAGCTCTTGATGTGAGATTTCGATTAGGTAACTTCTTTCTCAGAATAGAGACTTGCCTCATAAGACATTGAAGCTTTTTGTGTGGCCATCTTTTTAACCCGTTCCTTCGATATATTCCTTTTATGGTAGTTCTTTTCAAATTAATCTGTTGGCTTGCCTCTTCAAGGGTTAGATGGAAAAGATCACTAAAATCTTTTAGTGACATTGATCAACACAGAGAGCTTCATAATAGGCAGATAAAGGATCTGACACCAAGACATAACCTAATGATTTTTGGTACGAGCAATGTTGTTCTAGGAAATGTTTGATTTCTTCTATATTTTTATTACTAAAATCAAACATTTGAAGATTATCAGCATTGGAAGAACCTCTTTGTACATCTTGGTGAAAGATAGCATGACATATCATACCTATTCTCCCATGAACCTCAAGTTTATGATATTGAAGTCCATTTGTATGGATGATCTCCCGTAAAACGTGGCAGCAACTACATGAGAGAGGGTTGGTGGTTTCAGACAGGTTGGAAGCAGGATTCCTTGGTGCAGAAGGTCTCGTAGACTCCATAAGTTCTTTCATAATACGACATCTCTTGACAGGTCGCTTTGATGGACCTGCTTGATTCTTCTCTGTTAGTAATCATAGGGTTAGAATCTTGAACCCTCGGAGGAGAAGTTGGAACATGAATTATTGAGGCAGAAGGAGGAACATTCATTTCTAAGGGATTATGAGAAAGTAAAGAGGAATAGGAAATTGGTACATTGTTAGACAAGTCAGCCAACATGTTAGACTGATTGTCATTTAGTAAAGCTTCAAGAAAGAAAGGGTTGTATGAATCAGAAGCGGGAATGTAGTTGTTTGGACTGCCATGTTTGAAGAAAGTAGGAAGTAGTAAGGAGAAAGAGATGAACGAAGGGAAACGTAAGAAAGTAAACTGGTATTCTCGGAAGTTTGAGAATGTATGAAACTGGTACCTTTGTCTTCCACGTTTTATAACTCAAAGTAATACCGTTTTATTTTTGAAATTGAGCAGCGCCGTATCCTAATCTATCGTTAGCTCAAAACCGTGTAAACTTTTGATCACGCGGAACTTTACAGCGCCGCACCCTAAAGCAGCCTAATGCAACCTAGTAATTGCTAGACTTGCACCGTTTGGCCGTTTGTACTCCGCCTGGTAATTATTTATGATCTTGTCCCTAGGTAATTTAACTTGGAGTATACTGCCAATTCGAGATGTCATGTTGGCATTAAATATGGTAATTAGAGAGGATCTTAGAAGATTTAAAATGATCACATTTTAGTCTTATCTAATTGGAGAGCATCCTTCACTCCCTGAGTATCCGTAAAATTCTATGAATTTGTTAGAAATCATTGAGAGACCGATTCCTTACGGATGAATGCATGTTAGGAGATTTACGGACGGGTATGAAAAATGGTAATCCTTAGGAATGCCGGGAGAATGTTATTATGAATGTAGGATATTCAATCTAAGCTAAGGTAGTATGTTTAATTCATAAAAGTATGAATTGTGTAAACACAGTGATAGATGCTACAATGATAGTATGTTATTTAAGTATGATTAATAGTTAACTATGAAGTGAACGAATGATGGTTAGTATATGTCTTTGTGATATTGTGAATTGAATTAGAACCCTGTGCATAATACTAAGGTTGTGAGAATAACATTTGAATGTTTTGAAGATTAGTCTAGGAATTGTGAATTATGATTTTAGAATGTCCTATGGGTATTGTTGAGGAAACATGATTTTTCAGCCTGACTGATGTTGAAATTCTGAGAGTTGATTTGTAATTTAACAGTTGATACTTTTAGGGAATGTTTGAGGATAGTTCCTGAATGTTATAAGCTATGAAGCATGATGATTATAGTATGATTATTTGGTATACTCGAGGTTTGAATTAGGAGGATGAACTTGAAATTTGTTTAGGTTTCCAGAGGATTGCTACCAAATTGAAATGTGACATTAGAATCTGATTTGATAATTGAATTGATTCTTTAGGCGTTTAATCGATTGAATAAATTGAGGTACTAGAATATGGTACTAGTTGATTGAATGCATTAAGGAACTAGAATGAGGTATCAATGTATATGAGGTATTTGGAGGTTACTAGTCGCCTATTTAATGTAGGAGATGATCTTAATCTCAGAATATTCCCTTAGGAAGAATGAACTGAGTATTCTATGGAAGTTAAGTAGTACGAATTGAAGCCTGAATTATATTCATAGTCGATGACCATTTAAAACAGTTGTCTGGTTCCTGAGTATGTTTGAAGAAAAAAAAAATTGGATTTTGAACTTGCTAGTGCACCTGCTATACTTAAGAATTATTGAACAAAATATTTTCAACAGGATTTAAGATCAATTTGTAGTAGTCTATGTCGTCTCATGAAAAGGAATCCTATAAGACCAGAACTGGAAATGAATTTTGAATTATGCATATGGTGGAAGCAAGACAAAGTGGAGAAGGTCGAAACTGTTGTATACATACTATTTGCTAAGCTACGCAAATGTATTTGGAATATTTGTTTTTGAATCGTTTGCCATTTTTAGAATACACATTTGATTAGTGAATTGAAAGGTGGTGCAGTTGGTGATTATGATGATAAAGAACAGAAACTGATAAGAATGGCCTAGAACTCTAAACTGATTAAGTCAAATAGATTTTGTTGGTTACAATGCTAGTAAAGAGGAATGCAGTATGAAAACTTAGTTTGGAGAAGCTCAAACACATGATAGACAAGAATAGAACTGAATGACTAAATCCCTAGAATCTGAGTTCTCGAAGGGATGTAGAGTAATGAAACTAGTTAACCGTAGTTTTGAGGTATTACTAAGAATTGGACCAGTAGCAAATTTCGAGGACGAAATTTATTTAACGGGGGAAGAAATGTAATATCCCAATTTTTCTAATAGTAATTAAGGATTTTTTTAGGATGAGTTAGTATTTAAGGATTTAAGGAGATCTAGAAATATAAGATAAAAATTTATCAATAGATAAATAAAATATATATTATTATATTTAATTTTATTATAAATTATATTATTATATTTAATTATTATATTATATTATTATTATACTATAATATTATTATATTATTATTATATTACTGTACTATATCTTTTAACATACTATTATTTTATTATTAACCGACTGGTGTCTGCTTTTCTTCGTAGTATCTGGTAGTTTTTTCATTCTTCTAGTTAATTATAATATTATATTATTATATTATTATTATATTGTATTATATATTATAATATAAAAACATGTTGGCATGAATGTGGAGTCACGGACGAAGAACAAAAGAAGAAAAGGAATTATTATTATATTACTATATTATACTATTATTATATTCTATTATATATATTATATTCTATAATAGTAGGCAAAAAGGAGTCACGGGTGAAGAAAAAACATTAAAAACAAAACAAAACATGTGGGACCCACTGGAAAATATTTTCAAACCTCCCGACAACCTTTCACGTGAAGTTTGAAAATTTGGCACGGGGAAAATTACATAGAATGACCCAGAAGTGTAAATTACGGTTAAGGACCCATTTTTCTCAACTATAAATACACACACAACGCACCCCTGTGAAACGCAGAAGAGGAAGGAAATAAAAGGGAAGAGAGAAAGGAAGAGAGAGAAAGAGAAAGGAAGGAAAGAGAGAAGGAGAGTAAGGTGATAATTATTTGGGGATACCGGTAGTTACTTTTTGGTGATTATTTGGGAGTTAGCAAGTAACAGGTAACTCTGGATATTTTCCTTATACTTGTGAATTATGTATGATTATATTTTTATGCTTATACTATTTATTTTAGACGATATATATGATACAATATTTTATGGGTTGTAAGGTTTTAAGATTCTGCTATGGAAATTTTAGATTGTATTTGTACATGGCACTAAATGCACGTATTATACATACCAATTTACTATTCACTATTCACTGTTCTTGTTTACTATTTACTCTTTCTTGTTTACTATTTACATTTCTTATTTTTCTTGTTTACTATTTACGCATGGTAAATTACTATTCACGAATACATAGTGATACTATTTATTGATCATGAATTTCTATGGTTTTATTTGATATTAATGGAAGCGTAATGCATTATTTTTGAATGAGTGCATTTATCATGGCGGTTGTATTTGTGATGGGATGGAGTTTGGAGGAATCTGATATGTTATGATTTTATGTCACCACTCGGTGCACGGTGGATTGGTACTTTTCGGGGCCCCTTCTTCCATGTTTTCCTCGGCGGGATAGCATTGGAGTTGTGGGACATGTGACACCTCCTTTATTCGATAAGGAGGGAGCCATAGTCCATACTTAAGCTCTATACTTTTGGCCGGGTATATCTTGAGTTTTGGTGAGCTTGGAACAATTCGGTCACATGAATGTGTTTCGTTGGACTATGTGTTAGCCTATGGCTCCAATCGGTATAAGGATGGAAGAGGATATAAGGGTGATTGCATATTGCATGATATGTTAATGTACGGTTCAAAGATTGACAAAAATGGTAATTACTTTTGTAAAGTCTTTTTGTGAGAATTTTCGGTAAATAAGTATATGTATAAATCAATGTATTTTATCACCAGTTTTTGTCATATGTGAATTGCTTGTGTACGGTAGAATATTCGTAGTTCTTGAGATGTGGAAATCTCATCCCATATTAACATTTTCAGTGAATATCGTAGTAGGGAGCAAGGAAGACACCTATGGAGTGAGCTTTGAAGGCTCTTTGTACTCCTGTAGTTTATGTTATGTTATTTATTATTTGCCATGACTCTAAGACTTCCGCTTTGTATTAAAACTCGAAATATTTTGAAAATCTATTTTGGCTTTGTACTATAAACTCTATTTGAAATGATTATGTTTTTTTTTATGATTTGATAGCGAATAAACCTGTTGGAGATATTTCAAATATTTTGGTCAAGTTTTCGAGTCTTTGGATTTGAGGTGTTACATAAGTCAACCCCTTCAGTGTGCTAGACTCCCTACCCGAGCGAGGGGTGAAGTGACAGAAGAAGTAAAAGAAGAAGGTGGTTGTACAAGGAATGGCTGGGTCGAACGAGCTGCACAGGCGCTCAAACGCCACGAGGTAAGGCCACCCATTAGGGCGAAGCTTAGAAGGGGCTAGGTGAAGGTGATTCAGGGCAGACATTTGGAACTCGGTAAACGGAAAGCGAATACCGAGCCAGGACATGTAGTCCCTATGGAAGAAAAATAAATTGGTATACCCCGGCTCCCGAGTAGAACAGATCGGTTTGCCATCGTCGAGAGGACTCAGGAAACATCCGGTCAAGTCCGACGCACCAAGCCGATCCACGTCCGCAGAAGTCATCAAGGAACGCGTCGTCAGAACCTCATGCGTCACCCAGGGGTACTTAGCCAAAAGAGCCTGGGGAGGGCCGGCGGAATCTGACTCTCCCACGTCGGATCTAGAATTACAAGGAGAAGATGAGGACTCCATTTACCTATAACAAAAACAAAATAAAAAAGTATATTCAGCACTAAGGGGAATACCTGACTGAGATAAGCTACTGCGTGAAGAAGGGAGACTGATGGTATCCGGCAAACATAGACCCCCAGTAGCCGGGATAGGCTCAGACGACGATCTTTGACGACACGAGCCTAAGGTACTGTTGGCCATGGAGTCGTGTTCACTCGCAATATATTGGGAGCTCAGGGCCATGCACTCCCAGCAGGGACCGAGATACCTTTTTGTAAGGGACTCCGACCCTGTGTGGCGAGGCACCTCGTAAAAGCTGATGGGCTCGGCCGAAATGATCTCGGCCTCGCTCTGACTCTCGGGACCAGGCCTAATGAGGTCGGACTTCGGATGGCTGGACCTAGGAACGGATGGCTGAGATCCTTCAATACTCCTACCATCGGACCCACCCCGGAGAACAGAGGCTAGTTTCTCCTACTCGGACAGGGGAGAACCTAACAGCCAAAAACTAAGACGAGGATAACGCACTCGCAGGGCTTCCTCCTCATTTGGGGTTAGAGGCTGACTCGAAGAAGATGGACGTTTACCCTTATCCATCAAGGCTGCAGGCTCAAACCTATACAGACATAAACATATTGATAAGGAGATGGGGAAACCAAAAAGAGTAAAGTGAAGTGGCGAAACACTCCCCCAAGCAAGGACATATGGGTACGGGAACGCTAAAAGCAAACTCACCCAGCAGTTACCTGTTGGGATCCGTACACGCAGCAGAATTAAAAAAAAAAATTTACGGATCCCTTAGGCGGATCGCTCAACCGCGTTTAGATCCAAGTTAGATTTCAGAACCGTACCTATGCAAGCTTGCTTGCGTTCCGTTCTTGTTTGTGCCTCGAACCTTGTGCGCCTCAGACGTCGTACGTGTCGAACGAGGTGGCATCTTTTATCCGTGCTTCTTGATCACGTGGGCTAGCGTCTTCTTGTTCGATCAGACAGGAGCTGACTTCGCGTGTCCTCTCCCTCTACCGGTATCCACTCGAACGACCTCCAACACTGACGGCAGCGTGCTAGCACCTCAGTATTCTTGCGTCTCTCTCTCTTTTCTCTTTAGAGTTTTTTTTTCGCGGTCGTCTAATTCATTCGTATGTTTAATACGACTAGATCAGAATCTCTTATAGAGTTTCTAAAACCCTAATGTGTCGTATTAAAATATTCAAAAGTTAATCTAATTAATTTTGAATTTTGAATTTGGATTAAATAATATTAATTAAATCTGTCCAACAGATATAATCTAACTATTTAATCCGAATTAATAGGCCTTCAGATTTAATTTATATTTATAAATTAAATCAAGATATGATATCCTTATATTTAATTTAAAATGAGATATGATATCTCAGTTCAAATTAAATCTGATATGCAATATCTTTATTCGAAAATTAAATCTAAGATACAATATCTCAATTTATTATAGTTATTTAATTTATCAAATAAATTAAATACTATATATAATAATATTATTATCAATAAATAATATCATTATTATTTTTTAATTTAATAACACACACACACACACACACATCATAGATTAAATAAGTATTCATAAAATCTTAAACACATTTAAGATTCAATGAATCTGGACACTCTTGTTCGTGTTGGGCTATTCTTGTGTGCGACCCTGTAGGCCACATGAGATTGGCAGCAGGCCAATACTGTACCAGCCCACAAGTCGCAAGCGGCCTCTAGCAAGACATTGCGACTACCCAATTCACATGGGGATCGTTGATGTGATATAACCTATCGTACAACCATGTCACGTACCTTTTGTCACGCGATAATTTGGTCAAGGATGAGGCATGGATAATGTCAACTTCATGTTCTTGACCATTACTTTCTCGATTCTCGAGTAGTCTAATAATTGAAATGGAAACTCTTTTCCATCGTAGTATGACCATATATTTCTCAGACTCACTCATCGAGGGGCCCAATATTATCTCTCTACAAATGTAAGGGACAAATCCCATCTTGACCACTCACATTCCTCTGCATGAGAACCATTGATCCCGATCCAAGCCTTTATCATCACCCGGTCAAAGATAACTTTTGACTAGGTCAAAGATCCGTGACTCATCATGTAGGAATTCATGATGATCTCAGATCATAGAGCGTCATGACGCGGTTATACATGAGATAAGCTTATGACTAAATCCATGCAGCTTTCTCATAGTGGGTCAGTCCAGCACCTTGTACTCTTACAAGTGCTCATGACTTTGATTCGTATCTCCATACCTCATCAAAGTCATACTGGTCTTATCTCATCTTCGCTCCCGCGTAGATGACCGACTGAGACATTTAGGATAATCTATTAGATATATCCAGGGATACAGTTATCAATGTAAACATGCAAACGAAATGATAACTAAAAGAGAATACTTTAAATAACATAAATATCTAAAGTACAAGGACTTGCCCCTAGGGCATAATTTCCAACAGCCAAGAAACTCTCAACTGCCAATTCACCCCGAAAACCCAGAAATCCCAGAAAACCCGAACACTAACGACAGAAGAAAGAAGAGGCGAGAATCAAAATCGCAGAAGTACGCATAACGTCAAAATAAAAGTGTTTAAAGGTAGAAAAGATGAAACATACCAGTGGATTCAAAGATTGGAAGATTGCAACGAGGGAGAATCCGGGAAGTGTAGAGAGATTTCTGGCGTGGAAGGGCGCAGGGATTTTCGAAAATGCAAAGCTTTTCTGATACGAGAGGGGCTAAGAATTTCAAAGTGAAGTGAAGAAGTGTCGAATGCAAATGATGAAGGAGAGTGGAGGGAAGTTCAAATACCACTCAACCGACAGGGGCACAAGGGACTATTCACCCTAAAAGCAGGGGTGACGTACGACACGCTACTGGTGCATTAAATGCGCACGAAAACCAGACGCAGCTAGGCGTGGCGATTAGAACCCCTCCCCAATCCGTGAGAGCCAGGTGTCAGGAGGCAATAATGGCGAATCCAGAAGGGTTACTCCCCCGAGATCATGTGGGGCCCACGGCAAGTACCCCAGATCCTCAAGCCCCTGGTCATTACCTCAGAACCTTGAGTCTCGCGACGCTACCTCGAACCCTGGAGATGATGGGGGCCGAAGCCGATGCCCAAGGAACCTAACCCGACAGGATACGATATAGTCGCCAGGGAGCCAAGGACACCTCGACCCACCTCGGATGACCTATCCAAGAGCATAATACGCCCCGGCAGTTCAAAGACTTGAACTACCGGGCTGGGGGGCAACTGTAAATTCTATGGGAAACAATCCAGGTTTCATTATACTACAAAACTTTTGTTGATCTTAGTTATTTTGTGAGAGCTCAACAACTCTCGTCATTGAGCACTCAGTTGTTGATAATAATAAGCTTGGAATAGAGGTAACCTACCTTAGTTATTTTTTATATACTTGTCAACTCTCTCTCTCTCTGTACATACATAACTTGTTGTCCCTATGGAGGGCTTGAATTAAAATTATATATTTGATTAGAAACTAATGTTGATTTATTTAGAAACAATTTAAGCATGTTTGTGTGTTTTAGAACTCATGGATATGTATTTTGGAAACTCTTTAAGCATGCTTATGTGTTATGATGAAAATATTGTTTGTTATAAGTGATTTAGAAAATGATTTTATGTGTTTTAGATTATGAACATGTCTTGTTATGGTTCCTTGACTTGAAAGTGTATTGGTATCTCAATGATTATTGAGAGGATGTATTATCTGAAAAATCTTGTTTTAAACCATACTCATACATTTTGGAACTTTTTTAAATGCCTCCTTGGATTCGTTAAAATGAGGAGAGCCATAATCCAATCATGACGAGCTAAGGACTTTGGCCAAGTGACACCTCATATTATGGAATTTTGTGTAATCCAGTTAAATGGATAAATCATTTGTTAGCTATAGCTCCAGTTAGCGATTATAAGACTGGTCAAGGGTAATAAGAATGCTTTGTGCATCAATCGTTTTTATGGCATGTTTTATATGTGATTTATGATTTGAATATGATAAAACTTATGGATAATTATTTTTTTGTAACAAGGTTGAGACCATGTTTTTTTGTGAAATATCTTTTGAATGATATTTGAAAAATGAATTTATGATGTTCAATAGTTTTTGAACCTATTCGGGAGGGAATTTTGGTAACCGAATCGAGAACTAGTTTGTGAGAGGTTAAATATTAAAATAAATTATTGTGAGTTAAACTTGATTTTAGAACCGTATGTTCTCAATCTCGGTTTGCATGTATATTTTTGAATAACCAATTGTTACTGAGATATTTAGATCTCATGGTTTGCTATATCTGAATTTTTTTCATGTTATTATTTGTCGTTCCTGTTTACATATGTGATACTATGACCTAGAAACTATTTAATTATGATTGGATAATTCTGTATGACTTGAATATTGTGACCTATGGTTTTGGAAGCTATTAGTTTTGATGTTTGATTGAGATATTCAATAAATACTATGTTGTTATTGGGCAGAGCCCCTGGATTAAGGGATTTAACAAGTTTTTTGGTTGCCCATCTGGTATACAAAACTTCGCCCTGACTAATCCAGATCCGACCCGGGTCACGCACCTAGCTATGGTGGGTGAGTCTCCCAGTAGGGCTTTTCTGCATTCATAAGGCTCGAGCTCGAGACCTTATTTAAATGATACAAGCCGCTTACCACTTATATATAATTAATAAGTTGTCTAGGCTTGTAGAATGAAGATTGTCATGTTGGGCTTTAAATGCTCAAGGCCCAATTGTCTGGTAGGACCTATAGTACTTACTCCGGTTGTATTTATAAATGGTTTATTAAATTGTTCTTATTAGCTTTGCAAACTATTGTTAGAACTATTCTGTCATAGAATATTTTCTTCTACCATGATAGTATGTTAAAAGCTTTAAAGAAAGTAATTATTTTCTAAACAATCATGGTAGGCATTTTATATACAGTTTCATTTTTTTTTCCTATCAAAGTAAGTTTTTTTTTTTTATGAATATTTTCTAATTGGATTTTTAACTTTCTACCTTGGTATTTTTTGTTGTTTGGTTTTTACTTCCTTACATGCCCATTTTTACATGCTTCTTACATGCTTTTATGGGTAAGCACAGTTTCCAAAAAATAGAGAAATCTTGGATAATGAGAAGCTTACAAGTAGAAGCATGTAAGAAGCATGTAAAAATGGGTATATAATGTGGATTCCTTAGAAATAAGGGTGTTAAAAAAGTGGCCGAAAACAAAAAAGCCTAGGTTCTGGAAAAAGAAACAAAAGGCGAAAAAGCCTAGGCACTGATTCCGACACTGTAAGGGGCGATTTCAACAACAGAACGAGTGGTAAAGTGATTCAAACACTATATAAACAATGATTTCCACCAGAACTCGCTAAGAAACAAATCATATATTTGAGTTTCAAACCTAACTTCATCTCTCTCTACTCTTAATCTTTCTGTTATTCTAAACTCTGAGTGAGCATCTCGGAGACTCGACCATGACCCAGATCCGACCCCGGTAAGTATATATGATTCTGTTCCCATATCTTCATTTTGTAACAGCCTTGCAAGAAAAATACAGATGTGATCATCAGCATACGCATATTGCTCATTCCAATTTATTTTCAAAGAACATTGAAACTAAACGAGCAGGCTATACTACTGAGTAAATTCGAATTTATTTCATACTGCATTTAAGGTGATATTTAATTGAGGGACAAGAATGAAAATTTCGTAAAAGGTGATTCCTCTCTCAATTCTCACCTAATAGCTAGGGCTCAATTTACTTCTAAAGAACATTGAAACTAAACGAGCAGACTATATATACTACTACGTACTGCTCATCTTTATTACATCATCGTCTTAAAACAACAATACAGTTTCTGCAGAGTACTGAAGCAACCCAAGAACATGCAAATGGCAACGTTATGGACTCAACTAGTTTCAATCATGGGCAGCCTCATGTTTCTGTCCGGCATACTTAAAGGCTTCCCTCCGTTTTCTCTTATCAGAGGCTATCTTCGAGTTTACATCAACAGACTCACCTCTCGTCTCTCTCCTTACGTCCGAATCTCCATCTCTGAATACTCAGGCGATCGCCGAGCTTTCTCTGCTATCCAAACCTATCTCAGCGACAACTCTTCCCGGCGAGCCAACAGACTCAAAGGCAATTTCTTAAGAAACACCCAAAACCCTCTGGTTCTTACCATGGACGACAACGAAGAGATCTCCGACGAGTTTCACGGCATCAACATCTGGTGGGTTTCCGTTTTCAAATCCCATGAGATGTTTTTGAATCTTACATTTCCCAAGCGTCATCGAGATCTAATCACAAGTCAGTATCTGAATCATGTTATTGAAGAAGGGAAGGCTATTGCGGCAAGAAACAGAAAAATCAGGCTTTATACGAACCTTCCGGGGAGGGGATCTAATCGTCTCACAAGTATTGAATGGAAGCATGTCCTCTTCGAGCACCCTGCGAGTTTTGATACTCTGGCTTTACATCCAGAGAAGAAGGAGGAGATTGTGAAGGATCTTGTTAAGTTCAAAAATGGCAAGGACTATTATGCCAAGATGGGTAAGCCATGGAAGCGTGGGTATTTACTCTATGGTCCTCCTGGGACTGGAAAATCCACCATGATCGCGGCCATGGCCAACTTCTTGAACTACGATATCTACGATCTGGAGCTGACGTCGGTGGAGAACAACATGATGCTCAGGAAACTCTTGATCGGAATTGAAAGCAAATCAATAATGGTGATTGAAGATATTGATTGCTCTCTGAATTTTACTGAGAAAAGAAAGGAGAAGAAGAAGGAGAAGAAGAAGCCGGAGGAAGAAGATGAAGATGATGACTATTGTAAGGTGACTCTGTCTGGTTTGTTGAATTTCATTGATGGGATTTGGTCGGCTCTTGGAGGAGAGAGGATTATTGTGTTTACAACTAATTATGTGGACAAAATGGATCCTGCTCTGATAAGAAGAGGAAGAATGGATAAGCACGTTGAGTTATCGTACTGTTGCTATGAAAGTTTCAAGGTGCTTGCAAAGAATTACTTGGATGTTGAGAGCCACCATTTGTTTGGGAGAATCGAGGGATTGTTCAAGGAGACGGAGATGACGCCGGCTGATGTTGCTGAGAATCTGATGCCGAAGTCAATGGAGGATGACAATGAGAGTTGCTTGAAGAGGTTGATTGAAGCTCTTGAAATGGCGATGGAAGCGAGAAGAAGAAGAAAAGGAGGAGGAAGATGAAGGAAACAGAAAGTACTTGTCTGCAGAGGAGTAAGAGGTGGAAAAGAACAAGAAATCTGATGACATTACATTAACGTAGGAATACGATGGTATCTGATTAATAAGGAATATTAGACTAGTGATATTGAGTTTGGCTTATATATGTAAGTGGCTAGGTTTATTTATTCTTAGGGACTTTGGTTTTGTAACTATCTATTATTATTGAACTTGAACCGGTGAAAATTAAGAGTTGGTGGATGAGATCGAGGTTGATTTAGGGTCTGACCAGTCTTAATTAAAATAATATAATCTAATAAAAATATTTATATTGAATGAGAAAAAATAATTATATTTAACTATAGCTTCGAGGTTTTTATTAATCAGATAACTAATTTTTCTAAATTCACAAGTTAGATATATTGTTAGCCTATAATGACATTTTCTAATTTATTTATTTATTTATTGTAATAAAATTTTAGGTTGGTGTAGGAAAAGAGAGCCAGGCCCAAGGAAACTGAATATATAACCATGAAGAGTAAAACATACTTTAACAGCCGCATCTCCTATTCTCCTTCATCGAGAGACAAAGGCACCATCTTCCTCTACCATCGTCTTCATTCCTAGACTGTCTTCTTCCCAAGCTCGATACATCTCCAACCACAAAAATATGTTGCCTTTAAAAGTAGTCTTGGATGCTGACAACGCCACTTCCTCTTTATTGTTACACGAAATCTTCTGCTTCAAATAGTCAACTTCATGGGTTTCTCTTTTCATCTATAGCCTCTATCCCCTGTAGTTGATTATCTGTTTCTGGCTTCACCTTCATTTTCTTTTATGGTCCCACTTCTATCCTCCCTTCTTCTTCTCAGTCTAGACCTCTCGTCTTTCCGTAGCTTTTGATCGTTTTTCCAACAACCAAAAAAACAAACCCCGGTAACCTGCCCCACCCAGTGGGTTACCCCGGTTTTTCCAGGTTACGCTGGTTCAATCCGGTCCACACCGTTCTAATATTTTTGCAATTCATAGGGCGAACCATACCGGACACACTTCTGGTCACACATTTCCGGTCTGAACCAAGGTCACTTATTTTCTGTCTGAACCAGCTGGTTCGGTTTAATATTTTGTACCATGTGCTTTTCCCTCCTTCCCAACCATCTTCGACTTCTTTCCCTCCATGGGGTTCATTTCCTCCATTAATGGAGGTTTAAGATAGTGTTAAGCTCTATTTCATCCTAAAAAATTCTTCCACCCATAATACTTATTAGTTATTTCATAAATATTTTTCTACACCCATCTAGCGCTTTCAAAAAATATAAATTTGGTTTGGAGCAAAGCAAGTATGAAAGGTTATGGGTTGAAACAAATGTTAAGTTTCAATAAAGGATTAAGTACCAATTTTACCCCTGAAGTACACGTCCAGGAGCAATTTTGCCCCTTAAATTTTCGGCGTAGCAATGTTGCCCCTGAAATATCAAAACGTAGCAATGTTACCCCTCCGTTAAAAACCTAACGATCAACATTAGAGTTTTTAATGAGCATTTATTGCTACGTTTTGATACTTCAATGGCAAAATTGCTACGTCAAAACATAGCAATGTTGCCCCTGAAGTCTCAAAACGTAGTAATGTTGCCCCTCCGTTAAAAGCCCTAACAGTCAACTGACGGTCAACGTTAGAGTTTTTAACGGAGGGGCAACATTGCTACGTTTTAATACTTCAGGGGCAATATTGTTATGCCGAAAACTTAAGGGGCAACATTGCTCCTGGGCGCGTACTTCAGAGATAAAATTGGTACTTAACCCTTCAATAAATGGGAACCATATGAATGTAGGGTGAGTAAATATTTATGTTTAATCGGTTTATAGTTTTTATATTCTTTTATTTGAGAGATTTAGAGCTAGGGGTTTAAATGTTAGATAAATGTTATGATTGAATATTATAATTTTACCAATTAAACTTGAGTTTAAATTTAGGTTATGTTTATTGAATGTAGAATTGATGTTTAATCGGTTTAGAATTTTGTTAAAGCCTGTAGAATGAAAATAGGTATTTTGGATGGAACCCTAAGTAGAATAAATTGGGGGTTTTGATCAAATTTAATTACCGTGAGTTAATTGTTAGTTTGAATAAATTATTGGATTTAAGTTACAAATGAGATTTGAAAATTAGAGGTAGAGTTGGAGACTTTAAGTCTATGTAATTTAATTGACTATTTATATAGCAATTTGAATCATGAAAAATTGTATAACAATTATGGAAATTGAAGTTAGATTGTTTGGTGTGGGAAAATTGGAAGCATTTAAGTGTTAGTAATAGTAAGTTTGGAGTAGAAGTAACCTTAGTTATTCTTTTATAGGCTTGTCAACTATATATATATATATAATTGTTTGGGATTTGTTGTGCCTATGCAGGGATTGATTTGAAATTATATGTTTGATTAGAAACTAATATTGATGAACTTGGAAAAAATTTAAGCGTGCTTGTAAGTTTTAAAAATCATGGATATGTATTTTAGAAACTATTTAAGCATGCTTATGTGTTATGAACATGTCTTGTTATGGTTCCTTGACTTGAAATTGTATTGTTATCTCAATGATTATTGAGATGATGTATTATTTGATAAATTTTGTTTGGAACCATACGCATATATTTTGGAACTTGTTTATACATGTCTCTTTAGATTCGTTAAAAGGAAGGGAGTCATAGTCTAATCATGCAAGCTAAGGACTTTATCCAAGTGACGCCTCATATTTTGGAATTTTGTGTAATCCAATTAAATGGATTAATCAGTTGTTAGCTATGACTCCAGTCAACGATTATAAGCTCAATCATTTGCCTGACATGTTTTATATGTGATTTATGATTTGAATATGATAAAGCTTATGGATAATTATTTTTTGTAACAAGGTTGAGACATGTTTTTTTGTGAAATATCTTTTGAATGATATTTGAAAAATGAATTTATGATGTTCAATAGTTTTTGAACCTATTTGGGAGGGAATTTTGGTAACCGAATCGAGAACTAGTTTTTAAAAGGTTTTATGTAAATAATATTAAAATAAATTATTTTGAGTTGAACTTGATTTTAGAATCGTATATTCTCGATCTTGGTTTGTATATATATTTCTAAATAACCAATGGTTACTGAGATCTTTAAATCTCACGTTTTCTATACCTAAATGTTTTTTCATGTCATCATTTTTCATTTATGTTTATATATGTAATATCATGACCTAGAAACTATTTGATTATGATTGGATAATTTTGTATAACTCGAATATTGTGAATAGTGGTTTTGGAAACTATTAGTTTTAATGTTTGATTGAGATATTTGATAATTTTGTATTTTTATTGGGTGCAGCCCTTGTTGATATGATTTTGTGATAATGAATGTGGATTAAGGAATTTAACAAGTTATCTATGCTTGTAGAACAAGGATTGTCATGTTGGGCGCCTAGTTGTCTGTGAGGATCTATAGTACTTACTTCTGTTGTGTTTATAAATGATTTATTAAATTTTTCTAATTAGCTTTGCAAACTATTGTTAGAACTATTCTATCATAGAATTTTTTTTCTGCCATGGTAGGATGTTGAAAGCTTTCAAAAAATATATATATATATTTTCTAAATAATCATGGTAGCCATTATATATACAGTTTCATTTCTTTTCTACCATAGTAAGGTTTTTGTTCTTTTTTATAAATATTTTTCTTAAATTGGATTTTTAGCTGTCTACCATAGTAATCTTTGTTGTTTGGTTTTAAATTCTTTATTAACATGATAGTGTACTTAAATAATAGTTTAAATGTGGTTTAGAAATCAAAATGTTACAAAAGTGACCCAAAACGAAAAAGCCAGAAAAATAAAGACCCAAAATAGAGGCCAGGCTGTAAAACATTTTTTTGGACAAAAGGCTGTAAAACATATTGAAACAGAAATTTAAAATAGTAAGCCCAAAGTTAATGGCCCAGAATGCAAGTAGAAATAAAATCCAAGGCACACAAAGCCCAAAAAGGCGAAAGCCCAAGTTACCTGAATCAGTGAAACCAACCGTTTCACACATTAAGGGAATCGTTTTTGACCTTTGTCTTTGGTTCGAGTCACCCCTCGTGTTCAACTGGTAAAGGGGTCGGATACTCTCACCAAAGGGAGGGTGTTTGATCCTGGAGTTGGTCAAGGCACTAGGGGAGGCATCTTAGGTGATGTGAAGCAGTGGAAACGCTAGGAAGAGGTGAATATGCCCTGCGGAGCGGAACCAAAGCGGGGCCCTTGGACTGTGGGTGAGCCCCCCTTTTTTAAAAATTTTATAGCAACAAAAAAAAAAAACTGGTAAAGGATTCGGACACTCTCACCAAAGAGAGAGACTTTGATCTTAGAGTTAGTCAAGGTACTGGAGGAGACATCCTAGCTCCTAGGTGCCTAGGTAAACGTCTGACGGTAATAAACGGCTTGCCCTGCTCAACATCAGTATCACCTAGAAGGAAGAGAGATTTCGCTCTGCCCTTGAATTGTGTATGAGCCCAACCCCTTTCCAAAAATTTTAATATCAAATAAAAATTAAAAAAAATTAAAAAAATTAAAAAAATTAAAAAAAAAAAAAGACGAGAGAATCGTTGAGTCATCTGCTTCCGGATCCCTAAAAACCCAACCCAATCATATGGAGCAACCCGATAAGAACCTGACACAGCCGCCGGTCCTGCAAAACGCGGGAGACCTTTTCCGGCGCCCCCAGGATCTGTTTCCGGCGCTTTAAGCGGCGATTTCAATAACAGAAAGAGAAGTAAAGTGATTCAAACACGATATTAGCAATGATTTTCACCAGAAGTCGCTAACAAACAAATCAAATATTTGAGTTTCAAACCCAAAATTACAGCGTGACTACGGGTTCGCCTTTATCGCAAGCCAAAAATCAAATAAAAGATTTTTGATTTTCAGGACAAACAGAATTAATGATTTCAAGACTTATCTCGTATGTGAAAAACGACGGTTTTCATTGGAGAGTGAATGGATCGACCAAACTCCTCCAGTCCCACATTCAACAAATACTTGGATCGAATTATGCAGTGCAGCTTCAATTTCAATAAAAGAAGTACAATATAAATTATTTTTTCTTAAAATATAATTGGAAATATGAATAATATTGGAAGGCATACAGAGAAAAAAATTGTGGAACTGACTTGGGAAGCAGTTCCCTGCTCATCCTTTGATGAATAAGGGAGCTCTTCTTATCTGAGTCGTCTAAATGAAATCTGAAATATCTAAATTTAATTTTTTTAACTCTTAATTTTTAAATAAAAATTATTTTTAAGAAATATGTTAGTTAAGATATTTTTTTATTTAAATTTTTGAGTTAGTGAAACAATTTTATTTAAAAATCAGCCATTAAAAAAATTAAATCCAAATCATTCAAATCTCATAAAAAAAGTTCATATAGAACAATATATATAATCTCCTATTCAAATCAAATCATGTACATGGGGGCCATAATCAAGAAATATTTTATTCAAAAGCAACAATCAAATAATATTGAGAGTAAACAAATAATATTTAGAACATTTAATTTTGATAAAGATAATAAACTAATAATATCTAAAATATCCCTTTTATGATCAATTAGCAAATCTAGATATATATAATCTCAATAAGATATAATATTTTGAGCAAAAATAAAATAAAATAAGATATAATATTATAATATTTAATAAAATATATAACTTATAAACGTGAGTGAGTCTTTTCCCACCTCATAGAGTTTGCAGAACATCTCTTCCTACTCTCATTCTTTCTATTAGTCTAAATTCTGAGTGAGCATCTCGGAGACTTTGGAGACTCGACCCAGATCCACATCCGACCCCAGTAAGTATATATGTTTCTGTTCCTATCTCTTCATGTTGTAACAGCCATGCAAGAAAAATAGAGATGTACGTGATCATCAGCATACGCATATTGCTCATTCCAATTTATTTTCAAAGAACATTGAAACTAAACGAGCAGTTTATATTACTGAGGATATATATGTAAGCTAAATTCGAATTTATTTCATACTATATTTATGGTGATATTTAATTGAGGGACAAGAAATTTTGAAAATTTAGTAATAAGCTATTCCTCTCTCAATTCTCACCTCATAGCTAGGGCTCAATTTATTTCTAAAGAACTTTGAAACTAAACAAGCAGAGCTATATATATATAGTATATATACTATACTACTACGTACTGCTCATCTTTATTAATAATAAAGTTTCTGCAGAGTACTGAAGCAACACAAGAACATACAAATGGGAACGTTATGGGCTCAACTAGGTTCAATCATGGGCAGCCTCATGTTTCTGTCCGCCATGCTTAAAAGCTTCCCTCCGTTTTCTCTTATCAGTGACTATCTTCGAGTTTACACCAACAGACTCACCTCTCGTCTCTCTCCTTACGTCCGAATCTCCATCTCTGAATACTCAGGCGACCGCGAAGCTTTCTCTGCCATCCAAACCTATCTCAGCGACAACTCTTCCCGGCGAGCCAACAGACTCAAAGGCAATTTCTTAAGAAACACCCAAAACCCTCTGGTTCTTACCATGGACGACAACGAAGAGATCTCCGACGACTTTCACGGCATTAACATCTGGTGGGTTTCAGAAGTCAAATCCTATGAGATGTTTTTGAACCTTACATTTCCCAAGCGTCATCGAGATCTAATCACAAGTCAGTATCTGAATCATGTAATTGAAGAAGGGAAGGCCATTGCGGCAAGAAACAGAAAAATCAGGCTTTATACGAACCTTCCGGGAAGGGGATCTAATCTTCTCACAAGTACTGAGTGGAGGGATGTCCTCTTCGAGCATCCAGCGAGTTTTGATACCCTGGCTTTACATCCAGAGAAGAAGGAGGATATTGTGAAGGATCTTGTTAAGTTCAAAAATGGCAAGGATTATTATGCCAAGATGGGTAAGCCATGGAAGCGTGGGTATTTACTCTATGGTCCTCCTGGGACTGGAAAATCCACCATGATCGCCGCCATGGCAAACTTCTTGAACTACGATATCTATGATCTGGAGCTGACGTCGGTGAAGAACAACATGATGCTCAGGAAGCTCTTGATCGGAATTGAAAGCAAATCAATAATAGTGATTGAAGATATTGATTGCTCTCTGAATCTTACTGAGAAAAGAAAGGAGAAGAAGGACAGGAAGGAAAAAAAGAAGCTGGAGGATGAAGATGAAGATGATGACAATTGTAAGGTGACTCTGTCTGGTTTGTTGAATTTCATTGATGGGATTTGGTCAGCTCTTGGAGGAGAGAGGATTATTGTGTTTACAACTAATTATGTGCACAAATTGGATCCTGCTCTGATAAGAAGAGGAAGAATGGATAAGCACATTGAGTTATCGTACTGTTGCTATGAAAGTTTCAAGGTGCTTGCGAAGAATTACTTGGATGTTGAGAGCCACCATTTGTTTGGGAGAATCGAGGGATTGTTGAAGGAGACGGAGATGACGCCAGCTGATGTTGCTGAGAATCTTATGCCGAAGTCAATGGAGGAAGACAATGAGAGTTGCTTGAAGAGGTTGATTGAAGCTCTTGAAATGGTGAAGGAGGCGAGAAGTAGGAAGCGAGAAGAAGAAGAAAAGAAGGAGGAAGATGAAGAAAACAGAAAGTACTTGTCTGCTGAGGAGGAAGAGGTGGGATAAGTGGCTAGGTTTAAAGATTATATTTTATATATTTGGTGATTTAATTGGTGTAGAGTGTTGGGAGTTTGTTGGTCTTAAAATGTGTTGAGTTCTAATGAATAATATAAACGCTATGTTGAGTATTCTTAAGACTTCTTAGAACACACAAAAAGAAGAAACATAAGTAAAGGAACTTTTGAATTATTTAGTAAAAGATTTTATTCTCCATAGCTGAAATTTGAAGGACACGATTATTGTGTTGGGTGAGATTTGAGTTGGAGTTCACACATTTTCTTGTCAGAATCTTGAAACTTGACGCGCTTGTCATGAAATTCCATGGATAGATGAAGCAATGGAGTTTTTGCAGAAAATTAAAAATGGAATGTACATGACTCTAAGACATGTAAAAATTAGCATAATGGTATTTTGTTTGCTCTAATCAGTTGGAAGTGCAGCCCCTTGGCTGGTATGACGTGAACTGTATTTTCATTGTTATCTAACTGTATAGATAATGGAATGTACATGACTCTAAGACATGTAAAAATTACTTATCATTTTATTCATTTTTTTTTCTTTATTATATAGTGTTTGAACATGACTACAAGATATGACTAATACAAAAAATGACTTTTAGACCGCCCCATTTAGACTGGATATAAAGGATCAAATCTAAAAAATATGACTGGTGGCAGCTTCGTAAATATAAAAAATTTTCTAGACGGGTTCCTTTAATATGAGGTCTAAAATATATTATTTAGATCAATTTTTCAAACAACCTGTCCAAAAAGTTAAAAAATGTTGACTATTTTTATTTAACCTGTCTAAAAGATAAGGAATAAAAAAAATAATATATTGATTACTTTTAAGACCAATCATTAAGAATAACCAATCTAAAAGATAAGATGAGACTTTTAACATCGGTTGTTAACAATAACCTATCTAAAAGATGAGGAATAAAAAAATTATATATTTATTGCTTTTAAAACCGGTTGTTAATTAAGTGTTCTGGTGTAGAACACCAATGTCCAGCTTGATAGGCTGGTGCTTTGATATTAGATTAACAGACTCTTCCCGAATACCTATGAGGCAAGCACCCAGGGGAAAGTATGATCACTATACACAATCAGGCTCTTCGCCAAGGGGGTGGGGTGTGTGCATAGTGTGAGTGTATGTAAATAGTTTAGAGATTAGAATGTGTGTACCTTAAGACTTGACCTCAGTATTTATAGAGTGTACATTAGGTAGGATATTCTAGGTCTCGCGTGATCTACAGCCCTCACTGCTATTGGGCCTTGTATAGGTCTGTAACATTAAGAATAACCAATATAAAAAATTAACTTTTAAAACTTTATTTTGAACATAACCAGTCTAAAACATTTTCATTAGAACCCCCCTTTATTGTGCTCAAAATTGAATTTCTTATATAGTTGTTCGATTTTCTTCTTCTTAGAACGATTTGATATGTCTACTTGCTCTAATGGCTTCTTTCCTGCTCCTTAAACTACTTGGGTAATCCATCCTCTTTCTCAAACATGTACTTGTGGTAAGCATCGTCTAGCATCTGCTCCCGTTGCTTCTTAATCTGACATTTCTTTGCATAAGCTAATATATATCACGGCTTTTTCCTCAACAGAGTAATCATCAGCATCTCGTCTTCGTAGGACCAAATCAAAAATATCCTCACCTACAAACAGATCCAAGGGTCCAGAGTTCACGAAGCAACAAATCTAGAGGAAACCATTGATTACATATCGGTGGTTTATATTTCCCTTTTTTCATTTTGGAATTTTCGTTTGTGTTTTTGTATGAGGATTCAGTTTTAGCTTGAGCGATTTTGGTTTCAGTTTTACCTATAGAAGGTTAGAGACCACGACTTCTTCCCCTTTAGCATGTTCATGGCATTTTGAATGATGAGTTTTCGAAACCCTAAATCGAAGGAGTACCTTCCTCCACTCACTGCACCACATTCGTGACCACTTTTTTGCCTTTTGAGGAAACCAAAGGCAGGTAACCGGATGGCAAAGCAAGCTAAGCATAATACCTTATATGAAAAATTGCGTTATCATCATCGGCAAAAATAATACCAAAATTTCAATTAAAAAAAAAATCCAGAAAAATAGAAATTAAGGGGTAAAATCTTCCACCCAAAATTAGATCTTTTTGCTTCAAATTATAGAAGTAGTAAGAAAAAGTAAGTGGGCAGTGGCGGATTCACATATACGGCGGTGGGTTCAGCGGCAGAGATGACAATGTCGATCACGTCTCCGCTATCCTTGTCGTCTGTCCATCCTTGCTTAACAATGAAGATCGATCAGTGGAGAAAGAAAGAAGCTCAAAAATTGAGCTTCAAGCTCGCCGAAGATGGATCCGTTTTGCAAACATGAGATTGTGATTGCCGCGACTTGAACGAGAGCAACCACTGAATTAATGGTTTCCCCTCCATCTCCTCCTTCGATGCTTTTGTGCGAGGGTTCTCACTTTTAAGGGTTGTGTACACAATGGGTCTTAAAAGTAAATGATACTTTTAAGATCGGTTATTTTACACAGCCGGTCTTAAAAGTCGTACATTTAGAACTTATATATTAAAAAACCGGTCTAAAAAGTGATTTTTAAGGCCGGTTGAGAAACTGACACCACAAAAAAAAAAAAACGTTTTGTAGTGGTCAAAACCACGCTTTTGTAGCAGTTTTGACTGCTATTAACGACATGAGTAATGGTCATAGAAACTACTACAAAATGCACTGTGACAAGCTATTTTGTAGTGGTTACTATACACCGTTACTCTAATATACTCACAACTACTGAACCTGTAGCGATCATAGACTAACCGCTACTGGATGACATTAGGACGCCATATTATAAGTACATGTAGTGGTGTATAAACCGCTATAAGATGAAATTGAAACTTTTTGTAGCGGTTAACCAA
This sequence comes from Acacia pycnantha, assembly GCA_025563575.1. Taxonomy (NCBI): domain Eukaryota; kingdom Viridiplantae; phylum Streptophyta; class Magnoliopsida; order Fabales; family Fabaceae; genus Acacia; species Acacia pycnantha. The sequence continues at coordinate 3,777,141 of JAMWYP010000016.1, forward strand.
CCGCGACTAAATACCTCCAAGAATTTTAACAATTTGGTAGGAAACGATTAAGTGGCAGCAAAATATTTTTAAACATTGGAGGCAAATAATTGTAACGGTTCCTTAACCACTACAAAAAATTTGGAACGAAATTTTAGGAACAGTGCCAAAAAATTTTAAAATTTATACCGTAGAAGTCTTTCATGAACCACTACAAATGTTTTCCGCCAATTTCAAAAATTTTAAAAGTTGTGCCAAAATTTTTTAACAAATTGTGTAGCGGTTGCTACAAATGAAATTAGAGTTTCTTAAAACAATGTTAGTAATTGTAATGCTTTTTTATTTATTATTTGTCATTTTAGTAGTGTTGTTACATATATGATAATTTTTAATAATTTAATAAATAATACAATTATATGATATTTAATTGTTGGACCTTGTAGTCCTCCTATTGAAGTTTGGAAATATTTGGGTGAAAGGGTGTGTTGGGGTTTTCTAAGTTATTTGATGAGACTACTATTCAAGAAAATGCCTAATGATTGGTGAAAAAGTACTTCGATCTCTATTTATAAGAATAAATGAAATATTCATAATTGTACAAACTACAAAGGAATTAAGTTTATGAGTCATACAATGAAATTATGGTAAAAGGTGATTGAACATAGGTTGAGATTGGAGAATGGTACTTCTGAGAACCAATTCAGGTTCAAGCTGAGGACGTTCACAACAAAAGCTATCTATTTACTAAGGGGACTAATGGAAAGATATCAAAGTAAAGGAAGTGACTTTCAATTGGTTTTCATTGACTTGGAAAATGCTTATAACCGTGTACTAAGAGATGTAATTTGGAAAGCCTTGAAAAAGAAGGAGGTACATGTTGCATGTATCAAAGTCATTTAGGCCATGTATGAAGGAAGTGGACGCAAGCCGCGTCCGTAAATCACAGCCTACTACTATAGTTAGCCTAAGGGATTGTTTGATACGAGAAGGAGAAAAATGTTTGAGTTAGATTTTAGAAAAAATTTAAAGTAGGGTTAAAAGTCTTTAACTAATTTTTATTTTTATTTTTATATCTTATTTTACATCTATTCTCTTTTCGTTTTTTTTTTTTTATAAACGACGCAGGCCATGTCGTTCATCACGAAAACATCAAGCTCATGAAAGCTGCTCGAAAAGGGATGAAATCCAGGCGCACACAACAGAGCACGCTTAGCCAAGAAATCTGCCGCTTCATTTGCATCTCGCAATCCTGTTGCACTCTCACTTCCCACTCCTGATTCATCCATGCCTGTATCGGTTCTACGAGACTGAACTCTTCATGCTCTCTTGAACATACTTTTGTAATGAGCTCCACAGCAGTAGCAGAATCAGTTTCTAGAACAACTTGTTGAATCCCTCTGTCCCAGGCAAGTTTAAGACCAAGGCAACAAGCCCACAGCTCCGCAGAGAGGTGATCACCCTGAGAGATGTGTTGTATAAATCCCGCCATACGTGTACCTTCAGAAGATTGAATAATACCTCCACAACCAGCGTATCCTGATTCCTGAGGCACTTGAAAAAGCTTCGTCCACATTTAATTTGCACCAACCTGATCTGGGGCTATCCAATGCCTGGGCAAAACAATATTGGACGTATCCTGCACTCGAGTTCCTCAAAGCTTAAGGCTCGTTTGCCGAATAGATAACAGAATAGCCATAACATGTCCGTATATCTCTACATTAAGAACCTCTTTTTTCTCGAAAATACGCACGTTCCGTCTCCGCCATAGGAGCCAACAAGAGATGGCAAAGAAGCTAGGCCAATTCACATGCAACGTTGGATCTGTGAGAGACAGGTTTTTAGCAACCCAATCCATACATTCAACCTAAAAAATTGTTGTTCAAACCTGCGAGGCCATCACACTCTTTTAGGACATGAATGCAGTCATCAACAATGTTACTGCATATGTCACCAAGAATCATGCAGCGCCATATTTCGTTTCTTTCGTGCCTCATTGGTGAGTAAACGGTGTAACATCCCAATTTCCAAAAGCAGTATATTTTTTTTTCATCAAAACATCATTTCAAATAATCAGAGTAGAGCATCGGAGCGATTGAGTAACTGATATGTATATATAAAATGCCGTAAGTCTGGCTGGATACAACAGCGGTACAAAAACCGTGTGGTTCAAAAGTATAATACAACGAAAGAAATCTTCAACCGGATCTTCTACGTGGCTTGCTTGTTTCTTTCCTCGGCCCTCGGTCCTCCGGACCCTGAAGCTATAGCTGAGATCCAATTTACCACATTGGATCTCGGGTAACATTAACCTCATGCTTATAAAAAACATATGTGTAACAGTTATTTCTAGAATCACAGCAACTATCCATATAGGAAAACAATACAAAGATTATCATGACAATAACCCGTAAAACCGTAATAGTGATCCAAGTACGGTTCCTTGCTCACAGTGCATCTAAGTACGGTTCCATAGACACAGCGCATCTTTGTACGATTCATTAATCACAGTGCATCTAAGTACGGTTCCATAGACACAGTGCATCTAGGTACGATTCATTAATCACAGTGTATCTAAGTACGGTTCCATAGACACAGTGCATCTAGGTATGATTCATTAATCACAGTGCATCTAAGTACGGTTCCATAGACACAGTGCATCTATGTACGATTCCATAGACACGGTGCATATAGCACCGAATAGAATGGCGAGTAAGTGTCTATCATGGGGCCTCACCGACTTTATGGCGACTAATTGGCACACCCACATAGACTAGCCTTGCCTTCAGCACCAAACTATTCACACAACATATCATCACATATATGCATTCAATAATCATCGAGCTAGTGTTACAAAGACGTGAATGTACCTTCGTTGACGGCGTAGGTACTTCGCGGAAAATCGTACTTCGACGGAAAAACAAAGAAAACGTCCAACGGCGACACGTCGAACAACAGTAACGACAGCAGATCAAGATTAATGATGTCCTATACGAGTGATATCACATTCATTAGTGATTTGACATCATAAAGGCATTTTAGATAAAAATTACCATTTTGCCCTTATTCCCTAATCGGCGGAATTTCACCAAAGACTTCGTTACTTTGACTAATTTCTTCCAAAATTTTGCGTAACTTCGATCCAATCATAATTTTCGAAATTCCTACTTAAAATACCCCTATCATATGATATCTAATCATACTTGGAAGATTAAAGACTAATCCAACATTACTACTCTAACTACCGAAAGAACTACGAAAGCTTAAGTACTGAAAAACTTACCCAGAGCTTCGCTGCTTTTTCCCCAGAGCTTCTCTCTCTAAAACCTCTCTCTACTTTCAAAATTCTCAAGAGAGAATGGTGTGAAGAATGAAGAGACCAAAGGGGTCTATTTATAGGAAAAATTGAGGACATAATGGTCATTTTCCAATTTAATCTAAACCATTGGATCAAAACACTTTTTGAAGCTCCAATCCTAGCCCTCCAAGAGTCTTGGCCGACCTCCTTGCCTCCATAGTCAAGGAATTGATGTCATCTTGATGATGGCATCCTTTCTTTATGGGTTTTACCCGATAAAATTTCTCCGATCGGTGTCCGATTCGCGTAATCGCGTAAAATCCCAAAAATCCAGAATTACAACTTTGAAGATATTTTCTCACTTATTAGAAATGTCCAGGCTAAATAACTTTCGATTCCATACGAGTTCCAACGGTCTGCGGAAGTTTCTAAAAACGTGCACGGTTACGAAATTGAATTCCGGAATCATCAACTTCTGGACAAAAATTCACTGATTCCAAATATGTCCAGATAATTATAAACTCATCTCCAGATGTTGAATTATAATTTATTTTGTTCAAATCTTAATTTTATGACTATCTGCCTTTTTCTCAGATTTTCCCTATTTCGTCTTATTACTAACTTCTTCTACCGATCTCGAAACGACTCAGTACAGCTCAATTCGAGATAAAAATTCACTCATCAATATTATATCCTGACTTTAAAAACTTCGTTCATGGTTTTCTAGATAGGATCCGATCTTCATCAGAGTTTATTTACTTTTACCTTTTTTACTTTAATTAATTTTAATTCAAGAGTTTAATTTTTACACTCTTCCTCCATTTCTATTTCTTTTTCTTTTTCTTTTTCCCTACACCATGTTGGCGCACACACACATAATTATATATATTTTTATTTTATTTTTTAATTAATTATTATATAATTTAATAATTTTTTTACATAATTTTTTACAAAATTTTCCTATTTGTCCATACTTGTATTTAGGCTTAAAATTACCTAATCTCACCAATTCTTCTTCATATTTTCCTATTAATTAGCAAATATATTTTTGCTAATTTTTAACCATTAACCACTAATTTTAGAGTTTTACATAATTATCTTTGAATTTTCCTTTGTTTAAGCTTAAGTAATTAGCCAATAATTACTTAATCAATTTCTTATCAATAGTTGATAATTTTCTCAATTAGAATAACTCATTACCTCACTCCTCTTGCATCGACATTTGTGTTTTATCTCCCATGCATTATATTAGAATTTACAGGGGCATTCGGTCATTACAATACTTTTTGTTTATCCTCTTCTAATTTTTCCAAGGGTATATTTTATTAAATTACCAAAATTAGAGATAATATACTCTCCTAATTTTAATAATTATTTTATTGCATTTTAGGATTTTTTTCACAATTTTCCTAAGTTACTTATGTCCTACAAGGGCATTTTCGTCATTTTGACACTCTAATTTTCAAGAGATTTTTCCCTAAACGGTTATGATACAAGAACCACATGAAAGCCTTACATCTCTGGGGCACCCCCAGCTTCCAAATCTTCCTCCATGTGTTATCTCATTCGTTTGTGGTTTCCTCTAGGCAACCATAAGCTGACTCGATGGTGAATCAGCCATCCTTAGTTTCTTTCCAACTCACATCGCAGCCCTGTGCATTACTAACCAGATTCGCTTCTAAAGCATCCCACGAAGCCTTAATTCCATTACACGTATTTGACCCCGTTCTCTGTTTATCAATTTTAGATATTAAGTCAACTCCGCAATTGTATTTGCTTTGAATAACTTGTACCCGTAATGCATCTCTTCTCTTAATAAGATCCCATCCAAGCTTCATATGAAAAGCTTGGTTTTGCTTCTGAGTTCTGAATATGACGAATACCCATCCCTCCTCTATCTTTATCAGAACACACTTTGTCCCATGCAACCAGATGGATTCGTTTTCATTGCTCAGTAGAACCCCAAGGGAAATTCTGATTCTTCCTTTCCAAACTCTCACATGTGTGTGTTGAGGCAATTTAGCAGTTTGCATGGTGTAATTCGGAATGGCAGCTGTAACATAAGTGATCAACGCATGTCTCCCTGCTCAGCACAAAGAATTAGACTTCCAGTTAGCCAACTGTTTACTAACTTTCTCCACTACCTCATGAAAAGTATCCTTTGACACCCACTTGTGAATGAGCGGAACGCCAAGGTACTTTCTCAAATCCGTTATAGGCGTAAATAATAGAGCTTCACTAAGCTTCTTGCATCTATTATGATTAATGTTAGGGAAGAAGAACACCCTAGATTTAGCAAAATTAACTTTCATTCCCAAAGCCTCACAGAAACTCTTAAGGCAATCTGTAGTAACATCAACCTGGTTTAAAGACGCTTCACCAAAAATAACAATATCATCAGCAAACATAAGATGGGAAATAGGAGGGCCATGCTTACTTAGCTGAATAGGTCGCCAGAAACCGTGCCTAATACTCTGCTGAATCAAGTGAGTTAATTTCTCCATGCATACAGATAATTAGATCTCCTTGTCAAACAACTCGAGAAGGAATCAAAGAGTCAGCTTTGTTGCCATTCCATGACAATTGCATAGAAAGTGTAGACACACAGTATTTCACCACATCAATCATATTATCAGGAAGGTTGGGCTCTTTCAAACAATGGGTAAGAAGTTCCCATCTCAGTCTATCATAAGCATTTTGTAGGTCTATTTTAATTGCCATCATACTTAGTTTTTTCCGAGAATTCCTCGTGGAATGAATCACTTCTTGAACAACAATAATATTATCAAGCTCAATTGGTCTGGAACAAAACTAAATTGGATAGGGCTAATAACCAAAGGCAGAAATTCCTTGATTCTTTTAGCCACAATCTTCGTAATCACCTTCTAAATTATATTGCATAGAGTAATAGTTCTAAGATCTCGCATAGTGTGTCAGGATGGTCTTTTTTCCGAATCAACACTATTAGAGTGCCATTGATGCCTGCAATATCCCTTTGGGTTAGAGAAAAGATGCTTAACCAGAGAAATAATTGATGAACCCACATGCTCCCGTTGATTTTGGAAAAATAAAACGTTCAAACCATCCAGGCCTGGCGCTTTCAAAGCTCTCATATCAAATAAGGCTGCTTTAATTGAACTTCCTAGTTTGAAACCATTTTCTTTATTAATGTTCACTTCTCCATTTTTTAAAAAATTCAACTCATAAAAGTTTCCTTTCAAATCCCTCGTACCAAACAGTTCCTAAGAAACTGTGTCCTATAAAAATTGACAAATTTTTGCTTCACCAAGTCATAGTTGACCAAATGCCTAAGCCTATATTATCTCTTCAAATGCTTGTTATGTTAAGGGAAAATCCATACAGGGGCACAATTAAGGCATAGAATTTCAAAAAATGCCCCAACAACTTTCACATACCAAAAAGGGTCCTAGGGCCTTTTCTGGTATAAACGTTAACAACTAAAACAGTCATATTAACAACAAAATCAATACCCGTTAACAACTAAATCAGTCACATTAACAACAATATTTTAACAACTAAATCAGTCACATTAACAACAATATCAGCCCCGGTTAACAACTAAATCAGTCACATTAACAATTAACGTTTTAATGAAAAATCTCAGAAAAGGCCCTAGGGCCCTTTTTGGTATGTAAAAGTTGTTGGGGAATTTTTGCAATTATGTGCCTTAATTGGGCCACTGTATGGATTTTCCCAAAAATTAACTTTCATGATTAGGTTCAGCAGTGCCTCGGTTCTGTTTTTAGAAGTTCCTACTCTTGCTTCAAAATTATAAAGGATTTCTCTAATCTTTCCAGATTTAAAGATACACTCGGACATTTTGGTGGCTTCTAGAAGTAAACATGATGTTTTTTTTTTTCCTTTCAAAAATGTGTTTAATGAATAAAATTAATGAGTATTTATTTGTGATTAAGTTATACTCTCTCATATCTTTAATATATAAAGACATTTTTACTTATTTTGATTAGATTAAGAAAATTCGTTAAATTAGTTAATATTATATGTATTTTCTAAAACACTCTAATCATCTTCCTTATTTCTCTCCTCCTGTTCCCTCCTTAATTATTATTGAAAGAACATCAATAGGAGTAAATTAAGAAAATATTCACAAATATGAAAACTATATCTTATATTTAATACCAAAATCAACTCTCCAAATATATCTTATATTAAAAACCGGAAGGAGTAGTAGTATAGTATTAAGGGTTAAAGGGCTTAAATGTCTCATAAGTTTTTGCGTATAAGTATTAGGCACCTGAAAGTTTTTAAGGGGGTATATGTGCCCTAGAAGTTTCAATAAAGGATGAGGTGGAAACTATATAGGTATGTCACCTTTGCATATTTAGTTAACAAACGTTGACCGTTAGGGCTAGTTAACGAAGGGGCAAAATGTCTTGTTCTTTAAACTTCTACAGCACATTTGCCCCCTCGAAAACTTTCAGGTGCCCAATGCTCATGCAAGAAACCTTCCGGACATTATATTTAAGCCCTTTAACCCATACTCCCTCTAATTTTTATTATAAGGTACCAACTAACAATTCTCACAAACCAACAAAAATAGTTAAAGTCAATAAAGTTGTCATACAATTTAGGTAATTTCTAATATTACCCCTATTAATTATACTAAACTCTAATATCATATTAATTATTACTCTCACACGCTATTCTTATTTATTAGGGGCATATATGGAAAAGAATAATTAATGCTCCTTGGGAACAAGCAAGTGCCTTATAAAAAATACCAAATAAACTTGCTAGTTGGTGCCTTATAATAAAGACTAGGGGGAGTAGTATAAAAAAGGGTAGACATGGAAAGAGAATATATTTTTAAATGATGTTAAATGTTAGCTACTCCTCTTATCCTATTTATAAAGGGGAGAGAGATTTTTTTTTTTAATTTATAAGTTAATTCATTAATTTTTGTCATATGGAAGTAGAATTTCGGAAAAAAGATTAAAAAAAATACCATTTGAACTTCAAAATCTCAAATCATTCTTATTGTTTGCAAAAGTATAACTATAAAAATATAATAATTTTTTTTTGCTCAAGACAGAAAACTAGTATTACCAATGCAGAAATAGTCCAAACGATACACGGGAATAGAATGGAAGAGGAGCAACAGAGCTCAACATAATACAAAAAGCAAAATACAGCCAACTGAAACAAAGAAAGGGAAAAACAACAACAACAGCAAACAGACTAAAATAAGATTAACCCCATCCCTTACAAAATTAGAAGAAGAGGCACCATCCACAACTATATTAGCTTCCTGAATGTCCAAGGTTAGAAGAGAAGACAAGGAGGGTGGTGGCTGAAAAACCCACCCAATAGGGCCCACCCCTTGTTAAAAATATAATAATTGACAACTCATTTTTATAATAAATAACTGATTTAGAATTTTGAAATTTAAGTGGTATTTTCTTTTCTTTTTCCCTAAAATTTTATTCTTTTATTTATTATTATGTAGATTTTATTCTCATGACATACATTATATATTAAACAAGGGTAAATTTAGAAAATAGGTCAATTTTAAGGTAAAGCACATGAGATTTAGTGTATTTTTCCAATGAAACATATAGGACGTTGGTTAAATTTTTTTGGAGGGAGTAAGTATTTTAAGTGCGATTTTTAGTTGGCAGTACTGAATTTTCAACTTCTTAGTTGATCGATTTCAAAATTCTTTCATGGGGTAATTATCAACATTCATTTTTACTTTTATTTTTTAGGTTTAGATCTTTGTTGAAAAGAACTAACTAAGATTTGTGTTTGTTTCTCCCACTAGATAAACCCACATCGAAAACTGTACCCCACTACCTTCTGCTCTGCTTTTTCTTTTTGGCCATTCTAGCTTTTGAACTTCTTTTTCTTTCTTTGAAGTCTTGAAGACAGGAAGAAGAAATAAAGGAAGCAAACATCACGATCAGGCCACGAGACAATATTTCAAAGATGGATAACCATTCCCAAAACAGATTCCATTTTCCCTCCTAGAAGTAATCAATCCACATTGTCCCTTTATAATCACCATTACCACACCACATTATCATTCGAAATCTCCCACCAATTTTTGATAGCCACAGTCACAAACAGAGAGAGAGAGACTCACGGTGAGATGGCGACGCTGCAGAAATTCAAGCTCCTGGCTATGCAATGCGGCGTCGTTCAGAGCCCCACGCGAAGCCCTAGGACCAGCCCGTTGGTTCAATTTCAGCGCCGGAAAACCAGCCTACGGATGCTTCTCTGCCGGAGCACCAGCAGCCGAGCACCTCGCCGGAAAGAGTCGACGATTCAGCTGAAGCATGTGCTGGATTCATCGGAGGAGGAAGAGAACGGTAAGGATTTGATGAGGAGGAACTCACTGAAAGAATTGTTCGGATCGTCACTTCCAAACGAAGAACAAGAATGCCAGAGACAAATCGGTGAAATCAGCGACAGCGAGAAGCTTGCATCTAGAGAGCTCCGTTCCGTTGGGGTGGGTTCGGTTAACGGACTCGGGTCACCAAAACCGGGTTGGATGCGATTCCGTTACAGGTCGTTGTTGAGGAAATCTTGGCGCCCAGCTCTTGTGACCATTCCAGAGTAATAAAACAGAACCCTCATTTTCAACACTTGTTGAATGTTGATTCAGCCTCCATCCCTCTCTGTTCAATGCCATTTACAATTTCTCCGGCTTATACAAGCCAAATGTATCATCCTCTGTTGATTAGAAATTAAAAACTATTTACTGTTGCTGTATCCTTAATCTTATATGATAATTAGCCAAGAACTGTACTTTTGAATTAAAATGTAGGTTTTTCCCCTTCTTTCTTCATGCTTTGTGTGCCCAGCAACATTCAACAGTCAACATTCAGATGACTATTTAAAAGGTGGACATGGCATATAGAGTGTGTAAAATAAATATTTCGCAGTTAGTTGAGGAGTTTATAACTCATAATCTTCTTCGATATAAAATCTTAATCTGTTTTGCCTCACAATTTTATATATTTTTTTATATTTTTATATAATTGCACATATTAAAGGAAGGTTTTATTAAGGAAAAATTAAAATAAAGGACCAAGAGAAAATAATAGTTATTATAAAAGACCATAAAAATTGTAATTACTTAGAAGGACCAAACATCATAATATAAATTTAAAATTACTAAATTACCCCTAATCAATCCTTATGTATTATCTATTGTATTCAAAATTTAAAAAATAATTAAAATTAAAACTAAAATTGCCCATCATGATATGATTATATCTTTTTTTCCCAATATATTATTTAAGTAACAATTGTTAAACTCATATTTTTCTTAATTTTTATTTTTCACCAATTTATATCAAGTTGTCCAATTTATATTTCGTAACATCGATGTCAATTAAGTTCTTTTATTTTTCAGGATATAATAGGTTAATTAGACTTTTTGATTTTATTAACATTACATGAATTTTTTAACCCACATAAATTTCTTCTAAAACAAAAATAAGTCATACAAACTTTCTTGGTTTAACATATATGATAAATTATAAAAGACCCTGACTTTTATTAAAACTATATAATTCAATTTTTAATTAATTTTTTTTAATTTTAAAAAATATAATTCTTAAAAATTGAAGAATGCATAATTTTGTTTTCATAAATATATATTCAAGTTGTGAAAATTGAGAAAACCATGGTTTAATTTAATGAAACTTAGAATTTTGTATTAGTTTTAAAAATAGAATGGGGAAGAGAATGTAGGAGGCAATGCAGAAGATTTTGTTATGGGTATTTTAGTACTTTTAATTTTATATTTTTATATTTGGTCCTTCTAAATAATTACAATTTTTATGGTCCTTCTCCATAAATATTTTTTCCTTTAGGTCCTTCATTCTAATTTTCCCTTTTATTAATGAGATAGTTTCTATACAAATAATTAAAATTGGCATCTTAAGGAAATCAATTGTCAAAGTTTATATGTAATTTGTAAACTTTGGTTGCTTTAATTTCATTTTGTCTTTTTATTAAAAAGAAAAAAAAGGGAAAATCAGTACTTTTATTGAAATATACTACTATTATTTAATTGAAAATATTTTTAAGATTCATTCACATATATTTTTATTAGAATATTATATTTGTGATATATTTTGATAAAAAAAATTAACAATAAAAGTAAATGAAATTGTACACAACATTTTATTAGAATTACATATCTAAAATGTTAAAAAAATAAAGTGTCATCCGTGAAACGCTTCATTGAAGCCACATATATACTATTGAGTGTTGTACACTGCAAATATATGAGAATAAATAATTTATCTCATAAAAGAAATGATAGTATGATTTTAATTAAGAAAAATAATATTAGAAAAGACGTTAAAGAATAACCATTAACATGTAAAGTCATCATTGATAAATTATAAGGTTTTTTAATATTATTATTTTAAATTGAGACTTTTTTTTTTTTTTAACCCCTAGTATCGCCAGGTACAAGTACAACGCTGGCGGCTACAACTTGTCCCTTGGTTTTAATAAAACTCAATTTTTTAGTCAAATTTTTAAAAGGGGAAATTCATTTCAGGACCCTTTTAACAGGGAAAATCTCAAAAAAGCCTCAAGATTCTGACAATCTCAGAAAAGGCCCCAGGGTCTTTTCTGGGATTTTCATAATCTTAGGTGAGTTGTTAACAGGGTTGATATAGTTGTTAATGGGGTACTGATATAGTTGTTAAAAGTATTGATTTAGTTGTTAGCAAAAGTGTTGTTAACGAGGCTGATTTAATTGTTAAAACCTATCTGTTAACAACTATATTAGTCCCCTTAACAACTCACTCAAGATTTTGAAAATCCTAGAAAAGGTCCTGGGGCCTTTTTTGGGATTTTCCTTGTTAAAAGGGCCCTGAAATGGATTTTCCATTTTTAAAAGATGGTAGTATATCTTTATAACAATGTGTAAATAACTTTGGCTTAAGAAGTAAATTGACTAACAAACTTTTACTTCAGGAGCGTCCAACACAAATAATTTTTAAATTAACCAAAAATACCAAAAAACTTTTAAAATGTGCAGTCAGCACAACGCTGTTAGAAAAAGATAACGTCTGTTATCTAAAGTACAAATTAGTCAACAAACTTTTACTCCAAGAGCGACCAGTACAAAAATGTTTTACTCCCGGAGCGTTCAGCACAAAAAAGTCCATATGCAATCCACCAAAAATCCAACTAATGCAAATCCTTGCTCGAACCCCAACCATATGCATTAGAATTAGAAAAAGTAAATGGAACAAAAAAATCACAAATTATATAGATTATTATTATCAGTTATCTTATGAAATTATTGACTATAATATTGTATTATTTACTTTTTAAATTAAATTTTTGTTGTTGTAATTCTATTCAATTTTTTAAAAATATCACATATTTACGTGCGTATAATATACGTAAAAATTGATATTTACGTGCATAAAACTATCACATAATTTATAGGTCATCTTTGTTTATTTGGGTATATTCTTCTCTCTTGTCTCTGCTGATAAATGGATCCGAATTCATTTATTTTTATGTATATAAATATAATATTTTTGCCAATGAAAATTGATATACGGCTGATGAGATAAATATACTATGGATTCAAATCTTATTGTCAGTTAAGTAGGTATTCTAGGAGTATTACTTTTAAAAATGGGACGAAGGCTTCTAAATTTTTTTTGGGCAATTGAAAGATCTCATCACATTAACTATTCTAAATTGAGGATAAATAAAACTAAAAAATTACTTATATTATACGCATGTATATCAATTACTAAAAAATCTCATCAGCCGTATATCAATTTTTACGCATATGATACGCACATAAATATGTGATATTTTTAAAAATTGAATAGAATTATAACAACAAAAATTTAATTTAAAGAGAAAATAATACAATATTATAGTCAATAATTGCATAAGATAACTGATAATAATAATTAATATAATTTGTGATTTTTTTGTTGCATTCATTCTTTGTAACTCCAATGCACATGGTTGGGGGTCCGGGTAAGGATTTGCAATAATCGGATTTTGGGTGGATTGCACATGGACTTTTTTTGTGCTGGACGCTCCGAAGTAAAACATTTTTGTACTGGGCGCTCCTGGAATAAAAGTTCGTTGGTCAATCTACACCTTTGATAACGAACTTTATCTTTTTCTAACGGCATTGTACTGACTGCACATTTTTTTAAAGTTTTTTGTGCTGACTGCACATTTTTTAAATTTTTTTGGTAATACAATATTATAGTCAATAATTGCATAAGATAACTGATAATAATAATTAATATAATTTGTGATTTTTTTGTTGCATTCATTCTTTGTAACTCCAATGCACATGGTTGGGGGTCCGGGTAAGGATTTGCAACAATCGGATTTTGGGTGGATTACACATGGACTTTTTTTGTGCTGGACGCTCCGAAGTAAAACATTTTTGTACTGGGCGCTCCTGGAATAAAAGTTCGTTGGTCAATCTACACCTTTGATAACGAACTTTATCTTTTTCTAACGGCATTGTACTTTTAAAGTTTTTTGTGCTGACTGCACATATTTTTTTAAATTTTTTTTTTTGGTATTTTTAGTCCATTTAAAAGTTATTTGTGTGGCCAATGTGAGTTGGCATAGATGGTAAGGGATCCAGGAGTAGGCCCTTGGGTCGTGGGTTCGATCCCCTTTGCCGTCGCTGGGACTCCTTTGGTAGGCGATCTCGTAAGTCCCCAGTAAGTGCTCATAGAGCCCGGGGCCGTGCCCTGGCCTTGGTGGGGGACTGATGTCGAACCCCTCCAAAACTTTTTATTATAAAAAAAAGTTATTTGTGTGAGGCTCTCCTCAGGTAAAAATTTGTTGGACAAATTACTCATTAACCCAATAACTTTTTATATACCCATGTATCTGTGTTTCATACTAAGGCAACATTTCACTGATTTCACTAGTATAAATGTTTTTTTGTTCATTTAGATAATTAGATCCAATACTATTTTCACTATTAGTATTATCAATTGAATATCACTATAGGATAAAGAATTTTTTTTTGTCCTTTAAGTTTTATGTGAGGTATAATTTTGGTTCATTAACTTTATAAAGTATATTTTTGGTTCTATATTTCTAACATTACTATATTGTTAATGAAAAATGTTGACGCAACTTAAGGGAAAATCTCGTATAAAGACCGTTGAATTATCCAAATTCTAATTTGAGTTACTAAATTTAACAAATTATTAATTAGGTTATGTGACATAATTAGGGATTTAGAATTTAGGCTAAATTACCTCTATACCCTTTAGTTATTTAAAAAAAAAAAAAAGGCCATGAAAGGAGTTCACTAAAATCTGGAAAAGCAAGGTCGCTGGAAAATCTTGCCGAAAAGATTAGAGGGAGGACAAAACCATGCTCTGGAAGGATTCTTAGCTCTTCAAGGTCGCCAACAGAGGAGAAAAGAGAAGGTCTGGTGGGTTTCAAACTCGCGGCGCCATGCTTCAGAGATCTTGAATCTTTGTCTCATCGCTAGAAAGAGGAAGAAAGTGGTGGTGTTGAACAGAGAAGAACGACAGACTAACAGAGGGAAAGAAACCGGAGGTGGCGCGTTGTCAAGTCTAGAACTCGCGGCTTGCTCTCTCATTTTTTTTTTCTTTTCTCAGTCCGCCGCTGCTCCTCACTCTCCACAGGCGTCGATCGGCAGTGTGTAACATAGGGAAGGTTGCTGGAGTAACAACAGCGAAAGTTGCCAGCAACCAAAGAGAAGATGGGAAGTTGATGGTGGTGTGGTCTTGTTATTCTCTCTCCACCTGCGGCGTTGTGTAATGTCAATTGTCTCCTCTACCACGGTGTTCTGTCCCTTGTTCATATCCGACTTCTTGTTTTTTTCCCCCTTTTTTATCTTGAAAACCCATATTTAAATATTCTAAATTTGGTCATTGCCCCAATTTAAGATTTATTAAATATACCAGCCTTGTATATGATATTTCTATTTCAACCGTCTTTATATGAGATTCTCCCCAAACTTAAACGATTGAAAAATCATATTTAAGTTTTAATCTTTTTTAATATAATATATTTAGATTAAAACTAAAATCAATAGATAAATACCTACAAATAAAATTGAGGTTTTGATATATAAATTATTAAACTAAATTTTTTTAATACAATCTAGGTTTTGATATTGACTATTTCATTAAGTTTTTAGATATTTTTCAATTTACACATATTTTAAATAAATATTACTAGTATTTAGTTACACAGTCGATATAAGAATTATGAGATTAAAAGTATATTTTATAAAGTTAAGGGACCAAAAGTATACATTGTGCAAACTTAAAGGGCTATTTAGCCATCACTATATTTTTTTAACAAAAATTGAATATCACTATTAAGCACCGAATTATAAAATGTTATGAGAATAAAAAACTTTTGTTTTTTTCCCCCACATAAATCACGAGGAGGTTTAAAGACGATGGAAATTGGAAAGCAACGGAATTTACTTTTGACTAGTCCAAAAAGTGAATCACTTGGATACTCTCAAATGGATCTGAAACACATCACAATATGCAAGGAGAATAGAATAAAAGAAAGAGTAAACTAAAGATAAGAATACAACAATTTATATCAAATTTATTTAGATGCTACGATGTGAATTATAAACTCAGTCATGAACTCATGATTGTTATACCCTTTAGTTCCTCAGTCTAAATGTTAGATAATTAATTTATAGAAATCAATTGTAAATTAGTTAAGATAATGATTTTGTGAGAAATGCGTGTTTACTCAATAAAATACTACTCCCTTTAATCTTTATTATAAAGCACCAACTAACAAGCTTATTTGGTCCTTTTTATAAGGTATTTGCTTGTTCCCAATGAGTATTAATTATTATTATTTTTTCCATACATGCCCCTAATAAATAAGGGTAGTGGGTGAGAGTAATAATTAATATGATATTAGAATTTAATGTAATTAGTAGGGGTAATATTGGAAGTTACTTAAATTGTAGAATAACTTTATTGACTTTAACTGTTTTTATTGGGTTGTGAGAATGGTCAATTTGTCTCTTATAATAAGGATTAGAGGGAGTACTTTAACACTAGTAATTTGTATTGGAAATTATCTTTAATAGAAATTCTCTTAATAAGTATAATTAATAGGAATAATTCAGAAAAGAAAAATTATGAATTTAAAAGAGAAAGTCTATTAAAATGTTACATTTAGTATCAAAGAAAACTTCTTTTCTAGCTCATTCATTTAAGACATTATAAGTATTATTGTCAAACTTACAAGTTAATTCATCGAGCATATTGTTTTTGTGTTTCTACCTTATAAAATCGTGTCAACTCACTTTTAAACTCGTGTTAGCTGCAAGCATGGTTGAACTCACCTGTTTACTAACTCGGTCTATCAATTTTGTGTTTCTAGTTCATAAACTCATTTCAACTTATCATTCTTAAGCGTGTCCTAAATTTTTGGTATAAACTTTATTGAATTTTCTTTATTAAGTATGAAAAATTATGAATATTAATAGATTTAATTTTAATTATTCGGATTTGATATATATCTAAACCAAATTGTTGTTATTCTATATTGGGTTAAAGTGCAAAAACACACGTGTGATTTTTTTAAAAGTGCGTCCAACACTAAGTATTTTTGATATTGTGTGCAAAAGTGGAGCAAAAGTCACATATTCCATTAAAATAAGTGTGGGCCCCACCAACATGAAATAACGAAATATGTGACTTTTGTTCCATTTTTGCACCTGAAAAAAGTATTTAATGTTGGGCGCACTTTTGAAAAAACCACATGTGTATTTTTGCACTTTAACCCTTTTATATTTAATTATATATTTTACATATTTATTTATTGATAAAAGTAAAATTTTACAAATTCATAATCTGAGTTTACATTTCTATTGTTTTTTTGCTTAAACTCTTGAGTTTAAGAACTTTAATCAGAAGTACTTTTTTTAACTTATAAAAAAATAAAAGGACCCACATAAATATGTAAATCTTTCAATGATTACGTAATTAGACTGTATTGTTTAATCAAATGAGCTTATATATTCTAATATTGTTTAATGATTATAATTTAGAATGCACATAGGATCAAGAAAAAGACATTCTTTAATGTATGTACTTATTCTTTTTAGGAAGAAAAATAGGAGGAGTGGAAAGTTAAAGTGATGAGGAAGGTTAGTGAAAAAGAGAGAAGAGTGGGACATGTTGGAATTGGTAAAGCAAGAACAATCACTCAACGCTGTCCAAAAAAAGGGCTCTAAAGGCAAAGACAAACACATGATTTAACAGAAAATATGCACAAAAACAATCACTTTGGTATTATTGCCGGCCATTAAAGGCAATATATATACCTCTCTTAAAAAGCTTAGTGTAGACCCAAATTATAAATAGGGCAAATGACTTAAGGATTCCATGTAAAAGAAATAATCACAATCAATCCTTTAAAATCATTAAATTGTAGTAAAGTCTCATTGAATCTAGGTGACATTAATTCTAAATGTGAAAAATACTATTTTACCCTTTTTGATTTGAAAATTACTCCATCAGGTCCTAAATACAAGACAAATTTGACTTTTGTTTTCGAGAAATTAAAAAAGCTAAATAAGTTACTTATTCATATATAATATGTTGTGTATCTTTAAATTATATATTAATTTATTATTCAAATTAATTAGTTTGGAGAATAAATAAATAAATACAAATACTCTAAAGTAATTTAATTAACTTCCTTAATCTCTCCAAAAAAAAAATAACTTTGTCTTATATTTAGGATCAGAGGGAGTAAAACTTAGAGAGTTGTTTATTAGAGAATGCTCCAAAATGGTATTTTTCAAATTTTGAATTAGTGTCACTCAAGTTCTATAGGACTTGACTGTAATTTTATAATTAATTTTAAAAGTCTTAATAGTGATTATTTCTCATACATGAGACATATGTATCATCTCCCCTAAAATGGGGTTATTCTTGTAGTTTTGAGATCAATAATTCACATATGCTGTAAGTTACTTCGTTATTTGACCAAGAGATTGGCTTATATACAAAACAGATGATTTGTAGATTAGGATTTTTCATTAATGTCTCTTGTAATTGTTATTATTTGAGATTTAGGAAGTGCTATTTATATTTTACATTTGTAACAAAAAAAAAAAACTAAATCTGTCAGTTATTTTTTATTTTTATTTTTTTTGAAAAAAAAAAGGTTTTGGAGGGGTTTGGCATCAGTCCCCCACTAAGGCCAGGGCACGGCCCCGGGCTCTTTGAACACTTAATGGAGACTTACGAGATCGCCTACCAAAAGGTCCCAGCGACGGCAGCGGGGATCGAACACACATCCCTTTGAGACTTGACCAAATCTCTTACCATCTATACCAACTCTCTGGCAAATCTGTCAGTTATATGTACATGATCTATACAGTATTATGATTTGTAAAGAAGTTGGGTTGATATTGTCAGCATCAAAGCATTTATTTCGTCAAGTTTTCTCTCCTACTTTATTGTTATTGTTTGGGGAAAAAAAACCATTCTTCTATTGCAATTTGTTTTGGTCCTTTGGACTGTTAAAAATAGCTTAAATATTTCAAATCTTTTATACAGAAGATGATTAGTTTATAATTCTAAGACGTGATTTCCCAAAAGAAACCATCAAAAGATTAATAATTTAATTAATTTTTTTTAGACTTAGTAAAACCCTAATTGAGGATCAGACATAATATATTTTATTACCTAATTAGAAAAATGAGAACATATCCTAAATTCCATTGCATCACATACCTCGACTAGACTAGTGAAGGTGGTTTTTAACCTTTCCTTCATTAGAAATGGGAAAATTCTTTTGAAATCCATTTGAAATACCCAAATTCTAATTTGAGTCACCAAACTTAACAAATCATTAATTAGGTCATGTGACCTAAATTGAGATTTAGAAATTGATTGAGTCAAATTACCTCTATACCACTAAATTATTAAAATAACAAAATTGAATTAGTTCCCTGCCCATTACCATTGGGTTGATTACAATCATGCCTAATCAAAGCTATGAGCTCATCAGACGTGTCCACAACTGGTTGTTATCCAGGAACAATACACAAAGCTATACTTTTTTCGTTCTTGCTTCATTGCTCTGCTCACGAAATGCTGAGGAGTTAGGAGGGACTGGAGAGGCCTCCGGGGGAGAAGATAGGCAAGCATTCGGTGAAGAGGGCTAAAGGACTGATGGAGAAAGAGACATTTGAGTTGACGAGGGAGGGTAGTAAAGTCATTTTATTTACATTCTGAAATCCTATTTTCGATCAACAACCTCATGAGAGATTTGTTATGTTTAAAAGCTTTATTTAGGATTTCAACATTTTAACTAGTTTTATATGGGATTTTTCCCTTTATAAATTAGCAACACATTCAAGATAAAGGCCAATTGAGTATTTATCAAATTTTTAGCATTTTCGAAAAACTTTTCCACTTATATTAAGAAAAATGAGGCGTAAATCATATTGTTAAATACTACTACATCCATATATATGTATAAAAAAATGCTACTACATTCTGTCGTGAGCTGGTGTTAAAGTAAATTTTGGTCCTAAATATAAAACGTTTTTCACATTTTATCTTATATTTATCATTTTTTCTAAACTAATTTGACTGATCTATAAACTGAAAATAAACATAAGTACTTTAGAAAGGTCATACACCATATGCTATAATTAAGTACTCTCTTCGATCCTACTTATAAAGACTGGGTTGACTTTTTTTTGGAAAGATTAAGGAAGCTAAATAAATTACCTAATCATATCATATGATGTATTATTAGATTATATATTAGTTTATTAGTCAAACTAATTAGTTTAGATAAAAAATAAAAATACTCTAAAGTAATTTAATTAATTTCCTTAACCTCTCTATAAAAGTCAATTTGGTCTTATAATTAAGACCGAAAATAAAAATTTATTTGGCTTTCTTAATCTCCCCAAATGAATCAACTAAATCTTATATTAAATGGTGGAGTTAGCATACGACAGTCTCATGCTCAAAACCTCAATGTCATCCCTTTGAAAAAGAAGCAATCCATAAACAGTGGCAACAAAAATATTAAAGCAGTGCCTTCTAATTCATTTATCAAACTAAGGAACACTAAGAAAGAAATTAAAATTGTTCTTCATTTCGCATCATAGATAGAGGACACAGATTTCTCATCAATCACCGAAGACAAGACTTTATTCTCCCAAAGAAGAATTCCCTTTACTTACTCTACACAAAAATTCCAATAATCTTATTGTGTGGTATGGCTAACATACTTACCCATTTATGTAAATCAAAGAATTTGCATAATAGAAAAGAAAAATACAGCCACTTAGTTACAATTGCAAACCCCAGAGAGAGAGAGAGAGAGAGAGAGAATAGACATTAGTGAAGAAGATAACTTCAAGTATCAACATCAAGTTAGCCGCTCTTTATTTCCCAGAAGAACTGATGAAGCTTTTCTCATCCATCAGATTGAGATGGTGATTGCCGCCATTCTGGGTCCAATTGTATCTATGAAACTTGAGTCTCCCATTGAAGGTAGAAAACTTTGACGTGGCTTTTGAACAATGACTCTCCTACAAAATTCATAACAGTTGGTTTTTAGTATAGCCCAAGACCTCAGCCATGGCAGATTCCACTTCAGCACAAGCTTCACTCCATGAGGTTAGAGATGGACCCACCAGTCCTACGCTTAGCAACCAGAATCATACCATAGGGCCTTTTTCAAACTTAATGTCATCACTATCTTCAGGCTTGGGCTTGTTAAGATCATTAGTTTTAGGATAGCCTTGCGGATATGCATTGTCCTGAGGTACGAAACGATGGAAGAACCTGTATATCATCTCGTAACTAGTGAATGTGATGACAGCTGATGGAGTTGTTCTTAATAGATTGGTAGCACAACCGCGATAAAAGCCTGGAAAGCCATCCTTTTGGAAGACCTTCTTAGTACAATCAACAACCCCTGCATACCGGACCTTCATATTTTTGGCCTGTCCTTGCGCCTGTAGCCTGGATCGTATCACCTGGAAACACAATTCTAAGGGTTAACATAGACCTGTGAAATTGAAGTTGTGATGCTGATAAACATCCTGAATTTTCTTCCCATAGTAAATTAGCCAGAGAAGGTTAGACATAATACCTCATGAGGATAAGTCATTACAGAAGCTATTACTTTGGAAATTGAAGATGCAATGGCAACATTTCCAGGACTTAGCTTGTCAACTGTAGTGTTTTCTGAAATATTTGAGGTTTTCATTAGATAAGCAAGTAAGCATGAGGAAACAGGACAGCATCCATTCATGACAGAAGATAAAATATTTTACAGATATCATATTTACCCTTTTTTGCCATGTATGACTTAATCTTTTCATACGATGGGAATTGTATTGCAACATGACTTATGCCGGCCAATGAAGGCAAGATGCCACTGCATCATAAGAAAAGAAAAATATTATCACGCCTCATGAGTATCCAAAAGAATTAGCTGAATTAATAAATGGAAAAAAATACTCCTCCGGTCTTTAATATAAAACATATTTGGGGGTTAATATTGGTCACAATTTCTTAATTTACCCCTATTGATGCTCTCTCAACCATAATCAAGGAGGAGAGGGAAGAAGAGAATTAAGGAAGATGACTAGAATGTTTTAGAGAATACATGTCATATTAACTAACTTAACCACATTCCTTAATCTAATCAAATTAGATAAATATGTTTTATATAAAGAACTAGAGAGAGTATATCTTATTACAACCCAAGTTGGATCCATCCAAAAGTAATCCTACATGCATCAACTGAGGCTGGGAAGGGGCACTCCCTTTAAATTTACTAGGGAGGATATTTGACTCAACATTAGTACCCCAAAACAAAAATCTTTACTCTAAGCAAGAGCAGAATCAGGTCAATTAAGCTCCAATTATATATTTCTTTTTCTAGAATTGGATCACTGAGTTCCTTCTACTCAACATTTTCCACGCACAGGGCTGCTTAGTTTAAGAGAACTTGGTGCTTCGGTGCTAGGGAGATACAAAGCAAAAGCAGACGCATTGAAACCAGAGTTATTATGGGATACCCACAATAAGTGCAACACAGCCTCTTTTTTTTATATTTTCCGAACTCATTGATTGACATTCAGTTCATATTTTTAGCTAAAAAAAAAAAAATCAGCTCATATTATGGACTTCATAATCTCACAACATCACTTGTTTTGCTGAATGATCCATCAGAACTTGGCTAAAGACTATGCTTGTTAAACTAGACTTCAGTAATTCTTTTCCTCTTTATTGAAAAGCAAAGTAAACATGTTTAGTGGACCTCATATCACATCCCTTGAACATTTGGTGATGCGATGAGTGTGGTATAGAAGAAGAAGTAGGAAGAAGAAGAAGAAGAAGAAGGGAGAGAGAGAGAGAGAGAGAGAGAGAGAGAGAGAGCTGAGAGAAAATTTGGAGAAACAATCAATCAACAACAGTTACAATTGCATACTAGAGCCTCTATATAGACTCTTGTCATAACCCATCCATAACTAAATAACCCTCCATTAACTAATCATCTAATTGACCTTTCTACCCCTACTCCTAATTATCGGTTTCATAGGATTAGTTATCTGCCGTCTAACTATTCAAGTCATGATGACCTTATAGGACTAGTCCGCCATCATTAATAAACCCTAACACAATTTTTATATTCACAACACAATTATATATTTAGTTATTTACACAATTCACATATCATGTTGTTGCTTACTAGTTAGTGAGATAGTTTAAGGTCATTATAATACAAGATTATATTATACATAACACTCCCTTGGAGGTTTCGGTTATGTGCAAATAACCTTCTTGATCTTTTAAACCTTCACCAAGAACCCCCAAAAAAAAAACTTACATATCTACAAATAACTCCCCTACCATTAATTTGTCTGTTATTTCACTTAAATAATATATTATGACAGAAGGTTTATCTTCATATGACTTTAAGCTTAGGAGGTTATGTACATTTAACTCAGTTTGAAGAGGTTATCTGCACAAAAATTATATGGTTACAGGGGAGGGAGATATTTCATCAATAACATTATGCACCATTAGGGAAATAATGGAATAATTAGTGGCATAGGTTTATCTGCACAAATCTGAAAATTTAAGGCGTTTCCATTAAGTTCGAAAAGTCAAGAAGTTATTTGCACATTGTTCAAAGTTCAAGAAAGCTTTGTTTAACTTATTCATAATATAATATATAAAAGAAAATATTAAAAACAGAAACAAAATTAGTTATTACATTTGATCTACCATTTAAAACAAGAAATGAATTTTCAATTCCTCAATATTATTTATATTTACTTTATTTAGCACCCATCATAAGATTGATAGTCATCAATTGTTTATTGGCACATAAGCAAGGCAAACAAAAAACATGACGCACACAAGTCACAGAGAATGATAAATATATAGCTATTACCCCTTTAGATTCATAGCAAAGTTCCCCAAAAATATTAAGTTCAATAAGGGTAGAAATTAACCTGTAGAGTCCTCGTATGCCTTCCTCACGGGTAATCCTTGTCAGAGCAGAAACAACACTTTTGTAAGGAACGACATCTGGCCTCATTCCCTGTGTCTATTAGTTACAGAAAAAGACATCAATTATTGTCCAAGATAACAACAAAGAGAAGAGCAAACCATCTATGCCATGTAATTTCAGGAATATTCAGGATAAGTGGATAATATTAGCTGAATTAATAGGAAAATTATGCAACTTATCACTTGATGAAACTTGAGATTTCAGTTTACCAAAAAACAATGTGAAGCAAAAATGAACATTTCAAGAGTTCATGTTCACAGCAGAGGACCCAGCAATAGTGCAACACGAATAATGATAAATAGGGGCTTACTACTAGAATGGGTTCTTAGTGAAAATTGTGTTGCTTCTGATACTTGGAAACAAGAATATTTATCAAACAATTAATAAACTAATAAACAGAAAATTTTTAGATATTTGAGCGCTTCAAGACAAGTAGAGGTAGCCAAGGGGTGCAGATTAAAGCACAAAAAGGTAGCAAATTTCCATGCCTAATCAATCATGCCTACACATAGATATAACTAAGCTAATAAAAAAAATTAAATTGATGCAAACAAGATATAACTGTATTAAATTCATATGCATGCCTGGAAAATTGAAAATCAACTTACTTGGAGTCTGGTCTTAACAACCCACAATGGGTTTGTTGAAATTGCTGTGGCTGCTCCAGCACCAGCAGCTGCTATCATATTTTCGCCAGTTGTGAGTTGGTGCCAACCATCTGTTACAAGTTTATCAATGAAGAATGTTATCGAAAATCAAGTCAATATAGCGACTTTCAATTAAGGCTCACAAAAAAAACTACCAAAAATATTCAAGTATGCTAATTTGATGGTTCCAAATTTTAATTAATCAAGAAACCGTATGATATATTAAGTAAATGACATTAAAATAATATTTACCATGTGTACGAAGCATGCCTTTTAGTTGCTCATAAACTGTGAAGTAAACCTACAATTGAGGCAAAATTTTGTCACTGAAGTATGATTGGCAAACGCTCCAAGCATATGACTGAACAATATTAGCAAGATATTTTCTGATATTAGAAAATTTTCCATGATGTACAACCAATGATACAAAAGGGATCTAACAAAATTAAATCCAAGCAGGAGACCAAATTCTGTCGGTTTGTCATTTGTTGATGTCAAAATGTGTACCGAACTGCTTTCCAATGTTAGAGGGGATGAAACCAACATTCCTCCAGCTGGAATGTGAAACCATTTGTTGCTTCAAATGCAAATGGTTCAAACCCCAGTAGGTTTCACATAGTAAAAAGCAAATCATAAAAGTAGCGATAGAGAGGAAACTATGAAATCATTTTCAGTTACAGTTGAAACTTATTTCTAAACAAGTAAATACAGAATATGGTCAAAGATTTTGCTTTAAATTGATCATCTTCTCTACAAAAAGAAGTGAAAACCTGATCATCCTTCCAGAGTTTTTTTTGTGTGGATATTATCATCCTTCCAGAGTTAAGTAGTGGAAGAAACAGAAATTACCATAAGCTTCCATGACTACTTGTATTTTAATAAATGGAAAGTAGAAAGTGAAAAGAGGAGGACCACGAATTCAGTGACTGGAGATGATGAACAATATAGGTCAGTGAAAACAGTAGGCTTAGATAGGACTACGTGGCAAATGGGAATTAATATGAAGATTATAGTTTGTTCTAAATGCTTCCTGTGTAAACCCAAGTTGTATGAAATGGTATTATGGCTAGGCTTCTTTTAGTTTATTTGAATATAAGATAGGAAAACAAATTGATGCTGAGGCAAGACAGAATAAGGAATACATCACAATCACCCAGCCCATAGAAACTAGCACGTTTTCCATCATGATTGCTAATCATAGCATAAAGATTTAGTCAGAGGTAGCAGGAGAAGAGACATACCGCCCAATTTGGCAGTAATGCTAGTATTGTCGGTGAAAGTCCACGGTACAGTCCCCTGAAACCTTCAGTCCTTGCTATACTCTGCAAACTCGTGACAATAACACTACCTAAGAGAGTAACAAACGTTAGTTTGGGAAACAATCACTCCAAAAATGTAAGGCAGAAAGCATTAGTATTGAAACTACAGTGCTGAACCATGACATAAAGTTAAATGATCCCTAGCATCAAATCTAGAATATACAATCTTCTGCCGAAACTTGATGACAATAAACCTGTCTACAAGAGAAGAAGTGCTTCTTCATAAGATTTATGTATCATATTCACAAACTTATGCCAGACATTTACGTTCTAAATTCTTATTTCTGATACCACTTCTCAGAATTATTAGCTGTCCAAATTCAACTCCAGCAATTAACTAGAAAAACTGAAGCCCGTTCTGATGGCAAAGTGAACTACAACTTTTAGAGGGGGGAAAATCTACATACCCTTCCGACCAGGGGGAAGACCATGAACTTGTAGTCTAGTCTTGATGACATCCAATGGGCACACAAATGTGGCCGCTATTGCCCCTGCAATGCTATCAAGTTAATCATCCAGAAGCAAGTCTTACACAGCCAGATATTCAAGCAGCAAGTCATACACAGAACAAGAAACACCAAGCAAACCCGGGACAAAACACTAGCAACAGGCTTTACCCAAAAACGCAAACGCTAGAAAATTTAAAGAAATGACCAAAAATGATAATTATCAATCAGAATAAAGAAATTAACAAAAGCCCAAAAGAACTGAACTTAAATTTGAAAGACAGGATAAAGAAAGGCTTACCAGCCGAGGCACCAGCACCGGCGTTGCAGACTAAGTCTCTGACATAATGACTGTTAAAGGAAGATTGGCCATTGCTACTCATATTAAAATGCCCTTGCAACGCAAATTCTCCTAATCAACGAATTGAAGGTATTTCCCAATTACTGATCGAAAAATAAAAGAGAGATCTCATGGAATATCTCCGTGAACATGTTTCTTTTATACCATTCCTCCAAATAGTAAGATGATGGGCAATGATTGCGAGCTTATCTTGTCCAAAGGGTTTACGCGGCGAATTGGACCAAGAACGATTGGAACGTATAAAACACTCACTTGGATGAAAAAACTGCGAAATCCAAAGACGGCATGAGAGTTGAAACTTCAAAAAGGGCACCCGAATTTGATTAATTCTTTAATTCCCTTTTTCTTCTGGGTCTTCGATCAGTCTTCGCGCACTTGAAAGCTTGAATTGCCCGGTGGCCTTTACGAAACGACTGGGTTCGAACTTTGAACTTGGGAACTGGTTAGCTTACAATTTCCTTTTTTGTTTTCCCTTTTTCTTCATCCCAACAAAAAATGAACGGTTTAGAAACAGTTTAATATTTTTTAAAAATTAAATAAATAACTCTCCTAATAAATTTAATTTTAAATTATTAAATTTGAATTATAAATAATATGGGTCCCGCTTGTGCATATAAAAGTTTAAATTTATAGATATTAAAAATTTATTAATATTAAAGAATTTTAAGAAAATTATTTGTACTTAATTGTTTTACCAATAATCTATGAGCAATTTTGCTAATTAACCAAAGAAAGTACTGCTAATTTTTATTTTTATTTAAAAAAAAAACACCATCCGTCAAATAAGTTATTAAATTTTAAAGAATGGGAAGTAAAATTGTCTTGAGAAATTTTCTTTCAATTAAAACATGACCCAGTCCTAATTGAGAATATCAAATGATTTGTTATGAAAAATTGATTCGATTGATTTAAGAAGTTAGTATAATTATTCCTTTTTTCATTTCAAAGAAGAGGAAGTTTACGTTTTTGGCCTTCAGGGTAAATTTAAGTTTTTTTTTTATATGAAAATTTTAGGAAAGGGATTGAGTTCACCCACGATCCAAAGGCAGGGTGAAATCTCCCTTCTTCCTAAGTCATACCGATATTGGGCAGGGGTAAATTTAAGTTAAAATCATTGAATTGGTTAATTAGTTAAAAGAATAGGATATATGAAGTATATACACTCCCTCCACTCTTATATATTTATCATCTTCTAAAATAAATTGGTAGCCTATCACCCAAAAAAACTTGGAAGCCCAGTGTATTGGCCATTACTCATTAGTCACTTTATATTAAAAGGTGAAGGATTAATTAACATCGGTATCAACATTGTTGTCAAACTCGCGAGTTAACTCTCAGGAGTTTACTGGAGGCATGTGTACTTTTTACGTTCCTACCTTACTAGATCGAGTTAAGTCTCTAGTAAAATCATGTTAGTTGTAAATTCAGATAAACTCATGAGTTTACACATCAAATTTATGTTTATAACTTACAAAATTGTGTTTTTTTTTTTCAATTTTGTCATCATCAATGGCTTTATATATGAATTTTATAGAAATTTCTTTATTAAATATAATAAATTATGAATGTTGATATATTTAATTTCAATTATTTGGATTTAAAATATATTTAAATCAAATTATTGTCATTTTTATATTTAAATTATTTAATTATACACTGTTAATACATATTTAATGATAAAAGTAAACTCTTACGAGTTTACCGATTCGAATTTACGATACGAGTTTATGTCACTGTCACGAGTTTGCTTAGACTCATGAGTTTGACAACCTTATGTATCACCTAGGAGAAATGGAGATTTCGCCTTGTCCTTGGATCGTGGGTAAACCCAACCCCTTTCCTAAAATTTATTTATCAAAAAAAAAAAAAGGTGAAGGATTAATTAACATTTTCGAAAAATAATCTTTATTAACAACTTTGTACGATTTGCTTTTTAAGGGTGAACTTGTAAAGTCACTTTTATTTTTAAACCATTTTAATAATAATTCACTGTTTTCCCTTATTTTTTGATAAGCTCTAAGATGTGCAAAAGTATCTCTTAATAAAAAAATAAAATTAAAAATTAAAGCTTTGGTTTGTTACAACTTTAACCATTCACATTAAGTGTAAAACGTTGCCACTATTTGTGGATCCTGGCACTATTTTTTTCTTTAAAAAAAAAAAAAAAGGGTTCATGTGAATTGAGTTCAAAAGGTTGATTAGAATGATGAGGCTATGTGAAGATTCAAGACAGTTTGTTTTGCCCTGGGAATCTCTTAACAAAAGTATCTGACAGGATTTAAACACGTCTTTATTTGGTACAAGTTGCATTTTGCCAACTATTATGCACATCTAAGATATTTAGTTTTTTGAAATCTGATATGTATATGTGTGTGTGTAATAGACACTAGATTTTTAAAATAACTGATAATTATTTCAGAGTTTTTCCACCAAATGTTTATTTCAGAGTTGATTAAGATAGAAAATTGATCAATATAGGTTTATAATTTTGAAAATTGAAAAGTATAAAAAGTTAAAAACTAGTGAAAAAGATATTTAAACACCACTTCATCTTCTAAAACTTATAAAAAACCATTAAAACTTGAACATGACAAGGAAAGGATGGAGCAGAAATCTGGGCTTTTCATGTTTTGGTTAAGGTTCTGAAACCTGGACCAGACCGGCCGGTTCGGACCGGAAACCGGCGAACCGGCCGAGAAACCGGTCTGAGTTAAGGAGAAACCCGGTTCCAAGTTGACCGAGTCAGATTCGTTTTCAAAAAAAAAAAAAAAAAAGTCGCCCGAAGAAGAAGTGAAGGAAGAAACTAAGAAAGATGGAAACAAAGTCACGACTCAAACAGAACCCTCTCCCTCCGACTTCAACAAAAGCCATATCATTCTCTTCCTCAAAAGGCATGGAAATTGCAAAGTAAGTTGAGAAAGAGACTAATTTTCTTGATTTATCTTCCCAAAGCTTGATGGGTTTCTCGTACATGACCTCTTCGACCCCATAAAGCTCAAATGCAGAGTCACCATGAAACTGGGGGGAAACACCAAAATAGCAACTTTTAACAAAAATTATACCTGATTGGAGCAGTTCCAAAAGATTTTCCCAAACTAAGGCAGTCAAAGAATCGCGCCTCGCGGCATCGAAGGCGACGCCTCGGCGGGTGGCGCCGGTCAGCCGACACCACCGAAACACATGGCGACGCCTCTGCGGCCCCCCACACACACACACGTCCCCCTGCGGCCCCTACCCCTCCCCCACACACACACGTCCCCCTGCTGGCCCCACCCCCCACACACCCGGCACACACACACACGTCCCCCAGTGGCCCACCCCCACCCCCACACACACACGCTACCCCCAAACACCCGGCCCCCAACACGTCCTATCCCCCCGGCCACGAGGCGTCGGTCCAGCGCGCCTTGGCGTCGGTTGGCGCGCCTCGATCCACGGCGTCGATCAGCGACACCTTTGACTACCTTAGTTTGGGAAATGTTATGGAACTGCTTCAATTAGGTAAAATTTTTGTTAAAAGTTGCTACTTTGGTACTTTTCCCATGAAACTGGACACAAGAAGCATGAGCTGAAGAAAGAAGAAGAAGATAAGGGGTTATTTTGAAAGTGTGAGGTGAAAGTGAAATGGCCTTGGGCATTCCGTCTTGTCTTTTCGTATTGGTTTTCTTGCTTCTGACCATTATGGGAAAGAAGTAAAAGAGTCACATCATCCTTTAATTTTTTGCTGGTTTGGTTGGTTCAAATTATGGGGTTGTAAGACTTTTTGTATTGAAAGGTGTATTGTATTGGGTTATGTGTTGCATTGGGTTGCTTCACTTGGTTGTTTTGCATCTGCGTTTTATTTTTTAGAATATTAAAATATAAATATTTTTATCTATTTTAATTAAATTATATTTTAATTAATACCGGTTTGATCCACTGATCCTTGACCAAATCCCACCACTAGCTCAGTGATCGATCTGGGTTTCAGAACCTTGGTTTTGGCTTAAAGACAAAAAATGCTCTTTTCACATATATTTTAAATACCTAACGATTTTATCAAAACTATTATGATTTTTGTGGGTTTGCGACAAATTGATTGATGTGATTGACTAAAATATACGGAATATTATAAATAAAAGTTGGATATTTCGATAAGTGAAATTTCAATCTCCGGTCTTGTGTAATTATAGTCTATTTTCTAAGTAGAATTTCTGTAGGAAATCAGGGAATTTAAGGGTCAAAGTGTCAAAATGACCAAAATGCCCCTGGAAAGGGTAATTAACTTAGGAAATTATGGAAAAATACCAAAAGGTAGAAAAGTGACCAAGTAAATTAGGAGAGTATATTATCTCTAATTATTGTAATTTAATAAATTATGAACTTTGAGAAATTGTATAAGAATGTTCAAAAAGTAATAAAAGACCAAAATACCCTTGTAATTATGGATTAATACAATGGGCATGGAAATTCTAGTGTTAAGGCAAAAGTTTGAAGATAAATGAGTGTCTTAATTAAGAAAATTACCAACAAGTGATAATAGAATAATTAAGTAATATTGGGCTAATTACTTAAGTATAAGCAAAGGAAATTAAGAGATAATTGTATAAAGCTCAAAAATTAATGGTAATTGGCTTAAAATTAGTAAGAATATATTTACTAATTAATTGGAAATTTTGGAGAAAATAATTGAGTTTAGGTATTTTTAAGCCTAAATACAAGAATAGACCAATTAGATAGTTTTGTGGAATTTTTGGGAAAAAATAAATAAATAAATGATTAAATAATTAATTAAATAAAAATAAATGTTTATTAAATAAATAAAGGGGCCAGCCGAAATTTGGGCCCAAGAAAAATAAAAATAAAATGAAAAATGAAATAAGAAGCAAGTGGACAAGTTGCAACATTATTTTAATATTAAAATTAATTAAAGTAAAAATTGTGAATAGTAATTTTAAAATTAGGAAACGGATCCTATCTAGAGATCTAGGAATAGGAATGCCAAGGTCAAGGTAAAATATTGATCGGTGAGTTTTTACCTTCAAGTGACCTATTCGGAAGTTAATTCCGAAGTAGTTTGTGCATTTTCCTAATAAAACAAAATAGGGAAAAATGCATATAGGCAAATTTTTGAAATGAAGAAAATAAATTCTAACTCAATATCTAGGAATGAGTTTGAATTTATCTGGACATATTGGAATCGGTGAATTTTTCGAAGAAGTTGGTGATTTCGAAATACGTTTTGAAAGCGGACACGTTCGGACACGTTTTCGAAAACTTCAATGGACGGTTGGAGCCCTATATGGAATCAAAATTTAGGTTAACTTGGACATTTCTAGTAAGTGAGAACTTGTCTTCAAAGTTGTAAATCCAGAATTTTGAGATTTCTCAGAAATCACGCGAATCGAATGCCGATCGGGAAATTTTCTGGGTAGGGGCAAAATGGGAAGAGTTGACATCATCATGGATGATGCAATTTTATGCCACCTAGGGCTGTGTATGTCGACCAAAGGGGTTAATGGTCAAGATCAAGCCTTCTTGAAGAAGTTAGAATCAAAGGTTGAAACAACTTTGGAAATTCCAAGCTTGTCCTTCCAAATTTCTATAAATAGGTAGCTCCCTCCTTCAATATTCTTCACACCACTCTTCACTTCTTGCCTTGACCGAAATTCTTGAGTGAGAAAGAAGAGAGAAGCTCGGGAAGTTACGCGAAGTCTTCAACGGGTAAGTCTTTCGGGCTTTAGTTTTTAAGTTCGAGTTCTTAGTTTTAGTTCGGTAGTTAGTAGAATTGTTAGTTAGATTTAGGAAGTAGGTGACTAGATTCCTATTCTTGTTTGAATCCTTGTTTGTGTTGAAAAAATATGCGAGAGGTATAAACATAGTAGGGATCGGGTCGTAGAAAAGTTGAAGCTTTAGTGAGTTTTCAAAAGTAAGGGTAGAATTTGTTAGAATAGCCTTTAAATTTCAAGTATGATTGGGTATCATATGGGAGGGCTATTTTAGTCATTATTTTCGAAAATCATAGTTGCGTCGAAGTTACGCAAAATTTCGGGAAGAAAATTTGCTAGAGTAACGAAATCTTGGCGAAATTCCGTAGATTAGGGGTAGAAGGGCAAAATGGTAATTTTTACCTAAAATGCCGATTATTGTGTCAAATCACTAATGGAAGTGATATTATTCTTATAGGGCGTCGAAATCTAGTTTCTTTGCCGTTCATTTGTCCAACGTGCATTGTCGGACAAACCGTTGTTTTTAAGTCGAAAGTACGTTTCGCGAAACATCTACGTACGTCAACGAAGGTACGGACGCGTACTGTAACACTAATCCTATAGTTCTCATATACATATATGTCATAGATACGTTCATATACGGGGCTCTGCTTAGGGTCGTCGTTATACATCTGACCTTGTACGGGTTATAGACATGATAATACCGCTTTGAGTTTTCCTAGCGGCGAGGACACGTGATCGTGGCACGGGGTAATGTGCGAGCTATATTTGTGTAGGAATTTACATCTTGCTTTATGCTTATGTCATGTACGTGTCACAATGTTGTTGTGTAGGACCTTACATATTGCTCCATGCTTATGTTACATGCGTGTCACACTTATCGATGAGATGTTCTTTGTTATGTCATGAATATACATTGTCTATATCTTGTTTTATTTGAGCATAAGGTTAACCGTTACACGAGATTCAATGCGGTGAATTGAATCTCGGTGTGCTCGAGATCAGGAGGACCACGGATCGGTGATAGGGAAAGCGGCGGGAGTAGGCTTCGGTAGGTTTATCTTATCGCTTTACGTACTTATCTTTTGAACAGTAGGATCTTTGTAATGTCATTACTCTATTACACTATGGTTCATATTTTGTTATGATCAGTTACTCTTTCGCTCCCATGCTCTACTCTGATTGGAAAAAAAAAATTCCGCTTTAAAAATTGGGATGTTACATTTTGGTATCGAGCATGACATTCGGCATGAATTTAACTATGTTACTACGAACAGTTTGGTGCCGAAGGCAATGCTAGTCTATGTGGGTGTGCCATAAGTCGCCGTAAAGTCGTTGAGGCCCCCATGGTAGACACTTACCTGGCCATTCTGTTCGGTTAACGGAGTTAGGTTCTCAAGCCTTTTAAACTTTGAGCACGTTTTGAAAAAGAGTACGATATGACCACAGTGTGATATGTAGTGATGAACGAAACAAAAATTCATATATCCTCTATCAGTAATAGTTAGACGTAACGCTCGTAGATTCGTAGTTCCAGAGATGGCGGGACGAAGACGAAACCCTGATATTTCTGATGACACCAAACCAAAATATGATTCTGACCCAGTGTACTACCTTGAGTCAATGGCTAGAATACCTTTAGAGCCGGAGAAACCGGTTGGCTCGAATCATTCATCGATGACAACGGCGTGGGATATACGATGTAACCCTTTGGTCATAAACCGGTTGGATGATGTAATATACGTTAGCATGTACATTACATCTAATGTGAAAATATATATGTCTTGATGCCATGTGTTGTGTTATTTTTCGACACTTAGCCGTTATTTGATATAAAGGAAAAGTTAAAACATGGCCATCATAAGAGTGCCGGTGCACCAGAGGTAGGGGCGAGGCGAGGCGAGGTCGAGGCGGACGAGGAGGCGGGCGGCCTCAAATGAGACGCAATACCCGAACGAAATATTATACCCAACCAACGGAGCAGGCGAAGTACAAGAATTGAGGAGAACACTCCAAGAGCGAGAGGTTCTCATAGATGCTCTGTTGGCAAGACAAAATCAACAGGATGAAGAAGCCCAAAGACAATTGGAAGCACGGCAACACGAGGAGGAAGAGCGCAACAATGAAGAAAACGAGGAGAATGACGAAGAAGAAGAAGAAGAAGAGGAGGAGGACAATGACAATCAAAGTGAGGAAAACCATGAGGAAAACGCTGAGGAATCCGATAGATCACAATCACCTCCACGACGAGGAAGAAGGGAGAAGAATACCCAGTATTGGGTTAATCGATTCACATAGTGAAGCGCCAACTTTTCGAGGAAAGTTGGACTTGGCGGAGGATTGGTGAAGAGACTAGAAGGTATTCGGGGTAATTGGCGCCACGAGAATCGCAAAGCCCAACTAGCGATTTACCAACTCGAAGGAGATGCCGGCCGTTGGTGGGGCTGGGAAGTCACGGCGAAACCCTACGGGCCGATTGCGTCCCAGTAACATGGGAGAAATTTACGGAGAAATTTCATGAGCAGATATTCCCTCCTTCGGTGAAAATGAACAAGGAGTCGGAATTTCTCCATATCAAGCGGGGACGGGGAGGAATCTTTCGGCGATTACTACGCCCGATTCACCAACTTTGTCCGATACTCGGCACGTCTTGAAGGGGCAACGATGAAACGGTATGGTGAATATGCGATTCACGGGTTAAAATATGAAATTGGTGAAAGGCTCGTGTCCCGGCGATTTCGGAATTTGGCGAACACGGGGCCGCATCTTTGCACTAACGAACACAGAGGCCAGACAGTCCCCGGAGATGGTCCAAGGTACTATTTACCTTAACGAAAATCTACTTGAGGCATTGTATGATTCGGGAGCCAGCCATTCTTTCATTTCCTATGATTGTGCAAGTCGCCTGGGAATGAATGCCTGTAGTTTACCTTATGATTTGGTAGTGTCTACACCGCTTGGTGTAAAATCTTTAGCTTCTGACGCATATATAAATTGTATTGCTAACGTGGATGGACGAGTTTCTAAAGTGGACCTTATCTGTCTACCTCTTCACGGCATCGATGTCATACTCGGTCTAAATTGGCTGACGGCCAACGGTGCGATGATCGACTGTGGCAAGAAGAAGATATCATTTCCGGAGAAAAGTTGAAGTGAGCGAACTTTCTCTCCGCTACGTAAGCCGATCGATGCGTGAAGCAAGGATGCCATGCCTACATGGTATTCTTTCGATCAAAGCGAGAGCCGATCTTTCACTCCAGGACATCCTGTGGTGAATGATTTTCCGATGTATTTCCGGAGGATCTCACGAGTTACCTCCTATCAGAAGTGGAGTTCAATATCGATTTGATGCAGTACGGGGTCAATATCAAAGGCGCCGTATCGTATGGCTCCTAACGAGATGCGGGAGTTGAAGAAGCGGCTAGAAGAGCTTTTGAAGAAGGGGTTCATTCGACCCGGTGTATCACCGTGGGGAGCCCGGTGCTTTTTGTAAAGAAGAAAGATGGAAGCTTCCGACTCGCATTGACTACCGTGAATTGAACAAAGTAACGGTCAAAAACAAGTACCCACTTCCCGGATTGATGATCTTTTGGATCGGTTATCCGGTTCCACTGTCTTTTCAAAAATTGATCTGCGTTCGGGATATCATCAGTTGCGAGTTAAAGATGGTGATATTTCCAAGACAGCTTTCAGGACCAGGTACGGGCATTATGAATTCCTTGTGATGCCCTTCGGATTGACAAATGCACCTGCGGTATTCATGGATTACATGAACCGTATCTTCCGACAACACCTAGACCAATTTGTGGTGGTGTTTATTGATGACATTCTGATCTACTCCAAGAGCAAAGAGGAGCATGAAGAACATCTGAGGAAGGTGTTAAGCATACTCAGGGAGAAGCAACTATATGCTAAACTGAGCAAATGCGAATTTTGGCTGCCGGAAGTAAAATTTCTGGGCCATGTTATATCTAGCGGCGGAGTTGCAGTTGATCCGAGCAAGGTGGAAGCGGTTACGGACTGGAAACGGCCAGAGAGCGTGACGGAGATCCGTAGTTTTCTTGGTCTGGCGGGATACTACCGCAGATTTATACGGGATTTCTCGCGTCTTGCCCTACCATTGACAAAGCTTACGAGGAAGAATCAACCCTTTATATGGGGAGATGAGCGTGAGGAGAGCTTCCGAAAGCGAGAGAGAGATTGACTACAAAGACCGGTGTTAATCATCCCAGATCCAGATGAGAAGTATGTTGTTTACGAGTGATGCCGGTGGGCAAGGGTTGGGATGTGTCCTAATGCAACGGGCGAGTGGTGGCTTATGCCTCTCGTCATTTGAAGCCTCACGAGTTAAACTATCCTACACACGATTTAGAGTGGCGGCTATCGTGTTTGCTTTGAAGATATGGAGGCACTATCATACGGTGTAACCGTAGAATTGTACTTGCGACCACAAAAGCTTGAAGTACTGTTCGATCAACGAGAAGTCAACATGAGACAATGTATTTGGATGGAATTGATTAAAGATTACAAGCTGGAGATCAAGTATCATCCGGGTAAAGCGAACGTTGTTACTGATGCTCTTAGTAGAATGACGGTGCAGGTGGCATACATGATGATACAAGAGCGAGAAATTTGGAAGATTTCGAGAGATCTGAATCTATCCAATCAAATCTGCATGGGTCTGCACGCACCAGCTGATGCCTATCTTGCTACTCTTCTTGTTAGTCAAGGGGAGTATGATCTGAGAGATGAAGTTGAGAAAGCTCAGGAGCAAGATGATTGGGCAAAAGAGATACGTGAAAAGATCACTCGAAGTGAGACCCAAGACTATGACCTATCACTTAGTGGTTTGGTCAGGTTTAAGAAGCGAGTCTACATACGCCGGTTGATGAATTGAGGCGGACGATAATGGATGAGGCTCATAAGAGTAAGTATACTCTACATCCAGACATGGTCAAAATGTACAGTATGAAATCCGAACTTTGGTGGCCGGAATGAAGAAAGACGTAGAGTACGTGGCCAAGTGCTTGACATGTCAGAAAGTGAAGATTGAACACCGTCGACCCCCTGGTCTTTTGCAAGGACTAGAGCGCTAGGAATGGAAATGGGAGAACATAACCATGGATTTTGTGGTAGGTTTGCCCAAAATCAGGAATCATGATACGATTTGGGTAGTTGTTGACAGATTAACCAAGTCAACACACTTCATTCCCATCAGTATCCACTATTTTCCGGAACGATTGGCGGAGATTTATATCAAAGAGATAGTGAGATTACATGGTGTCCCTAAGAGCATTGTCTCTGGAGAAGTAGCTTATCAGATAGCTTTACCCCCGAATCTGAGTAATCTCCACGACGTTTTCCACGTGTCGCAATTGAAGAAATACCAACCAGACCGTGATCATGTCATCGAGTACGAGGACGTTGAAGTACGGCATGATAATACCTTCATAGTCGGCGGATCGGATCATCGATCACAAAGAGAAACGACTCATAAACAAGACTATTTTGATTGTGAAGGTGGTCTGGAAGGGTTTGTCACTCGAAGAAGCGACTTGGGAAACCGAGAAGGACATGAAAGAGAAGTACCCAGAGTTCATGGCCCGAAGTTTAGTTAGGATAGATTAAATTTCGAGGGCGAAATTTTGTGTAAGGGGGGAGAAATGTAATACCCGATATTTATACGGAATATTATAAATAAAAGTTGGATATTTCGATAAGTGAAATTTCAATCTCAGGTCTTGTATAATTATAGTCTATTTTCTAAGTAGAATTTCTGTAGGAAATCAGGGAATTTAAGGGCCAAAGTGCCAAAATGACCAAAATGCCCCTGAAAGGGTAAATAACTTAGGAAATTATGGAAAAATACCAAAAGGTAGAAAAGTGACCAAGTAAATTAGGAGAGTATATTATCTCTAATTATTGTAATTTAATAAATTATGAACTTTGAGAAATTGTACAAGAATGTTCAAAAAGTAATAAAAGACCAAAATACCCTTGTAATTATGGATTAATACAATGGGCATGGAAATTCTAGTGTTAAGGCAAAAGTTTGAAGATAAAGGAGTGTCTTAATTAAGAAAATTACCAACAAGTGATAATAGAATAATTAAGTAATATTGGGCTAATTACTTAAGTATAAGCAAAGGAAATTAAGAGATAATTGTGTAAAGCTAAAAATTAGTGGTAATTGGCTTAAAATTAGTAAAAATATATTTACTAATTAATTGGAAATTTTTATGAAAAATGGGTGAGTTTAGGTATTTTTAGGCCTAAATACAAGAATGGACCAATTAGAGAATTTTGTGGAATTTTTGGAAAAAATAAAATAAAAAAATAAAAAAAATAATTAATTAAATAAAAAATAAATTATTTATTAAAATAATTAAAGGGCCAGACGAATTTGGGCCCAAGAAAAATAAAAATAAAATATAAAAATGAAATAAGAA
This sequence comes from Acacia pycnantha, assembly GCA_025563575.1. Lineage (NCBI taxonomy): Eukaryota > Viridiplantae > Streptophyta > Magnoliopsida > Fabales > Fabaceae > Acacia > Acacia pycnantha. The sequence continues at coordinate 3,815,943 of JAMWYP010000016.1, forward strand.
TAAAGTTTTTGCAACTTGATATTATAATAATATTATAATTAATTAAAGTAAAAAGGATGAATAGTAATTTAGAAATTAGGAAACGGATCCTATCTAGAGATCTAGGAATAGGAATGCCAAGGTCAAGGTAAAATATTGATCGGTGAGTTTTTACCTTCAAGTGACCTCTTAGGAAGTTAATTAGAGGCCGTTTGTGCATTTTCCTAATAAAACAAAATAGGGAAAAATGCATATAGGCATATTTTTGGAAATGAAGAAAATAAATTCTAACTCAATATCTAGGAATGAGTTTGAATTTATCTGGACATATTTGGAATCAGTGAATTTTTCTGAAGAAGTTGGTGATTTCAGAAATACGTTTTGAAACCGGACACGTTCGGACACGTTTTTCGAGAAAACTTCAACTGGAAAGTTGGAGCCCTATATGGAATCAAAATTTAGGTTAACTTGGACATTTCTAGTAAGTGAGAACTTGTCTTCAAAGTTGTAAATCCAGAATTTTGAGATTTCTCCGAAATCACGCGAATCGGGTACCGATCGGGAAATTTTACCGGGCCGGGGGCAAAATGGGAAGAGTTGACATCATCATGGATGATGCAATTTTATGCCACCTAGGGCTGTGTATGTCGACCAAAGGGGGTTAATGGTCAAGATCAAGCCTTCTTGAAGAAGTTAGAATCCAAAGGTTGAAACAACTTTGGAAATCCCAAGCTTGTCCTTCCAAATTTCTATAAATAGGTAGCTCCCTCCTTCAATATTCTTCACACCACTCTTCACTTCTTGCCTTGACCGAAATTCTTGAGTGAGAAAGAAGAGAGAGAAGCTCTGGGGAAGTTCTGCAGAAGTCTTCAACGGGTAAGTCTTTCGGGCTTTAGTTTTTAAGTTCGAGTTCTTAGTTTTAGTTCGGTAGTTAGTAGAATTGTTAGTTAGATTTAGGAAGTAGGTGACTAGATTCCTATTCTTGTTTGAAGCCTTGTTTGCATTGAAAAATATGCAGAGGTATAAACATAGTAGGGATCGGGTCGTAGAAAAGTTGAAGCTTTGCGAGTTTTTCAAAAGTAAGGGTAGAATTTGTTAGAATAGCCTTTAAATTTCAAGTATGATTGGGTATCATATGGGAGGGCTATTTTAGTCATTATTTTCGAAAAACATAATTGCGTCGAAGTTACGCAAAATTTTGGGAAGAAAATTTGTAAGAGTAACGAAGCGCCGCGAAATTCCGCCGATTAGGGGTATAAGGGCAAAATGGTAATTTTTACCTAAAATGCCGATTATTGTGTCAAATCACTAATAAAAGTGATATTACTCTTATAGGACGTCGAAATCCTAGTTTGCTGCCGTTACGCGTCCAACGTGCATTTGTCGGACAAACCGTTGTTTTTCCGTCAAAAAGTACGATTTCGCGAAACATCTACGTACGTCAACGAAGGTACGGACGCGTCTCGTAACACTAATCCTATAGTTCTCATATACATATATGTCATAGATACGTTCATATACCGGGGCTCGCTTAGGGTCGTCGTTATACATACTGACCTTGTACGGGTTATAGACATGATAATACCGCTTTGAGTTTTCCTAGCGCTGAGGACACGTGATCGTGGCACGGGGTAATGTGCAGCTATATTTGTGTAGGACTTTACATACTGCTTTATGCTTATGTCCCTGTCTCGTGTCACAATGTTGTTGTGTAGGACCTTACATATTGCTCCATGCTTATGTTACATGCGTGTCACACTTATCGATGAGATGTTCTTTGTTATGTCATGAATATCATTGTCTATATCTTGTTTTATTTGAGCATAAGGTTAACCGTTACACGAGATTCAATGCGGTGAATTGAATCTCTGTTTGTAGCTTCGAGGATCCGGAGGACCACGGATCGGTGATAGGGAAAGCGGCGGGAGTAGGCTTCCTACGGATTTATCTTATCGCTTTCCGTACTTATCTTTTGAACAGTAGGATCACTGTAATGTCATTACTCTATTACACTATGGTTCATATTTTGTTATGATCAGTTACTCTTTCGCTCCCATGCTCTACTCTGATTAAAAAAAAAATATTCCGCTTTAAAAAATGGGATGTTACTAAAACAGTAATGATTTTGACAAAAATCGTAATGGTTTTGACAAATTTGTTAGGCATTGAAAAAATGTGTGGAAAGGACATTTTGATCTATAAGCCAAAACATGAAAAACTTATATTCTCACTCATCTCTTTTTTTTCATTTGCAAGTTTTAATAGTCTTTTTTAATTTGGAAGTTGAAGTAGTATTTAGATGTCTTATTCTGCAAAAATTATTAAAATAAAGAAATAAAATTCCTTCTTACCGTTATGCTACAATCTACATAAACGTTGATGTATGCGATTGTTTTTCCATATTATTTCTTATATAATTTATTATTAAAATCATGAAAATCATCATGTTTCTATGGTACGCAAAAAGTACTTTTCGAAGATTGCAGATTTTTTTTTTATTATAAAAAAAATAGATTAATCAAATGTGCCTAAATGTTTTTTTTTGGGAACTCATGTGCAATATATATATATATATTTCAATAGATGCAATTCCTCTTTATATGTGTACAAAATGGAAGATATTTATATATAGTTAAAGATATATTTTATATAATTAAAAAAGAGTTGTTCCACACAAGAACAAGGCTTTTTAAGTCCACTTAGACATTAAAATTTCTAATGTGGGATTTTTTCGTAATTTTTCTAATTTTATAATAAAATATTTATTATATTTATGTTAACTTGTGTTTATCCTATTATAGAAGTGCGCCTCGTTGTCACATCATCACTTTGATTTGGTCCCTATGGGGCTACATTGGTGCATTTTGCAGGCGGGAATTCTGGACCGAGAAGGAGAGAGGTGGTAGACAGCTACATGTCACGGTCTTAGATGAATCCCTCCCAAAACCATGCCGGCCTTAGCTTGATCACTCCCTTGATCTTGGCTAAGTCAGCCGAACTCTCACAAGTAGGCAAAGAGCACAAAGACAAAGAGAACTTTTAGAGAGAGAAGTAAACTTAGAGAGAGAAGCTCTAAAATGCTAAGAACTTGTATTGCTCTTGGATGGTTACAAATGAGGGTGGCACCTCCTATTTATAGGCATCCACCTCCTCAATGAACGGCTAGGATTCAATACATCTAACGGTAGAGATTGTTTCTCCAGAACCTTCTCCTAAAATATCTAGATATTTACATGTACATGGGAGTCTCTAGAATTCTCCACACAATTCTAGTTCTATGTACACATATCTACAACAATGTGGAATTCTCTAGAAACCTCTTGGAGTGTCTTAGACACAAAATTATCTGGCATTCCCTTCGGTCCGTGACACTCTCCCCCACCTAATCTGGTGACGTCCTCGTCACTGACTTGTGCCGGTGTAGGTGGTCTTCGAATTGCCAAAGATCCTCCTGAGGTTCCCAAGTGGCTTCGCTCTCTGGCAATCCTTTCCATTTGATTAAGTATTTGGTACTCGGTGGCACCCCACGTCGCCGTACTACTCGATCAGCTAGCACCTCTTCTACCTCCCGATCATATGACTTTGTCATGGTCGGAGGTGCTCTCGCCAAGATGGCTCGATCAGGATCATCCACATCTTCATGAAACGGCTTCAGCATGCTAACATGGAAGACATGATGAATCTTCAAGTTTGAGGGTAGATCCAGTTTGTAGGAAACCTTTCCTACTTTCCCCACGATCTTGTACGAGCCTTCGTACTTGCGGATGAGGCCCTTGTGCACCTTTCGGAACACTTTGAATTGTTGAGGAAGAAGCTTCACCATAACCATGTCTCCCACTTGGTACTCAGAAGCTCGCCTCTTCCTATCTGCAAACTTTTTCATTCGCTTGGCCGCCTTGACAAGGAAGGATCTCGTTATCTCAGCTTGTTCTTGCCAAGATTTGGCCATGTGGTAGGCCCCTGGACTCTTGCCCTTGTAGGTGGTGGCAAGGGCATGAGGAGTGAGTGGTTGTTGTCCCATTACTACTTCAAAGGGACTCTTTCCTATAGCCTCACTCTTCTGTAAGTTATAAGAGAATTGAGCCACATCTAGAAGCTTGGCCCAATCCTTTTGGTTGGCACTCACAAAGTGCCGTAAGTAACACTCCAACAAAGAATTCACCCTTTCTGTTTGCCCATCAGTTTGAGGGTGAAAACTCGTGGAAAAGTGTAGCTAAGGCCGGCACGGTTTTGGGAGGGATTCGTCTAAGACCGTGACATACAGCTGAAGGAAATGTTAACTTTATTACCCTTAAGCCTCTGTTTGGTACGAGAAAAATTTAAGGAGAGAAATAAATAGAAAGGGAGATTGAGAATGAACTTAAAAAGTTGAGTTATTTGATAGGCATGAGAATGAAACTTAAGTTGAGGGAAAATAAAATGTTTAGTAGGAAGAACAAGAAATTGGTTAAGTGAGAAGGAGAGGTAAAATACCTATAATGCCCCTAAAAAATAAAACAACCACACCTTCTTTATTGATCTCATCTGTGACCTTCTTCCTCGATCTCATCTGCGGCCTTCACTTCCGTCAATGGTCGCCGGCACCCTCTCCTTCATCCACCATCGCTGGTGCCCTTCTACTTCATCCCTCACATAGCCGACATAGCACAAATTGAAAAAGAGAAAAAGAAAAAAGAAAAAAAGTTTTAGATCGATTGAAGAAGAAGGGATGACAGGATTTGCAGCAACAGTGTGTGGAGGAGGAGGAGGCAGTGGCAACGGTCGAAGGAAGACATATTGATTGAAGAAGAAGAGGAAGGTTATTTGAGAATTTCTTAGGGCAAGTTCTTTGATCCCCAAAATGGGTATATTTTAAGAAGCAACTATGACACTCCTGAAAAATAAGCCAGCCAACATGAACACTCTCCATCTAAAATAATTCCACTGTTTAGCAAATTATAATAGACGTGAACATAAGAAGCATAAAATAGTACTGGCACTCCCCATAAAACAGAAATCGAAGGACTGTGAATGTGTGAGGAGCCAAAATTTAACTCAAAAAAGACATCTTTGTGAATAGTCAGATTGTTAATCAAACAATTGTGAAGATTAAGAAATTCTTTTGTTTAGGGAAGGGAAGCCAACCTTATACCAGAAAAGGCAAGGATAATCTCCAATATTAAATGTAGAATATAGAAAACAAACTATAATTAGAAAAAAAAAAATAGAAAAGCTACAGATGAGCAATAAAACAAATCAATATGAAACATTCATACTTATGGTGGTGTTGATACAACAAATTTTACAAAACATAGCTAGCACTCAGTATTATAACTTGCAAACCCACAAATGGCATTAAGAGGAGAAGGCTCCTGCAATGTTCAGATTGAAGCACTCAATGAAAATAAAGACCTTATACATGCCAACAAGACAATTGGTAACTATATATTACTCAACCCACAAACATACACATTAAAATGCAATCAATTTAACAGTCAGCTGGAAGCAACACGCTATCAGGAAAATTTCACACAAAATAAATACCCACTTTGACTTACCTCAATTAGAGCTTTGTTTACCCTACCTTAAACTTGTTCTTGCCTTCAACTTCGATTGTCGTTACTTCAGCCTTCAGCTCTTCCTTCTTGCAGCTTGTTCATCGCAGGTGTTTAAAAGTTGGACTTTTTACAGGGTTTTTTTCGTCCCATAAATTGCCTCTCCCAGGAACATTTCAAGATCCCGCCTCTTTCGGAGAGATTCAACCTTCCCACCTTTAATGGAACTTTCAACCTCGTGGGAAGTCTACTCGACAAAAAAGGCACGCACCAAACATGTATTTTTGGAGGGAATCTTGTTAAGTTCCCTTTCCATTGCCCAAAATCTGTGTAACAAACAGGGCTTAAGGGTCTGTTTGATATGATGGGAATGGAAATGGATATGGAGATGGAGAAGGATATGGAGTTTCAAAGTGTATGTAGTATGTCATAGAAAGGAGTTCTCAATTTTAAATAAAAACACCAAAATGCCCTTCCAAAATAAAAAAATAATCTCCACAGATTTTTCCCATAATCCATATTCTCCCCCATCTTTAACACCAAACCTTTGCTTCTTCTTTTTTTCCTCCCAACTAGATTCAATTCCACTCTTGTGCATTCACTTCCCTTCTAATTTCAACTTCTTCATCTTATCTGGGTTTTTTCCTCTTCCAACCCGACTCAGTTCCACTCTTAGTACAAATTTCCTTATATAAAGGCCATCTCTCTGAGATACAGTTTTACAGATTATTCTAGTGAAATCACTAGTATATTGAAAGTGAAGTCTTCTTGTTTTGGACATTTGACATACATATTTGATATTATCAAAATTAATCATATCGGACAATTATATAAATTATATTACTTTTAAATTTTAATTTTTTTAAATACATTTTTTGCACAAACATTTATAAACATTTTTATTTTAGTATGCATCTATTAATAGAATTAATCATATTTTAATTAATTTTTTTATGTTTGCATTAATTACATTAATTAAGTCTTCATCTCAATATGAAAAAAAATAACATTTTCAAAAGTAAAAAATAATTTAAGAAAAAAAATCTTAAATTACTTAAACAATTTTAGCCAAAATTAGGGAATCAGTAATGATTATGGGTAAATTAGTAAATAAAAATTATTTTTAATATATATTTAAATTTAAAAATAAAAATCCTTGACAGAATTAACGTTTGGACTTAAGTATTTGTTTTTGAAATAGAAGGGAAGTCCATTTAATTAAGACAAAACGCAAGGGAGGTTAGAATATTTTACTCTCTTTTTTAATATTTGGAATGACAAGCTAATTCTTATAGGAGTGTAGGATCAAACATGCTACTTCTTTTGTCCCAATGTATAAGAGCCTTTCAACCAAATCATGAGATTCTAAAAATTAGTTAAATGTAGTAATTATATAGGAAATTTATTTTTTCCCCAAAAATGCCCCTATTCATGAATGTGTGAGAGAAAGAATAATAATGAGAAAATAATGAAAGAGAATGTATGTAGTATAATAATTAATTGAGAGTAAAATATGAAAAAGTGCATTCATTATTGAGACAAACTCAAAAGGGATGTTATATTTAGGAACAAGCTCATTTAAAATAAAAAATAAAAAAGCTCATATATTGGGACGAAAGGTGTACCAATCACCAATCAGAAATAATGTAGATTTGGTGGAGAAATGATGGTTTCATTGGATGCATGGAGAAAAAGGTGATGACTAAGGGCATGTTTAAGTTAGTATTCAAAAAATACGTTTACGTAAACTAAGATAAACTCATCTTATATATTTACCTCGAGCATCTTAAATCACATTGATAAGCAATTTCAGCTTGGTAATCCAATCGGGCACTGAAACACCTTTTATGACTAAAGGTCAGGCAATGAAGAAGGTTAGGCTTGTTTGTATTAATGTTTGTAAAAGTGACTTTTATCTTAATCAACTTTTATAAATTGGATTTGGGGTTAAAATTAAGGGTTAAGTATCAATTTTGCCCCTGAAGTACGTGCCCAGGAGCAATTTTGCCCCTTAAGTTTTAGGCAGAGCAATGTTGCCCCTGAAGTATCAAAACGGAGCAATGTTTCCCCTCGTTAAAAACCATAACTTTAGTTGACCTAACCGTTACGGTTTCTAACGGAGAGGCAACATTGCTCCGTTTTTTATACTTCAGGGGCAACATTGCTACGTTTCGGTGGAGCAATGTTGCCCCAGAAGTATAAAAAACAGAGCAATGTTGCCCCTCCGTTAGAAACCCTAACGTTGCCCCTCCGTTAGAAACCCTAACGGTCAACGTTAGAGTTTGTAACGGAGGGGCAACATTGCTCCGTTTTGATACTTCAGGGGCAACATTGCTCCGCCGAAAACTTAAGAGGCAAAATTGCTCCTGGGCGCGTACTTCAGGAGCAAAATTGATACTTAACCCTAAAATTAATTAGCGTGATGTATTTATGTTTGTAGTAACACCGGTCTTTTTTAATGCGGTTCATTATTGGTTCAGTTTATTTTAACTTATTCCATCACTTATGTCGCATTAGATCCGATTTTTGTTAATGGTTGGTTTTTTTAACAACATTTATTACTCATTATCATTTAACATTAATTCTTGAAGTCCAAAAACCATCTTTAGAAAGAAAAGAAAGAAAGAAAGAAAGTATTCTTGAAGTTCAAAAGTCATCTTTCAAAAAACTAATTCTGGAAAATTGATAAGTGTATATTTTATAATTAAATAAGTATAGATTCTGAGATATATTGGATTGAATTTATTAATATTATGCTTATTTAATTATCTTTTATATATTTATCTATCTTTTAATTAAATATAGGATAAAAGAATATTATAACAGAAAATCTATTGATATCCTATCTTATTTTGTAGGAGATATTTTGTGATCTAAGAGAGGAGAAATTATAGGAAAGACAATAAAGACAACAAATTAATTGAAAAGAATTTAATATAATATATTATTATATTATATTAAATTAACCAAAGATTAATGAACGTGAATGTAAATATTTTTGCAAGGAATTGAATTAGAAGAATATAATATAATATCTTATATAATATAATATAAGATATTATATTAAATTGAATCAGATAAGTTTTAAAAGGGATATTGCAACCAAAGAGACGCACAGCGAGAAAAAAGAAAGAATCCAAGTGATATATATAAAAACGTACAACGCACAGAAGGGACGGACTGAGGAACAAAATAAATTCAAGAAGGAGAGCAGTGAGAGACGAGAAGGCATAGCAGCAAACAAGAATTCAGACGCACAAGGAGCAGCAGGAGGAGCAGCGGCATTTCAGTTATCTTCATTATCCCCACAGGAGGACGAGAGGACTGTGGAGGCGACAGAGAAGCTTTCTTTCCTAACTCCTTTTATTCTTTAAACCTGAATTTTTATTTGTTTGTCATGGATTTGGTTTTAGCCATGTGTGGCTAATTTCTTTTCAACCTAGAGTAGCTATGAACTTATGAGTAGATTAGATTTTATTGTCATGGTTTAATTAAAATTAATATTAATTTTGGTTATTTAATCTTGTTTAGATTTATCTATTTAGTGATTGACCATCATTGAATATGAGTTTGAGAATTAGGATTTACCTTGACGAAGGGAATTTTAATTAAGCTCTTAGATTAAGTAATATGGGATTAGATTACGATTTAATTTGTAGTTAGGATAGACATATACCTAATGGCCCCATATAATTGTTGAAGAGTGTGTTTGGTTATTTTCCTCTTGAGTAATTAGGTTAGACATAACAAATTATACTTAAGAGAGGGTTGTAAGTGGACCGACAGGAACTTATAACTAATTATACTCGAAATTAACAAAATAATATTAAGGCTAATTAAATTAATGAAAACAAGGTTTATAGAACAAACAAGGGATTAGTGACTCTAGGTTGCTCGTTCTATTATTCTAGTAGTTTGTTATTTTGATTTCCTTTTCTTTTAATTAAATTCAATCTGGTTTGCTCAACTTAAACGAAATTGTGAAATTAATGCCTAACTGAAATTTGTGATACTAAATCCTCGTGGGAACGATAATTTTATCATCACTTTATCACTTGATACGGCCCGTGCACTTGCGGAGTTATAAGCTTTAAAGTTTTGCCCTATAAAAAATGATGAGGTTTGAATCACTTTATGGAATAATCTATAGAGCTACATAACTCGAACCCCCACCTCTAGTATACTAGAGTCGGGAAATCGGCCCAAGCCCATCGGGCCGGCCCTTTTAAGCACTGGCTCGTCAAGGGTTGGGCTTGAAAAATGGACAATATATTTGAAATTGGCCCTAAAGGGCCGGTCTTGCAGGCCCTTTTCACGGTAGCTTTTTCTTTTTTTCCTTCTTTAATTTATTAATTTATATATATTTTGTATTTGTTATAGAGTTGTTTATCTATTTAACTATAAATACATAATAACTATACTCTAATTTTATGATTTGGTTTATTATTTGTTGCAAATAAAGATTATGAATGTGTTCATAATGTGGGAAAAGAAATTCATGATATTCTTACTCATGAGCCAGATGCTACTATTCAAAGTGAAAAACAATCAAATGTCGTTAAAATTGATGATAATGGCGAAGATGACGACAATAATAGTCATCGTACTAATGTCGCTTAGTGGTATGCTTCTTATGTTTTATATGAGTTATTTGTGAATATAGTTTGTTTTTTTATTATGAATTAATAGCTATATTTATTTGTTGGATGATTCGTGTTGTAATTTACTAATTATATTTCTTTAAAAAAAAAGAAGGAAAAATAGTTAAAATTTGGAATAGTAATTTTTGGGCTCTGGAGGGCCGGCCCTGGCCCTGGTGCTCTCGGGTTGGGCTTTGAAAAACATATATTTTTCTTACCTCAGGCCCTGAAGGGCCGGCCCTAGCCCTTCACGGGCTAGCCCTGGAGGGCCGAGCCGGCCCTGATTCCCAGCTCTATAGTATACTAGTATCACTTTGGTCCTATTTATAAGTTCATTTTGACCAAAAAAAAAATTGGTCCTGTTTATAAGTCAATTTTGACCAAATAAATGAGATTGTGACAATTTTGTCCATATTAATAAGGATGAGAGAGATTGGCTAGCCATGTTGGAAAGAGAAAAAGATGAGAGAAATTTGACAATAAATTTTAAAAGGTACCCATTGAGGGTAAAGTTGGAAATTTGCTCCATAATCATTGAGATACCTACCTCTCCTTGGTATATAAAATTTGGTCAAAATAGACTTATAAATAGGACCAAAGTGGTAAATGATATAGATATAGAGCCTCCTTAGCTTTACTTTCCTTAGCTTTCTTCTTCTTCTCCTTATGGTTATGGGAATTGGAGGCCTCTTTCCACCTTCTCCTCCTCTTGGGACCTCAAAGCTTCCCTCGTCTTCTTCTCCAAATCTTTCACTCTGGAGATAGTATCTGATGATCTTTTTTGTTGGCGCTTTGGGTTCTTGAAACTGCCAGCCTTCTCCCAATCTTTCTTGATCAACTTCAGAAGATTAAGATCATTCATGCTTTTTCAAATTTCAAGGTGGGTGAAATATCAAGAGAGGTTTTGATTTTCTTTTGTTGTTCCATGGTGGTTTCAACAAAATCAAAACCTTTCTTAACATTTCATCTGCTCTCTTACGTCTTGAATGCTGCCCCCCTCTTTTTAGGAAAGATGCAACGGATGTTAAATCTTCCCATCATTTACAAGAGTCTATGAGGAAATAAATAAATATATATATGTTAGAAAATAAATAGCACTAGAGAAATTAGGATTATTAACGTGGAAAACCTCTCAATTCAAGGGTAAAAATCATAGGTTGTCTAGACTCTAGACCAAGAAAATAAATAGCACTAGAGAAATTAGGATTATTAACGTGGAAAACCTCTCAATTCAAGGGTAAAAATCATAGGTTGTCTAGACTCTAGACCAAGAAAATATAATCCATCATTATCAAAAACAGTCGTTTACAATTTATAATTTCTTTGTCTTTTCTCTTTTACAACCAATATGCTCCCAATTGGACTATACCCTATAAGAAAAATGAACAAATTTAACCTAGATTATTGGGAGTAAAATATTCTTCTAAGATAATAGGAATAAAATTTAATGCATTGCATAAATTAAAAACAAAGTATTACAATATATAATATAAAAATATACTTATAAAGAGATATAAACAGTCGTTTACAATTTATAATTTAAAAACAAGTAAGCTCCACATAATTAATAAGCTTATAATTTATACTTCATAATTATAATTTGAAACCCCTAGCAATTCACATAGGCTAATAGGGTAATATAATAATATTAATAAGCTTTTAATTTCAAATGTTGGCATTGCATTGTGAGGCGTGAGGAGCAGTGCAGAAATTGTGTTGGGAAGTACGAGGCGGAGGTTATGACTGAATGGTGATCATCTTCTTTTCAAAAGAGATCGTAGCCCCTTTGTTTAAATGAACGTCCATGATACAATGACTACCGGTTCAAATTCGATCCTTTCAACCCAAGACCTCAAGCTCTATCACGCATCTGGTTTTAGAAAGCAGGAAGCCAGAAACAGAGAGCATGCATTGGACTATGAAGAATGAAGAATATCTAACTGGCTTTTCCCCATTTTTCTTGGTGGTTCTTCTTCATCTTCATCGTTCTTCGTCACTATTCTTTCCTTTTGCTCCTCTTCTTCTTCATTTTTCCGCTGGCTTTGCATTTTTGTTGTTTTCAAACCTGGTAAAACTTGTGAAACGCCGTCATTCTCTGCATCTGGCAACTTAAGAAAATAGCCCGATAACCCGCCCAACCCAACAGGTTTGAATAGGCAACGTCCGTGTCACCTCGAGTTATCTTGGTTCGCTCTGGGTTGATTTTTTCTTTGTTTGGCCTTAACCAGACTGGAAAAGTGGTTGGGTTTCTGGTTTCCGGTCTAACCCAGCCGGTCGAGTCCGGTTTTTCATACAATACAGTAGAGAATAAAGAAGTTGAAAATACTCAGAAAAAGTCCCTCCCACGAGTATAATTTCAATCCCACCATTGAAAACAACAAAGTATATTCTGAACTTAGACTAAATTATTTCAGCTTGATCCAACGATCAACGAATTCAAAAACATCAATTTACCCAGACTGGTATATGAAGTTTTCTTTGACAAAAAAAAAGTATATGAAGTTTTCACTTTCTCTCTTCTTTTTGCTCACATGGTTTTATAATTAGATATATCCGGCCTGTTACGTGTCATTTCCAAAAGCAGCTTATATGCCACTTCTGTTTAGTTGTTAGACATTTCTCTATTTGATGTTAATCAGTTCTATACAGATACAAACCTATAAATATGAGAGGCTATGTAAACAGAAGTTCGATGAATAAATTAAAGAAGTAGCTAACTCTCTCTCTCTCTCTCTTTATCTCGTTGGCCTATACCAATTTGGTGCTAGGGCCACTTCAGTGATGGCGCTGGAGACACAATCCTCTGAACATCTCGATTACCTTGAACAACAATTGGAGATGCATTGGTTTGAGAGCACTCAGATTTGTCTGGAGTATAACTCATCTGATATCAATGACATCAAGCATGCCATGGCCAAAATTGAGATATGTTTGTTAGGATTTACCAGCCTTAATAGTACCATAGACACCATTCCTCTGGCCCTCGCCGTCACTGCTGGTGGTCGCCGGAAAATCAATCCTTACCGCCATGGCGCCGTCACAGAGTTAGCAAACTTAAAGCATGTCTTGACGGTAAAAGAATATGCATGACAATTCAAGGATATCATTCTCCATATGCATCTGCCAGAGTCCATCGCCATTAAGGTTTTTTAACTTTCAGTTCGATAGCTAGGTCTAAGCAATCTTTCCTCCATCATTTATCTGGCTGACATCCATGAACGATATGGGCCGAAGGAGCAAAAAGACAAAGACAATGATCAAGAAGTTGCAGACAAGCTTAGTCAAAATTCGGAACTTACCCCTACTCTTGACGAAGAAGAGACGAATGAAGAAGCAGAGCACGCTGATAACCAGAATGAAGCAGTTGGAAACGAACAAATGGACAGGACGTTCAAGATTCAAAGTCAAGAGAAGCTCTGAAGTGTCATCAAGAAATTCAAGATTTTGAGAGCCATAAGTCAGAAATTGGAAGAATCAAGAAATCTCACGCGTTGGAGAAAGAGTTAGGGGACGGGGAAGCAATCAATGTAGCAGAAACACATTGATTCTTGCTAGGCTTCCGTGGTTGTTACTGTTACTCCGAACCGATGCCACCACTATTACCCTCTCTCTCTTTGGGTCATGCTTTTCTTTAATCCAAAATATGGATCAGGTATCTTCCTTTATCATTTTTCTTCCATGTTCTACTCAGTTCTCAAGGTCTAATTTCAAGGAAAAGTTCATGTTACCATCTACATTCTCTACCTTAAAAATGGTGAATAGAAATGCTATTACCTATTCCTTTGCTTTAATCACTCGTCGACGGAAGATGTACTCTAAGTCCCAGGTCAAATTTGTCTATGATTGCTGATTTTTCTGCCATGTCGTATGGCATCGTTTGAAGCTTTGGCAAGAATTTGTGGCTACAGATGCTACAATGATAGCAGTGCTTAGGTGCAGGAGCAGCTTCCTTGTTGGTGTTTTATGCATTAGGTCAAAACTCTCTTCATTGTCAAACAACTGTTTTCCATTGATAAGGAGGAGTCAAAAGGTCAAACACGCATGTCGGTAACTGTGCTATTGAGCTTGAATGGAAGACACAGATCAACATAAGAATCCGCTGGGGCGACCACCAAACCAGTGGGGGACGACCAGAAAAAGAATAAAAGAGTAAAAGTCGTCCAAGTAGTAATCATGGATGACTGTATGGAAGAGAAGGAGTATGAATAAGACTCAGTAACAGAGAAGGAAAATGGAAAGTTCAATGGAGATAATGAGAATGAAGGGCTGATGAGAACAAAAGCTTCAACTCCATCATATGAGGAGTCCCTTATGGGATTTAATGGTATGGAAAGTGGTAGAGAATGCTTGGAAACCAAAGATTTGTTTGGAGAAGATGATGAAATTGTCTTGCCGGCCTCTACCAAAGCCATTGGAAGAAATCAAGAAGCTAATAGGAGTGTATCCTGTCGTACCAATATTACAAAAAGAATTAAATGAATTGTGTATCCCATGGAACTATTTTCATATTCTTACGGTGTCGGGGAGGAGATACAATCTTTATATGCTAAAGTCACACCTCACTTGTATTTGGGGGATCTCTGAGTTTGAGTTGATCGACCTACCACATAGCTACTTCGTGGTCAGATTCACTAGTCTGAACTGCTGGAAAAATCATTACCGCAAAGTGCTCTATGATGGCCCATGGGTGATTGCCCAACACTGCAGACTTGTGCAAAGGTGGACACATATTTTAATCCCTAGCAGAACCAGCTACTTTGAATTGTAACTCGGGTTAGAATACATGAGGTTCCTATGCACTGTAATAACAGCCATGACGACTCCCTATTTTTAGATAATTTTAAGATATATTTTAGAGTCTTCGAGGATAAATTAAAGGGATTTGAGTGAGATTTTGATAAGATATGAACTTGGTGCATGATTTGGAGATTTCATTATAAATATCAAAGTTTAGGAACAAAAATAATGATTTTGATATTAAGGATAAAAATATTATATTAATAATCAAAATAATAATTTAAGATAAAAAGGAAAAGATTTTTTTTTATCATCATCATTATTTATTATTATCAGTATCTTTTTTTTTTTTTTTTTATCTTTTTGTTTGATTTTATTTTGCTAGAGGGATATTGCACTTTTTGGAATGAAGATCTAGGAACCTAACCTATATATAAGGGTTCAGCTTCTTTGGAAAAGGGGAGTAGATGCGTCCGAAAACAGAGAGCAAGGAGAGCATCAGAGTTGAGGGCTGAGAGAGAAGAATTGAGTGATTGGTGGAGAGCCAGAGCTTGAAGATTCAAAGAGATGTGGAGTTTTAATCTTGGTTCCTTTATTGATATTCTTTTCTCCTTCACCTGGCTTTCGTTATAAACCAAATTATTATCTCTGGCTTTTGTTTGATTTTGAATATAAGTAGCTAAATTTCTTACTTTAGGATTGCTTTGAACTATTGAATGAGTAAGACTTTTTAGTTCCTTTCATTTATTGATTAATGAAATTTATGTGTTGATTCAAAGAGATTTGGAGTTTTAATCTTGGCTCCATCATTGATATTCTTTTCTCCTTCACCTGGCTTTTGTTATAAACCAAATTATTATCTCTGGCTTTTGAACATGAGTAGCTAAATTTCTTACTCTAGGATTGCTTTGAACTATTGAATGAATAAGACTTTTTAGTTCCTTTCATTTATTGATTAATGAAATTTATGTGTTGATTTTATCTCGTGCTCTGGGTGATTTTCCACCATTTAGATTATCGTGTTCAATTGAGTGATGCTTGAGAAAGCTAATTTAATTGTAGAACTTAGATAAAATCATGCTAGGCCTAAAATTTAGGGGTTAAATGGATATTGTTTTTTTTTTAATAGAATAGAGATATATCTATTAGCCTAGTGTTTTCTAATTGAGGTTGGAGCTTGATGAGTATTTTCACTAAATAAAAGATTGTGTATTTTAATTGAAAATATAAAAATTAGTTTTGACTTGAGAAAGCTTTATCAATTAATTCTGAACCTCTTAAAAACACATATTTTCTTTAATAATTTAAGAAGGATTTAAATTAGTCATATGAAGTACAATAGCGATAAGTAATCCTAGGTCCCTCCTATTTTGAAGAAAAGTTTGAACTTTAAAATTCATAATTATACTCTTTTCTTGAACATTAAATCTTAAAATATTCTCACTCAACCTAATTGAGAACTTAATTAAGATAATTAACTCATTTTTTGTCTTAGTCCTCGTGGAAATGATATTATTATACTACTTGTGATGATCCATGCGTTTGCGATTAAGCTAGGCGGCTAACAAGTTTTTGGCACCACTGTCGGGGAAAACAACAAAAGTTTGTGTGGTTAATTATTGCAATTATGTGATCAATTGCGATTGAGTTTTAAACTATTATGGACTATCCTCGGTGGACGTACAATGAGGCAAGTGGTGGATTTAAGCATAAAAAAATTATACGAATTTTTATTATGAATCTTGTGCATGTGAATCTCCATGTGAGTACATTTCTTGTAGTTCTTGTGGATATTTTCACTTGAATGAGCAATGTCCCTATGTCTCAGCCTTATATTATAGGGAGGATGATTTTGCTAGGGCTCAAACTAATTTGCATGATTATACTTTTAGCCTTGGATGGAGTCATGAGCAACCATTATCTTGGGATCCTAATTATTCTTTTCCTTCGTATGCATAACATCCTCATATATCAACTAATACTTATGTAGATGAAATTACCTCCATTGATGAGGAGGAGCTAACAACAAAGGATTTGCTTCAATTTCTTCTAGATAGTCAAATTAAAATGAATTATTGAGAATTTTTGAAGAAGAGAAAACTAATGATCATGCTTAAGATGTAGCATTTCAAATTGATGAAATGGCTCCTAATCTTTAGTCTTTGAATCAACAAGGAATTTTCAATGACATATCAAAAGGGTCTCCCATAAGATGAGATATCAAATGAATAATTGACCATGGGGAGAAAAGAATGAAGTATCACTACTAGATTGCAATAATATTTGGGGTGATTGTGAGTTAGAAATTAATAAAAGAGAGAACAATACTGAGTGTCTAGAAGAGATTTTGGTTGTGGAACCTACTCCATGTGAGTTTGATGATGAGGTCAGTGTGGAGGTCCCAAGAATCATTACAGATGATCCTCCAATTGAAGTTTTGACTTTTATTGGTGAGAATCAAGTAGATTTTGTTGGGTGTTCTAAATTCTTATAAGCTTCTACATTTGATTGACCGGATATGCTTGTTGTCTTCTTTGAATTTAATTAATGCTTGTACTCTGAAATTGCTGATGATTGATGAAGTACATGAAATTAATGTGAATGGGCACCTTTTCTGTTTCAAACCTGCTTGTTGCATGAAAATAAATAGAGACAATGTAGTCATGGTGTTTGATACTTAAGATTAGGTGATTGTTTTGTCAAGTTTGGCTGAAAACTATAACCTTGGTACTTCTTGGGAGGCAACCCAAAGTTTTGGTAATTCAATTTGTTTTTGTTTTTCTAGATTTGATTTGATGTTCGTATTACAGCCCCTTGATGATATGTGCCATCTTAGCAACAATGATAAGGAGAAATTGAGAGTGAAAATCAAGAACAAATGAGGGGGTATTCTTCTACTTTACTTTGAATTTTCGTTGATAGCATGTGAAAAAAAAGGAGTGCTAGTTATTGTTGAATTTGCATGTGCTAGATATTAATCAAGATTGTTATTTAGCATGTAGCACTTATTATTGAATTGATGCAAATCTAAACCCTTAGAACTTATATCACACCTGCACCTAAATATGATTAAACAGTTTCTTTCTTCCTCACTCTTACTATTTTATGTTACATATTCACATTGAGGACAAAATGAAATTTAAGTGTGGGGAGGTACCGTTGATTTTTGCAGCACTTGTCCTTAAGTTTTTAATTGTTATTGATCATAAATAGACAATTTTTTCTGAAACTTGTGAACAATTTTTTTTTTTTTTATGGTTTAATTTAAACTTGAAAAGATTAGATTATGATTCAATTTTGTGTTCTTGAATATTAGTAAATAGGCGAAGATTTCACTAGGGTGATTCACTTTAAGATGTTAAATAACCTGTGAGGAATTTGAGCCTATATATTTATTTTTCTAAGAGATAGTACACTTATTGTATTTCTATCTTTAGAACTTGTCTTGAATCTCTTTTGAAGCTAAAAATTCTCGTTGTATACATAAAGATGATTTAGACCTCCATTTTCATTCTTTACTTTAGTAAGTGCATATCCGGTGTTGCATCACCACCCATGTTAGGGTGGCGTCAAAAGGGACTTACAACGGCTCAAGATTAAAAAAAAAAGTATGAAGATATAGAAAAAGGGGTTGTTACTCCTCTTAAATATCCCTTCATTCTTCATGTCTTTCATTGAATTGCTTGGCACTAACTAGAGTTTTATCCATTATCAAGACCTTTTTGATTTGTGTATGCAAAGGTATAATAAAGAAGAAATTGAAATGATAAACAAGCCTATGGTATATGGGTTACCATAAGTGAAATTGAATGAAACACAAGTCCTTAATTATATTGAGAGATGCATGTAAACACTTGTCTTATGAGGGACATTAATTCTATTGTGTTTTTTTCTTTTGCCAAGTTTTTGCCTGACATTTTTAGAATGTGGAAAATAATTCTATGAAGGTATAAATTTTTAGAGTTTAAGTTGGTTCTACTTTTATAATGTTTTCTTTAAAATCTTGCTTCTTGTATTTCCAACGGTGGTTTACAAATTAAAATCTTGAGGATGAGATTTGATGAAAGTATGGGAGTGTGATGACTCCTATTTTTAGATGATATATTTTAATATATTTGAGAATCACCTAGGATAAATTAAAGAGATTTGAGTGAGATTTTGATAAGATAGGAACTTGGTGCATGATTTTGGGGATTTCATTACAAATATCAAAGTTTAAAATAAAAATAATGATTTTGATATTAAGGATAAAAATAATGATATTAATAAGGAAAAGAAATTTTAGTTTTATCATCATCATAAAACTAATAATGATATTAATAATAAAAATAATAATTTAAGATAAAAAGGAAAAGAATTTTTAGTTTTATCATCATCGTCATCATTATTTATTATTATCAGTATCTATTTTTTTATTTGATTTTATTTTGCTAGAGGGATATTGCACTTTAGGGAATGAAGATCTAGGAACCGAACCAATATATAGGGGTTCAACTTGTTCAAGAAAGGGGAGGAGACGTGTCCGAATATAGAGAGCATCAGAACTGAGGGCTAGAGAGAGAAGATTGAGCGATTGGTGGGGAGCTGGAGCTTGAAGATTCAAAGAGATTTGGAGTTTTAATCTTGGTTCCTTCATTGGTATTCTTTTCTCCTTCACCTAGCTTTTGTTATGAACCAAATTATTATCTCTGGCTTTTGTTTGATTTTGAACATGAGTAGCTAAATTTCTTATTCTAGGATTGATTTTAACAATTGGATGAATGAAGATTTTTAGTTCCTTTCTTTTATTGATTAAAGAAATCTATGTGTTTTGCCCGCCGCTAATCCTCCGGGCGGGACATCCATATGAGTGATGGTAACGATGCTCCCGGTCCCAAAGTGCCGTCGTTCAAAGATAAACTTCTAAACTCGAATCCATTCTGTCGTAGAAGAAGAAGAATATATTGTTCAAACAGAGCAACGTTTCCATTGGTTTGAATGGTAATGTTCCCACGGTGGATTTTGCTTCTCATGTTCTTGAAGCTTTGAACCAAAAAATGGGTCTCGCAGTAGTAGTCAAATTGATGGGACGGAAGATTGGATATCGCCAACTTCGTATGAAGCTTCGATGCTCGGAAGCCCATTGGCCATTGCAAGCTAATTGATCTAGAGGATGATTGTTTTCAGTGCGTTTTAAAGATGATATGGATTATCGAATGCTCGCTCAATGGTCCATGGGTTATTTTTGGACATTACCTCACGATCCGACCACGGACACCATCTTTCAGGACTCACGAACATGTTATTAATCAAGTTATGGGATGGGTTAGACTTCCCAAACTTCCGGCAAGATATTATCACAAGAGCATCATTCGATCTATTGGAAGTGTGTTCGGTGAATTCATTAAGGTAGATTGTAATACTTGATTCGGAGACCGTGGAAATTCACCAGAGCTTGCGATTAATATTGACCTCACTAAGCCTCTTATTTCAAAAATCCAGGTTGATGGAGAGATTATTTTTGTGGAGTATGAGGGTCTCGCCAATGATTTGTTTCAATTGTGGAAGATATGGGCACCTCCAGGATTCTTGCCCGAGAAGATGATCTCCAGCGGAGGAGACTCGTTGAACGTCGCCATCCTGCTGCTCGTGAAGTTCCGATGCCAAAGCGTGTCTTACGGAGCGTGATTCGGTTAACTTTTGGGACTGGATGCTAGTGCAAAGACGCCACGACGCACTATGGACAAAGCAATCAAGAAAAATGTACCATATGATGGCAGGATCACGGCCTCAACCTCGAGGTACGAGGTGTTAAACGAAATGGACCCACAGGTGGAAGAGAGGCAAGAGGAATATATTCAAGGCAATGAACACCCCAATCAAAGGGCTGTAGGTAATTTCCAAAAGAAGAAAGGCAGGAGACAAAGGGTAATTCGGGGACACGGTTAGTGGACAATCAAAGGCGCCGCTCCGCCGACAAAGGCTCGGGACAGTTTTAAGAATTCTGCGTCTTATGTTGCTCGCTTGACCTCTTCGTCTCTCGAAGGGGACCACCATTCTCTTGTCCTCGTCGAGACACTAGAATACCTCAAAAATAATATCCTCAAGGCCAAATCATGGGCCTTTCCCTCTACCCAATCCCGGCAATGAACTCCTATCCAATAGTAGAGGATAAAGCTTGCATCAGCGTCTCGCTCCATAACATGGGTGCCAAGCCCAATCCGCAATCCGCTGGGCCCAATGTTAGACTCATGAAAGAAATGGCCGAGAGAACTCCATTGCAACTGGAAGGCACCGAATGTGCGATAATACCCGAGGGAGTAATTCATAATCCTCTTCCTCTACTTAGCTTTATTTATGTCCATAATAACTTGGAATTGTCAAGGGCTTTTGACAAAAGTTTCCTTCCATATTTAAATCTTTGGTTTTTAATTATAAACTTGATATTTTTGTATTGGTAGAGCGAGAATTTCGAGATTGAAAGCGGATAAAGTTATCAAGAAATTGGGATTCCATTTTTCCCATAGAGTTGAAGCTACCGGCTTTTTCGGAGGCATATGGATCCTTTGGTCTCCTAATGTGTCCATTAAAGTGCTGGATAATCAAGTTCAATTTGTTCATATGGAAGTGTCTTGGGTTAACCAAAATTCAACTTTCCTCTTTCTGCGATTTATGGTAGCCCTCAACAACAATACAGAAATTTCTTTGGCATGATCTAACTCATATTGCCAGCAATCTTCCTTTCCCCGGCTTTTGGCGGGTGATTTTAATGCCATTCTCGGTTCGGATGATCGAAGAGGAGGAGCGGTGCATAGAGCACGTGGATGTGGGTTGTTTAATAATTTCCTTCATGGCAATGGGTGGTAGATATGGGTTCCAAAGGCCCAAAATACACTTGGCGTAGGGTACTCTCCTAATGAGATTGGATAGGGCCATTTGTAATTCTCAATGGATCCAAGAATTCCCTCGTATGAAGTCAACCATCTCCCTAAATTATTATCGGACCATAGACCGTAATGATTCAATTGGGCTCAAGCTTGTGGACGTGCCCACCTTCCGGACCTTTTCGTTTTTGGCTTCATGGATTTCTCATCCGAGTTTTCTCCGCTAGTTGAACGAATCTGGAATGAGGAACCCGATCTCTTGACTTGCATCAACAAATTCACCGTCGTTGCTCAACGCCGGAATATCGAGACTTTTGGTGCCATTGGTAGACGTAAACGAAGACTTCTCAATCGTATCCGCGACATCCGCACCAAGTTGGAGGATCCAAACACTTCGTCTTTGGAATTTCTTGCTAACCTTGATGTTGCCCTAAAAGAGGAATTGGAAGAAGTGTGTCTTCGGAAGAGTTGCTTTGGATTCAAAAATCTTCTTCGATTGGCTTTGCACGGGAGATCAAATACCCATTATTATCATATGAAGGCTATGATGCGCGGAAAAAGAATTCTATTAAGGCCAAAAATCATGATGGGTCTGGTTATCGGAGGATAGAAGTTTAACGGTTTTTGCTCAACAGTTCTTTAATGATCTCTATTCTCTAGATGACCTGTCTATATCCCCTTTTTCGATTCATGGTATGTTTCCGTGGTTGTCGATGGTCACTGTTGGCGTTGGAAAGAGGGTGAATCTAGAAGATGTTAAACAAGCTTTATTTGAAATGAAGCCCCTTAAATCTCCAGGAAAGATGGCATCCATGCTCTATTTTATCAATCTCAATGGATCACCGTAGGCTCCAGCATTCTCGGATATATTCGAGTCTTTGGTCGTAATTCTATTAACCCGGAGCTCAATCAAACTTTACTAGCCTTGATTCCTAAAGTCAATCACCCCACCGATTAGTGAATTTCGCCCCATTAGCCTCTACTCGTGGTGTATAAGATTCTTTCGAAGACTATTGCTAATCGATCGAGGCCTATCTTGCCCACTCTAATTGGCCGTATCAATCTAGCTTTATTCAGGGGCATAGTATAATCGACAATATTGTAGTTGCTCGAAGTTATTCATTCTATGAGGGGAAGAAAGGGAAGAAAGGTTGGATGGCTATTAAGGTGGATCTACATAAGGCTTTTGATCGATTACGTTGGGACTTTATTGAAGACACCCCGCATGACTCGGCCTCCCAGTGCCTCCGATTCGTTTAATTATGAATTGTATTACCAAAGACCTCTTTGCAAGTTCTATGGAATGGAAAACCATCAAATTCCTTTTCTCCTCGGCGGGCGTGAGATAGGGGGACCCCTATCCCCTTATATTTTTGTACTTTGCATGGAAAGGCTATCCCAACTCATTGTGTCCAAGGTGAATTCAAGAAATTGGGAAACAATCAAGGTGGGCTAACTGGGTGTACATCTTTCTCATCTATTCTTCGCCGACGATTTAATCCTATTTGGGCATGCAACTCCGCATCGCTACTCTTATCGGTGAAACATTGCAAGATTTTTGCAAATCTTTCGGTCACCGAGATCATTTAAGTCAAGACAAAGATTTACTTCTCAAAGAATGTGACGCCTCAAACTAGCAAGGTTATTTGTGACATCTTTGGGTTACCAGAGAACTTTTGCCTTAGGAAAGTACCGGGTGTTCCGCTTTTGATCGGGCGAGTTTCCTCTTCCACTTATGGCTACATTATTGAGAGATTACAATCTAAGCTAGCAGGCCGGAAAAGTAAGTGTCTTTCACTGGCCGGCCGTATCACCCTAGCTAAGTCTGTCCTAGCTTCCATTCCCTCTATACTATGCAGAGCTTTGCCTTTCGTCTTCTTGCTTAAGTAAAATCAAGAAAATTATAAGGAAGTTTATTTGGGGCTACTCACCGGATCGCAGAGGTATCGTTTAGTTAAATGGCAGAACTCGTCAACCTACTAAGCATGGTGGTTGTGGATTACTTCATCTTGAGGCTCAAAACAAGGCATTTCGATGAAACTAATCTTTAAGATTCATTCCCGGCGATTCTCTATGGGTTCGGGTTCGAGACAGAAATATGGTGTTATTGATTTAGGTCAAGTGACCAATCAAGCTTGCATGTCCTTTCTTTGGAGGAACTTACCGAAATTATGGGAAGAAACCTCATTTCACATTAAATGGAAGCCCGGAGATGGTAGGAATGTCCATTTCTAGACGATTTTGGGTGGGTGATCAAGGCCCTCGAAAATCTGTCCTTCTCTCCCATCTCGATATGGATCTCCAAAATCCATTGATGTTTATGTTAATGATGATGGTTCTGGAAATGGAACTTGATCAATCGGTTTCTCCTCACCTATGCTTGAAGCTATTGCCTCAGTAACAATCCAAGTTGGACTTCCTAGCTCTTGCTTCTAGAATCTAACCAAGAATGAGAATTTTACAACTAAATCAGCTTATACGACTTTGGAATCCCTCCACCGGAATGATTATGATCGGGTATGGTCTAAATTATGGAAGCTACCGATGGCACAGAGGATCCGAACATTCATTGGTCGCTTTTAAAAGGAAAACTTCTTACTAATGAAGAACGTGTTTCCGAAACTCTCTTCGACGATGAGTTGTTCCCTCCTCTGCAGGCAAGTATGGAGAATCTAAACCATGTCTTCAAGGAATGTTGCTTAGCCTCCTCGATGCGGAAGAAAATTCTTCCTCGGATCTTAGTGCTGATTTTTTCTGAATCGATATTCGAAGATGGTGGACTTAGTCATCGATCTTCTTCTCTGGATACCACGTGGAAGATTGGCATATGCATAACTTGTCAGTAAATTATGGGATGTTAGGAACAGGAGAATCTTCACGGATGAAACCTTTTCGTTGATGGGATTATTGCACATATCAAATCTCTAGTTGTCAATACTCGAACTGTTTTGCTAGGTTTAATTTACTTTTGTAATCTCGGCCAATCACCTTGTATATTCTCGATTCATTTTAATGAATTCCTTTCCACTAAAAAAAAAAAGAAATCTATGTGTTGATTTTATCTTGTGCTTTAGGTGATTGGCCACCACTTAGAATAATGTGTTTAATTGAGTGATGCTAGAGAAAGCTAATTTAATTGTAGAACTTAGATAAAATCGTGCGAGACTTAAAAAGGGGTTAAATGAATAGTTTATTAATATAATAGAGATATATCTATTAGCGTAGAATTGTCTAATTTAGGTTAGAGCTTAATGAGTATTTTCATTAACTAAGACAAGAGATTGCACATGTTAATTGAAAAAATAAAAATTAGTTTTGACTCGAGAAAGCTTTATCAATTAATTTTGAACCTCTGACAAATACAGATTTTCTTTAATAATTTAAGGATTTAGATTAGTCATATGAAGTACAATAGGGATAAGTAATCCTAGCCTCCTTCATCTTGAAGAAAAGTTATAACTTTAAAATTCACAATTATACTCTTTTCTTTAACAAATTAAATATTAAAATATTCCCACTCAACCTAATTGAGAATTTAATTAAGATAATTAACTCGTTTTTGTCTTAGTATTATACTACTTGTGATGATCCATGTGCTTGCAGTTAAGCTAGACGGCTAACAAGACACATCATTGCAAAGTTACGGGAATGGATAGGACACCAACTGAGGGTGGATATGAACACATTAAGTGATAGCATGGCCAAACATGGGGTGCATATTAGGTGCCCATAATTATGTGTCCAATTATGTGCTCATACCTCTATTAAAGGTATGAGCATATATATATATATATAGTATTTATTTAGATTTAAATTATATGCTGCTTTCTGGATTTTTTTGCACCGTATCTCAAATTAATTAGCTTCCAGGTTCTGCATTTATCTGTAACATCAGTATCATGGAAAGTAATTAGTTTTGAGATACTGGGTGCAAAAAAAATTCCAGAAAACAGCATATAATTTAAATCTAAATAAATACAATATAAAAAATATATATATATGCTCATGAGCACATAAGTATGTGCACCTAATGGGCATTCCCAAACATGCCAAAGTCGAGAGGGGAAGGTATGCATGGTTGTGTGTCGAACTTGACTTACAGAAATAGTTGGTACTTCGATTCATTGTTGTTGATGAAGTCTTTAACTTCGAGTTCGAAGTGTTAAACGTTATCTTATTTGAGTGTGGCAAGTATGGGTATCGAAAGGAGGCATGCCCATATAAGAAAATCACACAACATTAGTATAGAGAAGGTTGTTTGAACAATAGAGCCATTGCATCACTAAAAAAATAAATAAAAAATAAACCTCGGAACCAACTCCTTTAGTGCCTAAGGACCCCTTATGTCCATGGATGTTTGCCTCTAGGGTAACAAAGGCGAGGGTTTCCATGAGGTGAGGTCAAACTAAAGGTAAGAAAACAACAGGTTGAGTTTCTCTCATCATCTTTTTCTCATTATCTCTTATAATCTCTAAATCATATTTTTCCAATCAATCTAAAAAGTCACATTATTACTTTAATTTTTCTCTTCTCTTTCCAATCAATGCCCATGATGAGGCGATGAGTGATATGGAGAAAAAGATAAGGAAATAATATTTTTCCGAAAACAAAAGACAGTTTCAAAAGAGGAAATAAAGATATGATGCCATCAAACCAATCAAGATATGCAGTCGTGGCCAGAGGCGGACCGAGGTAAGGGGTTGGGGGGCAAGTGCCCCCCAATTTTTTTTTTTTTTAGTTTTAGTTTTAGTTTTTATCTATTTTGCTTGGGGGCAAGTTTATACGATGAAAAAAACAACAATTACTTATATTTTGACCAAAATACCTTTATATCTATTTTGCTTGGGGGCAAGTTTGTCTTATATTAGCTAGGGGGTTTTGTGTATGTTATTATAACTGAGGGTAATCTAGACATCACTCAGTAAAAGGGAGAATAATTTACCCTTTTTTTAAAATTAAAGAAATCATGTGATTTTTGTAGAGAAATCCTTGTGGAAATCCTTGTTGTTCATAGGCTGAAAATTGCTTATGTGCTCTAACTTTTGTTTTTCAATATGTAATTATTTTTATTGTAATATACTTATCCTTGTTTTTCCCTTTATATTCTTATGTTTTTTTTAATGCATTTAAAATTTTGCTTAAAAAATTTTTTGCGCTGCCCCGAACCCCAAATGTCCCCACCAATTGTGTCCCCCTTTACTAATTTTCTAGGTCCGCCACTATTCCTAAGTATGTATTGTATGATTTCTTAAGGTCTCATTTAAGCATTTTATTTGTATATAATTTATAAACTTTGGTTGCTTGAATATCATTTTGTCTTTTATCAAAAGGAAAAAAACTCGTTCAGCGTGAGATGAACTTTGAAATACAACAGAAGTTGCTCCGCCTGAGATGAAGTTCCAATTTTCGTACACTGCACAGGTCAAGCAGCTTCTCTTTCTTTTTTTGGTGAAAATTATACAAGAATACCCCATTTCATTTCCCCATCACGTGGCCTGTTTCCTTTTTTGTTGGTCGGGGGAGAAATACAACTAATAACCCACTCTTTCTCCGTCCTAGCTTTTTCCATTTTCCCTTCATTCTATATTTTCAACCAAATAAAAAGAATTTCAAGCAAAAAAAAAAAATCAAATAAAAAGAATATAAGTATATTTTATTTCCTACAAAGTATTAAAAAAATGTGAGTAAATTTTGTACAGAGGGTATTTTTATCCTATTAAATAAGAATAATGGATTTTGAAGATATTATATCCTATCTATAAAAAAGTTATATTTATTTAATTTATTCATATATTCCCCTAATTTTGTTTTTAAAAAATTATTTAAAATTACATTTATAAGGATTTTACAAAAAATTTAAATTTATTTATTTATTTAATATTTTATAAAAAAAAAAATATTTATAATTATTTAGGGGAAATATTTATAGATATGATCATTTATAAAAAAAAGTATTTATTTAGGGAAATATATAGATAATTTAAATAAATATTTTTTTTAGATATGATGTAATATGTCCAAAATCCATTACACTTATTTATTAGGAAAAAAAAAATACTCTTTGTACAAAATTTAGTCACATTCTTTATACTTTGTAGGAAATAAAATCTACTTATATTCTTTTTATTTGTTTGAAAATATAGAATGAAGGGAAAATGGAAAAAGCTAGATGAAGAGTGGGATTATTATTTGTATTTCTCCCCAAAAACAAAAAAGAAATATGCCAGCATGGTGGGGAAATGAAATGGGGTGTTCTTGTGTAATTTTCTCCAAAAAAGATAAAGCTGTCAGACCTCCGCAGTGTATGCAAATTGGGACTTCATCTCAGGCTGAACACCAATCCCATTATATTCTAATAACATGTAAACTTCATCTCAGACGGATTTATGTGAATGGCGGAGTAGGAGCATTGTTCATGATATTATTTGTCTCTTATCTGATGAGAAGGTTGCACGCATTCAATCTGCATATAATCTCAAACCATTAATGTCTACATCTTTAAATTTTTTTTGAAAAAAAAGAGTAACCAGTTACTCTTTTCAATTCCTAATACAAATCATTCTCATTAAATTTATCCAAAAATGAACCATTATAAATTATAAAATTTATCCATATTTAATACCATAAATTATATTTAAGAAGCCATAAAATTTGTAATTAATGAGATTTTAAATAGGGGTAATATATGCGAAAATTTTAACTAACACCCCCTTAAATCCTTAATGATTTATCATGAGGATTATTTATTTCTTCTGAAAAGTACCTTATACTAATAAAGATAAGTTTCTAGCTATTCGTATTTGTATCGAGAAAAAACTCCATAAAATCCAAATAGTGGCATCGATTTATGACACGCACACATATATATATAGTATGATTTTTAATATATTTATTTTCTTATAAAAATATTAATATGTTGATGTGACTAAGTGATACAACTAGATCTCCATCACTTATATCCATTGGACTGAAACGAAAGTTGGATATAAGTGACTCCTACTTGTAATCTCTCCTCTCATTTATTATGAAAATGCCTCCCCGCCAAACCCCACATTGTGTCTGTGTATGTTACTTCACTTGTTAATCTAATGAATCTGTATTATTGCTTATTCAATTCAATGTACAGGACTGCCTTATATAGGCTCAGACACACACACCTATATAGGCCCAATACTACTCCACTAATTACTTATTCATACTAACACTCCCCCTCAAGTTAGGGCTATATACACCTAACTTGCACTCTTCATACAATGACTGCATAAATGTCTTCTCATGGTCAATATGTCAGCCAATTATTCTTGAAGCAAGTCTTGAGATGAAACGTCAGAACTTCTACTGTTAGCAACTGTGCCTTTCAGTCCCTTTTTGGAAGACTGCAGTCCAGTAGAAACCACATCATCTGGGGGAACGCTCCTAATTGCTGTCGAATTAAATCAAACCGATCTTTAGAGTATCCCACAACATCCATCTTATTTATTGCAACAATAACCTGGTCAACACCAAAACTTCTTATAAGTTGTGCATGCTCCCTTATTTGTCCTTTGCCACTATCCATACCTGCTTCATACGCATCCAATGATGCATCAATAACAAGAATTGCAGCATCAGCTTGCGTTGCCCCAGAAATCATGTTTGGAACAAAATCTTTATGGCCAAGGGAGTCAAGCACCACAACATCGATTGCGCAAGGAAAATATACAAAAGCAACAACTTGAATCATTGCAAGGCACCAACCAGTTCAATGAGATTCCCTTCTGGATGAGTGCTGAATGCTGATCAACATCTCCAAAATCTATCATGGATTGCCAACCATGACAGCCTACATATGGTTTTACCTGATGATTCAAACTTGCTTCTACCCAAAGACACAGAGTGCTCTGCAAGCTCCTCCTCTTTTGGCAGTTTTGCTAGTGATCTTGGCTCATGTCGAAAAACCAGATCTTTCTAATCCTGCCATATAATTTCAATCTACTTAAATTACACCAGGTTCCAACCATCGGCAGGGATCAACCCACATGAAAACCCCATAGATTATCTTTTCGAGAAGATACCCAACAACATTAGCAACTCTCCCCCTGTCATTGACTCCCCTTTTCTGAACCATCTTTGCTGCTTCTTCCAACATCCAAGTATCCCTGTAACTTTACCACAAGATGCACAACAATAGCCACCATCTAGTTGCATCAGTTGCCCATGATCAACAACTCTCAGCAACAGCTTTCACAGTATCTCCGGGGACTTCATCCGGTATCTCACAGTATCTCCGGGGACTTCATCCGGCTTTACAACCGATCTGGAAAACACTAACCCATGATCGAAATAAGGACCACGAAACCCCTAATCATAGAAACTCTGAAACCTCAATGGAATAACATCACCGAGAAACCAACCTCGATGGAATCTAACATCACCGAGAAACCTTCGATGGAATAATGTAATACCCTAAAATCCGACTTAGGTAATTTCTCTGAAAACAGTGAATATGAGGTCTCAAACACCTTATATTGAGTTTACCATGTTGTTAGGGTAATTTCCTTGAAAAGACCATAATGCCCTCGTAAATGCTAAGATAATGCAGGAGACATGAAAACAAAGATGTCAATACAAAATCTATGAGGTAATGAGGCATACTAATTAAGAAAATTATCAACTATTGATAAGAAAGTAATTAGGAAATTATTGGCTAATTACTTAAGCATAGGCAAAGGAAAATTCGAGAGATGATTATGTTGAACCCTAAAATTAGTGGTTTTTGTTTTAAAATTAGTAAAAACATGTTTACTAATTAATTGGGAATTTTGGAGAAAAATAGTTGAGTTTAGGTATTTTTAAGCCTAAATACAAGTTTGGACCAATAGGAAAATTATAAAATAATTATAAAATAATTATTTTATATTAAATAAAATATAAAACGAAAATAAAAAAAAAATAAAAAAAGAAGGATCAGATTTTGACCGAAAATTCAAAGGAAAAATTGAAGATAAGAATTAAAGAAAATATCATGATATTTCAATGCAACTTGTAATATTTAATAATATAATTTAATATGGTGAATAGTAATCAAATAAATAGGAAACAGATCCTATCTAGAGATCTAGGAATGGGATTTCCAAAATCAGGATAGAATATTGATCAGTGGGTTTTTATCTTCCGTTAAACTCTTGCGGAAGTTAATTCTGAAGTCAATAGGACTTTTCCTAATAAGACGAAATAGGGAAATTTCAAAAAGGGCAGATAGCCGGGTTGGAAGTAAAGACTTCAAAATTAGAGTTGTGACAACTGAGAAAGAATTGGGAATTTTTATGGACATATTTGAAATCGGTGCATCTATGTCTATAAACCTGGAACTTTCGGATTTTCGTTTCGACACCTGACGCGTTTGGGCACGTTTTTCGAGAAAGACTCAACTCGGACTGTTGGAGCCCTATATGGAATCAAAATATAGGTTAACTTGGACATTTCTACTAAGTGAGAACTTGTCTTCAAAGTTGTAAATCCATAATTTTGTAAATTCTCCGAAATCACGCGAATCGGGTACCGATCGGGGAAAACGGTTGGGCTAGGGCTTAAAGCAAGCCAAGTCACCATTTTGGACCAATGGGAGGCTGCCACATCAGCAAGGGAGGTCGGCCAAGGCATGAAAAAGCAAGGGCAAAATCCTTTGGAATTGTTGGACATGAATAGTGTAAGACAATTTGGAAAATTCCAACCTTGTCCCTAAAAATTTTCTATAAATAGGCCATTCCTCTCTTCAAAATTCTGCACATCACTCTTCACTTCTTTGAGCTCCTTTGGCCGAAATTCCTAGGGAGAGAAAGAAGAGAGAGAAGTTCGGGCGGAAGCTCGCCAAGTCTTCAACGGGTAAGTCTTTCGGGCTTTAGTTTTTTTAGTCTTTCGTTTTTAGTTTAGTAGTTAGTAGAATTAGTAGATAGATTTAGAAAGTAGGTGACAAGATTCCTACAAATGTTTTAGAGCCTTGTTTGCGTTGAAAAATATGCAGAGGTGTAAACATAGTAGGGATCGAGTCGCTGAAAAGTTGTAGTTTTTATAACTCTTTCAAAATTAGGGGTAGTAATAGCCTTTAAATTTCAAGTATGATTGGGTATCATATGGGAGGGCTATTTTAGTCTTTATTTTCGAAAATCATAAATGCGTCGAAGTTCTGGCGAAATTTTGGGAAGAAAATAGCCTATGTAGCGATGTTGTCTCGTACTCGATTGTCTTGTTGTTATGTCATGCCTATTGTCTGTCATGCCTCTGTACTCCGATTGTACTATTGCTCGTACTTTGATTGTACTATTGTCTCGTACATCCGATTGTACTATTGTCTCGTACATCCGATCGTACTATTGTCTGTACATTCGACTGTACTTTTGTCTGTACTCCGATTGTACTGTTGTCTATCATCCGATTGTACTATTGTCTGTACTCCGATTGTACTATTGTCTATCATCCGACTGTATTGTTATTGTTATACATATCTGTTATGTATATCCTATGTCTGACCATAGTAAATGTTGCCAAGAGTCTATGAATGTCTGTTGTACCTATATGATGTATGTAATCATGAGGTTAACCGTTACCTGAGATCCAATGTGGTAAATTGGATCTCAGCTCTTAACTTAGCTTCAGGGTCGGGTGGACCGAGAACCGAGGAGAGGGCAAGCAAAGACGCCTAGAGTCCCAGTCAAGACTCCTTCTGTCATTTCTTTTGAAACACTTCGTATCGCCGTTTAAACAAAGAAACATGTTACCATGGGTATTTTAATATACATATCGCTTACTCAATCGCTCCGGTGCACTACTCTGATCATTTTGAAATGATATTTGAAAAAAAAAAATTTATACTGCTTTAGAAAAGTCGGGTTGTTACATTTGGTATCAGAGCAGTAGTCCCGGCATGAATTTAACTATGTTATTACGGACAGTTTGGTGCCGAAGGCAAGGCTAGTCTACGTGGGTGTGCCAACCGCCGCCGTGAACTCGGTGAGGCCCCATGGTAGACACTTACCCGGCCATTCTCGTTCGGTTAACGGAGTTAGGTTCTACGCCTTTTCAAAAATTTGGAGCATATTTTGAAAATGAGTACCGATATAGCCCCGAGTTGGTGTACCACCTCATTTCGGTGTACTAGTTTGAACCGGTATACCATTCTAAACCGGTGTACCACTTTCGTCGCGTACATCAATTTCGATAATCCCGATATCGGTTTCGATAACTCGATATCAGTCCCCGATAGCTCGATATCGGTCTCCGATAACTCGATATCGCCTCTCGATCACTCGATAACCGCCGCCAGGCTGGACGGTGATTCTTTCCTAGCATCGAGCTTACATGCGATGATAGGCCACGCCGATGAAACTCCGAGACCAAGATAAGTACATACAGTATTTGACTCATGTATAGAAACTTCCGATACGTGTTTCCGTACCCGTTTCTGAGAAGAACGAACCAACCAAACTCTTAACGAGGGACATGTTGCGGGTGTCTAGTAGTAGAACTATGAAGTGCGATAGAAATTGTGATATGATGATCGCTGTACTCCGTGTATAACTAGTGTTTTCCCTAATGAAGGAAAAAACAAGACATGGCGAATCTGAGAGAAACCGGAGCTCCTAGAGGCCGGGGCAGAGGCCGTGGTGGAGGACGAGGTAGACAACCTCGAGTAAGACCAATACCGGACCTGAACAAAATGAAATACCAAATCACCGGAGCAGATCGAGATACAGGAGATGAGAAGAACCCTCCAAGAGCAGGGGGCTCTCATGCCGTACTTCTGGAAGAAAGGCGGGAGAGACAAGAGACAATTGCATGATCGGCAACCGAGGAAGAACAACATTCGGAAGAAGAAGAAGAAGATGAGCAAAGAGATGAGCACGATGAGGAAACCGAGGAGTCCGACGGATCCCGATCACCTCCACGAAGAGGAGAGCCATGCGGACCACACAATCTTGGGTCGCTCGCTTTGCAAGCTCAAACCACCAACTTTCCATGGTAAGAACGAGTTGGCAGAAGACTGGATGATGAGCCTAGACAAAATCTTTGAAGTGATGGAATGCCCGGAGGACCGAAAAGCTCAACTGGCGATTTACAAACTCGATGGTGACGCACACAGATGGTGGAAGAGTGTTTCCACAACTTTACAGAGCCCTGTTACTTGGGAGATGTTCTTAGAACAATTCAACGAACAATACTTTCCTCCCTCAATACAGGTGATTAAGGAGGAAGAATTTCTGTTGATCCAGCAAGGAAATGAAGAATCATTCGACGACTATTTCGCCCGTTTCACCAACCTGTCTCGTTATTCATCATATCTGAAAAGCAACGTAAATGAGAGCTGGAAGGCAAACCGACTAGTGACCGGGTGAAGTATGACATAAGGGCGAGGCCGGTATCTCGAAATTTTCTAAAATGGCCAAAGCAGTGGAATCCGCGAGAAGGATCGAGCGCAACCTGAAGGAATTACGTATATTACGGAATCAAAATAGTAGCCATACCAATCGTAGCGAGGGCAACCGTGAAAATTCCTCACGGAAGAGAGAAGCACCCTGGAGTGACTCTCAAGGAGAAAGCAAGAGGCCGATCCGATCCGGGCAGCAAGACAACCCAGAACGTCGGGATCCCGACCATGTCCAAAATGTGGGAAATATCATCCTCAAAGTACTGGGGCCGCGATGGGAAGCCGATATGCTTCAAGTGTCAAAAGCCGTGGCACATCGGTGTGTCTTGTCCGGAGAAAGCTGCAGCGTCAAGGCCACAAAACCCGTGCCGAATGTACGCACTAACCGACGAGAGGACATAGAACTCCCAGAGATGGTCCAAGGTACTATCTCTTCATAGAGAATCTTCTAGGTTAGATCATATGATTGCGTGAACCATCATTGTTCCATGTTTCTTCGTTATTACAATTCGACCGTGATCGTGTCATTGAGTAGAGGTATTTTGTGTTATCATGATGTGTGGGAACCATGGAAACATTTAAAGTATCTTGTGTTGCCATGGTGTAGTCCAAGGAGACATTTTGGTATTTGTGGTGTTGACCGCGGTGTATGAGCCACGGAGACACTATATATCAAGATACGATATGACAGATCTCTATGGTCAAACCAAACCGAATTTCTTGATCACTTAGAGGAGCAGCTGACAGATAAAGTAAAGATCCGACGCGTGGAGTCCAAAGTCCGAGTAGGACGGAGTTTAGTTGAGTACGGAGTTTTAGATGGTATAGTCCGAAAACAGGATAATACGAGGTTTAGTGGGTAAAGTACAAATTTCGAGGACGAAATTTTGTTTAACGGGGGGAGAAATGTAATACCCTAAAATCTGACTTAGGGTAATTTCTCTTGAAAACAGTGAATATGAGGTCTCAAACACCTTATATTGAGTTTACCATGTTGTTAGGGTAATTTCCCTGAAAAGACCATAATGCCCTCGTAAATGCTAAGATAATGCGGGAGACATGAAAACAAAGATGTCAATACAAAATCTATGAGGTAATGAGACATACTAATTAAGAAAATTATCAACTATTGATAAGAAAGTAATTAGGTAATTATTGGCTAATTACTTAAGCATAGGCAAAGGAAAATTCGAGATGATTATGTTGAACCCTAAAATTAGTGGTTTTTGTTTTAAAATTAGTAAAAACATGTTTACTAATTAATTGGGAATTTTGGAGAAAAATAGTTGAGTTTAGGTATTTTTAAGCCTAAATACAAGTTTGGACCAATAGGAAAATTATAAAATAATTATTAAATAATTATTTTATATTAAATAAAATATAAAACGAAAATATAAAAAAAAAAGAAAAAGAGAAGGATCAGATTTTGACCGAAAATTCAAATGAAAAATTGAAGATAAGAATTAAAGAAAATATCATGATATTTCAATGCAACTTGTAATATTTAATAATATAATTTAATATGGTGAATAGTAATCAAAAAAATAGGAAACAGATCCTATCTAGAGATCTAGGAATGAGATTTTCAAAATTAGGATAGAATATTGATCGGTGGGTTTTATCTTCCGTTAAACTCTTGCGGAAGTTAATTCAAGTCAATAGGACTTTTTCCTAATAAGGCGAAATAGGGAAATTAAGAAAAAAGGGCGGATAGCCGGGTTGGAAGTAAAGACTTCAAAATTAGAGTTGTGACAACTGAGAGAGAATTGGGAATTTTTATGGACATATTTGAAATCGGTGCATCTATGTCATAAACTGGAACTTCCGGATTTTCGTTTCGACACCTGGACGCGTTTGGGCACGTTTTTCGAGAAAGACTCAACTGGACTGTTGGAGCCCTATATGGAATCAAAATATAGGTTAACTTGGACATTTCTACTAAGTGAGAACTTGTCTTCAAAGTTGTAAATCCATAATTTTGTAAATTCTCCGAAATCACGCGAATCGGGTACCGATCGGGGAAAACGGTTGGGCTAGGGCTTAAAGCAAGCCAAGTCACCATTTTGGACCAATGGGAGGCTGCCACATCAGCAAGGGAGGTCGGCCAAGGCATGAAAAAGCAAGGGCAAAAATCCTTTGGAATTGTTGGACATGAATAGTGTAAGACAATTTGGAAAATTCCAACCTTGTCCCTAAAAATTTTCTATAAATAGGCCATTCCTCTCTTCAAAATTCTGCACATCACTCTTCACTTCTTTGAGCTCCTTTGGCCGAAATTCCTAGGGAGAGAAAGAAGAGAGAGAAGTTCTGGGCGGAAGCTCTGCCGAAGTCTTCAACGGGTAAGTCTTTCGGGCTTTAGTTTTTAGTCTTTCGTTTTTAGTTTAGTAGTTAGTAGAATTAGTAGATAGATTTAGAAAGTAGGTGACAAGATTCCTACAAATGTTTTAGAGCCTTGTTTGCGTTGAAAAATATGCGGAGGTGTAAACATAGTAGGGATCGAGTCATTTGAAAAGTTGTAGTTTTATAACTCTTTCAAAATTAGGGGTAGTAATAGCCTTTAAATTTTCAAGTATGATTGGGTATCATATGGGAGGGCTATTTTAGCCATTATTTTCGAAAATCATAAATGCGTCGAAGTTCAGCGAAATTTTGGGAAGAAAATAGCCTATGTAGCGAAGCGCCGGCGAAATTCCGCCAAGTAGGGTATAGGGGCAAAATGGTAATTTTTACCTAAAATGCCGTTATAATGTCAAATTACTAATGGAAGTGACATTATTCTCATAGGATATCTGAAACGTTGATTCTGCTGCCGTTACTACGCCTAACGTGCCATTGTTTCACGATTTTCCGTAAAAGTACGGTTTTCCGTAAACGTGCTAGAAATACCGTAATCTGTCAACGAAGGTACGTTCGCGTCCGGTAACCTTAACTCGATGTTTATTGTATGCATATGTGTATGTTGTCCGTACTCGATTGTCTTGTTGTTATGTCATGCCTATTATGCATCATGCACGTACTCAGATTGTACTATTGTCGTACTTTGATTGTACTATTGTCTGTACATCCGACTGTACTATTCTCCGTACATCCGACTGTACTATTGTCTGTACATTCGACTGTACTTTTGTCTGTACTCCGATTGTACTGTTGTCTATCATCCGATTGTACTATTGTCTGTACTCCGATTGTACTATTGTCTATCATCCGACTGTATTGTTATTGTTATACATATCTCATTATGTATATCCTATGTCCGACCATAGTAAATGTTGCCAAGAGTCTATGAATGTCATTGTACATATATGATGTATGTAATCATGAGGTTAACCGTTACAGGGTTCGATGCATGGACCTCGGCTCTTAACTTAGCTTCGTGGTCGGGTGGACCGAGAACCGAGGAGAGGGCAAGCAAAGACGCCTAGGAGTCCCAGTGAAGACTCCTTTCGTCATTTCTTTGAAACACTTCGTATCGTTGTTTAAACAAAGAAACATGTTACCATGGGTATTTTAATATACATATCGCTTACTCAATCGCTCAGGTGCACTACTCGATCATTTTGAAATGATATTTGAAAAAAAAAAAAAATTTACTGCTTTAGAAAAGTCGGGTTGTTACAAATAACATCATCAAGATTCACCGCCGCAACCAAGATGCCAAGAACAGTCAAGACGTTTACCAAGTTGCAGCCCTGATTAACCAAGAATGATAACCAAACTGATAAAACTTGCCCCCAAACTGATAAAACTTGCCCTGATTCACTAACCAGGATTGCAGATTCAATACACCACAATCATGAAATAAGTTTCACCAGAATTGCAGCCCTTTATGTTTCCACATCGAAAAGCATCTTCTTTCTCCACACAATCAACCAGATTGATCAAATCCTTCTCTTCATTCTTGAGTAGGAATGATGGTCTTGCATATCCAATGTCACTATCTAAATCCAAATCCTTCACTTCAAAGCCTTGTTCTGTTAAGATCAAATCTGTTTTTTTTTTTAAAATCCACAAAAGATCTTATTATATGGAGCAACAACACAAGCAAGTTTCTCATCAATCACAGCAACAATTGATTCTTTAACAAGAGCAGCAATTTCAGGAGGCAATTGAATCCTACCAAACAACTTCTTGCTGAAATCAAAGAACAAATTGCCCCAATGATTAAAATCCACAACAAATATCCAGTGATAAAGAGGTATGAACCCATAGCAGGTACCGAGTAGACAAAGTGGAAAACAAAATCCTTGGTTCAGGATAAACGTTCGATCTGACCAGAATCAACCGACCACAGTCGAAAATCAAGAGCAAAACCAGCGAAAATGCAGAGGAAAACCTTTACCGATCAACAGATAAAACCAGCGAAAATCAAGAGGAAAACCTTGACCTCTCACCGTCGAAGATCAATCCACGAAAATCAAGAGGAACCTTTACCAATCAACAGACAAAACCCAGAGAAAATCAAGAGGAAAACCTTGACCTCTCACTGGCGAAGATGACCTCTCACCGTGGAGCTAGATCAGCGAGACACTAGAACCACGGCGAATCTTGCAAAACCGCGAGCGCCATTGATGCTTACCGACGATTTGAACCGCCGCCGGATTCCAACCACTCAAGAACCGCGAACCACCGTCTTTATCTGTTCGAGAATCACGAAACCACCGTTTGTTCTTAACCAATCAAGGACCTCCACCGCGAGTATTAGGGGAAGAACCGAGAATCACGAAGCACCAGTGAACCTCGCACCATAGCGAACCACCGCGTATCTGAACCAAGAAATCCATGAATCTGTTCTGCCAAGCCCTGAATCGGAGCATATAGTGCGAAATTTGTTCTCTTTGTTAACACCTGAGTTTGATCGGAAAGGAACCACTGTCGACATTATGCTATCGGGTCTTGGCTTGTCACTCTTCTTTTGGTTTTGGATCTTGAATATTCGTCTTGGATATCCGGCTAGGTAACGGGTTGGGCTTTTCCCTTCTTTAAATTAATTATTGGACCAGAGAACCTGAGAACCCATATGGTGGAAACCCAAGAACCACCTTCATGCGTTTCTTGGTTATCTGACCCAAACCCCAAAACCTAAAAAATAAACCTGGCTTATGATACCATGTTAATCTAATGAATCTGTATTATTGCTTATTCAATTCAATGTACATGACTGCCTTATATAGGCTCAGACACACACACACACACCTATATATGCCCAATAGGATAGGCCCAATACTACTCCACTAATTACATCACTACTAATTACATCACTACTAATTACTTACTCATACTAACATCTAATTGAAATCTTATACTCCCGCTGGTCTTTATTATAAGGCGTCAACTAGCAAGTTTATTTGGTCCTTTTTATAAGACACTTGCTTGTTCCCAATGAACATTGATTATTTTTTTCATGTCTGCCCCTAATTAATAAAGGTAATTAGTGAGAGTAATAATTAATATAATATTAGAGTTTATTTCAATTAGTAGGGGTAATATTAAAAATTACTTAGATTCTATGATAACTTTATTGACTTTAACTATTTTTATTGGTTTATGAGAAAAGTTAGTTGGTGCATTATAATAAGGATTGGAGGAGTATGAATTTTCTTGATTGAAATCCCAATGTAACAAATTGCTATACCCAAGGCTTTCAAACTTGGATCTTGTAATTTTTTGTTTTGTTGGCAGCTCGACATTATTATTTTATACAAAAATATCAAATTATATTTCATTTCTATCATATATCCTCATATAATCTTATTAACAAATCACCTCCAATATATTTCACACAGACTAAAAAAAAAAAAATCATAAACCTCATTAATTCCGCCTTAAATTCACAAGGGAAAACTGTAAGCCTCATTAAATCTATTTTTTTTTTTAATCTATGAACTATTTTTCTAGTTTTATTTATAAATTACTTCTAACATATTTCACCAGAAAAAAACAGTAAGCCTCATTAAATCTACCTTAAAGTTGAACAATTTTTTTTTAAACTTTATCCCTATTTAATATACATACTATACCCTTTAAGAACAAAGTCTATACTCGTGATTCTAATTATAAGGAAAAAATAGGATTTTTTTTTGTTCTATTTATGAGTCACATCATTTAATTTTGATCCTAAATATAAGACAATTTTCATATTTATCATTCATTTCTTAATTTACCTTCATTGAGGCTTCCTTAACAATAATCAAGAAGGAAAGAAAATGAGAGAATAAAAGAAGATAATTAAGGTGTTTTAGAAAATACATATCATATTAATTAACTTAATTAATCTAATCAAATTAGGTAAATATATCTTATATTAATCACCGGAGAAGTAATAAACTACAACATTCATCTTCATAATCTGGCCAAACTGAAACACAGGAATCATGGCAAATCGGGAAAAAAAAAGTCAATTTGGCAATCCTAATTTGTTTTTTTTTCAGATCTACAAAGGTAGAACACACACACATCTCAGTATATAAATTTTGAGCATGAAAGGGGTATAATTTAAAACCTGTTACATTGTTAAGTTTGTTAAGAAAAAAGTCGTCACCCATTTTTATGGAGTAATCCTAGAGTTAAAAATTGAAGGAAAGAATATCAAACTATTAGATAATATAATATTACATAAATAATGCTATGAATCTATAAAGTCTTTTAGAAAATGCCATAAATTTTACATAAATAATATCCTCTTCCTCTTTCATTTGACTATTTTTTAAATAAATTATAGGGGGTTTTAAGTTTTTTTTTTTTTTAATATTATCATTCGGTATCTAGTTTGGAGTTTGTGACTATCTGATTCCTTTTGGACTCAAACTTAAGACCCAGAGAAATTTAAACAGAAGCTCACACTGTTAGACAAACTTTATATTGTCGGAATTTTGAGGACATACCACTTTTTCTTTTTTGAGTAAATACCCTTTCGGTCCCCAACAAAAACACGGACCCCATTTTGGTCCCTAACAAAAAATGTCATTTTTAGTTCATAAAATGATGAATAAGGGTCGATTGGTGGACATTTGGATCCTCAAAATTTTCAAAAGGTCCTTTTTAGTCCCATAAAAAGGACAAATAAGGGTCAATTTTTTTGTCAGGGATCAAAATAGGGTCCGTGTTTTCAGAAAGGGTATTTCTTTTTCTTTTTGTCTGTCTTATATATAATTCCCTAATTGAAATCTTAGATAAACTTCATTGATTGAAACCCCAACAAATTGCAATACCCAAGGCCTTAAAACTTGGATCTTGTAACTTTTTGTCTTAGTTGACAGGACTCAACATTGGTGTTTGCAATTAATTTGTCTAGATTCATCCATTAGTATTTAAAATAAATAGAATATTTTTTATACAACCATATGATATTTTATATTATCAAATTATATTTAATTATTATCATATATGATTACGAATAACTTTCTCAACATGATTAATAAGAATCTTTTTACGACGATATGCATAATATTCGATATTATCAGGTCAAATATAAGTATTATATATAATTCAAACTTAATTGAGAATATATACTTGGGAAAATCTACCTTAGGGCCTAAATTAACAAAAAAAATGTCAAAAAAAGTCCAAAAAAAGTCACATATCAAAAAAGGCCTCAAGATCTTTTCTGGTATTATTTCATAAATGTTAACAACTAAATCAGTTGAATTAACAACAATATCCTAACAACTAAATCAGTAACATTAACAACTAAATCAATACACGTTAACAACTATATCAATATACATTAACAATTAACGTTTTACGAAATAATATCTGAAAATGTCCTGGAGCCTTTTTTGACATGTGACTTTTTCTTGGGCCTTTTTTGATATGTTTTTGCTAATTTGGGCTCCGAGATGGATTTTCCCTATATAATTTTTTCTATCCAACAACTAAATCTTATATTATCTTATCATATTTTGGTTGTTTTCTAGATCTATAAATAGAAGGACTTATATACTAGAGTCGGAAAACGGGTTGAGCTGATCGGATTGACTTGTTTTGGTCCTTTTAACACGAGGGCCAAGTTTAAAAATATGCCCCTCAAATTGCAACCGGGCTTAAAAGGGCTAAC
Organism: Acacia pycnantha; assembly: GCA_025563575.1. Taxonomy (NCBI): domain Eukaryota; kingdom Viridiplantae; phylum Streptophyta; class Magnoliopsida; order Fabales; family Fabaceae; genus Acacia; species Acacia pycnantha. The sequence goes on from JAMWYP010000016.1 coordinate 3,858,152, forward strand.
CCTTATTATAAGTAAAAAAAAAAATTATTTTTATTTTTATTTTTGTCCATCCGGTATCCAGAGTTTCGCTCTGACTAATCTTGATCAAACTCGCGTCGCGCACCTGGCTATAGTGGGAAAGTCTCCCAACAGGGATTTTCTACATTCACAAGGCTTGAATTCGAGACCTTACTTAAGCAACACAAGCCGCTTACCACTTGTGTCAAGTCCCGTTGATAGTAAAAAATCTAAACAACCAACAAGCAATTGGTTGATGTAGTAAGGGACCTCACACCGCAAGGAGGAGAACATAGCTTCAAATCTTTGGAAGCCCACTTGTTGGGTGGGTAAGAGGCTTCTCCATGTCCCATATTGTCAACTTCTCTCCACTTCTTTATTTACACCGTTAGATTAACCTTGACGGGGAAAATGACGAGGCCATTTATCCTTCTTTGGGAGAGGTGAGGGAAAAAAAAAAAAAAAAAGACCTTTGAGCTTGCTCATTTAATTTGCCTTTTTAAATTTTTATTTTATTTAGCATCAGATACCTATGTAGACAGATTATTCAATGATAAAGTAGGCTGAACACATGGCTGTCTCATTAGGGGTGGAAATAGGCAGCCCCACGACCTAACCTACTTTAAGCTAGCTTTGACCTATTTAGTAAATAGGTCGCTTAAGCTTAAGCCTAATGTCGAGCCTATTTAGGTAAGGAGCCATGCCTATTTTTATAAGGTCCACCTTCAGCCTTCAGGCCAGGCCTATTTAGTTTTTTTTTAAAAATGTTTTATTATGCAGAGTTATATATAATTTAATATAAATTAATTTTTAAATTATTTATAAAATTAATAACTTATTCTTAACCTTAAATTTCACATTTCTCCATTTATCAATGAGCTTAACATTTTCATTCATCAATTGATCACATACACTTCTATTCTTTTATCGCTTGAGGTGGCAAACTAGCTCACTACTCCTCCATTGATTTATGTCATTTGATGTAACATAAAAATTGCATTAAGTTTATTTTAGTGATGCCGAAATGAAAATGATCTAAATAGGTGGAGTTTGTCTCATTTTCTACAAGAAAAATAAGAGGTGAAATCTAGTTTTACATGTCACTTGTCGTGCTTGGTTGATTTTAATAATATATCTTCTTAGTCAATAAATGATTGATTTGTCTTATTCATACTTCCTCAAACAATTGATGCCACTAGGTGTTATTTTCTTTCACTTACTAACTCTTTTATTTTATATGAGAATGAATCCTTAAACTTTTTAGATATAATGTAGGCATTTAAATAGACTTGATGAATTATATATGAATTTAGATGCATATGCTTTAAGACTACGTAAAGACCTACATTTTAAGTAGGGCCTACTTAGCTAAAGCCTAGCCTAGCCTAGCCTATTTCCACCCCTATGTCTCATACAATCACATGTAGGGAACTAAATAAATGAAGTCTCATAGCTATACAAAAAAAATAAAAAATAAGAGGAAAAGTTATATAAGTAATATGTGTGTTATTTTGCTGCCCCTGGCTATATATGAGGCAGTGGATCAACATTGGATTCTTGTTCTATGCATGTATTTTAATTTTAGTGTTTCTGACGTTATTGTAACTCAGTCTCTACACTTTGACTTAATGTAAGTCCCTATAATTTTAATTCGGTTGTAACTTAGTCCTTAAACTTTGACTCACTGCAATTCAATCTTAAAATTTGACAATTTCATAAAACTATTTTTGAGTGATTCTTCTCACACCCCACTTTTCACCTCCTATATTCTCCACCCCAACCCCATTAGCCTCCTCCCAACCCCATTAGCCTCCTCATGTTATTTTATCGTGGAGTTGGTAACCACATCAAAGTTTTTTATAAAGTGTTGCTTTTGTTGCATTTATTCAACTACCTAACTCCTAGATGTCTAGACATAGTTACTCATGATGGCCCCTTAAAGAAAATGATCACTCATGTTGCAAAGGTCAGTTTTAGAAATATTTTTGTTTACTTTATTGTTTTTGCATGATCTTGCACACTATATCAACTTCTCTTACATGTATCTCGCTCATTTCGTTCATCGTGTGATATAGAGTGTAATACCATCACAAACATTTGACTGAAGGGCACACATGTATGATTTTTAATTTCAATGTCTATAGGATATAAGATGCTTACGAAACCACTAATCACTCTCGTAGATACCACTATTGTGCGGCCTTCATCGACACGACCAAATACACTAGTTTTAATTTCCTAAAGATTTTATTTGAGATTTGATGGTTTCAATTTTTTATTTTTTTTTAAAAAAAAGTGTATAACAAATATATAGATCCTCTGTATTGTGATCTGTTGTTATAACCAAATTGTACCGCGTAATCTTTTAAAAGGTGTTCTTAATGAATTATTTCGATTCCTCGCTTTCTTTCTTTTGACTTCAAATTAAATGAAGTAGATTTTTAAATTATTCCACTTTTTTATTATTATATATATTATTATTATTATATATATTTAGTGGGTCGATTCCACGATCAATTCATGCCACTTAGTGGCGTAAATAAAATTCACGCCATCGACACAACCGACGCATTTTGTGTCGGTGGCGTGAATGTTTTTACGTCACAAGTGGCGTGATCTTTCTTACGCCACCAACATTTGCATTACTTTGGTAAAATGTTTCCAATCTGCTTTAATTAGGTAAATATTTTTTTTTTTTTTAAAAATCATTTTGGTCAAAAAGCCTATTCTTTTAAGTAAAAACAAATTAAATATAATTACTTTTTTAAAAAAATTAAATATAATATTTTTTGATAAAATATAATAATTTTTGAATCAATAGACACCCACCCTAACTAAAACATATTTTGACTTGAAAAAAAAACATTATTTTTGCGTGGTTATATCTTGATATGAAATAGTGAATAATTAATATAATTTTTAAGTTGTAAGTTAATGGTAATATCAATTTTATAGACCTATATATGGTATATCTCCATCTTGAGTTTCTATTTATAAGTCATTTGTAATATGTTTTACTGGTTAGAAAAAATTTAAAATTCATTAATTTAGAATTGAATCACTTTTCAATTTACAAATATTTAATATACACTTTATCGTAAAAAATGTAAAGTTTACTTAACAATACTCTTGCCGTTTTCGATCTAAAAAAAAATATTCTCTCTACGTTATAAATGAATATGACAAGAGGAGTATAAATATTAAGAAACCAATAAGCTAAAAAGTTTTGAAACTTGAAACAATATAAGTGGCTTTTATCCTAAACAAATAAGCTAAAAGTTTTGAAAATTAAACCAATATAAGTAACTTTTATCCTAATTACGTAAAACAATCTCACGGTTAGAATTAGTTAAAAATAATAAAAATATTAAAAACTTCTAAATGTGTCAAGTTTATGAAAAGAGCATATGATAGAAAATGGTTAAGAAATATTTCTTCTATATTCCTTATTATAAGACACCAACTAACAAATGTTATTTAGTATTTTTTTTAAGGTACTTGCATGTTTCCAAAGAGTATTATATTTTTTCCTATGTATAGTCATAATTAATAAAAGTAGTGAGTGAGAGTAATAATTAATATCATATTATAATTTAGTGTAATTTAATTGGTGCCTTATAATAAGAACTAGAGAGAATATGAGAGCTTATAGGTATAAAATATGTGAGAGAATATATAATAAATGAATAAATGAAAAAGAACTAGTGGTTTATCAGGTAATTAATATAAAGATGTGTATTTAATAGATGTAAAAATAATAATTTAAATTTTAAGACATATTGTTTTAAAAAAAAAGACCAACCCAAAAAAAAGAATTACTCATAAAAAAACCGCAGGAGTAAAATCTAAACACGAAGATGATCATCATGGTTTCTTTCCTGGTTTTAATCTAATCTAATTGATAATCGATGTCATCCTTTTACTTGGTTTTCGGCGAAAATTGGTCTCATAGGTTTTTCAACTCGCTTTCTCACACCCACCTACTCAAGTTTTCTTATTTCCTATTCCTTTGCTGAGTTGTTGCTCCCTGTAAGTTTCACTGCAAAAAAAAAAAAAAATGGGGTTTCCGACTTTTCCCTATGAGAAAGGGAAAGAAAAGAGATGAAAAAACGGACTTGGTTGCCGTCCGCTACCTTAAACTGCACCGTTTTGGTGCAGTTTCAGCCCCCATCCCTTTTATAAATAAAAAAAAATATATATATATATATATATATATATATATATATATATATATATATATATATATATATATATTCAGGCATTTATTGGGTAGTAAAAAAATAACTCAAGATACTAAGAGGTGCATGATAACGCTCCCAGAATGAGTTTTTCCTTAATTTGCATTCCCATGAACAAAATTGGATAGGAATTGTTTGGTAAATCCGGTTTTTTTCTTGTTCGGGATGAACCGGTTTCTTTTTGTGCTAGGGAATAAAAAAGAAGCGAGAAAATTTCTGCATTTCTATTCCAGGCACAAAGGTAGAATCTATTTTTCCCTTCTCTCTTCCCCACCACCATCACCATTATGCCGCCGCCGCCGCCGCCGCCCCACCCCTACCACCACCCCCACCACCGCACCGCCGCCGCCGCCCCCACCGTACCGCCACCACCACGACCGCCGCCACCACCACCACCACCACCACCCCACCCCCACCCCGCACCGCCACCACCACCCCACCGCACCGCCGCCGCCGCCGCCACCCCCACCCCCACCGCACCACCGCCGCCGCCGCCACCACCACCACCCCACCACCACCGCCACCGCCACCACCACCACCGCCGCCACCACCACCCCACCACACCGCCACCGCCACCACCACCACGCTATCACGACCGTCGCCGCCGCCACCACTACTGCCACCACCACCGCCACCACCACATAAATAATTTTTTGAATATAAAAATTACATAAATAAAAATAAAATGTGTTAACAAACGTAATTCTGATTCTCAGAGTAAAAAAAAAAATGAGGTAACAAATGTAATTCTGATTCTCAGAACTTTTCCCAAGCACAGAATCAGAAAAAAGCATTTCATCTTAGAATTAGTCTTTGGGAGCAGAATGGTTTTCATGCACACCCTAAATCATCTTGAAACAATTCTTCATGATCATAAAAAATTATTTTAGAATCTTGAAAAATATTTTAGGGTACTGAATGCTACTAAAAGGATAATTCAGGATACTGAAAAAATAATTTATGATCTTAAAAAAATTATTTTTGGATCTTGAAAAAATAATTTAGGTACTGACTGTTACTAAAAAGTACGCTTTACGATATTTTTTCAAGATTTTAAAATAATTTTTTAAGATTATGAATTATTTTTTCAGTACCAATCATTATCTGAATGATCTTTTTAATACCAGTCAGTTCCATGAAATATTTTTTCGCGATCCTAAAATATTTTTCAAGATTCTAAAATATTTTTTTAAGATCATGATATTTTTTTAGTATCAGTCAATATCCTGAAATATCTTTTTTGTACCAGTCAGTACACTGAAATATTTTTTTACTACCCAAAAATGCCTGAATATTTTTTTTTTTTAAAAGGGATTGGGGCTGAAACTGCACCAAAACGGTGCAGTTTCAGACAACGGACCGCAGCGGACGTAAGTCCGCAGCAGACCGCAGCCAAGTCCGAAAAAAACAGGATGGGAAAACAACCGACTTTGATACAAACATACAAACAGAATGTGGGATTTGGACACAAAGGCTTTTGCAAGTGAGCAAAGTTTTCTTTCTTCCTTCAGCGTGTGGAAGCTAGCTAGATACCGAAATCCCACGGCATTTTGTTGCTTGGTCTAGAAATGGTTTATAATTTTATATATTTCTGAAAATCATTGCACGAGTGTTTGTTGGGGGGAAATTGTTCCGAAGCTGACACTGGCCGGTCTCACAATATTCAATGATTTCTCTCTAGAAATTGGGTTTTTGGTTGAGGATTTTGGGTTTAGATTATTGGGTTTTACAGTTCATATTTAGTCATCAATACGCGTTTCGTGTCCCTGCGAATATCTTGCTTCTTCTTCTTTGAATATTTTTGCTTACTGTCGCAGTCAGATCCGCATCTGGTTTTGTGCGGGACGTATATCTGAACATTCCAGCGGGTAATTCGCCTACTTTTAATTCTTCTGCTTGGAATTCTTGTTCTCCGTTTGGCTATTGTGAAAAACGTGAACTCATCTTAAAGTTTCTTCCTCCTTTTTGTCCCAAACCATGGTTGCTGTCAGAACATTAAAGCTCCATGGTTCTTAAATTGAAGTTGCCATTGGGCTATACAAGACAGCATTTTATAGCGTAAAACGCATTACGAAGAACTTTTTTTCCAGTTTAGAATTCTATCTTCCTGTTGCTTGAGAGCACTGTATAATTCTTAGATCCTAGCTTGTCGACTTCATTTGTGGTAAATGCAGATCAAGTTGGACAGAATTGTTGTGTAAGAGGCTTGAGTACTGAGTTTCCGTGCGAATTGTTCTTTAATGTTTATTGTGGAAAAGATTTTGTCTCCTCTGCTTCTTATCCTGATCAAGCAGGATTAACAGTATTTTATTTACGGAGTTCTAACATGCTTACATGCTTGTGAGAATAAGAGCTTAGAGACTTCGAATTATTGGGTTTGAAAGAAGATATAGTGGTGGACTAGAGATGGCCTCTGGTGAAGGGAGGCGACGTCATCATGATCTTGTGCCTCTCGCTGCATTGTTAAGCAGAGAGATGAAGACTGAGAAGATGGAGAAGCCCACTGTGAGTTATGGACATGCTGCCCAGTCTCGGAAAGGCGAGGATTACTTTCTAATTAAGACTGATTGTCAGCGAGTACCTGGGAATCCCTCAACAGCATTTTCTGTATTTGCGGTATTTTTCACCATCTATATTGGACTTCCTATTAACCTGATCAGTTTCAGCACCCTCATTCTTTAAGACCACCAAAGTTTCATCCCAGCCACGACATGCTTTAGTACTGAGCCAGGCCCCAAAGCGAGGCTCACATGGATTAAGCCCGATCGCAGACGCTCAGAATGACAGCTACAATTATCATGCCCTACTTTGCCACAATTATAACAGAAGGTTTGTAACTTCTCGTACCTCACAGAGATCCAGATCTGTCTTCCATCCGGCCTTGGTAACCAGAAGCCATACGCTAGCGGCTTCCTCAAATCAAGGATGACTCTAGCACGCAGAAAGCTCCGAATTGAAGGTGCCTACCATTGTATAGCGGATCTTCTGCTATCATCACCTCACCAACGTGATTGCCAAGCATTACAACGTTTTCCAAGCACAACGCTTCAAGCGGTACATTGTGGAATTGGATCCACACTGGCGAATGCCCAAAATCAAACTCCTCGCACGAGTTGTACTTCGATCTCTCCAGGATGTTGAGAAGGCAGCCATTGATTGACCATGGTCGTCCACGTAGGATCCTGCAATACTCCTCCTCATCCTTGAAATTGAATATGAAGGCATTTCCTGTAACTTCGACTATATCGAAACCTTCCTGCAAGTTCCATGCCTTTCGCAAGATTGCTTCCATGGCAGATCTCGTGTATGATCTGGTTGATAAGACCTTGTCAATCAATGTTCTCTCTGATTTCGCCTCTTTCCACACTAATGGCGTCGAGATCTTGATTTCCTCCATCGCTCAAATCAGGAGCCTACACTATCTCCAAACCACCGATCTAATCTCACTCACGCTCCTCCGATTCGCCAATCTCTGTATTAACTCTCACCACCGTGCCTCCCGTCGAACTACCACCCGCACCACCGTGCCTTTGCCCTAACCACTCTCATGCTCAAACGGAGAGAACTGAGTTCCCACACGAGTGCGCGGGAAAAAAGTGCTTTTGATACACTTCATTGATTGAAACCCCAACAAATTGCAATACCTAAGGGCTTCAAACTTGGATCTTGTAACTTTTTGTCTTAGTTGACAGGACTCAACATTGGTGTTTGCAATTAATTTGTCTAGATTCATCCATTATTGGTATTTAAAATAAATAGAATATTTTTTATAAAACCATGATATTTTATATTATCAAATTATATTTAATTATTATCATATATGATTACGAATAACTTTCTCAACATGATTAATAAGAATCTTTTTACAACGATATGCATAATATTCCATATTATCAGGTCAGATATAAGTATTATATATAACTCAAACTTATTTGAGAATATATACTTTTGTCTATATACTTTTTTTCTATCCAGCAACTAAATCTTATATTATCTGATCGTATTTTGGTTGTTTTCCAGATCTATAAATAGTAGAACATATATACTAGAGCCGGAAAACGGGCCGAGCCCGTTGGATTGACCTGTTTTGGTCCTTTTAACACGAGGGAGCTTAAAAATATGCCTCTCAAATTACAACCTGGCTTAAAAAAGCCGACCCTTATTATCAGTAAAAAAATAATTTAAACAACCAACAAGCTTTGGAAGCCCACTTGTTGGGGCGTAAGAGGCTTCTCCATTTCCCGTGCTATTAACTTCTCTCCACTTCTTTATTTACACGGTTAGATTAACCTTGATAGTTGAGATTTAATAGCTATAAAAATATTATTATAATGATAAATAACAAAAAAAAATGTAAATAAATAAATTTGAATCTAATGTGAATAGTTAATATTATTATACTTTTATTAAATTATTATGTATATTATTTATAAGAGTGTAAATAAAGAAGTTAAAGGAAGTGAACAGTAAGAAAAGTGAAGAGGTCATTTACCCTCCCTCTCTCTGTTTTTTTTTTTTTTTTTTGCGCATGAGCATCTGGTATCCTAAACCTACCTCCTATTAACTCGGAGGATTTTCAAGGTCCAGACCAATCCAGATCGAGTCGGGTTGGACCACAAGGTGGAAAGATCTACCATCAATCACTTCTGCGTTCCCAGAGCTCGAACTTGAGACCTCTAATTAAACTAGAATAATCCCAACCAATTGATCTAGGTTCTTGGTGATAGGTCATTTACCTGAGAGAGGTGAGAAACTTAATCAAAAAAAAAAAAACTTTTGAGTGTGAGGGGTTATAATTGCTCATTTAATTTGCCTTTTTAAATTTTTATTTTATTTAGCATCGGATACCTATGTAGCCAGATTATTCAATAATAAAGTAGGCTGAACACAGGGTTGTCTCATACAATCACATGTAGGGAACTATATAAAGAAAGCCTCATAGCTATACAAAAAATAAAAAATAAAAAACCAGGTGAAAAGTTACATAAGTAATATTTGTGTTATTTTGCTGCCCCTGGCTATATATGAGATGAGGCAGTGATCAACATTGGATTCTTGTTCTATGCATGTATTTTAATTTTAGTGTTTCCGATATTATTCATGTCAAATTGGTCTGTTTTTTTTTTTTTTTTAAAAAAAGGAAAAACTTAAAATGGATATTATATATATCTATTGATTATATAAAAGGAGAGACATTGAGAATCCCTCATCTTACCATCTGTGTCTGGCACGTCCACATGCTGCCATGAATATTGTGAAAACTAAAATAAAGATGAAAAATAAAATATGCTCAAAACATAAAGAGATAAACGGGGTAGTTACAAATTACAAAATAAGAAAAATTAATCTTTTGAACCTTATAATTTTAACCTAATTGTAACTCAGTCTCTATACTTTGACTCAATATAATGTAAGTCCCTAAAATTTTGATTCGGTTACAACTTAGTCCTTAAGCTTTAACTCACTATAATTCAGTCTTAAAATTTGAATATTTCGTAAAATGTTGCTTTTGTTGCATTTATTCAACAACCGTAACACCTAGATGTCTGGACAGTTGACATAGTTACTCCTGATGCTGCCTTAAAGAAAATGGTCATTCATGTTACAAAGGTCAATTTTAATTTTTTTTTTCAAAAGCTATTTATATTATTATTGCAAACTGGTGCAATGCATGAAAACAAACTGAAGATGGAATACAAACAAAGCTAAATAAAAGATAACAAAATAAGCCAAATAAAAGAACAACCAATCACCGTACATTAAAGATTTAAGAGTAGAAGTTGAAGCATGGATAAAACCGGCCTCCTCGATATCTAAGGTTGGAAGTGACGTGAAAGAAAGTATTGGTTGTAAAACCCACCCTAATGGGCACACCTCCTTATAAGCATTAGCTGCAATTAGAGCAGTTGCACAGATACTCCGTCTTAGAGTAAAGTTCAAAGAAAACCCATGATATTCTGAAGAACACTTCTGCTTCTCCGTTCACGCAAATATGGTGATCTCAATCACATACCGAACAACACCTCTTGAAATCTTCCCCCAAGAACGCAGATCCGAACCACCAGGTGATAGTCGAATCTAATAACGTTTAAACAACCATCTAATTAACCAAGATGATTTATACTCAGATCTCATAGATCTATTTATTTCCTGAGAAAACAAGAACACCACCACAAAAAAAGAAACAAAAGACATATAGCTCTCACCGCCGCATAACAAATTTGAAGAAGGAGAGGAAAAAACTCGCCACAAGGACGAGAGAAGTCCACAACCGCCAGAAATCAAAGAGAGAAGGTCACAGATCAAAGATCTAGGAACCGATCTACCACTATGACGTAGTCATGAGAAATCAAAAGAAGAAGGCCACAGATCAAAAATATTTTTATTTACTTCATTGTTTTGCATGATCTCGTACCAATTGTGCTATTATTATATCAACTTCTCTTACATGTATCTTGCACATTTCATTAATCGTGTCATATAGAGTGTAATACCATCGCAAACATTTGACTGAAGGGCACACGTGTATGATTTTTACTTTCAATGTCTGTCGGATATAAGATGCTTACAGAACCACTAATCACTCTCATAGATATCACTATTGTGCAGCCTTCATCGATACAACCAAATACACTGGTCTTCCTAGAAGATTTTATTTGAGATTTGATGGTTTCAATTTTTTATTTTTTTTTAAAAAAAAACGGTAGGGAATCTGCATATGCCCAATACCTCAAATTTTTGATAGTTATCCAATTTATAAATATAAAATATTGATATTTCATAAAAGACTTTATTTAAGATTTTATAGTCTCAGAATGTTTATATATTTTTTATTCAGAATTTCCTTGTTTCCCCTTTTAATTTTACTTCCATTTGAAAGGTAACAATTTATAGGAGTATCATAACAATTTTATTATTTTTATCAATTATTCTTAGATCAATTGGGAATTTTGTTGGGAGTTATCCGAATTAAAAATATTAAATCATTATATTTTCTAAAATATGTTCCACACACCAATTATCTTCTAATATGCGTATGAATTTATAATATTTAGATTAATATCTTAGCCTTTGGAGGAAGAATTTTGATAATTATAAGCTATTATATTAATTATTTATTTATTATAAGTCTTCTTAATTCTTCTTCAATGCACAGGAAAGCTGCAAATTTTTTCAAATACATCTTTAATATAAATGCAGCAAAAAAAAAAAAAAAATCCTTGATTTTTATGAATAATGATTTGGATCTGGAAATTTTTTCCCCAACAATGTAGATCTAGAAATTTGAATGTTTTAATCATAACTTTAAATATTTAAATTTAAATTTATCTAAAATCAAAAGATAACATGAAGAATTTTATTATAAATTATAGCTTCCTATCATTTTCTTAAATTAAAAATAGTAAAATATCATGACTTCATGCGGTCACGCCTAGCCTTTACTTCCTAAAAATTAGAAGGGAAAATTATAATAAAGGACTTAAGAAAAATAATATTTATTAGGAAGGACCATAAAAATGGTAATTATTTTGAAGGACCAAAAATTAAAACATTAAAATAGAAAGACTAAATTGCCCTTGGTCAGATTTCCTATATTATCTCTAATTAAATCAGAATCTAAAGTGATTAATTAAAAATGATAAATAGATATCAAATCGAATCTAGAATATGTAAGTTAGAGTCTCTACCGGTAATTTTTATCTCTCCGTGGAGGAACAAAGAGGCTCTTCCGTTAACAAATATCTCCCAAGCCTCCTCCCCTATGTTCAATGATCTTCAAGCCCCTCTCCTTGATAATTTTTATCTCTCCATTTTCTTTTGATTTAGTTCTTGTTATCATCATTAAAACCTGATTAATCTTTGCCCCTTTAGTATTGTATCTTTTTCAAACTTCTATTTTTAATTATCGAAGACAAATTCACAATGTCCTTCCTTTTTCTTTCTTTCTATAGAATGAAAGGTTCCTAGATATTATTGTTAAAAAAAGGTTCCCAGATATTGACCTCTAAGTATTTTTTTTTTATTAATTAGATATTTCATTTGATACTTTTGATTTTGAAACTTATTGGAAATTGATTCAACAATAATAGAGCCTAGAAAATAATTTTGGATTTGGAAACTTATTTAATATCATTCAAGAAATTGGATCAACAATAATAGGCAATGGATGGTAAGCACAAAGACTTGGAGCTATATAAGTAAAACGTTTTTTTGGGGTTTCTTACCTTTACAAAAAAATTGTAGAACCAAGGACAATTTAGTCTTTTTATTTGAATGTTTTAATTTTTGGTCCTTCAAAATAATTACCATTTTTATGGTCCTTCTTAATAAATATTATTTTTCTTAGGTCTTTTATTATAATTTTCCCAAATTAGAATGATAAAATGATATTGCAAATTTATCATAAATCAACTATTTTAATTATATTTAAATTTCATGACTTCATGCGGTCACGCCTAGCCTTTACTTATTATTGGAATTTAGAATTTTACAAAAACTGATATATTATTGCTTTCTAACTACAATCAATTATTTCTTTTGAATTGACAGATTATAGATCAATGCAAAAATATAAATTTCATAAATAAGTGTGTGGCCCACGATATAACTATTTTAATGTGCCCATCTAAAAATTAATATATATAAAAAAAATACATGAACATCTCTAGGAAAAAAAAAATGGAAGGTGTCGTAGCAAGTTTATTGCAGCCCATTCCTAATAATTTTTTTTTTAAATATTTGTTTGGGTAAAAATATTTACCGAGTAAAGAGATGTTATGAGTTTAATCTTTTTTTTTTTTTTTTACCATGATATTTTGGACCTTTTTTAAACATTATAATTTTTTTTTCATTGCACCCAGGCATTGTATGAGTTCTGAACTAGTTAGTATTTAAATTTAAAACTAAACTATATGCCTTATACATTATTTTATGTTATAATTTTCTTATAAAATGAGTTATGAATTGCTTATCAAATCTCGTCATTATTTTTATCAATTCTTAAAAAAAATGAATTTTATAATTTTAAAATTATTTTTCTACTATTTTCCTAAGTTTTAAACTAGCTAGGCAAAATGAGAACGAAGTCAACGAACAATGAAGTGTGGTCCCGAACCAAAATGGCCCGAATCCGAAAGTGAAAGTGGACCCGGCCGGGTTGTAGTAATAAACTAATAATAATACGGAAGTGGGGTTCAGTGAGTGCAGTACAGACCAGTGCAGTGCTGCTCTGCAAAGCTGAAGCGCACCCTAACACATGCACCCTCCTCCACATCATCATTGCTCTCCCTCGATTACCTCCATCTCATTCGCCACGTGTCACTTCTCTTCCTCCCTTTCTCCCATGCCCTCAGTTTGGTAAACAATAAAATCATAATTTTAGAAGTCTTTTTTACAATACAAGACAAATTTTTTAATATATTTCTTCTAATATTTATTATAAGTCACTAACTAATAAATGTATTTTATTTTTTTATAAGGCAATTACTTATTTTCTAAAGAGAAAAAGTAGTGAATGAGAATAATAATTGATATAATATTAAAGTTTAATGCAATTATCATAGGGGTAATATTGAAAATTACTTAAATTCTAAGATAAATTTAATAAATTTAACTGTTTTTATTAGTTTACAAAAATTATTAGTTGGTGCCTTATAATATGAATCATAGAAAATATTTACTTTATAAATTGTAAAATCCATTTTCCAAAAATTAATCTAAACATACACATTGGTTTTGAATTCTACGGGAATCTTCTTACTTATTTTCCTCTTAAAATAATTCCGCTTGGCGATTATGATCAAGGGAAAGCATTGTGTGATCCCAAGAAAGAAACACAATCATCAAAAGTCTTAATAACAAGTCAACATGATAAATTTAGCAGTCTGATTCTATTTATAAGTTCATTTTAACCAAATCTCATATATCAAGGAAAGATAGTTAACTGAATAATTATAGGGTAAATTTTCAACTTTACCTTCATTTATGATTGTGTATTTTTCAACTGTTTCTTCTTTCTTTATCTTCATGAGTACAATTAATATGGATAAAATTTTCATAATCTCATTTAGTACATGAAATTAGACTTATAAATAGGATCAATTTTTTTTTAATCAAAATGGACTTATAAATAAGACCAGAGTGATATTTGTTATTCCCCTCATGTAACTTGTTATTTCATGTGGATAACTTTTTAATACTCCATCCGGTCCTAATTATAGAAACGCTTTTATAATGCAATTTGCATTACAAAAGTGTTCATATAATTTGGACCGGAGGTAGTACGTTTTAGTAATCATATTCAATTCCTAAGGCCTTATAATATTTTTTCCTTATATGAGTTTAGCCTTATGAATACAAAAAGGGGTTTAAACTTCTCATGTTGCATGAAAAGAAGAAGATTCCTACGCACCCATGAAATGGTGGGATCCACATCTTTTTTTTTTTAAAAATGTGGGTCCCACCATTTCATGTGTGTGTAACATGAGAATACACTGCTCCTACAACTTTATATTCTAATTTCAATGACTGGTGGCTTCAGTTGTCAGGTATGCCTTCTTTAAGAGCCCAAGACATCTCTTTGGTATGTTGGATTTTGTGGTATATGGAAGCAACGGAATGACAAGGTTTTTAACTATAAAGAACCAAACCCTCTTCTTGTTATTGAAAGGGCCGGAGTTAGTAATCTTGAGTATTGGGCCACTTGTGATAATCCTCTCCATGGGTCTAAAGGGGTGAGTGGGAACTCCTCTCCCAATGTGCATTGGTCTCCACCGGACCCTGGATGCTTGAAAATCAATATTGATGGCAGTGGCGGAACATGGTGATGGCTAGCTGGGGCCTTGGCCCCAGCTGGCCCCGACTGATCTTATAAATTTTTTTAGTATATACATGTATTTATTATATGATATTTTATTTGGCCACAAATTTGGCACCAGCTAATTTTTTATCTTCTCTACAAGGATAATGTTTGTTTTATTGCTCATTGGGCTGTAAAAGGAAAGTAAAATTATTGTTTGAGATACCGAAAAGGTTAGTATCATCTTATTTATTGTTTTGATTTATAATTATCGGTTATTATTTATTTGTATTTTCAAGGTTATTTGATACTATTTAGTAAATATTCCCTTTGGTCCTTATTTAAGGAACCAACTAACAATTCTCACAAGTCAATAAAAACAGTTAAAGTCATTAAATTTGTTTTAAAATTTAAGTAGTTTTTAATATTATCTCTATTAATTATACTAAAATCTAATATCATATTAATTATTACTCTTTTTTGCTCGAAAAAAAGAGTAATAATTAATTTTTATTAATTAATACTCTCACTCACTACCTTTTTAAGTATGGGTATACATGGGAAAAAATTTAATGCTATCTGGAAACAAACAAATGTCTTATAAAAATGATCAAATATACTTGTTAGTTGGTGTCTTATAATAAGAACTAAAGGGAGTAGTTCAAGATGTTTATTTTTTGGCCCGGGCTAAAATTTTTTTCTGGTTCCGCCACTGATTGATGGTGCCTTTCATTTGGGTACGGATGTGGGAACAATTGGTGTGGTCTGTCGAGATTGTTATGGTCATTTTAAGTGGGGATTCATTGATAATGTGAAGTCTATTTCTGCTTTTATGACTGAGGCCTTGGCTCTGAAGAGGGCTCTTCTTTTGGCTCTGGATTTAGGCCATGATAAGGTAGTTTTTGAAACGGACTGTCTTCCTCCGCTTACTTGTGTTGATGCCAAGTCACCTAATTTATTTGATTGGAAGAGTAGAAGTATTATCCATGAGATTATAAGTTTTCTTTCTACCGAGGTTGGGTTTTATGTTTCCTTTACCCCGGGGGATCGAGTTGCTGACTTACTAGCAGCATATACTTATGAGGAGGTGTGCCCTACTAGGTAAGTTTTTCAACCATCACCTTCTTTATTGTCCTTTCTAACCTTGGATATGCAGAATTCTAATAGTCCTGTGGATACGCCTTCTGCTTCTAGTCTTATGATGAATGGTGGTTGATTTTTTTGCTTCTTGTTGTTTATGATTACCTAGGTTTTGTTTTACTCTCATTAGTTTGTTGATCTTCCTTTGTAGCTCTGTCGTGTTTCGCTTAGTCTTGTAATAGTTGGATCCTTTCAACTATGATATATATGTCCTGTTATGTGACAAAAAAAAAACGTATATTTCCCATACAAAAATCTAACAAATTAGCTTTTAAAAACTGTCAATAACATCTATACCAAGTTGGCTGCACAGATCATATATATTATTATGATATATTAATAACTAAATCTTTTAATGAATTGTTTGATACTTTTAACCAAGTTGGCTGTATTTGATACTTTTTTAAGACACGTTTGTTTTTAAAGAGTATTAATTTTTTTTTTTCATGTATACCCATAATTAATAAGGAGGTGAGAGTAATAATTAATATGATATTATAATTTAACGCAATTTAATTAGTGTCTTATAATAAGGATCAAGGAGAGTATGATGAGAAAGAATATGTAATAAATGAGTAAATAAAATAGAATTAGTAGCTTATAGGTAATTAATATAAGGGAAAAGTATTTCTCCAGTCATTGGAGATCGAGTTATCTCCAGTGACCCCAAAACTATGTCGTTTTGAATTAATAAATGGTGTGTTAGTAATTTTAAGTGAATTAATGAAGGGTGTTTCAGTAAAATTTATATGATTAAAAAATAAACAAAATTACAGAAACACCATTCATTAATCCAAAACGACGTAATTTTGGAGTCACTGGAGATAACTCTATCTCTTGTGATTGGAGAAATCTTTTACCCTTAGATGTGTATTCAAATAAAGGTAAGAGAAAAATATTTTAAATTTCGACATATAAAGAGAAAGCTGTTTAAAAAAAAACCTCAACCCAAAAACGAGAATATTACATATAAAAAAACCTCACTAAAGATGTTCATCATGGTTTCTTTCCTTGTTTTAATCTAATCTAATTGATAATCGATGTCATCCTTTTACTTGGTTTTCGGCGAAAATTGGTCTCATAGGTTTTTCAACTCGCTTTCTCACACCCACCTACTCAAGTTTTCTTATTTCCTATTCCTTTGCTGAGTTGTTGCTCCCTGTAAGTTTCACTGCAAAAAAAAAAAAAAAAAAATCGGATTCCGACTTTTTCCTCTGAGAAAGGGAAAGAAAAGAGATGAAAAAAACAGGATGGGAAAACAACCGACTTTAATACAAACAGAATGTGGGATTTGGACACCAAAGCTTTTGCAAGTGAGCAAAGTTTTCTTTCTTCCTTCAGCGTGTGGAAGCTAGCTAGATACCGAAATCCCACGGCATTTTGTTGCTTGGTCTAGAAATGGTTTATAATTTTATATATTTCTGAAAATCATTGCACGAGTGTTTGTTGGGGGGAAATTGTTCCGAAGCTGACACTGGCCGGTCTCACAATATTTAATGATTTCTCTCTAGAAATTGGGTTTTTGGTTGAGGATTTTGGGTTTAGATTATTGGGTTTTACAGTTCATATTTAGTCATCAATACGCGTTTCGTGTCCCTGCGGATATCTTGCTTCTTCTTCTTCTTCTTCTTTGAATATTTTTGCTTACTGTCGCAGTCAGATCCGCATCTGGTTTTGTGCGGGACGTATATCTGAACATTCCAGCGGGTAATTCGCCTACTTTAAATTCTTCTGCTTGGAATTCTTGTTCTCTGTTTGGCTATTGTGAAAAACGTGAACTCATCTTATAGTTTCTTCCTCCTTTTTGTCCCAAACCATGGTTGCTGTCAGAACATTAAAGCTCCATGGTTCTTAAATTGACGTTGCTATGTTGGGCTATACAGACAGCATTTTATAGCATAAAACGCATTACGAAGAACTCTTTTTCCAGTTTAGAATTCTATCTTCCTGTTGCTTGAGATCACTGTATAATTCTTAGATCCAAGCTTGACAAGTTCATTTGTGGTAAATGCAGATCGAGTTGGACAGAATTGTTGTAAAAGAGGCTTGGGTACTGAGTTTCCATGCGAATTGTTCTTTAGTGTTTATTGTGGGAAAGATTTTGTCTCCTCTGCTTCTTATCCTGATCAAGCAGGATTAACAGTATTTTATCTTCGGAGTTCTAACATGCTTGTGAGAAGAAGAGCTTAGAGACTTCGAATTATTGGGTTTGAAAGAAGATATCGTGGTGGACTAGAGATGGCCTCTGGTGAAGGGAGGCGACGTCATCATGATCTTGTGCCTCTCGCTGCATTGTTAAGCAGAGAGATGAAGACTGAGAAGATGGAGAAGCCCACTGTGAGTTATGGACATGCTGCTCAGTCTAGGAAAGGCGAGGATTACTTTCTAATTAAGACTGATTGTCAGCGAGTACCTGGGAATCCCTCAACAGCATTTTCTGTATTTGCGGTATTTTTCACCATCTATATTGGACACTTTCTTTCTCTTGAACTGCATATCACACAGTATGGCATCAAGGAGAAAAAAAATTTCCCTAATTTTTGACTCAGATGTTCTCACAACTTTTCCTGTTGTGTGCTGAATTTTCTGTATTTGCGGTATTTTTCACCATTTATATTGAACTGCATATCACAGTATGGCATCAAGGAGAAAAAAACAAATAACTAATTTTTGGACTCTGAGATGTTCCAACAACTTTTCCTGTTGTGTGCTGAATATTCTTTTGATGTTCATAAGATAGCTGCTGATTTCTCCGATCTTCAGATCTTTGATGGACACAATGGAAATGCTGCGGCCATTTTTAGTAGGGAGCATTTGTTAAATCATGTGTTGAGTGCTGTTCCTCGAGGTCTTGGACGGGATGAGTGGCTTCAAGCTTTACCTCGGGCCTTGGTTGCGGGGTTTGTGAAGACTGACAAAGAATTCCAGAGCAGAGGTTTGAAATTTAGCATTTTTTTTTTCAGTAGTTAGAGGAAGGATATACTGAAAGTAGGATGAATTTGACCTTTGTTCTTCACTGGTTTTCTTCAGGAGAAACTTCTGGAACTACAGCCACATTTGTAATAGTTGATAGATGGACAGTCACTGTTGCATCTGTTGGTGATTCTCGTTGTATATTAGACACCCAAGGCGGAGCTGTTACAAACTTAACTGTCGATCACCGGCTCGAAGAGAATATCGAAGAGTATGTATTTAATTCTAAAGCTTTGTTGTTAAACTATTCCTTTATGCACTTGCTAATCACAAATTACTACACTTTTTGTGCAGGAGGGAACGTGTTACAGCTAGTGGAGGTGAAGTTGGGAGGCTGAGCATTGTTGGTGGTGCAGAGGTGAGCATTGCATCTCGGATTACTGCCCTTCTCTTCTTGTCAAGAGAGAAATTAGGAACAAAAAACTCCTTTTTTTAATCATCCTTCCATGATTATATTAACTGCAGTGTTAATTCTTTGTAGATTGGTCCCCTTCGTTGTTGGCCAGGCGGATTGTGCCTTTCTAGGTCAATAGGAGACATGGATGTTGGGGAGTTCATAGTTCCAATACCATATGTCAAACAAGTGAAGGTATCGTTTGTTTCCGGCTAATCTCACCTATTTACTGCTATGTCCTGTCAGTCTTCATCATGAACCTGACCTTGATAATGATATATTATAGCTATCAAATGCTGGCGGGAGGCTTATAATTGCTTCTGATGGCATCTGGGATGCTTTATCCTCAGACATGGCTGCAAAATCTTGCAGGGGTTTGCCAGCTGAACTTGCTGCAAGGCAGGTTGTCAAGGTAATACTGTACATAGCAATGCTTCTTGCCTGTTCTGTTTAAATTTAAATCAAAATTCTTTCTTGTCTTTTGATTTGATAGAAGCTTCATGCACAGAAATGTTAACATTTCATCTCATGTAAGCTAAGTCTCTACATGTTCTTATTCTTTTCATTTAGGAAGCATTAAGAACAAGAGGGTTAAAGGATGACACAACTTGCATAGTCGTTGACATAATTCCTCCTGAAAATACAATGCCACCGCCACCTCTCCCTAAAAAGAAGAACAAGTTGAGGGCTCTGCTTTTCAGGAAGAAGTCTCGTGATGCTGCTGGTAAGCTATCAAAGAAGCTTTCAGCTATAAATATTGTGGAGGAACTGTTCGAAGAAGGATCAGCTATGCTTGCTGAAAGGTATTGTCCTTCTCTCTTGCAGACAATATTATCAACTCAACAATTAACTGATATATGTTGAGAACGTGAGAGATAAATATTATTCTTTTAATCTCTGAATTAGAAAGAGTACATAAAGACCTTTATATAGGCAAACCTAGACCTAACCCTAGAATCTCATAAAATCTAATCAAATCAGAATCAATCAAACTGATTGAGATATAATAGGAAATATCCTAAGATATAATATACCTATATCTAATCATAATAATAAGATAATAATCATAATAAATGCACAATATTCTCACACTCCCCCTCAAGTTGGATCATGGATGTTAATCATGTCCAACTTGCTTATACAACTTTATACTACTGACACTCCCCTTTAGGCTTGTACTTCTTGAGTCTCAGAGGCCCATCGAGTTGAGTTTAGGACGACGGGACCAGTCGTCGGACGAGATGAGAGGCACGATGACAGGGGAACTACCACCAACGATGTTGATGAAGAACTGCGCGGAAACGACGACGGGACCAGTCGTCAGATGAGATGAGAGGCACGATGACAGAGGAACTACCACCAACGATGATGTTGATGAAGAACTGTGCCGGAAACATTACTAGGGTTGAATATTAGATGTGCTCCATAATCAACAAACGATGAACCCAGACCACAAAACCTGTCGGACGTCGCCAGAATCTGGAGATCTGGAGATTCTCACCGGAGTATGGAGAACTCGCCGGAAAATTCAAATATTCACCGAAAGATGCAAAAATCACCGAAAATGGCCGGAAATGAGAAGAGGAGCCTGAAACAAGAATTTTCAGGCAAAACGGACTTCGCACGAGCCTCCACGCGTCGTCACTACCGGCGGCGCGCGTGTACTCCACACGCCGTCACATAGGTGTCGAACGGCTACCAAATTTATGGCGAACACCGATCGGAAGGTGGGGAACACGATGGTGTGGCACGTGTACCCAGAAATGAACCGTGGCAGAACTCGAAATCTCTCCTCTCTCTCTCTCATTGTTTAAGACCACTGGAAAAGAAGAACTGAACGGAGAACAAACACAAAACAGCCCACAACTAACGTGGCTCTGATACCATGTTGAGAACGTGAGAGATAAATATTATTCTTTTAATCTCTGAATTAGAAAGAGTACATAAAGATCTTTATATAGGCAAACCTAGACTTAACCCTAGAATCTCATAAAATCTAATCAAATCAGAATCAATCAAACTGATTGAAATATAATAGGAAATATCCTAAGATATAATATACCTATATCTAATCATAATAATAAGATAATAATCATAATAAATGCACAATATTCTCACAATATACAAATATGTAATGGCTGTGCCCTCCATACTGGTTGTTGTTGTTCAAAGTAGAGGGTAATATTTATTTTATACAATGATCTAAAGATACAGTGAGAAAGGTGGGGTGAGCGAATCATAGTTGGTTTTTCCCCCTAGTATTTCATCATGGAAACTAATGCATGCACTCTCTGTAACTTATACTGTAATGCTATTGGTTTGGGGATAATGCCATATCAGTATTACATGAAATACAGATTTTGCATTTTTTTGGAGGTTTTTTGGGTTGGATGAAGAGCTTCTTATAAGTTCTCTTATTAAGTCATTTATATATGAGAGAAAATATTTGAGTTCATAAGAATTTGAATAGTTCTGGTGGTCAAGATTAAGATTCACCAACTATGTGAGGTTCAGAGGACTGTAATTTTCAAGTTTTATTTGTCAATAATGTAAAAAAACAATTGAATATTGATAGCATACGAGGATTTGATGTGGTTTCTTTTGAAAAGCCTAAAGATTTCTTTTTAACTAATTCCTTGTTCTTATCTTCTGTCATGGAATAAATATGAAAGTATGAGAAATTAAAACTGTTTTCTCATTCCAAATGGAAAGTAGAAACCGACATAACAAAGCTGCTATTTTTTTTTTTTTGGCCATCATATCCAAGCTACTATTAACTAACGCATTTGATAACAAATTCTTAGATTTGCAAAAAGTTCTCAATGAGGTGTTGCCAACTCCCCCCAAATCCGGGGGTACTAACACGGCCTACGTCTGATAAAAACTACTGCATTCTTATGTGACATCAGTTCAGGAACTTGTGTGTTTTGCCATAGCCCTTCTAGACAGAATTATAGCGCAAGGCTTTAGAAACATCTATTATATAACACCCTGTTTCCAATTAAATATGTTCGCCCTTGGATTTCTCCTTAGGATACCTTTCTCTATACAGCTTTGCATGCTAATATCAAAATATGCCAGTAATTGTGTTTTTCTTCTTGTCTAGAAGCATAATATGAAGATTTTCTTTACTTTTTCCCCTTCTGTTGGATTTCTGTTACTGAACTCTAAAGTTAAGTTTATTTTTGTAGTTTCTCACTTATTAAACACTTTTCTGATTATGTCATCCAGATTGGGGAGTGATGAGAATACAGGGCAATCAACATCAGGTCTCTTTATATGTGCTGTGTGCCAAGTTGATCTTGCCCCAAGTGAAGGAATATCTGTTCATGCTGGTTCAATCTTCTCCACCAGCTCAAAGCCCTGGCAAGGCCCTTTTCTATGTGCCGGTTGTCGCGATAAGAAGGATGCCATGGAAGGGAAACGTCCTAGTGGAATCAAAGTGTCATAGGTTGCTTAACTGATTTCTTTATCCCCTATTCTTTATGCTGCCATTATTATTCTTTCTTTCTTTTGTTGCAGTCATATTTGTTCATAGACTAAGTAATTACTTGATCATCACTCTCAAGTGGCAACAAGAATGTGTATCTAATATTCACAAAAATAATATATGATGGGCATTGCAATTTTAATAGCTAAAGGCTTGGGGGTAACCTGGTACTGAGTTTTCAGGTATCAGCCAGTGGCTTTCAACTTTGTTTTGATTGGTAAAGCTGGATGCTTGGAATCAATACCAGGTATATTCTTTGGGTTAAGATGCATCCAGCGATCTGAACTATTTTCTTAAGGGCATCTAGCAGCTTAAAGTATTTTCAGGTGTGTTCAATTTCCTAAAGTATTTTTTGTGCCTTTGTGTTAAATGCACGGAGAAAATATTTTATGGTTCTGGACGCACATAAAAAAATACTTTTGGGTGTTAGATGCACCAAACAATACTTAGGGTGTTGGATGCACCGGAAAAGTTATTTTAGGATGTTGGACGCACGACAAAATACTTTTGTGTGTTGGATGCCCCTAAGAAAATACTTAAGGGTGCTAGATGCCTTAACCATATTATTTTGGTTGGTGTTTGCTTTTGTTTTGCTTGAAGGAACTAAAAAGAGCAACTTTGGAAATTTGAAGGTATTTATGCTCTCCAATAGGATTATATATGGAGGAGCTTTTTCTAGCAATAATCACAAATGTGGTACTACGTTTTAAATTGCCCAATTGTTATACTCCTTTGATCTTAAATATATGATAAAGTTTGTACTGCAATTATAAGATAAAGTTTATAATGCAAATTGTATTACAAACTGTGTCCTATATTTAGGACAGGAAATAATAGTTTCTTGAGAGAATGAAATAGTGAAGCCTTGGAAAAACATTTCACTTGTTAAAATGTTACATAAGGCAGGTTTGTCCTTTTAAAATTTGATTTGGTAACAAATCACTTATCCAATAGTAACAACTATGCTATGTATACCAAAGGGGTTTTTTTTTTTTTTTTTGCTCGGATACCAATGGGGATTGACACAAGTGGTAAGCGACTTGTGTCGCTTAACTAAGGTCTCGAGTTCGAGCCTTGTGAATGCAGAAAAGCCCCGCTAGGAGACTCACCCACCATAGCTAGGTGTGCGACCCGGGTCGGATCCGGATTAGTCAGGGTGAAGCTCTGGATATCGGATGGGTAACCAAAAAACTATGCCTATGTATGGGAGAACTTAAAATAAGTGTTTTTAATTTTGAAAAGAATGTTTTTGCCATATTTACCTCTTACATAATAAAATTATTTATTATAAGTTAATTCAAACTAACGGCAAGTTGAATTAAACTATATAAAAATTACAAAATCCCTGATACATACACGTGTGTGTGTGTAACAGAGATTCACCACCGTCTCTCCCATTTACATCCTTGCTTCCCAGAAAAGTATCATCAACTTCTTGAAAAAAAAAAAGCCTTTAAAATATCCAAGTTATGAAGTAGATAAGGATTTTTTAATATTATTTTCTTAATCATCTTTAAATATTAAACATAAATATAAATTATAACCGGATAATATAGACTATTCAAAAGTTGAAAAGTAGTTTAAACCCCAAAAAAGATTGAAAAGTAATAGAAGGACGAAAAATTAATAAGTCATTAAGTATATTAAATTGGACACATCATTTCATAATTCATGAAAAGTATCATAAACTTCGTCCACGAAAAAAAAAATTTAAAATATCCAAATTCTAAAGTGGACAAGGATTTTTTTAATATTATTGTCTTCTTTAAATATAAATATAAATTATAACCGTATAATAAAGATCATTCAAAAGTTGAAAAGTACTTTAAACCCAAAAAAGGTTGAAAAGTAGACAGAAATAGAAGGACGAAAAACTAATAAGTCAGTATGAGCTACTAGATCTGTTTATAATTATAAATTTGGGTTGACTTTTTTTTTAGAAAAATTAAGGAAGTTAAATAAGTAACGTATCTTTAGATTATATATTATTTTATTAGTTAAAATAATTAGTTTTATTTTAAAAAAAATACTCTAAAGTAATTTAATCAGTTTTTTTAATCTCTCAAAAAAGTCAATTTAGTCTTATAATTAGAACCGGAGAGATTGTTATATTGAACACAACATTTCATAATTCATGAGCGCCCGTTTGGTTTACAGAATTGGAGGTAATGGAAGTAATGTAATGATTATTACATAATTTGTTTGGTACATCATTAGGAAAAGATGATGTATACATAAAAACGTTTGGTTAGATTACAGGTTAGATTACATTGTACATGAGAATATATAAGAATAATATAGCAGGGGACAAAATTGCCTTTGTCTACATATAGTAATGTATACTTTTCGTTCATGATAATTTTTGTGTTTTCCATTCTGCATAGTGTACACATTGGGTTCATAGTGATTTTTTAATATTTAATGGTGTAAATATTATGTTGTATATATGTTGGGTTCATGATTTTTTAATATTTAATGATGAGAATATTATTTAATGAGAAATATTTAACGATGGATTATAAATTTTTTAATGCGGGAATATGTCTTAAATTTCATATTATTAATTAATTTGTTAATATTTAGTAGTGTTGATTATTTAATATTTAACGACATTTGTGGGTGGGCACTTTAGGCAATTTAAAAAATTTAATTACAATAGTGTCATTTTCACTTGATTACAAGATGTTTGCATCTTTATTCATAATTCTTAGCCGTGTAATCTTGATTACATCAAATGATGTAATCATAATTACAAACATGTAATCCTCTTTATATTACATAAGCTCAATCAAACACTATAATCGGTCTATTGCATTAAGATTATATGTAATCCTCTCTCATGTAATCGAACCAAACAGGTGAGTGTGTTTGCCATTCAATAGGGTTGTGCAATGGGCTAAATGGGCCTCCCACAGCCCACCTATTAATTTCTTAATAGGCATCAAATGCCTTTTAAAGCTAGTAATAAATGAGCTAGGCTAAACTTATGTGGGCTTGAATAAATATGGATAGCTCGCTAATACATTTTATTTAAAAGAAAACTCACTACGCAGTTGTTCTTCTATTACAATATTGCTACTAATTTCTCAACGTAAATTAAAAGAAAAAACGTATAATGAAGCACCATAATCCTCATCATTTCACATAAGAACCACACATAAAATAACATGCACAAATTAATAAATAGTTTGTGAAGTTCTCAATCAATACAATAATTAATCTTTTATACACACACATACAGGAATAAGATATTTATTTATTAATTTTCTTAATACTGCATTAATAGTTAATAAAATCTTAAATATATATAAAGAGTTAGAGCAATATAATTACAGCTTATATAGAAGCTCTTATTGGTGTATAATCATTGATTCAATATATATATATATATATATAGAAGCTCTTATTGGATGTATAATCATTGATTCAATATATATATATATATATATATATATATATATGGGCTTATAATCAATACAGTGACTGCAAAAAAATATTAGGTGCAGTGAATACGTACTACGTTGTTTGGGTTGCAAAAGGTTGAGTAGGTATTGATTATTAGTTTACAGCGACATTCACGGCCAATTTAATTAATGGAAGATTGTAGCAATATTTGGAAATTCGTTGATTGGGTATGGATTATTACCTTCATGTTCCTTTTAGTGAAAGCGAAAGTTTGACCTTTTTTTTTTCCCCCCATTATTTCTTGTATTCCCACATGTTGCAAAAGGTTGAGTGGATGAAGATTGTAGCAATATTTGGAAATTCACTCAACCTTTTGCAACCCAAACGACGTAATACGTGTTCACTGCACCTAATGTTTTTTTTACAGTCACTGTATATATCATAAGCCCATACATATATATATGTATGTATGTATGTATGTATGTATGTATGTATGTATGTATGTATGTATGTATGTATGTATGTATGTATGTATGTATGTATGTATGTATGTATGTATGTATGTATGTATGTATGTATGTATGTATGTATCCACTTAAATGAGTGGGCATGGGTGGCCCGAGGTTGTACCCGTGACCCATCCTGTTTACGGTACAAGCTCGCCTGTTATGGGCTTTTGTTGGGCAAACCAAAATGGACAATTTTCTACTAGGCTTGGGTGAGTATATTGGCTATGGGCAACTTGCTCAACCCTACCACTCAATGAAAGTTGGAAATGTAAATGACAAAAAAAAAAAAAAAAAGAAGAAGAAGAAGAAGAAGAAGAATAAGAAAAGAAAGTTAGAACTGTAATATCATTATACTATGTTTTTAGTAAAATTCTAAAAACATTATTTAGTCAATTTTTGAAAGCTCAGTTCAAACCCTAATGAATTTGGTTCCTTTTGTTTTGCTTGAGAATCTAGTAGTGTTTGGTTTGGTTCAGAGTATTGGGTGGAGAGGGAAGATCTTAACATAGAAAAAAACAAGGAGAGAAATTTCATGGAAGAATGGATGTTCAAAAATTCAATTTGATTTAGTTTTCAGCAAATTTCCAATCAAACCTAACTAATCAGTTTGACAATTCATAGAACCAATTTGGCTCATTCTTTCATATGTTTGCAGGTTTAGTTCCATAATTTGTTTGGAATAGCTAACTTCGAGGTATAATGAATTTATTTTAGGATAGTAGCATTTAACACTCTAATATTATTTTTTAGTAGCATCCAGCATTTTGATGTAATTTTCTCGATGCTTTCAACTCCTCCTTATGATATTTTTCAGTTAAACCCAACATTCTAATGCTATTTATAGTTTAGGATGCTGGATTCACTATAAATAAGATTCAGATGTTGGAAGCATAAAAAAAGAGTACATAAGGGTGTTGTATGTATTATAAATAAAATTAGGGTGTTAGATGCAATTGCAAATAGTATTAGGATGTTGGATGCTACCTTACGATTTATTTTATAAAATGTTATATATGTGCTTTCTAATAAATTTAATTTAAATTTTTTTAATCAACGTTTTATTTACAAAATACACCTCTAAATCAAACTAATCGATTTTACAATTATGAAAAGGAACTAAACTAAAGAGAAATATTTACATATCCTATAAGTACCACGTCATCTGAACTCTATTCAATGAAAATATAATAATTTAGATCTTTTTAATCCTAGTTGGCTGATGACTCATATGAAAAAATTCAAATTTTATCTTGCTTTTAAAGAAAAAATCTTAATTTGAAAAAAAGCAAAATGATCAAGTAATATATTTCTTATAAATAAGATAAATTTTGAATTTTTTCAGATGAGTCATCAGCTAATTAGGATTAAAATAACCTTAGTTATTCTATTTTGATTGGACAGAGTTCAAATGACGTGGTACTCTTGGAATATGTAAGTATTTCTAGCGAATCAAATCCACAACTTATCATTTACTAGGAAGCTTAATAACTTTTGTACGCTGAGGATATTTTTGTCATTATGTTCTATATTTTCATTCCTATATATTTTTATTCTAACGAAAGGAAATGTGTTATTTTTCCTATTTTCAACATTTCCAATTAAAGTTCTCTCTCAAGTGTTATAATAAAGATTGAGCCAAAAGGATCATCATTTTGCCAATAGCTTTGTAGTTTAGTAGTATATGTACACCTTTATACGTGGAGGTCGCAAATCTGATCCAGCCCTTAACTTCAGGCCCTTATTGTCTTCTCCTTTAAATCAAGAATAAAAGTCTCTCATCTTTCGTTGACTTATATATGCATACACGTCTTTTATTTCCAATTTGATCCTTAATCTCACACACCAAATTTTCCATTTTTTTTTTTCCTTTCGTTGATATTCACTAGTCCAAGTCGACGACTAATCTTCAAAAGTCTTCTGCACTTGTCTCTT
Source organism: Acacia pycnantha (assembly GCA_025563575.1). Taxonomy (NCBI): domain Eukaryota; kingdom Viridiplantae; phylum Streptophyta; class Magnoliopsida; order Fabales; family Fabaceae; genus Acacia; species Acacia pycnantha. The sequence goes on from JAMWYP010000016.1 coordinate 3,887,028, forward strand.
CCACTCGTTACCCAATAAGAAGAGGTTAATGTAGAGCCTAATTTGCCAACCATTTCAATTATTCTTATCTATATTGGATCCCTCTTAATTTAGTTTTTGATTGAGTAGTTAGTTTCAGAATGGTTTCAGTTCAGGTGTTTTGCTACTTTCTCTTAGTTTCATTCCTTTGGGTTGGAGATGCATCAAAGTGCCCACTTTCATTTAACTGTGGCAATCTGGGGAAGCAAATTCAGTTTCCTTTTACCAGTTCAGATCGCCAAGATTGTGGCTTATTGGCCATTCATGGCTGTGGTGATGAAGACCCAAATTACCCAAAATTCATTAAGCACGCTGAAAACTGGTTTGAAGTTGTTGAACTCGACCAGTCTAATACATTCACCATCATAGACCAAGATTTCCACGACCTTTTGCTGTCAAATAGCTGTGGTGTCCTCACCCATTCTATCCCTTTTTTTGATGACGCAAACTCTGATTTTGCTTCTTATCAATTAGAAAATAGTTTCATCGGGTTCGTATGCAACAATTCCCACAATCTTAGTCCCATTGAATCATCCTCTAACTATAGTTTTGTTAACTGCTCAGAAGTCTTCTATAGAAAGTCAGTTAATAATCTTGAGGGTGATGACGGTGATGATTATGAGATCTCCAGATTTTTGAACTCTTCATGTAAACGTGTTGAGGTTCCAATTAAAGCGAACACTGAGGTTTTTGATAATCCTTTTGCTTTCCTATCTGAAAATATCACCATCAGAGTGCAGCTATCTCCTCAGTGTGATACTTGTTACTACGTTCATGGAGGGCAATGTCAACATAGCAGGGGCGGGTTTTATTGTGCTACAGGTATGGTATAATATCTTCAGTCCTTAATATAAAATCTAGTTTTTAGTGCAAATAAAGACCAGAGGTAGAGGTATACATGCTATTATATATTCTGGTCTGATGGTATACATGCTATTATGTGTTGCTTGAATTGTTCAGTTATGTCAAATTATTGTGGTTTGGTATCCTGATGGTATTTCTTCTGGTTTTTGCAGAGAAAACAAGAAAGGTCAAATTTCTAGTGGCAGTAGGTAAAACTTTTAATTAGCAAATACTCGTCTGATCCTATTTATAAGGCAAAGAGATAAGTTTATTTACATCTTATTTATTAATCAAATCATTAAAATTTTCATATAAATGTATAATTTGAAAGTTGTTAAATTTTAAGGCAGATGATGAGTTTTAACGTTTTTTTTAGTCTGTGTAAAACATTATAAAAGTGACTTATAAATGAGACCTAAGAAGTATATATATACACATCAAAGCAACTCAAATAAAAAATTCTGCAGATTAAGAGGATTCTGATTTATTTTCCTTCTCTCTACAGCAGTTTCAGCCGCTGGAGTAGTGGGAATACTATTGGTTTTGGGATTCTGCTTAAGAAGACACTTTTACAAGAAGCAAAACCAGACCCATCTAATAATTGAGCAGTTTCTTGAAGCACATGGACACCTTGCAGCCAAAAGGTATAGTTATCTGGAAGTAAAGAAAGCTACTAACAACTTCAAAAACAAGTTGGGTCAAGGAGCATTTGGCAGTGTATACAAAGGGAGGTTAAGTGATAGAACTCTTGTGGCAGTGAAAGTTCTAACTGAACTGAACAGTGATGGTGAAGAATTCATCAATGAAGTTTCAAGCATTAGTGTTACTTCTCATGTCAACATTGTTGGCTTATTGGGTTTTTGCTTGGAGGGTTCAAAAAGAGCTCTGATATATGAGTACATGTCCAATGGATCTATTGACAAGTACATACAAAAACAAAACGATCCATCAAAGATCAATCTCCAACTGACTAGCAAAGCTATCTACAATATTGCAATTGGCGTTGCTCATGGATTAGAGTATCTGCACAGAGGATGCAACACTAGGATTCTGCATTTGGACATAAAGCCTCACAACATATTGCTTGACGACGATTTCTGTCCTAAGATATCAGATTTTGGACTCGCGAAAATATGTCCGAAGAATAAAGATAGCATTGTGTCATTGTTAGGCACGAGGGGAACTGCAGGATACATAGCACCTGAAGTATTTTCTAGGAACTTTGGTGGGGTGTCCCACAAGTCTGATGTTTATAGTTATGGGATGATGATGATGGAAATAGTAGGAGGAAGGAAGAAAATGAACACGGAAGTTGAAGGTTCAAGTGAAATATTCATGCCACATTGGATTCACCAGCGTATGAAATCAAACCAAGAGCTGAGATTAGAGTGCATCAAGAATGAAAGGGATAGTGAATTAATCAAGAAGATAGTGATAGTGAGCTTGTGGTGCATACAAATTGAGCCTTCGAATCGGCCGGCGATGAAGAAGGTGGTGGATATGATGGAAGGAGGTTTGGAGTTGTTGGAATTACCACCTTTGCCTGTTCTTTCTTTGCCTCCAATTACATCAACCTCTCCAAGTGTTTTAGAAGATCTTGTCTCTGGCAGTTTTTATTCTATCTCGCTTAATTCCTAATGTTTAAGGTTGTGGGCTTAATAATATCATAGTTTTATGTTTTTCCTGGACCACTTCAGATTTTTAATGAACTTGGGGATTCAACTGTATTGAAACGTCATGTATGGAGGCTTATCTCCTCAAGTTATAGAAACAAAAACTCAGATTCTGACTTTTGTATGTGTTTTTTTAAAAGTTTTGAAGCAGTGGTTGTTTATGTAGAATATTGCTGAAAGATCTTGTATTACAAAATTTATTGTTCAAGATACCTAAAATTTGTTTAAGGACTTAAGTGGAATTTATTTTTAGGTTTTGTTTGGGAGTTTGGAGGAGAGGGGAAGGAATGGGATGCAAGGAGAGGGGAGGGGAGGGAAGGGAAATGAAGGATATTTCCTCCTCTTGTTTGGGAGTTAAAAAAATAGTAAGAGAGGAAGATGGGGGATTAATGAGTTATTTTTACCCTTTTTTCATTTTCTTTAAAAATTAATATAATTATTATACTTTACAAATAAATTTAAATTTAAAGTTTCTAAAAAAATTATTTATGTTGTTTTTATATTCAAAAAATATTTTCTCTCCCTAAAAAATATTCATATCATGTGCATTCCAACGATAGAAAAGAAAAAAGAAATCAGAAATAACAAGAGTGTTTTATTTAAACGAGGGTAAAAAAGTAATTAATCTATTTTCCCTCTTAAAACCCCATATATTGGGGGACATTTATCTTTTAGAAGAAAGAAAGTTTTGGGAGATTTGTAAAAATCCCTGATTTCTGTAATACCCTAAAATTTGACTTAGGGAAAATATCATAAATTAAGAAATAATACCTATTAAAAATAGGTGAATATGTGATATCAAATTTGTAGGGGAAAAATCTCTTGAAAATTTGAGTGCCAAAATGACAAAAATGCCCTTGTAGGACATAAATAACTTAGGAAAATTATGAAAAATCCTGAGAGGTAGTAAAATAATTATTAAAATTGAGAGAATATATTGTCTCTAATTTTGGTAATTTAATAAATTATAAGCTTGGAAGAATTTTAAAATAACAATTATGAAGTATTTTGAGATCATAACTAACTCCATAATTTTTGATATTTTACATGGGAGATAAAATAGCAATGTTAGTTCAGATTTTGAGAGGAAGTAATTAGTTCTAAATAAGAAAATTGTCAACAAATAATAAGTGATTGATTAAATAATTATTGGTTAATTATTTAAGCTTGAACAATGGAATAATGGTGATAAAATATGTAGAACTCTTTAATTAGTGGTTTATGGCTAGAGAATTAGTATAAATATATTAGCTAATTAATTGAAAAATATTGAGAAAAATAAATGAGATTAAGTAATTTTGAGCCTAAATACAAGTATGGGCCAATAGGAAAATTTTGTAAAAAAATTATGTAAAAAAAAATTATTAAATTATATAATAATTAATTAAAAAATAAAATAAAAATATATATATTAATTGTGTGTGTGTGCCGACATGAGGGGGAGGAAAAAGTAAAAAAAATGAAATGGAAATGAAGGTGGAGTGTTATAAATAAACACTTGATTTAAAAATAAATAAAGTAAAAAGTAAAAAGTAAATAAACACCGATAGGAATTGGATCCTATCTAGAGAACCAGGAACAAGATTTCTAAAGTCAGTAAAGAATATGAAAGAGTGGCTTTTTATCTTGAAATAGACTGTTCCAGAAGTTAATTCCGAGATCGGTGGAGCATTTTGATAATAAGACGAAATAGGGTAATCTGTGAAAAAGGCAGATAGTCACAGAATTAGAATTTGAAGAAAATAAATACTAACTCAATATCTGGGGATGAGTTTATGATTATCTGGACATATTTGGAATCAGTGAATTTTTGTCCCGAAGTTGGTAATTCCGGAAGTTCGTTCCGTAACCGGCACGTTTTTCCGTAAAACTTCCGCAGGACCGTTGGAACCCTGTATGGAATCAAAAAGTTATTTAGCCCGGACATTTCTAATGAGTGAGAAAATGTCTTCAAAGTTGTGATTCCAGATTTCTAAGATTTTACAAGATTACGCGATTCAGACACCGATCGGAGACTTTATCGGTATAAAACTTCTTGAGGAAGTAAGTGACATCATCAAAGTACATGGATGACATCATGGGGATGATGTCATATGGAGGAAAGAGAAAGGGTTGGATGGCCAAGATCATGCCACCTCATCCGTGTGGATCCGACGGTCGATATCCGGTCTGGTAAAGTGTGAATAGTGACCGGGGTTTTGCCTATAAATAGGACTTCACCTCCTTTGCATTTTTCACACCATCTCACTAGAGCAAGCCGAAATTAGAGAGAGGAAGAGAGAAGGAGGAGTCCGGGGAATTCTGCAGCGAAGCTCTGAGTAAGTTCTTCGGTACTTAGTCTTAAGCTTCCGTAGTTCTTTCGGTAGTTAGAGTAGAAATGCTATATTAGTATTTAATCTTCCAAGTATGATTAGATATCATATGATAGGGGTATTTTAGTCATTATTTTGAAAATCATGGTGGGGTCAAAGTTCTGGCAAAATTTTGGAAGATTAGAGTTAAAATAGCGAAGCTCTGGCGAAATTCCGCTGATTAGGGGCATCAGGGGCAAAATGGTAATTTTTACCTAAAATGCCTGTTATGATGTAAATCATAAATTAATATAATTTATATTTCGAAAATTATGTTGGAGTAGGAGTTATGTTGAAATTTTGGAAGATTAGAGTCAAAGTAATGAAGTGCTGGCGAAATTCCGCCGATTAGGGGGTCGAAATTCCGTCCGTCGTAATGATAGATCCTTAACAAGTACATTGTTATGTTGGGTAAAATAGTCATTTATGACTAAAAATGTCCGTCGTAATGATAGATCCTTAATAAGTACATTGTTATGTTGATAGGTATTTGGGTGTAACAACCCGACTTTTTAAAGCGTATAAATTTTTTTTTCCCCGATATATTAGTCTTTATGACCTCCATGTTTATGTATACACATCGACATCCACAACATCATCAGCACATACCATCACTCTATCACAACCCATAATGTAGATGCCTTAATATACCATTGTTATGTTGATAGGATACCGAAAATCGTGAAATCTCCAACAACGGCTCGTCGGAGCGCGTAACGGCAGCAAATTAGGATTTCTGACGTCCTATAAGAGTAATATCACTTTCGTTAGTGATTTTTCGACCTCACTTCATAGGCTATTTTCTTCCCAAAATTTCGCTAGAACTTCGACGCCGAAGGTAGTTTGTTCTAAACCGTTCGCGATAAAAGGTAACGAAAAATTCAAAATTATGGATTTACAACTTTGAAGACCTTCTCTTCCTCATCAATAATATCTATTTAAACTTGAATTTTGACTTCGTAACACTAACTCTGATGTTTATGGTATGCATATATGTGGTATGTGTGTGTAGAGGTGTTATACTATTTGAGTGCATATAGTAATTAGAGGATATGTCTATTTAGGCTTAAAAATACCTAAACTCAACTATTTTTCTCCAAAATTTCCAATTAATTAGTAATTTTTGAGCTTTACATAATTATTTCATAATTTTCTTTGCTCGAGCTTAAGTAATTTTAAGACACTCCTTTATCTTCAAACTTTTGCCTTAACATTAGAATTTCCATGGCAATATGTATTTTCCATAATTTTTCTAAGTCCGCATGCACTTTGGCCCTTAAATTCCCTAATTCAAATTTCGGGGGGGCAATACATATGCAATACATATGCATGGGTTGTGATAGAGTGATGGTATGTGCTGAGGATATTGTGGATGTATGTGGTTTGTATGTGTATACATAAACATGAGGTTAACCGTTACCTGAGATCCGGTGCGCTGGATCTTAGCCCTTAACATAGCGTCAGGTTCCGGAGGACCGAGGAGAGAGACAAGCAGCACGTCTAGGAGTCGCGGCTGAAGACTTCTTTCTGTATTACTTTTGAAACACTCTTGTACCGCTGTTTAAACAGCAAGACGTGCTACCGTGGGTATTTTAATATATATATCAGTTACTCAATTGCTCCGTTGCTCTACTCTGATGATTTGAAAAGATATTTTGAAAAAAAAAAAATTTATACTGTTTGTGAAAACGGGATGTTACAATTTCCTCCCCTCTTATATTTAAAACTTGCAAATAAGGGAAGGGACTACCAAAACCCTCACTTCCCTTTCCTTTCCCTCCAAAATGGAACTCTCAAATAAAGCCTTAGTGCAACCCTTATTCAGTTGTTTGTAATATATCTTCAACTATATACTAACTCTAATTCTTAATATAAGAGCTAGTTAACTTTTTTTTAGAGATTAAAGAAATTAAATTAATTACTTAATTATCCACTAAATTATTCATCATTTTATAAATTAGGTAAATTAGTTTGAAGAAAAACTATAAATATAAATACTTTATTGTAATGTATTTAGTTTCTTTATTATTATTTTTTTTTAAAAAGGCAACCAACTCTTATATTAAAGACCTGAAGCAGTATAAACCATAGAAGATGAGTTACATGCGCTTTAGGACATAGTTTTAAGGTACCATTAGCCTATAAATTTTGTAATGAAAGATTTTTGAGCAATTTTTCTCTTTTTAATTTTTTGAAGCATCTTTTTTTTTTTTTTTTTTTTTAAATTTTTGTTGTATTCCTATAAGACTAGCCATGCTATATCGTAAAGTTCTAATAAGGTAAAATATAAGTTTTATTGTTACTTCCTTTAGTCTTTTTAATAAACAACTTTCTCTTTCTTGAGGCTGGTCTTTTTTATAAGTAATTTTATCATTGTGTCTCAATAATTTAAACTATTTTTTTCCTTTTCTACCCCTATTAAATATATACCTGTATATTAATTATCCCACACTCACCACTAATTCTCTTTCATTTAATCATTTATTACACATTCTTTCTCATATTTTATACTTATATTCTCTCATATTTGTTACTCATTCTCTCTCCTATGCTCATTTGATAAAGGGTTAAGTACCAATTTTTGCCCCTGAAGTACGCACCCAGGAGCAATTTTGCCCTTGAAGTTTTAGGCAGAGCAATGTTGCCCCTGAAGTATCAAAACGGAGCAATATTACCCCTCAGTTACAAACCCTAACGGTTAACGTTAGTTGACCTAACGTTGACCGTTAGGGTTTCTAACGGAAAGGCAACATTGCTCCGTTTTTTATACTTCAGGGGCAACATTGCTACGTTTTGTTGGAGCAATGTTGCCCCTGATATATCAAAAAACGGAGCAATGTTCCCCCTAAGGGTTTGTAACGGAGGGGCAACATTGCTCCGCCGAAAACTTAAAGGGTAAAATTGCTCCTGGGCGCGTACTTCAGGGGCAAAATTGGTACTTAACCCTTTGATAAATAAGGGCATATAACATGCCATTTTTTTTAATTGTTTTTAACTAATCTTAATTGCTAGTTCATTTTGCGTAATAAAGATAAAAATTGCTTATAAAAAAGATCGGACGGAGTATTGGATATGCCACTGAAGATTATTTATCAAGTATTATAAAGTCATTTAAAAAAAAGTAGGGGAAGAGGGGGAAAAAACTGCCTAATCTTAACATACTGCTTGATGATGACAATTTCTGTCCTAAGATATTAGACTTTGGATGGGCAAAAATCTGTCCAAAGAAAGATAGCATTGTGTCATTGTTAGGCACAAGAGGAACTGCAGGATACATAGCACATGAAATGTTTTCTAGGAACTCTGGTGGGGTGTCCCACAAGTCTAATGTTTATAGTTATAGAACGGTGATGTTAGAAATAGTGGGAGGAAGGAAGAACAATATGAATATGAATACGGAAGTTGAAGCTTCAAGTGAAATATTCATGCCACATTGAATTCACCAGAGTTTGAAATCAAATCAGGAGCTAAGATTGGAGTGCATCAAGAATGAGAAAGATAAAGATCTAATCAAGAAGATAGTGATAGTGAGCTTATGATGCATATAAACTGAGCCTTCAAATTGGCCGGCGATGAAGAAGGTGGTGGATATGATGGAAGGAGACTTAGGCCCTGTTTGTTACATGGAACATGGGCCAAGGAAATGGAACTTGACACACTTCCCTCCAATTAAACATGTTTGGCGTGCCTCTCTTCCCGGAAGCTAATTCTTGCCCACTTCAATGTTCCCTTAAATGTGGGAACCTTCATTCCATCTGAAAGTGGAGGGAAAGCAGAAATCTTATTGGGAGAGTGAAATATTGGGATAGAAATGCCCTGTAAAAAATCACATCTTTTTAAAGCCCGAGGTACCGAGCAGCTCGACGAAGACAAAGGATGCATTGAAGAAGGTTGGAACGAGGAGCTACCGAGGCGGATGAGAAGTTAAACCTAGGCGAAACTAAGGCTGAACTCGAGGTAAGTGGCAATGGGTATACTTTGATGTCTGATTTAGCATTTTTTGGATAAAACTTGTCGATGCCCTGTTGCTTATAGTTGGGTTCAAACAGACAGAAATTGAGTTGGGAAGCAACAAGGGAGACAGTTTTTAAAGGGTATGTGTGAATAGGTATTTTTGTGGGTTGAGTTTTTGTGAGTTTGGAGATGTAGTGACAGAGGCAGCTGAAATAGGCGATTTCAAATGTTGTTTGTTCCTGTTCATTGTGCTGTGCTGTTGTATTAAAAATGTTGTTGGTTGCTTTACAGTGTGCTTTGGTTTTTTAATGATAAATGTGGCCATAATGTGAATAATGTGAATTGTGTTAGATATGAAATTGAAGGTGTACATACTGTGGGTTGAGGAAAATTGATTGTTAGATATGTAATGATATATATGGAATGAAATGACTATTGTTGTCCTGTTCCGGTATGAACTGATGCAGAAGTTTGGTTATTGTCAAAATTTTGGTTCAAACGTGTCCTCACTTTAGTGCATTACGTTCGAACTTAACGCCATCGTTCGAACGTAAGTTTGAATCAGTCAAATCATTTTCTCCATTTTTTATTATAGGGGCATAATGGGAAGAAGTGAAGGTGGAAATGAAGGAGAGGGCGTCGGCGACCGTTGACAAAAGTGAAGGTCACAGATGAGAGCGAGGAAAAAGGTCGCAGATGAGAGCGATGAAGAAGGTGTGGCTGTTGTATTTTTTTAGGGGCATTATTGGTATTTTACCTCTCCTTCCTACTTAACCAACTTCATTTTCTTCCTACCAAACATTTTATTTTCCCTCAACTTAAGTTTCATTCCCATGTATACCAAACAGCTCAACTTTTTAAGCTCCCTCTCAATCTTCCTTTCCATTCCTTTCCCCCCTCTAAGTTCCTTTCCCTCCTTAAATCTTCCCTATATCAAACGGGGCCTTAGAGTTGTTGGAGTTACCACCGTTGCCTCCAATCACTACATCTCCCTCTCGGAGTGTTTTATTAGATCTAGTATCCAGCAGCTTCCATTCTATCTCACTTACTTCCTAATTTTTAAAAGGGTTAAGGTACAGATTTGCCAACGAACTATTACCCGAGGAGCGTCTGGCACAAAAAAAAATTGAGGGGACCAAATTGGCCAACGAACTATTAAAAAGTGAAAAAAAGTACCAAATAACTATTAAAAAAACAAGTATTACAATTACGTTAAAATATGAGGCACTGACGTAGGACGGTGGCGGAGACGCTGGAGAAAAGAGCGGTTAAGCCTTCTTGTTGGATAAGGCAAACACCAACAGAGATGGGACCCATGCGAGCAGGAACTGTGGCAGTGGCTGTTGCTACTTGTGGCATCAGAGGAATGTAACCAGGGTGCAATGCGCGTGCCGGTCGAAAGTTGTAGACTACTGGATGAGTTCAAGAGGGTGAGTCACCTAGCAACAATGGAAGCTTTGGAGACGCCGACGTCGCCGACACTGTGACAGTTAATGGAAGACGGAGACACCAATATAGTGACGGGGTAATAGTTCGTTGGCGAATCTGCACCAAATTGTGTTTTTCTTCACTTTTTAATAGTTCGTTGGCCAATTTGGTCCTCTCAATTGTTTTTTAAGCCAGATGCTTCTCGGGTAATAGTTCGTTGGCAAATCCGCACCTTAACCTTTTTTAAAATGATGGGATTTATGTGTAACATTTGCTTTTTAGGTCAATGAGAGGCAATGTTATTAAACCCGGACCTGTCACTGAACTGGTCAAGGTACTAGGTCAAAGGGTTAATGGATTAGACCGGAGTTAAACCGGAGCTAACCCGAGACCAAACCGGTGAGAAAGTGAAGATTTCAAGGTTATTAATAAGAAATTATAAATAAAATAAAATAAAAATCAATTTAATAAAAAAACTAAACCGGGTTAATGTCTGGACTAAGCCGAATCAGTTGAGCCGCTCCGAGTTTAATAACATTGATGAGAGGTTTACATTTTGTCTTAGTAACACCAAGATTTCATAATTTTCCTGGACCTATTAATTTTTTTGATGAACTGGGACCTTCGACTAAGATGGAAATGTCTTGTTGGGAGGCCAGATCCATAAGTTCAAGTGAACAAAAGACGACATGAGAACTTATGGTTGAGCCAGTGACATAATAAATAAATTAAAAATTGATATGTATATAATGATACAAATATAATAAGTAAATGTGAAGCTCACATACTACATTATTTGTCCCAAATACCAAATTCCAACACAACGAAAGTAGTTTCTTTTTTTCTTTAAAAAAACGAAGCAACACAATGAAACTATTGAAGGTAACAAAATAATAAATCAACCATACCAAATATAATAAATCAACCATACCAAATATCAATAAAAAACGAGTCAAAACAACACACTGAAAAGAACAAGTATAGTTTCATATCTTTAACCCCTATTGCTCGCTCCGCCCTTAAGTTCCAGCAATAATGGCGAGTATGAATCAAGAGCAGGAATTTTGGCTTCCATGGCGAGAGAAGGAGACAATGGGTTGGCAGGAATCAAACGGACTGTCTACGCTCCATTAAGATCGGGTAAAACTGCACCACATTTAAAATATCAAGAGTGAAATTGCACCACAAATAAGATTAAGATACTAGATTAAATTTAGAAAGAAAAAAAACATTAGGATGTTATGTACTACTTTAACTTCTTAGAAAATGGTTTTGACTGATTTGGTTTGAAATGTACTACTTTATCACATTTAAAATGTTCTTAAAAAAAAACATTAGGATGTTACCTGTTTGGCATAGCATTCAAATGATTTAAAAGTTTAATGTCGTCATCTAAAACTGTCATATGAAATTTAGTGGAGGAAAATTTGGTGTTTTGGATAATGTTGGGTTGTGATTGGCTTCTGGCCAAAAAGCGATTTCTCAAGAGAAACTAGTATTTATAGCTTCTGGAAAAAAGTTACTTTTGTCACTATTATCCCAAACACAAATCACATATATAATTTGACCTTTAGAAAAAAGTACATCTGAAAAAGCCCATTAGAAAAAATCCACTTCTGCCACTGCTATCCCGGCCAAAAGTTTAGTGTAATCAATTTTGATTGCTTTATATAAACACTTCAAAGAAGAGAAGGATTTTAATATTCCTTTATTTGGTTTTGTAGGAGGAAAGGGACAATGTTTTTCACAGGAATTAATTTAATAAAAACTCTTTTACAATTTAACTTTTAAGAGATAAAATTAATCTTACATATTTACCTTATACAATTAAAATTACTTAAAATAAGTTAATCTAAACACCTTCTTCAACTTTTAGCCATCCCTCCAAGTGCCATCATTATTCTTGAGGGGGAATTTTAATAAAATTCTTCCTTCTCAGCCCTCTGGCTTTTATCAAACCAAAGAGGAATGGAAAACATCACATTTTATTTGTGTAAGTCTTAAATTTTTTTCTAAAAATAAATTACCAAAGTTGCCCTTAATTTTTTTTTTTTTAATGCATTTACGATAACTGGAAGCTGAATATCATTTTTTTACGTCAACTATGCTTTTTGTCTTTACGTTATATGTCTCCATTCTTATACTCCCTCCAATCCTAATTATAATAGCTAAATAATTAATTTATAAATATTTAAAAATTAGTTAAATTAATTATGTATAAAAAACATACTGTATATTGGTTTTCCTAAAGTATTTAATGAATTCCACTAGATATTACTGCCTTAATTAATGAAAAACATCTTAATAAGTATAATCAATAGACTTTACAAATAATTATAAATTTGGGTGATTAAAGTTTAAATTTAGGACTAAAATAAATTGCTGTATTAATTCTTACGTCTAAGATAAAAGAAAATATACTTTTAATTTTTCTAACTAATGGAAAGGTATTACTAGAAGTATTTTTCTATTTTCAACCGTTCCAAACAAAAGTTTTTGGGAAAATCATACTAAAGTCTCAACTAAAAAATATAACATCTGAAAAATCTTATAATTTGTTAATAATGCTACTTTCACTTGTCAAATGTGCTATTTTTACTTGTCATCGACAAGTTATAGTAGTTTTTAGGTATTATTTTCCTTCTTTGTGTGATCTTGCTGTGATTTTGCAAAAATCTTTCACAATTGTTATAATAAAGAACATCTTTCCTTAACTTTTATGCGCGTCCTTTATTTCCGGGTCGCAAGCAGCACGCATTGATCTTTCACCACCGTCACCTAACTATCCAATTTGTTTATTTTCTTCCCTTGATGTTCGCTGACATATTGACCAATTCAACATATAATTTTCAATAAGTCTTCTTCTTCCTTGTTATTATTTGTTCTAGTCTTCTCACTTAAACAATCCTTAATCATAATATTATTGTAGAGTCTATCTTGCCAATGATTTTAACAGTCTTACATATATTCATCCCTCTTAATGAAGTTCGAATAATTATAATCTGTTCCTATTTGTAGTAAGTTTCAGAATGGTTTCAGTTCAAGTGTTTTGCTTTCTCTTACTTTCATTCTTCTGGGTTGCTGATGCAGCAAAGTGCCCCCCTTCATTCAACTGTGGAAATCTGGGCAACAAAATTCAGTTTCCTTTCACCAGTTTGAATCGCCGAGATTGTGGCTTATTCGTCATTTATGGCTGTGATGATATTGAAGAACCAAATGCCCCAAAATTCATTAAGTACAATGAAGAATGGGTTGATGTTCTTGAACTAGACCAGTTTACCATTACCATCAGAGACGATGATCTCCAGAAACATTTGCTGTCAAATAGCTGTAGTGTCTTCAGCTATTCTCTCCCTTCGTTTACAAAATCTGATTTCGCTTCTTATCATATAGAAAATAATTTCACCATGTTTGTCTGCAACCGTGGCCTCAATCTGAAGCCCATAGAGTCATACTTTAGAACAGAGTCACTTTATTATCGTTTTGATAACTGCTCATCAGAAGAAGAAATAATCTTCTATAGAAAGTCACCTTATTATCATAAGAATGATGATGGTGTGGTCTCGAGATTTTTGAACTCATCTTGTAACACTGTTCAGCTTCCAATCTCAAAGAACTCTGTTGTTGTAGATAATCCTTTTGCTTTCTTGTCTGAAAATATTACCATCAATATACAGCTAACCTCTCAGTGTGATATTTGTCACAAAGTTCATAGAGGACAATGTCAACTTGACTCCCATGGCTCGTTTCATTGTGCTAAAGGTACTGTGTATATTTCATGGTTACTATAAATAGAAGATTGTTATTAGTTAGAGAAGACTATTAGGATAAATAGAGGATTAGTGAATGTATTGGGGGTTTCATGGAATCAAATACAGTTTTCCTTTACATTTCCTATTATACGTGCATCAATATATATCCGGTTTGATGCCATATAGCTGTTATTATATATTGTTTGAATTGTTCAGATATGTCAAATTGTTGTGGCTTCCTCTCCTGATGGTATTGTTTCTGGTTTTTGCAGAGAAAACAAGAAAGGTCAAACTTCTAGTGGCAGCAGGTAAAACGTTTTAGCAAACATATACTCCCTCCGGTCTTTAATACAAAACATATTTACCTAATTTGATTAGATTAAAGAAGTTAGTTAAGTTGGTTAACATGACATGTATTTTCTAAAACACCTCAATCATCTTTCCTAATTCCCTTCTTTCATTTCCACTTTGATTATTGTTAAGGAAGTATCAATAGAAGTAAATTAAGAAAAGATTGACAAATATAAAAAATACGTCTTATATTTAAAATCAAGACCAACTCCTTAAATATGTTCTATATCAAGGAGTGGAGGAAGAATAAAGAAAAGCAACTCAAATCAAAATTCTACAAATTAAGAGGATATATTCTGATTTGTTTTTTTTTCTCTATAGCAGTTTCAACCAGTGCAGCAGTGGGAATACTTTTGGTTTTGGGATTCTGCTTGAGAAGAAACTTTTACAAGGAGCAAAACCAGACCCATCTAATAATTGAGCAGTTTCTTGAAGAACATGGACATCTTGCAGCCAAAAGGTATACTTATTTGGAAGTAAAGAAAGCTACAAAGAACTTCAAAAATAAGTTGGGTCAAGGAGCATTTGGCAGTGTATACAAAGGGAGGTTAAGTGATCGAAATCTTGTGGCAGTGAAAGTTCTAACTGAACTGAACAATGATGGTGAAGAATTCATCAATGAAGTTTCAAGCATTAGTGTTACTTCTCATGTCAACATTGTTGGCTTATTGGGTTTTTGCTTGGAGGGTTCAAAAAGAGCTCTGATATATGAGTACATGTCCAATGGATCTATTGACAAATACATACAAAAACAAAACGATCCGTCAAAGATCAATCTCCAATTGACTAGCAAAGCTATCTACAATATTGCAATTAGCGTTGCTCGAGGATTAGAGTACTGCGCGAGAGGATGCAACACTAGGATTACGCATTTGGACATAAAGCCTCACAACATATTGCTTGACGACGATTTCGTCCTAAGATATCAGATTTTGGACTCGCGAAAATATGTCCGAAGAATAAAGATAGCATTGTGTCATTGTTAGGCGCGAGGGGAACTGCAGGGTACATAGCGCCTGAAGTGTTTTCTAGGAACTTTGGTGGGGTGTCCCACAAGTCCGATGTTTACAGTTATGGGATGATGTTGTTGGAAATAGTAGGAGGAAGGAAGAAAATGAACCTAGAAGTTGAAGGTTCAAGTGAAATATTCATGCCACATTGGATTCACCAGCGTCTGAAATCAAACCAGGAGCTGAGATTAGAGTGCATCAAGAATGAGAGGGATAGAGAATTGATCAAGAAGATAGTGATAGTGAGCTTATGGTGCATACAAATTGAGCCTTCGAATCGGCCGGCGATGAAGAAGGTGGTAGATATGATGGAAGGAGGCTTGGAGTTGCTGGAATTACCACCTTTGCCTGTTCTTTCTTTGCCTCCAATTACGTCAACCTCTCCAAGTGTTTTAGAAGATCTTGTCTCTGGCAGCTTTTTTTCTATCTCGCTTAATTCCTAATGTTTAAGGTTGTGGGCTTAATAATATTATAGTTTTATATTTTCCCTGGACCACTTCAGATTTTTATTGAACTTGGGGATTCAACTGTATTGAAATGTTTTGTATGGAGCATGGTAGTTAAAAACTCGTTTTATCACTGCGATTTTACGTTTTTACGATTTTTTTTCATTAAAACGATTTTACTAATTTTTCAAACGCTTTTCTGTTTTTACGATTTTTTTTACGTTTTTACTACGTTACGATTTTACGATTTACGATTTTTCATTCTCTTTCTGTTTTCAGGTAAAATCTACGTTTTTACTACCATGGTATGGAGGCCCACCTCCTCAAGTCATAGAAACAAAAACTCAGATTCTGACTTTTGTGTGTGCGCTTTAAAAAAAAAAAAAATTGATGTTATGAATATATTAATTAGTGGATGTCCATTTGACTCTTAATCTCTTATAATATGTCTCCGAAATATTATATCATATGATATATAAAGATATGGGACCCACAACATTATTTCTTGCCTGCCTCTGCCGCCCACCTTCACGTGAAGAGTTGAAAATCTGGTCAGGAGCAATTGACATCTTACGACCCACAGGTGGAAATTACTCTCAAAGGCCCATTTTCCTTCTCTATGTATATACACCACGCACACACACTGTTGGTAATATGAGAAGTGCAGAGGAGTGTGTTTGAGAGATGAAAAGCAATAAGAAAGGCAGAGATTGTGGGACAACTATATCAATGAGAAATACTTCCTAGTTTCTTCTCCAATCTCTTAGTCTTTATCCTATATTTTCTTCAGTTTTATAACAAAGCAGTAATTGTTTATGCAGAATATTGCTGAAAAATCTTTTATTACAAAATTTATTGTTCAAGGTACCTAAAACTTGTTTAAGGACTTAAGTGGAATTTATTTTTAGTGGGTGCAACCCTTATTCAGCTGTGTGTAACATATCTTATATTATATACTACCTCTAATCATTAATATAACCGGTCAACTTTTTTTAGAGATTAAAAAAGATCAATTAATTACTTACTTATCTAGTAAATTATTCATCATATTATAAATTAGGTGAATTAGTTTGAAGAAAAACTATAAATTTGTATTTTAATATAATTTATTTAGTCTCCTTAATTTTTTTTTTTAAAAATCAACTAACTTTTATATTAAGAATTTAAAAGACTATATACCATAGAAGATGATTCACATGCGCCCTAGGACATACTTCTTAGGTACCATTAGACTAAAAATTTTGTAATGAAAGATTTTTCAGCAATTTTTCTCTTTTTAATTTTTGAAACATTTGTTTAGAGCTTCAATACTATAAAACTGGTAATAATATATGGTAAAGTACCCATGAAAGGTAAAATAGAAGTTTTATTGTACTGCTATAAGATCAGCCATGCTTTATAGTAATAAATATTAGGTTTTGAAGGGATAACATGAATATAAAGTAAGGGTAGTTGGGATGAGGATGTTAAGATAGATATGTGTTCATACAAAGAATAAGGTTCACAATGAACATATTTATAAAAGAGTTGGAGTGACATCTATTATAATAAAATGGTAAAAAAAATCATTTGAAGTTGTTAGGACACGTTCAAAGAAAGTTACTCCTTCCGGTTCTTTTTATAAGCAATTTCCTATCTCTTGGGCTAGTCCTTTTTATAAGCAATTTTCTCCTTGTATCTCAAAATTTAAACTAATTTTTCATTTTCTACTCCTATTAAATATATATTTTTATATTAATTGTCCACCACTCACCACTAATTTTTTGTCATTTATCATTTATTACACATTATTTCTCATATTTTATATTCATACAATCTCATATGTGGTACTCATTCTCCTATATTCATTTAATAAATAGGGGTATATTTGAAAAAAAAAATGAAAATTTTTACACATTTATTATTTTTAACTAATCTTAACTGTTAATTCGTTTTACGCAAAAAGGTAAAAGTTGCTTATAAAAAGGAGGGAGTATTGGATATGCCATTGACAACAGAACACATGGAAAAAGAAATGTCAGTGTTATAATTATGAGGTAATGGGACATTCTAATTAAGAAAATTATCAAATAATGATAATAAAGTGATTAGGTAATTTCTAGCTAATTATTTAAGCATAAGCAAAGGAAATTATGAAATAATTATGTAAAGCTCAAAAATGAGTGGAAAAAGGTTTAAAATTAGTAAAAACATGTTTACCAATTAATTGGAAATTTTGGTGAAAAATAGTTGAGTTTAGGTATTTTTAGGCCTAAATACAAGAATAGACCAAGAGGAAAATTTTGTAAAAAAAAAAATAATTAATTAATTAAATAATTAAAAAATAAATATAAAAAAAAACGAAATAAAAAAGAAAAGGGCAGAAGAGAAAAAAAAAAGAAAAAGAAAAAAAAAAGGAAACTTAGTTGGTAAGTTTTATTATTATATAATATAATTAATTAAAGTTATATTATTTTATAATATAATTAAAAAGGATGAATAGTAAATTAATATTTAGGAAACGGATCCTATCTAGAGATCTAGGAATGAGAATTCCAAAGTCAAGGTAAAATATTGATCGGTGGGTTTTTATCTTCCGTTAGGCTTTTCCTAAGTAAATTTCGAAGCAAGTTTGTGCATTTTCCTAATAAAACAAAATAAAGAAAAATGCATATAGGCATATTTTTGGATATAAAGAAAATAAATTCTAACTCAATATCTAGATGTGAGTTTGAATTTATATGGACATATTTGGAATCAAGAAATTTTTGTGAAGAAAATAATGTTTCCGTAAATGCGTTTCGTAACCTGACCGCATTTGACACGTTTTTCGAGGAACTTCAGACTGACAGTTGGAAGGGGAAAATCTAGTGGACCGGGCATAAAGTGAACAATTTTAAAATTCCCACCTTGTCCCTTCAAAATCCTATAAATACCCCCCCCCTCCTTCACAAAATCTCACACCATTTTCCCTTGTTTGGCCGAGCCTAGAGGGAGAAACAAGAGAGAGAAGCTCTGGGGAAATTATGCAAGTCTTCAACGGGTAAGTCCTCCTAGGTCTTTAGTCTTTAGTTCGGTAGATAGTAGAATTGTTAGTTAGATTTAGGAAGTAGGTGACAAGATTCCTATCCTTGTTTTAGCCTTGTTTGCGTTGAAAAATATGCAGAGGTGTAAACATAGTAGGATCGAGTCGCCGAAAAGTTGAAGCTTTGCAGCTTTTCAAAAGTAGGGGTTATAATGTTAGAATAGCCTTTAAATTTCAAGTATGATTGGGTATCATATGGGAGGGATATTTTAGTCATTATTTTCGAGAATCATAATTGCGTCGAAGTTCTGGCGAAATTTCGGGAAGAAAATTTGCTAGAGTAACGAAGTGCTGGCGAAATTCCGCCAATTAGGGGTATAGGGGCAAAATGGTAATTTTTACCTAAAATGCCAGTTATGTTGTCAAATCACTAATAAAAGTGATATTACTCTTATAGGACATCAAAAACTCTGATTTGTTGCCGTTACGCTGTCCAAGTGCACGTTGGACGTTTCGCCGTTTTTCAAAACGTGTCATTTCCGCAAAAGTACCGAAGTACCATCAAACGAAGGTATGTTCGCAACGCATCGTAACACCGACTCGATGCTTATAGTCTGCTTATAGTGCAGGCAGATAACTTTGCTTGTAGAGTAGTTGTTATTAAATGATCAAGAATCATTCTTTGTATTTTTAGAAATATCGTTGATCATATACTGTTATATAAGCATGAGGTTAACCGTTACGAGATCCGATGAACGTTGGATCTCGCTCTTACTATAGCATCACATCAAGGTCGGAGAGAGAGACCATGGACGGAGGGTAAGAGTAAGAAGAGCGGACATCACACATGAAGATGAAGACCACGTGAAGACCGAGTAATGATCGGCCGATGAGATATAAAGTCATAATCAGATAATGTATTAATCTTTATGAACAGGCAGATACGCCACCATTATTGTTATAATCAGTTACTCAATGTTTTTATTCCGCCGATGCTCTACTCTGATGTTTTAAAAAAAAAATTTGGCTCTGAAATTGGGATGTTACACTTTTTGGTATCAGAGCTAAACTTTCAGCAAGTTTTTAACTATGTTACCACGAACAGTATGGTGCCTAAGGCAAGGCTAGTCTACATGGGTATGCCATTGAGTCGCCGTATAAGTCGGTGAGGCCCCTATGGTAGACACTTACCTGGCCATTCTGTTCGGTTAACGAAGTTAGGTTCTCAAGCCTTTTAAACTCAGAGCATATTTTTGAAAATGAGTACTGATATAACTCTAGCGTTATGTTCTAGAGATGGACAGAAATGAGGTCCTTTGCATAAAATATTTAGGGCAAAGAAAGCGTACCGTGTATATATCTGTAAGATAGGGTTCTGATTAAACCTAGAATCGATACATCTACCGCCTGGACGTATGCCGATATCAGATATCTCTGATACCACTGATACCACTAAAAACGATAATCCCTATATCAACATCGATAGTCCCGATAACCCCGTTATCAATCTCGGATAGTTCCGATAGCCACGATATCGGACTCCGATAACTCGATATCGGTCTCGATAGCTCTAATAGCTCGATATCGGCTTAAGTAGCTCGATAACCCCGATATCGCCTCTCGATAACCCCGATAACCCGGTAATGTCACCTACCGACGACAATTTTGACTACCCAGAGATCATAGATCTTGAAAATCGGCCCGACACAAATTCGATAACTCGCTTCCGATAACTCGAAAGTCGTCAGTTTGTACTGAACGATAGTTCTATCCTAGCACAAAGCTTGTAGGTGGAGCTAGGCCACGCCGGACGAAACTCTAAGACCGACGAATAGAAATACATGCGGTATTCGACCAATGTTAAAGATGTCTATCTAAGAACCATTACATAATTCCGTATCTTTCTCGGAGATTTGGACTAGATCCACTCCTCATCATTTCTACTTGAAACCACTCTTGAGTGGGAAGCACAAACGAGTTCTTAGGAGGAGATCCGATCCAAAGTTTTTATACGTTTCCTTGTCACCTCGAATAACGGTAATCGTCCAAGATCTGATAGGTCTTTGCACCGGAAGTGATAGGGAATGTTCTTAAGCATAACAGTAGCGGTTACCAGCAGTTGCATCCTTCCATGGTGGAGACGAATAGAATAACAGAATGACCATCCCTAAACACCTTGTTCCCTATTTTCCACTTAGGGTCATGTTCTCTTCTCGCTTTTATAGCAGGTCGGCCCGTTTTTCTAAGACATGTACCGGTCACGCGATGAAGCATTATGGGCAACAATGGGAATTGATGAAAAGCGTAACTCCTTGAAATCCCCAGGTTGGGAAAGCCATGTCTTAAGCCTTGAGTAAACGAATTCCTTCGCTTTAGGGCTTTTCGGTTCGAAGCAAAGTTCTTCTTGTCTCAAAACCGTTTCGAACAAAACAAACAAATAAACTCCTAGATGAGCAAGCTTAATACCGATGTCTACTTCTTTCTAAATCATTCTCAAAGGCTAGAGTTAGATAACTAGCTAAATATCATAACACATCCTACCATGAACTTTGTGTACCTTACCTGTTTACTTGGAAGATTAAATTATTCCTTAAAGACCGTTATTCTTTTTAGAGATTAGATGGAAGATCTACAAAGAACCGTAACTCGGGAGGCCAATGCCGAGGTGGAAATAAAGGCAGACAACCGCGAGGAATACCACCCCAAGACACATTTGAACCACCAAAGTGTGTTGCAAGGGCTGAGGGAACAACTTAATGAGCTGATAACTCGGATGGAAAGGCTTAAGGAGCAGAAGACTCTGAGGGAAAAACTGAAAGAACAACAGGAGAAGCTAAGGGAACAACAAATTCTTATTGATACTCTCTTGGTGAAAAACAAGGAAGGCAGATTGAGGAACAACCGGAATCCTGCCGTCTGATGGAGTGTAACTTGGAAGAGCTGCGTAGATCAAGTGATGTCAGCAATAGTAAAGCGATTCATGACGGACTTAGCCACAAAAGCCCCACACTGAAAAGAAAGTTATCTTGGGTCAACAACAAAGGAAAGGGCAAAGAGATAGTTCAAACTGAAGCAGCAGAGCCGTCCAAAAATGCCGAGACTTCTACCATGTTCAATTTGCGGGAACTACCATCCCAATGTTCGATGTAATAGGAGACGGATTTGCTACGGATGCCGAAAACCAGGACACATTATAGCCAACTGTCCTGAGGAAGCTACAGAGAAACGTGTTTGCTATCAATGTCTGGAGTCGGGGCACATTATTAAAGACTGTTTGGAGCACGGAAGGCACCACCAAGATATTAATTACAATAAACAGCAGTTCAACCCTGGAGTGGCGGGACCCCGACCATGCCCAAAATGTGGGAGATATCATCGTCAAAGTACTAACGTAATGGGAAGCCGTTATGCTTCAAGTGTCGCCACTGGTCACATCGGTATGCCTTGTCCCCGAAAGTCAGTAGAGCTAGGGCTACAGAACTCAGGTCAGATAGTTACGGAGTTTGAGTCACAGAACATGGACCAGATGTTAGCATCGCTCGATACAGAGGCCGGAGAATCCTCAAAGATGGTTCCGGATGCTATCGTTTAGTTAAAACTAGTTCAGTAGATATTTATGTCAGATATGAATCGATCCAAGTGCTAAACCGATCACTTCCTTTTGATGCTTGTACGGATCCTTTTGGGATGCATACGTATATTTCCTTACGCTGTAATAGTAGCTACACCATTGGGTGTGAGCTTTTAGCTTGTAAAGCGTGTTTTGAACCAAGTCGCGGGTATAATATAAATCGTACTACTACTTCATAGTGTCAACGACGTTCAAAATAGTGTTAAACTAACGGTGATGAAGAACGGTGACAAAAAGAATATATGATTCTCACAAGCGAGAGATAGAAGCGATGCGGAAACCGAATCTTTATTCAAGTAAATTTCGCGTAACGTGCCAATAAACAAGGCTCAGGAGTGGGAAATTAAATCATTAATGTTGAACAAAGACTGTGAGACAAGTTATCATAAATTGAGTGAGAAGTTGATTGCCGCACCAAGAAATTGGTTATCCCAAATCCAAATATTTTTTTTATGGTACCTGAATTGGGATATGTCTAGCTGCAGCATGACAGTGTGATAACTTACCACTCTCAAGTCTCTTAAAGTCGAACCAATCCACACATAGCATATTGATAAGTATTATCATATTTCTTAAGTAACTATAAAACAAATCACGATTGTATCACTAAGTATAAGGTATCTTATGTTGCCACGGTGTATGGGAACCACGGGAACATAATATATTGAAGTACGACATGATATCCATGAGTATGAGATATATGGTGTTACCGCGGTGTATGGGAACCACGGGGATACTGTATATCAAAATACGACATGATGAATGTGTAGTACGCAGTATTATGGGTGCCACGGAAACACTTATGTACGCGGTGTTATGGGCGCCACGGAAACGTTAAAACACTAAAGTACGCAGTGTTATGGGCGCCACGGAAGCAAAATATATATAAAGTACGCGGTGTTTTGACACCACAGAAACATTATATATCAACTTAAAACGTGATAAAAACTTTATAATCAAGCTGTAACGAGTTCTCAATCACCGGGAGGAGCGGTGGCGTGTTAATGAAGGCATTGATTGACGACGTCCTCAATTGTTCGAATAAGAAATGGAACGCCAAGAATAATGACGATCCGTAGTAGGTAAAGGATGTGACTCTTTACTAGATTAATAAAATGTGAGTGTTGGTCATCGTCGAAATAAATTTTCGGGTCATGTTACATGATACAACGATGTTGTAAACTACTTTTGGGCAAAGAAGGATCTTTTACGGAATAAGAATAACCGAGAAAGTAGTAAACGTAATGTGTAGTTTTGGGTCTAGCGGGATAGTACCGCAGATTCAAGTGAACTCTCGCTAGTTACAAGCACTAAAGGCTACGATGTAGAAAATAAGTAGCAATCGGATGGATAAAACTATCGAGTGGGTACTCTCTAATGAGATTTTTACCAAGTATCTCATATGACGATTTTAAGATCGAAAGTCGTTAGAGTATGATGAGAGCGCAATCTCGTTAAAGGAAATTCCCATGAAGCTATAAATGCGCCTGATGAAGCCGAACTTCCAAGTTTTCTTACAATCAAGATGGCACAGATTAACGCCTTGAATGGATAAAAGTGTGAATCACTTATATTGCTCGATAAAATTATCGGAGCGAGAGATTTTCGTAGTTGGGATATGATTGATCACGTCTCTTAATAGTTTGTACAAGTCACAAAAGATCGTGAGAATCTTTTGGTGAATGAGATGATCGTGCATCCCCGGATGCGGTGTCAAAAGAACACCTCAAAGACGAACATGTGGTTCGCATTTCGTGAAATCATTCAAGTAGTTGTTGAAAAACAAACAAGTTGCTATTAGATAGCCTTATCCCCGAACCTCGTTTAGACTTCCATACGACGTAACAAGATCTTTTGGACAAACCGAGGCAAATTCTCGATCATCAAGGAGCTAGCAATGACAAAGTGAAGATCCGACGCGGATAGTCCAAAGACCAAGTAGGACGAAGTTTAGATAGTACAAAGTTTAGATATTTAAGTACAAATTTCGAGGACGAAATTTTGTTTAAGGGGGGAAGAAATGTAATACCCTAAAAATCTATATTATAATTTGGTAAAATTATACCTATAAAAAGTAGGTGAATATGGGATATCAAATGTTAAGATATAATTATCTTATTTTATAAGGAAAAATCTCTTGGAAATTAGAGAATTTAAGGGCCAAAGTGCCAAATGACCAAAATGCCCCTAAGGGACATAAATGATTTAGGAAAATTGTGAAAAATCCTAAAAGACAGTGAAATAATTATTTGAATAAAGAGAGTATGTTATCTCTAATTAGGGTAATTTAATAAATTACAAACTTGGAGAAATTGAATAAAGATATTCAAAAAGTATTGTAATGACTATAATGCCCTCACAAATTCTAAAATACCGAGAACACATGGAAACGAAATGTCGGTGTTATAATTATGAGGTAATGGGACATTCTAATTAATAAAATTATCAACTAATGATAATAAAGTGATTAGGTAATTTCTAGCTAATTATTTAAGCATAAGCAAAGGAAATTATGAAATAATTATGTAAAGCAAAAAAATGAGTGGAAAAAGGTTTAAAATTAGTAAAAACATGTTTACCAATTAATTGGAAATTTTGGTGAAAAATAGTTGAGTTTAGGTATTTTTAGGCCTAAATACAAGAATAGACCAAGAGGAAAATTTTGTAAAAAAAAAAATAATTAATTAATTAAATAATTAATTAAATAATTAAAAAATAAATAAAAAAGAAACGAAATAAAAAAGAAAAGGGCAGAAGAGAAAAAAAAAGAAAAAAAAAGGAAACTTAGTTGGTAAGTTTTATTATTATATAATATAATTAATTAAAGTTATATTATTTTATAATATAATTAAAAAGGATGAATAGTAAATTAATATTTAGGAAACGGATCCTATCTAGAGATCTAGGAATGAGAATTCCAAAGTCAAGGTAAAATATCGATCGGTGGGTTTTTATCTTCCGTTAGGCTTTTCCTAAGTAACGTTTGTGCATTTTCCTAATAAAACAAAATAGGGAAAAATGCATATAGGCATATTTTTGGATATAAAGAAAATAAATTCTAACTCAATATCTAGATGTGAGTTTGAATTTATATGGACATATTTGGAATCAGTAAATTTTTCTGAAGAAAATGATGTTTCCAGAAATGCGTTTCGAATCTAGGACCGTACTGGACACGCTTTTCGAGGAACTTGATCGACAGTTGGAACCACCGTAAGAGACTGAAATCTAAGATAAATTAGATATTTTTGATGAGAAATAGAAGATCTTCAAAGTTATGGATTTAGAATTTTGAGATTTTCCGAGATTACGCGAAACGGGGACCGATCGGGAAAATCTAGTGGACCGGCATAAAGTGAACAATTTTAAAATTCCCACCTTGTCCCTTCAAAATCCTATAAATACCCCCCCTCCTTCACAAAATCTCACACCATTTTCCCTTGTTTGGCTGAGCCTAGAGGGAGAAACAAGAGAGAGAAGCTCAGGGAAAATTATGCGTAAGTCTTCAACGGGTAAGTCCTCCTGGTCTTTAGTCTTTAGTTCGGTAGATAGTAGAATTGTTAGTTAGATTTAGGAAGTAGGTGACAAGATTCCTATCCTTGTTTTAAGCCTTGTTTGCGTTGAAAAATATGCGAGGTGTAAACATAGTAGGGATCGAGTCGCCGAAAAGTTGAAGCTTTCGCAGTTTTTTCAAAAGTAGAGGTTATAATGTTAGAATAGCCTTTAAATTTCAAGTATGATTGGGTATCATATGGGAGGGCTATTTTAGTCATTATTTTCGAGAATCATAATTGCGTCGAAGTTCTGGCGAAATTTCGGGAAGAAAATTTGCTAGAGTAACGAAGTGCTGGCGAAATTCCGCCAATTAGGGGTATAGGGGCAAAATGGTAATTTTTACCTAAAATGCCGTTATGTTGTCAAATCACTAATAAAAGTGATATTACTCTTATAGGACATCAAAAACTCGATTTGCTTGCCGTTACGCTGTTCGGAAGTGCATTGTTGGACGTTTCGCCGTTTTTCGTAAACGTGCCATTTCCGTCAAAAGTACCGAAGTACCATCAAACGAAGGTACGTTCGCGACGTCACCGTAACACCGACTCGATGCTTATAGTCCGCTTATATATGATATGGATAGTTTCATAAGCCATGGGTGGAACTCGTTCGGGCCATGCACAGTGACTAAGGTAATAAACTTAGATAATCACTTACGGCTTTACGGGTTATATTAAGTATAATACCGTCATGTTTTCCTAGCGCTACGGACACGACGGTACATCGTGGCACACAATTAAAGTGCGATGCAGATAACTTTGCTTGTAGGGTAGTTGTTATTAAATGATCAAGAATCATTGCTTGTATTTTTAGAAATATCTCGTTGATCATATACTTGTTATATAAGCATGAGGTTAACCGTTACCCGAGATCCGATGAACGTTGGATCTCGGCTCTTACTATAGCATCACATCAAGGTCCTGGAGAGAGACCATGGACGGAGGGTAAGAGTAAGAAGAGCAGACATCACACATGAAGATGAAGACCACGTGAAGACCGAGTAATGATCGGCCGATGAGATATAAAGTCATAATCGATAATGTATTAATCTTTATGAACAGGCAGGTACGCCACCATTATTGTTATAATCAGTTACTCAATGTTTTTATTCCGCCGATGCTCTACTCTGATGTTTTTAAAAAAAAATTTGGCTCTGAAATTGAGATGTTACACTTTTGGTATCAGAGCTAAACTTTCGGCAAGTGTTTAACTATGTTACCACGAAAAGTACTTTTTACCAGTCAGTATCCTGAAATATTTTTTTTCAGTATCAGTCAATATCCTTTTAGTACCGGTCAATACCTGAAATATTTTTTGAATATCCTAAAATAACTTTTCATCATTATGAAGTATTTTTTCTGTACCATTCAGTATCCTGAAAGTACCTTTTAGTACCAGTCAGTACCCTAAAATATTTTTTTTCAATATCAGTCAGTATCATTTTAGTACCGGTCAATACCTGAAATATTTTTTGAAGATCCTAAAATAATTTTTCAAGATTATGAAATATTTTTTTTGTACCAGTCAGTATCCTGAAAGTACTTTTTAGTAACAGTCAGTACCCTGAAATAATTTTTCACTATCAGTCAGTATCCTTATAGTACTGGTCAATACCTGAAATATTTTTTCAAGATCCTAAAATACCTTTTCAAGATTATGAAGTATTTTTTTTTGTATCAGTCAATATCCTAAAAGTACTTTTTAGTACCAATCAGTACCCTAAATTTTTTTTTTCCAATATCAGTCAGTATCCTTTTAGTACTGGTCAATACGTGAAATATACTGACTGATACTGAAAAATATTTCAGACCGCTACTAAAAGGATACTGACTGATACTGAAAAAAATATTTCAGGGTACTAACTGGTACTAAAAAGTACTTTTAGGATACTGACTGGTACAGAAAAAATATTTCATAATCTTGAAAAGTTATTTTAGGATCTTGAAAAAATATTTCAGGTATTGACCGGTACTAAAAGGATACTGATTGATACTGAAAAAAATATTTCAGGGTGCAGAATGGTAAAAAGTACTTTCAGGGTACAAAAATAAAATTATTAAATAAAAAAATTGGTGTTAGGTGCTCTTCTTGACAAACCACATGTGTATTTTTGCACCTTTGAAATGCCACGTCATCGTCCAGTCAACAAAAAAAGTCAAACTTAACGGTCAAACGGTATTTTTTTCACCTAATTTGTAATCATGTGTGTACTTTTGCACCTAAAAAAAACACTTGCTACTAGATGCTCTTCGGAGAAAAACACATGTGTATTTTTGCACATTAACTCCTTTTTCTAAGATATTTTCATAAAAATCATCTTTTTTTATATTAATTTTAATTAAACATGCCCATGTCTACTCCAAAGACGAAACATTCCATTTCCACCTTCTGTTGTTGGCTGCAAATCTCTTTTGGCAGAATTCCTGGACCTCCCGCTCTCCCTTCCCTCCTTCGACTGCCAGCAGAGTTAATTTCCAGAATTAGAATTACCATTCAAATTTTTTCATCCATATTTTTTTTTAAAAGCCCTTCATTAAGAATATACTTTTTTTTTAATTGGTTATTAAAATTTTCTTAACCACTTAAAAATATTTGGTTAAGCATGCCTTTTAAAATAGGGATCAAATTTTCCATCCACTGTTAAGATTATATGTCATAAATATTACTATCTACTATGCATTCACTTTTAATTTGAAAAAGGTAAATGATTATTAAAACTTTATTTGAAAAAAATATGTCAAAAGCAAACCGTACAATGAAAATAGATATTGACTTGTATAAATTTTATTATTTCAATTCTAACACTATTATTAGAGCCTAAAAGTTAATTTCTAGAATTATTATCACCATTCAAATTCTTTTATCCACCGATTTAAAAAAACACCTCCATTAAAAATGTACTTTTCTATAACTGATTATTAAAATAACCTGAACTACTTAAAAATATTTAGTTGAGCATGCTAATTATTACTCCCTTCGGTCCTAATTATAGGACAACATTTGGGAGCTTGTTTTGGTCCTAATTATAGGACAACATTCTATTTTTTGTCAATTTCTTCCTAAAATACCCCTATTAATATGAATGAGGGATTATGTGAAATCAATAAGTTAATTGAAGTGCAAAATTTATATAAGGGCATTTTAGAGAAATGAGTAAAATTAACTAATTTAACCTCTATCATTAATTCCTCCAAAATCAGTTAAATATGTCCTATAATTAGGACCGGAGGTATAACATCCCAAATTTTGGGATTTGGAATTTGAATATTTTATGGGAAATTTAATTGTGAAATTTGCCTTAAAATAATTATGAAAATAATTATTGGAAGTTAAGGCCTAATTTTCATGAATTTTTGGGAAAAGAATTATTGAGGTCTAATAGCTCAATTGTTAGAAAGAAAAGGAGAATATGGACTTAATGGTATTTGGTGTTGAATTATACACTACACCCATGCAGTAGGTCACGTGCTTCAATCCATGCAGCACCAATTTAATATTCACTTGGTAATGAGACAAGCAAAGATGCAACACTTATGCTCCATCATTATATTTGTCCCATTTGGTCCATATGTTCTGACTTGTAAATTTTAGGAAAGGGGTTGGGCTCACCCACAATCCAATGGCAGGGTGTTTGGAGCCCAGTCCACAGGGTATACTGGACAGAGAGTACACATGTCTCGACCTCTACCAGCGTTTCCACTGCTTCCTAGACCCCTAGGATGTCTCCCTCAGCGCCTTAACCAACGCAAGGATCGAACTCCCTCCCTTGAGGTGAGGAAGTCCGACCCCTTCGCCAGTTGAACCCAAGGACGAGAGGTATCTGGTCCATATGTTAATTAACAGGACACCAACTCCCTTAACCCGTTAGTCATTCTTCAGCCCATATGCCAACAATGCATCTGCGAATCCATCAGCCCATTATACTCAGCTATTATTTCTCCAAGCCCAACACGCATCAGGAAAGATATATCAGCCCATTCCATGATCCCTTTTTCTAATACTCCACATCTCAGCACCAAAACGCATAAACCAAATTATCCATACACGCCAATGTGAGTTGGCATAGATGGTAAGGGATCCAGGACTAGGCCCTTGGGTCGTGGGTTCGATCCCCTCTGCCGTTGCTGGGACTCCTTTGGTAGGCGATCTCGTAAGTCCCCAGTAAGTGCTTATAGAGCCCGGGGACGTGCCCTGGCTTTGGTGGGGGACTGATGTCGCACCCCTCCAAAACTTTTGTTTTATCAAAAAAAAAATAAAAATTATCCATACACCCCAACCCGTTGACAGCTGGAAAAAGAAAGAAAGAAGAGAAAACGCTGGATTATATCAGTAAACATGTTACTGATCTGTTGCTCAACGTTGATCACGGCGTCAGCGAGAATCACGCCAGTAGCAGCAACCTCCCATGCCCATCGAGCCCAGCGCCATAGACCATTAATTTTGCTTCTCGGACCAGCGTTTCTTCTCTTGGACCAGACCCTTAAATTCAGTATATACTCCCTCCCTCATTGCAACCATTCGAATACAAGTCAATAAAACAGAAACAAGAGTAAGAGTATGAGAAGGAGAGTGTGAGACTGAAAAAGAAGCTTTGATCAAGGGAGAGATAGGCGAGAGACCGAGAACACCAAGAGGAAGGAAGTCAAAGGAAGAAGAGGAAGGAGGGTCGGATGTGCAAACTTGAGTTCAAACAAGGTAATCTTTCCCCAACCTTGTTCTCTATGTTTGAAGCTCAAATGTATTGGTTTCGGTTCTGCATATGTTCCCTATCTTATGGTGCTGAAACATAGATGGTATTGGCATGTTTCTTACGTATAAAATGCCTAGATAGCCAACCAAACCATTAGAAAATTAAAGTGGGTGCTTAAATGATGTTGCATACACGTTGATATCGGAATTTTCTTGGGGTTCTACGAAAATTCTGCAAAGCACCGAAACTGAACAGGTTTTAAAAGAGTTAACGTGGGGGCTGTCAGGCACTTCATTTTTTTTTTAAAGGAAAGTTTTAAGGGCTAGGATATTGTCACTACCAATTTTATGTCACTACCAAGTCACTACCACTTTTTCACCGTTAGATCGGAATCTCAATAGAAGAGAGAAATGATAAAGGTAGATGAAATTCTGATCTAACGGTGAAAAAGTGGTAGTGACAATATCCTATCCCAAGTTTTAAATGCATTAAAAAACAAAAGAATATAAACAAGAAAAGAAAAGAATATCAAAAAAATATTCATGAAATCAAGTGAACACTGATGATATGATAACAGAGGCAATTATTTTGCAAACCTGTCATTTAGAAAAGAAAGGTTAAGTGCTCTTAAAAATGAAGTTACATAAATTACAATGAAGGGTGGGCATTCAATATATTCAAGTACATATATTTTAATAACAAAAGTATATTACAATGAAAATAATTACACTGTCATCATTCTAGGCCTTATTTTTTGGAATTCCATCATAATTGTCTTATTATCAATACTATGAAATACATATTTTTCAATATAAGGCACTAAACAATCATTCAATCATCCATCCTCTATTTGATTATGAAGTGTAGTCTTGATGTATTAAGGGTGGACATTTAATTTAAGGGTGAACAATCATTTAAATATGTATGTGTGTGTGTGTATATATATATATATTTATTTTTTTTCAAAAAAAACATCTCAAATTTAAGGGGGGGCACTTGCCCCCTTGTATACTACCTGGGTCCGCCCATGCATGCATGCTGATGTTATTTTTTTGGAAACTGAATTTTCAGCTGCAACAGTAAACTTTGGATGAAGCAAAACCAGGGAAAATGAACTCCTTTGACCCTGAAATTTTTTGGATATTTAGTACACATCAAGATCTTTGAAATGAGCCAAAGAAAACCCAAAATGGACGTGTAGAATGAGAGATATGATTTTCCAAAGTTTAGTCAAAATCTGAAACGTTTTCTGCACTTCCGGTGAACAGTGATTTTCGGGCTTGATTTTGAAATGGAAAATTTTTTTTCCTTGAAATTTTTACAGTCATTAGTAGACACAATAAGGTTTAAAATGAGCTTTGGAACACCGTAAAGGAGGTCTGTAGCTTGAGATATAATTTTTGGAAGTTGAGTCATAATTTTGGGAAGTTATCTGGACAATGATCACGTTTTTGAAATCTTGGAATGATATAGTGTGTTATGTCTATTGATATTATTTTTCTGTGAAAGTAGACATGCTAAGGA
The DNA here is from genome assembly GCA_025563575.1 of Acacia pycnantha. Lineage (NCBI taxonomy): Eukaryota > Viridiplantae > Streptophyta > Magnoliopsida > Fabales > Fabaceae > Acacia > Acacia pycnantha. Next base: position 3,919,258 of record JAMWYP010000016.1, read on the forward strand.
ACACGTAGTTTTTGGAATCACCTCATTTAGATTTTTGTAGAATTAATTATGAATTTTCAAAGTTTAATCAGAAAATTCTGGACATTGTTTGTATTTTTCGAAAGTTAGAAATTTCCCCAGTCATAAATCAACTTGGTGACTTTAATTTATGAAGATATACTTATCAAGGTTTGAATAGAAATTGGAATCACTCCATTTGGAGTTGTATCGGTCAAGTTATGAATTTTCTAAATTCTCAAAAAAGTTAAAAGCTGAATTTTTGATAAGTCTTCAAATAATCACGCAAGTTATTAATTGTGGATAACCTTCAAAGTAAAGGTTTTTCTTCTGGATAACTTGTCTATTAAGAGTTATAAAGACTCTAAAGTGACAAGAACAAACATTCTTAACATTTTTTTTAAAGGACATGACTTTTAATAAAATAGATAAATAAATAATATTATTATTTATTAAGAAGGGTATTTTTAGTAAGAGAATTTTTAAGGATTAATTTATTTTTAATCCTCTAAAAATAATTCAGGAGTTAGTTACTTTGCGACGCTAGAAGTGACTAATGACAATGATAAACGTTTATAGGCATACCTTGACACCTCTACTGATCCCGGCACCTTCGGACGAATTAAGGATTCAAGTTTGAGGTGGGTAACTGTTATCTTATTAACTTGTATGAATGTATTACATGTATGATTGATCATAGTTGCTAGATAATTTTGCATGTGTGCATCCTAGCTATGGATTGAGGCTGCGTGTCTCATAGGGCTGCGTGTCCTAAAGGGCTGCGGTCCTTGGCTGTTAGCTGCGGTTAACGGTGCGACTTGTTTTATCTAGATAAATGTATCCGAGCTATGGATTGGGGGCTGCGTGTCCCGAAGGGCTGCGGTCCTTGGCTGTTGGTTGCGGTTAACAGTGCGACTTGTTTATTGTGAATTACTCTATGTTTATACATGTGTTATACTGTTATTTATATTTCATGCCTGCATATGAGATTAACTATTACCCCTGGGGTTCATTCATTTGAAGTCCAGACCGCATGAAAGAAATAGGTAGTGGATCGGGATCAAAAGGAAAGATGCAGCTGTAAGGGTTACAACGGAAGAAACCTTTTGAAAAAATATGGGTAGTTGTATTGTATTTGATCGTTTATCATTTGTCTATTATGGAATAATGTATTAACATCCCACTATGGGATGGATTCGAATCGCGAAAAATTCATCCTCATGTTTTCGAACTGAGTTATTGTGTTAAAGTTTTATTCCGCAATTAAGTCGTCCAAATTATTTCGATGTCTGTGCGCTATAACTCTGATATATAAGGGCATCAAAAGGACGGGCGTTACAGGAGGGAGTACTAGTTTTTTAATATTATCATTCCAGTTTAGGGGGCTGTCTCTCCCAAGTCCAAACAACGGTGTTTCCTCTAGGATTCAAACTCGAGACCTAAAAAGAATCTAGCGGGAGGCCTTACACCAGTTCTTTTAAGGAGGGAAGCCATAGTTTAGACTTAAGCTCTACAACTTTGGCCAGATGAATCTTGAGATTAACTAAAGCCATCTTCTTAGGAGATTTAATATAGATTATGATTTATATCTTTTCTTATTTTAAAAAAGACCTTCAAAATCTCCCAAAAAAAGTCCACTATTGAGATTTACAATATCAATTCATTTTAATCAAGTTCAATCTCAAATCTCAATTCATACTCATACTAATCTGAATCAATAAATTAATAAACGAATAATAAATACAATCATTTGAAATTTGAATTCGGCAACAACAATAAATAAATAAATCTTAATGATAAGTATCGCTAATTATAATCCTCTTATTGGCATAGAAATAATAATCATCTAAATTTCATAATTAATAATACTAAATTCAAGGATAATGATTATGAACACTTTGTAATCTCTCTCTCTCTCTCTCTCTCTCTCTCTCTCTCTCTCTCTCTCTCTCTCTCTCTCTCTCTCTCTCTCTCTCTCTCTCTCTCTGTGTTACAAAATTAAGATCATGCCGAGGGAAGAGGAAGAATCACATAGATAATGATTTTAGAGGAATTTGAAATTTGAAATCCCCACCCAACTAAACCAATTGAAATCCCCACCTAATAAACCAATATAGGCTCATCCATTGCCCAATTTTTTTTAGCCAGGGCACCACCCAACTATACTGACCAATGATGTTTTGGAAAATCTTGACTCCACGCCTAAAAACAAATGCGTACATGGGGAAAGAGATAGAAACGTCAAAAATTATACAATGTTAAATGATGCAGTTCATGCACAGAGATTAAACAAATGTTGATCCTATTGAAGGTCATCGTTTAAGTAGGAATCAATTATATTACATAAATAATTTATCGAATCACATGGAAGTTGTTAATAATTTAAAGGCTAAATACTGTTTCTGACTAATCTTAATTTTTTTTCAAAATAATGACAACAACACTTTTTAAACATTTAAGTATTAATTTGAAATTAATACCTGTCTACAAAATGAAAGTGCAAACGGAGTCAGAAGTAAATGAAAAAAACTCATTGGCACATTCAAGAGAATAAAGATATTTAAATTATCAAAATATAATTACATGGACATCATGCTGGGGGAAAATTAAAGCACGATATTCTCTTATACAGTTAAGTTAAGATATGAAATTAAAACAATTAGTATTGATAATATATCTTTACAATACGTCATTGAATAAATAATAAAATTTTCAAAAAAAAAATATAACTTGATATTACCAATCTTTAAAGGCCAATTAAAATCAGTATGCTTTTATTGCAACAGACTTATTGTTAAATTCGTGAATAGTGGGAGGTTAGCGCTTAATATAAGGTATTATGTGCTACCAAATCCGAAATATGACCATATTAATTACTAATTTATTTAATTTTTCATATCACAACTTCCCATATGCATTACAATGAGTTTTTCCTTCCCAATAATCTTTCACTTCCTATGCTTTTCGTCTACTTACCCTCCATATTTTGATTTCAAATTCAAATTTCATATTAATTTAACTTTCCTTGACTTTTATTTCAATCATTATTTCAATTCCTTCTAATCTTGTAGTGTCATTAGTATCGTGAGAATTCTTTTCTATATATAATTTTTATATCATGGGGATGGAAAGTGAGATTTGTTAATTTACTTTCTACTTAATTTTTATAATTTTTAATTCTTTTTTATACATAATTTTTATATCACGGCGTCAATACCTTATAATCTTGATAATATGTCATGATTACAATATTTATTTTATACCAACTACCATCTGTTCGATCTAATTAATTACTATCACAATATGTCAAATGGTGGTATTTTCCCATTGGCTGTGGAGGAGGGATGCAGTTATTTACCATTAAACTTTTGTTTAATTCCAACGCAATATTAAGTGAAAACCACAGCCAATGGAATAATACCCCCGTTTGAAAACCGATGACAAAAAAATAATGTCCAACGGATTACTCATAAATGAGACATTGTGTAATTCATTGATAATAAACAATAAATCATCAGAAAAATTGTATGTAATTGCATATGTTTTCCATAGCCAATGGAATAATACCCTCGTTTGAAAAATAGTGATATTGATAAATGAGTAAGTTTAAGAGATCGATCGTTAAAGATGTACTCCCTTCGGTCCTAATTATAGGAGCAAATTACCAGAATTTGGGGAGATTAAGGAAGAAAGTTAAATTAGTTAATTATGTGTATTTTCCAAAAATACCCCTCTAAAAAGTCAAAGCTCTCCGAACCCCTTCCCGTCATCATCAGCTGGAAGAGGCCCAAAAGTAGAGACATGTAGTTTAGTTGGACAAACCACGGTTGGGCCATACGTACTAATCTTTATGGTCAGGTATGGCCTCATCAAATCATGTTTATGTGGCTCTGTATTAATTAGTCCAAAAAGTGCTATTTTAGGGGAAACAAATTAATCACTTTGGATGGATAATTACAAAAAAAAAAAATTAAAGGAATATTAAAATTATTTTATTTGAAAATAAAATATAAGGTAGAATCTCTCACTTGATAGAATATAAGCATGTTATAAATTAATTATTGTGGAAGAAGTATTAGTAGTGGTGATATGAGAAAAATATGACAAAAATTGTTCAAAATTATTTTATATAAAAAATTATAATTTAGATGTATATGAAATTAATGAGTTGCAAATATTATTTACTTTATAAAATATATAGGTGTATTATTAAATTATTATTTTCTTTAATTATTATTGAAAAAGTATAAATAGGGGTATTATAGGAAAAAAAAATGACAATTTAAAACTTGCTCTTATAATTAGGACCAAAACCAACTCTAAAATTTACTCCTATAATTAGGACCGGAGGGAGTAATAAATAAGGGATGTTGACAGATTTGAAAATATTAACTATGTGGAGAGCATATCTATTAATTAACGCTTAATAATGATAAATTGTTGGAAATATAAACAGGGAATACGGCTAAACTGTATTTATAATCATCACAAATCATCAAAAACCATCATCAATAACTGTGCTGCGGGAACAAAATGACCACTCACATATTTCGCATTAAAAGCTAATAACAACATCCATTAAAAAAAGTTATGAATAGATGATATCGGGAGAGGATATTCTCATAATCTTCTTTCTCCTTTTTTCTCATAGGCTCATCTGAGCCGTTGATTGGGAAGATGAGAGAGAAGTTAAAGTACTATTGTGATTGATTGGATGGATATGATTTAAGGATAATGAGAGATAATGAGAAAAAGATAAGGAGAGAAACCCAACTCGATGATATCACTTCGAAACCTACAATTTAATGACATGGACTAACGTGTCTGCGTTGGAATAAGAAACGATAAGTAATAACCTTTCGTCTACATCTATCACAAACGTTTCTGAATGCCATTGAAGGCTTAATTAAAAAGGCAAGCACAACATAAAACTGATAACAAAAATCTGAACAAAAAATAAAAAATCAACTCCCCAGCACTTTACTCCTTCGTGGCAGCAACCTTGGGAAAATCTAGATTAGCACACAGGAGTCGTTCCAATAATGGTGGTTAACTCAATACCTATAATTTAAGCAACAAAAATATAGTGGAGTCAAGATTAAACCAATGCTCATCCTATGGGAGGTCACCGCTTAAGTAGGAACCAGTTACATAAATAATTTATCCAATCACACGGAAGTTGTTAATAATTTAAAGGCTATTTCTGATTAATTTCCAAAGCTAGAAAGAGTACGTGTAAAATGTATTAAACTGAAAAACTTGAAGATATATTTTCTTGAGCAACAATTGAAATATCAATAGTGGAATTTCCAAAGGGCAAGATGCTGCTATTGGGGATTGTGAGATTGATATGTTGTTTGCCGGATAGTATGGGACTTAAAACTGTTAAATAAGAAATAAAAGAGTTAAGTTTCTATTAAAAACCAGAGAGTTCGACCATATTTTCCTTCTAACTCCTTCTAGTGTAAGCCCATATCTCTCCAATTCTAAGAAATGTGGTTTGAAGGATGATCTTTGGTTGTTTGGAAGACCAGTTCTGTTTATTATCACGAATCCTTCCATGTAATCAAATTTGCTTCCTGAATATATTAATTTCTCTCGATCTCTCGTGAATGCTATGAAATATGCATATAGCAACCTAATGATAATTAAGAAATAAAGAAGGGAAAATTGAAAAAAAAAAAAAATTTAAGAAAATTCAGGAAAAAATAATATTATATCAAAACCGACGGGGGAGGGAGAGCGTGTTTTCAGCACCATCTTTTTAGGAGTAAAAGACGGAAATAGTTTTCAGTTGGTGATGGCACAAACGGCATAGACAATGAATGGCACTTTGATGTGCCTTCGTCTCGGAAACAACGCTCGCCGAAAATCGATGGAAAGCGACGGCAAAAGTCGGCGACACTTGGGAGTTTTGGCAGCAGTGGAGTTGGAGGAAGGTGGTGGTGATTGGGTCTGTCCGAATTCCTCTCCCTCTTCTCTTGTACAAAGGTAATTTCCAGCAATGGTGGTTGACGGTGGTTGAGAGAGAAAGTGACAAATGGTCTCTTCTAACCTCGGCTAGTTTGAAGAATTGATCGACGAGGGTGGGGTTGTCTGTCTTCTTCCCTTCCTCTCAAGCTCTCTCTCCGTTCGATCTCAAACTCAAGGTCGTCAAAGCTCCTCGCGTGTGCTCAAGGTCTCTATTAAAATATTCATAATCATTTTCACAAAATACTCACAACAACATATCAATATGCATAACAAGTGGAAAGTGGTTACCTCTCGCCGAAGCTAACTATTATCACACCGCTCCTAATTCAAGAGCTCGGACACATGTCAAAAATCAATCTACCACAACCAATTTACTAACCATTAATAACTCTTTAAAACTCTACATAATCAAAATTATAACTTATAATTTCATCAAATTAAAATATACAAATTTTAATAGTAAATTTGGAATGATTGAAGTGAGCAAACTATGATGGGACGGAAAAAAAATTAGGGAGACCATTGTAACTATAAATTTTCCTTTCAATTTATTATTAATTAATAACTCTTTTTTCTATTTATTATTTATTTCTCTTTTCCTAATAATAATAGTAATATTTATTTATTATCAATATTGTTACGGTGTAGAACTCGGATGTCAGGCCTATAGAAGGGGCGGTGATTTGATATGGGATCTGGGTGCTCCTCCTGTATGCTTATGGGACAAGCGTCCAGGAGAAGGTGTGATCACGGTACACAAGCAGGCGTTTCGCCTCAAGGGGTGATGTGTGTGCCGTGCTACTGAATGTAGATTAGTTAGGGTTTTGGTAATGTGTACAGCGCCTATCTCCTTCGTCTATATATATAGAGCATACCTGGTCGGTTAGCTGCTTGGCTCCCATCTTGTGCATGTCCAAGGATCGTGCAGATCACCCTAGTCGTGGCTGGGATCGTGCCAACCGCCCTGGTCGTGGCTGGGTCCCACGGTTAGTGGGTTGTGACCACTACGTGGGTTGCCCCCTGTACTGGCTAGTGAGATAGTGGGCCTTGACTAGGTCCTATGCTGATTGCCCCCAAGCTCGGTTGTTCGGGTCCCCTGAGCTACCGAGTTTGATTGTTTGTTTGACTAGAGTACGGACGTCAGAGTTTTTGTTGATCGCGAGATAACGTTATGTCCTTGCCCCCCGTTGTCCGGGTCTACGGTCACCGGGCGGATCTGTGTTTTCCAATTTTCGAATTGTCAGGGATCTTTGGCATGGTCAATATCCCCAAATCCGAAGTCTTTCTGAAAAGGAGCGAGATTGGGTTCTTGTCCATCATAGGAGCCGAGATCATATGAGGAAGCGATCGAGGACCGAGGTCTTTTGGTAGAGGATCAGCTTTCCCTATGAGCCGGGGTATTTGACTTTAGCGGGCAGCCGTGGTATACGGTGTCCTTTCATCTCCCTATGAGAGCTGCCCCTTATTCCCCGGCATTTTCTACCAATCTGCTTCTATTTCGCATTTTCTTGAGCAATCTCCGTTTCTCGGAGCGGGTATTATCGTTTCCCTACCTTTCTCTTTCGTTCCGCTCTGATTTGGAGTTTCTTCATTCTGTTGTGGTCATTCGTCCAAGCCTTCGTAATCTCTGTCTCATAACTAAATTGCATCTGTAACTAGTTGAATCTCTGGTTAGATTTCTTCATTAAGTAAATTTCTGCGTGGTCCTGCTCATAATTCCCACCTTTTTTGCACCAATCCCCGTTTTTCGAGTGAATCTTTTCCGTTGGTAGATTGATTGCCGAATCCTTTGGGAGAGTGGTTCTAAATGTCGAAGGACATAAAGGATATGACGTCCGATGAACTGGAAGAAGCTGCGCAAAGCGTCACGGAACAGGCCGTTGGTGGCTTTGGGGGATAAATGCGCACGAGCCGACACGCTAGCCTATCATCGCCGTGGAGGCATGGGGGTAGCTCCTGGTGGCGGCTAGGCGAAGATTCGAGAAGGCATCTCCTCTGTAAGGGATCAGGATTCTTCCACACCCGACTTCCTTTTGGGCTCCTGTCGACACAATATTGTCCAGGCTCCGCCGGCAGCTTCGCGAGTCCTGGCGACTTAGACTTTAATCTTTCTTCGACTGTGGAATCCCGCCTTCAATTTTTGACATCGGGTATGCTAGGAAGATTCTCGATCGTTTACTTTTATTTTTAATTTGTGGTAGGTATAATGGCGTCATCCTCTTCTTCACATACCGTAGAGTTAGGGTCCGGAAACGCGAACCGTGCTAGCCCTCACGGGATTTGGTTGAGCGATTCCCCTGGGTTACCCACGAAATCTTGTCCTATCGGTCGAAGGCGACCACGGCCGACTTGGAAAATCTCCCCATGCGAGAAACTAGCTCCTACTCTTTTGCCTCCAGGAAGAGGAAGAGCTGTGTGCTCCATAAGGAGAGGAGCCACAACTCCTTTTTCTTTTCTACCTTGACTATGTCACCGGGCTCGGAATTCGTTTTCCATTTTCCGAATTCCGGACGGCAATCCTCGATTCCTTGGCGTAGCTCCCTCACGATTGCACCCCAATGGGTGGGGTACGTGATTGCCTTTGAATGGTTTTGCAAGACCCTTGGTCGCCTTGCACCACCTCGATGTTCTTTTACTTCTTCACTCCCATGCTTGCTCGCTCTGGAAGGGAACCACCAGAGCTCAAAGGCGGACGTCCATCCAGGTATAGCCCATCGGCGTCTATTTACCCCTGTCTCGACTCCTTCAAATACTTCAAACGTAACTTTTAAGGTGGTCGCTAAGTCGGCGTACAACCTTGGTTCCTCAAAGGACCCGATTCGGCAAAAGTCGAATGGGAATTTAACTTTGCATTGGTGTAAAGATCACCATAACATTTCCCCTAGCGCTTATAAGGTGGAGCGGTCCACTCTGTTGAAGCATGAGAAGAAAGCCATTGACGCCATAACCGGCCACGTGAAGGCCAATGGTACTGTTGGGGCCGCGTCCTTGGTGGCCCAAGATCGGGACGAGGCTCCGGCACCGAGGAAGAGCTCGTATCGCGGTAGAGTATGACATTTCCGTTGTTTAATACCGACGTCGCTCCGTGTTTTAGTCAAGTTCGTGTTTCGCTTACTAGTAGCTAAAATAATGTCTTTGTTTTGTGTAGGTCTCAAAATGAAAGGGCCGCAACCGCAATATCTATCTGGCATCCTGACCGGCCGCCAAAGGTAGAAAGAGGTCGGCGGGGATGCGGGCAAATCCAAGGTTGGAGAGTCCTCGAAACCGGCCGAATCTAAGAAACACGGGGTCGGCCCTCGACCAGACGCCACACCAGCCTCCGTTATCCCGGCCTCTCCTATCCGATCCTCTCCCTACTGTTGTCATGCCGCCTCCCAAGTCGGTTGAGGCCGGGCCTTCATCGGTGCAAACTACCTCGACTCTTCCTCGTCCTCCAACTGTTCTTCCCCGCTCCCTTCTGTGGAGTAAAGGGATTACCGAAGAACCGAGCCGCACTCTTGCCTCTGACATGAAGCGTGCCAGGACGAAGCGTGATGAGGCTCTAAAGCAATGGCAGATCGCTTCTAATGAATTCCAAGCTCGTGAAGTCCAATGGAGAAGGTGGAATTCGCCCGAAAGAAACCCGGGGATCTTGGGCGACTCCAATGTGATAATTGAGGGATTTAAAGCGGCTCAAGCTAAGAGCGAGGAAGAGTTGAAGGCCGTGGTGGAGGAGAAGGACGAATTAGAGCCGAGGGGGAGGCGTCCTCAAAGCATCGGCAGCGGAGGTAGCCTGGCCGCAAGAGTTCTTGCTAGGATCCGTGGTAGAGGCGTTTAAGAACTCCCCGGCCTGCATCCAAGCTTTGAACCGGGGGTCGAGCTCAACACCACAGGGGCATCACTTTCGATCCTACGTTGAAGATGGGCGGATCGTCCCTTATGTGGATCCTCCTGCCTGTCTCGAGAGACCGAGTAGATGGTGATGTGACCGAGCGGGGGTGAAGAAGTCTCGACTGTCCCCAAGCCCGTGGGTTGATTTCTTTTTGAATTTGTGTATTCCGTAGGTTCTCGTTTCCGTAAAAACTCTTTGTCAAATATAATGGCCAATTGGGCCCCTTTTGCACTTAATTATTGGTTGTCCGTAACCTAGTAATTATCACGCGATAAGATCCTTTCTTTAGCGTGTCGCGGTGACCGGGCCAAGGTCATACGAAAGTAAGAAGAGTCCGCGAACGCGCATTCGGTGACGAAACCATTTCATTTTAAAGTGCTAGTGTTTACCTTTGTCTTAGAAAAATCCAGTGTTTTAACCGGGTCATCCAAAGGTAAATGAAACTTGCCACCTGCCCGGTTCGGTTTTGTCCCGATAGCGTCAGAGCATTTTGACTCGATCGGGTCTCGCATGACATTTTCTATTGATACCCCGGAGTAAATATGTGCTCTGGCCGCGATAGCTAGCATTTACTTTCCTCACCGAAAAGTCCGGTTATAATTTTATCTTTTGAACAAGACAAAGTTTGGGAGTCAACAAATACCTCTAGCGAGAGTTTCATTAATAAATGACAAAACAATTGTAATCAAGGGAAAAGCCCGCGAGCCAACATTGAATGAAAGACGAGAATGGAAATAGATGCTTTAGGACTGATAGCGGATAGGCCTAACTGTAATACGCTTTCAACTTGTCCGCATTCCAGGTTCGCTTGATTGGGCTTCCGTCCAACTTCTCCAGGATGTAAGCTCCTTTCTCAAGAGTTTCCGGACGCGATAGGGTCCGTCCCAATTAGCCGCAAGCTTGCCGTCCTTGGAATTCTTATTTCCAATGTCGGCCCTTCGAGACCAAGCAACCGGGCTGGAATGTCCGGGTCTTACCTTCTTGTTATAGCGAGCCGCGATTAGCCGCTTCATTGGGATGTCCCCACGGTGGGCGGTGACCGGGCCGTCCGCGGATCCAACTCGGCGACAACGCCTCACTATTTGCCGCTTCACCTTGCGATAAGATGCTCTTCCTGCGCCATGACAAGCAGCCCTATTTCGACCGGGATCATAGATTCGCAACCGTAGGCCAGCCTATAAGGAGTTTCTTGAGTGGACGCCCGGCCGTTGTTCGGTTTCCCCAAAGAACATAGGGTAATTGGTCGGCCCAAGATGTTTCAGCTTCCAGCATACGTTTCTTCAAGCCATCAAGAATAACCTTATTGGCGGCTTCGGCTTGCCCATTGGACTGCGGGTGCTCCACGGAAGCAAAGTGATGCTGTATTCCGTATTCGTAGATCATATCGCGGAATCCGACTCCAGTGAACTGAGTTCCATTGTCTGTTACTATCTCGGCTGGTGCTCCGAATCGCGTAATTATATTGACTTCCACAAACCGTTGCACACGCGCCGAGGAGATCGTAGTGAGAGGTTCGGCCTCAATCCACTTGGTGAAGTAATCCACCGCCACAATTAGCCATCGTAGTTGTCCGAGCGCTGTCTTGAATGGCCCAAGGATGTCCATGCCCCATTTGTAAAAAGGCCAGGGGACCGAGATGAAATGTAGCTCGACTGGGGGCGCCCAAATAACTCTGGCATGCTTCTGACAGCTATCACATTGTTTAACAAGGGTCTTAGAATCCGCTTCTAACGTTGGCCGCAATAGCTTTGCTCGAAGGGTTTTTCTTGCGAGCGCCTTAGCCCCATATCTTGACCAGTTGGCCCCTCCATGCACCTCAGCAAGGACATATCCGGCTTCATTTCGGTTCAAACATCTTAGCATAGGAGAATGTAATCCCTTTCGGTAGAGTTGATCCTCCACCATTGTATACTTGGCCGCGTCTCGAACCAACATTTTGACCTCCATTGCATCATCTGGAATGATTCCCCGCTCAAGATAATCTTCAATTGGCTTTTTCCAGTCTGCTTCAACTGAAATCGCCATCATGCACACTGGATCGTCGAGATTTTGCTGAACAACGGTGCGGTGACAACCAGCTTGCTTTGTGCTTGCTAACTTTGACAAGATGTCGGCTCTTGCGTTTTCTCCACGAGAGATATAGGTAACGCTTGCTTCATCAAAGCCTCGACATTATGTCCTTAGCTTTTAAGAGATACTTCGCCATTAGCGGGCCTTTAGCCGATACGAACCTCGATCTCGAGCCGCCACAAGTTGGGAGTCGGTGAAAACCTTAACTCTTGTGGCCCCATTTTCCTTGGCTTGAAAAAGGCCGGCTATCAAGGCCTCGTATTCGCTTGATTGTTCGAAGTTGGGAAGTTAAGATGCAACGAATGTTCAATTGTAACCCCTCCGAACACTCAATTATGACTCCACTCCACTTCCTTTTATGTTTGACGATCCGTCGACGTATACTTTCCATTCACTCGCCATCGCATCATCCGTTTTAGTAGCCGGGTGAGTTCTCTCGATGAAGTCGGCTAGCGCTGCGACTTAATTGCATGGCGAGCTTCATAGGTGATGTCGAACTCGGAGAGTTCAATCGCCCGCTTGTCATCCTCCCCGCTAGGTCCGGCTTATGTAAGACTTGTCGATCGGCCGGCTTGTTCTAACAACAATATGGTGACCCCGGAAGTACGGTCTTAATCGATGGGCCGCGATGAGCAAAGCGAATGCCACTTTCTCCAGCTTTTGATATCGGACCTCAGAATTCTGCAGGGTTCTGCTGACAAAATATACTGGGATTTGTCCCTGCTCCGCCTCTTTTACCAAAGCCGCGCTGACGGCCTCCTCACCAATGGATAGGTAAAGGTACAGACTCGCCAAAGTTGAGGTTTTGAGAGGACTGGAGGATTGGCCGACATTGCTTTATTTCTTCAAATGCGGCATCGCACTTTGAATTCCACTCCACCGACGCCTCCTTCTTTAAGAGCCTGAACATGGGCAAAGCCTTCTCAGCTGATTTTGGCAAAAACCTAGTTAGGGCGGCCAATCTTCCTGTTAACTGCTGGACCTCTTTCTTGTTACTCGGAGCCTTCATCTCCATCACTGCCCTGCATTTGTCCGGGTTGGCCTCAATGCCTCGGTTAGTTAGCATGAAACCCAGGAACTTTCCAGTCCAAGTCTTGTATATGACGTTGCTGGTCTAACGTCTTAACGATCATGTCATCTATGTAGACTTCCACATTACGACCGATCTGGTTTGCAAAGACCTTATTCATCATCCTTTGATATGTAGCTCCAAAGCATTTTCAATCCGAAAGGCATGACGTTGTAGCAAGAATTAGCTCTTTCATTAATAAAGGCCGTCTTTTCCCGATCCTCTGGTACATTGCTATCCGATTATATCCGGAATACACGTCCATAAAGGATAGGAGCTGGAATCCGATGCATTGTCCACCAATTGATCGATGTTCGGCATTGGGTAGGAGTCCTTCGGGCACACCTTATTCAGTTCTTGTAATCTGTACAAACTTTCCACTTCCCATTTGGCTTCTTTACCATTACCACATTTGATAACCGGGTTGTATATTGAATTTCTCGAATAAATCCGGCCTCCGGTAATTCTTGGACGTGAATGTCCAATGCTTTCCTTTTTTCTCGGTCCGTGGTTCCTCAGTACTTGAGATGAATTCCAAGCGAAGACATCCCGATTCTTCCTCAGGAACTCCACCAAACTGCTTCTAAGTTCGGGAGACAAGTGTTTGCCGATCTTAGTGGTCTGGAGAGGGTCTCCTACCACCAAATCTTCCAGGTCTCCTGCCGGCTCTGGGCGCACTTCCTCATCGCGGATGTCTAACTCCACGGTATTAATTTCATCGTCTGGAGAATCCCGGTCAGAGTGGTCCGGATAGCTGTCTCTTTGGGGCTGCGACGAGGATCCGCCTTCCCTATTCTCGGTTTCGAAGTAACACCGCCGAGACTCTTTGGTCCCCGTTACCGTGACCACGGTTCCTTGGTTGCCGATCACCTTGAGTTTTTGATGCTTAGTGGATACCAAGATGTCCCATTTGTGAATGGTTGGCCTTCCCAAGATTATGTTGTAGGTGAAACGAACTCGGCCACTATGAACCGCACTCTTTTCGACTTGAAGGCGTTTTTAACTCCTAGGGTGAACCGGAGGTCGATAAACCCCTTCGGACGCGGCTGTTCTCCATTAAACCCGATGAGGGTTGTCTTGCACGGCTTTAAGTCTTCCCGGTCCAGGCTCATTCTTTTGAACGCCTCCCGGCTTAGTATGTCGGCCGAGCTGCCGGCGTCCACGAATATCCGCTTGACTCGGCAATTGACCACTATCCCGGTGATCACTAGCCCATCCTGATGGCCGGGGACAACGTCCCTGAGGTCGTCACTCGTGAAAAATAAGGGCGAACGTGCTGGCTCATTATGATGTTCCTTGAATTTTGGTCGGTCTCTAACGGATAGGACTTCTCGGAGGTATTTCCTTCGCTGGCTCATAGTATCTCCGCCTCCGCCCATTGCTCCGCTGATCACGTTACAGCTTATCGTCCGCTTTTGAACTTAGGGGACTCTGCTCGCGGTTCTTGGTTTTTCGTTTTCCACCTTTCCCTTGATGCTCTATGACATATTGTTGAAGTTTTCCTTCACGAACAAATCGTTCGATTGCATCATGGAGCTCGTAGCATTCATCCGTTGTATGGCCTCGCCCATCATGGAATGAGCGATATTTGATTTGGTCTACCCCGGATCTTCGATAGGACGTGACGAGGTCGGTCCACCATCTTCATCTCGGTTGTTGACACCTCCTTCCACACTTGAGACCGAGGCTGATTTTGGACAGAGAATACTAGGATTTTGGTTGCCGTTTGCTAGTTGCGAAGTGCAACTCAAAGGCCTCGGCCAGGTCCTCGAAATTGTGAATCGACCCGAACGGAAGAGTGTGGAGCCGGGCGTTTTGGATTTCCTCCGAGAAAAAGCTATTGTGCATTTGGCTGACATATCTTCGCCGCTGGAACCCACTTGGAGGAATCGCCCTGTCACCTCGATTGTTCCTGATCAGAGGTCGGCCTTCTTCGTCTCGGTGTGGGTTTCTCCTATTGGCACTCCTGCCCGGGGAAGTCCGCCTCCTGCTATTAACGGTTTCTGTCTTCCCGCTCGTTACGAGGTGGTTGTCGTGGTGGTTGACGGTGTCTCGGCTCGGTCGGCCTCCGATTGTCTCGGCTAGAAGCACGAGTGCTAATCCTCATGGTCAAGGGAATTGAAGTTTACCAATCCCCATGGTCGGCGCCACTGTTCGGTGTAGAACTCGGATGTCCAGAGCCTATAGAAGGGCCGGTGATTTGATATGGGATCTGGGTGCTCCTCCTGTATGCTTATGGGACAAGCGTCCAGGAGAAGGTGTGATCACGGTACACAAGCAGGCGTTTCGCCTCAAGGGGTGTTGTGTGTGTCGTGCTACTGAATGTAGATTAGTTAGGGTTTTGGAATTGTGTACAGGCGCTATCTCCTTCGTCTATATATATAGAGCATACACAGTCGGTTAGCCGCTCAGCTCTCATCTTGTGCATGTCCAAGGATCGTGCGAGATCACCACGGTCGTGGCCGGATCGTGCCAACCACCCGATCGTGGTCGGGTCCCACGGTTAGTGGGTTGTGACCACTACGTGGGTTGCCCCCTGTCTTATATATATGGTTGCATCTAGGGAATTCGAAATTCAAAAAGGCAGAATCTCATTCAACTTACTCCTAAATAATAGGATCTAAACTACTCATTCCTATTTTATTTCAATTATGATATTATTTATAAAATTATATATATATATATATATATATATATATAGCACGAAAGGAAAACTTGCTGCTAACTTCCTTTAAACCCACGTCACACACATATACATATATTTATATATACCTTCATTCAACACGACACCGTGAAACTTTCTCTCCATATGCATCGATACATATATAATACAGTTTTTTTTTCTTTTTGTTCCCAAGTGCATCATATCAGCAGATTTTATTTTATTTTCTTCTTTCTTTCCCACATGAAGCAACGCATATATATATATATACAAAACTATGAGTTTCCCATCTTTCTTCCTTATGCAGCAACCATGGTGTGTGTGTGTGTATATCTTATGAAGCTTTCTCTTTAGTTCTCTCAAGGTTCATGTGCAAATATATATATACTTAAAGTAAGATATAGATATAGATATATATATATATTGATAACGCCCTGTTTCTCGTTTTCAGTTTCAGCGATAACTCATGGCTTTGCTT
The DNA here is from genome assembly GCA_025563575.1 of Acacia pycnantha. Classification (NCBI taxonomy): domain Eukaryota; kingdom Viridiplantae; phylum Streptophyta; class Magnoliopsida; order Fabales; family Fabaceae; genus Acacia; species Acacia pycnantha. The sequence continues at coordinate 3,935,378 of JAMWYP010000016.1, forward strand.
CCTATGGTTTAACACTCATAAACTTGCATAGGGAAATGACGAAAACTCAAAGGAAGAGAAGCAAGATGACTTACCCTCGTCTCCAAGCTTAATCGACGAGAATTTAGTGCTGTGTTACTTCCCCTGTTCTCACAGCAAGAAGCAGAGGAGAGTTTATGGCTGTTTAAGCTCTCTCTCTCTCTCCTTCCTCCCCTCTCTCTCTCTCGTTCTCACGTTCTTCTCTTTCGGTTTCTTGTTCTCGGGTAGGATAAGGGAATATATAGCATATAAATATGAGTCAAAAGGTCCAGTCCAACGGTGCAAAAACGTTGGTCCGAGGGGTATGGAGTGTGTGTCTCGAGAAGCATGATGGAGGGATGACTTTTCTGTCACTGCTGTGCTCAGCCCGTGGAACTCGCTGGTTTGCGTGATTTCCTTCTGCGATACCGTGATCTCTTTCTGTGTTTTCGTTGGCTAAGGTAAGCCATTAATTTAATAAATGATAAAGGAATATAGGTTTATTTTTGTGCTGGGGCTGAGAGAAGGTGAATGACGCTTATGCGTTTTTTTTTTGGATGGAAATGTGTTTGTTTGTTTTTTTTTTTTGATAAAAAAATGGTGGCAAGTGTGCAACCACTCCGGGTTCTGCAGTGGCAAAGACGACCTTCCCAACAGTGGTAGCTCCATACAAGGCGGATTATGAGTGGTTTTACCACAGCTCGAACCCTAAACCTCTTAAGGGAATCCAGCGCCACATTCCGCTGGACCAACCAACAGTTGTGTTTAATGGATGAAACAGGTGGAGTATTGTACATGGGCCAGATGATATCTGGGCATTTTTAATCTTGCTATGAGTGCATTACGTTTTTGGGCCTTAACTGATGGTAATTGAAAGTTTGGCGTCCTGAATTTATTCAGGTCGCCTCACATGAGGCGTCCTGATTTATTAAGGACGCCTTTTTTAAAAAACAAAAAATCCCCCAAACCTCAATTTCGGGGAGCTAGATAATGATGAGCCAAGCGGATCCAAGACAGCAAGCCACGATTTGGGCAGAGGAAGAGCAGATCTGAAATCCAAGAAACATGCTAAGGAGCAAATCTAGAATAATAAAAAATGCCATGGAGCAAATCCAGAAAACATCTGAACCCAGAAAATCAAACATGTCAGGGAGCAAATCCAGAAAAATCAAAAATTAGAAGCAAGCGATAAGTTTATCTTTAAAAAAAAAAAAAAAAAAAAAAAAAAAAACCTAGAACAAACCCACCTGAACAGATCTGCAACGAAATCAACTGTGGCTTTCATCCGCGGTGGCATCCGGTGTCGCTCGGTTTCAGATCTCAGCGGCGAGGGGAAACTTAGATCTGTTTTCCTCTGAACTTCTCATGGCAGGAAGAGGCAGACGAAACTAACGACGGCCTGAATCAGAGGAGGAGCAGAGGATCGAGGGAGGGAAGATGGAGGGAGGACGAGGCACGAGACGAGTGGAAAAGGAGAGGAGTTTTAGCACTGTGTGTGGGAGATCGATTGTGTAGCACGCCGTGACAGATCGAATAGCTACGATAAATACATTTATCCTTTTTGGCGACCTGAAATTTGTTTCAAGACGCCAAAAATACTATTTATCCTTTTTGGCGACCTGAAATTTGTTTCAGGTCGTCAAAAATACTATTTTTGGCGTCCTGAAAAAAATTCAGGCGCCAAAAATTACCCTAGCGCCAAATTTTTTTAAAAAATTACCCAAGCGCCAAAATTTTTTATCCTTTTTGGCGACCTGAAATTTGTTTCAGGTCGCCAAAAATACTATTTTTGGCGTCCTAAAACAAATTCAGGGCGCCAACAATTACCCTAGCGCCAAATTTTTTTAAAAAATTACCCAGGCGCCAAAATTTTTTATCCTTTTTGGCGACCTGAAATTTGTTTCAGGTCGCCAAAAATACTATTTTTGTGGTCCTGAAACAAATTCAGGGTGCCAAAAATTACCCTAGCGCCAAAGTTTTTAAAAAATTATCCAGGCGCCAAAAAATTTCCCTTTTAAGCGTCCTAAAATATATTTTAGGACGCCAAAATGTTTTTTAAATATATATTTTTTGATTTCTTTTATTTGATTAGTAAAAGTTTCTATATCTTTGATTTGATTTGATTAGTATTATTTTTTATTTCTTTGATTTGATTAGTAAAAGTTTCGATTTGATTTGATTTGATTAGTATTATTTTTGATTTGATTATTTTTCGATTTCTTTGATTTGATTAGTAAAATTTAATTTTGGCGTCCTGATTTAAATTTTAGGACGCCAACAAATTTTCTGGCGCCAAAAAATTCTTCAAAATGCGCCAAAAAATCGATTTTAGACGTCCTAAATATATTTTAGGACACCTAAAATCGATTTTAGACGTCCTAATTATATTTTAGGACGCCTAAAATCGATTTTAGGTGTCCTAAAATTATATTTAGGACACCTAAGTCTCAAAATTCAGCAAAATAATTATGAAAATGCCACCGCCTATACTTTTTACTTCATTTTTTAAAATAAGGACGTCTTTTAGGGAAGTAATATCTACTTTTTGTAGTAGTGAATGATGATGATGATGATGAGAGAGATAAGTTTATAGTAGGAATACTAAAAACAATATTATCTCATTTGATTCCCTACAAGCCCCCTTCTTTGTAATTCAAGTCCATTTCTCATATAATTGCAATTATGGAAAGTGAATTAACCCTTAATTCCTTTTAAGGATTTTCCTTCTCAATTTAACTTCTTTTGGCCTTAAAATATTATCTCCAGAATTATTTATGCCAAAATTATTCCTTAATTATTTGTCCTTAATGTATGGGAAAATATACCTTAAATTTCAAAAATTAATTTAGGGCAAATTCCACAATTTAATTTTCCATATAATATTTCAACCTCAAATCCCAAAATTTGGGATGTTACATTTCTCCCCCGTTAATTTAAATTCCGTCCTCGAAATTTGAACCTATTACTTTAGAGAATTATTTTAGACATCGAGTCTATTCCTTTCCTATACATGCTTACTAAGCACACAACTCATCATACTACATTCTTATTCATTCTGTACCAAGGTATAGTTCTCAACTATACAGGATCTACTGATCCATTCCCACAGTACTGGGTTATGCAGGTTGTTAGTTCTCAATTGGTTTTGATGATAACGGACAATTGTAAACACGATTGAAGTTTGTCTTTGTAAGTTGAAAAACTTACTATCTAAGGCAAACTCGAGTTTCAGTTTGGAAACTCGAGTTTTGGCCTGACAGAGAAATGCTCAAATTTTTATAAAGAAAGGCAAACTCGAGTTAAGATTTGAAAACTCGAGTTTTGGCCATACAGAGAGCATTTGAGTTTTTCACAGACAAAGCAAACTCGAGTTTGATTTAGAAAACTCGAGTTTTGACAAGACAGAGAGCAACCAAGTTTTTCGAAACCAAAACTCCAGTTTCCATTTGGAAACTCGAGTTTAGGCTATACTGAGAGAGTTATCTAAGTTTCCAACATTTTATGGAAACTCGAGTTCAGTTTTGAAAACTCGAGTTTTCATCATCTGAGAACAATGCTCATCTCTGACCTTGTGAAAACTTTCATGTTTAAATCGACCAAGTTTTTCAACGTTTTCTCATAAAAGAGAAAACTCGAGTTTCTGTTTTGAAACTCGAGTTTCGTCATTACAGAGAAGTTTCCAAAATTTTCAACAAATGAGAAAACTCGAGTTATGTTTGGAAACTCGAGTTTTGGGCTCCGACCTTGTGAAAACTTTCATGTTTAAATCGACCAGAGAAGTTTCCAAAATTTTCAACAAATGAGAAAACTCGAGTTATGTTTTGGAAACTCGAGTTTTGGGCAGGCAGAAAGCCCTGCCAATTTTGAACCTTTGAAAACTCGAGTTATGTTTTGGAAACTCCAGTTTTAAGCTTTTGGACTAAAACATGATTTTTCATCTAAGAGTCCAAAACTCGAGTTAGTCACTTAATGACTCGAGTTTTGCACTATTCACTAAGCTTGTCCAAAATGCCAAATCGCGATGTTTGTCTCTATGAAGAGAAAACTCGAGTTTGGATTGAAAACTCGAGTTTCGGTCTTTTGTTCAAAGTTCACTGAAACATGAAAACTCGAGTTTCGAAGAACTAACTCGAGTTTCCATCGCAGAATTTGAATTTCGAATTAAACGAATTTGTGAAATGTTTGTGTTTGATCTCAATACTCTTTACCATTACTCATAACTATTCTTAACTATGTTTAATCAGTTTGTTAGTATGTTTCAGATGGTATTAGACAGGATTAAATGGAGATTAAGCAAAAAGCAAAAAGCATGTCAGCACATTAAATGAAAAGTGCAAAAACCTTGCATGCTTTTAGACAAACATTCTCCACACGTTTTGGAGAAGTTAATGCCTGCCTTCTACATTCAGCAAACTGCTCTTCCAACGGATTAATAATCAGAGAGTCAACTCTGAACTTCTACAAAGCTGAATTAACCAAAGAGTAGAGAGAGAAGAAGACCAAAACTTCATCTAATCATCTCCCAACTTCACCAACGGTTATAATTGGGATTTCAACGGTCAATTAATGTTCTCTACCTATAAATAGAGATGCATTCAAGTCTTCTCAACAACCAACTTGTGCAAGAACGAAAATCAATATAGTTTCATTTACTCTTTGAGTTTTCTTGTGAAAGTATCTGTTGATACATTTATTATTCAGTGATTATCATATCTACTCTTAGAGAGAGTTTTCTTGATTGTAAATCATTCTTGTAAAGTTATCTCAAGTCAGGGGGACTTGGAGATTGGATTATTGATTACAACTTCCCCAGACACACTCTGGGATTCTACTATCTTTCAAGAACAATTACACACTTTGTAAACGAAGGATGGTCCTCTCACTCTCAGACTCCACTCCCCCTTACAAGTTGTAATTGATACACCCGCTTGATTACACACTTTGTAACTCTTGGAGCAATTCCTCTCTTTTGAATAACACTCCCCCTACAAGTTGCAATCAAATGACCCAGTCTCAAAGTCCCAATACTTTGAGTTCCTTACAAGAAATAACAATAGATGAATGAATCTCTCTAAGAGCAGATAAACATAAGCATCGAAGAACAATATGTGACACAACCTTAGAAAGTATTCGAAAGTATTGTCTCGAAAGTATTCGAAAGTATATTTACAAGAGCTTAGCGGAACTAATCTCTTGCGAGTTTATTTCGCTTCGTGTGATTTCTTTCTTTGTGTGCTTGGGTGAGTTTCAACCGGTGATCCCTTCCTCTATTTATCTTGGTTGGATGAAGGTGTCCGTTGAGGAGCTCCACCATTTGAATTCAAAAATCTTTCCATTTCTCTGCATGATCACACTTCAATTCGTTTGAGGATTCTTTGGCAATATCATAATGGTCATAATGTTAGCAATGAATTCGTTTTTGCTGTGTATGAATTCCACTCGCCCTGCTTCATTATTCTGCATCAATTTGTTGATAACTTCCATTTTGCGAGAGATATTCTCAAAACGCGTAAATCGAATTGCCCAATTTGATTCCTCATAATCCTGCACTTTAATATTAGTATTCACAAATCACTGAGGTCAATGGTTAGGAATCAAATCATTAAAGAGTATATTAAATTGAATTGAATATCAAAATCATGATCTGATATCTTGACAGTGCGAACTGGTTTTCTCCGTCAATACTCGAGTATGTGAATATCATACTCGGGTATAACTTATCCTGTGTGAGTGTCTACTTTCGAAGATCATAACTTCCTGGTATGAACTTCGATTTGATCGGTTCAAGTCTTGTTGGAAAGCCCTTTGAGTCTACTTTCAAATGGCATCGGTTTCACCTCAATTGGATTTCTAGTTTGTGAGATATACCCAAAACATTGAGCCTTGGTCAGGAATGTGACGGTGATGTCACTCTAATTTTAAAAAAATTCATAGATCTCTCATATGACCTCCGTTGGACTTGAATCCTGTGCGAATATAACCGTTTGGATGTCTAGTTTCCAAAAATATTTGTTTCACCTTAATCCGATCTCTGGTTTAGGAGATATTGTCGATTTACCAAAGGTCGCCCGAAGCTGAATGTAAAACAGAGCTGAACAGTGTGTCATACTCGGGTATATAGGTTACATACTCGAGTATTGATGCTTGATACTTGAGAATGGGAGCTTGATACTCGAGTATCAATGGGAATTAGAGGCAATTCATCCTGAAGCTCGTATTTGATCATTTTAACTTCGATTTGAGTCATTCCAACTTCCATGTCACCGTGGAGACTTGTAGAATCTAATTTAACAACTTGTATGATGATTTTATCATTTATCAAGTCTTCTTTCTTTCTTCTTCTCTTAATTATATTACGTTCTTCAAATATGTCCTCTTCTTCTTGAACTTGATATCTTCTTTAATTTATTCTTTCTAAAGTCTCTTATCTCCTTCTTGAGCTATAATTCAACTTGAACTAATCTACATTAAATATAGTAGTTAGTCAATATAAGAGATAAATATATCATACAATCTTTTTGCTCTTTAAGAATGACATCTATAAGACATCATCAAAACTAGTCGAACCCAACAGATTCAAGCTCCACTTTCACAGGCCTCACTGCCTGACTCATTTTGTCTCTCGGCTTATCACATATTAGCCTTTCGGCGCATTCTATTACCAAAATGTTGGATTTCTAGCCCTACTATCTAGGGAATTACCCTCAAGCTTAGGTATCTTATCTATCTCGTATGTTTTGCCAGTCTCAAGTTGTACTCTAAACATACTTGTCTAAAGTTACCATGCCAATAAGCATTCTACACAGTGCTAAGCATCACAGGTCTGATGGCCCAGGGACATCATCTCATGCAAATTTGCACACCGGATCTTACCGCCTCGAGCCTTCGCTCGTCTATTCTGTGTCTGAGCTTCCTCAACTTAAGCTCAATTTCGAGAAAATACATTCTTTTCCGGCCAAAATTCAAGAAACACATTTTCTGCCGATTTAACACACAATGAAATAATTCATTTCATAAAATTCAACAACTAAGAGGCACACGTCACCACTTCGCCCTGCCTCACAAAGACATATCCCAATCCTTTCATACAAACCATCAAAGTGACAACGCGCCTACCGGCCGATATGGGAGAATTTTCATCCCCACATAAGGGACCCAGTTCCATATTAGCATATCTAATAAAGGTTCTCCACCGCTTTCCCAGTCAAGCCAGTCCTTAGTCACGGCCACCACTGTGCCGTGGGAGGCTTAGAGGAACCCAAAAATACGTCTCTTACATTGAAATTTGAAACTTTAAGGCTATGCATGGTTTGGGGTAGAGCTGGGAATCAGGGCCAGGGCCTAACAGGGCCGGCCTCCAAGGCCCGAGGTAAGAAAAACATCTATTTTTCAAAGCCCAGCCCGAGAGCACCAAGGCTAGGGCCCTTCAGGGCCCGGAAATTACTATTCCAAATTTTAACTATTTTTCCTCTGTTTTTTAAAGAAATATAATTAGTAAATTACAACACGAATCATCCAACAAATAAGCACAGTCACTAATTCATAATCAAAAGCAAACTATGTTCACAAATAACTCACATAAAACATAAGAAGCATACCACTAAGCGACATTAGTACGATGACGATTATTGTAACAAATAATTTAATTTAGTTAAACATAAGAGTAATTTTATTTTCAACAAATAATGAACCAAATCATAAAATTAGAGTATTGTTATTATGTATTTGTAGATAAATGGATAAATAACTCTATAACAAATACAAAAAAAATATATATTCATAAATTTAAAAAGGCAAAAAAAGAAAAAGCTACAGTGAAAAGAGCTTGCAGGGCCGGCCCGTGGCCCTCCAGGGCCAATTTCAGATATCTCATTCATTTTTCAAGCCCGGCCCTTGACGGGCCAGGGCTTAAATGGGCCGGCCCGATGGGCTTGGCCCGATTTCCCGGTTCTACACCATAATGACATCATGATCCCTAGCCGTGTGCGCACGACCTCCACTAACACGTGAAGAGGCCAACTTCCAAAGAAATATATATATATATATATATATATATATAAATTAAGGGTAATATAATCTTTTAGTCCTTAAAAATTAAAATTTACTTATATAAGAAGACAAATAAATAAGGAATTATCTTAGTTAATTTATTTGGAATTTGAATCCCTATATTATCTCTAACTACATCTCATATATTTGTTTTAGCAAATAAATTTTGAAGATTAAAACATGAAAAAACGGTAAATTCAAATGTATTTTGAAGATAAAAATATGAAAAAACAGTAAATTCAAATGCGGTTATTGATGAAAAATATTTATTTATTATAGAAGAAAAAATAAAATTGGTAAAATAATATGTAACTACCTTCCCCATTATCTCTCTTTCATAACCACCTTGCTTTATATTTTTTATTTTAGTATTTTGAGCTTATCATTTTGTGGGCCCCAGAAATGTTTACTGCTCTACTTTTACTAATATATTTATTGACAAAGTAGTTCAAATATTAAGAGGATGCGTTTAATATTTGCAATCAATTAGGGGAGACGTCCAAATTTATTTATTCAAAAAATAGTTCATATTAAAATGTAAAATATGTAATTCATAAGGTTGAAGATAAAACAAAGACATAATTAAAATATTGACAAAAAAAAAACCAAATATAAGAGAGATAAAAGGAAAGTTGTTACAAAATATTTTAAAATATTAAAGTGAAAATGTAAAAAATCAAATGAAGGGAGTTACCTTATTGGTTAATTTAACAAAGAGGATAATTAAGGGAGTTAATAGAGATATTTATTCTAGGAAATTGTATGCATAAATTAAAAAGTAAGAAATAAAAATAATAAGTAAATAGTGTTACTTTGACCGATAGTAAAACAAAGCAGACAGGTGTCAAGTGCAAAGAAATTGTAGGTATGAATTATAAATTAGAAATAATAAGTAAAGGAAGTTATTTTGGCAGTTGGTACAATAAAAATGATAGGTGTCAAGCAGAGAGCCGCTTACTGCTCTGCTTTTATATAGGTAAGATGTGTCATACTCTTATAACAGGGGCAAGTTCACTAGCGTCTAACTAGGGATGGAAATAGGCCAGGGGCCTGCGGCCTGGCCTGTTAAAAGCCTGATCAGGCCTAGCCTATGTGTAGGCTTTTTTTCAGGCCTGAGCCTGGGCCTTCAAAAAGCCTGGCAAGGCCTGAAGCCTATTTAAAAGCCTACTTAAAATGTAGGTCTTTATATAGTCTTAAAGCATATGCATCTAATTTCATATATAATTCATCAAGTCTATTTAAATGCCTACATTATGACTAAAAAGTTTAAGGATTCATTTTCTTATGAAATAAAAGAGTTAGTAAGTGAAATAAAAGAATATCTACTGGCATCAATTGTTTGAGCAAGTATGAATGAGAAAAATCAATCATTTATTGACTAAAAATATATATTTCTTAAAATCAACCAAGCATGACAAGTGGCATGTAAAACTAGATTTTACCTCTTATTTTTATTACAAAAAATGAGACAAACTCCTCCTATTTGGATCATTTTCATTTGGACATCACTAAAATAAACTTACTGCAATTTTTATGTTACATCAAATGACATAAATCAATGGAGGAGTAGTGAGCTAGCATTGCCACCTCGAGCGATCAAAAAGAAGAGAAGTATAAGTGATCAATTGATATATGAAAAGGTTAAGCTCATTGATAAATGGAGAAATGTGAAATTTAAGGTTAAGAATAAGTTCTTAATTTTATAAATAATCTAAAAATTAATATAGATTAAATTATATATAACTATGCATAATAAAATATTTTTTAAAAAAAAAAACTAAATAGGCCAGGCCTGAAGGCTATGCCTTATGAAAATAGGTCTGGCCTGTTTACCTAAATAGGCCTGACAATAGGCCTAAGCCTGAGCCTGGTCAGGCTAGGCATAAAGTAGGCTAGGCCGTAGGCCTCTGATAGAGGTTTGTCCTATTTCCACCCCTACCTTTTGATGGACTTTTTGAGGGGAAAAAAAGGAAAAAAATGTAATCCATCATTTTAAATTCAATCCAACAATCAAGATATGAATATGATTCATCATATCAAATTCAATCAATCAATCAAGATATGAATTTTTGTCCAAAAAAAATGAATTTAATGTGATTTGGTTGACAAGCAGTCATTTTCAGCCTACCAAAGCTTTAAAAGGGGGAGGATTGAACATTTTTTCGAACATCCTTATGCTCTCTAAATTTTGGTTTTTACCAAAGGTTTAGAGAGGAAAATGTGTCATCCATAAAAGGATAAGGTTCCAACCATGTTCATCCTATCTTTAACTTAATCCTAAGAAACCACAATCTTATTGAAAAGAGAAAAACCCAAAGAAACAAAACCTCAACCTTGTCTTCGCCTACCAAGCATCCAATGAGCAAGATGTTTCAAGAGAAGGATTCTCGTTGTAATCGGGGGATAGCCGTGTGGATCAACGTTAGAGGACATCAACAACATTGAGGTCTTCAAGTGATCTAAGGTTCCTAATTTCCAATAGTCGTATTTTTTTCAAAGAAATATAATTAGTAAATTGCAACCATTAAAGTTCTTATCTATCAAATAAATGTTATCAACATTAATATCTAAACAATATAAATCATTCAATAAATAAACACATTTATTAGTCTGCAGATTCCTTTAGTTCAGGCATGATTAATTATACTTGTTCTACACAAAATATATTTATAATTTATTACTTATATAATATTGTAATACCAAAGTATGTGTTTATTTAATATGAAAACATCTCTTCTTTAAAATTTATAATAACTAATTATGTGTTTTAATACAGAATAATAATAAACATAAAAAAAGGGTTATAGTTTAAACTAAAAAAATCTAAGTAATTACAAATAAACACATTCATTAAGTGAAAATCTAGGTAATTAATTTTTTTTTAAATGCTACAGTTAAACGGGCCTGCAGGGCTGGTTCGATTAAGCCTGAGGCCCTACAGGGCCGGCCTTGCAGGGCCAATTTCAAATTTCTGGCATATTTTTCGGTCGTTCATTATGGGGCCCTGCAATATATGTCTCTGTCATCGGTCCATTTTGAATCTTTGAATTCAAGTATTCCACACACCATCGAATATCCTCCCAATCTCTCTCTCTCCACTGATCCCTCATTTTCCAAAAATTAAAAGAAAAAACGGAATTATGAAATATATATTCCCATGAGCAAAGTAAATAAGAGAGAGAGTGAAAAATATGGAGGACCACTCTTTAGGTGTGTTGGGAAGGAAAACGAAAGAGAGAGAGAAAAGGAAACAACAAAGAAGCATATTACTAGTATTACCTATTTACCTATTCATAAATAATGATAATCACCATCTGAGCTTCTTTCATGTACTATTTACATTTTCCCTTTATTTAATTCCTCGCTTCTCATTCTTTATCTCACCTTACGTCCACCCAAGTCGGATCAATCCCTTCTACATAATAAGAATTCACAGTCCACTCTTAATCATTCATCTTTATTTTTTTTGGGGGGGACTGTGCATCTTATATTCTGATTAAATATGAAAAATCCCAAAAAAATACCACTTGATTTTTAAAATCATAAACAAGTGATTTTTCAACAAAACGAGTTATTAATTGCTTTACTGTTTCTTGATAATGGAAGTCCAAAGGGAGAACCCAATCCTCAAAAGCTAACATATAAGGAGGAAATGGACTTATAAACCCCACTCCAAGAGCTTGGCTCCCCAACATGGGATTCATAACATAATCACCTCCTCAAAAGGTGAGAACCCTTCGTGGGTAGCCCTCTCCGAAACACCAGCTCTCAACGAAAGCACCAATGTGACGAGCACAAGCCCAAAAGGGGAGTCAATCCTTAAAAGCTAGCCTATGAGATATTTATGCTCTCTAACAATAATTAAGGCGAAGAAAGAGAATGAGGCAATTAAGGAAAGTAACTATAATGTTTTAAAAAATATATATAATATAAACTAATTTAGCTAACTTCATTAATCTAATCAAATTAGATAAATATATCTTATATTAAGAATAAGTGAGTATATATATATATATATATATGAGACTTTAAAATCATATATGTTTGTGTGCAATTAACAATCTAGACAAATGCTGTCAACAACTAGAATCAGAGCATCACTGGAAAGGCTGCTTTTGGAAATGTTTTTGTAAGCCTCTTGTTTTAAATTGCAAAACCTGCATGGTTTTAACGAATATGAAATGTTGCTATTGAAACTTCACCTTCTCCTTATCTCATGTTTCTGGCCCCACGCATTTAGCATGATGACCCCATCAGAAAAAGACTTGCCCGTTCAAGATTTTAGGACAGGGGGAAAAACATTTGAGGGGGCTTTAAGAAAGAAAAATATTAATTATTTGGTTTTAACTTGATAGATAAATATAAAATAAAAGAAAAATTACCTACAGATCCAATCTATTCTTTATAATTAGTAGGATTTTTTATATATATATATAGTTTTGACCTAGTCGTAATTCAATCCTTAAACTTTAATTTTGATACAATCCAATTCCTATATTCGATTATAACACAGTCCCTAAACTTTGAATGAATGCAATTCAATCCTTATAGTTTAACCATTTTAAGAAAAACACATACAATTGTATGAAGTCTAGATTTTGAATTCCTAAGGGACTAAGTTTTAGTTAACTTAAAAATCATAAGAATTAAGTATGTATTTGGATTCTTTGCAGAAAAAAAAAAAGACACTTTTGCATATGTTTTTTTATAAGGACAGTTTAAAACTCCCCTCACCGAGCAAAAAAAAAGTTTAAAACTCCCCTCGAGGGAAGAGGACCCACATACATATCCATCATATTCTCATACACACTCACACACACCCCTACACTTGAAAACATGAGGCATAGAGAACTCAAAACCTCCTTTATGAGAAAATACATTTTGGGTGTCAATTGAACTCTTATCATATATTAACGTTGTATAAAGTAAAATAATTTGATTAAATTAAATTTTAAATATTAAATTGCAGTAAGTTAAAATCACAGGAAGTAAAATATTTAATAAAAAAAATTTATAAAAGAATAGAGAGAATATAATAAAAAAACTTATGGTGAAAAACACCAATGGGATCTCAATCATACTAATCTATAGAAGGAATCTAAAGTGTGGACCCAAATAGAGTATTTAAATTTCAACAAATAGGTTGCCACATGAAGTGCTTTCAATTATCTGTGAATTCATATAAGATAGTCATTTTCAATTTGCTTCCAGATAAGGCAGATACAACATGAGACGACCAAGGGCGGACGCACGTATATAACAAGGGGGCACGTGCCCCCTTGATTTTGATTTTTTTTTTTGATTTAAATTTTCCCAATTGCCCTTCCATCCTCATTCATTATTCACGCAGACAGCTCTCACTCTTCGATCTCCTTCCTCTTTATGACCTAGCACTAGCGAGATAGAACCTCGGAGCTCACTCTGCTCCTTCCTTCTTCCTCTTTATGTCCAGCTTGTTATTTCTAACCGCACTTAGTCTTACTTTTTCCTTTATATTCTTTTATTTTTTAATGTATTTAAGTATAATTATTAGGTAAAGTTCATTTCTAATGAGTGGTTGCTTACTTCTTTGATATACTTTCCTAGCATTTTGTTGCCTTTTCTCTATATTTTAGGTGGATATTCCCAGCACAAAAATTGTTTGGAGCATGTAGGTTGTTAATTTTCTGCTATGGGCATTTTATGGCTAACTTTGGAATCCCTCATAGGATCAGCAGGCAATGGACAAAGCTCACCGGTTGGATCAAACAAAAGATGTTAGCTTTCTCTTCCTTGTTCCCCTACATGCTTATACTTTTGATAATATGATTAAATGAGTGTTGCATTAATATTTGAGACCAATTAATACTACTGCTCCATGTCGAATTACTTTTTGTACTTTTGATGACAAGTGAAAAAAAAAATTTCAGGGGCGCTGCGCTGCCCCCGCACCTCCCCCCCGAATAGTGCCCCCTTCCTTAAATTTCTGGATCCGCCACTGGAGACGACCATATATAAGTATGTGCCTCATGTGGTGGGGTCCAACCGTGTCTTTCAGAATGACACGTGTCACCATCCCACCCATGCAAATGGGTTGATCATGTTGTTCTGAACGCCACCTAAATAAGGGTAAGTTTTATCATGGTGACAAGCAATTGAGTCAGATATTTGTGGTATTATTAGTATTTAGAATTAGAATTAGAGAGTTTTGGTGATTGATGCTCCTAACTTAATATCCAATAACTCTACTTTCTCAGTGTTTTTTCATTGTTTCAGATAGACAACTCCATCAAATCAATCCCATGCGCCTACTTTTTTTTTTTTTTTTTAAACAAGTGAATATCAACTTATATTTTATGAAAAATCACCAGAAATCCTAATGAATGAATATAATCATTATTAAAATGTTTTATAATAAGTGAGTAGTTTGTAGATTTTCTTATTTTCATTTTTACTGAGCTTGTTAAGGTATACCACTCACTTGTTATGGAATTTTTTGACAACTATATATATATTTTTTTACAATCTCATAGCATTTTTCCCATTTTTTATATTTTGACATTATTAAGTCTAATTAGGAATAACCAAATGTTAAAAAGATAATTTTGTTTATTATATGGGTTTAAAAAATTTTAAGAAAATCAAGAAGTTCGATTTAGCAATAGTTCTATTTTTTATTTAATTTTATACATGCATATATATTAATAATTAACTTTACCCTTTTGAAATAAAATATTTAATTATTTTCTCAAAAAATATAACAAAATTTGCATGTAAAAATTAAAATTTTTAACATGTATAGGAAAGTCAATAATCCCAATTGTTTCCAGCTACAGTGCTACTCAATGTGCATCTCTCTGTGTTTTTTTTATTAAGAAAAAAGATCCCATGAGTTTCCTTCTATAAGAGATTTAGAGTGCCGACACATATTTTATTGACATCATTTAAAATATGTTAAAAAATTTACACCTATGCATTTTCTCTCCCTACTCCTTTTCACTGTAAAAGGGTAATACCAGCAGTTCCACAAGTGGGTCACTGGCACTGCACAAGTGGGTCAAGCCTAACATGAAGAAACAAGAGGGGAGAGAGAGAGAGGGGATGGCTCATTGATTGGGAAAAATATTCCCATTGTGGCAATAATGGGACGGGCACGGTTCAATCAATGAACCATAAACCAGTATCTTATCAAGTTAATGGACCTGATTTTGAAAACCGTGAAATATTCTTGCACCCTCTTCTACTTCTACTTCTAAGTTAGGGTAATTACTGGGCTTTTGTGGGAAGGGGGGGTTTAACCTTTAACAGCAGGGTACGTAAGGCCCGGATATCTACTGAGATTTGAGTCAGGTGAGCTACAGTCTACAGTAATTCACTGTAATTTTACAATGTGTGTGTTTATCTTCTGTGATGCTGAGGCCTGTGATGAGCACAGAACAGAAGCATCCCACTTGTTTAGGTGAGTGTACCTCCCAAATCCCAAGAGAGGAGAAGCAGCCCTTTAGGCTAGGGGGTCCTACTTTCTTCATAGCTTAGGTTGCCTTGTGGTTTAGAGTCAATTCGAGATTTGTAAGAGGGGTAAAACATTGAGGGTCCCATTTCCCCCTTAGATTAGGGTACCTGTAGGAAAAAATAAAGCAGAGTTTACATTACTTTTTTATGGGTCCCATAGCTTGATTTAGTAATTGTATAATGACTATCATATATTCTTAAAATTCTGACCGTAGATGTTTCCTCGGAGTTCTGATCCATATAGCATTCAAAAAGTTTTATGATCAGCACGCCAATCACCAGGAACAAATCATCACCACCATATAGTATGGACACAATAATTGTCATTGGGTAAGGTCGTCGACTATATATAGATCGCATAATATCATTATGCGATATCCTCAGCCAATTCTTTTAATTAATGTATACTAAGTTGGAGTGAAATTGAGATTAGATGTTTTGAAAATATGAGGGGATCCGTACGTAAAGCAGGGAAAGGGTGACGAGATGGGAACTTTGGGGGGTTACGTTGCTTTAATGGGAGAAGAATGTAGGACGATTAACTAAAGAGCCAGACACAATCATTGCCTCATTTGACCCATAACCCTCCCTATATGGTGGTGATGATTTGTTCCTGGTGATCGGCGTGCTCATCATAAAACTTTTTGAACGCTATATGGATCAGAACCCCGAGGAAGCATGCATGGTCATAACATTTACGGTCAGAATTTTAAGAATATATGATAGTCATTATACAATTACTAAATCAAGCTATGGGACCCATAAAAGAGTAATGTAAACTCTGCTTTATTTTTTCCTACAGGTACCCTAATCTAAGGGAAATGGGACCCTCAATGTTTTACCCCTCTTACAAATCTCGAATTGACTCTAAACCACAAGGCAACCTAAGCTATGAAGAAAGTAGGACCCCCTAGCCTAAAGGGCTGCTTCTCCTCTCTTGGGATTTGGGAGGTACACTCACCTAAACAAGTGGGATGCTTCTGTTCTGTGCTCATCACAGGCCTCAGCATCACAGAAGATAAACACACACACTGTAAAATTACAGTGAAGTACTATAGACTGTAGCTCACCTGACTCAAATCTCAGTAGATATCCGGGCCTTACCCTGCTGTTAAAGGTTAAACCCCCCCCTCCCACAAAAACCCAGTAATTACCCTAACTTAGAAGTAGAAGTAGAAGAGGGTGTAAGAATATTTCACGGTTTTCAAAATCAGGTCCATTAACTTGATAAGATACTGGTTTATGGTTCATTGATTGAACCGTGCCCGTCCCATTATTGCCACAATGAGAATATTTTTCCCAATCAATGAACCATCCTCTCTCTCTCTCTCTCCCCTCTTATTTCTTCATGTTAGGCTTGACCCACTTGTGCAGTGCCAGTGACCCACTTGTGGAACTGCTGCAATGCAATCTACGTCTACAGTGTAGGAGCATGTGATGTGAACTACTTCAAGTCGTACGCTATTGGCCTAGCCTGGAATTACTTTTTGGTGTTATTTATATTCTGCATCTTCCTTCTGGTGCAGTAATTTTATTTTAACCTTTGTTTTTGTTATTACCCTTTTACAGTGAAAAGGAGTAGGGAGAGAAAATGCATAGGTGTAAAATTTTTAACATATTTTAAATGATGTCAATAAAATATGTGTCGGCACTCTAAATCTCTTATAGAAGGAAACTCATGGGATCTTTTTTCTTAATAAAAAAAATAGCTGGAAACAATTGGGATTATATATATATTATTGACTTTCCTATACATGTTAAAAATTTTAATTTTTACATGCAAATTTTGTGATATTTTTTGAGAAAATAATCAAATATTTTATTTCAAAAGGGTAAAGTTAATTATTAATATATATGCATGTATAAAATTAAATAAAAAATAGAACTATTGCTAAATCGAACTTCTTGATTTTCTTAAAATTTTTTAAACCCATATAATAAACAAAATTATCTTTTGAACATTTGGTTATTCCTAATTAGACTTAATAATGTCAAAGTATAAAAAATGGGAAAAATGCTATGAGATTGTAAAAAAACAAATATAGTTGTCAAAAAATTCCATAACAAGTGAGTGGTATACCTTAACAAGCTCAGTAAAAAATGAAAATAAGAAAATCTACAAACTACTCACTTATTATAAAACATTTTAATAATGATTATATTCATTCATTAGGATTTCTGGTGATTTTTCATAAAATATAAGTTGATATTCACTTGTTTAAAAAAAAAAAAAAAAAGTAGGCGCATGGGATTGATTTGATGGAGTTGACTATCTGAAACAATGAAAAAACACTGAGAAAGTAGAGTTGGATATTAAGTTAGGAGCATCAATCACCAAAAGCTCTCTAATTCTAATTCTAAATACTAATAATACCACAAATATCTGACCCAAAATCTGTCCTCGCCTTCTTTATTTCTCTAACATACCACTCTACCACCTTACAAGATATGTTGCACCGACACGAGACACGAAATACGACACGACACTCTGACACGTTAATCCTAAAAAAATCTAAATTTCGACACGTTAGGACACGTTTTGATATTAAATATATATTTTTAATATATATAATATAATTTACATTTAATACAAAACATTCATATAGTGTAGAGGTAGACTACACACAAGTTCAATTATTTAATTAATTACTATTTGTTATTAGTTAATTAGTTGTTATTTGTTATTAGTTATAACTAATTTGAGTTAACAATTGTAACAGATTTGCGTTTTGAGTTTGCCACATGTGCAAGGGTATTTCCTATGT
Source organism: Acacia pycnantha (assembly GCA_025563575.1). Classification (NCBI taxonomy): domain Eukaryota; kingdom Viridiplantae; phylum Streptophyta; class Magnoliopsida; order Fabales; family Fabaceae; genus Acacia; species Acacia pycnantha. The sequence goes on from JAMWYP010000016.1 coordinate 3,953,680, forward strand.
AAGTTTGACACATGTACAGGAGAGTTTAATGTAATAATGACTTTTCTCAGTTTCCATGTTCTCTGGTCATTTACTTTCCTCTCAACCTCCCAACCTTTGGTTTTGTTCCTTCGTTTTGCATTTGTTCATTTACTTTCCTCTCAACCTCCCGACTTTCGGTTCTGTTTCTTCGTACGTTTAGCATTTGTTCTTCGTCTGTTCGACAACTTTCTCTCTCAGTTTCGCCATTGATTTACCTTGTTTCATCTTTCTTCTCAAATCTTCTTCTCTTCTCTCTCTTTCCCTTCTCTCCTTCTTCCTCTTCCTTTCTCTCTCCTCCTTCATCTGTTTAACTTGTGTTCCTTTCTCTTTGTTCTTCACGTGTCGGAACGTGTCAGACGGGTGTCGGTGTCCGACACCGTTCGACTCGCAAATTTCTCTAGAGATAGCGTGTCGGTGCTTCAGAACTTACAACCTTCCTCTGGCATATTGAACCCCTCTTCAAAACGCCTTCTGTTCCTCCAGTTCCAGAGCAGCCAACACGTTATACCGAAAGTCAGATTCCATTCATCTTCAAGCTTCATCAGGTTTCCACCTATCCAGTCTCTTCCATGCAGATTTAAGAACTCAGTCTCTAGCCTACCATTTTTCAACTTTATCCACATGCCTCTAGCTAGTGGTTAGCCTTAAAACACTGTTTGCGGTAATAGATATTTGTTCTGTGCTTGAGGGCTTCCTTTAACTTTTGCTTTTGTTTTCTCGTTGGCCAGTGAAAGGCTGGGTTTAACCACACCACCCAACAATATTGAATCGTGTTCTTACGAGTGTGTGTAGCCACTATTGACTAGTGAAGGAAAACTTGTCCTCTCCCTCTGATCTGATTAGTGTTCTGTTCATCCTGCAAAAACATACTCACGGGATTTCTTAAGATCTTGTTTCCCATTGACTCGTTATATTTTTTAAAACTATTGGAAAATCTCTTCCTTCTTTTTCTAATTAATCAGCGGTTCTTTTTTTCCGCCGATTTTATGCGATGTGCCATGGAATATTAATTGTTTATCGTTAATAAGTCAAGCCCCGCGTCCATTTTTCCGCAAGGTGCCTGTAGATAATAAAGGTGGAAAATAGGGAGTGAAAGGAAAGAATATTGGGAAAATCCGTACCAAGGCCCAATTAAGGCACAAAATTGAAAAAAGGGCCCCAACAACTTTCCTCAACTACAAATGGCCCTAGGGCCCTTTCTGACATTTAGTTTTAAAGAAAAATGACCAAAACACCTAAATGACTTTTTTTTAAAAAACACTGCAGCTGTCTCTCAAAACCACCTCTTCGTTCAGAGGGAAAACCTGAACCGAGGTCCACAGCGCTTCGCGCAATGCTTTCTGTTGTTTTCTCGGCAACCAAACACTGAATAGATAGAACCGTGGAAGATGGTGGATCAGATCCACACTCCACCGCCCAGATCCGCCTTGGACCTCTTCCCGGATCCTCTCGATACTCACCCGTTGTGGTTCAAGCCTGCGTCATTTCTATCACCGGATTTCGATTCTGAATCGTACATTTCGGAGCTCTGTACTTTCGTCCCTTTCGACACTCTTCGCTCTGAGCTCCAGAATATTTTTCCTCCCTCAATCACGAGCTCATCGATCTAATTAATCGTGACTATGCCGATTTCGTAAACTTGAGCACTAAGCTCGTCGATGTAGACACCACGGTGGTGCGTATGCGGGCCCCGCTGGTAGAGCTTAGAGATAAAATTGAGCAATTCAGGGGATTAATGGAAGGTTCGCTCGTGTCCATGAAGAACGGGCTAAGGCAAAGATCTGAGGCATCCTCAGCGAGGGAGACTTTGGAACTTCTTCTTGATACATTCATTCACTAGCAAGAATACTTACCTTAGATACGACGTGAAATGTATCAAGAAGAAGTTCCAAAGTCTCCCTCGCTGAGGATGCCTCGGATCTTTGCCTTAGCCCGTTCTTCATGGACACGAGCGAACCTTCCACTGATCCCCTGAATTGCTCAATTTTATCTCTAAGCTCTACCAGCGGGGCTCGCATATGCACCACTGCGGCGAAGCGCTGTGGACCTCGGTTCAGGTTTTCCCTCTGAACGAAGAGGTGGTTTTGAGAGAGAGCCGCAGTGTTTTTTTTTTTAAAAGTCATTTGGGTGTTTTGGTCATTTTGCTTTAAAAGTAAATGTCAGAAAGGGCCCTAGGGCCATTTGTGGTTGAGGAAAGTTGTTGGGGCCCTTTTTGCAATTTTGGACCTTCATTGGGCCTTGGTACGGATTTTGCATGGAACGTGGCTTCGTGGTGCATTTCTGGCTGTCACTCGTCTCTTTTGACTCTTCCTACAGTGTATTTGGGTAAGAAATGTTTGGCAGTCATTTTCATTCCCCATTGCTTTCTTAAAATCTATTTCAGTTTTGAACATTTTCTCTAATTTGTTTATTCTTTAATATGTTTGGCGTCACAAGGTTTGAACTTTTAAATTTCAACAGCATATTAAATTACTGTTGCTTTATCCTCTTTGAAACTAAAAATCGGATCTTTTTATCCCTGTAGGCATCACCAACAGGGTAGATGGCAAGCTAGAATTGGGCGTGTTGCAGAGAACAAGGATCTGTACCTTGGAATATTTGGTAAAGTTTAAGATTTATCTAAAATGCTTTTATAGACTGTGATGTTCGTTGTTTAATCATCTTAATACGTATTTACGATGACCACTGAAGAGGAAGCAGTTGAGGCATACGATATTGCAGCCATTAAGTTTAGGGGTGCAAATGTTGTGACCAACTTTGAGATGAATAGATATGATGTTGAAGCCATCATGAAGAGTTCTCTTCCCATTGGTGGGGTTGCGAAACGCCTGAAGCTTTCGCTCGAATCCGAGCGAAGCGGCACCGAACAATAATAGCCAACAAATCCAATGTACCAACATGAGTAACAACATCAACTTCTCACCAATTCGAGCGGTTTCCTCGTCCCTTGTGCAATTCCATTTTATCTGGCTGCTGCTGCTGCTTACTATCACCACAATCTCTTGAACCATTTCCGTCCTTCCGATGCTGGCTCTACCGCAGATTTGGTAGTAACTAACCATTCAGCGACTCCATATCCTACCCTGCCTGCGCCATCTGAGTTCTTTATATGGCCTCCACATCAGTCATATTGAATCTGACCCGCCTCTGTTTTCTCTGACTCCCCCTCTAATTCATCTTTTTACTGGGAAGAAATAAAAGGTTTAGGAGGTTTTTTTTTTGGGTGTTTCCCCTTGAAGGTTTAGGAGTTTTAGTTACTGTAGGAAGCTGGATTATGTAAAGTAACTTCTCCAAGATTGGAAAATTTTAAGCCGTAACGTTGCACAGTTACTTCTTCTGAATGGCTTAACATGTAGATGCTCTAGTATGATCTCTTTTCCCTTAATCTCAATTCCTATAATATCTTGACGTATTTACGCATCATTAGCATAATTTCATTACTCATGGTCATGGATATGTTATATGGGCTTAATGCATTATGAGCTTCTACAGAGTCTGTGGACTGAGCCTGGGCCTTAATTTTTTTCTAATGCAGAGTTGAAACAGAGTCCTGCTTTTCTCTTCACGAGATCGTAACTTCGATCCTGCTTGTTAAGAGAGAGAGAGAGAAAATGAGAGGAAGAAAGAGTGGCTTGTGTTATGGAATCAAATATTAGGCTCATACAAGGTGTGGCCCAGCAGGAGACATCTAGTACATTTGGGTAATCAAACCGTCTTCCAAAATCATGTGCAAGTTAAACATGTAGAATTCGGGGTAAAGAAACCGTCTTCGAAAATCATGTCCAGTTTAAACATGTAGGAATCGAGGTACATAAACCGGTTAGAAAATCATGTCAAGTTTAAACATGTATGAAGTCATGGTAAAGAAACATCTTGAAAATCATGTCAAAGCTAAACATGTAGGAGTATGAGGTACACAAACCCGTCTTCGAAAATCATGTCCAATTTAGACATGCGTGAATCTTGAGGTGCACAAACCCGCTTTCATGTATCATGTCAAAGTCTTTTATACGATTAAACGCTTCTTAATTGAATCCGGATAGATCGTGGAGTCCCCGGTTATACCAAATCTGGTTAAAATCCGGGATCTGTGTAAAGTTCCGAAGGAGGACTTGGTTTAACTGAATCCAGTTAAAATCTGAGTTCCGTGTGAAGATCCCGGTTACACCGAATCTGGTTAAAATCGGGCTCTGTGTAAAGGCGGTTAAGCCGATTCTTGGAAGTCCTTTATTGGATTATTTGCGACGACAATGTAGATTCATTGAGTGATTGAGTTATAGGTAAGCAAACCCATTTTCTTAAATCATGGAATCTCGAAGTTCGGTATCTAATCAGGAATCTCGGAGATCAAGTGTCTAAACCGTAATCTCGGTGTTAGAACATTATAAACCCGAATCTCGTAAGCATACTAGGAATGCCAAAATTCGGTAAATTTCTTATTCCCGCAACCAAAGATGGTCAATAATTTCAATTCTGGGCTCACTAGAAACTGAAAGAAAATCAAGAAAAACTTGAGTCTTGCCTCTCAAAAGGTGGGATTCGGCCTGGCGGGTTCTTCATATCTGACCAAATCGATTAGGTGTGTGAGTTCCAAAATTTTGTTTCTATCACCAATCCTGAGTTCGTGGTTCTGCATCTCTATTCGTTGGAAAATACCCAAGTGTGCGCATAACCTTCCGTGGGTTTCCAAGTATGGGTTGGACGTCTCTAGAAACCTGCTTCGCATCACATTGGTTGGTTGCCTTCAACTTTGGCAAAGTCGATTAGGGAGCCGTTCATTCAGATCATCCTGGGTGAGTTCTTGATTTCTACCGTTGCCGATGGGGGTTTTGGAAGGAGGTCATATTTCTCAGGCTCCCAAAATCACGGAGGAACAACGTGGCGTTAGAGAAACGGTTCCAGTGCAAGGCTGGGATGCATGTTTGAAGTCGGGTTTGCAGTGAATCAAAAAGTCGAGGTCCAAAAACCAGAGAGTCGCACTGCTTGACCGAGATGCTTCATCCGAGGTTATTGGTAATAGCAAGGCCGGGATGTCTCCAGTGATCTCTGGGTTTCAAACACGGCCTAGTTATATTTGTGATTTCAAATCCGAGATCGTTACTTTGCTAGCTCTGGAGGATATTTAGAATTATTCACCGAGGTGCCTCAGGATCCAACGCAGAGATGCCATCATCTATTCAATGCCGGGATATTCCTGCCGAGATTACTGTTTGGACCAAGGTGCATGGTGCGTTTTGGGCACGAGCACGAGATGTTACTAAACGATAAGGTTCGTTCCGAGATGAGTTCAAGCCGAGATACTAAGACCACATGTAATCCGAGATGATGATTTGAGGTCGTCTTGGTTGAGGTACGTGATATTCTCGCTGAACAACTAACCGCAGGAAGCAAATTAAAGCAACTTAAAACAGACTGATGACGACGACTCTCGAGGGAACTCTGTGATGTCGTGTTAGCTTTCTTTGGTTAACACCATGACCGTCGAAGAAACTTATGCCGTGACCTGGTGTGTAGTTGAGTATTTTGAAAAAAGTGGTGCTATACGGTATACGCTTCTGTAGAATGTTTTCCTCAACAACCCTCACTGTGGAAGAACTTTTTTACACCATGCCATTCTTTGTTGAGGTCTCGTCTTGGTCTTCCAAGGAATGTTCAATGCCTTATTGCCTTTGGTTGTGATTTGAACTCTATTACAGACGCTGGCGACATAGCTTTGATGACGTGTGCAAAATACAAACAAGAGAAGTGTCTCAAAGTACTCGCAATGGCTGGTGCCAATTTTGGCTTAGTCAATACTGCTGGTCACGGTGCAAGTTCAGTTGCCGAGCCAAACCGAGATGCACGGGCTGAGATCCTGCGATGCCGGGGTAGCTCCAATGCTTGGGTTCCACAGAAGTTAGAACCGAGGTGAATGGTTAACTTCCTCCTGGTTGCAAGCAAGGTGTCTTAGCCGAGATTCTTAGACGCCGACTTGTAAATTTCGAGAGAAGGGTAATGCCGAGATAATCGTCACGGAATCTGGTGACCCATTGTCGGAGTGCATCGAAGGATTTAACCGGGTTTGAATTATCAACTGCATCCGAGTTGATATCTCAACCGAGAGGTGAGAGTTGCTGAGGCAATGGGGTGCCGAGATATATTCCTCGGAGAAGGGTGAAGTCGTGATGGAAGTCTGATAGAGAGGAACCCGGTTCCATATTCTGAAGGCTGGAAATGAAGCAACGGGATCATATATAACTGCTGCAACTTGGCTTGGAGATAGTGCTTGTGGTTGGAGTTCTCCGCTTGAGGCTTTTGCAATTGACCTGATTCACACTACAGGGAAGAAAGCTTTGAGGGTAGGAGCTATTAAACCAGCTAGCACCCGATATGCCAATAGTTTTGCTACGTTGCTAGGCTTGCTGGATCGAGTTGATCCTAGATGAAGGTTCATGTCCAAGCAATGGATCTATACCGGGCATAAGGTATTCTATTTGTTTGGTGGTAGAGGACAATAATAAGAAAGAGCCTATCTGAAGCGCTTTCCTATTAATTGCTGAATTTTTATCACAACCATGTATTCAATATGTGGCCGGTTAACTTCAGCTTTATTAATTCTTCACGGTATGCCTAGAAAAGATAGGTTTTCTTGGAGCACTATAATTTCAGCTTAGGCCCAAGGAGGTCATGAGAAAGCGGCTTGTGAATATTTATCGTGAATTCATGATTATGAATGCTCGATTAATATGTACTCAAAGTGTGGGAGTCTTCAAGAAGCTTCAAAGAGTGTGGATGAAGCTCGCTCTGGAAACACTTGGAAGGGGATGCCAAAGTAGTTGAAACTATGTTGGATGCTGGATTTAAAGATGTGCATTCCGTAATAGACTCGTAAAAAATGTGAAGAGCTAATGGAGTAAGCCAAAATGAAGAAAATTTGCATGTTTTGAATGTTTTAACTTCTTTTGGTGCAAGGCTCCATACCGAAATGGAGTAAAAGAGGGATATGGTGGGAAAATAAATGGTTAAATTGCAGGACCAGAGGCACATGTTTCAAAGGTTGAAGAGATCCATGGAGAATTTATTAGCATCGATTCACCTATCAAGAAATTGGTGCTCAAGCCACAACTATTCCTTGTGTTTGCCACAATCTAAAGTAGCTGATGCTTCTGCAATAATTCCTACTGTTCAGAAGTATCCCCTTATATTCAAGTGGAGAATGCACAAAACTTATCCAAGCTCCCTCCTGGTTTAAAAGACATAAGAAAATCGGCAGCATATGGTGATGACATAGGGGAACCTCTACTACCAGGCTGGGGGGCAACAGAGTGGACAACGATTTGTTGAAGGGAAAAGCGTGTTATCAATAACGCTCATTACTGTAAACCAGAAAGTTTAATGCAAGCTCGGACAAGTATTCGAAATGAGCACGTTGAACGGTTTGCACAAACAGTAAGTATTTTCCATTTATTGTGATTTGCTTGCATGTTATCAAGTGCAGGAATATAAACCAGACAATTAGCCCGGGAAAATTGCTACGAAAGCAAAGTCGGATTCAGGGGATCTCGGAAAGCAGTCAATTAATCTCGGCAACTCAGAGACCTGAACTACCGAGCTTGGGGGCAACTGTTATGGAATCAAATATTAGGCTCATACAAGGTGTGGCCCAGCAGGAGACATCTAGTACATTTGGGCTTGGAGGCACCAAAGGCCCAACAAGTCCAAACCCTAACCCTAAGGTAGCCTCTATATATAGTTGGTTAACCTAAAGAGGTACACATCTTCTATCTTCTAAGCTCTCTCTCAATTGCATATACTGCACACAGAGCACACACACCACCCCCTTGGCTAAACGCTTCCGGTAAACCTCGAACTACGTGGACTTTGATCCCTCCTCAGGGTACGTAGGCCCTAGGTATCGCACCTAGGTCAAGTCCCTGTGCTTTGTGATCTCCGATCCTCTCGGGTATCTCATCTATAGATACTTGGGGGAGAGCTATTTGATCCTACATCCACATCCTAACCCACCTAGGGCTAGAGATTTATGTTCTATGACAGAACAGCTTGTTTATGCAAAGACTTGTACATTGCATTTAGGCCTGAGGGGGCCTCAATGCAGGCAACAAAACTGCTGCTTCTTTTTGGGTAACAGGAGAGGCCTGAGCCTAATACATATGAAATAAACTAAAACAATATTACAAAAACAAGAAGCATAATTGGGATATATCACTCCATGATCAGTTGCCTGTGACGATGGCGATCATTCAAGTAATTGGAGAACGTATAATCTTCAAGGTCACAGGCATCCAACATGAGAGATCTTGGGGCCATGGATTTTTGTGGCTTTACTTCAGTAGGTCCTTCTTCCCCCTTCAGCATCTACACTACCTGTAATTTTCCAAACCTTCCATGTCAGCTTTTGTTTGGGTGTAGAAGAGAAACTTTAAAGGCTGGCAGGCAATAGGCTTAGTTTGAATTACCCGATTCATGTAGGGACGCTTGGAAGCTGAGTGCAGTACACGCATGGAAGCAGTGACCATGGCACGCTCCATTTCTATAGGATCATAATCATCTTCTAATCTAGGGTCTGCTAATTCCTTCATGTTTTTTGGGTCCGGTAGAGCCTTTGCCTTCAACACACAAAACCCACACAATGCAAGTTCAATACCATCACCATTGTATCAAGTCTATATCTACTTCATCTGGTTCTTAATGTAAAATATCTAATTAGGGGTAAAAATATATTATATTTAACTAACTTAACTAACATCTTTAATCTATTCAAATTAGTTAATTATATTTTATATTTAGGACTGAAGGGGTATTTAATTGAAGATAAGCAGCTCAGTGTAATTTACCCAAATCACAAGACTTTGCCTACTATCAGAATCAACAGCCATACGGCCTGTAATGATCTCAAGTAACAAAACCCCATAAGCGAATACATCGGTCTTCTCATCCACAAGTCCATGCATGAAATACTCTGGAGCTAGATACCTGTGTACGTACTTAGTTGAATCATATTAGAAAAAGGAATTGATACATGGTAAAAAGAATCGCCAAATGAAGAAGGAATTGATACATGGTAAAAAGAATCGCCAAATGAAGAAGGAATTGATACATGGTAAAAAGAATCGCCAAATGAAGAAGGGATTATTTATTACTAACCCAAATGTGCCTTCTATAGGGAACACGACATGGTGGTCCCACTTATCTGGAAGCCACTTTGCCAATCCAAAATCTGAAATCTGCATTTCATCATAAGACAAGGAACGTACGTACGTTAAATATGTATGTAGACAAATTATAACAAAATGTTGGTATCCCCCAAACCATACACCTCAGGTTCATAATTGTCAATTGTCATTGAGCAAAATGTTGGAAGCCTTGATGTCTCTGTGAATGATTCGTTTTGGGCATTCATGATGCAGATATCGCAGTCCCTCTGCAACTCCGATGGCCACCTTGTACCTCACACTCCACTCCAGCTTTTCCGAACCTGATCAACGTTGACGACAACATAAGATCGAATATATCAAATATTAATATAAGATACAGAGAAGAAGGAGGAAAGAGGAGAGAAGGACCGAAGAGAAAGGAGGAGAGGCTGCCATGAGCGGCATAGTGAAGGACGAAGAAGAGGCCCTTGTCGATTTCGAAGCCAAGAAATTGGCAAGTCTTAGGATGGTCGATGTGGGCGATGATTCCGAGCTCCGTCAGGAAATTACTGGTGTTATCTGCGTCGTCCTTTTCCTCATTCACTAGCTTCTTTACGGCTACTATTCGGCCGTCTGGCAAACGTCCTTTGTACACTTCAGCATGTCCTCCTTTCCCGATCAAGTTCTCTGATCAGAAAAATATTTTTCATAAAACCAAGATAACATATTCAATTTAAACTGTTGATGAAGAGGTGTCTATAAGTTTCATTTGTCATTTTCCACGTCCGTGCATGATCCTAGCAGCTTCTTCGCCGGAGTGGTTGAAATTTTAAAGTTTCTGATTTGCAACTTTTTTTTAAATAATAAATTTATTTTAGAGAAAAAATAATAATTATAAAATCATCTCTATTTTAAATTTTTATCTATTAAAAATATAAAACTTAATAGGGAAAATCCGTACCAGGGCCCTTTTAATCCAACAAATCCCAATTAAGGTCCCAAGACTCTATCAAATCCAGAAAAGGCCCTAGGGCCCTGATGGGGATAAAGTTATAAAATGAAAAGACAGTAATACCCTTATTAAAAAAGCAGAAGCAGAAGCCTTTCCCAAAAAGTAAACACACGATTAGAGTCAGTTTTGGCGCCACATGAAGAAGAAGAAGAGAGGAATGGCGACGCGAACGCGAGGGAGAGGAACAAACCACTCTCTCGGGGGCAAATGGAGCCGAGACGAGAGGGACAAGTAGCCCTTCGGAGATCTCAAAGGCCTTCTCTCCGTTAATTCCCAAGTTTTATAAACCCCTCCTATCTCCTTCCACCTTTGAATCTGAATCTTCTCCTTCATTTTCCAATCGCAAAACTTGATTCTCCGCAACAAGTAGCCATTTATTTCACGCAAATACTTGATTCTCCTGAAGCTCTATAGTCATGGCAGAACTTTATTCAACGCGTTGCTGTTCTTACTCATCGGTTCGATCCTCTCCGCCGCCTCAATCATATCCTTATTCCCCGTCTCCGTCCAAGTTAGAGAATCCCCATTGCTTGACTTTTTCTTCTTCCGCCTCTAAATGTTTTCTTACCGCCAAGGTTTCTCTACTATGAGGACGGGGAATAAGGATATTTCCAGCACTTTCTGCACTCTACTATGAGGACTGTCTCCCTAAGGTCAGATTGGGGCCTTTTGTTTTTGCTGGTTACACATTAGGACCTTTTTATTCTTTTTAATTATTATATTTTGAAAGATATGGTTTTGATTAAAATGAACCTGTCTTATCTTAGCATTTCACCATCTATGGTTATGCTCGAAGTAAGATGACGGATGCGAGAACTAAGAAATATGGTCAAGAAGACCCTCACTTGCAGAATTGATAAGAGGTAGTATCTTATAGCTTGCAAAAAAATGCCTACTCTTAAAGTTCCTATATGGAAAGTGCTTATTCTTGAGGGCATGGGCGAGTTAGATTGAGGTTGAACTTGTTGATATTTATACTTGGTATACTGCTCATTTGTATTCAAATTGGTTTTATGAACTTTGAAGGGTGAAAATTAGAATACTGTTTGTGAGTTAATATCATTTGGCTTAATCCGAAAAGTGGAAGTTAAATATTTGTTCAAACAATATACTTCTTAAATACAATTCTCTTAAATGGGGTATAGAAGATATTTGAAATGAAATTTATTTTGCCCCTACTAGCCTAGTTCTTTGCTCCACCACTGGGGGAGTGATAATTTTATGTGTATCAAGTTAAAACCTTTTATGTTCATAACAACTCATATTTTAAGTTGCCTTGATTATTTGCTCATTTTCCATCTTGCCAATGCTTGGGGAACATTTTTAATGTTTTCCATGTTTATCCAATTTTCGAGGAGAACTGCAATGAAAAAATGGATGAATTTTTTGGAAGATGTTTTTACCATCCTGGTCAATATGATTCTCAGGAGAACTTTGCGGAACTAGACAAGAAGCTGAAAGAACATGAGGTAATTAAAGAAGGGGATAACTTTGATACTTCTATTTATAGTTTAGATGACTCTTTGAAGCTGTATTTCCATTTAGAAAATGGAAATAATGACAATAGACCACAACGAATTAATGTGCAAATGGAAGAACAAGAAGTGTAAGTGTTGTTGTGTTAAGAAATGTAATTTGTTCCTATATAAATTGTTATTACTTGGTTCTCATTACTTACACTAATAATTGTTGTTTGTCGCAAGAGGGATGAAGTATTTGGAGGTGCAGCTGTGTTGTCTATGTCTCCCCCTGAAATGTTCACTGAAACTCAAGAGTTGTTATCATTGCCGTGTTCTTCGCAAAGTGTACCATCAAGCATGCCTACAATGAATCATTTGAAATGGAAGGTTTATCATTGTGGTAGATGCCATGAGTCAGGACACTCCATTAGGACTTGCAAGAATCCAAATCCAAGCTGATCATTCATGGTGTCTTGGGGGTTTCTTTTTTGGGCATTGTGTCTCACACTCTTTTATTGTATATGTCTTTACAGAGAAATCGACACCCATATTATTTTTGGAGATGGTGTGTGATGTTGTTATTATGAATTTGTAGAAGCATTTGGTGTTGTAAATGAACGTTGGATATTGTTGTCACAATTGTATCCAAGTGTCATTTATGTACACATTTTCATATTGTAAGACAAATGTAAATGACGTTGACAAATATATGTTAAGGGGCTATGATTTGGTTGTTAAAGGGCTGATATGGTTGTTAATGGGGGCTGATGTTGTTGTTAATGATTACTGATGTTGTTGTTAATGGTTACTGATTATGTGTTGTGCATTTTTTTCTGATATGGTTGTTCTTTTTTTTTTTTCTGATGTTGATATTAAAGGAGGCTGATGATGTTGTTAGTTTGGGCTGATGATGTTGTCAGCAGGGGCTGATGATGTTGTCGGCGGGGTTGATGATGTTGCGCAGGGCTAATGATGTGATGATGTTGTTAGTAGGGGCTGATGATGTTGTCAGCGGGGCTGATGATGTTGTCAGCGGGAGCTGATGATATTGTTAGTTTGGGCTGATATGGTTGTTACTTGGGCTGATGATGTTGTTAGTGGGGGGCTGATGATGTTGTCAGTGGGGGCTGATGTGGTTGTCAGTGGGGGCTGATGATGTTGTTAGCGGGGGCTGATGTTGTTGTTAAAGGGGGCTGATGTTGTTGTCAGTGGGGGCTAATGTTGTTGACATTTGTTTCTGATATAGTTGGGGTTGATATAGTTGTATATTTTTTCTGATATGGTTGTTCTTTTTTGTCTGATGTTTATGTTAAAGGGGTCTGATTTGGTTGTGAAAGGGGGCTGATGTTGTTGTTAAAGGGGGCTGATGTTGTTGTTAAAGGGGGCTGATGATGTTGTTAATGGGGCTGATGATGTTGTTAAAGGGGGCTGATGATGTTGTTAAAGGGGGCTGATGTAGTTGTTAAATGGGTACCTTACTATATCCCATTTTGCAGCTTCTGGACACACAAACTAACAATGACAGAGATGAAGGAAACAATTGTCTGTCATTCATATTAAAATGTCATGTAACATACGTCATAAAATTTACAAAACTTTGTCTTACATATGAACTCAAGTGTTCTGCTTAATTGTTGTAATAAAACCTATCATACAACCACTGGAATTTAGGTACACTTAAAAACAAGTCAGCCTATGTACATAAATACATATTTGTGGTCAATTACAATGTGTCCTAACAATATGCCCCCTAATGTCTCTTCTTCTACTTGTGGTAGTCCTCAATCAAAGACAACACTCTTTGGCGATGGTTGTTGTGAGGATGGGTGACCAGCCACCACAAGAAGCTCACCTTCAAATCACAAGTTTCATCCATAGAGTAGATATCGGCATGTTCTTGCTTCTTCTTATACTAAAGCCTTCTTGCTCGTGTACCTACAACAATTGTAAATGAAGTTCATTTAAAATTACCCTTAATGATTCAGCTATTGGGTGTTTACCACAAAGTAAAGCCTAGAGGCAATGAAAAACCAGCAGAAGTATTTTATATATATATATACATACATATATATATACATACATACATATATATATATATATATATACATACATATATATATATATATATATATATATAACGTTATACTTACAATTTCATCGCATCGACGAGCGGAACTAGGAGAAGGGAACCTAAAAGCACCGGCTATGATCGGGATGACAAAACGTGGGAACCCGACCAGAAGGTCATAGTTCCGTCGGCGTAAGACAATAGACAATACTAAAGGGCGGACTCTTCTACCAAAGAATCGCAAGGGGGAAGTCCTCCGGAGCGAAGGGTCGACCCGACATCCCCACACGATTCTCGTCAAGGAAGATATGCCGAGGCTAAAGCGATGGCCCCTTTCACCCAAGATCCTCGAGCACGGTTCCCGGGAAAGGCGAACCTCACCGAGTTCGGTAAATACGACGGTTCGCAGGATCCCGCAACTCATGTGGACGACTTTCGATGATCATGATGTGCCGAGGCCTCGGAGAACCAATCATAAGTAGGGTTTCGCCACAACACTAAAGGGACCAGCCCTAAAGTGGTTACTAACCTGCCTCCGTGTTCGATAACTAAATTTGATGACTTGGCGAAGGTTTTCGAGTTATAATTCGCAACTAGTAAGAAACGGCCGAAGTCTCAATATACCTTATCCAAAATCGTGCAACGGCCCTGCGAATTACTCCAAAGCTATTTGGATCGTTTTAATCATGCGGCCCGCAAGTCCGAAATTAAAGGAGGAAGTGCACGCCACCTCCCCGCCCGATGCTTTGGACAGGTCGAGCCGACTCGCCGAATCATTTTTCAAAGAGCCGGCTAAGAGCTTAAAGGACTTCATGACAGTCGAAGAAATATCTTGAGGTGGAACAAATGCGCCAAGCGAATGCGCGAAGGGACCCGGAAGAGAACACCCCGCCAAGGGATAAAATCCAAATCCGACGGTCGCAAGCAAGACGCCGCGGGAAAGGAAGCGATAATAAGCAATATAAACCAAGGACAGAGACTTGAAGAATAAATTTGACTATTATACCCCCTCAATGTTCCCTGGTCCGCTATGGAGGGAAGTAGCGTCGGCCGAGATGCGGAAGGTCGAAAAACCTCATCCCTCAGAAACGGTCCAACACGGACCGGTCCCGTTATTGTTCTTTTCACGATTGTAAAGGGCATACCACGGATCAATGCTATGAACTTCGCGAAGCCATCGAAATTCGTTCGAAGGAAAATTGCGTCAATACGTAATAAAAACACAAGGACGCACAAAAGAAAAGCGAAAGCGAATGACCGATCAAACAAGATCTGGACCACGAGAATAGAAGAGAGGGCAAGAGGAAGAAGCCAGCATCGAAGACATGGATTTCCCGGCACGGAGTTCGATTGCAACGTTATTAGCGGAGCCTTCGGAGGAGGAGGAGATACGCGAGCCAACGGAGAAAATATCTAAGGGAAGTTCTTTCGATAAGGGACCGACCAAAGTTTAAAGAAGAATCACACATGACCGAGCAAAATTGAACGACCTCGGCTCATGTTCACAAAGAGGACTTGGCCGACGTACTCCGACCATCAAGACGGCCTCGTAATCACGGAACCACTGGTCAACTGCCGAGTCAAGAGGATATTTATAGACTCGTGGAGCTCTAGCAAGACATCATCATATGGGATGCCTTCAAGAGAATGAATCTTGACCAGAGGACCCGAGAAGCCATGCCAAACCACTCGTAGGATTTAATGGCGAATTATCCTCCAAAGGGATATATGGACCTCCGACTCACCCTTGGAACGAAGGAAGGTTTCAAATCCGAAGCGAGTAAGATTTATTGTGGTCGATTTCCCTCCCCTTACAACATCATCCTGGGAAGACCAACGATCCACAATTGGGACATCTTTGGTGTCTACTAAGCATCGAAGATAAAAATGATAGGCAATAGCAACCAAGTCGTTACCGTCAGGGTGATCGAGAAAGAGTCCAGCGGTGTTACAACGAGACAATCAACGTAAAAGCAAGATCCTAACAACGGATCCGAGCACAAGAAGATCCAAGAACCGATCAATATGATCGAATTAGACCTACGAGAAGAAAAGGGGACACCTCGGCCGAACTGGAAGGAGAGGTAGAAGATTTCGTACTTGGAATCAATCCAAACCATAGTACGAAAGTAGCGGGGCCTTGACCCCCACTGCGATTGAGGATAGAAGAGTTTTGGCCAACAATCGAGACGTTTTTGCATGGAGCGCGCCGACGTACAAGGCATAGACCCCACTTCTCGCCGTCATAAATTGGCCATACAGTGAAGTCAACCCCCGAGTCTTAAGAAAAGAGCAAGGGCCCGAGATAGGCGGTAGCAATAACCAACACGTGGACGAACTATTGGAGGCTAAGCTCCGCTGTGGAGATACAGTAATATACCACGTGGCTTTCCAACGTGGTGATGGTTTCAAAGCCAAATGGCAAATGGAGAGTATGCACCGAACCTATACCGACCGAACAAAGCATGCCCTAAAGACGCCTATCCAATGCCGAACATTGATCGCTCGTAGATAACTCATCCGCTATCAACTTCGTCGCTCATGGACGCCGTATTCGGGTTACAACCGATCGCCACGCACCCCGATGACCAAGAAGCCACTTCCTTCATAACGGAGAAGGGAAATTACCGCTACAACGTCATGCCGTTCGGCTTGAAAATGCGGGGGCAACCTACCGAGGATGATGAATAAGGTTTTCGAGAACCAGATAGGCCATAACATCGAGGTCTATATCGACGACATGATTGTCAAATCATGTGATCCCAATGACCACATCCGAGATCTTGAGCAAACATTTAGCAAGTTAGGGCGCATCGGGTCTACGAACCCCGCAAAATGTGCGTTCGGAGTACTGGCGGGAAAATTCCTCGGTTTCTTGCTTACCAGCCGAGAATCGAGCGAACCCGATAAATGTAAAGGCCGTATAGACATGCGCAGGCCCCGTGAACAAGAAGGAGGTCCAAATAGCGATGTGCCGTTTGGCGCGTTAACCGTATTTACCCCAAATCGCAGAAAGCGCCTTGCCTTTCTTCAAATTACTTAAAAAGGACACGACAGAAATTGACCGGAGTGTGACGCCGCATTCTCAAAGATTAAGCAATGTTTAGCCACTCCGCCTTGGCCTTATCGAAACCACAACTCGACGAAACCCTCTTCCTCTACTTATCAACTGGGAAAGAAGCAGTGAGCTCTGTCCAGTTTGCGAAGGAAAGAATGGCCAAGAACCAATATACTTCGTCACAAGAAAGCTTTACAAAGCTCGAGCTAAGATATCGGTTGAGAAATTGGCTTTACCGCTATAATAATGACGGCACGCAGATCGCGCCCGTACTTCCAAGCTCACAAGATAACGGTTCGAACCACCTAACCCATTCGACAGTACTCCATGTTTCGGACTGGCAGCCGAATGATCGACTGGGCTATTGAGTTATCCGATTCCGACATCACATACGAAGCACGACATGCTATTAAGTCACAAGCTCTCGCGGATTTCCTCGAGAACTAACTCCAATTAATGAAGACCCAAACATCAGCTGACCCTGACTGAAAGTATATGTCGACTTGCCTCGTCCCACTCGAAGGAAGCGGAGAGCCGAATAATCATAGAAAAGCCCAGAAGGAGTGACGATCGAACACTCCCTACAACTAGATTTCCCGACGTCAAACAATCAGGGCCGAATATGAGGCGCTCCCGCCTGACTCCAACAGTCAAGGGCTCGGCAAGACAAAGAGTCTCGGTCTTCACCGACTCATTGCAACTCGCCGCCGCGCCGTGATAGATGGGACATATCGAGGCTAAAGGGCCTCTAATGGCTAAGTATCTTAGCAAAGTCAAGAATATCCGAAGCCGAGTTCGAAGAAGTAAAGGTTACCCATATACCAAGAGGGGAAATGTCCGGCTTGGAACATACTCTCCAAACTCAAGCTAGCACTAAAGGGACGACCAACCAGTAACCGTCATACAACAAAAGGTGGAAGAGCCGACCTGCGTAATGGTCATATCCGATGCCACCGATTGGAGGAAGCTCCCTGACAACTTCGATGGCTAATCGTGGCGTGGACTACTTTACCAAGTGGATTGAGGCCGAACCGCTCGCCACCATCACATACGGCTAGGGTCCGGCGCTTCATCCAACAGTATTTTCTCCCCGCTTGAATCCCCTACGAGATAGTGACAAGACAATGGCACTGCGCCTACTTGGACAGAACTTCAAGGATATGATAGTGGACCCGGCATCACACATCATTTTGCATCGCCGAACACCCACAATCAAACTACGACAAGGCAAGCGGAAAACAAGGTAATCCCGATGGACTTCGGAAAAGATCCAAGAGGCCAGAAGCACCGCTTGGTCGAACATGAAACTTTATAACGTCTTATGGGGAGTTCGCACAACAATCCAATCCGCCTACCCAAGAGACGCCTTTCCGCATGACATATGGATGCGGCAGATCCATGATCCCGGCCAGTTGGTCACCATCTTGGAGAAGGCTCGAACCCCGGAGGAAGGAGAACCGTCGAATTCAAGGGCGTTGGCAACCGAGATGGAGTGGGTAGATGAAGTCGAACCACGGCCCATTGCCGAGACATAGCGACCAAGCAAAGGCGATGGCGGCGAAACACAATAGAAAGGTCAAACCTGTGGCATTTGACCTGGGCGACCTGGTCCTAAGAAGGGCCGACACGGTAACAAGAACGCCTGTGACGGCAAGCTACGCCGCAAATTGGGAAGGACCGTACCGAGTCAAGGAGAAGTTGGAAAAAGGAGCGTATGTTCTCGAAACACTGACAAGAAAATCCGTCAAGAGGACATGGAATGGCGACAAATTAAGGGCCTACTATAGTTAGGGCCTTCCACAGCTTGATGATGCCTCAAACGACACCCATGTCCGAGTTAAGTTTTTTTGATTTATTATTTCAAGCTTATTTTGGTTTCTATCATTTCCCTTCAATAACTTTCCTTTCATTGTCAGATTTATAAAGCTAATCATCTCTTGAATAAATAAATGGTTTGTTGACCAAATGTTCAATTTTAAGAGGGTCAAAAATGATTCGTTAAATAAGGCATGCATGACACCGAGGTCTATACACCCTGAGTAAATATTTTGATGCATCGAAATTGACACCTAAGTAAGAAGGTGAATAGTCATAACAGGACCCCGATTCAGTCCACATGGTCAAAGTGTGTCGCATGAAGGTAAAAGTACGTAACGAGCTATTTAAAGTGAATATTCATTCATAAAGTTAAAAGTTCGGAGGTACAATATACCACCGGCATCAAAAGCCGAAAACAAAGAAAGCAAAAAGAAAAAGACAAATAAAAGCTAAAGGGCCTCCCGCGCAGCCGGCCTCGTCGCCATTAGGTCCTGGCCAGGATGCGGCCTTTTGGCCGCGGCTTGCTCACCGCTGCTCACTTCGGCATCGAAGTTCGACCTATCTTCGGGGGGATAAAGGCGGAGGAATAAGAACACCATCTTGGAAGCTGGGAGCGACATCCATACCCACCACGTTCGTTTACCCACCGGGTTTAAGTACTCAATGCGGGCTAGGGCCATCTCGAAGCAATCCGACGCGGTTTTCCTTACCGCCGCCACCGCCTTCTCATGGGCGGTCTTCTCCTCCGCCAGTTGCCTCGGACTTGCCGCAATCCGCGTACATAACTCGCTACGTTCCGTGTAAGCCGTTTGACCGCATCCATAGACATTAGAGTGGGAGGACTTCGGCCTTTGATTAGCGTCGGCCCCGACCTACGAGAGTTGGCATCGGCCAATTTATGATTAACCTCCGCCTGTGGATTCCCCGGGTCCGCCTCTGTGCCGGCATGGGCTCGCGCGCCGCCGGTGGGTCGAGCAGATCCTCGCCGCTTTGTCCGCGGCAGTACTTGGGAACTTTTAAGTTCCGTCTTCGACTCCTCCTTTCAAATTCCTCAACCCTTCTTTTCTTCCGCCACTGTGTTCAATTTTTTCCTCACTCCGACTCTAAATTTTCCTTCGAGTTCTGGACTCCGCGTAAGCTCGAGCATAATAACCATGGAGATGCGGCCGGGCCCGAGATAATCCAAGAGCCCCGCCTGATGACTCCGACATTTTCTGGAGTTCATGAAAGGTCCTCGTCAAGAAAAGAGGTCGAGGGAGACAAAAGCCGACGTGGCGGAAAAAGGCCATGCCGATCCCCTCGAAACATCCCCACCTCCAGCCCGGCTCCGCTTGAAGCCACTTGGTCGAGGAACGGTAGGCCGATGGGGCGCAAAGGAGAAACAGAATCGAGACGAGAACCTGTTTCGCCTTTTCCAAGGATGGAGGAGAATGGTCTGAACGTGGAGATGTTCGGCTAGCAGTGGACTCGGCGTGAGAAGAAGGCACTACCTCCAGCCGCTATCAATGACGGAGAAGAAGAAGGTAACACTGGGAGCAAATGAAGCGGTAGCGGTCGAATCCCCGACCTTGGCCCTCTTCGACGCAGTAGGATTTGGGACCATAGGCCGCTGGAGCTCGCTTCTTAGAAGGCTCAGCACTGGGACGTTTCCCGGGAGCTTCTGCTCTCCCAACAGCCGGCAAGGTATACTCAAGATAATCTGAGTTGATTCATAGCAACTTGACTCATTAAGGTAAGCATAAATCTAAAGTCGATGCTAGTTAGATAACAAAAGGCAAAAGCGTAAAAACATGATTCACAAAGAATAAAGCCATACCGGAGGCCGAGCCGATGACTCACCGACCTTCTTAATAGAAGGCCGCTCTTTTGACGCCATGTTCGGCAACTTGTCAAGACACAAGCCGAATGGCATACTCTCTCGTCTTCTTGAGAGGTCTTTTAACGAGAATTGGTAGGTGGAAGAGAGAAGTGATGCGCCTCGTGAGGACCAATAAAGTGGGAAGCGCCATTCAACGCCCGGGACCCCGGAAAGATTTTTGCCGTGTCTTCCAAAATAAACCAAGTTCGAAACAATTTGCGGAATTAGGAACCCGGGTCGTTTCCCAACGAATTTGCAGCGGGCTTGTTCAATAACAATAGTGAAACAATGATAAAATGGGGGTTTGGTTTAATGTAATAGAACAAAACGAAATAACATAATCAAAGTGCAATAACAGAGTCAAATGTAATCAAATAAATGAGACAGATTAAAGATGATCAACTCCAACGAATTGATTCCGTAAAACCTCCATCATTGAACGAAAATACAACTAACCCACGTTTGGTTCCTGGATGAATCGAAATCTCTCGCATTCATCCGAGATTCCCGCCTAGACGATCGCCTAGAATCTGCAATGGACAAGGATGCCTCACGTGCAATCGCACAAGCAACATCAGTAACCTAGTCCGAACTAAGTCCTTGGGATGAACCAAACCGAATATTAAATCTAATATTCGAACTATTTCCGTAAATCGAATCCGATAAGATGAAAACGAAATCGAGTAGTTACCGATTAGGCACGCAGCTTCTCTGGATGAATCATGGAATCCTCATCGTTAAGTTAATCACACAGAAATAAAATATAACTGGACTTAAATTACAAAATTCGGGTCCAAAATAAATCCAGAATTGTACATCCGACTTTGGCTCCAAAATTGACCTCTTTCTTGACCGAATTTGCTCTTGATGTCTTCATAACAATTGTAGCTCTCTGAATCATCTGAAATATGAGACAAAAATGAGGCAAATCCGATGTCTGGTTCAAGAGTTATGGTAGAAATAGTGAAGCAACACAAAACTGGAATTTTATTATTAAAAATAGCTAAAATGCAATAAAAGGCCCAAGGCCCAAATAAACATAAGAGCCATTATTTATTAGCTAAAGGGTCCTAAATTATTATTCAAGAGACAAAAATAAGTGTATAAAATATTCAATTATCAAATTCCCCACACTTATCTTTTTTTGCACTCCCGAGCAAAATTCAAAGAGAAAGACCTAAAGGAAAAACTCTTCTTTACTAATAATTGCTAACAATGCAAAAATTGAATCAAGGGACACAAAGCTTCAAAAAAAACCAATCATTCAAGACCAAAACCCCTTCATCTCAAATTACAATTCATGGTAGTGTCAATCAATGATGCTAATCACAAAAGATGATCTCTCAAATGATGCGCTCAATCAATCGCCTCTCAAGTGTTTAAGGTAAATAAGTGTATCGCTCAAATTCTACTCAAGAAATTTGTTCTACCATAAGCTTGCTCAACTTCTACGTCTCCACTACTCATAACACATACATGCACAAATCAAGAGAGCTTGTAATTAAAGGTTTTAACGGGGCTAGGTGAAGGTAGGTAATAGTATGGAATAAGAGGCTAAGCACCAAAGAAATCAAAAGGAAGAGATCGAATAACACAATCATTCTCTATGAATGAAACTTTTATTCTACTCATATACATTCCTTTCTATGTATTTTCTTTTCTTTTCTTTTCTTTTGTTTTCTTTTTCTTTTTTTCTTTTACTTTTCTTTCTTTCTTTGGTTTTTTTTTTCTCTCTATATTTCTTTTTTTTTATTTTACTTTTCTTTCTTTCCTTTCATTGTATACGTAATTACAATGTCAAAATCAAATATCCCCCACACTTAAATCTACAGCACTCCCGAGCAACCCCCACACTTAAACACAAAACAAGTTGAAACCAATGCTCAATAAATCTTCAAGGTGCGGAATAAAATGGTCTTACGCTTAGGCTTGTAATGGCTTAGAAAGAATGGGTCAAAAGGCACAAAGGGGCTAGCAAAGGAATTATAATGTAAGGGAAAGCTATTTGGCCAAAGTGAGGAGAATAAAAGAAAGAAAACAAGCTTCCATCATATTTATGCACGTAAGTGAAAAATGTAGTTTCAAAAAGAAAAGGAGCAAGTTCTAGAGAACACAAATCATGAGAGATGCACACATGAAAGAAAGAATGGCAAAAGATGAATTCCATTCATGCAGCCCAAAACCTCACAAGGTCAATACCAACTTAGGTAATCAACAACATCAAATCAACTACCAAGACTTGTAATCGAAGAGTCAAGAGTTCCGTGACTAAATGTAATGATCCATTAAAACCAAAATGTCCTAGTTCATAATATGTAGCAATCATTAGAAAGAAAGAATGTATTTATTTTCAAAAAGCAAAGTAGAAAAGGAAAACAAATAAAAGAGAGGGAGGGAGAAGAAAGAAGAATACTCCCAAGGGTTTATGGAGGATAAGTGGCATCAATGAGGAGAATCTCCGCTTCTCAGTCGCCGTGGGGATCCCTCATGAAATGGCTTGAGGCGATGCCCATTGACCTTAAAAGTCCGTCCCGTGGGTGGATCACATAGCTCAACAAAGACCAAATGGAAATATGTTAGTGATCACAAAAGGGCCATCCCATCTAGATCGAAGCTACCGAGGCATAAACTTGCATACGGGAATTAAATAGAAGAACTTTCTCGCCCACATAGAATTCTTTCCTCGAATATGCTTATCATGGAATGCCTTAGTCTTTTCCTTATACAACCGTGAGCTTTCATAGGCATCCAATCTAAGCTCATCTAACTCTTGCACTGCAGCCTTCCTCTCCATCCCGGACTTAGCCAAATCCATGTTGCATTGCCTAATAGCCCAATAGGCTTGATGCTCCAACTCAACCGAAGATGACATGCCTTACCAAAGACAATCCGATGGGGAGACATCCCAAGTCCGAGTCTTGTAGGCGGTGCGATATGCCCACAAAGCATCATCTAGTCGCTTACTCCAATCTTTAGGGTAGAGTTGACAGTCTTCTGAAGGATTTGCTTAATCTCTATTGGAGACTTCAACTTGACCATTGGTCCGAGGATGGTAAGTCATGGGAAACCTTGTGAAGCACTCCATACTTGCGTAGCAAGGCACCCATGCTTCGATTGCAAAATGGGAACCCCGATCACCGATAATAGCTCTAGGAATGCCAAACCTCGCAGAAAATGTTAGACCTAACAAAATCCACCACCACGGAAGAATCATTTGTCCCAGTGGCTTTCGCCCAACCCATTTAGAAACATAATCAACGTACCAAAGAAGATGTAAGTGTAACCATATGAAGCAGAAATGGACCCATGAAATCAATACCCCACACATCAAAGATCTCACAAAACAATATAGGGTTTTGGGGCATCTCATGCCTACGGGAAATACTCCCCGCCTCTCGACGCTTATCACATGACTTGCAAAACAAATGGGCATCATGAAACAGGGAAGGCCAAAACAAACCACATTCTAACACCTTCCTAGCAGTTCTTTGGGGGTCCAAAGTGACCACCACGAGCGAAAGCATGAGCAAAATGCAATATAGATTGAAACTCACAATCGAGTGCACACATCTCCTAACTACTTGGTCACTACAAAATTTCCACGAGATAAGGGTCATCCCAAACATAATATTTAGACTCACTTTTCAATTTAAGGGTTTGGGCCCTAGTGGACTCTACGGGAGAAAACACCAGCTACCAAGTAGTTAACTAAATCGGCATACCATGGGGTCTTAACTTGCAGTGTGAGAAGTTGCTCATCGAAGAAATCATCCCGAATAGAAGAGGGGTGAGAGGGAGAATGAGTGATACGACTCAAGTAGTCAGCTCACCCGGTTTGTGCTCCACTTCTATCTCGAATCTCCACATCAAACTCTTGGAGCAACAACATCCACCGGATGAGTGGTAGCTTAACATCTGACTTTTTCAAAAGAAACTTTAAAGCCGCATGGTCAGAGAAAACAATGACTAGCTAGATATGACCTAAACTTATCGAAGGCAAATACAATAGCCAATAACTCCTTCTCAGTAGTGGTGTAATTAGACTGAGCAGAATCCAAAGTCTTTGAAGCATATGCAATGACATGGGAGGCTCTATCAACCTGCTGTGCTAAGATAGCACCAACCGCATAGTTGGAAGCATCGCACATTAACTCAAAAGGGGTCTACCTCAATCCCTTTCCTAGACACTATGTGTCCCAAGACTATGCGACTCAACCATAAAGTGACACTTCTCATAATTGGCACAAGATTAGATTCAATACACCTATGCAAGACTCTAGACAAATTAGCTAAGCATGCATCAAAATCGAGACCATATACGGTGAAATCATCCATGAAAACCTCCATGCGTCCTCTAGGAACTCGGAAAAATACTCACCATACACAAGAAGGTGCCGGGTGCATTGCGAGGCCAAAGGCATCCTTCGGTAAGCATATGTCCCAAAGGGGCATGTAAAGGTCGTCTTCTCCCGATCCTCGGGAGCAATATGGATCTGAAGTATCCGAGTAGCCATCGAGAAGCGTAATGAGACTTACCGGTCAATCGCTCTAACATCCGATCAATGAAGGGTAGAGGGTAATGATCTTTGCGAGTGGCTTGGTTGAGTCTTCTATAGTCAATGCAAACTCTCCAACTATTCACGAACTCGAGTAGGAATGAGCTCATTCTTTTGATTGGCTACCACGGTAACTCAGGACTTCTTGGGAACCACACAGCTGGGCTAACCCAGGGCTATCCGAAATAGGATAGATGATGCCGGCTTGCGAAGCTTAGTGACCTCCTCTTTCACACATCAAGGATAAGAGGATTAAGGCGTCTCACAGGGTTGCCTCGTGAAGCTTAGAGTCCTCTTCCAACGAATCGGTGCATGCACATAGAAGGGCTAATGCCAACTATGTCGGCCAATGTCCACTTGTAGCTTTCTTGTTCACCCTCAATAAGCTTAGCGGCTTCTCTTCTTGATCGGCGTGAGATTATTTGCCACAATGGTAGCAGCTGCTCATTCTCCTCCGAAATGCATACTTGGATAGTGGGGAAGGGATTTCAACTCTAGTTTGGGCGGTTGCTCGGTGGAGGAGAAGCTTGGGTGGTTGTTGCAACAACTCGATGTCATCACTTTGGGAATACACGAAACCATATTCAAAAAGCACAAGCGAAGAGAATTTGTGTCTATACGGCTCAAGGTTAACATCGAAATTCGGTTCATCAAAATCGGAATGAAGCTCATCAAAATCGGAATCGGGATGCACGTTAGGATCGGGGTGAAGCTCAAACTCGGACTCAATATCGAGTCTACAAGTAATGTAGAATCACGAAGCAAATCGAGAATCACCAAACAATGCGAGTCTTAACCAAATTAGTGCAAGCGAGCACCATTCATTATCATTGCATGCACAAATGGGGGTATCGCTCTCGGATGAAAAATAAGGATAATCGGGGCACACCAACCATTAAGAACATCATCCACGGCATCATCAATCACATCAATACGAAAACGAGAATGCTCTTCCCTAGGATATTTCATGGCATCAAAGATATTGAAATTCACGAGATATATCACCAAACTCCATGGAAAGAGTACCGGAATGCACATCTATCTTAGTCCTAGTTTGTTTTCATGAAAGGTCTCCCTAGAATGATTGGTGACCTCCTACTAGGAGACTCGGCCTCCATATCCAAGATGTAAAAATCAGCGGGAATATCAATTCATTAACTTTGACTAATACATCTTCAACCCTAAACCGGAAGGATGGGCATTACTCCTATTAGCTAAGCGGAACAATGACACCGGTTGGACGCAAGGGACCAAGACCAAGAGATCTATAAACGAGATGCGAGCATGACATTAATAGAAGCACCTAAATCTAGCATGCAATCATCAAATCTATAGTTACCAATAAGGCAAGGGATAGAAAATGTCCCTGGATCTTTGCATTCACGAGGCATGGTAGGCTGGATGAGTGATATTTAGGAATTTGTTTATTGCATCTAAGAGAGGAATGTTGACTTCTACTCTTACGAATGTCTCAAGTATATCCTTCTCTTGTGCTTTACCTCGCCTTCTTGGGTAGGCTGCTCTACGAGGGAAGGGAAGAGGAATAGGAATGTCTTCCTCTTCACCTTGCTGCTTGCCTTTTTCTTTTCGAGTCAATCTTCACATTTCTGACTCGTTTTGATGTGGAAGTCACAGTTGCGGCTTGCTAGGTTCCTCCAATTGCTTTCAGGGCAGTAGTGATATAGCACTCACATTTCCCTTAGGATTGGGAATTGTTTGTGAGGAAGGGGGTGGATCCACGAGGTTGAAGTTGGTTCAATGACCTTGTTGCCAATTGCCCAATCTGTGTTTGCAAACTACGAATGGAAGTGTCGGTTCTTTGTTGGGCATATTAGGTGTGACAAATTGCTTCATCATATCTTCAAGTGAGGAACCACCGCTACTACTAACTGTTCTGCCTTTGTGGAGGTGGACATGATGGCCAGTCGGGAGGTGGTGCTTGCAAAGGCAAAGGGGGTGCGGCCTGTTGTTGGAAAGTACGTAGTGCATGACCTCTGTGGTAGTTCCCAGTCTGCGTCTTGGTTACTCGATTGATTTTGGTATTGGTTGCTCGGTTCGATTTTGGTATTGGTTGCCCGGTTCCGATTTTGGTTCAAGTTGGGGTGATTTCTCCAACCGGGATTATAAGTGTTGGAGAAGGCATTATTCTGTTGGTATTGTGGCCTTCTGGAAAAACACCAGCTGCGGCTCTTGCCGTGATCTTGGTAAGTAGGATCATGCAAGGTAGGGCAAGAGTCGATAGAATGATAAGGGTCGAACAAAACCCACAAGTACCCGTCCGAGAAGGGGAAGGCGTGTGCATGCATTTGTCACTGCGGTTGCCTCACAAGGAGAGGTCAGATCATCAAGTCTAGTCTCTAACCTCTCGAGAATCATCCTTTGGGTGGGAGCTTGAATATGGTAAGCAAGTACTATTGGCCACAGTGCCAAAGCTGGCGAGTTATCACGCCATAATGGATATCAAGTCTCGGGCTTCTTGGGTGTCTTGTTACTCATAGCCCCACCACTAGAAGCATCCACCAACCCTTTGTCTAGGGGTGATAGACCATCATAGAAAGAGTTGATCAAGTCTTTTCGGATATCGATGGTGTGGACGGCTTGCACATAACCTTTTGAACCTCTCCCAATACTCATGCATAGTCTCCCTGACTTGTTTAATGTTGCCAATTTCCTTCTTGATTGCGGTTGCTCTTGAGGAAGGGAAATATTTCTCGAGAAATAACCTGCGAATATCGGTCCGGCTCCCGTAGATGAGAGTGAAGGTACAACCAATCCTTGGCTCCACCCTCAATGAGAAAGGAAAAGCTCTCGGCTTGATATGATCTTCATCGATGGCATGAGGTTTCATAGTGCTGCATACTACATGGAATTCCTTCAAATGCTTAATGGGGCACTCACTGCAAGACCATGAAACTTAGGCAACAAGTGTATTAGACCAGATTTAAGCTCAAAGTTAGCGGCAAGGTTAGGATATTGGATGCACAAGGGTTGATAATTAACATCGAGTGCACCCATTCCTTCAAAGTATGATGATTATCCTCCTTTCTCCCCATGTAATGTCAGAAGCGAGCAAAGTTGCTACTAGAATCGGTGAACACAACAAGACTATCGAAATACTATCGAAGCACAATCGGAAAGATCAACGAGAATGGACACAATCGAGAATGGCGAGAATCGGACTCTAACTGAGTATCCGGGTTGGTATTAATCTTATGACTTCCCCTAACAACTCTTCTAGCGGTAAGAATTGTTCTTTCTATTTCGAGGATCAAATGGCAACAAATCTTACGGATTAGTAGTATTCCTGGTACTCATGCAAGATGTATACACAAGCGGCTTTGGCAAATACTCGAGAATGACAAAGATGCCACGAGAAAATCAGAATTACGAAAATGCCACAAGAGGTGGTGAAAAGTGGAAAAACACTAAGAGACACAGACAAAACACACAAAAGCAAAAACCTATGCTAGAAATTGACCAAAACAAGTCCGAAACAGTATCAAATGATTTTTAAAATTTTTGGGACTTGGACCAGGGCAACTCCTAGACTATTAGGGGACTCAAAAATGGAATAAAAAAACTTCAAAAATTGAAAAAGTGGCCTCCGTGATGGAATTTGGCGAAACGGAGGATACCACATGGAAAATGGAACATTTTCGATGTGGGTCTAACGATTCACCATTTTCTATCCCCTGTACCAAATTTCAACTCAATCAGAGATACTAAAAAAATGGTCTGTTGGAAATCAAAACCGAGAACCTAAAACAGGTGAAAAAAGTGGTCTAAACGTTGGAATTTGGGGAAAATGGTGAGAGACCTCACTTCCTCCTAGGAAGTGACTTTTGCTTAAAACACCCAATTCCTTGTGAATAAGACCTGGTTTGAGTGATCGGAGTCAGAAAAATTTCTGTCAACCTACCCAGAACCACCTAAACTACCTAAACTAAGCTATTTACAATACATTACTAATCAAACCGATGCAAATTCCCAGCAGGGGCGCCATTTTGGAAAGATTTTTGCCGTGTCTTCCAAAATAAACCAAGTTCGAAAACAATTTGCGGAATTAGGGAACTGGAGTCGTTTCCCAGCGAATTTGCGGCGGGCTTGTTCAATAACAATAGTGAAACGAGAATGATAAAATGGGGGTTTGGTTTAACGAATAGAACAAAAGCGAAATAACATAATCAAAGTGCAATAAGCAGAGTCAAACGAGAATCAAATAGACAGGGGGGGTTAAAGATGATCAACCAAAAACAAATTGATTCGAGAAACCTCCATCATTGAACGAAAATACAACTAACCCACGTTTGGTTCGGATGAATCGAAATCTCTGCATTCATCCGGAGATTCCCTCGCCTAGACGATCGCCTAGAATCTGTGGGACGGTGGCGTCTCAGCATTACTGTCGCAGCAGCAACACTTTGTAACCTAGTCGAACTAAGTCCTTGGGATGAACCAAACCGAATATTAAATCTAATATTCGAACTATTTCAAATCGAATCATAAGATGAAAACGAGTCGAGTAGTTACCGATTAGGCACGAGTCCCCTGGATGAATCATGGAATCCTCATCGTTGGGTTAATCACAAGAG
The DNA here is from genome assembly GCA_025563575.1 of Acacia pycnantha. Classification (NCBI taxonomy): domain Eukaryota; kingdom Viridiplantae; phylum Streptophyta; class Magnoliopsida; order Fabales; family Fabaceae; genus Acacia; species Acacia pycnantha. The sequence goes on from JAMWYP010000016.1 coordinate 3,983,257, forward strand.
TTTAGCCGATCATGGCTGGGAAAATCGAAGAACGAGCGAAGAACACGAAGAACGCGCGAAGAACATGAAGAGCAGAGATGAGAGAAAATGAAAACTTGTATTTTGATCCACTCTAATGTTAAAACGTGAATGAATATGTTTGTGGCAGCTGTCATACTTAAAAATAACCTAAAACGAAATGGGCTCTCATAGTTTTAGCCCAAAGCAGAAATAAAATATAAGCTGGACTTAAATTACAAAATTCGGGTCCAAAATAAATCCAGAATTGTACATCCGACTTTGGCTCCAAAATTGACCTCCTTCTTGACCGAATTTGCTCTTGATGTCTTCATAACAATTGTAGCTCTCTGAATCATCTGAAATATGAGACAAAAATGAGGCAAATCCGATGTCTGGTTCAAGAGTTATGGTAGAAATAGTGAAGCAACACAAAACTGGAATTTTATTATTAAAAATAGCTAAAATGCAATAAAAGGCCCAAGGCCCAAATAAACATAAGAGCCATTATTTATTAACTAAAGCGGTCCTAAATTATTATTCAAGAGACAAAAATAAGTGTATAAAATATTCAATTATCAAGACCCTCGGCAACAAGCGAGAACGGAGGCACTTCCCCAGGGATTGCAACAACTTTAAAGAAAGAGTTTTTGAAATGCTTAAAGGAGTCCGAGAAAGCAGTCATGAGTTTCCTGGTCAGCGCCGTACGAAGAAGCGCCCTTTCGTAGAGGGCGGTTCCAAACTGCACGACCAGGGTGAAAGGGGAGAAAAATGAAGGAATAAGGCGGCGGTACACGGAATCGCGGGTTCCATTAATCCCGCATAGCCAGGCTTAGGCGCCGCCGGATAAGTTTCGCCCCGTTCGGTGAAGAGAAGGCCGAGAAAGCTTATTTTATGAAGGTAGTGTAGGACTCGACATTTGGAACCCGTAAACGAAAGCCTAATACCGAGCGGGTCATATAATCCGATAGAAAAAGAAAAGAAATTAGGAGAGCTTTGGTTCCCGAAGGCGCAGATCGGCTCATCCTCCTGGGAGGGGAAAGACGACATCCCGATTGAAACCAAGAGACCCCACTTTATCCATATCAGGTCTTGGTCATCAGAACGTATGGTTAGCATTTCGCTAGTCACCCGAGGATACTTGAAGGCCTTGGTAGGTGAAGGACTATCGAGTCCGCCTCCCAGGTCAGGCCAAAAGACGAGGGGAAAGCGTGACTCCATTTACCTACAACAAAATGAAATAAAACGTAAGAAGTGGAACTGAGCGTATTTACCCGATGACGACAAATGAGAAAGGAAGACCCTTGAAGTCCGGCACGAGCTCGCCTAACGAATTATGCCGACATGAGCCTGTGGATGACTTCGGCCCATACCGGTCTGCCCACTGCAATAAGGGAAGAGCTTCTCGGCAACACAATCCCAACTTGGGACCCCGTGATACCACTGGGTAATGACCAGAGCTTGGACTTGACTGACGCGTTTGGTAAAGCGCTTATCGGTCTCGGCTAAAGAGGCTCGGGACATCTTGATAAACTGAGAAAATCTGGCCTAACAAGGCCAAAGTTACGAATTAGTGGGTCGAGAACCACAGGCCGAACCTCCCAGCTGGGCCAGCGCACCCCATTGACCACCCAGGGCTAAAGCACAGATTTCTCTCTCGGATAAGGATAGTCCCTAAAGCAGCCCAATAACTAAAAAAGGATAACGCTCACGAAGCACCTCATCGTCGTTAGGATCTAAAGGCGGATGTGAAGACGACGAATGTTTTCCTTATCCATCAAGAGCTCAAACCTATCCTGACCAACATAAGAGGTAAGAAGAGGGGAAACAAGCTAAGAGCATGACACTCAAAAGGACAAGACCTATGGAGTTTCGATGGCTCAACTCACAAACACTCCACCCAGTAAAACCCCAAACACGGGGCACACCGGCAAAGAAAAGGGGAAGAGGGAGAACCAAAATACTAGAACAATATAAAAAGATAAAATACCCGAATACGCTTGTAACCTTGCGAAAATGCGACACACAAATAAAGTAGATGAAAAATTCGAACAAGAAAGAATCTTTGATTCTTCGCAGTGATACTGAGATACATGGAAGTTAAGAACGAGATTCGACTTTGCGCTTGAAAGAATTCCCGTGTGTGGGGAGAGTGAGCGAATTGAAAAAGTGGGCAAAAGAGAATGCCAAAGAAGTTATATCGAGAGAAAGAAGGAGGAAATTCAAAACAAAAGAAACCCAACGGCGCCCAGAGGGTAACCACGACTTTTCACCCCAAAAGGCCGAGAAGACGTGTAACATTACCACGAGGCATTAAATGCGCACGAAATTCGGGGCGGCGGACACGAGGATCAAAGCACCTCCCCAATCTCGGGAAGACACGTACTCAGGCAATCATGGCAAAACATCGAAAGGAGGTTTCCCAAGAGTCACACCGGGGAAGTAACAACGGCCCCGGAGCTTCAATGACGAGCCTTGGTGCCGGTATCCTCGCACCTGGCCGATTGAGCGCAGGTTTTGATTCGTACCATCTCACGCTTGGTAGCTCTGCGGTCCAAACCACGGCAAGCTCCTCCTCGGATGTTGGCCACGGCCAACCGCCTGCAAACCACAAGGCGCGCAAAGACGACATCGCATTAGAGATTGAGGGACACCCGGCTTGTCGACCTCGAATCCGCTTTAACACGTATCCTGGGGAAATGAACTCAACAAGTCCTAGCTCGACGCAGACGTCGTGAAATGGGTAACACCTCTGGATGACATTTATAAAAACAAGATATACCCCCAGTGAGTCCAAAACCTTGAACTACCTAGGTCAAAGGCAATCAAGCTATTCAAGACTCTAGATAAGGCCCAATCACATGGAGGCCCAACCAAGGGTAGGCATCGTCGATCCGTCATATCCGTAACCCCGAATATCTCAACTACCCCGGACATATCTAAGAACACATCCGCATATGGATAGGCAAATCGATAATAGGCCCGGAATCACGCCAAAGCCGCTCCTGTGTAGGTCCTATAAATACCAAGCAATGTTCCTAAGGTACACACGCGCTAAACCTAGACTAATCTACATACTGTTACACCGAGCACACACCCCACTCCTTCCCGCCAAAAGTGCCGAGTTGTGTTCAATGATCCTCTCCTTCTCGTGTGCTATCACATTGGTACCTGCCATCGAGACCCTAGATCCAATATCAAATCACCAGCCCACACACGCGGCTGGACATCTGTGTTCTACACTGCAACATATATATATATATATATATATATATATATATATATAGGGCTGCGGTCCTTGGTTTGTTAGCTGCGGTTAACGGTGCGACTTGTTTTATCTAGATAAATGTATCCGAGCTATGGATTGGGGGCTGCGTGTCCCGAAGGGCTGCCGTCCTTGGCTTTATTGTGAATTACTCTATGTTTATACATGTGTTATACTGTTATTTATATTTCATGCCTGCATATGAGATTAACTATTACCCCTGGGGTTCATTCATTTGAAGTCCGATCGCATGAAAGAAATAGGTAGTGGATCGGGATCAAAAGGAAAGATGCAATTGAAGGGTTACAGCGGAAGAAACCTTTTGAAAAAATATGGGTAGTTGGATTGTATTTTATCATTTATCATTTGTCTATTATGGAATAATGTATTAACATCCCACTATGGGATGGATTCGAATCGCAAAAAATTCATCCTCATGTTTTCGAACTGAGTTATTATGTTAAAGTTTTATTCCGCAATTAAGTCGTCCAAATTATTTCGATGTCTGTGCGCTATAACTCTGATATATAAGGGCGTCAAAAGGAAGGGCGTTAGAGGAGGGAGTACTAGTTTTTTAATATTATCATTTCAGTTTAGGGGACTGTCTCTCCCAAGTCCAAACAACGGTGTTTCCTCTAGGATTCAAACTCGAGACCTAAAAAGAATCTAGCGGGAGGCCTTACAATTCTTTTAAGGAGGGAAGCCATAGTTTAGACTTAAGCTCTACAACTTTGGCCAGATGAATCTTGAGATTAACTAAAGCCATCTTCTTAGGAGATTTAATATAGATTATGATTTATATCTTTTCTTATTTTAAAAAAGACCTTCAAAATCTCCCAAAAAAAGTCCACTATTGAGATTTACAATATCAATTCATTTTAATCAAGTTCAATCTAAAATCTCAATTAATACTCATACTAATCTGAATCAATAAATTAATAAACGAATAATAAATACATGATTTTTCCTTGAGGGAATTGCACTCAAGAATGCTTTTTTTGGAATAAAAATAAATCGTTATTGCGATTGGGAGCGCCTAAGATACTGCGCTTAGTTGTCCAGTTAGTCAATGTTAATTGGATGGAAATGAACAATAATTCATGTAAAATTACATTTTTGCCCATAATTTTAAATAAAAATTACCCTTTGCCCTAAGTTTTTTTAATTAAAAAACTCTCTCTCCTCTCTCTCTCTCTCTCTCTCACTCTCTCCTCTCTCTCTCTCCTCTCTCTCTCGCTCTCAAAATAGCTCATGGTGGATAAATTAATAAACGAATAATAAATACAATCAATTGAATTTTGAATTCGACAACAACAATCAATAAACAAATCTTAATGATAAGTATCGCTAATTATAATCCTCTTATTGGCATAGAAATAATAATCATCTAAATTTCATAATTAATAATACTAAATTCAGGGATAATGATTATGAACACTTTGTAATTTCCTTCTCTCTCTCTCTCTCTCTCTCTCTTTACAAAATTAAGATCATGCCGAGGGAAGAGGGAGAATCACATAGATAATGATTTTAGAGGAATTTGAAATTTGAAATGGGCACCACCCAACTATACTGACCAATGATGTTTTGGAAAATCTTGACTCCACGCCTAAAAATAAATGCGTACATGGGGAAAGAGATAGAAACGTCAAAAATTATACAATGTTAAATGATGCAGTTCATGCACAGAGATTAAACAAATGTTGATCCTATTGAAGGTCAGCGTTTAAGTAGGAATCAATTACATAAATAATTTATCGAATCACATGGAAGTTGTTAATAATTTAAAGGCTAAATACTTTTTCTGATTAATCTTATTTTTTTTTTCAAAATAATGACAACAACACTTTTTAAACATTTAAGTATTAATTTGAAATTAATACCTGTCTACAAAATGAAAGTGCAAACGGAGTCAGAAGTAAATGAAAAAAACTCATTGGCACATTCAAGAGAATAAAGATATTTAAATTATCAAAATATAATTACATGGACATCATGCTGGGAGAAAATTAAAGCACAATATTCTCTTATACAGTTAAGTTAAGATATGAAATTAAAACAATTAGTATTTATAATATATCTTTACAATACGTCATTGAATAAATAATAAAATTTTCAAAAAACAAATATAACTTGATATTACCAATCTTTAAAGGCCAATTAAAATCAGTATGTTTTTATTGCAACAAACTTATTGTTAAATTCGTGGATAGTGGGAGGTTAGCGCTTAATATAAGGTATTATGTGCTACCAAATCCAAAATATGACCATATTAATTACTAATTTATTTAATTTTTCATATCACAACTTCCCATATGCATTACAATGAGTTTTTCCTTCCCAATAATCTTTCACTTCCTATGCTTTCCTAGTGATATTGATAAATGAGTATGAAAATATGTTAGTAAGTTTAAGAGATCGATTGTTAAAGATGTACTCCCATCGGTCCTAATTATAGGAGCAAATTACCAGAATTTGGGAAGATTAAGGGAAAAAATTAAATTAGTTAATTATGTGTATTTTCCAAAAATACCCCTCTAAAAAGTCAAAGCTCTCTGAACCCCTTCCCGTCATCATCAGCTGGAAGAGGCCCACAAGTAGAGACATGTAGTTTAGTTGGACTAACCACGGTTGGGCCATACGTACTAATCTTTATGGTCAGGTCTGGCCTCATCAAATCATGTTTATGTGGCTCTGTATTAATTAGTCCAAAAAGTGCTATTTTAGGGGAAACAAATTAATCACTTTGGATGGATAGTTCAAAAAAAATATTTTTTAAAGGAATATTAAAATTATTTTATTTGAAAATAAAATATAAGGTAGAATCTCTCACTTGATAGAATATAAGCATGTTATAAATTAATTATTCTGGAAGAAGTATTAGTAGTGGTGATATGGGAAAAATATGACAAAAATTGCTCAAAATTATTTTATATAAAAAAGTATAATTTAGGTGTATATGAAATTAATGAGTTGCAAACATTATTTACTTTATAAAATATATAGGTGTATTTTTAAATTATTATTGTCTTTAATTATTATTGAGAAAGTATAAATAGGGGTATTATAGGAAAAAAATGACAAGTTAAAACTTGCTCTTATAATTAGGACCAAAACCAACTCTAAAATTTACTCCTATAATTAGGACCGGAGGGAGTAATAAATAAGGGATGTTGACAGATTTGAAAATATTAACTATGTGGAGAGCATATCTATTAATTAACGCTTAATAATGATAAATTGTTGGAAATATAAACAGGGAATACGGCTAAACTGTATTTATAATCATCACAAACCATCATCAATAACTGTGCTGCGGGAACAAAATGACCACTCACATATTTCGCATTAAAAGCTAATAACAACATCCATTAAAAAAAGTTATGAATAGATGATATCGGGAGAGGATATTCTCATAATCTTCTTTCTCCTTTCCTCTCATAGGCTCATCTGAGCCGTTGATTGGGAAGATGAGAGAGAAGTTAAAGTAGTATTGTGATTGATTGGATGAATATGATTTAAGGATAATGAGGAATAATGAGAAAAATATAAGGAGAGAAACCCAACCCGATGATATCAGCTTCTGAAACCTACAATTTAATGACATGGACTAACGTGTCTACGTTGGAATAAGAAACGATAAGTAAACAAAACATAATAACCTTTCGTCTACATCTATCACAAACGTTTCTGAATGCCATTGAAGGCTTAATTAAAAAGGCAAGCACAACATAAAACTGATAACAAAAATCTGAACAAAAAATAAAAAATCAACTCCCCAGCACTTTACTCCTTCGTGGCAGCAACCTTGGGAAAATCTAGATTAGCACACAGGAGTCGTTCCAATAATGGTGGATAACTCAATACCTATAATTTAAGCAAAAAAAAATATAGTGGAGTCAAGATTAAACCAATGCTCATCCTATGGGAGGTCACCGCTTAAGTAGGAACCAGTTACATAAATAATTTATCCAATCACATGGAAGTTAATTGTTAATAATTTAAAGGCTATTTCTGATTAATTTTTTCCCCGAAAATAATGACAACAACCATTTTTAAATATTCAAGTATTAATTAATGTGTAAACGAAGTCAGAAGTAATTAAAAAAACTCATTGACGCATTCAAGATAATAAAGACATTTAAGTTATCAATATATAATTACATGGAAATCATGTTGGGGAAATATTAAAACACAATATTCTCTTGTACAGTTAAGATATGAAATTAAGACAATTAGTATTTATTAAAAAAACTCATTGATATATCTTTGCAATACGTCATTGAATAAATAATAAAATTTTCAAAAGACAAATATAACTTGATATTACCAATCTTTGAAGACCAATTAAAATCAATATGTTGTTTTGCAACTGACTTATTGTTAAATCCATGGACGGTGAGAGGTTAGCGCTTAATAAGATAATATGTGCTACCAAATCCGAAATATGACCAAATTAATTATTAGTTTACTTAATTTCCGAAAGCCTACTCCTGCTGCTTGCCTCGATCTCCGATCCGTGGTCCTCCGGACTCTGAAGCTATAGCTGAGATTCAATTCACCGCATTGAATCTCAGGTAACGGTTAACCTTATGCTCAAATAAAATAGTATACGGATAACAGATATTCATGACATAACAGCAGTATATCAGTACAAAAGCATAAAGCAGATGCATGATCAATATAATGAAAGTACATAAGCATAAAGCAGTATGTAAAGTCCAATAAAGTGCCTGCACATAAACCAGTGCCAGGATGTACGGTCGTGTCCTCAGCGCTAGGAAAACTCAAACGGTATCAGCGGTTTGTCCGACAGCGGCACGTTGGACAGCGTAACGGCAGCATATCAAGGTTTCTGATGTCCTAAAAGAGTAATATCACTTTCATTAGTGATTTGACATCATAACTGGCATTTTAGGTAAAAATTACCATTTTCCCCCTATACCCCTAATCGGCGGAATTTCGCCAGCACTTCGTTACTTTGGCTCCGACTTTCCAAAATTTTGCCAGAACCTTGACCCCACCATGATTTTCAAAATTTAGGACTAAAATACCCCTATCATATGATATCTAATCATACTCGAAAGATTAAAGACTATTCTAACATTACTACTCTAACTACCGAAACTTAAGACTGAGTACCGAAAAACTTACTCAGAGCTTCGCTTCGGAATTTTCCAGAGCTCCTCTCTCTAAAAATTCTCTCTAGATTTCGGCCAAGGCACAAGAAAATGGTGTGAAGAGTTTAATGGAGGGGGGGTATTTATGGGTTTTAGGAAGTTACTATTCATGCTTTACCAGACCGAATATCGACCGTCGGATCGCACTTTGCCAAATGTCAAGATCCTCACCGGGCCACTTGTCCAAACCTTCCTTGAGCCCTTAGGTGGCAGCTTGTGATGTCATCAAGGATGATGTCACAAGTTGCTTTATGCACTTGATCCGACAGAATTTCCCCGATCGGTGTCCGATTCGCGTAATCTAGGAAAATCTCAAAAATTCGGAATTACAACTTTGAAGACACTTTCTCACTCACTAAAAATGTCTGGTCTAAACATCTTTCTGATTCCATACAGGGTTCCAACGGTCCTGCCGAAGTTTCTCGAAAAGCGTGCACGGTTACGGAATTGAATTCCGAAATCATCAACTTCTGGACAAAAATTCACTGATTCCAAATATGTTCAGATAATCATAAACTCATCTCCAAATGTTGAGTTATAATTTATTTTGTTCAAATCCTAATTTTATGACTATCTGCCTATTTCTCAGATTTTCCCTATTTCGTCTTATTACTACCTTCTTCTACCGATCTCAGAAATGACTCCAGGTACAGCTCAATTCAGGATAAAAATCCACTCATCAATATTATATTTTGACCTTAGAAATCATGTTCCTGGTTCTCTAGATAGGATCCGATTTCTATAGGTATTTATTTACTTTTTACTATTTACTTTAATTATTATTTAAATAAGAGTTTTATGTTAACACTCTTTCTAATTAATTTTTTTTCTTCTTTCCCTTTTGATGTAGGCACATATACAAATATATTTATATATATTTTTAATTTATTTTTAATTAATTATTTAATTATTATTTTAATTATTTTTACATAATTTTTCATAACTTTTTTCCTATTGGTCCATATTTGTATTTAGGCTTAAAATTACCTAACCTCACTAATTTTCCTTCATATTTTCCAATTAATTAGGACATATATTTATGCTAATTTATTAGCCATTACCACTAATTTTAGGGTTTTACATAATTATCTCTGAATTTTCCTTCGTTTATGCTTAAGTAATTAGCCAGTAATTACCTAATTACCTTCTTATTAATTGTGGTTAGCTTCCTTAATTAAGATAACTCTTTATCTTCAAACTTTTGTATTAACATTAGAATTCCATGACTCCTGCATTATCTTAGAATTTACGGGGGCATTTTGGTCTTTTCAACACTTTTTGAGTATTCTTCTTCAATTTCTCCAAGTTTGTAATTTATCAAATTACCAAAATTAGAGATATATACCCTCTCACTTTTAATAATTATTTCACTGATATTTAGGATTTTTCACAATTTTTCCTAAGTTTTTATACATTCCAAGGGTATTTTGGTCATTTTGACCCCATAGTTCTCTTTCCTAATTTTCCTAAGAGATTTTTCCTTGGAAAATAAGATAATTATTACTTAATATTTGATATCTCATATTCACCTATTTTTGATAGGTATAATTTTACTAAATTATAATACAGATTTTTAGGGTATTACATTTCTCCCCCCTTAAACAAAATTTCGTCCTCGAAATTTGTACTAAACCAACTAAACTTTGTACTAACTAAAACCCGTCCTACTCGGATTTTAGACTATACGCGTCGGATCTTCACTTCGTCTGCCAGCCGCCCTTCTTGGTGATCAGGAATTCGCCTCGATTTGTCCTTAAAGATCTTATCATTTCGTACTTTGATATATAATGTTTCCCCGTGGTTCCCATACACCGCGGTTAACACTACAAATATCAAAGTGGATACCAAAAATGTCCCCATGGTTCTCATACACCATGGTAACATAAGATACCTCCTACATAATGACATGATCACGGTCGAATATAACTTAAGCAATATGGAAATTGTTATGGATGTCTAATCATTTCGGAAATAAGGCTGACTGGTTTGTTTCCAATGAATACATGGATGATCTCCCGAAATGCGAACTATACATTCGCCTTTAAGGTGTTCTATTGACACCGGCTTCGAAGGATATACGTGTTGGAAATTATGCCCTAGGGGCAGATCATTGTACTTTGACGTTATTATTAATTAAAGTATTTCTCCTTTTGTTATCATATTATTTGCATGTTTGTTATGATAACTGTATCCTTGGACATATCATATAGATTGTCCTAAATGTCCCTGGTCGGTCATCTATGCGGGAGCAAAGATGAAATAAGACTGGTATGACTTTGATGAGTATGGAGATACGAATCAAAGTCATAGGCACTGTAAGAGTACAAGGTCTTTGGATTGACCCACTATGAGAAAGCTGCATGGATTTAGTCATAAGCTTATCTCATGTATAACCGCGTCACAACGCCCTTTGACCTGAGATCATCATGGATTCCTACATGAGAGTCGCTGATCTTTGACCTAGTCAAAAGTCACCTTTGACCGGGTGATGATAAAGGCTTGGATTGGGATCAGTGGTTTTCATGCACAGGAATGTGAATGGTCAAGATGGAATTTATCCCTCACATTTGTAGAGAGATATCTGGGCCCCTCGATGACTGAGTCGGAGAAATGTATGGCCATACTACGATGGAAATGAGTTTCCATTTCAATTGTTAGACTACTCAAGAATCGAGAAAGTAATGGTCAAGAAAAGGAAGTTGACATTATCCATGCCTCATCCTTGACCAAGTTATCGCGTGACAAAAGGGACGTGACATGGTTGTATGATAGGTTGTATCGTATCATCGATCCCCATATGAATTGGGTAGTCGCAATGTCTTGTTAGAGGCCGCTTGCGATTTTTGGGCTGGTACAATATTGGCCCACTGCCAATCTCATGTGGGCCTACAGGGTCACACACAAGAGATTTAATTAAATAGATATATATCATATCTTTGATTTGATTTTCGAATAAAGATGTGGTATCTCATATTTAATTGAGTTGAGATATAGTATCTCAGATTTAATTAAATAGATATATATCATATCCCATATTTGATTTTCGAATAAAGATGTGGTATCTCATATTTAATTGAGTTGAGATATAGTATCTCAGATTTAATTAAATAGATATATATATCATATCTCAGATTTGATTTATAGAAATAAATTAAATCAGCAGGCTTTTAATGTGGATTAATCAAATAGATTAGATTAGATCTGTTGGACAGATTTAATTAGTATGATTAATCCAAATTCGAAATTCAAGGACTAATTGATATTAGTCTTGAATATTTTAATACGGCCCAATTAGGGTTTTAGAAACTCTATAAATAGATATTGATCTAAGTCGTATTAGAAGAAGAGAACCAACAAGCCTCATAAGAAGTCCTAGGGAGAAAAATGAGAGACACAAAGTAAGAAGGCGCTAGCACGCTGACGTACGTGTTGGAGAGCCACGCTGACGTACGTGTTGGAGAGCTGTTCGGTGTGGATACCGGTAGAGGGAGTGGATTCATAGAGTCGGCTCCTAGAGATTGATCGAACAAGAAGGTATTAGCCCACGTGTTTGCAAAGGTCGAACAAGAAGGTGTTAGCCCACGTGTTTGCAAAGGTCGAACAAGAAGGTGTTAGCCCACGTGTTTGCAAAGGTCGCTCACGAGTTCGCATAGGTACGGTTTCTCTAACAAACCTTGATTTAAACGCCGTTGATAGATCCTCTCTTTGGGATTCGTAAAATTTTAAATGGATGAGATTCCTTCCGCTGCGTGTACGCTGCTAGTTTAACACCATTGAGAATGTCGTTGACGCTATAAAGTAGTAGTAGGATTTATATTATACCCGCAACTTGGTTCAAAACACGCTTTAGAAGCTAAAAGCTCACACCTAATGGTGTAGCTACTACATATGTATGCATCCCAAAAGGATCTGTACAAGCATAAAAAGTAATTGATTGGTCTAGCACCCGAATCGGTTTACAACTAACATGGACTTTTATTAATCGATAGTATCTCGAACCACTCCTGAGGATTCGCCAGCCCCCGTATTGGTTAGCGCAAAGATCCGTCCTGAGTTCTGTAGTCTTGTTTCACCTTCTCGGGACAATTCCAGTGATGTGTCCCGCTTCGACATTTGTAGCAGATTCGTTTCCCATCGCAGTTGACTCCTGGATGGTACTTCTTGCACTTTGGACAAGACTGAGATTCCGCCAGCCTGGGATAGCTTTGTTGCTCAGTTTGGACTGGCCTCTTGTTTCCCCCACTGGAGTTGTCCCAGGGCACCTTCCTTCTTCGTGAGGAGTTTCCGTTGCTAAAACTACCATGTCCTGCATTGCTATTGCTGTTGTTGAAGTTTCTGGATCTCTGGAATCCTTTCGATTACGCTCGGTCATCCGACAAGTTTCCACAGCGCTTGTCAAATCTCGGAATCGTTGGGACATGAGTTTTTCACCAATTTCATACTTTAGGCCGTGAATCAGTATGTTCACCATACTCCTTTCATCATTACCCTTCCGCAGGTGTGGTGAGTATCGAGATAGATTGGTGAATCGGGCGTAGTAATCGTCAAAAGATTCCTCTTGTCCCTGTCGGATATGGAGAAATTCCGACTCCTTGTTCATTTGCACCGAAGGAGGAAAATACTGCTCATGAAATTTCTCTAGAAATTTCTCCCTATGTCACCGGACAAGTAATGGAGTCGTAAAGTTTCTCTTGTGACCTCCCACCAACAGTCTGCATCTCCTTGAGCTGGTAAATCGCTAGTTGGGCTTTGTGATTTTCAGGGCAGTCAATCACCTTGAATACCTTCTCCAATCTCTTCAGCCAATCCTCTGCTATGTCTAGTTTTCCTCGAAAGGTTGGTGGCTTCAGCTTACAAAACTGGTTAACCCAGTATTGTGTGTTTTTCTCCTCTCTCCTGCGTCGTGGAGGTGATCGGGATCTATCAGACTCCTCTCGTTCCTCATAGTGTCCATCACTTTGGTTGTTCTCATCATCATCTTCATCATCATCTTCTTCTTCCCCTTCTTCTTCGGCATTACGAGCTTCCTCTGCATTTCGCTCTTCCTCAGCATTTCTTTCTGCTAGTTGCCTCTCAGCTTCTTGGTCTTGCTGGTTCTGCCTTGCTAGGAGTGCGTCAATAAGAGCCCTTTGCTCTTGCAAGGTTCTCCTCATCTCCTGAATCTCGTTTTGTTCAGGTCGATTTGGTATATCATTCTGCTCTGGTATGGCTCCTATTTGAGGCTGTCTGCCTCTTCCTCTACCTCGGCCTCGGCCTCTGCTTCGGCCTCTGGAAGCTCCAGCTCCTCTTAAGATTGCCATTTTGTCTTTCCATATTTGATATATCAAGAATGACAAGTCAGGGGATAATATAGTTTGCAAATCAAACATATATTTCATATAAGATATAGTGTACATGATAAAATATGTTACAACCCTCAGCTGGTTTATGACCAGTGGTTATATCTTATATTTCCACGTTGTACAGCTTCTCGTTTACATGTTGTCTAAAACAAGCCCTTAGAGATGATTTAGATAAGAATAGAAATTGGTCGTTCGTTCTCGGTCTAAGAGCTTATTCGTCTGTTCCATCCAGAGTCGGTCTCGGAAAAAGTATAGGGTTGATATTACCCAATCGTCTAGCTGTAAGGAAACTCATTGCGTTTTCTCCGCACATATATCGTTTTGGCTAGTTCTAGATATCGAAAATACGTCCCTTAGTTAGTCTTGCTGCGTCGCTCTGTCATCAAGCGTTCTGTTCGTAGGACGCCTATTAGCCTCTTGTTTGAATCAAGAACACAACGTAGGATATTTGATTCGTAGAAAGATTCACTTTCGGAATTCTCTTGACAGCCTAACAGCAGCAAATACTCATGATTGTCATCATCAGATGAATGATCTGATCCGACAGGTTTCTCCGGTTCAAGAGGCATACTAGCCATTGGCTCAGGGTAGCATAATGGAATCAAGGTCATGTATTGGTTCTGGGTAATCAAAATTATCGGAATTATCAGGGTTTGGTCTACGTTCCACCATTCCTGGTACTACGGACTTCCTACGAGCGTTATGTCTCATTATTACGGGATAGAGGGTATACGAAATTTTGTTTCTGTCCATCAGTACACATTACACCAGGGTCATATCAGTACTCATTTTCAAAACGTGCTCAAAGTTTAAAAGGCTTGAGAACCTAACTCCGTTAACCGAACAGAATAGCCAGGTAAGTGTCTACCATGGGGGCCTCACCGACTTTACGGCGACTGATTGGCACACCACGTAGACTAGCCTTGCCTTCGGCACCAAACTGTTCGTGGTAATATAGTTAAATTCATGCCAGAATTTCATGCTCTAATACCAAAAATGTAACATCCCATTTTTAAAGAGGAAATTTTTTTTTTCAATCAGAGTAGAGCATTGGAGCGAAAGAGTAACTGATCCATTACAAAACATAATCATAGTGTAACATAGTATTGAGTACAGTAATCCTAGTGTTTGAAAATAAATACAGGAAGCGGTAAATATATCTTCGGCCGAAAGCCTACTCCTGCTGCTTGCCTCGATCTCCGATCCGTGGTCCTCCAGACTCTGAAGCTATAGCTGAGATTCAATTCACCGCATTGAATCTCAGGTAACGGTTAACCTTATGCTCAAATAAAATAGTATACGGATAACAGATATTCATGACATAACAGCAGTATATCAGTACAAAAGCATAAAGCAGATGCATGATCAATATAATGACAGTACATAAGCATAAAGCAGTATGTAAAGTCCCATAAAGTGCCTTCACATAAACCAGTGCCAGGATGTACCGTCGTGTCCTCAGCGCTAGGAAAACTCAAACGGTATTACTACGTCTATAACCCGTGTAAAGCTGTATGTATAATCGGTAACCCTGAACTGAGTCTCTAACCGTGAATGTATCTCGGTGACCCCTAACAGAATCTCTATCCGTGAATGTACCTATCACATATATGTATATGAGCAGCATTAGATTAGTATTACAGTACGCGTCTGTACCTTCGTTGACGTACGTAGGTGTTTCTGGAGGAAACTGTACTTTTTGACGGAAAACAGCAGTTTGTCCGACAGCGGCACGTTGGACAGCGTAACGGCAGCAGATCAAGGTTTCTGATGTCCTAAAAGAGTAATATCACTTTCATTAGTGATTTGACATCATAACTGGCATTTTAGGTAAAAATTACCATTTCCCCCTATACCCCTAATCATGAATTTCGCCAAAGACTTCGTTACTTTGGCTCCGACTTTCCAAAATTTTGCGAACCTTGACCCCACCATGATTTTCAAAATTTAGGACTAAAATACCCCTATCATATGATATCTAATCATACTCGGAAGATTAAAGACTATTCTAACATTACTACTCTAACTCTAGAAACTTAAGACCGAGTACCGAAAAACTTACTCGAGCTTCGCTTCGAATTTTCCGAGCTCCTCTCTCTAAAACTTCTCTCTAGATTTCGCCAAGGCACAAGAAAATGGTGTGAAGAGTTGAATGGAGGGGTATTTATAGGTTTTAGGAAGTTACTATTCATGCTTTACTGGACGGATATCGACCAGTCGGATCGCACTTTGCCAAATGTCAAGATCCTCACCAGGCCACTTGTCCAAACCTTCATTGAGCCCTTAGGTGGCAGCTTGTGATGTCATCAAGGATGATGTCACAAGTTGCTTTATGCACTTGATCCGACAGAATTTCCCCGATCGGTGTCCGATTCGCGTAATCTAGGAAAATCTCAAAAATTCGGAATTACAACTTTGAAGACACTTTCTCACTCACTAAAAATGTCTGGTCTAAACATCTTTCTGATTCCATACAGGGTTCCAACGGTCCTGCCGAAGTTTCTCGAAAAGCGTGCACGGTTACGGAATTGAATTCCGGAATCATCAACTTCTGGACAAAAATTCACTGATTCCAAATATGTCCAGATAATCATAAACTCATCTCCAAATGTTGAGTTATAATTTATTTTGTTCAAATCCTAATTTTATGACTATCTGCCTATTTCTCAGATATTCCCTATTTCGTCTTATTACTACCTTCTTCTACCGATCTCAGAAATGACTCCAGGTACAGCTCAATTCAGGATAAAAATCCACTCATCAATATTATATTTTGACCTTCGAAATCCTTTTTCTGGTTCTCTAGATAGGATCCGATTTCTATAGGTATTTATTTACTTTTTACTATTTACTTTAATTATTATTTAAATAAGAGTTTTATGTTAAGACTCTTTCTAATTAATTTTTTTTCTTCTTTCCCTTTTGATGTCGGCACATATACAAATATATTTATATATATTTTTAATTTATTTTTAATTAATTATTTAATTATTATTTTAATTATTTTTACATAATTTTTCATAACTTTTTCCTATTGGTCCATACTTGTATTTAGGCTTAAAATTACCTAACCTCACTAATTTTCCTTCATATTAGGACATATATTTATGCTAATTTTTTAGCCATTACCACTAATTTTAGGGTTTTACATAATTATCTCTGAATTTTCCTTCGTTTATGCTTAAGTAATTAGCCAGTAATTACCTAATTACCTTCTTATTAATTATGGTTAACTTCCTTAATTAAGATAACTCTTTATCTTCAAACTTTTGTATTAACATTAGAATTCCATGACTCCTGCATTATCTTAGAATTTACGGGGGCATTTTGGTCTTTTCAATACTTTTTGAGTATTCTTCTTCAATTTCTCCAAGTTTGTAATTTATCAAATTACCAAAATTAGAGATATATACCCTCTCACTTTTAATAATTATTTCACTGATATTTAGGATTTTTCACAATTTTTCCTAAGTTTTTATACATTCCAATGGTATTTTGGTCATTTTGACCCTATAGTTCTCTTTCCTAATTTTCCTAAGAGATTTTTCCTTGGAAAATAAGATAATTATTACTTAATATTTGATATCTCATATTCACCTATTTTTTATAGGTATAATTTTACTAAATTATAATACAGATTTTTAGGGTATTACAACAACTTCCCATATACATAATAATGAGTATGTCCTTCCCAAGAATCTCTCACTTCTACTCCTATTTTGATTTCAAATTCAAATTTCATATTAATCTCACTTTCCATGTCTTTTGTGTTAATCGTTATTTCAATTCCTTCTAATCTTGTAGTGTCATTAGTATCATGAGAATTTTTTTATATGTATAATTTTTATATCACATGGATGGAAAGTGAGATTTGTGAATTCACTTTCTAGTTAATTTTTATAATTTTTAATTCTTTTCTATACATAAATTTATATCATGACATCAATTCCTTATAATCTTAAATTCAATCATTAATCTCACTTCCTAATTATCATGAGAATTCTCTCTTATCCTCACATCTCCAATTTTTATTTATGCACTCATAAAGATAAAAATAATAAATTCTTTTCTCTTGAAATCAAATTCAAATTTTAAATTTCTGATCTATTAAAATCGTTATCAATATAATGATGATAATAATAATAATAAATAAATAAATAAATATTAATAATAAGTATAATTATAATTTGCACAAATATTATAATCCTCTAAATCCCATAAATAATAATATTGAAATCATGGATTCCTTCTTCACAGGATCAAGTAAGTTGCAAAAGGTGAGCATAAAAAATTAATTTCTAAAGCTAGAAAGAGTGTGTAAAATGTATTGAATCAAGTAAGTTGCAAAAGGTGAGCAAAAAAAATTAATTTCCAAAGCTAGAAAGAGTGCGTGTAAAATGTATTAAACTGAAAAACTTGAAGATATATTTTCTTGACCAACAATTGAAATATCAATAGTGGAATTTCCAAAGGGCAAGATGCTGCTATTGGGGATTGTGAGATTGATATGTTGTTTGCCGGATAGTATGGGACTTAAAACTGTTAAATAAGAAATAAAAGAGTTAAGTTTCTATTAAAAACCAGAGAGTTCAACCATATTTTCCTTCTAACTCCTTCTAGTGTAAGCCCATATCTCTCCAATTCTAAGAAATGTGGTTTGAAGGATGATCTTCAGTTGTTTGGCAGACCAGTTCTGTTTATTATCACGAATCCTTCCATGTAATCAAATTTGCTTCCTGAATATATTAATTTCTCTCGATCTCTCGTGAATGCTATGAAATATGCATATAGCAACCTAATGATAATTAAGAAATTAAGAAGGGAAAATTGAAAAAAAAAAATTTAAGAAAATTCAGGAAAAAATAATATTATATCGAAACCGACGGGGGAGGGAGAGCGTGTTTTCAGCACCATCTTTTTAGGAGTAAAAGACGGAAATAGTTTTCAGTTGGTGATGGCACAAACGGCATAGACAATGAATGGCACTTTAATGTGCCTTCGTCTGGAAACAACGCTCGCCGAAAATCGATGGAAAGCGACGGAAAAAGTCGACGACACTAGGAGTTTTGGCAGCAGTGGAGTTGGAGGAAGATGGTGGTGACTGGGTCTGTCCGAATTCCTCTCCCTCTTCTCTTGTACAAAGGTAATTTCCAGCAATGGTGGTTGACGGTGGTTGAGAGAGAAAGTGACAGTGGTCTCTTCTAACCTCTGGCTAGTTTGAAGAATTGATCGACGAGGGTGGGGTTGTCCGTCTTCTTCCCTTCCCTCTCAAGCTCTCTCTCTCTGTTCGATCTCAAACTCAAGGCTGTCAAAGCTCCTCGCGTGTGGTCTGAAGGTCTCTGATCTTCAATCGGTGAGTGGGGACGGAGGGTAGAAGTCCTCTTCTTCAAGCTCTGGCTCTGTTGAAAATTGCTCTATCATAGAGATTCTTGTGAACAGATCACTAAATACATTCAATGAATAGAGATGAAGGAAAAATGCCATACATGTATCCGCATCTTTAGAGAACCAGTGACAAAAGCTGATACTCACACTGCAGAAAGGACAAAAATAGATGTTTGGAGGGGGATTGTGGCGGATGACGAGAAGAAGATAATTCTGACTGCAAGAAGGGGAAGAAGGGAGATCCAAAAAGAGAGAGAAAGGACTAGTTGCAGATACATGGACTAAGTGATTTTATATTGAAATATTTAAAATTTGAATTTGAAATTTGAAATAAAAAAATGGAGGGAGTGAAGACGTGTGAATTAAGAGATGGATGGAAGAAAATATTGTAGACGTGGCACCTATCATTGTGTAACATGTGGACCAATTGTAACGTCCTTCCATTTTACTTAACATAATGAGTGATTAAGGGTTGATCAACCACTAAGTAATGCTTCATCAATTACCAAAATATACAAAATAAACCAGAGTATGCAAAATGAGCCCTAACGTGGCAATATATAATCATCCAACATCAACCAGAAGCACTACTTTTAGTAGAGTAGTTTAAGCTTCCGAAGTCTTCCCTGATGGACCCGGACGGGAACTATTACCTAAAAAATTTGGTAACCATCAATCCAACTTATCACGAATACTAATATGTGTTAGTGAGGTGCCAAGTGGAACAATTTATATAACAAAGTATTTAAAAAAAATTCACCAATATACTCGACACAAATTTTCATGTCAAAAATTATATATATCAGAAATTATGTATCACAGTGTTCATTAACACAATTCTCAATATGCCTGCCACCAATTCAACCACATCGCCTTATTTCCTCCGACTAGACCCATGGGCTAAGTTACATCCATGTTACTGGTTACTCAAAAGCTCACTGGTCATGTGATGAGATTCGGCCAAAATCTTCAGAGCACATGTCTCAGACCGTGAGTCTTTTCCCCTCATTGAACTAGTGGGGTGTCGTAAGCCCTCATTGAACTAGTGGACTAGTCCCTCATTGAACAGGTGGGACAATAACAAGCCAACCATCGTGCACCAATGGAGGCCTCACCACGTGGTGGAATAAACTACTCCATTCCTTCCCAATTAAACCCTTTCCATAATTATCACAATTCTCAATCATATATAAAAATAGGTATATATTTCACAATTCAAATCATAAGGTTCCACAATGAAATTTCTATTAAAATATTCATAATCATTTTCACAAAATACTCACAACAACATATCAATATGCATAACAAGTGGAAAGTTGTTACCTCTCGCCGAAGCTAACTATTATCACACTGCTCCTAATTCAAGAGCTCAGACACATGCCAAAAATCAATCTACCCCAACCAATTTACTAACCATTAATAACTCTTTAAAACTCTACATAATCAAAATTATAACTTATAATTTCATCAAATTAAAATATACAAATTTTAATAGTAAATTTGGAATGATTGAAGTGAGCAAACTATGATGGGACGGAAAAAAAAATTAGGGAGACCATTGTAACTATAAATTTTCCTTTCAATTTATTATTAATTAATAACTCTTTTTTCTATTTATTATTTATTTCTCTTTTCCTAATAATAATAGTAATATTTATTTATTATCATTATTATTTTCTATTTATTGATATTTATTTATTTATTTTTCCTACAATTATATTAAACTTCCAGAGGCTATCCTAACACTTTAAATTAGAAGTTTAATAAATACCAATCCTCAAGCATATTATTTTCCAAATGCAAAAGATATAAAATAACACAATTTCCTTCTCTTTCCTTTATATATGTGTACAACGTTAATACACTCAACACACACACGACAAAATTACATGCAGTGGTGTTTTGTTATATATATATAAATATATTTTAGACAATAATCATGTTTATTTTTCCCAAATGCAATATTATATATATATACGGTTGCATCTAGGGAATTTGAAATTCAAAAAGGCAGAATCTCATTAACTTACTCCTAAATAATAGGATCTAAACTACTCATTCCTATTTTATTTCAATTATGATATTATTTATAAAATTATATATATATATATATATATACACACACACACGAAAGGAAAACTTGCTGCTAACTTCCTTTAAACCCACGTCACACACATATACATATATTTATACATATATTTACTAGTTATGTGTCTTTATTAACCTTTATTGTATTTCCTTATTTACCTTATTTACTTTCTTTGTTCCCCCTTGTTTTTCTTATATATATATATGTTGTAATCATCTTCATCTAATAATACAATATAGAGAGTGATTATATCTCTTACATTACAACAATGTGCAAATATATATATACTTAAAGTAAGATATAGATATAGATATATATATATATATATATTGATAACGCCCTGTTTCTCGTTTTCAGTTTCAGCGATAACTCATGGCTTTGCTTCCTATGGTTTAACACTCATAAACTTGCATAGGGAAATGACGAAAACTCAAAGGAAGAGAAGCAAGATGACTTACCCTCGTCTCCAAGCTTAATCGACGAGAATTTAGTGCTGTGTTACTTCCCCTGTTCTCACAGCAAGAAGCAGAGGAGAGTTTATGGCTGTTTAAGCTCTCTCTCTCTCTCCTTCCTCCCCTCTCTCTCTCTCGTTCTCACGTTCTTCTCTTTCGGTTTCTTGTTCTCGAGTAGGATAAGGGAATATATAGCATATAAATATGAGTCAAAAGGTCCAGTCCAACGGTGCAAAAACGTTGGTCCGAGGGGTATGGAGGGTGTGTCTCGAGAAGCATGATGGAGGGATGACTTTTCTATCACTGCTGTGCTCAGCCCGTGGAACTCGCTGGTTTGCGTGATTTCCTTCTGCGATACCGTGATCTCTTTCTGTGTTTTCGTTGGCTAAGGTAAGCCATTAATTTAATAAATGATAAAGGAATATAGGTTTATTTTTGTGCTGGGCTGAGAGAAGGTGAATGACGCTTATGTGTTTTTTTTTTTTTGGATGGAAATGTGTTTGTTGTGTTTAATGGATGAAACAGGTGGAGTATTGTACATGGGCCGGATGATATCTGGGCATTTTTAATCATGCTATGAGTGCATTACGTTTTTGGGCCTTAACTGATGGTAATTGACTATTTATATATCTATGTGTGTGTATAATAATCACTACTACAAAAAAAAAACAAAAAACAAAAACAACCTAAATAAGGCCCAATTCAGGACGCCTTATATTAGGGGTCCTGAAATTTATTCAGGTCGCCTCACATGAGGCGTCCTGATTTATATTAAGGACGCCTTTTTTAAAAAAAAAAATCCCTCAAACCTCAATTTCGGGGAGTTAGATAGTGATGAGCCAAGCGGATCGAAGACAGCAAGCCACGATTTGGACAGAGGAAGAGCAGATCTGAAATCCAATCTAGAATAATAAAAAATGCCATGGAGCAAATCCAGAAAACATCTGAACCCAGAAAATCAAACATGTCAAGGAGCAAATCCAGAAAAATCAAAAATAAGAAGCAAGCGATAATGTTATCTTAAAAAAAACCTAGAACAAACCCACCTGAATGTATCCGCAACGAAATCAACCGTGGCTTTCATCCGCGGTGGCATCCGGTGTCGCTCGGTTTCGATCTCGGCGCGAGGGGAAACTTAGATCTGTTTTCCTCTCGAACTTCGTAAGGTGGAAGAGGCGACGAAACTAACGACTACCGAATCAGAGGAGGAGCAGAGGATCGAGGGAGGGAAGATGGAGGGAGGACGAGGCACGAGACGAGTGGAAAAGGAGAGGAGTTTTAGCACTGTGTGTGGGAGATCGATTGTGTAGCACGCCGTGACAGATCGAATAGCTACGATAAATACATTTATCCTTTTTGGCGACCTGAAATTTGTTTCAAGACGCCAAAAATACTATTTATCCTTTTTGGCGACCTGAAATTTGTTTCAGGTCGCCAAAAATAGTATTTTTGGCATCCTGAAACAAATTCAGGGCGCCAAAAATTACCCTAGCGCCAAATTTTTTAAAAAAATTACCCAGGCGCCAAAATATTTTATCCTTTTTGGCGACCTGAAATTTGTTTCAGGTCGCCAAAAATAGTATTTTTGGCAGCCTGAAACAAATTCAGGACGCCAAAAATACCCTAGCGCCAAATTTTTTAAAAATTACCCGGCGCCAAAAATTTCCCTTTTAAGCATCCTAAAATATATTTTAGGACGCCAAAATGTTTTTTAAATATATATTTTTTGATTTCTTTGATTTGATTAGTAAAAGTTTCTATATCTTTGATTTGATTTGATTAGTATTATTTTTTATTTCTTTAATTTGATTAGTAAAAGTTTCGATTTGATTTCATTTGATTAGTATTTTTTTCAATTTTTTTGATTTGATTTGATTTGATTATTTTTCGATTTCTTTGATTTGATTAGTAAAATTTAATTTTGGCGTCCTGATTTAAATTTTAGGACGCCAACAAATTTTCTGACGCCAAAATATTCTTAAAAATGCGCCAAAAAATTGATTTTAGGCGTCCTGATTTAAATTTTAGGACGCCAACAAATTTCCTGGCGCCAAAAAATTCTTCAAAATGTTCCAAAAGATCGATTTTAGACGTCGTAAATATATTTTAGAACGCTTAAAATTGATTTTAGGCGTCCTAATTGTATTTTAGGACGCCTAACGAATTTCCTGGCGCCAAAAAATTCTTCAAAATGCGCCAAAAAATTGATTTTAGGCGTCCTAAATATATTTTAGGACGCCTAAAATCGATTTTAGGTGTCCTAAAATTATATTTAGGACGCCTAAGTCTCAAAAGTCAGCCAAATAATTACGAAAATGCCACCACCTATACTTTTTACTTCCTTTTTTAAAATAAGGACGTCTTTTAGAGAAGTAATATCTATTTTTTGTAGTAGTGAATGATGTTTATAGTAGGAATACTAAAAACAATATTATCTCATTTGATTCCCTACAAGCCCCCTTCTTTGTAATTCAAGTCCATTTCTCATTTAATTGCAATTATGGAAAGTGAATTAAACCTTAACCCTTAATTCCTTTTAAGGATTTTCCTTCTCAATTTAACTTCTTTTGGCCTTAAAATATTATCTCCAGAATTATTTATGCTAAAATTATTCCTTAATTATTTGTCCTTAATGTATGGGAAAATATACCTTCAATTCCAAAAATTAATTTAGGGAAAATTCCACAATTTAATTTTCCATATAATATTTCAACCTCAAATCCCAATATTTGGGATGTTACATTTCTCCCCCGTTAATTTAAATTTCGTCCTCGAAATTTGAACCTACTACTTTGGAGAATTATTTTAGACATCGAGTCTATTCCTTTCCTATACATGCTTACTAAGCACACAACTCATCATACTACATTCTTATTCATTCTGTATCAAGGTATAGTTCTCAACTATACAGGATCTACTGATCCATTCCCACAGTACTGGGTTATGCAGGCCTCACTGCCTGACTCATTTTGTCTCTCGGCTTATCACCTATTAGCCTTTCGACGCATTCTATTACCAAAATGTTGGATTTCTAGCCCTACTACCTGGAGAATTTCCTTCAAGCTTAGGTATCTTATCTATCTCGTATGTTTTGCCGTCTCAAGTTGTACTCTAAACATACTTGTCTAAAGTTACCATGCCAATAAGCATTCTACACAGTGCTAAGCATCACAGGTCTGATGGCCCAGGGACATCATCTCATGCAAATTTGCACACCGGATCTTACCGCCTCGAGCCTACGCTCGTCTATCCGTGTCTGAGCTTCCTCAACTTAAGCTCTCTGACCACTTTTCTCTTACTTAGCACGCTGGCAATTCTCATCTGACTTACTCAATTCAGATCTCTAGATCATTCTAACAGTTTATGTTCCTGTATCAACACATTTACCAACTGCACTGCTTTTCATTTCAATACATTAGCAAATGGCAATAACGCCATTGCTTTTTATTCCTCTATGTTATCTCATATTCAACTTTTTCAAATATTTTAAAAAAAAAATATTGTGTGGTCGCAGTACATTTTTTATAATTGCACGAAACAATATTTTCACATTTTCAATAAACCATAATCGCTGGCAGCTCAATTTCGAGAAAATACATTCTTTTCCGACCAAAATTCAAGAAACACATTTTCTGCCGGTTTAACACACAATGAAATAATTCATTTCACAAAATTCAACAACTAAGAGAGGCACACGTCACCACTTCGCCCTGCCTCACAAGGACATATCCCAATCCTTTCATACAAACCATCAAAGTGACAACGCGCCTACTGGCCGATATGGGAGAATTTTCATCCCCACATAAGGGACCCAGTTCCATATTAGCATATCTAATAAAGGTTCTCCACCGCTTTTCCAGTCAAGCCAGTCCGTAGTCACGGCCACCACTGTGCCGTGGGAGGCTTAGAGGAATCCAAAAATACGTCTCTTACATTGAAATTTGAAACTTTAAGGCTATGCATGGTTTGGGGTAGAGCTGGGAATCAGGGCCGGCCCGTGAAGGGCCAGGGCCTGAGGTAAGAAAAACATATGTTTTTCAAAGCCCAGCCCGAGAGCACCAAGGCTAGGGCCGGCCCTCCAGGGCCCGGAAATTACTATTCCAAATTTTAACTATTTTTCCTCTGTTTTTTTAAAGAAATATAATTAGTAAATTACAACACGAATCATCCAACAAATAAGCACAGTCACTAATTCATAATCAAAAGTAAACTATGTTCACAAATAACTCACATAAAACATAAGAAGCATACCACTAAGCGACATTAGTACGATGACGATTATTGTAACAAATAATTTAAGGGTTTTATACTTCTCCTGTAACAGGAGAAGAAAACTTCTCCTGCTAGCAACTAACGAGTTATATGTTCATAAGGCATAACCTTCAGGCTTGGCCTATTTACTTTTTTTTTTAAATGTTTTATTATGCATAGTTATATATAATTTAATCTATATTAATTTTTAGATTATTTATAAAATTAAGAACTTATTCTTAACCTTAAATTTCACATTTCTCCATTTATCAATGAGCTTAACCTTTTCATATATCAATTGATCACTTATACTTCTCTTCTTTTTGATCGCTCGAGGTGGCAATGCTAGCTCACTACTCCTCCATTGATTTATGTCATTTGATTATTTTAGTGATGTCCAAATGAAAATGATCCAAATAGGAGGAGTTTGTCTCATTTTCTGTAAGAAAAATAAGAGGTAAAATCTAGTTTTACATGCCACTTGTCATGCTTGGTTGATTTTAAGAAATATATATCTTTAGTCAATAAATGATTGATTTTTCTCATTTATACTTGCTCAAACAATTGATGCCACTAGATATTCTTTTCTTTCACTTACAAACTCTTTTATTTCATATGAAAATGAATCCTTAAACTTTTTAGTCATAATGTAGGCATTTAAATAGACTTGATGAATTATATATGAAATTAGATGCATATGCTTTAAGACTATATAAATACCTACATTTTAAGTAGGCCTTTAAATAGGCTTCAGGCCTTGCCAGGCTTTTTGAAGGCCCAGGCTCAGGCCTGAAAAAAAGCCTACACATAGGCTAGGCCTGATCAGGCTTTTAACAGGCCAGGCCGTAGGCCAGGAGCCTATTTCCATCCCTAGTTAGACGTTAGTGAACTTGCCCATGTTATAAGAGTATGACACATTTTACCTATTACCTATATAAAAGCAGAGCAGTAAGCGGCTCTCTGCTTGACACATGTCATTTTTATTGTACCAATTGCCAAAATAACTTCCTTTACTTATTATTTCTAATTTATAATTCATACCTACAATTTCTTTGCACTTGACACCTGTCTTCTTTGTTTTACTATCGGTCAAAGTAACATTATTTACTTATTATTTTTAATTCTTAATTTTTAATCTATGCATACAATTTCTTAGAATAAATATCTCTATTAACTCCCTTAATTATCCTCTTTGTTAGATTAACGGATAAGATAACTCCCTTCATTTGATTTTTCACATTTTCACTTTAATATTTTAAAATATTTTGCAACAACTTTCCTTTTATCTCTTCTTATATCTGATATCTTTTTGTCCTTTTTATTCTACCAACTCCCAAAATAACTCCCTTTACTTATTATTTTTAATAATAATCCATGCCTACAATTTCTTTGCACTTGACACCTGTCCTCTTTGTTTTACTATAGGTCAAAGTAACACTATTTACTTATTATTTTTATTTCTTAATTTTTAATTTATGCATACAATTTCTTAGAATAAATATCTCTATTAACTCCCTTAATTATCCTCTTTATTAAATTAACTGATAAAGTAACTCCCTTCATTTGATTTTTTACATTTTCACTTTAATATTTTAAAATATTTTGTAACAACTTTCCTTTTATCTCTCTTATATTTGGTTTTTTTTTGTCAATATTTTAATTATGTCTTTGTTTTATCTTCAACCTTATGAATTACATATTTTACATTTTTTTGGAAACCAACCATCATTCTCCCCCCCCCCCCTTATATATGAACTATTTTTTGAATAAATAAATTTGGATGTCTCCCCTAATTGATTGCAAATATTAAACGCATCCTCTTAATATTTAAACTATTTTGTCAATAAATAAATTTGGATGCCTCCCCTAATTGATTGCAAATATTAAACGCATCCTCTTAATATTTGAACTACTTTGTCAATAAATACATTAGTAAAAGTAGAGCAGTAAACATTTCTCGGGCCCACAAAATGATAAGCTCAAAATACTAAAATAAAAAATATAAAGCAAGGTGGTTATGAAAGAGAGATAATAGGGAAGGTAGTTACATACTATTTTACGAATTTTATTTTTTCTTCTATAATAACTAAATATTTTTCATCAATAACCGCATTTAAATTTACTGTTTTTTCATATTTTTATCTTCAAAATGCATTTGAATTTACCGTTTTTTCATGTTTTAATCTTCAAAATTTATTTGGTAAAACAAATATATGAGATGTAGTTAGAGATAATATAGGGATTCAAATTCCAAATAAATTAACTAAGATAATTCCTTATTTATTTGTCTTCTTATATATATATATATTCACTGGTTCTTAATATAAGATATATTTATCTAATTTGATTAGATTAATGAAGTTAGCTAAATTAGTTGACTCTTACAACTACTGAATACATACAGGGGTCAGAAGCTTTCCGGAATGAAACAAAGTCTTCTCTAAAAAATCACGAGGCTTCGATCCGGAATTTGGAGAATCATATTGGTCAGCTATCAAAGCAAATAGCAGAGAGAAGCCAAGGGTCCTTCCCTAGTGATACTGTAGTCAATCCAAAGCGATAAAGGACAAGTCTGAGAAAGGGGAGGAAGAGGTTGAGAAATGTAATGTGCAGCAGGTTCCAAAGGAGATAGCTACAAAGAAGTCTCCCACTCCTTCTTATGCAAAACCTCCTTATCCCCAAAGGTTGAAGCAGCAGATTCAGAAGCAACAGTATGCCAGGTTCTGGGATATTTTTAAGAAATTGCAGATTAATATTCCTTTTGCAGAAGCTCTTGAAAATATGCCTAATTATGCAAAGTTTATGAAAGATTTGCTTTCCAAGAAGCATAAGTTGCAAGAGGCCGAAACAGTGACATTGACCCAGCAGTGTAGTGCCATTATTCAAACAAAGTTGCCACCAAAGCTTAAAGATCCGGGCAGCTTTAGCATCCCTTGTGCAATAGGGAACGTAAATATGAGCATAACACTTTGTGATCTGGGAGCTAGTATTAATTTAATGCTCTTATCTGTTTCAAAAGCTCTCGGAATTAAAGAGATGAAGCCTACTATGATGTCATTACAGTTGGCGGATAGGTCCATTAAGAAGCCAGAAGGTGTCATTGAGGATGTGCTTGTGAAAGTGGACAAATTCATCTTCCCGGTGGATTTTGTGGTTCTTAACATGGAGGAAGATGCTGAAATTCCTTTACTTTTGGGAAGACCCTTCTTGGCTATTGCTAGAGCGGTAATTGATGTAGCTGCAGGAAAAATGGAGTTTCAAATGAACGATGAGAAAGTCACTTACAATGTATTTCAACCCATGAAATACCCAGCTGATAATAGTGACTGCTTCAAAATTGACGTGGTTGATGAGGCCATTCAAGAAGTTTTTCAAGAAGGTTCAGATGAGCCTATGGAGGATGATCTTGCTCAATTATTACAAGTGGAAAAAGAGGTTTCGCAAAGGAGAATTTTGATTTACTGAGTTGAGGAGTCAAGAAGAAAGATTATGATGCGCCACCTGTTACTCCTAAGGTGGAACTAAAGGAGCTCCCTTATAATCTGAAGTATGTCTTTCTAGGGAAGGATGACACTTATCCCGTTATTGTTAGCGCCGAGTTGTCCCCTACCGACGAAGAGAAGTTCTTGAAAGTTTTGACTACCCACAAGACTCGCCATAGGGTGGTCTATATCGATTTAAAGGGGATTAGTCCTTCATTTTGCACTCATAAAATTCTTATGGAGGACCATGTGAAACGAGTAAGGCAGCCCCAGAGGAGACTTAACCCGACTATGAAGGAAGTGGTGAGAAAGGAAGTGGTGAAACCTGTTAGATGCGGTGGAGAATGTGTGTGGATGATGCCACTCGCAAGGACCACTTTCATTTGCCATTCAAGAAAAAAACCAAGAGATGGCATGACAGGAGGATTCTTCCAAAAGAGTTTCATCCGGACAACAGTATTACTTAATAACTCTCGTTTAAAACTTTGTCCAGGGAAATTGAAGTCTAGGTGGTCAGGACCGTTTGTAGTCAAAGAAGTCACACCTTTTGGTGCAATAGCCATTGCACCAATAGGTTCAGATGAAGCTTTTAAGGTGAATGGGCAGAGATTAAAGCCTTACCACGGTGGAGACATTGACAGAGGAAGAACCTCTGTGGCATTGGAAGTTGAGAATTAATGTGACATCCGTCAGGCTCGCGACAAGAACAAGCGCTGATTGGGAGGCAACCCAATAAGTTTTTCTTGCAGTTATTATTATTATTATTTTGTTTTTTTTTTCTTTCATTTTTCTAGGTTTAAAGATGATCACTCCTCTTGTTGTTGCCAAGTCTCGCGTGTGCACTCGCTCCTCTCTAAAAATTTGAAACATCATGGATGGTACCGAATAAAGAACTCCACATCGGAGTTAGAGACCTAAACCAGGGGAGTACTAGTTTCTTTCCCTCTTTATATTTTTGCAACATTGAGGACAATGCTTGATTTAAGTGTGGGGGAGGGATATGATTTCCTTGGTTATGCTTGTCCTAATGCAATTGAAAACATTGAAAATATTTTTTTAGATTGACCTTAACTTTGAGCTTTCCCCCTCTTAGAAAATATTATCAAGTCAAAAATTAAAAAAAAAAAAAGAATGTTTCAATTAAGTCTCTAAGCCTTAAAATTTTGTAGCAGTCTTGAGATGGACTATGAGAATAGGGAATAGTTTGTAATAGGATCAACAGATTATTAGTTTAGGAATATTTTTCTACATGATTTCTTTAGAAAATTAGATGATGACCTTGCTAGCTAAGTAAACCTTTTGCTAAGGGAAATGACTCAAAAAAAAAAAAAAAAAGCATAACAACTCCGCTGACATCTCTAGACTTGACTTAGTAACCGGTGCTGCATCACCCATGTGCAGGGTCGCGTCAAACGGTAAAGTCCAAGAGAGTTATGAGTTGGGCTAAAAGCCTCTTGAGGTGCCTGTTGGAGTAACTGAGTAACCGGTGCTGCATCACCCATGTGCAGGGTCGCGTAAAAAGGGGACCTACAACAACTCAAGACCAAAAAAAAAAAAAAAGAGTCATTGCCCACCTGAGGATCCTTATTTAATTAAATGAAAAACTTGGTTTAGTAGGGGCATTTGAATTTTTCTGGAAAAATTAAGTAGCGTAATATTCTTCTACTAATCTTATTGTTGCTCTTATTATTCACTGATCCTTTGATTATGGGATGTTAAGAGATTATTATAATTGTTTAAGGCTATTGACTTAGTGACCTATTCTTATAAGACATTAACTTAAATAAGATTTGATGATATGATCTAAATGTGGTGGTTTATTACTCTGTTTAGGAATTCCATATGCAATGTTCCTTTCAAATAATTAATTCTCTTTCTTTTGCTTGAGGACAAGAAAATATTTAAGTGTGGGGAGTTTGATAAATATATATTTTATAATTAAATAAGGGTAGGGGATAGATTGGATTGAATTTATTAATATTTTGTACTTATTTAATTATCTTTATGTACTTATCTATCTTTTAATTTAATATAGGATAAAATGATATTATAACAGAAAATCTATTGATATCCTACTTATTTGTGCAAGAGATATTATGTGATCTAAGGATGCAACAAATCAAATTGAAAATATATAATATAATATATTATTATATTATATATATTATAATATAATATACTAAGATACCAATGGCAATCTGAGATCACGTGAACAAATATATATCAAAGAAACAGAAGCACGATAGACGGATGGGAGAATAGGAGAGGAATCAAAAAGGACGCTGCGAACACAAAGAAAAGAAAGGACAGACGCAAGCCGAGAACATTGACGACACAGGAGTAATTGTGGTTTTCATCTCTTTATTTTGTTAACCTAGCCATGCTTGGCTAGTTTCCTTTAGTAGTTAGGGAGAAGATGAACCCTATGTGAATTTAACGTATTTATTTGGATTCTTATTTGATTATTATTTTCTTGACTGAATGGATTACCTATGCTTAACGTTTTCTTAAAAGAGTGATCGCCTTTTAGATTGTTTATAGGTTAGTGTATGACAATAGAGATGTTGGTACATTTAACTAGAACCGTTAATTCATCGTAGAATTGCATGACCTAGACATAGGCTTACGAATTTATGCGATCTCATAATTCTGGTAAACAAATTGATTTTTCTAAACAATACTAAGACATTAGGTTGTTTTCAAAAATAACGGATTAATGTAGCATCAAGACATTGGGACTTAGTCTAATTTTAGAGAATTTGTCGTCAGTCGTGAGAATAATAATCAATTAGGGACTTAATTCAAATACTTAGAGGAACATAGGGGAATTCTATGCCCTAACTGCGTTTTTCTTTATTGATCATCTTTTCTAAACAACCGTTCTTGATATTCTTAATCTTGAATGCTTTTCTTGATTAAATTCCTTAAAAA
This sequence comes from Acacia pycnantha, assembly GCA_025563575.1. Lineage (NCBI taxonomy): Eukaryota > Viridiplantae > Streptophyta > Magnoliopsida > Fabales > Fabaceae > Acacia > Acacia pycnantha. The sequence continues at coordinate 4,015,631 of JAMWYP010000016.1, forward strand.
TTCTGTTTGGTTACAAATCAACCCCTATTACTCATTGATCCAACTAAAGCTTAAATAACAAATTAGTAGTTGGAGTACTATTGCTCGTGGGACGATCTCTTTCTCACATACTTTATTACTTGTAACGATCGGTGCACTTGCCGAAGTCACTATCAAAAATACTCCACAACTTCAAAATACTCCACAGCATATCAAGTTACTAAATTTGCAGTAACTTAGAAGTAGAAGTAGAAGAGGGTGCAAGAATATTTCACGGTTTTCAAAATCGGGTCCATTAACTTGATAAGATGCTGGTTTATGGTTCATTGATTGAACCGTGCCCGTCCAGTTATTGCCACAATGGGAATATTTTTCCCAATCAATGAGCCATCCTCTCTCTCTCTCTCTCTCTCCCCTCTTGTTTCTTCATGTTAGGCTTGACCCACTTGTGCAGTGCCAGTGACCCACTTGTGGACTACTTCAAGTCGTACGCTATTGGCATAGCCTGGAATTACTTTTTGGTGTTATTTATATTCTGCATCTTCCTTCTGGTGCAGTAATTTTATTTTAACCTTTGTTTTTGTTATTACCGTTTTACAGTGAAAAGGAGTAGGGAGAGAAAATGCATAGGTGTAAATTTTTTAACATATTTTAAATGATGTCAATAAAATATGTGTCGGCACTCTAGATCTCTTATAGAAGGAAACTCATGGGATCTTTTTTCTTAATAAAAAAAAAACAGAGAGATGCACATTGAGTAACACTGTAGCTGGAAACAATTGGGATTATTGACTTTCCTATACATGTTAAAAATTTTAATTTTTACATGCAAATTTTGTGATATTTTTTGAGAAAATAATTAAATATTTTATTTCAAAAGGGTAAAGTTAATTATTAATATATATGCATGTATAAAATTAAATAAAAAACAGAACTATTGCTAAACCGAACTTCTTGATTTTCTTAAAAAATTTTAAACCCATATAATAAACAAAATTATCTTTTGAACATTTGGTTATTCCTAATTAGACTTAATAATGTCAAAATATAAAAAATGGGAAAAATGCTATGAGATTCTAAAAAAACAAATATAGTTGTCAAAAAATTCCATAACAAGTGAGTAGTATACCTTAACAAGCTAAAAAATGAAAATAAGAAAATCTACAAACTACTCACTTATTATAAAACATTTTAATAATGATTATATTCATTCATTAGGATTTCTGGTGATTTTTCATAACATATAAGTTGATATTCACTTGTTTGTTTTTTTTTTTTAAAGTAGGCGCATGGGATTGATTTGATGGAGTTGTCTATCTGAAACAATGAAAAAACACTATCTGAAACAATGAAAAAACACTGAGAAAGTAGAGTTGGATATTAAGTTAGGAGCATCAATCACCAAAAGCTCTCTAATTCTAATTCTAAATACTAATAATACCACAAATATCTGACCCAAAATCTGTCCTCGCCTTCTTTATTTCTCTAACATACCACTCTACCACCTTATAAGATATGTTGCACCGACACTGACACGAGACACGAAATACGACACGACACTCCGACACGTTAATCCTAAAAAATCTAAATTTCGACACGTTAGGACACGTTTTGATATTAAATATATATTTTTAATATATATAATATAATTTACATTTAATACAAAACTTTCATATAGTGTAGAGGGTAGACTACACACAAGTTCAATTATTTAATTAATTACTATTTGTTATTAGTTAATTAGTTGTTATTTGTTATTAGTTATAACTAATTTGAGTTAACAATTGTAACAGATTTGCGTTTTGAGTTTGCCACATGTACAAGGGTATTTCCTATGTAAGTTTGAAACATGTACAGGAGAGTTTAATGTAATAATGACTTTTCTCAGTTTCCATGTTCTCTGTTCATTTACTTTCCTCTCAACCTCCCGACCTTTGGTTTTGTTCCTTCGTTTTGCATTTGTTCATTTACTTTCCTCTCAACCTCCCGACCTTCGGTTCTGTTTCTTCGTACGTTTAGCATTTGTTCTTCGTCTGTTCGACAGCTTTCTCTCTCAGTTTCGCCATTGATTTACCTTGTTTCATCTTTCTTCTCAAATCTTCTTCTCTTCTCTCTCTTTCCCTTCTCTCCTTCTTCCTCTTCCTTTCTCTCTCCTCCTTCATCTGTTTAACTTGTGTTCCTTTCTCTTTGTTCTTTACGTGTCAGAACGTGTCGGACGGGTGTCGGTGTCCGACACCGTTCGACTCGCAAATTTCTCTAGAGATAGCGTGTCGGTGCTTCAGAACTTACAACCTTCCTCTGGCATATTGAACCCCTCTTCAAAACGCCTTCTGTTCCTCCAGTTCCAGAGCAGCCAACACGTTATACCGAAAGTCAGATTCCATTCATCTTCAAGCTTCATCAGGTTTCCACCTATCCAGTCTCTTTCATGCAGATTTAAGAACTCAGTCTCTAGCCTACCATTTTTCAACTTCATCCACATGCCTCTAGCTAGTGGTTAGCCTTAAAACACTGTTTGCGGTAATAGATATTTGTTCTGTGCTTGAGGGCTTCCTTTAACTTTTGCTTTTTTTTTCTCGTTGGCCAGTGAAAGGCTGGGTTTAACCACACCACCCAACAACATTGAATCGTGTACTTACGAGTGTGTGTAGCCACTGTTGACTAGTGAATGAAAACTTGTCCTCTCCCTCTGATCTGATTAGTGTTCTCTTCATCCTACAAAAACATACTCACGGGATTTCTTAAGATCTTATTTCCCACTGACTCGTTACATTTTTAAAACTATTGGAAAATCTCTTCCTTCTTTTTCTAATTAATCGGCGGTTCTTTTTTTTCCGCCGATTTTATGCGATGTGACATGAAATATTAATTGTTTATCGTTAATAAGTCAAGCCCCGCGTCCAGTTTTCCGCAAGGTGCCGGTAGATAATAAAGGTGGAAAATAGGGTGTGAAAGGAAAGAATATTGGGAAAATCCGTACCAAGGCCCAATTAAGGCACAAAACTGCAAAAAGGGCCCCAACAACTTTCCTCAACCACAAATGGCCCTAGAGCCCTTTCTGACATTTAGTTTTAAAGCAAAATGACCAAAACACCCAAATGAATTTTTTAAAAAAACACTGCTCTCTCTCAAAACCACCTCTTCGTTTAGAGGGAAAACCTGAACTGAGGTCCACAGCGCTTCGCGCAATGCTTTCTATTGTTTTCTCGGCAACCAAACGCTGAATAGATAGAACCGTGGAAGATGGTGGATCAGATCCACACTCCACCGCCCAGATCCGCCGTGGACCTCTTCTCGGATCCTCTCGATACTCACCCGTTGTGGTTCAAGCCTGCGTCATTTCTATCACCGGATTTCGATTCTGAATCGTACGTTTCGGAGCTCTGTACTTTCGTCCCTTTCGACACTCTTTGCTCTGAGCTCCATAATTATTTGTCCTCCCTCAATCACGAGCTCATCGATCTAATTAATCGTGACTATGCCGATTTCGTAAACTTGAGCACTAAGCTCGTCGATGTAGACGCCACGGTGGTGCGTATGCGGGCCCCGCTGGTAGAGCTTAAAGATAAAATTGAGCAATTCAGGGGATCAGTGGAAGGTTCTCTCGTGTCCATGAAGAACGAGCTAAGGCAAAGATCTGAGGCATCCTCAGCGAGGGAGACTTTGGAACTTCTTCTTGATACATTCATTCACTAGCAAGAATACTTACCTTAGATACGACGTGAAATGTATCAAGAAGAAGTTCCAAAGTCTCCCTCGCTGAGGATGCCCACTGTGAGTTATGGACATGCTGCTCAGTCTAGGAAAGGCGAGGATTACTTTCTAATTAAGACTGATTGTCAGCGAGTACCTGGGAATCCCTCAACAGCATTTTCTGTATTTGCGGTATTTTTCACCATCTATATTGGACACTTTCTTTCTCTTGAACTGCATATCACACAGTATGGCATCAAGGAGAAAAAAATTCCCTAATTTTTGACTGAGATGTTCTCACAACTTTTCCTGTTGTGTGCTGAATTTTCTGTATTTGCGGTATTTTTCACCATTTATATTGAACTGCATATCACAGTATGGCATCAAGGAGAAAAAAACAAATAACTAATTTTTGGACTCTGAGATGTTCCAACAACTTTTCCTGTTGTGTGCTGAATATTCTTTTGATGTTCATAAGATAGCTGCTGATTTCTCCGATCTTCAGATCTTTGATGGACACAATGGAAATGCTGCGGCCATTTTTAGTAGGGAGCATTTGTTAAATCATGTGTTGAGTGCTGTTCCTCGAGGTCTTGGACGGGATGAGTGGCTTCAAGCTTTACCTCGGGCATTGGTTGCGGGGTTTGTGAAGACTGACAAAGGATTCCAGAGCAGAGGTTTGAAATTTAGCATTTTTTTTTCATTAGTTAGAGGAAGGATATACAGAAAGTAGGATGAATTTGACCTTTGTTCTTCACTGGTTTTCTTCAGGAGAAACTTCTGGAACTACAGCCACATTTGTGATAGTTGATAGATGGACAGTCACTGTTGCATCTGTTGGTGATTCTCGTTGTATATCAGACACCCAAGGCGGAGCTGTTACAAACTTAACTGTCGATCACCGGCTCGAAGAGAATATTGAAGAGTATGTATTTAATTCTAAAGCTTTGTTGTTAAACTATTCCTTTATGCACTTGCTAATCACAAATTACTACACTTTTTGTGCAGGAGGGAACGTGTTACAGCTAGTGGAGGTGAAGTTGGGAGGCTGAGCATTGTTGGTGGTGCAGAGGTGAGCATTGCATCTCGGATTACTGCCCTTCTCTTCTTGTCAAGAGAGAAATTAGGAACAAAAAACTCCTTTTTTTAATCATCCTTCCATGATTATATTAACTGCAGTGTTAATTCTTTGTAGATTGGTCCCCTTCGTTGTTGGCCAGGCGGATTGTGCCTTTCTAGGTCAATAGCATAGTTTTGAATAGCGGGTAGCGGCTGGTAGCGGCCGACCCCAAAAACGGTATAGCGGTATAGCGGGTAACGGTAAAGCCGCTACTATGAAGTTCATATAAATACTTGTAATAAATTATACCACATATATAAATGCAACATAAGATAAGAAATCACCCAAAATATTACACATTCAAGACTTAGTCCCTTTCTATCGGCCTCTTGAATGCAAAATACAAGTCCAAAAAGATGATCATAAGAGATAACTATAATATCCATGACTATACAGGCTTCAACAATAATTAGCATGAAGTTCAGAACCCCCAGTTAATGTGAAACAATCAGAACCCCCACCAAAACCAGAATGAAGAGGGAAGAGGAACAAAACCAGATTCGGTGCGTCTCTTCTTGATTGCCGACGCATACCCCCACCAGAATATTGGAATCCGCCGGTGACACAATCAGAATCCACCGAACCTCTTGCGTCTCTTGCTTTTGCTTCTTCAAACGTTAAGATTGATGCATGAGGGAGGAAGACGGAAGCGGAAGAGGGAAGCGGTCTGTGTCGAGGGGGAAGTGACCGAAAGAGAAAAGGAAGCAAGAGAGAAAAGGAGGGAAATTGTGTTGTTTCCCTCTATTTTTTTCAGAGGTAAAATGACCTACATACCCTTCATTAACTTGGCCATTTTCCCATTTTAGCCCTGATTGGTGTCAAATTTTCGATGACCTGCCATGCCCTGCGTCCGACTCATTTCACCACAGTAGCACCAAAATCACGCCGCGTAACTCACCTCCCGCCACTGCCTGTGGCTTCCGCCACCGTCCGCTAACGCAAACTGTAGCGTTGCGGATCGGCAGGTGCGCTCAGGTGCCGCAAACTGCCACTATCCCGGTATAGCGCGCAATTGCGCCGCTATTTCAATCAGTGGCGGAGCCACTATGTTGCAAGTGGGTGCAAGTGCACCCATAAATTATAGTTGTTGAGTTTTTTTTTTTTTTCGTGGCTGCTGAGTTACTACATATCTTAGTATAAACACCCATAATCCCCCTCAACACATGAGACATTATAATATAGTGCTATGAGGCCCATTGGTGATTTTATTTTTATGGGCCCCAAGCTTTACTATCTGTTGCTAAAGCCAACGTTTTACTTTTTTAGTATGACGTTTTTTTTAATATGACCATCTGATTAAATTAAATATAAATATTATCAGACTTAATTAACATAGTTTTCTCAACAAAAAAAAAAATTCTACAGTCACATGTACTTAGCTTGTAGAGTTCCGAGAGCAACTCCCCTACATAAAATAGAAAAGTTCCAAAGATTAATTGAATTTGAATAGATCAGTTGATTAAAATAATTTCTGCATCAATCTTTCAGTGGATGACTTGAGAGCAAATACAAAGTATTTAAAGGAGACTGAGGAGAAAAATTACACAACTGAGGAAAATAAAAAGCTGCAACAAGAATTGGTATGTAATTATACAGACAACCCTTTATATTCTTTTGTTTTTTTGGCAGAAACTTTTTTGGTTTATATTGTTCCTTTGATCTCTTGTCATAGGATGTAATTAAAGTCCTCAAAATATTTCACTATAACTAGTTTACAAAGGGTTCGTAGGAGGAGGATCCTACCGTTGAACAAGATGAAACGAGTTCTGTGGGAATGGATTCTTTGTTTTTAGAATTAGCATGTGTTATACCTGGAATTGATGAGACAATGAGCTTTGCTGAGATGTTGAAGTAAGAAATATGTGTTGTCTTATTGATTTTGTTTTGACTTGAATTTTGTTCAATACTGTATGCCTAAATTTGAAACTTTTCTGTACAAAGTTGTGTTTATGATAGTGTAGAGTTGTAATGCATTTGTGTTCTCGTTGTTTTCCTTCCTCCTTTATGTAGGTGTATGGTGTTGAACCTATTGAAAGTGTCGTTCTCTGGTGGACAGTCTGGTGAGTTATAACATTTGTTATGCTCCTTTACTCCTTCGTTGATAGTTGACTTTTTAATATCCTATCACATATGACAAACCATAATAATTTTTCCTTGCATGCTGCTTTGGAATTTGATTGTGTAACATCTGGGTATCTATGTGCCATGAGATTAGAGTATATTGTTCGGTTTAAATTGATTTCCTCAAAAATACTTTTTAATTGAACCTCATTTCTAGTCCTAAACTTTACGAAGGAGTGGGTTACCTTTTATCCTCCTTAAAAAAAAAATTTGGGGGCGCTGCCCCCGAACCCCAAATCCCATAATTAATTGTGCACCCACAAACTTAAATTCCTGGCTCCGCCACTGATTTCAATCATAGGTCAATAGGAGACATGGATGTTGGGGAGTTCATAGTTCCAATACCATATGTCAAACAAGTGAAGGTATCGTTTGTTTCCGGCTAATCTCACCTATTTACTGCTATGTCCATGTCAGTCTTCATCATGAACCTGACCTTGATAATGATATATTATAGCTATCAAATGCTGGCGGGAGGCTTATAATTGCTTCTGATGGCATCTGGGATGCTTTATCCTCAGACATGGCTGCAAAATCTTGCAGGGGTTTGCCAGCTGAACTTGCTGCAAGGCAGGTTGTCAAGGTAATACTGTACATAACAATGCTTCTTGCCGGTTCTGTTTAAATTTAAATCAAAATTCTTTCTTGTCTTTTGATTTGATAGAAGCTTCATGCACAGAAATGTTAACATTTCATCTCATGTAAGCTAAGTCTCTACATGTTCTTATTCTTTTCATTTAGGAAGCATTAAGAACAAGAGGGTTAAAGGATGACACAACTTGCATAGTCGTTGACATAATTCCTCCTGAAAATACAATGCCACCGCCACCTCTCCCTAAAAAGAAGAACAAGTTGAGGGCTCTGCTTTTCAGGAAGAAGTCTCGTGATGCTGCTGGTAAGCTATTAAAGAAGCTTTCAGCTATAAATATTGTGGAGGAACTGTTCGAAGAAGGATCAGCTATGCTTGCTGAAAGGTATTGTCCTTCTCTCTTGCAGACAATATTATCAACTCAACAATTAACTGATATACAAATATGTAATGGCTGTGCCCTCCATACTGGTTGTTGTTGTTCAAAGTAGAGGGTAATATTTATTTTATACAATGATCTAAAGATACAGAGAGAAAGGTGGGGTGAGCGAATCATAGTTGGTTTTTTCCCCTAGTATTTCATCATGGAAACTAATGCATGCACTCTCTGTAACTTATACTGTAATGCTATTGGTTTGGGGATAATGCCATATCAGTATTACATGAAACAAAGATTTTGCATTTTTTTGGAGGTTTTTTGGGTTGGATGAAGAGCTACTTATAAGTTCTCATGAGAGAAAATATTTGAGTTCATAAGAATTTGAATAGTTCTGGTGGTCAAGATTAAGATTCACCAACTATGTGAGGTTCTATAGAGGACTGTAATTTTCAAGTTTTATTTGTCAATAATGTAAAAAAACCATTGAATATTGATAGCATACGAGGATTTGATGTGGTTTCTTTTGAAAAGCCTAAAGATTTCTTTTTAACTAATTCCTTGTTCTTATCTTCTGTCATGGAATAAATATGAAAGTATGAGAAATTAAAACTGTTTTCTCATTCCAAATGGAAAGTAGAAACCGACATAACAAAGCTGCTATTTTTTTTTTTTTTGGCCATCATATCCAAGCTACTATTAACTAACGCATTTGATAACAAATTCTTAGATTTGCAAAAAGTTCTCAATGAAGTGTTGCCAACTCACCCCAAATCCGGGGTACTAACACGGCCTACGTCTGATAAAAACTACTGCATTCTTATGTGACATCAGTTCAGGAACTTGTGTGTTTTGCCATAGCCCTTCTAGACAGAATTATAGCGCAAGGCTTTAGAAACATCTATTATATAACACCCTGTTTCCAATTAAATATGTTCGCCCTTGGATTTCTGCTTAGGATACCTTTCTCTATACAGCTTTGCATGCTAATATCAAAATATGCCAGTAATTGTGTTTTTCTTCTTGTCTAGAAGCATAATATGAAGATTTTCTTTACTTTTTCCCCTTCTGTTGGATTTCTGTTACTGAACTCTAAAGTTAAGTTTATTTTTGTAGTTTCTCACTTGTTAAACACTTTTCTGATTATGTCATCCAGATTGGGGAGTGATGAGAATACAGGGCAATCAACATCAGGTCTCTTTATATGTGCTGTGTGCCAAGTTGATCTTGCCCCAAGTGAAGGAATATCTGTTCATGCTGCCATTATTATTCTTTCTTTCTTTTGTTGCAGTCATATTTGTTCATAGACCAAGTAATTACTTGATCATCACTCTCAAGTGGCAACAAGAATGTGTATCTAATATTCACAAAAATAATATATGATGGGCATTGCAATTTTAATAGCTAAAGGCTTGGGGGTAACCTGGTACTGAGTTTTCAGGTATCAGCCAGTGGCTTTCAACTTTGTTTTGATTGGTAAAGCTGGATGCTTGGAATCAATACCAGGTATATTCTTTGGGTTAAGATGCATCCACCGATCTGAACTATTTTCTTAAGGGCATCTAGCAGCTTAAAGTATTTTCAGGTGTGTTCAATTTCCTAAAGTATTTTTTGTGCGTTTGTGTTAAATGCACCGAGAAAATATTTTATGGTTCTGGACGCACAAAAAAAATATTTTTGGGTGTTAGATGCACCAAACAATACTTAGGGTATTTTAGGATGTTGGACGCACGACAAAATATTTGTGTGTTGGATGCCCCTAAGAAAATACTTAAGGGTGTTAGATGCCTTAACCAGAATTGTCAAACGGCCACCAGGCTGGTGTTAGGCCCTAGCTCGCGGGCTAGAAGCAAAGCCCCTTGAGGCTAAAAAAGCCCCCATTTTAAAAGCCATGTGGAGCCAAAAATTATATAACTCTCATGGTTAGGTGTCCCATGGCCAAAAATCATTTTAGAATAATAAACTTAGGCTTGAATAATCAACTTCAAGATATTGCAAAAGAGCCTTTGAAAAATACATCATGATCTTGAAAAATTATTTTAGGATGTTGAAAAATTATTTTAGATCTGAAATAATTTTTCAAGATCATTAAGTATTTTTTAGTACCGGCCAGCATCCTGAAGTATTTTTTCCAATATCAGTCAGTACCCTGAAATATTTTTTAACATTCTAAAATAATTTTTCAAGATCATGAAGTACCGACCTTGAAATATTTTTTCAACATCTTAAAATAATTTTTCAAGATCATTAAGTATATTTTCGGTACCAATCGGTATCCCGAAGTATTTTTAAATACCGTCGGTATCACGAAGTATTTTTAAGTACAGTCGAGACCGAAATAATATTTCAAGATCATTAAGCATATTTTCATTACCGTTAGTATCCCAAGTATTTTTTAAGTACCAATCAAGACTTCGAAATATTTTTTCAACATCCTAAAATAATTTTTCAAGATCATTATGTATTTTTTCAGTATCAAACAGTATCTTTAAATATCTACACTATCCTGAAATATTTGTTAAAAAAAAAGGGGATCAGTGTTGTTTTTTTGCGTAGTGGATCGGAAGTGAATGCTAGTGGCAGTGGACTGAATCCAATTCCTTGATTGAAGAAGGCGAGGAGGTGTAGTTTCAGATGGATTTGTACAATTTCTGAATGTTGGAAACGGGGTTGATTGGTGGCCCGCGGGTTGGCCCCAACATAACCCCAAAGAGTGGGGCTTATTTTGGGTTAGGGCCTAAAATGACCCCATCATATGGGGTAAAAATATGGGAGCCAAACATGGGGCTTAAATGGTGGCCCATAGGGTCCAGCCCATTTTGATAAGCTCTAGCCTTAACCATATTATTTTGCTTGGTGTTTGTTTTTGTTTTGCTTGAAGGAACTAAAAAGAGCAACTTTGGAAATTTGAAGGTATTTATGCTCTCCAATAGAATTATATATGGAGGAGCTTTTTCTAGCAATAATCACAAATGTGGTACTACGTTTTAAATTGCCCAATTGTTATACTCATTTGGTCTTAAATATATGATAAAGTTTGTACTGCAATTATAAGATAAAATTTGTAATGTAACTTATATTACAAACTGTGTCCTATATTTAGAACCTAAAGTAGTAGTTTCTTGAGAGAATGAAATAGTGAAGCCTTGGAAAAACATTTCACCTGTTAAGATGTTACATAAGGCAGGTTTGTCCTTTTAAAATTTGATTTGGTAACAAATTACTTATCCAATAGTAACAACTATGCCTATGTATGGGAGAACTTAAAATAAGTGTTTTTAATTTTGAAAATATTTCTTTTTTGCCATATTTACCTCTTACAAAATAAAATTATTTATAATAAGTTAATTCAAACTAACGCCATGTTGAATTAAACTATATAAAAATTACAAAATCCCTAATACATACACCGATACACGTGTGTGTGTAACAGAGATTCACCACCGTCTCTCCCATTTACATCCTTGCTTCCCAGAAAAGTATCATCAACTTCTTGAAAAAAAAAAAATCCAAGTTATAAAGTAGAGAAGGATTTTTTAATATTATTTTCTTAATCATCTTTAAATATTAAACATAAATATAAATTATAACCGGATAATATAGACTATTCAAAAGTTGAAAAGTAGTTTAAACCCCAAAAAAGGTTGAAAAGTAATAGAAGGACGAAAAATTAATAAGTCATCAAGTATATTAAGTTGGACACAGCATTTCATAATTCATGAAAAGTATCATAAACTTCGTCCACGAAAAAAAAAAAATTAAAATATCCAAATTCTAAAGTGGACAAGGCTTTTTTTAATATTATTGTCTTAATGATTTTTAAATATAAGGTGAATGAAGAATACACACATGAAATTTCCTCCTTCCAGAATACTTCAAAGACCATGAAACTTTTTTGGGGCAAAGTGCACATGGGCTTGTAAAACCAGAGCAAAATTACACATGCCGTTAAAAGTTGTTAACTTCCGTTACTGGGGCCCACGTTATTTTAAAATTAAAAACATATACAATTTTAAAATCCCTCTTTTACCCTTTTCTCCTTGACCTTTCATCTTCTCCCTTCTTTCTCTTTCTCGATTCGAACTCCCGACTAACCAGAGAGGGGGCGAACGCCCAAACCAGACCTTTCATCTTCTCCCTTATTTCTCTTTCTCGGTGTCTATTCGAACTCCCAACTAACCAGAGAGGGGGCGAACGCCCAAACCAGTAAGCCACGAGTCTGCAAGCCCTTCATCTTCTCCATACTATGCGAATCGGCCGTCACTGTTCTTCCATCTATTTCTCGTGGAATGGATGACAAAGCTAGGTATGTTGATAGATTGAAGACATCTTGATTTTCCGATCTGGTCAGACGAAGCAGGGTTGAAGACGCGTCTTGATTTTTCGATCTGGTCAGACGAAGCAGGGTTGAAGACGAGTGTGGGTTCCCCTTCTTTCCAAGATCAATCGTCCTCGCAATTCTCGTCCGTTGCACTAATCACTGATTTCCGGCGGAGTTGATGTCGCTGCCGCTCCGTCTCCCACCTTTACTCAAGATTCTTGCGATTTCAGAGATTGTTTTTCGGTTTCACAGATTCGCCGACGATTGTGGATCTGATAGTATGTCTCGATCTTCTGCTTGGGTTCTTTCATTCTTGCAGTTGATTAGGATACCGATTGATTCGATTGTAAATCTGATTGTTTTTGTTTGATCCTCCTTCCTATTTTCTGAATCTTGACCGTAAGTGTTAATCGAAGCAGAAATTATGAGATTTAATATGTTTGAAACAAGTTGATTGATTTGATTCAATATGTTTGATACAAGTTGATTTAATATGTTTGATACAAGTTGATTTAATAAAGTGTTAATCGATTGATCTTCTTGATTGTTTATGTTGAGTATTGATAGTTGTGGTACTGCCGTGGGTATAGAGGGTTTGATACAAGTTGGGGTTTGGTTAATCTGGAAATATTGGGAGGCTCCCCCTATTTTTCGATCCAGCTTCTCATCCTATTTGTTTCTATGCTCTTCACTGTTCTTCTTCGATGGTTAAATATAAATATAAATTATAACCGTATAATATAGACCCTTCAAAAGTTGAAAAGTACTTTAAACCCAAAAAAGGTTGAAAAGTAGACAGAAATAGAAAATAGAAGGACGAAAAGCTAATAAGTCAGTATGAGCTACTAGATCTGTTATAATTATAAATCCGGGTTAACATTTTTTTTAGAAAAATTAAGGAAGTTAAATAAGTAACGTATCTTTAGATTATATATTAGTTTATTAGTTAAAATAACTAGTTTTTTTTTTTAAAAAAAAAAATACTCTAAAGTAATTTAATCAGTTTTTTTAATCTCTCAAAAAAGTCAATTTAGTCTTATAATTAGAACCGGAGATATTGTTATGTTGAACACAACATTTCATAATTCATGAGCGCCCATTTGGTTTACAGAATTGGAGGTAATGGAAGTAATGTAATGATTATTACATAATTTGTTTGGTACATCATTAGGAAAAGATGATGTATACATAAAAACGTTTGGTTAGATTACATTGAACATGAGAATATATAAGAATAATATAGCAGGGGACAAAATTGCCTTTGTCTACATATAGTAATGTATACTTTTCGTTCATGATAATTTTTTTCATTCTGCATGGTGTACACGTTGAGTTCATAGTAATTTTTAAATATTTAATGGTGAAAATATTATGAAGTGTATAGGTTGGGTTCATGCTAATTTTTTTAATATGCAATGATGGGAATATTATTTAATGATATATATTTAACGATGGATTATAAATTTTTAATGGGGGAATATGTCTTAAATTTCATATTATTAATTAATTTGTTAATATTTAGTGGTGTTAATTAAAATTATTTAATATTTAACGGCATTTATGGGTGGGCACTTTAGTCAATTTAAAAATTTAATTACAATAGTGTCATTTTCACTTGATTACAGGATGTTTGCATCCTTATTCATCATTCTTAGCCGTGTAATCTTGATTACATCAAATGATGTAATCATAATTACAAACATGTAATCTTCTTTATATTACATAAGCTCAATCAAACACTATAATCGGTCTATTGCATCAAGATTATATGTAATCATCTCTCATGTAATCGAACCAAACAGGTTATGAGTGTGTTTGCCATTCATTAGGGCTGTGCAATGGGCTAAATGGCTGCCCACAACCCACCTATTAATTTCTTAATAGGCATCAAATGCCTTTTAAAACCAGTAATAAATGGGCTAGGCTAAACTCGTGTGGGTTTGAATAAATATGGACATCTCACTAATACATTTTATTTAAAAGAAAACTCACTATGCAGTTGCTCTTCTATTACAATGTTGCTACTAATTTCTCAACGTAAATTAAAAGAAAAACGAATAATGAAGCACCATAATCCTCATCATTTCACATAAGAACCACACATGAAATAACAAGCACAAATTAATAAATAGTTTGTGAAGTTCTCAATCAATACAATAATTAATCTTTTATACACACACATGCAGGAATAAGATATTTATTTATTAATTTTCTTAATACTGAATTAATAGTTAATAAAATCTTAAATATATATAAAGAGTTAGAGCAATATAATTACAGCTTATATAGAAGCTCTTATTGTATGTATAATCATTGATTCAAGAGATATATATAATTACATATCATTAATCTCATGATTCTTTTGAAAAAAACTTCTTTTACAATTAACGAAGCCCGATCCACGGGCATACTGGACGGAGAGTACGCATGTCTCCACCTCTACCGCCGTTTTCACCGCTTCCTAGACCCCTAGGATGCCTCCCCGCCGCCTTGACCAACGCGAGGATCGAACCCCTCCCTTGAGGTGAGGAAGTCCGACTCCTTCGCCAATTGAACCCAAGGACGAGGGTAATGTTATGTTATGCTATGTATGTATATATCCACTTAAATGAGTGGGCATGGGCGGCCCGAGGTTGTGCCTGTGACCCATCCTGTTTACGGTACCTCGCCTGTTATGGGCTTTTGTTGGGCAAACCAAAATGGACAATTTTCTACTAGGCTTGGGTAAGCATATTGGCTATGGGCAACTTGCTCAACCCTACCACTCAATGAAAGTTGGAAATGTAAATGACAAGAAGAAGAAGAAGAAAGAAAGAAAGTTAGAACTGTAATATCATTATACTTTTTTTAGTAAAATTCTAAAAACATTATTTAGTCAATTTTTGAAAGCTCAGAATAATGAATTTATTTTAAGATAGTACTCCCTCTGGTCTTTATTATAAGGCACCAACCACCAACATTTTTTGGTCCTTATTATAAGGCACCAACTTACTTTAATTAACTCATTTATTGCCATTTTTCCATTATGCCCTCATTTTTAACTAACTCATTTAAACCTACATCATTAAAGTAGGGGTAAAGTTGGAAAATTTTATTACTTTTAGACCTCATTAATGACTTAACCTCCATTCCTTGGTCCGCGAGAAATGGTAATTGGTGCCTTATAATAAGGACAAGAGGGAGTAGCATTTAACACTCTGATATTATTTTTTAGTAGCATCCAGCACTTTGATGTAATTTTCTCAATGCATTCAACTCCTCCTTATGATATTTTTCAGTTAAACCCAACATTCTAATACTATTTGGGGTGTTGTATGCATTATAAATAAGATTCAGATGTTGGAAGCATAAAAAAAGAGTACATAAGGGTGTTGTATGCATTATAAATAAAATTAGGGTGTTAGATGCAATTGCAAATAGTATTAGGGTGTTGGATGCTATCATACGATTTATTTTATAAAATGTTATATATGTGCTTTCTAATAAATTTAATTTAATTTTTTTAATCAACGTTTTATTTACAAAATAAACCTCTTAATCAAACTAATCGATTTTACAATTATGAAAAGGAACTAAACTAAAGAGAAATATTTACATATCCTATAAGTACCACGTCATCTAAACTCTATTCAATGAAAAATATAATAATTCTGATATTTTTAATCCTAGTTGGCCGATTACTCATATGAAAAAAATTCAAATTTTATCTTGTTTTTATAGAAAAAAAATCTTAATTTGAAAAAAAGCAAAATGATCAAGTAATATGTTTTTTATAAACAAGATAATTTTTTAATTTTTTCATATGAGTCATCAGCTAACTAGGAATAAAATAACCTTAGTTATTTTATTTTGATTGGACAGAGTTCAAATGACGTGGTACTCTTGGAATATGTAAGTATTTCTGGCGAATCAAATCCACAACTTATCATTTACTAGAAAGCTTAATATTTTTTGTACGCTGACGATATTTTTGTCATTATCTTCTATATTTTCATTCCTATATATTTTTATTCTAACGAAAGGAAATGTATTATTTTTCCTATCTTCAACATTTCCAATTAAAGTTCTCTCTCTATCTGAAAATGTTATGCATGTCTTAAGGGATTGCCGGGTAGCTTGGGAGCTATGGGAGGAGCTGAATGGGGGCTGTCTTAGGCCTGAGTTTGGCTCTTTGCAGGGGAAGAGCTGGTTTGATTGGAACCTATCGCGGCGTGAGAAGGATTGGGACCTCAAATTTGGCTTTGGTTGCTGGTGTTTGTGGATGGGGTGGTTTAAATTGAATGTGGATGGTGCATCCAAGGGGGTGGGAAGGAGTGCCGGCTGTGGTGGGCTAATCAGGGATAGCAAGGGGGACTGGATATCTGGTTTTGCTAGGAAGTTGGGCTCTTGCTCTGCTATCAAAGCCGAGCTATGGGGGGTGCTATCAGGATTACATATAGCAAAAAGATGCAATATTGATTACATTATTGTTGAATGTGATTCAAAAGTGGGCATGCGGTTGTTGTCTAATTTGCGGGTTGAGGGTCTATCCATATCGGATCCGAAGCTGCCGTCTAAGATACACAAATTAATGCAAATGTTCTCTAGAATAGTTTGTTTACATGTATACGGGAGGGAAATTCATGTGCCGATTCCCTGGCCAATTTAAGTTTTGTTCGAGGAGGATGTTTTTGTTTGTTATAGTTCCCCTCCGGTAGGTGCATCGATAGCTTGTACAGAGACATTGTGGGTATTTCTTACCCTCGTTCCATACTTATATAGAGTGATCTTGGGCTAAGGCCCGATTTTTTAAAAAAAAATAATAAAGATTGAGCCAAAAGGATCATCATTTTGCCGATAGCTTTGTAGTCTAGTAGTATATGTACACCTTTATACGTGGGAGGTCGCAAATCTGATCCTGCCCTTAACTTTAGGCCCTTATTGTCTTCTCCTTTAGATCAAGAATAAAAGTCTCTCATTTTTCGTTGACTTTTATATGCATACACGTTTTTTATTTCCAATTTGATCCTTAATCTCACACACCAGACTTCCCAATTTGCTTTTTTTCCTTTCGTTCATATTCACTAGTCCAAGTCAACAACTAATCTTCAAAAGTCTTCTGCACTTGTCTCTTTCACTCGTTTCCAAGAAGGGGATAATGTAGAGCCTAATTTGCCAACCATTTCAATTATTCTTATCTATATTGGATCCCTCTTAATTCAGTTTTTGATTGAGTTGTAAATTTCAGAATGGTTTCAGTTCAATTGTTTTGCTACTCTCTCTTAGTTTCATTCCTTTGGGTTGGAGATGCATCAAAGTGCCCACTTTCATTTAACTGTGGCAATCTGGGGAGTGATACGTGCATATTTTATAATTAAATGAGTATCAATTCGAGATATATGATTAAGAAAGGAGCAGAAAAAGGAAATCAATTTGAATCAATTGTGTAATATGAGAGAGTGAATTACAAAATATTTGGAAGTGATTGAAGATCTCAAAAGGATATTGCATATCTCTCATTAAAGACAGGATCAGATCACGGGCCAAGTCAACCTAAGGGATTTCTATATAAAGAGCAAGGGAGATACACACTAGAGACCACGAGAGAGACAAGACGCGAAGCAACCAAAGTACACACGAGAGAAAATAACATCCTTATGCTCTCTAAACTTCGGTATTTACCAAAGGTTTAGAGAGAAAGGACAAAGGAAGAAAAGGAGGAGGCAGTGAAGGAAGAAAGATGACGCAAGAACAATTCGATTTTCATCTCTCTTCTTCTATTTTGTTAACCTAGCCATGCTTGGCTAGTCTTTTTTAGTAGTTAGGGCGAGGATGAACCCTATGCGAATTTGAGTATTTGTTTGAATTTTTTATTGAACGTTATTTTCCATGATTGAATGAATTATCTTTGCTTAAAGCTTTCTTAAAGAATGATCACCTTTTAGATTGTTCATAGGTTGGTGTATGACAATAGAGATGTTGGTGCATTTAACTCGGGCACCGTTAATTCGTCATAGAGTTGCATGACCTAGACATAGGCTTACGAGTTTATGCGATCTTATAATTGGTTTAAATAATTGATCTTTCCAAACAATACTAAGACATTAGGTTTTTTCAAAGATAACGGACTAAGGTAGCGTCAAGAAATTGGGACTTAGTCTAATTTTAGAGAATTGATCGTCAATCATGGGAAATAATAGTTAATTAGGGATTTAATTCAAATACTCGAAGGAACATAGGGGATTTCTATGCCTAGCTGCGTTTTCTCTATCAATTCTCTTTTCTAAACAATCGTTTTGAGACTCTTGATTCTTAATTCTTCTTCTATTAAACTCCTTAAAAATTCTGTTAGGTTACAACTCACCCTCTTTTACTCATTTGTCCAACTAAAGCTAAGATAACAAATTAGTGGTGGAATACTAGTCCTCGTGGGACGATCTTTTCTCACTACTTTATTACTTGATACGGCCGTATACTTGCGGAGTTTATAAGGCTTTAAAGTTTTCCCTATCAAGTTTTTGGCGCCGTTCTTCGGGACTAGTTTTATTTCAACACTAAGAGTAGTTATTGAAACTCTAGATTGGATTTTTATTTTTCTTTTGTTATCATACTGTTTATGCGAGGTACCATTGACAGAAATTCGCTGCGGTTTGATCCACGAAATTGAAAAGACGAAAGAGAAACCGGAAACTTGCTAAACGAGAGAAAAGGAAAGGTTGTTAGCTCTAGTGCGAGACTAAACCGGTTATAATGGCGAAAATATTGCAGATCCTCCTCCTCCTCCTCCAAAAAGGACCATGGGCGATTACATGACGCTTAATCACGCCGAGGCTGCAACTAGCATCGTCAATCCTGTTGTGAATGCAAATAATTTTGAAATCAAGCAATCTCTTATAAGCTTGGTTCAACAAAGCTCTTTTAGTGGGAGTGATTTAGAGGATCCTAATCAGCATATCGAGACTTTTCTGCGAATTTGTGATACCATCAAGATGAATGGAGTTTCGGGAGATGCTATTCGTGTGAGACTGTTTCCTTTCTCTTTGACGGGGAAGCGGGAGCTTGGCTTCGTTCTTGTCCTAATGGAAGTCTCTCCACTTGGGACATCATTACCACAAAGTTTCTTGAGAAATTTTTCCATTCTTCTAAGTATACAAAGTGCTTTCGGACATCAATTGCTTTACTCAAGGCAATGGGGAATCATATTGTGAAGCGTGGGAAAGATTCAAGGAGTTGCTTAGGAAGTGCCCACAACATGAGCTGTAAGACTATGATCGGTGAGGATATTCTTCAAAGGGATGCTTCCGTCCTCTAGGATGATGATTAATCTTTGCGGCGGGTGGTACGCTAAAAATAAAACTCCAGAAGAAGCATTGGAGTTGTTTGAAGATATGGGGTCTTTTGAGAATGAAACTATTACTCCACAACCAAAGAGGGGAGTTCTTGACTAGACTCTTACAATACAATATTGGCCCACAATGAGAACTGGCCCAACAAAACAAGGTGATCCAACGGACAATTAGCTTCCTCACTAAACAACTTGCCTCTTCTCAAGTATCATCTATCACTTCTCGGCCTCATTTGATTTGTGATTTTTGCCAAGGGAACATGCTAATGGAGAGTGTGCAGCATTCATTCTCGAAGAAACAAGCAGAGGTAAAATACATGGGTAATCCTCCTAGAAATCAGTTTAATCCATATAGCAACACATACAATCACAGTGGAAATCCCACCCAAACTTCTCCTATAAACCCCAATCGGCACCTCGGCAGTTCCACCAAACCACCACCACCGATCCGGAAAAGGCTTTGACACGTTGACTCTCGGCACTACCGAATACATAAAGGGTCGAAGCTTTCAGAATGAAACAAAGCTTTCCGAATGAAACAAATTCTTCTCTCAAAATCGGGGGCTTCGATCCGAAACTTGGAGCATCAGATTAGTCGATTATCAAAGCAAATAGCGAGAGAGAAGCCAAGGGTCCTTCCCTAGTGATACGTGGTAAATCCAAAAGAGCATTGTAAGGCCATAACTACAAGGAGTGGTATAGTGGTTCGTAGGTTGAGAAATCTGTTCCAATGAAGGACAAGTCTCGAGAAAGGGGAGGAAGAGGTTGAGCAATGTAATGTGCAAACAGTTCCAAAGGAGATAGCTACAAAGAAGCCTCCCATTCCTTCTTATGCAAAACCTCCTTATCCCCAAAGGTTGAAGCAGCAGATTCAGAAGCAACAGTATGCCAAGTTCTTGGATATTTTTAAGAAATTGCAGATTAACATCCCTTTTGCAGAAGCTCTTGAAAATATGCCTAATTATGCAAAGTTCTTGAAAGATTTGCTTTCCAAAAAGCATAAGTTGCAAGAAGCAGAAACAAATGGCTTTGACTCGGCGGTGTAGTGCCATCATTCATACTAAGTTGCCACCAAAGCTCAAAGATCACGGGCAGTTTTAGCATTCCTTGTGCAATAGGGAATGTCAATATGGGAAGAGCACTTTGTGATCTGGGAGCTAGTATTAATCTAATGCCCTTATCTGTTTCAAAAGCTCTCGGCATTAAAGAGATGAAGCCTACTATGATGTCATTACAGTTGGCGGATAGGTCCATTAAAAATCCAGAAGGTGTCATTGAAGATGTGCTTGTGAAAGTGGACAAATTCATCTTCCCGGTGGACTTTGTGGTTCTTAACATGGAGGAAGATGCTGAAATTCCTTTGCTTTTGGGAAGACCCTTCTTGGCTACTGCTAGAGCAGTAATTGATGTAGCTGCAGGAAAAATGGAGTTTCAAATGAATGATGAGAAAGTCACCTACAATGTATTTCAATCCATGAAATACCCGGTGATAATAGTGGCGCTTCGAATTGATGTAGTTGATGCGAGCCATTCAAGAAATCCTTCTTCAAAAGATCCGATGATTCCTTAGAGGATGATATTGCTCATTTGTTGCAAGTGGAAGAAGAGGTTTCGCAGATGAGAATTCGATTTACCTAGGTTGAGAAGTTGCAAAGGAAGGATTATGATGCACCACCCGCTTGCTCCTAAGGTGGAACTAAAGGAACTCCCTTCTAATCAAGTATGCTTTTCTAGGGAAGGATGACACTTATCCCGTTATAGTTAGCGCCGAGTTGTCACCTACCGACGAAGAGAAGTTCTTGAAAGTTTTGACTACCCACAAGGCGCAATAGGGTGGTCTATATCTCGATTTAAAGGGGATTAGTCCTTCATTTGCACTTATAAAATTCTCATGGAGAACGATGTGAAACCGTAAGGCAGCCCCGGAGGAGACTTAACCCAACTATGAAGGAAGTAGTAAGAAAGGAGGTGATGGCTGTTAGATGCGGGAATGATTTATCTTATCTCCGATTCAAAGTGGGTTAGTCCATTGCAAGTAGTCTTAGAAAAAGGTGGAATCAACTGTAGTGAAAAATGAGAATAATGAATTAATTCCCACTAGAACATCACGAGGTGGAGAATGTGTGTGGATTATAGGAGATTGAACGATGCCACTCGTAAGGACTTCTTTCCTTTACCATTCATGGACCGGATGCTTGAAAGGCTTGCTTGGTCACTCTTACTACTGCTTCTTAGATGGCTATTCAGTTACAATCAAATAGCGGTGGCTCCAGAGGATCAAGAGAAGACGGCTTTCACTTGCCCCTTTGGTATTTTTGCTTCTAGACGGATGCCCTTCGGTCTTTGCAATGCTCGGCTACTTTTCGAGGTGCATGTTGTCTATATTCTCTGACATGACTGAGAGATTTATTGAGGTATTCATGGATGATTTCTCTGTTTTTGGCACTTCCTATGATACTTGCTTGGCTAATTTGTCTTGTGTGCTCCAAAGATGTCAAGATAGTAACTTGGTACTCAATTGGGAAAAATGTCATTTTATGGTAAAAGATGGGATAGTCTTGGGTCATAGAATATCAGAACAAGGGATAGAAGTGGATAGAGCCAAGATTATAATCATCAAGGACTTTCCCCCTCCCACCAATGTACGTAGTGTTCGCGGTTTTCTTGGTCATGCGGGTTTTTTGGGAGGTTTATCAAGGATTTTTCCAAGATGGCCAAACCACTTAGTCGGTTGTTGGTCAAAGATGAAGACTTTAACTTCAACAACGAATGTCGATGGCATTCAACTTGTTGAAAGAAAAATTAACAATGCACCTATTACAAAGACTTGATTGGGATCTACCGTTTGGTGATGTGTGATGCTAGTGACTACGCCATCGGAGCTGTTTTGGGGCAAAGGAAGAATAAGCTGTTACATGTTATATATTATGCAAGTAAAGTTCGAATGAACCACAACCGAACTATGCCACAGGCGAGAAGGAGATCTTGGCGATTATTTATGCATTGGATAAATTTAGACAGATTTGATTGGGTCCAAAGTTATTATTTTTACGAGATCATGCTTTGCTCTAAAATATCTCTTGACTAAGCTAGACGCTAAGCCTAGGCTTCTCCGTTGGATCTTGCTACTCCAAGAGTTTAAGATTGAAATCGAGACAAGAAAGGGGTAGAGAATGTGGTAGGCGATCACTTGTCTAGGATTCGAGTTAAGGAGTTGCAAGATGATTCGAAATAGAGATTCATGATGAATTCCCGAGATGAATATGTCTTGGCAATTAGCGGCGTTCCTTGGTTTCTTGATATTGCTAATTATAAGGCCATTGGAATGATACCGAGAGGGGCTAACATGGCGGCAGAGGAAGAAGTTCATGCATGATGTTCACGGTATATCCGGGATGAACCTTTCTTATTTTTGGATGTACGAGATGGAATGCTCAGTGTTGTATCCCGCAGGAGGAAACTCATAAAATCCTCTGGCATTGTCACGGTTCGATTATGGTGGACATTTCACTGGAGAACGCACCGCCGCTAAGGTGCTACAAAGCGGTTTTTATTGGCCTACATTGTATAAGGATGCTAGGAAGTTTGTGGAGCAATGTGATCGTTGCCAAAGAACAGGGAATATCTCTAGGAGACACGAGATGCCACTCAACAACATTCTTGTTATTGAGATATTTGATGTGTGGGAATTGATTTTATGGGGCCATTCCCAAGTTCTTTTAACAACAAGTACATTCTTGTAGCCGTGGACTATGTCTCAAAGTGGGTGGAGGCAATTTCTCTTCCCACTAACGAAGCTAAGGTGGTGGTATCCTTTCTCAGAAAGAATATATTCGGCGAGTTCGGGTACCGAGGGCCATTATCGGTGACGGAGGCACTCATTTTTGTAACCGACATTTTCAATCGTTGCTTAACAAATATGGGGTCACTCATCGTGTCACTACTCCATATCACCCACAAACTAGTGGGCAAGTGGAGATATCTAACGAGGAATTGAAGCAAATTCTTGAGAAGGCTGTTGGGAAATCAATGAAGGATTGGTCCCGAAGCTTGATGATGCCTTATGGGCATACCGCACGGCATTCAAGACTCCTATCGGCATGTCACCGTTTCAGCTATTATATGGTAAATCTTGCCACCTTCCGGTAGAGCTTGAGCATAAGGCACTTTGGGCAACTAAAGCGCTGAATTTTGATACTAAGTCTGCGATGAAAAAGGCTCCTTCGGTTGAATGAGCTTGATGAATTCAGAATTTTTGCATATGAGAGTGCTAGCCTCTACAAGGAGAGAACCAAGAGATGGCATGACGGGAGGATTTTTCCAAAGAGTTTCATCCGGGACAACAAGTATTACTTTATAACTCTCGTTTAAAACTTTTCCCGGGGAAATTGAAGTCTAGGTGGTCAGGACCGTTCATAGTCAAGGAGGTTACACCTTTTGGTGCGATTGCCATTGCACCAATAGGTTCTGATGACGCTTTTAAAGTAAATGGGCGAGAGATTGAAGCCTTACCATGGTGGAGACATTGACGGAGGAAGAACCTCCATGGCACTAGAAGGCGAGAATTAAGGAGATATCCAGTCGAGCTCGGGACGTTAAAAGCGGCGATTGGGAGGCAACCCAATAAGTTTTCTTTTTCATTTTTATTTTGTTTTCGTAGTTATTCATAGGAAAGGAAGGGGGTGAAAAGTGTGGAGCAAACTATAAGTCCCATACTAAAAAAAATAAAAATAATAAAAAAAAAAAAAATTTATTTTGGGCAGAAAGTTGGCGCCCCTGATTTATGTGTGGGGTAGGGATATGAATTCTTTGGTGTTGCTTGTTCTTATTCAATTGAAAAGAATTCCCTTGAAAAAAAAAAAAATTCTTGAGTTTTTGTTCAGATTGACCTTAACTTTGAACATCCCCATCTTAGAGAATATTATCAAGTAAAACAATAAAAAGGAAAAGAATGTGTCAACTAAGCCCCGAGCATTGAATTTTTGTAAACAATCTGGAGATGTTTTGAATATTTTGATACCTGATTCCTCTAGGAGATGAGATTATGCTCTTTGTTGACCAAGTAAAACTTTTGTTTAGGGAAAGGACTCAAGTGAGTTATTATGAAAAAAAAAAAAAAGAAACACAACTCCAATGACTTCTCTAGACCTACTTAGTAACCGTCTTTGCATCACCCATGTATGTGGTCGCGTCAAGCAGTAAGGTCAGAGGGCTATGAGTTGAG
The DNA here is from genome assembly GCA_025563575.1 of Acacia pycnantha. NCBI lineage: Eukaryota > Viridiplantae > Streptophyta > Magnoliopsida > Fabales > Fabaceae > Acacia > Acacia pycnantha. The sequence continues at coordinate 4,040,378 of JAMWYP010000016.1, forward strand.
CTAAAAGCCTCTTGAGGTGCCTGTTGGAGTAACCGAGTAACCGGTGCTGCATCACCCATGTGCAGGATCGCGTCAAAAGGGGACCTACAACGGCTCAAGATTACGGTGCCTGTTGGAGTAACCGAGTAACCGGTGTTGCATCACCCATGTGCAGGGTCGCGTAAAAAGGGGACCTACAACGGCTCGAATAAAAAAAAAAAAAATGAAAAAAAGAGAGAGTTATTTCTTACATGAGGATCCCTATAAAATTAAGCGCAAAGCTTGGTTTAAGTGGGGGCATTTGAATTTTTACGGAGGAATTAAGTAGAATAATATTTTATTAAACTTATTGTGGTGCTTATTCTTGGCTATTGTTTAAGGCTATTGGCTTAGTGACCCAATCTTATAAGACATTAATTGAATAAATTTTGATAACATGATTTGAGTGTGGTGGTAGCGCTCCTTTGTTTAGAAAAGTCAAAGACAATGTCATTCTCATTTAGATAATGAATTCTCTTTCTTTTGCTTGAGGACAAGCAAAGATCTAAGTGTGGGAGAGTTTGATACGTGCACATTTTATAATTAAATGAGTATCAATTCTGAGATATATTGGATTAAATTTATTACTATTGTATATATCTTGCGGGAGTTATTAGGCGATTAAGAAAGGAGCGAAAAGGAAATCAATTTGAATCAATTGTGTAATATGAGAGAGTGAATTACAAAATATTTGGAAGTGATTGGAGATCTCAAAAGGATATTGCATATCTTTCATTAAAGACAGGATCGATCACGGCCCAAGTCAACCTAAGGGAATTTCTATATAAAGAGCAAGGGAGACACACACTAGAGACCACAGAGAGACAAGACGCAGAAGCAACCAAAGTACACACGAGAGAAAATAACATCCTTATGCTCTCTAAACTTCGGTATTTACCAAAGGTTTAGAGAGAAAGGACAAAGGAAGAAAAGGAGGAGACGGCTGAAGGAAGAAAGAGGACGCAAGAACAATTCTGATTTTCATCTCTCTTCTTCTATTTTGTTAACCTAGCCATGCTTGGCTAGTCTTTTTAGTAGTTAGGCGAGGATGAACCCTATGCGAATCTGGGGAAGCAAATTCAGTTTCCTTTTACCAGTTCAGATCGCCAAGATTGTGGTTTATTGGCCATTCATGGCTGTGGTGATGAAGACCCAAATTATCCAAAATTCATGAAGCACGCTGAAAACTGGTTTGAAGTTGTTGAACTCGACCAGTCTAATACATTCACCATCATAGACCAAGATTTCCACGACCTTTTGCTGTCAAATAGCTGTGGTGTCCTCACCCATTCTCTCCCTTTTTCTGAACACACAAACTCTGTTTTTGCTTCTTATCAATTAGAAAATAATTTCACCGTGTTCGTATGCAACAATACCCACAATCTTAGTCCCATTGAGTCATACTTTAACTATAGTTTTGTTAACTGCTCAAAAGTCTTCTATAGAAAGCCACTTAATAATCTTGAGGGTGATGATGGTGATCATTATGAGGCCTCCTCCAGATTTTTGAACTCATATTGTAAACGTGTTGAGGTTCCAATTGCAGAGAACATTGCTGTTGATAATCGTTTTGCTTTCCTATCTGAAAATATCACCATCAGGGTGCAGCTATCTCCTCAGTGTGATACTTGTCACTACGTTCATGGAGGGCAATGTCAAAATAGTAATGGAAGGTTTTATTGTGCTAAAGGTATGGTATAATATCTTCGGCTCTTAATATAAAATCCAGTTTTTAGTGCAAATAAAGACCAGAGGTAGAGGTATACATGCTATTATATATTCTGGTCTGATGGTATACATGCTATGTTATGTGTTGCTTGGATTGTTCAAATATGTCAAATTGTTGTGGCTTGGTCTCCTGATGGTATTTCTTCTGGTTTTTGCAGAGAAACCAAGAAATGTCAAATTTCTAGTGGCAGTAGGTAAAACGTTTAACTAGCAAATACTCCTCTGATCGTATTTATGAGGCAAAGAGATTTGCATCTTATTTATTAATCAAATCATTAAAATTTTCATATAAATGTATAATTGGAAAGTTGTTAAAGTTTAAGGCTGAATTAATGAGTTTTAACGTTTTCTTGGGTCTATGTAAAAATTATGAAAGTGACCTATAAATGGGACCTAAGAAGTATATATATACACAGCAAAGCAACTCAATTCAAAATTCTGCAGATTAAAGGATTCTGATTCATTTTCCTTTTCTCTACAGCAGTTTCAGCCGCTGGAGTAGTGGGAATACTATTGGTGTTGGGATTCTGCTTGAGAAGACACTTTTACAAGAAGCAAAACCAGACCCATCTAATAATTGAGCAGTTTCTTGAAGCACATGGACACCTTTCAGCCAAAAGGTATAGTTATTTGGAAGTAAAGAAAGCTACGAACAACTTCAAAAACAAGTTGGGTCAAGGAGCATTTGGCAGTGTATACAAAGGGAGGTTAAGTGATGGAACTCTCGTGGCAGTGAAAGTTCTAACGGGCGAACGGTGATGGTGAAGAATTCATCAATGAAGTTTCAAGCATTAGTGTTACTTCTCATGTCAACATTGTTGGCTTATTGGGTTTTTGCTTGGAGGGTTCAAAAAGAGCTCTGATATATGAGTACATGTCCAATGGATCTATTGACAAGTACATACAAAAGCAAAATGACCCATCAAAGATCAATCTCCAATTGACTAGCAAAGCTATCTACAATATTGCAATTAGCGTTGCTCGAGGATTAGAGTATTTGCGAGAGGATGCAACACTAGGATTCTGCATTTGGACATAAAGCCTCACAACATATTGCTTGACGACGATTTCTGTCCTAAGATATCAGATTTTGGACTTGCAAAAATATGTCCGAAGAATAAAGATAGCATTGTGTCATTGTTAGGCACGAGGGGAACTGCAGGGTACATAGCACCTGAAGTGTTTTCTAGGAACTTTGGTGGGGTGTCCCACAAATCTGATGTTTACAGTTATGGGATGATGATGATGGAAATAGTAGGAGGAAGGAAGAAAATGAACCTGGAAGTTGAAGGTTCAAGTGAAATATTCATGCCACATTGGATTCACCAGCGTTTGAAATCAAACCTGGAGCTGAGATTAGATTGCATCAAGAATGAGAGGGATAGAGAATTCATCAAGAAGATAGTGATAGTGAGCTTATGGTGCATACAAATTGAGCCTTCGAATCGGCCGGCAATGAAGAAGGTGGTGGATATGATGGAAGGAGGCTTGGAGTTGCTGGAATTACCACCTTTTCCTGTTCTTTCCTTGCCTCCAATTACATCAACCTCTCCAAGTATTTTAGAAGATCTTGTCTCTGGCAACTTTTATTCAGTCTCGCTTAATTCCTAATGTTTAAGGTTGTGGGCTTAATAATATCATAGTCTTATGTTTTTCATGGACCCCTTCAGATTATTAATGAACTTGGGGATTCAACTTGTATTGAAATGTCTTGTATGGAGGCCCACCTCCTCAAGTTATAGAAAACAAAAGCTCAGATTCTAACTCTTGTGTGTGTGTGTGTTTTTTTTTTAAGGAAAAAAAAAATTGAAGCAGTAGTTGTTTATGTAGAATATTGCTGAAAAATCTTGCATTACAAAATTTATTGTTCAAGGTACCAAAAATTTGTTTAAGGACTTAAGGGAAGTTTATTTTTATTGGGTCCATCCCTTATTCAATTGTATGTAACGTATGTTCATCTATATACTAACTCTAATCCTTAATATAAGAGCTAGTTAACTTTTTTTTTAGATATTAAAGAAGCTAAATTAATTACTTAATTATCTAGTAAATAATCCATCAGTTTATAAATTTGGTAAATTAGTTTGAAGAAAAACTATAAATATAAATATTTTTTTTGATGAAAAAGAATTCCATTAATAAATGGTCAAAAAATGTACAACTGAGAGTTTGGATAGAGATTATAAATAAGATTGAACTTAGAGAAGTACTTTTGGGTATGAACAACTAAAGTTTTAACTTGAGATACAATCCCTTCTATAGTAAAAGAATCCCCATTGAAAATTCTTCGGTTTCGGACTTCCCAGAGTTTCCAGCATGTGCTGCATATACCTATCTTCCAAGAGGTATCAATATTAGCCAATTTTGAATGTTCAATCTAAAAAAGTCTGCACTCATGTTTGCAGGAAGGATTTTCCTCCAAAATGATGAGGCTATACTACATTCTTTGAAAACATGGTCTAAACATTCATTGTTGGCTTGACAAAGAGAACAAATCTGATTCGTAGTCATTCCCCTTTTGAACCATTCCTCGTTAGAGAGCAGCTTCCCTTTTAATAAAAGCCAAGTGAAGGCTCTAACTCGTTAAGCCATCGGTAGTTTCCACATCCAATACCACATGGTGTCAGGCTCATTCCAATTCAAGGTTTTTAGAGCTCTGTAAACTGACTTTGTAGAGAAATTCCATTTATTAGTTAAATTCCAGTAGCATGAAAGAGCTTGGGGAGCTCGTTGGAATGCTATGGAATTAATATCCTTTATCACATCAGAAGGCAATAGGTGTTGAAATAAATTCCAATTCCTTGATCCATCTTCATTCATATAATCAGAAATAACCTTGTGGAGTTCATAATCAGGGATAGGGGAGGATGAAATGTATTTAAGAGGGCCATAGTCCCTCACCCAATATTCTGTCCAGAATTTGACACGTCTACCATCCCCTGGTTCCATTTAATGGAAGGAGGTGTCTTCCCATGACTTGATAAGTTTCTCTAAAAGTAGGACACACGAGATCGACGGGCCACTTCCATTAAATCTGTTACTGCATATTTTTGTTTCAAAACACAAACCCAAAGAGATTTGGGTTGGGAGTGAATCCAGAAGAAAAATTTCATCATGAAGGCTCTATTTTGGGAGTCTGGTTTCAACAGTCCACAACCCCCATGTTGTATGGGTTGGCATAGATCCTGCCATTTGACTAGGCTAACCTTGCGATGGTCTCTTGTATAACCCCAAATGAATTTATGAATTATCTTTTCAATCTTTGCAATACATGATGATAGAAGAGTTATGCTTTGCATTGTGTAAATAGGTATGAATGCCAAGATTGAATTGGTTAGAGTGCTCCGTCCGGCCAATGAAAGGGTTTGGCTTTTCCACCCTACTAGCTTTGCCTAGAGTCTATCAACAATATATCCTTAAGTAGTTGATGATACTCGTCCATTAAGAAGCAGAAACCCCAAGTATTTACCTAAGGAATCAGTTCTCTGGTACCCTACTTTGTCACAAATTATCTTGCACAGTTGAGACTCAACATTCTGAGAAATATACCTTAATCTTGGATTGACTAATCATATGACTTGAAGGATGACATAATTATTGCATAATTTTTTTGATCAAAGCAACCTGTTGAGATGAAGTATGACCAAAGAGGATCAAATCATCAGCAAAAAATAGATGTGAAAGGGCTACACCTTTATGACCAAATTTAATTGTCATCCAATCCCCAATTTTAACTTTGGCCTCTATAAGTTGGGATAAGCGCTCCATAGAAAGAACGAAAAATATACAGAGATAGAGGGTCTCCTTTCCTTATTCCTCTCTCAGGAGTGAAAGGGCTTGTGGGTTTCCCATTCTATAATACTTGCATTGTAGGGTTGAGATGCAATCCATAATTAGTCTAACCAGATTACCCAGTATTCCAGTGTCTTAGTGTGTCAGCAATAAAATCTCATCGAAGCCTATCAGAAGGTTTCTCCAAATCAATTTTTATGGCCATCCATCTCGTTTTCCCTTTTTCCTCCATCATAGAATGGATTACCTCCTATACAATAATGATGTTATCAATGATGCTTCTGCCTTGAATGAAGCTTGTTTGGTACTGACAAATTAAATTAGGCATGCCTATTGTTGGGATCCATACACGCAGCGGAAGGATTTCATCCATTAAAATTTTACGAATCCCGAAGAGGATTTATCAACGACTTTTAAATCGGGTTCATTAGAAAAACCTTACCTATACGAAGTCGTATGCGTCCTTTGGAAACTCGTGGGCTAACACCTTCTTGCCCAATCAATCTCTAGGAGCCAACTCTACGAATCCACTCCCTCTACGGTATCCACACCGAACAGCTCTCCAACACGTACGGCAGCGTGCTAGGGCCTTCTTACTTTGTGTCTCACGTCTTTTCTCTTTAGGATTTCTTTTGCGGCTTGTCTCTTATTTTAATACGACTAGACATTCATCTAATCAAGGGCGGACAGAGGGGGGCTAGGGGTGGCCCCAAACCCCCCTAAAATTATTTTTTTAAAAAAAATGTTAGTGCAAAAGTGCAATAAGAAATAGGTTAGTACTTGACTACTTTCTCTCCTGATCTTTTCGTTTGCTTTCATTTGTGTTAAAAAAAATAGAATATAATAATAAAGAGGTAAGACCCGCAACCCTTAATCGTCCCCAACCCCATTTGTTTGCACTTTTCTGAAATATTGTGTCTCTTCTTCCTCTCACTCGTGGCTGGTCCCGTTATCCGCCATTTTTTTAACAGCTTATGACAAATTTTGAGAATCAATAAAGTACTCAAAATCACTTCATTTCATTCAATTTCCTTCATGAGAATCAATAATATTACTTTTATACTAATTAGAGAATATTTTAGGGTTAGAATTTTGGACAAGTTTTGAGTTTTATTAAAAGATGGCTATGGGAATATAGATGATAACTAATAGTTAATTTTAATCAGTTTACCATTGTTATAAATAATATTTTTTAAATCAATTGATCATGAAATAATTCATGCTCTTTGTAGGGAATAGTGCTACCATTGATACGTATTTTAAGAGAAAGAATGGTGAGTCTTTGTCTTCGTCTACTTATTTTGAGTTTTAGCATGAATTCAATGATAGATTAATTTAATAATATGAAAACACATAGAGTAAGAGTCTAGTGAAATAATCTTAATTTTTGTAATAGATTTCTTTCAATTTTTTGTATATTAGGTTTGTATCGTATTTCAAGTATTTTTATTTATGATGTAGCATCTTTTATTTTCGCCCCCCGTCAGTGAAATTCCTGGGTCCGCCCCTGCATCTAATATAGAGTTTCTAAAACCCTAATGGGTCGTATTAAAATATTCAAGATTAATCTAAATTAATCTTGAAATTTGAATTTGGATATTAATTAAATCTATCCAACATATCTAATCTAATCTATTCAATTAATCCAAATTAAAAGCCTGTTGAAATCTGAGATATCATATCTGTCTATTTAATTAAATTTGAGATGCTATATCTCAATTTAAATCAAATCAGATATATGATATCTCTATTCGAAATTAAATATGAGATATGATATCTGTCTATTTAATTAAATCTGAGATACTATATCTCAATTTAAATTAAATCAGATATATGATATCTCTATTTATTTTAGTTATTTAATTTATCAAATAAATTAAATACAAAACAAATACTATATAATAGTATCATTATCTAAATAACATTATTATTATTTAATTTCAAAATTATATATATATATTCCTAGATAAATGTTGTATTTATTAGATCTTAGACATATCTAAGATTCAACGAATCTGGACACTATTGCTCGTGTTGAGCTATTCTTGTGTGCGACACTGTAGGCCCACATGAGATTGGCAGCAGGCCAATACTATACCAGCCCACAAGTCGCAGGCCGCCTCTAGCAAGACATTGCGACTACCCAATTCATATGGGGATCGTTGATACGATTCAACCTATCGTACAACCATGTCACATCCCTTTTGTCACGATAATTTGGTCAAGGATGAGGCATGGATAATGTCAACCTCCTGTTCTTGACCATTACTTTCTCGATTCTTGAGTAGTCTAATAACTGAAATGGAAACTCCTTTTCATCGTAGTATGACCATACATTTCTCAGACTCACTCATTGAGGGGCCCAATATTATCTCTCTACAAATGTGAGGGACAAATTCCATCTTGACCGTTCACATTTCTCTGCATGAAAACCACTAATCTCGATCAAAGCCTTTATCATCACCTGGTCAAAGGTGACTTTTGATTAGGTCAAAGATCAGCGACTCTCATGTAGGAATCCATTATGATCTCAGGTCATAAGGCGTTGTGACGCGGTTATACATGAGATAAGCTTATGACTTAATCCATGCAGCTTTCTCATAGTGGGTCGGTCCAGTACCTTGTACTCTTACAAGTGCCTATGACTTTGATTCGTATTTCCATACGTCATCAAATTCACACTGGTCTTATTTCAACTTCGCTCCCGCATAGATGACCGACCAGGGACATTTAGGATAATCTATAAGATACATCCAAGGATACAGGTATCATTATAAACATGCAAATGAAATGATAGCTAAATGGAGAAATACTTTAAATAACATAAGCGTTTAAAGTACAATGACTTGCCCCTAGGGCATAACTTCCAACACCTATCTCAACCTATTAGCAATAGTCTTGTAGACAATTTTATATAGTACGGAGCAAAGACTTATTGATCTAAATTCACTAATAAGACTTGGCTGATTGACTTTGGGAATCAATGCTATCAATGTATGATTTAAAGATGGGTCAAGGGAAATACCTGACCATAGTTGATGTACAAAGGAGAAAATGTTGGTTCCCGCAATGCTTCATTGAGATTGGTAAGAAATAGCATGAATACCATCTTTACCCGGAGATTTAAGGGGTTGCATTTCAAAAAGGGAATGTCTAACATCTTCAATTGTCACCATTCTTTCCAACTCTAGAAGTTGCATATAAGTGATTTTTGGGAAAGCACCTTACAACGAGAAGGGGATGAAGGTTAAGTCCTCTAATAAATATAGGTCTACAAAAAATTGTCTCGCAAATTTAGAAAAAAGCTCTTCATCCACAATCCAATCCCCATCCCAATTTTTAAGCTGGGTTATGCAATTACGTTTTTTTCTCATCAGAGCTTTCATGTGAAAGTAGTTGGTATTAGAATCTCCTGTGAAAATCCAGTCAGATGATGATTTTTGAAGCCATGAGAGTTCTTCCTGGAAACACACATCTTCAAGTTCTTCTTTTAGCGATGACTCAAGCTCTATAAGGAAGTCTGAGAGGGCATCAATATGATCTTCTAATGTAGACTAGATACCGTTAATTCTGCAAAGGAGTCTTCTTTTTCACTTCCTAATTTCCCCAGAAGTCTCCACATTCCAATGCTGGATTTCGTCTGTAAAGGTTGCAATACATTTCAAAAGGTCCTCCTTTTAACCCTATATGAGAAGAACTATCGTAGTAAAATTTGGATGAGATAACCAGGGGACTAAGAACTTGAAAGGCTTAATGGTTAAGTTGTCTCTTTGCCTTAAGCCTAGGTTTATTGAAATCACTCTATGATCCAATAAGACTTTTGGCAAGTGATTAACCCAACATCTAGGAAATGTTTGAAGTCACACAGTATTACAAATAGCACGATCCAGGTGCATAAATAAGGATCCTCTTCTCCATGTGTACCTTGGCCCTTGTGAGCCCATTATCATGGATAAAACTTTTGAAAAGTCCACAGCCAAGAGCTCTGCATTCCGACCCCCCTCTTCTTTCGTCTTGGTTGAGAATGGCATTAAAGTCACCAACCAAGAGCCATAGAGATGAGAGATTTTTGGCTAACTGATCAAGATCTTGCCAGAGAAAGTTCCTGTATTGTTGTTGCAGGCTATCATATACCGCTATGAATAAGAATTTAGAATTTTGTCCAATCCTGGAAACCTCCATATGTGCAGATTGAACATGATTCACCAAGATGTTTATTGATAGAACTGAGAATGAGGGACGGCCCTTGAAGGGCCAGCCCTTTTAGGCCCAAGACAAGAAAAACATATGTTTTTCAAGGCCCGGCCCGAGAGCACACAGGCCAGGGCCATCCCTACAGGGTTGGAAGCCGTTTTTCTAAATTTTAACTATTTTTCATGCGTTTTTTTAAAAGAAATATAATTAGTAAATTACAACAATTAAATTTCTAATTTATCAAATAAATGTTGTCAACATTAAGGTCTAATTACCAAGTGTAAAATTTGATTAGTTTAAGCAGAGGTTAACATTAGTAAACAATGTAATGGAGGAAAATAGGTTAAAGTTCAAAGATAAGATTGTAAACGCATTAACTTTGGTGTTAAAGTGATAAATAAAAACTTTGGAGGAAAGAAATAAAATTTTCAGTACACCAATATAAGCTTTACATGTGTTCTCATGTCCTTGATTTTCTATGAATAGGAATATGTTAGCTAGTTTAGTTAACAAGTAAGCAAGCCTAGATTTGCATTCAAATTCTCCCTTTCAATTTTCGCTAAAAGTATTTGAAGGAATATCAAAATTTGAATATTTATCTTGGCCCCAGAATAATTTATCATCTTCAAAGCATTTGAACAATAAGATGATAGAGCCTCAATTGATGTAGCAAATGCAATATTATCATCCTCAAAGAAGATGTTCTATATTATTCTATAATTGACATAGTCCCTGCATATGTTGCAAATATGGAGATTAATGATTTCCAATATAGATAAGTGAATGGTCAATCCTGCATAATATTTTTCCATTTTACCATCCCATGTTTCAGTACTCGTAGTTTTAGATAACAGATGTTACAATATTATAAAACCTGATAACATAATCCTCTGCTTTCAGAAATTTAATTAATTATACCATGTTTCACATTTTACAGAATCCATATATAAGATCATGGGTGCATTTATTGATCTAGTAACTAATATATTTTTCGCGTTCAATCCAAACGCCAGAACGCATTTCCTCCATTACATTGTCATTGAACTTTAACGTATTTTCCTCCATTACATTATTTACCAACATTAACCTTTTGCTAAAATTGATCAAATAATAGAAATGAGTGAGATTCTGAGCAACAATGCAGGCAAGTAGAGTAGCTTCCTTCACGGTAAAACTTTGTCAGTAGGGCAAGTGGACAATTGCCAACTGGACAAGTTAAAAAAAAAATTAATGGGCCTAACTGCCCTTTTAATCCCTCAGCCTTGAAGGGACAGGGCTTAAATGGGCTGGCCCAATTTCTCAGCTCTATTTATTGACACTTTACTTGACCATAAAATCCATGTGCCACCAGAAAAACCAGAAGCTTCAATCCAGTGAGTGTGGGAAACCAAGCTTTTTTAATAACATTGTCAGGTTTATTTCCAGAAATCCTTGGTTCTACAATCACAAAAATATCAGGCTTGTAAGTATCCACAAAATATTTGAAAATTGAAGGAAACTTTTTATCAGAAGCTCCTTGACAATTCCAAGTTATAATTGACATAAAAACATTAATTAGAAAGAGTTGGGTTAAGAGCAACTCTCAACAAGCATCATTATATCTGTGACTTCCAGGTCATGTTGAATTCCCCTTGCTATTTCTTTCATAGATCTAACCGAAGGCCCAGCTACTTCTTAGTTGGGGTTTGCTCCCAAACTGTGGATTGTGACTCCAGAGGAAAGTTTGAATCCTCTACTCTTCGATTGTGGGTCATTTCCATGAGTGTCTGGGCCTTCTTAAAAGCCTGACTATCGGATCAATCTACTTTTCCTTGTATGCTTTGATGCTTACATGGCATTCTGGGGTCATTGATGAGAATGGCATTATTATAATTATGGTCTAGTGTCGTGGTGATATTCTTGTAACATAGTATGGTGAATTGAAAATGTGATCCGTCCTTTTTGAACCTTTTATCTCTTTCCCTTTTATCCTTTGGGTAAAGGTTTCAACATTTGGGTAATGTCTTTCTCTAACTATATCGTACACCGCTAGTATCTTGTCCTACAAGACTCCTTCCTCGTTGAACACCTCATACCTTGAGCCGGTGGCTACATCTCTACCTCCAATTGCTTCGTTCTTTTTGCCCCTCTATCCATAGTACGATGACACCATTGGACTTGCATCCATTCCCCAAATTGGGACATTTTTGTAAGGTTGATGATGAGAACTAGTCTTGCAAACTTCCCCCGGTCACCTAAGTCGGTATTGTAATCTACTTTAATGACCTCCCCAAATACACTTTCGATAGATCAGATAATGCTTTTGTGATAGTAGCATGTCAGAAGTTTCGGAAGTCTTATCCATCCTATTACTTGGTTAACGATGTGTTCATGAGGTTTGAAGGAGGGTGACCAAGGTTGAACAGTGAGGTAATGGCCAAAGATCATCCATAGACCACTTAAGAGAGCATTTTGATGGTTTGTATCATCCTTAAATCCCACCAGGAAACATTCTTCATCAAGGTTAGTGAGTTTGAATTGTCCGACGGGTTTACATAAGTTTAGGAGCTGCGAATGAAGCTGATGATAACCTATTTTGTGTCCTAGAAATTTGACTACCATTGCCAATCCCATCTTCTTGTTTAAGGCCTCCTTAATATGGGTAGCAAAATCCACAGTTGGTATATATGTTTTCATTCAAGCCAATAGAAACGTCACCTTGCTATAAGATAACTTCTTCTTCCTCTTCATCAGGAACCATTGAATCTGAGTTCAGCAGCTTATCTTTGAATGAGGGTATTCTTGCACTTGCATCAGTAATTTTGCCATTCATCTGAACTTCCTACACAAGGGGAGCATCGGCGGCCATTTGCGTCTCTGGAACATTTTGTGAAGTTATTGTTGCAAAGATATGGGTTTTGAATGTAGCGAGTTTGGGGGATTGATCCACTTCCATGTCTTCAATTAGCTCTTGAGTTTCAGCAATCTTAACTCTTTTGTTTGAATGGTCTTCACTAAGATGTGGAGGGGGTTCATTATTCAGGCTGCTTTCGAAAAGAATAGGGTGCATCATGATTACAGATGGATAGACTGGCGATGACAAAGAAAGGGCGAAGAGACAGACAAGCGAAAGAACCTCTGGCGCTCCTCCTTTTCTCTTTCTGCAACTCATAGCAGTTGTATCTAGACACGAATCAACGAAAGGTCATGACTCGCAGCAGCTGGCCGCTTTCTCCAATAGTTGCAGAGGGCAATAGTGATTATAAACTTGATACCGGTGACCTCTGCAGTGGCAACGGTCAAAAGACGCAACCTCGAGCACGAGAACTAAGAGAGAGCTACTCTCTCTAGCTTTCTCTAATCTTTTACTAATGGCAGCTTATCTTATCTTTGATGTAATTTACTTTAATGTAATTATTTAACTTCGTTATTTATTAAGGAACCTCAAACACGAGAACCAAGAGAGAGCTACTCCTTCAGCTTATCTTTGACTCATATATTAAGGACCTGAAGGAGTATAAACCATAGAATATGAGTTACATGCACTCTAGGACAAAGTTCTAAGGTACCATTAGGCTAAAAAAAATTTAATGAAAGATTTTTCAACAATTTTTCTCTTTTTAATTTTTGAAGCATTTTTTTAGAGCTTCAATACTTTTCTCACACTGCTATAAGACTAGCAATGCCCAATAAAGTAAAATGGAAGTTTTATTGTACTGCTATAAGATCAACAATGCTTTATAGTAGTAAATGTTAGGTTTTAAAGGGGTAACATAAGTATAAAGTAGGGGTAGTTGAGATGAGGATACTAAGAGAGATATGTGTTCATACAAAGAATAAGGTTCACAATAAACATATTTATAGAAGAGTTGGAATGGCATCTATTATAAATAAAATGGTAGAAAACCATTTGAAGTTGTTTGGACAAGTTCAAAGAAAGTTACTCCCACCAATCCTTTTTAAAAACAACTTTCTCTTTAAGGAATAGTGTTTTACCCCGGAAGTAATTCAACAAAAGCTCTTTTTCATTTTAAATTATACAATTAAAATTACTTAAAATAAGTTAATCTAAACACCTTCTTCAACTTTTACCATCCCTCCGCGCCCCCAGGGGATTTTAATAAAAATCTTCCTTCTCAATCCTCTAGCTTTTTCAAACCAAAGAGGAATGGAAAACATCACATTCTATTTGTGTAAGTCTTAAATTTTTCTAAAAGCAAATTACTAAAGTTGCCCTTATCATTTTTTTAGGTCAATTAGGACCCGTTTGGTACAAAGAATTGGTGGGGAGGGAAAGGAACTTAGAGGAGTGAAAGGAAGGGAAAGGAAGATTTGAAAGATGGGGGAAGATGACTTGAGTTGTTTGGTAAGAAGAAAATGAAGAGGTGGTAGTTGGTAAAGAATTATGAAATGTCTATTTTACCCTCAAAAGAAATTAATTCAAAATAAAAAAGAAAAATATTTTTTTTGCTAAAATATATTTTTTAAAAAAATATTCTTGTTAAGTTCGAACTCGTGAAAAAAAAAATTCGCCAAATTCGAACCTTCCCGCCAAGTTCGAACTTCCCGCCAAGTTTAAATTTCAGGGGTAAATCTGTCAAAAAAACACTTTTTTTGGAAGATTGTAGCTTTCCCTCCATTTTCGGATGGAAAGCATCTTCCCTCAAATAAGGGAATATGAGTACTCACCTGGTAGATCTTGACTGACTTTCTGTCTACCAAACACCCAAAATCCATGGGAAGATTGTGATCTTCCCTTTCCTTCTCTAATCTTCTTTCTACCAAACGGGTCCTAAATGCTTTTTGTCTTTACGTTCTATGTCTCCATTCTTATACTCCCTCCAACCCTAAATATCATAGCTAAATAATTAATTTATAAAGATTAAAAAATTAGTTAAATTAATTATGTATAAAAATATATATATATTGGTTTTCCTAAAGTATTTAATGAATTTCACTAGATATTACTCCCTTAATTAATGAAAACTATCTTAATAAGTATAATCAGTAGACTTTGTAAACAATTATAACTTTGGGTGATTAAAGTTTAAATTTAGGACTAAAATAAATCGTTGTACTAATTCTTACGTCTAAGATAAAAGAAAATATTCTTCTAATTTTTCCAACTAATGGAAAGGTATTAGTAGAAGTATTTTTCTATTTTCAACCATTCCAAACAAAAGTTTTTGAGAAAATCATACTAAAGTCTCAATTAAGAAAAATAACATCTGAAAAATCTCATAATTTATCAATAGGGCTACTTTCACCAGTCAAATTTCCTATTTTCACTTGTCAACACAAGTTATACTCTTTCTAGTCCTAATTATAATACCTAGTTGACTTTTTTGGAGAGATTAAGGAAGCTAATTAAATTACTTTTGAGTATTTTTATTTTTGTTTTTTTTCTTCAAACTAATTGGTTTGACTAATAAACTAATATCTAATCTAAGTATACATAACATATAAAATGATTAAGTAACTTATTTAGTTTCATTGATCTCTCCAAAAAAAGTCAACCAGATCTTATAATTAGGACGGAGGGAGTAGTACTTTTCGGATATTATTAACCTTCTTTGTGTTTGATATGATTTTGCAAAAATCTTTCACTATTGTTATAAGGGATAGGATATTATCACTACCAATTTTATGTCACTATCAAGTCACTACCATTTTTTCACCGTTAGATCAGAATCTTATTTACCTTTATCATTCCTCTCTCCTATTGAGATTCTGATCTAACCATTAAAAAGTGGTAGTGACTTGGTAGTAACATAAAATTAGTAGTGACAATATCCTATCCCTTATTGGGATAATAAAGAATAAGTCATCAGAAGCCTCTCATCTTTCCTTTAACTTTTATGCGCGTTCTTTATTTCCTGGTTGCAATCAGCACGCATTGACCTTTCACCACCGTCACCTAACTATCCAATTTGTTTATTTCCTTCCCTTGATGATCCCTGACATTTTGACCAATTCAACGTATAATTTTCAATACGACAACTTCTTCCTTATTATTATTTGTTCTAGTCTCCTAACTTCAACAATCCTTAATCATGATATTATTGTAGAGTCTATCTTGCCAATGATTTTAACAGTCTTACATTTGTTCATCCCTCTTAATGAAGTTCGAATAATTATAATCTGTTCCTATTTGTGTAGTAAGTTTCAGAATGGTTCCAGTTCAAGTGTTTTGCTTTCTCTTACTTTCATTCTTCTGGGTTGCAGATGCAGCAAAGTGCCCCCCTTCATTTAACTGTGGAAATCTGGGCAACAAAATTCAGTTTCCTTTCACCAGTTTGAATCGCCGAGATTGTGGCTTATTCATCATTCATGGATGTGATGATAGTGAAGAACCAAATGCCCCAAAATTCATTAAGTACAATGAAGAATGGGTTGATGTTCTTGAACTAGATCAGTTTACCATTACCATCAGAGATGATGATCTCCAGAAACATTTGCTGTCAAATAGCTGTAGTGTCTTCAGCTATTCTCTCCCTTCGTTTACAAACTCTGATTTCGCTTCTTATCATATAGAAAATAATTTCACCATGTTTGTCTGTAACCGCAGCCTAAATCTGAAGCCCATAGAGTCATACTTTAGAACAGAGTCACTCTATTATCGTTTTGATAACTGCTCATCATCAGAAGAAATAATCTTCTATAGAAAGTCACCTTATTATCATGAGGATGATGATGATGTGGTCTCGAGATTTTTGAACTCATCTTGTAACACTGTTCAGCTTCCAATATCAAAGAACTCTGTTGTTGTAGATAATCCTTTTGCTTTCTTGTCTGAAAATATCACCATCAATATACAGCTAACCTCTCAGTGTGATATTTGTCACAAAGTTCATGGAGGACAATGTCAACTTGACTCCCATGGCTCGTTTCATTGTGCTAAAGGTACTGTGTATATTTCATGGTTTCTATAAATAGAAGATTGTTATTAGTTAGAGAAGACTATTAGGATAAATAGAGGATTAGTGAATGTATTGGGGGTTTCATGGAATCAAATACCGTTTTCCTTTACATTTCCTATTATACGTGCATCAATATATATCCGGTTTGATGCCATATAGCTGTTGTTATATATTGTTTGATTTGTTCAGGTGTGTCAAATTGTTGTGGCTTCCTCTCCTGATGGTATTGTTTCTGGTTTTTGTTTTAGTGGCGGCAGGTAAAACGTTTAGCAAATATATACTCCCCCGATCTTTAATACAAAATATATTTACCTAATTTGATTAGATTAAAGAAGTTGATTAACATGATTGTATTTTCTAAAACACCCTAGCCATCTTTCTTAATTCCCTCCTTTCATTTTCTCCTTGATTAATATTAAAGGAATACAAATAGGGGTAAATTAAGAAAATATTGACAAATATGAAAAATACTATTTAAGATCAAGATCAACTCCTTAAATATGTTATATATCAAAGAGTGGAGGAAGTATAAAGAAAAGCAATCAAAATTCTGCAGATTAAGAGGATATATTCTGATTTGTTTTCTTTCTCTATAGCAGTTTCAGCCAAGGCAAGAAGTGGGAATACTTTTGGTTTTGGGATTACGCTTGAGAAGACACTTTTACAAGAAGCAAAACCAGACCCATCTAATAATTGAGCAGTTTCTTGAAGAACATGGACACCTTTCAGCCAAAAGGTATACTTATTTGGAAGTAAAGAAAGCTACAAAGAACTTCAAAAACAAGTTGGGTCAAGGAGCGTTTGGCAGTGTATACAAAGGGAGGTTAAGTGATGGAAATCTTGTGGCGGTGAAAGTTCTAACTCGAATCGAACAATGATGGTGAAGAATTCATCAATGAAGCTTCAAGCATTAGTGTTACTTCTCATGTCAACATTGTTGGCTTATTGGGTTTTTGCTTGGAGGGTTCAAAAAGAGCTCTGATATATGAGTACATGTCCAATGGATCTATTGACAAGTACATACAAAAACAAAACGATCCGTCAAAGATCAATCTCCAATTGACTAGCAAAGCTATCTACAATATTGCAATTAGCGTTGCTCGAGGATTAGAGTACCGCACGAGAGGATGCAACACTAGGATTCTGCATTTGGACATAAAGCCTCACAACATATTGCTTGACGACGATTTCTGTCCTAAGATATCAGATTTTGGACTCGCGAAAATATGTCCGAAGAATAAAGATAGCATTGTGTGTCATTGTTAGGCGCGAGGGGAACTGCAGGTACATAGCGCCTGAAGTGTTTTCTAGGAACTTTGGTGGGGTGTCCCACAAGTCTGATGTTTGCAGTTATGGGATGATGTTGTTGGAAATAGTAGGAGGAAGGAAGCAAATGAACACGGAAGTTCAAGGTTCAAGTGAAATATTCATGCCACATTGGATTCACCGTCGAAATCAAACCAGAGCCGAGATTAGAGTGCATCAAGAATGAGAGGGATAGAGAATTGATCAAGAAGATAGTGATAGTGAGCTTATGGTGCATACAGATTGAGCCTTCGAAACGGCCGTCGATGAAGAAGGTGGTAGATATGATGGAAGGAGGCTTGGAGTTGCTGGAATTACCACCTTTGCCCGTTCTTTCTTTGCCTCCAATTACATCAACCTCTCAAAGTGTTTTAGAAGATCTTGTCTCTGGCAGCTTTTTTTCTATCTCGCTTAATTCCTAATGTTTAAGGTTGTGGGCTTAATAATATCACAGTTTTATGTTTTCCCTGGACCACTTCAGATTTTTATTGAACTTGGGGATTCAACTGTATTGAAATGTCTTGTATGGAGGCCCACCTCCTCAAGTCATAGAAACAAAACTCAGATAGATTTTGACTTTTGTGTGTGCGCTTTTAAAAACAATTGAAGCAGTAAAAAAAATTTTTGATAATAATTGAAGCAGTAATTGTTTATGTAGAATATTGCTGAAAAATCTTGTATTACAAAATTTATTGTTCAAGGTACCTAAAACTTGTTTAAGGACTTAAGTGGAATTTATTTTTAGTGGGTGCAACCCTTATTCAGCTATGTGCAACATATCTTAAATTATATACTACCTCTAATCATTAATATAACCAAATCAACTTTTTTAGAGATTAAAAAAGATCAATTAATTACTTACTTATCCAGTAAATTATTCATCATATTATAAATTAGGTGAATTAGCTTGAAGAAAAACTATAAATTTGTATTTTAATATAATTTATTTAGTCTCCTTATTTTTTTAAAAAAAAATCAACTAACTTTTATATTAAGAATTTAAAAGACTATAAACCATAGAAGATGATTCACATGCGCCCTAGGACATACTTCTTAGGTACCATTAGGGCCCGTTTGGTTCAGGGAACATTTAAGGAGGGAAATGAACTTAAAGAAGGGAAAGGAATGGAAGGGAAGCTTGAGAGGGAACTTTAAAAAGTTGAGCTGTTTGGTAAACATGAGAATATAAGTAAGTTGAGGGAAAATAAATTGTTAGGTAAGAAGAATTGGGTGTTGGTTAAGTGGGAAGGTTAGGTAAAATCCCCTTAATGCCCTCGAGGAAAAAAAGGCTGAAAGAACGCATTTTTTTGTTCGTCTTGCCAATTGTACAGAAACAGAGGCAAATCGAATCGCATCGTCGAGGAGAAAGGAAATTGGTGGAGAGCTCAATTTGGTTTGAAACCGCGACGATCATAACGGCTGCCGCCAGAGGTGCGAAGAATGCCGGACTGACATGGAAGGAAAAAGAGAGAGACAACACCAAATGAACCAATCTTGTGAGGACATGAATTTTGGAAGAGGAATAGGGAAGGAAATATGTGAACATAGAACCCAGGTGCTGGTTTGATAGGGGAAAAACGAAAATTCAAATTTGTTAGTGCTAGACCCTGAAATTGTGAATTGGATGAAATAAAATGACGAAGTTGGTAAGAAAAACAGAGTTGCGTAGAAGTAAATAACGAAAAGGACTGGAATGTGTGATGTAAGAATTAATCAGAACATTGGAGCTTGAACACGAGAATAACCAAACTGACCTCTTAAAGTGGGTACAGAATCTTATAAACTTGAGGTCAAATGCAAGAAACTATCGATGTTGGGAAAAAAAGGATATATTTGGAGAAGTTGACAAGTCCATGATTATAGTTGATAACTGAACAAGTTAATAATCACTGAGGTATAAAAAATGCATATCACAGTCTATGGTTGTACAAAAGGTGATTGTAAGTGCAACAATGTCATGCACAAAAATGGTCTGCTTATAGTGGAAGCAATATCACCATAACTTGCATTCAATTGAAGGTGGGTGGAAGGAATTAAAATAAAACCAGTTTGGCTTTTTCAAATGCTGTATAAAAATGGACAAAAAACTTACCTTGAACAAACATAATGCACCCCACAAATGCCCAAATGTCATGCACAGAAATGGCTTGGATATAGTTGAAGCAATATCACCATAACTTGCATTCAATTGAAGGGGGTGGAAGGAATTAAAATAAAACCAGTTTGGATTTTTCAAATGCGGTATAAAAATGGACAAAAACTTACCTTGAACAAACATAATGCACCCCACAAATGCCCAAATGTCATGCACAGAAATGGTTGAGTTATACTTGAAGCAATATCACCATAAGTTGCACTCAATGCAATGTGGGTTAAAAGAAGTTAAATGAAACCATTTTGGCCTTCTGAAGTGTTGCATTAAAATGAAGAAATAACTTACATGGAAGGACCAGAATGCACCCCACAAATGCAGCAATGTTAAAAAAAAAAGCCTGGGTTGTAGATGAAGGAAAATGACCATAATGTGAATTGAATGGAAGATGTAAAACTAAACCAGTTTGTGGTGGTCAAATGCTGCATAAAAATGATGAAAGAAATAAAACTGATTGAAGGACCTCACTGCAATCCACAAAAATGGTGCATAATATCCACAGATGGTGAAAAGTTTGCTGCATTAAACCAAACTTTAAGGAAAAAACCAACCGTATCCATGTATGTCGCAATGGACGATTCTTTGCAGTAGACCAACAATTACAAGACCGCTTCCATCTAGTGTAGACAGAAATTAAAACAAGTCAGGTAAATGATATGTTAGCCATGAAGGTTGATGTCATATAACACATTCAAGTTCCAACTTAACAAAAGTTCGAACAAAACAGTCAAGTTTGAACGGATCTTACATAATGTGAACCAGTACAGTTAAGAAAAATAACTATCTTGAATCATCTCAAAAAACATTTAAACATGTAAGAAAGAGTAATGACTTATCATGTTAGCCAACCTAGTCTACTGAATCATCTCAAAAAAGATTAAAACATAAAAGACAAAGTAATATCTAATTCTTCTTCGTCTTGGCTGGCGACTTCCTAGTAGTGCTTCGTCTTAGCGATGAAGTGTGTGAACCAGGGAGGTTAACTGGGATGTACATGGGAGTTGCAGGCCTAGGGGATGGAGCAGGAATATGTGATTCAGCTGAGAAGATGTGAGGTAAATTCTGAGCTGCCAGGGTGCTGCTGAAACTTGAAACAGGTAGGGGTGAGCATTCCGTTTTCGGTTAAAACCGAAATACACACATTTTAAAAACCGAACAATGAGGGTAAAAACATGTTGGGAAATAATTTTTAGAATTAATGAAACAAGATAGTGAAAGATAGGAAAATTTCAGTTTTAAAGGTTCTACTAGCACCGAAAATTGATGCTATTATGTTATGTATGAAATGAAGTCATAAAGTTTGAAATTTTACATGAATAAAGTAGACATATAGGGCTTTCTAAATATATAAATTATGTATCATTTTGAGTTCTACACAAGTAGTAACATATTTTTGAAGTTAAGCCTTATTTATGGAGTTATAAACTAGGCAGCTAAGAAAATATTAAACTGGGAATGATCCTTGACTTTCTTGCTTTTGGTAATATTTTTCCTTGAAAATAGACATGTCAAGGGTCATGAGGAATTCTGAAGCACTCGAAAACGATTTTTTTAGAATTAATTATGATTTTTTAACAAAAAAGTTAAAAAAAATCAGTTTTTCGGTTTTAACCGATTTTTTTTTTCAAAAACCGAACACCGAATTATTCGGTTCGGTTTTCGGTTTCGGTTTTGATTTGCTCACCCCTAGAAGCAGGTATGAATCTCAAGGGAACAGCATCTACTATTTTCCTAGATGGGGCAGGAGGGAAGTTCACAGGTTCAGGGAGAGTCACAAGGGAGAGTGGGGTTACGGTTCCATTCCTCATCTGTTGGACCTTGGTTCGCATTATCACCACCAACATGCTCTTCTTCAATTTTCTTTTCAGTTGTGGGACCTTCGTTCACATTGTCATCACCCCCATGCTCTTGCTCACTGGTTTTTTCATCACTTGTCTGACTTTTGGTCCCCTTGACACCACCACCAGCCTGTTCATCCATTCCTTCTTCATGTGTCTCACCTTCAATCCCCTTGTTACCACCACCAGTATGTGAGTCCATTTGTTTTTCATGTGTATCCCCTTGAGTCCCAGTGGCACCACCAACAGCGTCCTCCTCCTCTTCTTTTGCACCTTTCTCTCCTTCACTACTAGTGGCACCACCAGACACCTCCTCCTCCTCTTCTTTTTCATTTGTGTCGCCTTCACCCCAGTGGCACCACCAGACACATCCTCCTCCTCTTCTTTTGCATCTGTGTCGCCATCACTCCCAGATGCACCACCAGAAACCTCCCTATCATGTTCTTTTCCATCTGTGTCGCCATCACTCCCAGAGGCACCACCAGAAACCTCCTCATCCTCTTCTTTTCCATTTGTGTCCCCCTCACTCCCAGTGGTTCCACTAGAAACCTCTTCCTCCCCTTGTTTTTAGGTGTGTCCCCTCACTCCCAGTGGCACCACTAGTATCTTGTTCCTCCTCTTCTTTCGTAACTGTCTCCCCCTCACTCCCGGTGGCGCTAGCAGAATTCTCGTCCTCCTCTATTGTTGCATTTGTGTCCCCCTCACTCCCATTGTCATCACCAACAAAATCTTCTTGCTCCTCTTCTATTGCATGCAAGTATCCAAGAAGAATCAAAATGCATGCAATGAAAGTGCATATGCATTGCAAAATTGAATATAAAACAACCAAATCAATAGGTGACTGAAAGTGAAAATTGCCAAATTGTCATGCACAATTAAAAAATAGCCATTCCAGACATTAACTATATCAATCTCTCATAATTTCCAGCAAAACTCCAAGCCACAATGTATAAGAAGTTAAAGCAGTTTCATAGCAAAACTCCAAGTATCATCCTCAGTTCATTTTTGGACAAATTAACTCCTAATGCAGTTGAAAACTAACTTGGAAAAATTGAAAAGTAAGTACTGGTTTACAACCAATAGAAACCCTCGTTACTTGTTTGAATAAAACAGACTAAATTCAAAATAATAGGCTAAACAAGTCATATAATATTGATTAGGTGAAATTGAAACACTGAATACTTAAAGGGGAGCAACAAAATTAGTACAAACCATCATTGTCACTCAATCTGGCACCAGAATTATCCTCACTATGGGCTGATTTGTCATTTGAGTTCTCTTCCTCCACATGCTTAGATGAACCAATTTCTTCATGTGTGGAGTCTTGGTGACCCTGATCTTTCTTTGAAGCTGGATTAGGGGACGTGCCACCACTAACATGTTCCTCTTCTCGAAAATAGGTTATCGGGGAGTGATTAGATGACTCTGTTGACCCTTTCACACTTGTATGTACAGCCTTTGTTGACGGACTAGCATGATCACCTTGAGTTGCCTTGAATGATGCAAATTGTCTATACTCTGCCCCATATAGGTGGATAAACTCTTCAAGCCCCTTAAACTCAAGCGCCATCTGTGACAACCGTGAGTCCAATCTGCCTACGTGGTACTCAATGAATGACTGCAACTTAGCTTTCATAACACCAAGTTTCTCATCCAAAACTTTTCCAAAAAGATCTCCCGGCTCCGTAGGTCCATCTTCACCAAGCATGTAAAGGTCCACATGGTGCGAAGGAGGTGGAGGTGCCTCTCCCTTGCTCTTAACACCCTTTTCCCCCTGACAGTCAGACTTCCATGAACGCTCTTTGGCCTAAAGAGGAATTTGCATTAGGTACAAGGCCTCATTGTCAAATTTTGGACTCCACATTGGAGGCTCACCATCTTGCAGATACCAAATTTTGTGCTTTTCCAATATGAGGGACACAACTGATGGATAAGGTAGGTCAGTGTTCTTTTTCCCCATTGCAGCTGCTTTGAGCATTGTGTCGACTATCCTCTTCCCCATATTAAAAGGCTTCCTCCGAATCAAACAAGTCAGGATTTGTTTGTCCTCAAGGCTCAAGGTTGTGTAGTGCTTGCCCTTGTTCACAAAATTCCTACTGTACAAGTAGTGTAGGACCCTATATTTATATGGCAGCTGTTTCGGTCTGCATAGAGCACTATCATCCTCAGTTCTACCACCTTCCAGAAGGATATTGTCCATTTCATCTCCACTGAATGAAGTGTCCTTTGACTAGGGAGTCTTCACATTTAACCACTGTAACAAGTTCTTGTCATTTAGTTCTATCCTTTGCCCCCTAACACATGAAGAAACTATGCTCCCTCTAGACATTTTGAGGTGGCTGTAAAAAACCTTAACAATAGATTTAGAGTAAGGCAACGACAACTCTAGCGGCCCCTTGAAAAGTCTAAGGATTTCTGATATCCTAAATGGAAAATCTTCTTCAAATGTATCCATCCTAATTGTACTCATTTTACATAGGCTATGACCAACTAACCTGACATCATAAACTTCAATTTCAACTGGTTGAAATCTTCGTGCGAAATTGTGCCGCACTGCCGCCCTTAAATGAGCCTGTGAATTCACCATATATGTGAGAACAAGGTGGATAAGTTAAATGACATTGTAAGTAAAGTTGCTCGTATCGGAGTGAGGAATGTAAGAACATACCTTTATATACTCATCCCACACCTCTTTGTCAGCTGTGACACATTTTGTGTCAGGATCCCACCCAAAGCCTGATGTGTTGGTATCGTAGACCATGTTGTAAGCCGTTTGCCACAATATCTTTAGTGTCTTAATTCTGGATGTTATATGTAGACATGCCTTGATCTCACATCCGGGAAGCTTTTCTTCCATCATAGACTGCAGCGCATTGAAAAATCCCGACTTGAAACTGTTATCAGCTATGAACTTGTGGTCAACCTTCAGACTTACAAGGCAGTCCACCAATACCTTGTCCTCCTCAGGCGTCCACATTTTTTGTTTCCCCTTTGCTACTTGATCACTCTGCTCCATCTAAAAATCTGACAATTAAACCACAAAGTGTACTAATTTGCATTTGGTGCAACATAAACATATACTAATTATCACACACATTGCTCCAAGTGTAACGCAAATTGTTTCATTAAAGTCACAAGTGAAATGGGCGTTCATACTAATAAGCCAACCAAACAAATTACAACATAGTCTAACGATTAACATTATTGTACAACATCATCAATTATCACTACATGCCACAAAGGTAGCAAACATGTCATTTGCAACACTCTCCCTAAAATTATTCCACAAGTCAAGTAGTTTCCATTGGAATCGTGGGGCTCCAGCATCAAATGACTTAAGCTGCTCATCAAGAGGATCTTGAACTGATTCACGATAAATTAGATTATGGATAAGACAACATGCGACGATGTATCTATTTTGGATCTTCACTGGGTAATAAGATGCACTACAGAGGATTGCCCAACGTAACTTGAGTATGCCAAAGCACCTTTCTATTACATTACGGGTAGCCGAATGTCGCATATTGAAGCACTCGTGCGGAGTTCGCGGTTGGCTTCCATGTCTCCACTCATTAAGGTGGTACCTTTGGCCTCTATAAGGAGCCAAAAAGCCCTAGCAATTTGTGTACCCCGCATCAACCAGGTAGTAGTTCCCTGTGGAAACAAACAACCCCACGTGATTTTGTTTCTTATACAGCTAAACAAGGAAATATACATACTTATATTGCACCAACTATAACATGTATACCTTGTGGTACTCGTAGACCATGTTGTCTTCGTATCGCATCTCGCAACACCCTCCCATCAGCAGCTGACCCTTCCCATCCAGCCAAGACGTATATGAATTGACCATCCAGTGGGCATACACCCAAAATATTGGTTGTTACATCTCCTTTCCTATTTTTGTACCTCGCCTTTTTCTCTACAAGGACTTGTACGCGTATGTGCGTCCCATCTAATGCACCAAGACAGCCCTGCAAAATAAGCAATCAATAAAGCATATGGTCAAACCATAATTTGTTTAATAATTCAGAATTTAACATGTCATGCAAAAACACATGCTACATACCTTAAACCACTTCCATCGATTATCATTTGAGTCCTCCGGAATAGGCTCTGATTTCTTAAGCAGCAATGATTGTAGTCTGATGGTAGCATTCAACACAAGTTTGAAGTATCTACTAATCGTTTCACCCGACCTTCCAAACTCAAATTTGATTACTCTATTCTTGACATGATGGCTTAGGATGTGAAGGAACATAGCCACTTGCTCATCAACTAGCATATGATTAGTTGGTTTCAATCCACCAATTGTGTCTAACATGTGACACAATTTATCAAACATTGTCCGATACATCCTAATTTGGTTGAAACATGTCGTATCACTATTATATACCATTGCCCTCAAATTCGCTCTCTTCGCATGAAAGTCTAATCTATATGACCTATATGGTAAGTGCCTCGGTCTACTTGATCCTACTACAACTATCATATTGACAATCAACGTCCTCACCGCTAGAAGCAAAGCTAAGCATCCAGCCAACATTGCAACCATTTGCTCTGCCTCTTGCTCCATACCTATACAATTTTTTCCCACACCCATTTGCTTTGCAATGTAATCTGCTACTCCTCTTTACAAACTACATCTACTTAGGTTGAAACATATCTTATTTTCATTCGATGCACTTTAATTGACAACATCAATTATTAACCAAAACAACGCATGTCATTGTTAATTAACCATACTAGCAGCCAACATATATAGCACAAAACTAATCATCACATTCATTGTTCACATCAACGCAACACAGTCAAGATGGAAAGGCAACAAACAATCACACATCTTCATCACCATTACCCAACACACAGACATACAGGACATATAATAGAAAAACAATATTTCACCATAAATGATTCACAATAGGCATCAAACGACCCGAAACTAAACTAAACTCAGACAAACATTATGTTCATTTAAACAAGTACACATCCTACATAGCATAGCAGAAGAAGTAGAAATTTCCACCACTGTACACCAATGGCTTTGTCATTTCCTTCCTCACCAATACGCAACCCACACTCAGCCAAACTAGTCATCAATGCCAAGAAAAAAGCACCCAAATTGGTTCCCCACTCATATTTGTGCTTGCGTCGCCGGCTGCCACAACCAGGCCATCACCATTGCTAACACGCACAGCGCACAAAGAACAAAAAAAAAGGCATTCACTTACCTCGATTCGATCTTGCTCGCCACTCCTTCAATTGAAGCTCATGTTGTCCTCTCAACTTTCGTCTACTCCTTCTTCCAGCTCCAGGCTCGATTCTGGCTCGATTCTAGTTTATGATTTCATAGGGCTTTTTAGTCCTCCAAATTCACTCTCACTGGACAATTTTCACGATCATGTCACTCTTGGAGGGAGCCCACTTTCCCTCGTTCGTGGGAGCTTCGGCGATGGTGGGAAGGTGACTTCCCAGGAACAAGCCGCGCCAAACGCGTTTTCAAGCAGGAACTATGTTAAGTTCCTTTTCCCTCTCCCAACTTCCGCGAAGCAAACGGGCCCTTAGACTATAAATTTTGTAAGAAAGATTTTTCAGCAATTTTTCTCTTTTTAATTTTTGAAACATTTGTTTAGAGCTTCAATACTTTTTGTCACACTACTATAAAAATGGTAATAATATATGGTAAAGTACCCACGAAGGTAAAATAGAAGTTTTATTGTCTTGCTATAAGATCGGCAATGCTTTATAGTAATAAATATTAGGTTTTGAAGGTATAACATGAATATAAAGTAAGGGTAGTAGGGATGAGGATGTTAAGATAGATATGTGTTCATACAAAGAATAAGGTTCACAATGAACATATTTATAAAAGAGTTGGAGTGACATCTATTATAATAAAATGGTAAAAAAAATCATTTGAAGTTGTTAGGACATGTTCAAAGAAAGTCACTCCTTCCGGTTCTTTTTATAAGCAATTTCCTATCTCTTGGGCTAGTCCTTTTTATAAGCAATTGTCTCCTTGTATCTCAAAATTTAAACTAATTTTTCATTTTCTACTCCTATTAAATATATATTTTTATATTAATTGTTCACCACTCACCACTAATTATTTTTCATTTATCATTTATTACACATTATTTCTCATATTTTATATTCATACAATCTCATATTTGTTACTCATTCTCATATATTCATTTCATAAATAGGGGTATATTTGGGAAAAATGAAATTTTTTACACATTTATTATTTTTAATTAATCTTAACTGTTAATTCATTTTGGCAATAAGGATAAAAGTTGCTTATAAAAAGGACTGAAGGGAATACTGGATATGTCACTGACAATGATTGATCAAGCATTATGGAGCCATTAAAAAAAAAAGGGTTAAGGAGTAAATTTACCAATAAACTATTGGCCCAGGAGCACCCAACACAATAAACTATTAATTGGACCTTAAATACCAACAAACTATTTAAAATGTAAAATGACCACAATGACATTAGGGGAAAAAGTAACGTTCGTTGGTTCCTATTCACCTCCTGATTCCATCTCCTGCAACCTCCTTCGATATTCATCTCCTGCAACCTCCTTCGCTATCTATTTTTCAAACCACAGGAATCTCGATCACCTTCTCCGACCTTACTGAGTTTCAAGGCTGACTCGACGTATTCTTCTTCATCATCGGAAGATGAAGGAGACACCGATCTGAGCTATGTCTTAAGAGATGATCCGAAGAGGAGAATTCGCATTGTAGATCCTGAGTTTTCCTTTGTTGTGGATCCTAATGGCTCTGTGATTCAAGATAGAAAGCGAGACGGAAACTGAGTCATCGAAGAAGCCAACTTAGAAACGATCCAAACGCGCTTGGAAACTCGATAGTTTCGATGATGATGATGACTATTGTCATAAGAAAATTCAGCAACAAGAAACGATGGCAAAGATCCAATCGAACGAACTGTGTAAGACCGAGCCGTGGATTGCGGAGGCTGAACCGGCGAGTCCGATACGACCACCGAAGAAGACGTCGCGCGTCGCCTTCTTCAACGTTCCATCGAAAATCCATGAATGCCCAGTCTGTTTCAGAGTGTTTGCATCAGGTCAAGCTCTTGGGGGAAACAAGAGGACCCATCTTACTGGTTCGTCGACATTACTACCCACTAGAGCTTCCACTAAACTAGTTGGAAAATTCATAGATCTTAACCTTCCTGCTCCAACAGCGGACGAAGACGATATCAGCCAAATCGACAATTCTGGAGTTTCAGATGCAGAATTCCTGGTTGATCGCATCAGACAGTGAAGAAACAGATTACTTTAAAGGTACAAAACAAATGAATGAGAGAGGGAGAGAGATGAAGATGTGAATGAGAGAGGCTCTGAGCAAAAAAAAAATGAGAGAGGGAATGAATGAGAGACGGACGTTACTTTTTCCCCTAACGTCATTGTGCTCATTTTACATTTTAAATAGTTTGTTGGTATTTAAGGTCCAATTAATAGTTTATTGTGTTGGATGCTCCTGGACCAATAGTTTATTGGTAAATTTGCTCCTTAACCCAAAAAAAAAAATAGATGAATACAAAAAGCAAAAATTCAATGAATTATTAAGTGATATCTTATAATTAATAATATATCTAAAGATTTAATATTTTTAATAGGACATATAGTGCAGCTATTAACCCACCGAATTTAGTAAAGTTTTGTTTTTTTTGTTAGGTATTTTTTTGAGTAAATATCCTTTCTGGTCCCTGACAAAAAACACGAATCCCATTTCAGTCCCTAACAAAAAAAAAACCGACCATTATTTGTCCTTTTTACGGGACTAAAAATGACCTTTTGGAAATTTGTGAGGGATCAAAATGTCCACCAATCGACCCTTATTCGTCCTTTTTATGGACTAAAAATGACTTTTTTGTCAGGAACCAAAATGGGACTGTGTTTTTTGTCACGGACTAAAAAGAGTATTTACTCTATTTTTTTTTCTTTTGTCTAAAACCGAAAAGAAGCGGAGGTATGAAGGTTAATCAGTGAGATATCGTGGGCATGGTAGTTAAAAACTCGTTTTATCACTACGATTTTACGTTTTACGATTTTTTTTCATTAAAACGATTTTACTAATTTTCTAAACGCTTTTGTGTTTTTACGATTTTTTTACGTTTTTACTATGTTACGATTTTATATTTTACAATTTTTCATTCTCCTTTCGTTTTCAGGTAAAATCTACGTTTTCACTACCATGGTCGTGAGACTTAATTGAATATGTCCCTTAGCTTTATAAGTTTCCTACTAATGCCTCTGATTATGTTGTAAGAACTTGAGCATACCAAAATGATGCAATATTTATTTTCTAAAAGGAAAATGATGTCAATGAGGCTTACTTGAATGATTAATTTCTTGAGTAAAAAAATACCCTTCAAATGTAACATTGTATTCTTAGCAAGAATTATATTAATAATTATTTACAACATTTTTATTAACTTTAATATTATAAAAATAAACCTCAATAAAAAATGGGACAATTTTCATAAAAAACACATTCAAAATATGAAAGTGATAAATCAATTTTATTTTTTTATAATAGTTTAGATATTGAGTACGCTTAATTAATCATTCATAAAAATCATCTTTTTTAATATTAAGTATTTTTTCTGAGATATTTTCATAAAAATCATATTTTTTTATATTAATTTTAATTAAACATGCCCATGCCTACTCCAAAGACGAAACATTCCATTTCCACCTTCTGTTGTTGGCTGCAAATCTCTTTTGGCAGAATTCCTGGACCTCCCGCTCTCCCTTCCCTCCTTCCACTGCCAGCTTTAAAAGTACTACTGGTAATATTTAATTTAATTCAATATTAATATTTAAACACACTCTCCACAGCAAAATAGTATGAATAAATTATTGGTATAACTTTGACTAATTTTGCCGTTTAAGACCCTTCATTCTCTTATTAATTCCTCTTTCATTGCACGCAAAACCGAGTCTCTCTCTCTCTCTCACTCCCTCGCTTCGCTCTCTCCTTATCCTCCTCCTTCTTCTCCCTTTGTCTCTGCTTCTGTAACTACAACAATGGCGGCACTCTCTCGCCTCTCTCTACTGGTTTTCTTCTTCTTCTTCTTCTTCTTAGTTTCTCATTTGCTTCTTCCCACTGAAGCGTCCATAAACCAAGATTTAGAAGCTCTAACGGCGTTCAAAGCCGGTTCTGATGCTCACAACAAGCTCGCGTCTTGGAACTCAAGCACCCACCACTGTAACTGGGTTTTTGTCTCATGCCTCCAGAATCGAGTTTCACGACTTGTTCTTGAGAATCTTGATCTCCATGGCTCTATCGAGCCGTTAACTTCTCTCACTCAGCTTCGAGTTCTGAGCCTTAACCGAAACTATTTTTCCGGCCCCATTCCGAGTTTGTCTAATTTTACCTCTCTGAAGCTTCTGTTTCTTTCTCACAATGAGTTCTCCGGTGAGTTCCCGGTGACGGTTACGTCGCTTCTCCGTTTGTATCGCCTTGATCTTTCTCACAACAATTTCTCTGGCGACATTCCGACTGCGGTCAACAACCTCACTAACCTTCTCTCCCTCCGTCTCAATGACAACCAGTTCTACGGTCACATTCCCCATCTAAACCTCTCCAAGCTACAAGACTTCAATGTCTCCGGCAACCACCTCTCTGGCGAAATACCCAAATCAGTCTCGAGTTTCCCCAAATCATCATTCGCCCAAAATCCATCTCTATGCGGAGTTCCATTGGTGAAATGTAAGGACACTCATGCCGTACCGTTTAAACCCGACGGATCTGTGGGACCCAATATTGCATCGCCATTGACGCCGAGAAGCAACCCTTCAACGCCGGCGAACAACAATACAGCCCCCAAAACACCATCTAACACCACCCACCATCACCTTCATTACAACGGAGCTTCAAAGATGAGCCCAGTAATTCTAATCGCCATTGTAGTCGGCGACGTTTTGATTCTTGCCATAGTGTCCCTTCTTTTATATTGCTGCTTCTGGCAAAATTACTCTGCAAAATTGAAAGGAAACAGGTCGAATCTTCTAGAAGGCGAGAAGATCTTGTATTCATCAAGCCCATACCCACCATCATCATCAACCCAAATCGGATTAGAGAGGGGTCAAATGGTGTTCTTTGAAGGGATGAAGAAGTTTGAGCTAGAGGATTTGCTTCGAGCCTCTGCAGAAATGTTAGGGAAAGGTGGATTTGGGACGGCGTATAAAGCTGTTCTTGATGACGGCAATGTCGTCGCCGTGAAGAGGCTTAAGGATGCTCAGATTAATGGGAAGAAAGAGTTCGAGCAACACATGGAAGTTCTTGGAAGATTGAGGCATCCTAATATTGTGAGCTTGAGAGCTTACTATTATGCTCAAGATGAGAGATTGCTGGTTTGTGATTACATGACCAATGGAAGCTTGTTTTGGCTACTTCATGGTACGTTCTTAGTCAAAATCCTTAAATTTAGCTGCTAGAAATGTGGTTGACAACATGACATGATATAACAGTAATTTACAATTCTCAACTGATGAAGAGTTTTTTTTTTTTTTTTTGCTGTGTGGGTCCTATTTTTCTTTGTTTTCCCAAGTTCTAACAGGCATTAGAGAACTATACCCTACTGAGTGGGGCACCATTGTTGTTCCTAATTACCTATATAGGGTTGTTAGAATGCTAGATCAAAATGGGAGGACCGGTTGTCAATGACCTTGTAGTGGTGGTATGAAAGCTCTCCCATAAATGGAACATGTGGTTTGCATTCATATTCACTCAGAACTTAGCACCCTTAAGATTATGTGGGGATGGTCTATAAGATTAGAGCGGTCAAAAGCCCATTCCAATAGGAGAACAATTGATGGTATTGCTTGCCTTTTTAAGTGTTTGTTTGGGAAGTATAAATAAGTGATTTGCTAAATCTTTTTTTCGTAAGTTGAGATAAAACTCTTCCAATAGTTACATCTAACTCATAAAAGCACTTATAAAAAATTAAAACAAAACACTTCTAAACAACTAAATCTACATCAAATGTTAGGACAGGTTATGTAGGGTTGCTAGAATAGTGTATATCCTAATGGCTGGTTTGCCAATGAATTTGTAATCTAGTAGTGTCCCAATTTCATTGTCCTTGTAATCTCATGCTGCTGTTGATGTTTATCTTTTAAATCTAAAAAAGATGATAGGATTGTCAAGCTAAATTGGAATAACTATCCTAAAAACTCTTACTATGAGGATTAACACTTGTTGGTAATGTCTGCCCCTCCCACGAGAAATAATGCCTCTTGATGGCTCCTCTAAATCTACAGGAAATGGTAGGACAGGTTATGTGGGGTTGGTCTAAAGTTGGACCAACGCCTGAAGTTGGACCATTTTGAGAGTTGATGGATGTCCTTCTGGTTCAAAAGAATTTCTGGGAATTGCAGGCAAAGGAACTGTTAGATTAGCAGAATCTGCAGAGATTATAACCATCTGGGAATTTTTTAATCACTTGCCCTATTACTTTACAGACTGTACCCCATGGTATATAGGTTGGACAGCCCCTGTTCAAAAACAAAAAAAAATAAAAAAATACGTCATTACTGTAGAAAAAGTCAATCCAATAGTCTCTGCTTCCTCTGGATGGATTTTCCCATTAGTCACATGCCAAAATACCTCCATGTAGTATCAAACTAGCTGGAACCTGTGGGGCCCATCTAGGGCTACTTTTTTTATAAATTAAATACAAATTACAGATGCAAGTATCAACATCCGGAGATTCTTCCTCTTCCATTACTTCACTTTATTATAGAAAATAGAATTTCTAGATAGTGCAAATCAAGCATCTGTTATAATAGCAGCAGATTGGGATCACTGTACTAAATATTTTAGGGAATAATTACAAAGCAATTGTCTTTTTCCTCCTCATTTGCTTTTTGTTCTTTATCGTCAACAAAGTGCTTTAAAGTGGGCCCCGATTTTTATTTTTGATATCCAGAAACTGAAGAATGACAAATGCGTAATTCTTTGTTATCTCCGACAGGAAACCGAGGACCCGGAAGAAGCCCACTGGATTGGACCACTCGGCTCAAGATAGCCGCCGGAGTGGGCCGAGGCTTAGCCTTTATCCACGGCTCATGCAAGGCCCTTAAGCTCACCCACGGTAACATCAAATCCACCAACATCCTTATCGACCAGGACGGGGAGCCACACGTGGCAGATTTTGGGCTATCGGGTTTTGCAGTACCAGCCACCAAATCAAACGGCTATCGTGCCCCAGAAGCAATGGACGGTCGGAAGAATACGCAGAAATCTGACGTGTACTCATTCGGTGTTCTTCTGCTGGAGCTTCTCACAGGGAAGTGCCCCTCTGTGGGGGAGTCGGGTGGGCCCGGGGGAGGTGGAGCCGTGGACCTGCCCAGGTGGGTCCAGTCAGTGGTGAGAGAGGAATGGACGGCTGAGGTGTTCGACATTGAGCTGATGAGGTACAAGGACATTGAAGAGGAAATGGTGGGGCTGCTTCAGATCGCGATGACTTGTTGCGCGGCAGTGCCAGATCAACGGCCCAGGATAAGCCATGTGGTGAAGATGATTGAAGATATACGTGGGGTGGAGATTTCACCGAGTCATGACACGTCGGACTCGGTGTCCGAGTCGCCCTCGCTATCGGGTTAGTGACTAGTGAGAGTAACTGTGGGATAGGGTGGTTCATTAATTTTAAGGGGGTGGGGTTAGATTTGTAGCTTGGTGGGATAGCAAGGTCTTTAATTTAAAGGGGAAGGTATTTAAATTTTTTTTTTTTTTTTCTAAAATGTTTTGACTGGTTGGTGGATCATTTAGATATTCATTGAATTTAGTTCAATCAGAGATGAATTGGCATGTTGTGAATTGGGGTTCTTGACTTCTTTCAGATGCCGTTTTTGACCAGCAACAAACATTGGGGGAAGAAAACACTTTCTTTAATACATCAATTAATTCATGAACCCAACAAAAAATGGTAGTTAACTATTCATTGGGTTTTAAATTGACTCTTTTTTTTTTTTTTAAAGTTCTACCCATGATAAATTAAGTTTTGAATAAGAGAGAAAAAAATTCACATTTTAATATTAATTATTAAGTAAAATTGATAAATAAGCATTAATTATTTTACAACTGAATTATATTGTGAATCATAGTATTTTTCTAGAAGTAATTTAAATTATATGGGCTTGTTTGGGATACCGGTAGAAAAAATGACTTGTGAAAAAGTTAGATTGGGTAAAAGTAAGATTGTAAAATATGATTTATGTTTGGATTGGTGGTTGCATAAGTAGTTTTTACTCCATAAGTCAGGTCCAAATAAGGAGCTTTTGAAAGACGAATATCACCAAGAGGGGGGTGAATTGGGGATATAAAATTTTCTTTCGAAAATGCTCTGAAACTAGGTGACTAAAACAAAGTATAACAGAGGAAGGAAGAGAAAGAATGAACACAAGTAATTTATACTGGTTCGGTCTAAATACTCGACCTACGTCCAGTCCCCAGACTTTCCGGGATTTCATTAACTCAAATGATTACACGCTTTGTAACTCTTGGAGTAATTCTCTCTTTAGAACTTACTCCCCCTTACAAGTTGTAATCAAATGTCTCAATCCCAAAGTCTCAATACTTTGAGATTCTTACAAAGATTGATAATCAATAGAAAACTCTCTAAAAGAGCAGATGTATAAACACTGAAGATTTAAATATTCGAAGATATTGTCAAATAGAGTAGAAATAGTAAATGCTTAAGTTGCTAATTGAATGCGCAGAGTTTTGGTGGTTGAAGACTTAAATGCTTCTGGCTTTTATAGTTCATAGCATTTAATGACCGTTGAAAAGAGATTAGAGAGCCGTTGAGAATAATGAATATATCCGTTGAGTTTGAATGTTGCTTCATCTCTTCATGTTCTTCCGATGTTAGCCGTTATTCTCCGTTGACATTCTTTATTTCATTTGTCCGTTGAGACTCAGTTAGAATGTTGACTGGAAATGGCCGGAATGCTTTATGGTTGCATAGAAGCTTAATTTCTACTTTCGTGTTTCATCTCTGCAAAACATCTAATACATTCTGACACATATATGCTTTTCAGCGATTTGGTGTTTAAACCATGTTAGATTCATCTGAAACTTATTAGCACACTAATTAAACTTTGTTAGGATCAATAATCATCAATAATATGGAGTACTCAAAGCATAATCAAAAGTTTACAGATTACGAGAATGATGATATCAAAATCTGTTCATCATGACTGGAGTCATTCATGGTTGACTCGAGTCATTAATCCTATTCCAAATCAATGAAAAGCTTATGTGAAAACTTGATTGGAGTCATAGATGTAATTTTCAAAAAACGTTTACAAATAGGTTGACTGGAGTCATCATGACTTAACTGGAATCATAAATGCAATTTCATAAACAAAGAAGAATTTCGAATAACTTGACTGGAGTCATACTTACTTGACTGGAGTCATAATCTACTATTTCAAATAAGATGATTGGAGTCATATCAGGATGACTGGAGTCATAGTTCGAATAATTTAAACAGAGAGGTATTTCAAATAAGATGACTCGACTAGAGTCATATCAGAATAATAAACCAGCTATCGCATGACTCGAGTTATTAAGCGACTGACTCAAGTCACAAGCTTTTTATAAATTGATTTACCAAAAACTTAAAGATGTATGACTGGAGTTAAAAACACTATGACTAGAGTCACATCATTTGAGTCAAGTTATCTTTTAAAAGCTAAGTCATTTTGGCTTGAATCAATAACAATTCATTGAGCTCACAATTGTCAATCATCATCAAAACACATAGAGAACTAACAACTTTTACTCCATAAGCTAGGAAAGTTGGCTTTTCAAATAAGCTGCTTTTATCCCATAAGCCCGATTCGGAAAAATTTTCATCCCAACGAAAAAAACCCCATAAGCCCTATTAAAATAGTAAATAAGTCTGATTGCCCCTCCAAAAAGCTATACCAAACATGCACAATTTGTAGACAAGAGGAAGTAATAAAAGCAATTTGGAGCTAGATGCTCTCCTTGTTTGAAAATGGGGATTGTACCATTCAAAAGTAACATTTTAATTACCAACACAATGGTTGGTCCAGTTTGTAAAGTTGTTAGTTTATAAATATAATGTTGTAGGTTTAAATCCTATTGTAAGGATCTTGTTGGTGAGTGATTTGTAAATACCTCTGTAAGCGTTTTTTGAGCTTGAAAGTATGCACTAACCTTGATTAGCCTTCAAGACCCAACTCACCTAAACTTTTTTTTATAAAAAAATAACTTTTCAATTATG
This sequence comes from Acacia pycnantha, assembly GCA_025563575.1. Lineage (NCBI taxonomy): Eukaryota > Viridiplantae > Streptophyta > Magnoliopsida > Fabales > Fabaceae > Acacia > Acacia pycnantha. The sequence continues at coordinate 4,077,602 of JAMWYP010000016.1, forward strand.
ATTTATGTAAGATAAATTTTTTCTTAACTTCTCCTCGTAGAGCACGCTATCGGTGACCAAAATGTTCCTTTTGTGAGTTTCTTGCTATTTCATTTTGTATGACTGGGTAAAATTTGTCATGTTATGCCATTCCGTATGACCAGGTTTGTGATTTACGACATAATGGACTATCAAAATATAATTTGGACTGTTGAAATTACATTTTATAACAATTTTTTAAAAAATATTTTAACATGTATAGAATTGAAATAAAGATAATTCTTAAGTCTTAACATTATATTTCTTTAAAAAAATGATTTTTTATTATAAAACCTTCAGTTGAAAAATTAAAAGGGAAAATTATAATAAAGGACCTAAAAAAATAATATTTATTAAGAAGGACCACAAAAATGATAATTATATTGAAGGACCAGAAATTAAAACATTAAAATAAAAAGACTAAATTGCCCTCAGTCAAATTTTCTATATTCTCTCTAGCTAAATCAGAATTCTAGGTATATTTAAATTTAATTTTGCAGAATCCCATGACTCAAATTTTTTGTGACTCTGGGACTTTCCCGGTAAAACCCTAGATATGCTTTCTTCACCTTCGGTAGGTGTTTCAGTCACGGTATTGTTCATTCTCACGCTCTACTCTACTTTTTAATAATCGAAGGTAGGAGGAGGTTGAGGCTTCAGTATGGCAGGCATGGAGCTACGAATGCAATAGAATAGAAGGGAGGAACCTCAAAGCAGAAGATGATCAACTTTTGGTGGGAAGGATAGTCTTGGATGCTAAAGTGAGTTTAATGGCAGTAAGAGAACATGTAGGGGCAGAAAGGTCCTGGAAGAAAGTTAGAGAGATTTTGATTCATCAATCAACAGTTGTAATTTAGTTAGAGAATATTGAAAATCTGGTTGGTGGCAATTAGCTAAGGGCAATTAAGTCTTTTTATTTTAATCTTTAAATTTTTTGTCCTTTAAAATAATTACCATTTTTATGGTCTTTCTTAATAAATATTATTTTGTTTAGGTCTTTTATTATAATTTTCTCAAATTAAAATATGGACAGTTTCGTATTTGAAAGTGGAGAAGATCTCACTGCTTTGTTACTTGAAAATGCGTAGCGAGAAAAATAAATATCTTGCGTGAGTTGTGAAAATAAGAATACAAAAAAATTTAGTATGACATAAATAAGCAAGACAATAGGAGAGGAAAAAGGATCAGAGTGATTTTTTATTGAGTAAATACCCTTTTGGGTCCCTGAAAAAATACGCTATACCCATTTTGGTCCCTGAGTAAAAAAAATGTCATTTTCGGTCCTTTTTAGGGACTAAAAAGGATTTTTTGGGAATTTGTGAGGGATTAAAATGCCAACAAAAAATGACTAAAATGACTAAAAGGGACATTTTTTTTACTGTTTAAGGACTAAAAATGACATTTTTTTTACTCAGTGACCAAAATGGGTAGCGCGTGTTATTTCAGGGACCAAAAAGGGTATTTACTCTTTTTTATTCTACTCCTTATCACACAAAATGTGTATGCCTTTGTTTTTAGAAGAATTAAGCAGCATACCACTTATGTCCTATTTATAAATCCACTTTGACCAAATCTCACATATCAAGGAGAAGTAATTAACTCAATGATTACGTGATAAATTGTCAACTTTGCCCTCATTTATTAATATGGGTAAAATTGTCACAATCTCATTTATTACATGAAACTGAACTTATAAATAGGACCAAATTTTTTAGTCAAAATGGACTTATAAATAGAATCAAAGTGGTAAGCATAATTGTAGCATTAAATGTTATAAAGAATAGTTATAAAAAAATGTTATAAAGAATAAATGCTAAAAACCTTCAACTTGGTAGTTATATAAGCTTTAATGACATTCAATATAAAGGTGGAGCTTTATTCTTAGATGCTATATATGGATATCCATACAATTATACTTTCTCCAATCCTTAATATAAAATATATGTATCTAATTTAATTAGATTAAAAAAATTAGTTATGATGATATATATTTTTTAATACATCATAATTATATTCCTTAATTTCTTCTCTCGAACTCTTTGATTATTGTAATTGAGGAAGTATCAATATAGATTGTTCTGATGTAGAACACAGATGTCCAGCCCGCTTATAGGCTGGGGGTTTGATCTAGGATCGATGTGCTCCTCCTGTATGCTTATGGGACAAGCGTCCAGGAGAAGGGTGTACACAACCAGGCGTTTCGCCAAAGGGGGTGCGGTGTGTGCACAGTGTGACTGTATATAGATTAGTTCAGGGATTCGAACTTGTGTACCTTGATCGCGTATCTCCTATATGTATATATAGAGTATACCTTGTGGTTAGATCTCCGGCTCCCACGTCAGAAGTGTCCGAGGATCTAGGAAACCGCCCTGCTGACTAGGTCCTTCGGTTAGGGTGTTGCGATCCTTGCACGCACTGCCCCCTGTGTTGGCCGGTTGGCTAATGAGCCTTGACCAGGTCCATAACAGTTGCCCCCCAACTCGGTTGTTCAGGTCTCTGAGCAGCCGAGATTAATTGTTTGATTGACTATGAAATACAGATTTGGCCGAGATATATTCAGCTCGTCCGGGTTGTTTGAGAAGAAATAAGATCCCTTGCTCGTGTACGCAAATCGCTTCGTTTGCTCATTTCGAATGCTTGTTCGAGTTTGCATTAATCCCGGTTATTGACAACTGTATAGTAATTGCCCCCCGGCCTGATAGTCCAGGTCTCTGGGCTGTCGGGGTGGATCTGTCGTTGAATCCGAATATCGTATCTGAGTTGCTACCAATCGTTTGATCTTGATAAAGTGTCTATCCGGGTTTCAAAGAACTCCGGATTTACTTGTATTCTGATTGAATTGCCCCCAGACATGTAGTCCGGGTTAATTTCGCTTTGAAACTTCGTCTGTTTCTTTTTACGATCGTCAAGATCTCTTCTTCTTCACTCATCCGGGTCTCCGGGTTTGTTTGTTGCAACACCAAATTCCCCAAATCCGAGTTTTCCTGAAGAGGAACAGACTGGGTTTTTGCTTATGTTGCTGGAAACTTTACAGTGACGGCTTCGCTTGATTGAAGAGCCGGGTTAAGTTTTGGAAGCGACCGAGTTGCAAAAGCTTACGGTGACGGCTTCGCTTGACTAAAAAACCGGGTTCGATGACCCTTGCACGGAGCCGGGATTTTTACCGTATTAAGCGTAACCGGGGTCCGCCTTCTTTACCTACGTGTGCTGCCCCCAATCTTCGGTGAGGTGGAGACACGTGGCATTCTTTAATTTGATGACCATTCGGCTTACTTATCTGATGTCATACGGTCATATCTTTACATTTATTGGGCACCTTCAGCCCCCTGGGTCTTCGCGCATAATTAATACTCATGCTCTTTAACAGCCATTATTCCTTCCTTGAAAAAGAACACGCCGTTTCTATTAAAGTGTCAGTTATTTCCGCGTGGCCCTTGCAGTCTGCCTGGCCTATAAATTTCTCCATCACCTCTCATTCTTCCTTACGTCAGGTCTGTATTCCCATTCTTTCTTGGGTGAATTTTCCCATAAGAATGATGAGCTTTCTGGTGAGGGTTTCAAACTTCATCATCTGTTGCTTAGTTTCCCTTTTTCCAGCCAGGTGGGGAAGAAAAGTGCATTTTCGGAATCCAGAAACGGCTCTCTCGGGTGTTGCACTGTGGCTACACCTTCAGATGTATTTGCCAGTCTTCATTCGCGTCGCTTGGTGGACGCCTGGGATCCCAGATGTATTTACCAGTCTTCACATGTCTGGTTCAACTTCGTATGGGATCCTGGGCTGGGAGTCGCTCGCATCTGAGCTTCTTCATCCACCACAGGAAGCCCTAGACATGTTTGCCAGTCTTCCTGGACTTGTCTCAACTTTTTTAGGGTTTCTAGCATATTCAACAAAGATCTGCACCAGTATGAACTCTTTGTTGGATAATTGTTCAATCTCCAGCTCCAGCTATCCCGTCCGTCGTAGGAGGGATCTGGTTGTTCATCACCTGTTGTAATTAGAGGATTCATAAATTATTTTTACGAATGTAACCTAATTTTCTGCACTTTGATCTTTGTAATCGTCTTTGCACACGAGTAGGCCAGTTTATTTCCTTGTAAGAGAACTGTGTAACCCGATCAAGTATTGATATAAAGCTTGTTTCTGCTTTTCACTCATGTCTTAACATAGATTGAATGCGTGCAAACACCAATATTGAGGTTTCTTATCCGTCGCCAAGGTTGGCTAAATATTTTATCCGGGTTCGCGACTTAATCTGTCTTTAGCCGCATACGTTTTGTTTATCTTATCAAGGAATCTGAATCACTTGCGTTAACCTACCCCGGCTGTGACCGAGTTTCAAAAGCTTTGCTAACCCGGTTATAACCTTGAGGTGACTGAACTAGAGTGCGAGATTATCTCTCAGCGTGTCCTGAGTGTGACAACTATTTAGTAGTTGTTACGGTCTGGGCTGTAATTGCCCCCAGCTCGGATGTCCACGCCTTGGATATCCGCGGTGAAATGGTGCATGGTCAAGGTTTTCTTTGCAAAAGGAAACCGAGTTGATAGATCCGGGGTACGACACTGCACGACCCGGCTATATTCAAGCGGCTTTCGGTGAGTTGAAGGGATCAGGTTTCTAGATAGCTGGGTTAGGGGAGCCAAATTCCTTGCTATACGACTTCGGTTATTCTGTACACCCGAGTGTTCTCTACCTTTGCATCGTTTCCTCTTCTTTGGTTATCGTGGTTGTTTGACAACTGGCTCTCCTCGACTGTCGTGAAGCCGAAACGGAGGCATGTTAACCGCTATGGCCCTTAGGCGCATTAAATGACTGCTGAGTGCGCATTAAATGCGCGTGTCACGTCATTCTTTTCCTATGGGCAGATTCTCGTTTTTGCCCCCGACGATTGAGTTTTCGAAAGTTTATACCCGCCCAGTCTTTCATTTTCTGATTTCACTCATTCTGCTTTGAAGTGTTTTCTCTCCAACACGATTTTCTGCTCTGTGAGGAAGTTCGCTCTCGTGTGTCCCCTTTTCGCAACTTCTTGAGTGATCTTCCATCACTTAGACAAGTATTGTTGCTTTCCCAGTTATTTCTCTGATTCTCTTCTCATTTGTAATTTTGTCGCTCTGTTTCTGATTATATTTCCAGTCCACTTTAGCCTCTGCGTTGCGTATTTTCTGGAATGTGTCTGTATTTGCTTGAGTTTCTGGGTAGCTTTCTTCATTTGGCGGGCTTCTGAGTGATTCTTTCCTAGCTTTCAAACTCCATTTCTAAAAACCCCCTTCTTCTCTTGCAAGTCTTAGCCCCTTTCTGGGTTTTGACTGTCGCGTCTTTTGGGAGGGTCATTTGAAATGTCGAAGGATTTGAAAGACATGACCCCCGAGGAACTCGAAGAGTTGCGTCGAACTGTTAAGTCTTTGACTCGTTGGTGGCTCTGAGGTGATAAGCCTTCTCCAGAAGAGAAGCAAGCCGCTCTGCTGGATGGGAATTTCAGTGGAAGCAAGAAGAAAGGTTCTGTAGGTTCGGGGGCAAGAGAAGTCAAGATTTGTGAAGGAAATCAGGCCGTTGGAGGAACTCTATCCGTTCTTGCATCGTTTTCCCCTGCCCCGAGCCCTTTGAAACATGATGATAGTGTTCCTATCCCGGCTTCTCCAATTAACCAGTTCGGCGGCATGGGGAGACCGGGCACTAGGTCCGAGGTGGACGACTACATCGGCCCTTGTTACGACTGCCTGTATGAATGCTCCCGACTTATCTCCATCGGTGATTCCGTAACAGCTGAATCGATTCTGGCCTCCTGCCGCCACAACCTTGTCCCGGCTTCCCCGGTGGCTCCCCCAAACGTCAATCCTATCAATTTGGAGTCTAATCTAACTTTGGCAGTGGAAACACGCCTTCGCTTTTTGACATCAGGTATGCTATGAAAATTCTGATTTTGTTTTTGTCTTTATTTATGTGGTAGGTATACTGGACTCGTCTTCTTCTTCCCATACCGCGGAATCAGCGTCGGGTAATTCGAATCGCGCCAGCCCCTCACAATCTCTGGTAGAGAAATTTCCCTGGGTTACTCGTGAAGTGCTGTCATATCGGTCAAAATTGAGTACAACCAACCTAGAGAAACTTCCCATTGAAGAGAATGAGAGCTACACCGTTAGTCTCCCGGAGGATGAAGAGCCGGTTTTCTCTGTTAAGGAGGGTAGTCATAACTCCTTTTTCTTCTTTTACCGAGACTACATGACCCGGCTCGGTGTTCGCTTTCCGTTCACCGGGTTTCAGATAGCCCATCTCCAATTCCTAGGCTTAGCTCCCTCCCAATTGCACCCTAATGGATGGGGATATATTATAGCATTTGAATGGTTTTGCGCAAGCTTAAGTCTGCCTTGCACCACATCCATGTTTTTCTACTTCTTCACCCCTCACACTCCTCGCTCCGGAAGGGAAGCAACCGAGCTTAAGGGCTAGACTTCCATTCGGGGCATCGTGAACAGGAGGCTGTTCACCCCGGTCTCGGACTCCTTTAAGCACTTCAAGGACGGGTTTTTTAAAGTAGTTGCCAAGTCTGGTGCAGAGCCTTGGTTTCTTGCTGGTCCTGATTCTAGGAACGTCGATTGGCGATTCCCTTTATACTGGTGCAAGGATCACCATGATGTGTCTCTTGACGCCTATAAGGTAGAACGGGCCAACTTGGAAGATCATGAGAAGGGAGCTATCGACAGCATTCAATCTCACGTGAGGGCTAATGGTATCGTCGGGGCTGCTTCCTTAGTGGCCCAATACCGGGCCGAAAACCAAGACAAGGACCAGCTGAGATCGGGGGCGAGTATGAGTCTCCCTTTTGTAACTTGTTCTGCTGTTACATTGCTTTTAAATCTGCCAACATTTTACTTCTTTCCACAATTGTTCTGAGGATTGTGTTTTGTGCAGATCTCAAGATGAAGGGGCCGAAGTACCTGACTGGGATTGATGAGGAGCCTGTCAAAGGCAAAAAGAGGTCGGCTGCCGACATGAGCAAGTCGAAGGTCGGCCCATCCTCGAAGGTGGTCGAGCCGAAGAAGACCAAGACCAGACCTGTGGTTGCGGTTCAAGTGCCTCTAGTCCCAGTCAGCCAATCATCTCCCTCAGTAGCAATGCAGCCTCCCAGCTCGGCCGTAGCCGGACCTTCATCTGCACCCTCTGTTCCTGTCCTACCACCCTCACCGTCCGTGATTCCTCGCTCCCACTCATGGAGTAGGGGGATCACTGAAGAATTAAGTGTCTCTCTCCTGCCACCCCGTCGGTACAGCGAACCCGTTCCGTTGCTGGAGGCCGACCTCAGGGATATCCAGGCTGTAGGCAACGCTCACCTGAGGGGCGCCGGCCTGTCTCAAACCTTCATCACCCTGCACCACAAATATGTGGAAGCGGTTGCTGATTCAAAATGCGCCAGGGTGGAGCGTGACGAGATGTTGAAGCAGTGGCAGACTGCCTCCAACGAGTTCCAGGCCAGTCAGCAGAAACTTGAGAAGGTGGAGGAAGAACTGGGGAGGACCAAGGACATCATGTCGGATGCGAACACGATGATCTCGACCTTAAAGGCGGCTCGGGTCGATGACGAGCAGGAGATTGATGCCCTGACGGCCGAGAGGGACAAGCTCAAAGTTGAGGCAGACGCGACCTCGGCCTCCCTTGCAGCATCTGAGGCAGAGATAGCCCGGCTTCGGGCATTATGCAAAGAGTCAGTGGAGGAGGCCTTCAGGAATTCGTTGGCCCAACTCCAGCATCTGAACCCTGGGGTCGAGCTTAACATTGCGGGCCACCACTTCCGCTCCTTCGTTGAGGATGGTCAGTTCGTCCCTTATGTGGAGCCCGTCACTGCTTCTAAAACCCGGCTGGACGACGACGTAGCCGAGGGGGAGGCTGAGAAGGGGGAGGAGGAAGCCTCGACCGTCCCAGAGTCTGTGATGACTTCCTATTTTTAATAGATTTGAGACATATTTTGATATATTTAGGAAGTCATCAATACTAAATTGAAGGGATTTTATTGAGATTTTAAGAGATATCAATTTGGATGCATTATTTGGGGGATTTCAGTTTAAATAAAAGTTTGAGTTTAGGAAATAAATATTATATAATTATTATTATATAATTCCTTTTCTTTTTGGCGTAAAGGACCAGGAGCATGATTATTTATGGATGAATGCTTTGGACCAGGGGGATGAATGAACATTTTAGACAATTGGGCTCCACAAATTGAATGGGCCGGAAGACTAAAATTGAGGGTTGGAGTGCTGGAAAAAAAATGATTAAAATGGTCATGATGTGCAACGTTTTGGGAGGCGGAATTGAGAAAGAATTGGAGATGCATGAGGGCCCACACGAATTGAATCAATTAGAAGACTTAAAAAGCTAAAGAGGAGCAGTGTCGGCTTGATTGTAAAAAAGCGAACAGAGCACTATTTTGAAGAGATAAAACAGAGTGAGAGCGGCGAAAAACGGGAGAAGAGAGCTGAGCTGAACGAAAAATAGAGGAGGAAAAAGAGAAGTCTCAGACAGGGAGCACGATTGGATATTTTCGCTGGAGATGCACAGCTGATTTCGCTGGAACAGGGAGACGCACAAGCTGTGCTGATTCTTTGTTCTTGTTCTTGGTTTTGTATCTCATTTGACTCTGATTCTAGTTTCTTGTTCATTTTCCAGTATGCTATTGAACTCTGAATTTTTATGTGCTGTTCTGGATTTGATTAAAGCCATGTGTGGCTAGTTGATTTTGCAACCTAGAGTAACTATGAACTTATAGGTGGATTAAATTTGGTTTTCATTGTTTAGTTAAATTTAATATTAATTTTGGTTACTTAATCTTGTTTAGTTTTTTCTATTTAGTGATTGGCCATCATTGAATATGAATTTGAGTATTAGGATTTACCTTGACGAAGGAAATTTTAATTAGACTCTGAGATTAAGTAATATGGGATACGATTTAATTTGCGGTTAGGATAGACATATACCTAATGGCCCCATATAATTGTTGAAGAGTGTGTCCGAGTTATGTTGCCTCTTGAGTAGTCATGTTAGACATAACAAATTATACTTAAGGGAGGGTTGTAAGTGGACGGACAGGCACTTATAGCTATTTATACTCGAGATTAAAAATATTTATATTAAGGCTAATTAAATTAATGAAAACAAGGTTTATGAAGCTAATAAGGGATTGGTGACTCTGGGTTGCTCGTTCTTATTATTGAAATTCGTTCTTTGTGAAAGTTCTTGTTTCTATTAAAATTCTTTTTACTATTTTAGAAAACAATTCTGATTTTCTCAACTTAAACGAAAAAAAGGAAATTTAACACCTAATCACTAGTTTGACTGAGTCTCTGTGGGATGACCTTGATTTTCCACTTACTATTTTCATGACCCGTACACTTGCGGTGCTTAGTTAAATTTTGGGAGCATCAGTCTGCCAGCTGATTTCTTTTTCTTTTCCTTTATTTGTATGATCCGGGTTTGCAACCGGTGTTATGTTTTGGACAAATTGGCCAATTTGGTCCTATAATGTAAATATTATTTCCCTGTTTAAACAACTTAGTGTATTTAATACATGAGCTGAATATAGGAATTGAGTTTGCGTATGTTATTGCGAGCGACCGGGCCAGGGTCGGGAATGAGATGTGCAGAATCTGCGAGAGTGCGTATGGTATCAAAACCGTATCGTGGTAAGGGGTCAGTGTTAACACTGCCTCGTACAAGTCAGGGTTCTTTAACCGGGCCATCCTAAGGTAAAGGGAAATTGTCACCTGCCTGGGTTCGGTTTTTCCTCGAAAACGTCCGAGCATTTTGATCTGATCAGGGTCGACATGGAACTTCCACTTGATACCCCAGAGTAATTTATGAAGTGTCCGGGCTGCGATAGCTCTCCGGACACAGCTTCCCTCGACTGAAAAGCCGGGTTTTATTTCAATCTTTGAGGAAAACAATGTTTGGAAGTCAACAAACACCCTCAAATGAGAGTTTCATTTTTATTCGACAAACGAATTGCTAACAAGAGAAAAGCCATAAGGCCAACATTCGAATTCAAGAACTAACTTAAATGAATAAAAACTGCAAAGAAATGATTAACGAAGGTAAATCTAACTGTAATAAGTTCTTAGCTTATCTGTATTCTATGTTCGCATGATTGGGTTCCCGTCCAAGGTTTCCAGAACATACGCTCCTTTTTCAAGTGTTTCCCGAACGCGATAGGGCCCGTCCCAGTTAGCCGCGAGTTTGCCATCTTTGGCATTTTTGTTTCTGATGTCGGCTCTTCTGAGAACTAGGTCGCCCATTTGGAAGGACCGGGGTTGAACCTTTTTATTATATCGGGCAGCGATCAGCTGCTTCGTAGCAATGTCCCGGCAGTGTGACATAACTCGGACTTCATCAACCAGCTCTAACTCGACTGCCAGTGCCTCGTTATTGGCTGCCTCTCCTTGCGAGAGAATGCTTTTCCTGCGCCATGTGGGAAGACCTATTTCAACCGGGATCATCGACTCACAGCCATAGGTGAGCCTGTAAGGGGTTTCTTGAGTGGACATCTAAGCAGTGGTTCAGTACCGCCAAAGAACATATGGTAATTGATCTACCCAGGATGTCTTGGCTTCCAGCATGCGTTTCTTTAGTCCATCAATAATGATTTTGTTGGCGGCCTCAGCCTGTCCGTTAGACTGCGGATGCTCTACGGAAGCAAAATGGTGCTGGATGGAGAATTCGGACATCAGATCCTGGAATCCTACGCCAGTAAACTGGGTTCCGTTGTCTGTAACTATCTTGGCTGGGGCCCCAAATCATGTGATGACGTTGACTTCAAAGAATCGTTGGAGATCGTAGTGAGGGGTTCTGCCTCGATCCACTTAGTGAAATAATCAACGGCTACGATGAGCCATCGTAACTGTCCAGGCGCTGTTTTGAACGGACCCAGGATATCCATACCCCATTTGTAGAAGGGCCATGGGGCCGAGATGAAATGAAGTTCGGCCGGGGGTGACCAAATAACCCTCGAGTGTTTTTGGCAACTATCGCACATTTTAACGAGGATCTTCGAGTCGGCCTCCAAAGTCGGCCAGTAGTACCCTGCTCGCAGAGTTTTTCTAGCGAGCGCCTTAGCGCCCATGTGCTGGTCGTTAATTCCCTCATGTATCTCGGCTAGAGCGTATCCCGCCTCGTTCGGGTTCAAGCATCTCAACATAGGGGAAAGTAAGCCTTTTCGGTAGAGCTGATCTTCTACCATGGTATATTTGGCTGCTTCTCGAACCAACTTTTTGGCCTCTAAGGAGTCGTCTGGAAGGATTCCGCGCTCAAGGTAATCCTCAATTGGCTTTTTCCAATCCGACTCAACTGATATAGCCATGGTACAGATTGAATTCTCTAAATTTTGTTGAACCACCGTACGGTGGCAGCCCGCGCTCTTAGTACTCGCAAACTTTGAAAGGATGTCGGCCCTCACATTTTCCCCTCTAGGAATGTGGGTAACGGTTGCTTCCTTGAAATCGGACATTAACTCCTTTTCCTTGAAAAGATATTTTGCCATCAGCGAGCCTTTTGCTTGATAGGTTCCCTCGATTTGAGCCGCCACAAGCTGTGCGTCGGTGAAAACCTTAACTCTTGTGGCACCGTTCTCCTTAGCCTGTTGGAGTCCGGCTATCAGAGCCTCATACTCAGCTTGATTATTTGAAGTCGGGAACTTCAACTGAAGCGAGTGTTCAATCGTAACGCCCTTTGGATTTTCAATGATGACGCCGACTCCGCTGCCTTTAGACATTCGACGATCCGTCGACGTATACCTTCCACTCATCGGCCGGCTCGCAGCCTGTTTTGTCGGTCGGGGTTAGCTCCCTGACGAAGTCGGCTAATGCCTATGACTTAATTGTGTGGCGAGCTTCGTAGGTGATGTCAAATTCAGACAACTCGATCGCCCAATTTGTCATTCTTCCCGCCAAATCCGGTTTGTGTAGAACTTGTCGTATCGGCTGACTGGTTCTAACAATTATATGATGGCCTTAGAAGTAAGGTCGCAACCGACGAGCCGAGGTGAGTAGTGCGAATGCCACTTTCTCCAACTTCTGATACCAGATTTCGGAGCTTTGTAAGTCTTGCTTATAAAATATACCGGTATTTGGCCGTGATCTACCTCCCTTACCAGGGCCGCGCTGACGGCTTCCTCGCCAATAGATAAGTAAATGTAAAGGTTCTCGTCGGGCTCGGGTTTGGATAAAACTGGAGGATTAGCCAGGCATTGTTTTATTTCTTCAAATGTCGCGTCTCACTTTGCATTCCATTCAATCGACGCTTCTTTCTTCAGAAGCTTGAACAAAGGTAAAGCCTTCTACGATCTCGCGAGGAACTCAGTGAGGGCAGCCAACCTTCCAGCCAGTTGTTGAACATCCTTTTTGTTCTTTGGGGCCTTCATTTCGAGAACTGCCCTGCATTTGTCCGGGTTAGCCTCGATGCCTCGGTTAGTTAACATGAAGCCCAAGAATTTTTCAGCCAAGACTCCAAAGGTGCACTTAGCCGGGTTCAGGCGGATTTGGTAAGCCCGGAGCTTGTCAAACGTCTGTTCCAAATCCTAAATATGAAGTAGCGGATCCAAAGTCTTGACGATCATGTCGTCGATGTAGACCTCAACATTACGATCGAATTGGTCGGCGAAGACCCTGTTCATCATTCTTTGATACGTAGCTCCTGCGTTCTTCAATCCGAAAGGCATGACGTTGTAGCAATAGTTGGCCCTTTCTGTAATAAAGGCTGTCTTCTCTTGGTCCCTCGGGTACATTGGTATTTGATTGTATCCAGAATACGCATCCATGAAGGAGAGAAGTTGGAAACCCGACGAGTTGTCCACTAATTGATCAATGTTCGACATAGGGTATGAGTCTTTGGGGCATACCTTATTTAGGTTTGTGTAGTCCGTACAAACCCTCCAATTTCTGTTTGGCTTTTTGACCATCACCACGTTGGATAACCAGGTGGTGTATTGAACTTCTCGGATAAATCCGGCTTCTAAGAGCTCTTGAACATGAGTTTCCAATGCTTTCCTCTTTTCTGGGCCGAGATTCCTCTTTCTCTGGGATATCGGCGTAGAGCCCGGGTAGATTCCCAGCTTGTGGCAGCAAAACTTTGGGTCTATTCCGGGTACTTGAGATGAGTTCCAGGCGAAGACATCCTGATTTTTTCTCAGAAAGTCGGCCAAGATGATTCTAAGTTCTGGGGATAAGGTTTTCCAATTTTTGTGGTCTGGAGGGGGTCTCCCAACACTAGATCCTCCAAGTCACCAGTCGGTTCTGGGCGCAGCTCTTCATCCCGAAGGTCCAATTCGACCGTATTGACATCTCGGTCAAGAGAATCCAGGTCCATCTGATTCGGATACCTCTCGGCATATCGGATTTGTGGCTGCGATGAAGGTCCGCCCTCGTCCACTCTGACAGTTTCAAAATAACACTGTCGAGACTCTCTCTGGTCTCCCCTGACCGTGACCACGGTTCCCTGGTTGTTCACCATCTTCAGCTTTTGATGCTTAGTGAAGACCAGCATGTCCCACTTATGGATAGTCGGCCTACCTAGTATCATATTGTATGGTGAAAGGAACTCTGCCACTATAAAACGCACTCGCTCTGACTTGAAAGCGTCCCTAGTTCCCAGGGTGAACCTGAGGTCGATAAATCCCTTAGGGCGTGAATGCTCTCCGTTGAACCCGATGAGGGTCGTCTTGCATGGCTTTAATTCCTCCTGGTCCAAGCTCATTCTTTTGAATGCATCCCAACTGAGAATGTCAGTAGAGCTTCCAGCATCCACAAATATGCGTTTGACTCGGTAATGGACTAAGATCCCGGTCACAACTAGGCCATCTTGATGCCCGGGGACGACATCTTTGAGATCGTCATTTGTGAAATATAATGGCGAGTGAGACGGTCCGTTGAAACTTTCTTTGACCTTCGAACGGTCTCTAACTGAGAGGACTTCTCGTAGATACTTTCTTCGCTGGCTCATTGTATCTCCGCCTCCACCCATTGCGCCGCTTATCATACTACAGTCAAACTCGGTTTCGGGAAATTCATCTTCCCCCCGGTGGTTTCTTGTGTTTTTCATCCTGCTTTTTGTACTTACGGGCGGGGCTTTTGCTACGGCTTCTGGGCTTGCGTTTGCCACTTTTTCCCTGGTGTTCAATCACGTACTGTTGAAGCTTTCCATCGCGGACAAACTTTTCAATTGCGTCACGGAGCTCATAGCATTCGTCCGTTGTATGACCCCGGCCATCATGGAATGCACAGTATTTTGACTGAACTACTCCGGCTCTGCGGTAAGACAACCGAGGTCGATCAACTCTTTTCATTTCGGCCATCGCTACCTCTTTCCAAATCTGTGATCGTGGCACGTTCAAGGCGGTGTATTTGTCATACTTGCTTTTTGTGTCAAACTTGCCGCCTCGGTCTCTGTTATCCGAACCCCTTGCGTGGGAGTCATTTTTCCTGCTCCCCGTATAGTCCTTGTCTCTAGGTGGAGTGACTCTGTCTCGGTCCCGCCTTGGATTATTTGCCATGCGCATCTGCTCCACCTCAAGGTATTTTTTTGAACGAGTTATGAAATCATTAATATTTTTAGCCAGTTCCTTAAAGAATGATTCCGCCAGGCGGGACTCTCCGTCTAGGCCATCGGCTAAAAGGTGGACGTGTACAGCCTCGCTTAACCCGCGCACCTGCAGGGCCGCATGTTTGAAGCGATCCAAGTAACTTTGAAGTGTTTCGCCGGGTCGCTGCCTAATCTTGGACAAGGTGTACTGGGACTTCGGTTGCCGTTTTCTAGTTGCAAAGTGTAGCTCGAAGGCCTCGGCTAGGTCATCAAATTCATGAATCGACCCCCCGGGCAACGTGTGGAGCCACTTTAACGCTGGTCCTTTAAGAGTTGCAGATCCGAGTCATGATGGGTTCTCCAAGCCCTCTTACGAACATGACCATCTCAAAGTCTTCCAGGTGGGTTGTCGGGTCTTGAGAACCATCGTATTTTGTGAATTCGGTAAGATTGAGCTTCTCCGAGAAACGAGCGTTGAGGATTTCATTTGCAAAAGGGTTGTTGTCCAGCTGTCCAACATACCTTCTCCGTTGATACCTGGTTGGGGGAGGCCGGGGAGGCCTGTCAACCCGGGCTATTTTCTCGGTTTTTGATTCCTTGTTTGAGGAAGCTGGTCTTCTGCTTTGGTCGGTTTCCGTTTCCTGTGTGCTTTGGTGATCACGCGAGCTGTCGCCTTCTTGGTCCTTTTCCCAAGTCTTGTCATCCCGGTCCTCGTTGGAGGAGGCAGAGTCCCTTCTCTTGAAACGCTCTTCCAATCGCTCGAAGTAGAGGGTGTGGCGTTTGTCCATGTTCTCCATACGCCTCATCATCGTGAGTAGCGAGTTTTGGAGAAGGAGAAAATCTGGATTGGCGGCTGGGATCTCTGAGTTGACGACCGGGTTCGAGTTCTGAGGATCATGGCAATGATTTCGCGGAGCCGAGGACTCCGTGTCGGACGGATTGTCTTCCAAACGTTGATCATTGTTGGGGATGACATGTTCCTCTAATTGTTGCTCCGGCTGTGATAGCCAGTCTTCTGCATCCTGCTCATTGTCACCGAGAGGGTTGATCAGCTGCTCAGTGTTGTGTGGTTGCCGAGGTGGTTGACGTTGGCCTGTCGGTCGAACCATCTCTGGCTGCTTCAGGCTTGAACTACGGGTGTTAACCCTCATTGGTCACGGGAATCAAAATTTACCAATCCCCACGGTTGGCGCCACTGTTCTGGTGTAGAACACAGATGTCCAGCCCGGTTATAGGCTGGGGGTTTGATCTAGGATCGATGTGCTCCTCCTGTATGCTTATGGGACAAGCGTCCAGGAGAAGGGTGGATCACTGTACACAACCAGGCGTTTCGCCAAAGGGGGTGCGGTGTGTGCACAGTGTGACTGTATATAGATTAGTTCAGGGATTAGAACTTGTGTACCTTGATCGCATATCTCCTATATGTATATATAGAGTATACCTTGTGGTTAGATCTCCGGCTCCTACGTCTGGTGTGTCCGAGGATCTAGGAAACCGCCCTGCTGACTAGGTCCTTCGGTTAGGGTGTTGCGATCCTTGCGCGGACTGCCCCCTGTGTTGGCCGGTTGGCTAATGGGCCTTGACTAGGTCCATAACATAGATAAATTAGGAAAAAAATTGGTAAAAAAAAAAACATTTCTTATATTTAAAAATCAAGATCAACTTCCCAGATATATTCTACTGTATTTTGTAAGCTTCATCATCAACTAATTAACTATGGCAATATTTTACTACGTATTTCGAAATGCTAAGAAATTACTAAGTCGTTATAAAAGAAATCACTAACAACTAAATACATCTATTACGGAAGCCTTAAATGGGGGATAATTTTCTTTAAATACAGGCATTAAACCCCATACGACATATCAGTTATGGGTTTAAATACAGAAACCAATTCAATCCTAAGTGTTAAAAAAAAAAAAAAACCTTTGAAACTGAAAGGCATTATGACTCAAAATGAAACAATGAATGGCTTTAATAATCTTTACTTTGGATACACACGCTTCTTCTCGTGTAACTAAATATTATTACTTCCCGTCCTAATTACATCCATAAAAGCATTTCTAAAAACTAAATCTACATCAAATGTTAGGACAGGCTATGTAGGCTTGCTAGAATAGTGTATATCAAAATGGCTGGTTGCTAGTGAATTTGTAATCTAAGTAGTATAAAAGCTTTTTTATGAATGGAAGGTCCCAATTTCATTGTCCTTGTAATCTCAGGTTGTTCATGTTTATCTTTTAAATCTAAAAAAGATGATAGGATTGTCAGGCTAAATTAGAATAACTATCCTAAAAACTCTTACTATCAGGATTAACACTTGTTGGTAATGTCTGCCCCTCCCACGAGAACTAATGCCTCTTGATGGCCCCTCTAAATCTACAGGAAATAGTAGGACAGACTATGTGGGGTTGGTCTAAAGTTGGGCGACCAACGCCTGAAGTTGGACCGTTTTGAGAGTTGATGGAGGTCCGTCTGGTTCAAAAGAATTTCTGGGAATTGCAGGCAAAGGAACTGTTAGATTAGCAGAATCTGCAGAGATTATAACCATCTGGGAATTTTTTAATCACTTGCCCTATTACTTTACAGACTGTACCCCATGGTATATAGGTTGGACAGCCCCTGTTCAAAAACAAAAAAAAAAAAAATACGGCATTACTGTAGAAAAAGTCAATCCAATAGTCTCTGCTTCCTCTGGATGGATTTTCCCATTAGTCACATGCCAAAATACCTCCATGTAGTATCAAACTAGCTGGAACCTGTGGGGCCCATCTAGGGCTACTTTTTTTATAAATTAAATACAAATTACAGATGCAAGTATCAACATCCGGAGATTCTTCCTCTTCCATTACTTCACTTTATTATAGAAAATAGAATTTCTAGATAGTGCAAATCAAGCATCTGTTATAATAGCAGCAGATTGGGATCACTGTACTAAATATTTTAGAGAATAATTACAAAGCAATTGTCTTTTTCCTCCTCATTTGCTTTTTGTTCTTTATCGTCAACAAAGTGCTTTAAGGTGGGCCCCGATTTTTATTTTTGATATCCAGAAACTGAAGAATGACAAATGCATAATTTTATTTTTTTTTTATTTTTTTTTTGCTACAAAAATTCTTTCTTATGTTCGACAGGAAACCGAGGACCCGGAAGAAGCCCACTGGATTGGACCACTCGGCTCAAGATAGCCGCCGGAGTGGGCCGAGGCTTAGCCTTTATCCACGGCTCATGCAAGGCCCTTAAGCTCACCTACGGTAACATCAAATCCTCCAACATCCTCCAACATTCGTATCAAAAAAAATCCTCCAACATCCTTATCGACCAGGACGGGGAGTCACACGTGGCAGATTTTGGGCTCTTGGGTTTTGCAGTACCAGCCACGAAATCAAACGGCTATCGTGCCCCAGAAGCAATGGACGGTCGGAAGAATACGCAGAAATCTGACGTGTACTCATTCGGTGTTGTTCTGCTGGAGCTTCTCACAGGGAAGTGCCCCTCTGTGGGGGAGTCGAGTGGGCCCGGGGGAGGTGGAGCCGTGGACCTGCCCAGATGGGTACAGTCAGTGGTGAGAGAGGAGTGGACGGCTGAGGTGTTCGACATTGAGCTGATGAGGTACAAGGACATTGAAGAGGAAATGGTGGGGCTGCTTCAGATCGCGATGACTTGTTGCGCGGCAGTGCCAGATCAACGGCCCAGGATAAGCCACGTGGTGAAGATGATTGAGGATATACGTGGGGTGGAGATTTCACCGAGTCATGACACGTCGGACTCGGTGTCCGAGTCGCCATCGTTGTCGGGTTAGTGACTAGGGAGAGTAACTGTGGGATAGGGATGGTTCGTTAATTTTAAGGGGGTTAGATTTGTAGCTTGGTGGGATAGGAAGATCTTTTATTTAAAGGGAAAGGTATTTTATTTTAGTTTTTTTCCTAAAATGTTTTGACTAGGTTGGTGGATCAGATAGAGATTCATTGAATTTAGTTCCATCAGAAATGAATTGGCATGTTGTGAATTGACTTCTTTGAGATGCCGTTATTGACCAGCAACACACATTGGGGCAAAAAAAAAAAAAACCTTCTTTAATCACTATAACCAATTTATGAACCCAAAAAAAATGGTTGTTAACTTATTTAGTAGGTTTTAAATTGATATATATATTTTTTTCAGTTCTACTCATACTAAATTAAGTTTCGAATAAGAGAGAGAAAATTCACATTTCAACATTAATTATTAAATAAATTTGATAAATAAATATTAATTATTTTACAAGTGAATTATATTATGAATCATAATATTTTTCTAGGAGTAGCTTAAATTGTATTGTAAACGAGAGGAAGTCAAAAAGCAATTTGGAGCTAGATGTTCGCCTCTTTTGAAGAGGAGGATTGGAGTATTCAAAAGTAACTTTTTAATTGCTAATAAAAGTTGGTCCAGTTAATAAAAATGTTAGTTCATAATTATAAGGTTGTGAGTTCAAATTCTACTAATGTGATGATTTTATTGATGAAAGATTTGTAAATATCTCTGTAAGTGCTCTTTTAGCTCTGAGGCATGTCCTAACCTTGGATAACTTCCGGAAGTCAACTCACCTAAATTTTTTAGTACTAAATAAAAAGTAATTTTTCAATTATGATCCACAAGTTCTCCTATAGGATGGGTGACCAAGGATGCGGATTGTCTCAGCGTCCCTATCCCTCAGAATCCCTCTCACACCATTGATCTCTCCCAATCAAATATTGACCATCTATTTTAATACCTTAAAACAAGTTTAGAACCCTAAAAAATTATTTTAGGATCTTGAAAAAATATTTTGAAGTATATTTTTAGTACCCATCAGTATCCTAAAATATTTTTTCCAGATCTTGAAATATTTTTTCAGTACCAGTCATATTTTTTTCAATACTATTTTTCAGTACCAATCAGTAGCCTGAAATATTTTTTCAAGATCCTAAAATAATTTTAGTATCGTTGAAAAATTATTTTAAAATCTTGAAGTATTTTTTAAGTACCTGTCAGTATTTTTTAGGATACTGATGGGTACTAAAAATATACTTCAAAATATTTTTTCAAGATCCTAAAATAATTTTTTAGGGCTTTAAACTTGTTTTAAGGTATTAAAATGGATGGTCAAAATTTGATTGGGAGAGATCAATGATGTGAGAGGGATTCTGAAGGATAGGGATGCTGAGACAATCCGCATCAGGGTGACCAAAATGTTCCTATTGTGATTTGTGAGTTTCTTGCTATTTCATTTTGTATGATTCGGTATAATTTGTCATATTATGCCATTCCGTATGACCAGGTTTGTGATTTACGACATATTGGACTCTTCAAAATATAATTTGGACTGTTGAAATTACATTTTTATAACTTAAATTTTTAAGAAAATTCTAATAAAGGGCCTAAGAAAAATAATATTTATTAAGAATGACCATAAAAATGATAATTATTTTAAAGGATTATAAATTAAAAAATTGAAATAGAAAGATTAAATTGCCCTTAGCTAGATTTTCTATATTCTTTCTAATTAAATCTGGAGTGATTGATGGATAATCACAAATAGAGACCAACTCAGAATTTGCTAAGTTAGCATCTCTATTGCACTGAAATCGCCTCCTAGGAGCAAGAATTTTCACCGAAATTGTCTATATTTTCACCAAATTTGTTTTGCTCTTGTGCTACAAATCTTAGTCTAAGGAAAAAAACTCCAATATGGTGGTGGGTGGTTAGACGAGAAGGAGAGGGAACAATCAATGAATATTATGAGGTTGCTGTGAATGTCTCTGATAAAACAAAATTACCAAATTCACTCTCTTTTGCATTCATCTTCCACTTTCGAGACTAATAGGTGAAACAATAGGAATCACTTAAATTTATCACAGAAAGCTTGACCTCCTATATTGCACAAATCATCTCTTCGTCCTCCTTTGTTACTTCAGACCCAAACATGGTCACTGTTACCTCCAATAACATCATGAAGACCCATATGAGAACAATGATGTCGTCGTTGTCATCAACAGCTAAATCTTCTTCATGAAAATTCTTTCCTTCCTCAGTCACGGATTTATATCACGACGAAAACGGGGGTGGAAAAGGAAGTCACATTGACCCTAACTTGGGAGGCAATTTCGGTGGAGTAGAAGTTGGTTATGATTTGGTCTCCATTTTTTTATTATCCATCTATCACTCCAAAATCTGATTTAATTAAAGAGAATATAGGAAATCTGTCTAAGGGCAATTTAGTCTTTCTACTTTAATTTTTTGTCCTTTAAAATAATTACCATGTTTATAGTTTTTCTTAATAAATATTATTTTTTTTAAGTTCTTTACTATAATTTTCTGTAATTTTTTATAAAATGTTTTGACGTGTATAGAATTAAAATAAAGATAATTTCTTAAATGTTTTAAAAAAACGATTTTTTTATATAAAACCTTCAGTTGAAAAATTAAAATAGGGATAGTTTCGTACTCGATACTGATCATAGAGAGAAAAATAAATATCTTCCGTGAGTTATGAAAATAAAAAGAATCCAAGAGAAATTTAAAATAAGAGAAACGAGCAAGATAAGAGAGAGTTCGAGAGTTGGAGAGAGAAAAAAAAAATCAGATTGATTTTTATGATAACTGTACCTTTAAAAGTTATAAAAATTAAAATAAATGTTAAAAACCCTTCAACTTTGGAGTTATATAAGCTATAATGGCATTCAATATAAAGGTCAAGAGCCTTATTGTAGGATGCTATGGATATCCATGTAATTATATTCCATTTAATCCTTAATATAAAATATATTTATCTAATTTAATTATATTAAGAAGTTAGTTATTATAACATCTATTTTTTAAAACACCATAGTTATTTCCCTTAATTCTCTCTCCCGGGCTCTTTGATTATTATATTGTTGATGGAGTATCAATATAAATAAATTAGGAAAAAATTGGTAAATAATAAAAATATGTCTTATATTTAAAATCAAGATCAACTCTTTAAAGTAAGGTTTCGAGTTCGAGCCTTATGAACGCAGAAAAGCCCGGAGACTCTCCCACCATAGCCAAGTATACGACGTGGATCGGATCCAGATTAATCAGGGCGAAGCTCTGGATACCGGATGGACAAAAAAAAAAAGATCAACTCTCCGATCCAGATTAATCAAGGCGAAGCTCTGGATACCGGATGGACAAAAAAAAAAGATCAACTCTCCGAATATATTACAGGGAGTAATATTCATAGTAATATTCATAACAACATATAGTGCTGTATTTTGTAAGCTTCATCAGCAACTAATAAACTATGGCAATATTTTTCTACGTCTTTTAAAATGCTAAGAAATTACTAAGTCGTTATAAAAAAATCACTATCAACGTAACTAAATACATCCATTACGGAATCCTTAAATGGGGGACAATTTTCTTTAAATACAGGCATTAAACCCCATACGACATATCAGTTATGGGTTTAAATACAGAAACCAATTCAATCCTAAGTGTTAAAACAAAACAAAACCTTTGAAACTGAAAGGCATTATGACTCTCAAATGAAACAATGAATGGCTTTAATAATATAACTTTGGGCTTCCTTAATCTCTCTAAAAAGTCAACTAAGTCTTATAATTAGGATCAGAAAGAGTACATCTTCTCCTTAATATTGATATTCTATTTCTAAGTAAATACTACATCTACTTCTTGATATAAGATCACGTTTGTAGTATAAATGACAGTATACAATCAAGATTGTATATAACGTTAATATCATCTTATCTATCGTCATCAGAATTGCAAAACCTTAGGAGCAAATCTGAGAAGTCTAATTAACGTACCAGGCAAGAACTTCCTAGCAAACAGGTAACACACATTACTATCTTCCACACCGTTATACTCACACGTCGTGTTCCTCAACGCCTTCAAGAACTCAACCGTGACATAGTTCCTAGCCAATGTCGTAGGATGGGGCCCGCCCTTTGACCAGTCAACCCAAGTCAAAGTTCGGTTACAGTTCTTCCCCGCGTGCTCCATGCTCACGAACGTCGGCAGGTAGTGCTCGTCGGAGTAACATGACCGTTTGCAGTGTTCCTGGAACAACGGAAAGTAAGTGTTGTCGGAGACGACGGCGAGGGCGAGCTCCCGGTCCATTTCGAACCACTGGGAGCCCTTCCGCCACTGGTCGACGGTGATGAGGGGGAGCATGCGGGAGCTGTAGCGGCCACGTCCGACCGGGGAGCGTTCGTCGTAGGACATGACGTGGCTGACGGAGGAGTTGATGAGGTAGGAGTAGACGGTCGAGAAGTTGAAGAGGGGAATGCAAGATTCCGATGACAGCACAAAACGTTGGTTCCCAATGTCAAGAAGTGCGTTTGCCAGTAAACGACGCTCCGCTTCGATCATGTTCACACCTCCCCATTTCACTTCCTGCGTTTTAGCCATAAATTATCATTATTATTTTCTTAAGAAAATAATATATTTTTTTGCCTCATGATAAAATTATAACTTAATATTTCCAATATATATATATATATATGGATAAAGGATTTCTCCAGTCACTGGAGATAGAGTTATCTCCAGTGACCCTAAAACTACGTCGTTTTGAATTAATGAAGGGTGTGTTAGTAATTTTAGATGAATTAATGAAGGGTGTTTCGATAAAATTTATATGATTAAAAAATAAACAAAATTACAGAAACACCCTTCATTAATCCAAAACGACGTAGTTTTGAGGTTACTGGAGATAACTTTATCTCCAGTGACTGGAGAAATCCTTTATCCATATATATATATATATATATAATTTCATTTTGAATAATAACAAGCCTAAATACTTTGATCAATTTTTTTTTTTTTTTGGCCAAGTCCTTTGATCAACAATATGAAGTTATAATTTTGAACAAATTTAATAACATCACATTACTATGATGGTTTAATTATATTTTGATTCTAAAAAAATTGCTGAAAATAGAAAAATGCCCTTATTACTCAAGTGAGTGCAACATATTTTTAATTATGTGCGAATATTTTTCTGTTTTATAAATATTTGAAAAACATGTTGCATGTAGTTCAAAATAAGTGATATCTGGATTTTAAACATGAGGTTTTTTCTGTAATTCTTACTTTTAAAAGTTCTAAAAAAACTTAAGATTAATTAAAAAAATAAAAATAAAATGAAAAGTCAAGAAAGAGTGGAAGAATGAATTTACACCTAACACTTGTTTACTAGTCCAATTATCAACTCAAATTTTAACCCTCGATTAATATGTTATAAAGTACTACTACTATATATAATAAACCTAATATTCATCCATGATATTTAGAAAACAGAGCAGGCAAAGGACGAAACTAACCTTACTGGGAATTCTGCGACCATGGAAGACTGGACTTTCAGGGTCTGATCCATTGTAAGAAGGATTCGAATGAACATAAATTGAGTAATACTTTTCATGGCCTTTGAAGAACTTTTGCCACAAGGGAGCCAGAAAAACAGGGCCTCTCGTCAAGAACATGAAGGCCACTTTAGGAGTTCGATTAAATGGATATTCCTTGATCCTTGGAGCCATTGAAGCTCTCCATAGAAGCTCTTTATCGTCCATGTCGTGCATCACAGGTGGTGGCTTTAAATAGTTCTTCAACCCCACGTAAGTCGTCGTGTTCGTCGTCGTTGTCATTGTTTTGCCGGAAATTTCAGAGACAGAGAGACGAGAGATTTGCAGGCTCAAGTTGCAACCTTTGATGTAGAAACTCAGAACGATTCCCAGAGTTATTCCACAGCCTAACAGAAAGAAATTGGATAAAAATGAAGGATTTGAAATTGAGGGTTGAAAATTTTCAAAACAGGGTACGAGGAGTATTTCGAATTTGACGAGGTCGTCATTGCTTTTTCTGGGTATATGAAACAGAGGAAAGAAAAGAAAGGAAAGGAAAATTCTTGAATTCTGTTATCTGGGTTTGTGAAGAACAAGAATCCCAGAGAGTTTAGAAGTAGGGTTTCTTTGTTTATAAGAATTGGACTCGGTTGCAGATAATGGATGATCTAGCAATGGCTTTTTGTAGGGATGAGAAATAAATAAAAAGGATGTAAAAAAATGTGTTAGGCTAAGTTTGATGGAGAGATAAGAAAGGAATGAGAAGAAGGAGAAGAAGAAGACAGAGAGAAGAGATTTTAAAAGTCCAGAGAAAGACGAACGTGATTGATTTATGATGGCTTTCAAAGAAGGAAGGCGAAGGAGGCTTCCTCTCTTTCTGACTCATTTTGTGCCTATTTTTATTTTTAATGTCCCACTTTTAATAATTTTTGCAAATTAATGGTTTCGCTGGTTTTCGTAGAACCAAGAGAAAACGTACATAACGCGTATAGTATATAAAGAGGGTAAAAAAAACAAAATAAAAGCAACAGTTGAAAATTACACAAAAGTCTGATATATATATATATTTTTTGGAATATATCCAAATAAGTAATAACCCCTTAATCAGTTAATATTTAAAATTTACCAATAAACTTCCCTAAACTTTTCAATTAAGTCTGTATAGATAACCTACAAATGTCAATTATATTTTCCTTTAAACATATTTATGTATACATATAACCCTTTCAAAATTTGATTAATATATAGAAGACCCTCTAAACTTTAAGCCGTGTACGAATAAGCTACGTGATATACAAAACATGAGAGAATTATATGTATAAGTATATGGGTTTATGGTTTGTCATGTCACTTGACATAAGGTTATGTCAAGTCATTCCAAAACTACGTTGTTTTGGGAGTTCATTAATTTCCCTGACCACAAAACGACGTCATTTTGCGAGTTAGGAGAATTAATGAAGGGTATTTTAGTATTTTTGTTTTTTTTATTTATTACCTGAATTTTACTAAATGACAAACGATAAACCCTAAGTATATATAGGATGCATTGTAAAGTTTCAAAAGTTACAAGTCATATATGCATAGTCCAAAATTTAAGGAGTTATATATAATTTAGCTTTAAAAATAAAAAAATAAAAAATTGATTTTTTTTATAAAATAATGATTTATTTTATATATTTATATGGATTTAAGTTATTTTTAATTAAGGAGGGTTAATGTGGATTAAAGGAGGTGGAGGTTACATGTGGACTGAGGAGATGTTTCTTTGTATGTTATAAGACAGACACTTGGTTTTGTTGGAGCAGCCAAGTCCTATCCCTTCATCCACACGTTTTTTGGTTTACTTGTCCTCCAAACTATTCATGATACGACATTTTTTAGTTTATTTGTTTTATTTTTCTCAGAAAAATAGAACAAATAAAAAAAAAAATTAGTGTGTGTTTGTTTAAATTTTTAAAAATAACTAAAATAGTAGAATAAAAAATAAATTGGTTTCCATAAAATCTTGAAACAATAAATCACATTTTTTATAAATCTTTAAACAAGTTTGAGGCCATTCAAAATAAAGAACAATATTTTTTTAAATATTTTTTGTTACTTATCGTTACTGCCGTCAATTATGGTGTTTAATCAAAATGATATTTTTCGTCTTTGAGGAATTTAAATGATATTAATTTTTGAATTAAGATGATCTTTGAAGTATTTTTTCAGGTGTATCCAATGTCCTAAAATATTTTTTGATATATCCAACATTTTGAAATATTTTTTGTTTGTCTATCACCTAACCATATTCTTAAATTATTTTTTTATGCATTTAACACCCTAGAATATATCTTTAGGTGTGTCTGTCGCCCTAAATCATCTTATTTGTTAGATGTAAAATTGAATAAAAAAATATATTTTAAGGTGATGGACGCACATAAAAAATATTGTAGGGTGATGAAAGCACCATAAAATACTTTAGGTTTGAGGGGGAAAAACTTTAGGTTACTAAATGCTCATGAGAATATATTTTAGGGTGTTTGATACATCTTATTCCTTAAATTTTTTATAGGACATTTATTTGTAATTTTCATAATATTGTTTGCTCAAAAATAATCTTATATGTAATTTTTTTGTTTATTAATATTTCAATTGACGAAAATTAAAATGAAAAAGAATTAGATGTTGGCAATAAAAAATATAAAAAATAGAATGTCAAGAATGAGTTTCTTTTTCAAGACAACTAAGCCCGTTTGGTACAAGAAATATTTGATAAAGGAAAATAATTTGGAGAAGGGAAAGGAAGAGAACGTAAGATTTTGAGAATGAGGGAAGATTAATTGTTTGGTAGGAAGAAAATTGAGGAGTGGCAATTGAAAAAAAGAAATACCTGTTTTACCGTTAAAAATAATTAATTTAAAATAAAAAAGAAAAATATATCTTTTTGATGAATCGAAGATAAATGCCTCGGCTTTGAATCATAGTAGCAAAATCAATCGATTCCATTTGTGAAGAAGATTAAAAAATTATATAAAAATATATTGTTAAAAATTAAATAAATATAAATATTCATAATAGATATAAAATCATGATAGATTTAGATATTTGATAGATCACCAATAGTTATGGGATAACGGTTGATATCAAGAGTTAGATAAATATTAGAAATACATATTTATAATTGTATAAAAAAAAGAAATACATATTTATTTAAATTATTTTAGATATTTTCTATTTTATTTAAATCATTAAAGCTCGATTTTTTTGAGCTCTGTTTATTAATTTGATCTCAACTTCAAAATCATAATTTTTTTAATGGGTCTTATTTCATTAGAAACTTGATTCAAAGATCTTTATAATAATAGGTTATTTATTGAATTTGGATTTAAATTAAAAAATCTATATTTAAATTTTAACATAATAAAGAAAAGAATAAGAAAATTAAATTTGAATTTATGAATCAAATTGGAATTTGATGATGAAGCATTTATTTCATGACAACAAAATTCCCCTATTTTTCAGTGGTAAAACAAGGGAAATAAGAGATCGCTCTTGTTGCCCTCCATGATTTTCAATTTTCATCATTAATAGATATAACGACGACCTCTTTGCTACATATCGATGAAGACAAAAGTGAATAGTGCACTGCATCTTCCTCTTCTCGAACACTCATTAGATCAATAAAGAACAAGAAGGAATAAGGAAACTAGATGTTAGTTTAGTGAAGTAGAAATCAATTGCATGGTGGCTAGCTTCCTTTTCTCTTGAACCAAATGAACTTGTGATTGCTCCAACTAGTTGCGTTCTTTAGATCTCTCATCTCTCTATTCTCTCTGGTGGTGAAATTCACCGGAGAAGAAAATAGCTTCCTTTGGTTCACCTCCGATCAAGCCCGGGTGGGCCCAAGAACTTAAGTTTCTAGGATGATTGACTGAAAATTAGGAGCTAAACAAGGAAACTTGCGTAGTTGCATTCTCTTCTCCCCTCTTCCACATACTGGCTCTTTTTTTTTTTTGGTTGTCCATTTGGTATCCAGAGCTTTGCTCTAACAAATTCAGATCCGACCCACGTCGTGCACCTAGTTATGGTGGGAGACTCTCACAGCAGGGCTTTTCTGCATTCACAAGACTCGAACCCAAGACTTTGCTTAAGTGATACAAGCCGCTTACCACTTGTACCAACCCCGTTGGTTATGGATTCTTATTGATGGAAGAGTGACTTGGGTTTTCTTATTTCATTTTCAAACAATTAAGGCCAAAGACCGTGACTCAAGAAAATGACGCAACTCCGGCCCATGGAAAACACCGACTCCCCCATAATAAAAGGCCAATTGAAAATATAATGTGAACATTACACCAAAGTCTCATGTTATAAAAATAATATTAAAAAGGTCTCATAATTTATCAATAACAAATAAAAAAATAATTATTAACAAGCTAATGAATTATTATTGATGAATTATGAGACTTTTTTAATATTTTTTTCTTTAATCGGGACCTTAGTATGATTTTCCCAAATAAAATTCATATTTTAATTTAGGTAGAGTAAGAAAATTAGTTATGTTAGTTATTTGTAATAAATAAATGTTTTTTTTCATAAAATATTATTTTTCATCATTATTATCTTTAAATATTTTTTTTTATGTGTGCAACCAATAGAGATGCTTTAGAAAAATTATAAATTTAAGAGATAAAGTAAATTAAGACTTTATATTTAGAATCATATTCAATCATATGAATTGACTCTTATATAATGGACAAGAGTAGTTATAAATTAAATTAAGGGATTAATACAATTCTTGGCCCCTCAAATTTCAAAAGAAGATTTTAATCTTTCAAGTTCCATTCTATTTAAAGTATTGATTCCTATAATTTAATAAGAAAAGGATCATTTTACCTTTTAAGAAACCAAACGAAAATAAGGGAAACTTGAGAATCTACCATTATATTAACCCCTTAAACTAAGTAAAAAGCGTAGAGCCGGGAAATCGGGCCGACCTGTTTAAGCTCTGGCCCGTCAAGGGTCGGGCTTGAAAAATGGACAAGATATTTGAAATTGGCCCTGAAGGACCGGGCCCTGAAAGGTCTCAGGTTTAAACGGGCTAGCCCTAGAGGGTCTCAAGCCAGCCCTGCAGGCCTTTTACACTATAACTTTTTCTTTTTTTCCTTCTTTAATTTATTAATTTATATATATTCTGCATTTGTTATAGAATTATTTATCCATTCAACTACAAATATATAATAACTATACTCTAATTTTATGATTTGCTTTATTATTTGTTGCAAATAAAGATTATGGATGTGTTCATGATGCGGGAGAAGAAATTCATGATATTCTTACTCATGAGCCAGAGGCTACTACTTAAAGTGAAGAACAATCAAATGTCGTTAAAATTGATTATAGTGGTGAAGATGACGACAATAATAGTCATCGTACTAATGTCGCTTAGTGGTATGCTTCTTATGTTTTATATGAGTTATTTGTGAATATAGTTTGCTTTTGATTATGAATTAATAATTATACTTATTTGTTGGATTATTCGTGTTGTAATTTTCTAATTATATTTCTTTTAAAAAAAAGGAAAAATAGTTAAAATTTGGAAAAGTAATTTTCGGGCCCTGGAGGGCCGGTCCTGGCCCTAGTGCTCTCGAGCCGAGCTTTGAAAAATAGATGTTTTTCTTACCTCAGGCCATGGAGGGCTAGCCTTGTTAGGCCTGGCCCTTCATGGGCTAGCCCTGGAGGGTCAGGTCCGACCCTGATTCCCAGCTCTAAAAAAGCGTGTGCGTAGCTGCAAATTAAAATAGAAGTCAAACCTGAATTGAGAAATACTTGAGTTGAGAAAATTCCACGGTAATGATTGAAATTGTATAATGAAATGATTGTTTTTTAGAACTTATTTTCTTGGGAATTATGGAATAAAATACGGAGAGTATATTGTTTAAATTAAACCACACCCATTAATGAATTAAAGTCCAATTTATGCCAGTTTTTAAACCTTCTTTTAATTTTTACCAGTTGTAAAGGGAGCACAAGGAAGTATATAATAAAGAAAATATGGTCTGGCAAAAAACAAAAATTAATAAATAAAGAAAAGATGGATAAGTCCACTTGCGCTGTCAAGATAGAAAGCAAAGATGGATAAGGCTGAAGGAAGATTAATTAAAGGGTTAAGGTGGGATTTAACCAATAAACTATTGGTTCAGCAGTGTCCAACACAATTAATTATTAAATAGACCAAAAATACCAACAAACTTTTAAAAAGGAGCGCCCAGTACAACGCCGTTAACACCGTTAACAAAAAGTTAACCTCCGTTATCTAAGGTGCAAATTGGCCAACGAACTCTTATTCCAGGAGTGCCCAGCACAAAATTCTAAATTTTACTTAATTAAATAATTTTTTCCTCAATTGTCATTATTCAAAACTATTTGTATAGATATCTATGGACAAAAATTACTCATTCTTTAATTTTGTCAAAATTATAATTTGCTAAAATAAACAAAAGTTTTAATTAAAAATATAATTATATGATTTAAATAAAACTCAAGGTGTTTTATAATTTATTATATATGTAAAACAAAAAATTATATGATTTATTTTTATAATAAAACTCACATAAATTATTATTTTATACCTTGTTGTTTATTAGAGTGTATGTGTGTGTGTCCATAATTAATTGCGTATAATTAACTTGTGGAATTAAATAATAAAATTTTTCGTGCAATTATAAATATTTTTATTTCCAAGATAGAGTAAAAATACATACATAAATTTATATATCATGTGAAAATTATTCTTTTCTTTTCATTTTGCCGTTAACTTAATATCATTATATTCAAGATAGATAGTGTATCGTTGGGAATAAGTTATACGGCAATTGACACAATTGAGCTTTAAGAACCTACTAACCTAAATTTCTTGCTATAATTTAAAGAGGGAAACAAATTATACTTATAAATTTAGATTAATAAGACTTATATTTAGAAATAAAATGAAAATGAAAATCATATTTTATAAATAGGGGCAAAAAAAGTATCTTTTAAGTTTTTTGACCAGTAAAAATGTATCTATTAATCTGAACAAGACAAATTAATGGATGAAATTTTCTTAGACAAATACAAATATCATCATTCAATTCAGCGGATTGACTATATTGGAGTTTTCCAGAGCTTCTTTTTATTATATGTTTATCTAAAAATTCTTAATAGTCACACCTATTTACAAGAGAAGTAAAAAATGTTAAGCTCTACGTTATCTCCCCTGTTCCAATATATAAGATTTTTTTTTTTCCATCTAACATTATTTGATTAATAAGTGCACTTTTACATATTTTTCTCTAGTTCTCTCATATCATTTATCATACATTCTTTTTCTCATAAAAATTATTATTTTATTTTAGAAGAAATTTATATGATTTTTATTATAAAAATAAATCATATAATTTTTTGTTTAACATATATAATAAATTATAAAACACCTTGAGTTTTATTTAAATCATATAATTATATTTTTAATTAAAACTTTTGTTTATTTTAACAAATTATAATTTTGACAAAATTAAAGAATGAGTAATTTTTGTCCATAGATATCTATACAAATAGTTTTGAATAATGACAATTGAGAAAAAAAATAATTAATTTAGTAAAATTTAGAATTTTGTGCTGGGCGCTCCTGGAGTAAGAGTTCGTTGGCCAATCTACACCTTAGATAGCAGAGGTTAACTTTTTGTTAACGGTGTTAACGACGTTGTGCTGGGTGCTCCTTTTTAAAAGTTTGTTGGTATTTTTGGTTCACTTAATAGTTAATTGTGTTGGACGCTCCTGAACCAATAGTTTATTGGCCAAATTGCACCTTAACCCTTAATTAAATAACGAACAAAAGACCTTTAAATATTTTCCCATTA
Source organism: Acacia pycnantha (assembly GCA_025563575.1). NCBI lineage: Eukaryota > Viridiplantae > Streptophyta > Magnoliopsida > Fabales > Fabaceae > Acacia > Acacia pycnantha. The sequence continues at coordinate 4,109,405 of JAMWYP010000016.1, forward strand.
TTGTTAAAAAGGATCCCCTTGTTGGCAAAAAAAAAAAAAAAAGATCCCCCCTATTTAACTACTAAGAATTTCCCATCCATAATTTACAAATATATGAGTTTGAATTCCACTACTTTCCAAAAATTAAAATATGAACTCTAGATTCATCTTTTGAAATGCCTTATTCATTCGACAAGGATGTGTTTGGAATTAAATTTATGTTAAATGGAAATATTAACCTTATATATATCTTAAGGAAAACCTTCTTCCACTTCTCGGCATTCAGAGCTCCATTGTTTGGGGTTGAGTTTCTCTCCTAATCATTTTCTTATTATTCCTCATAATCTCTAAATCATATTCGTTAAATCAATCACAATACTACTTTAACATCTCTCTCTTCTTCCCAATTAATGGCCCAAATGGACTGATGAGAGAAAAGAGAAAAAAGATGAGGAGAAGATCCTCTTCCCCATTGTTTGGGATGGCAACTAAATTTTTATGATAAGGAGTGAGTGATCTTAAGATGAATGACTACTTTACTTCCATAAATAACAATTTTAAAGGTTAAGGTGCGGATTTGCTAACGAACTATTACCCGAGGAGCATCTGGCACAAAAAACAATTGAGGGGACCAAATTGGCCAATGAACTATTAAAAAGTGAAGAAAAACACAATTTGGTGCAGATTCGCTAACGAACTATTACCCCGTCACTGTCTTAGTATCTCCGTCTTCCATTGACTGTCATAGTATCGGCGACGTCGGCATTTCCAAAGCTTCCATTGTTGCTGGGTGTTCCACTCACCCTCTTGAACTCATCCAGCAGTCCACAACTTTTGACCGGCACACGCCTTACACCCTAGTTGCATCCCTCCGATGCCACAAGCAGCAACCGTCGCTGCCACAGCGCCTGCTCGCATGGGACCCATCTCTGTTGGTGTTTGCCTTATCCAACAAGAAGGCTTAACCGCTCTTTTCTCCAGCGTCTCTGCCACCGTCCTACGCCAGTGCCTCATATTTTAACATATTTGTGATATTTGTTTTTTTTAATAGTTATTTGGTATTTTTTTTCACTTTTTAATAGTTCGTTGGCCAATTTGGTCCCCTCAATTGTTTTTTGTGCCAGACGCTCCTCGGGTAATAGTTTGTTGGCAAATCTGTACCTTAACCCTAATTTTAATTATACAATATAATAACAAAACCTTGAGAAGTATGAATTAGTATTTTGAAAAGTTAGATATGAGTTTATATAATTGATTTCAATGAAGGTTTGTTTATATGTCTTTAGAATAAAAGGAAAGTTCATGTTATTACGGGATATGCATATAAAAAGTCAGTGCACTTTGCTCAATATTAAAAAAAAACATTAAAATAACTTTTTAAATAACGCGCCTATGTTTTATAGCCAGTCTCAAGCCCCAATAACAAAGGGTCATTTTAGGCCTCGACAACCAACATAAAACCCTATAGAATCTTTTATGTTTTGGTTACTGATAGAGATATTAAGAATATGTGGAAAGCCTACTTTTATAAAATATTCAATGATGGAGAGGCAAGGTCGTCTTGTGACTGGGAAGATTTGACAACTAGAAAAGGTTCTCTCAATTTGTCCTTTTACAGCAGGATTCGAGTTGGCGGGGTTAAGAAAGCTTTTAAGAAAATGGTAAAGCTATTGCATATGATGGTATTCCTATTGAAGTTTGGAAATGTTTGGGTGAAGAGAGTGTGTTGTGGCTCACTAAGTTATTTAATGAGATTTTACGATCCAAGAAAATGCGATGAGTGGAGAAAGAGTACTTTGATCCCCTTTTTATAAGAATAAAGAGGATATTCAGAATTATGCAAACTACAGAGGAATTAAACTTATGAGTCATATAATAAAATTGTGGGAAAAAATGATTGAGTACAGGTTGAGGTTGGAGACTGATATTGCTGGGAACCAATTTGGATTCATGCCAAGAAAGTCTACAACAGAAGCGATTTATTTATTAAGAGGGCTAATGGAAAAGTATCGGAGCAAAGAAAGAGAATTCCATATGGTTTTCATTGATTTGGAAAAAGTGTCTGACAGTATGTCAAGAGATATACTTTGGAAAGCCTTGGAAAAGAAGGGGGTGCCGGTGGCATATATCAAAACCATTCAGGACATGTATGAGGGGGTTATGACAAATGTTAGAACGCCTAGAGGTGATACAAAGGACTTTCCTATAAAGATTAACCTACATCAGGAATCAGCTTTGAACCCTTATTTGTTTAACCTAGTGGTAGATGTTCTAACTAAGCCTATAAAAGAGGAGATTCCTAAATGCATGCTTTTTGCAGATGATATAGTTCCATTGGCTAAGTCCAAGGGGAAAATTAATTCTAAACTTGTGATATGGAGACGAACTCTGAAGTTAAAAAGCTTTCATTTGAGTACGAGCAAAACTAAATATATGTATTGCAATTTTGATAAGAGGTGAGGTAGAGGTGAAGTGAAAGTTACATTGGGGGCAAGTCATTCCACAAGTGACAAAGTTTAGATATTTGGGATCAATTATACAACAAGATGGTGAAATTGATAGAGATACTAATCACATAATTCAAATTGGATAGAATAAATGGAGAAAAGCTACTAAATTCATTTATGATCGGAAAATACCTAAGAAGGTAAAAAGGAACTTTTATGACACTGCTATAAGACCAATACTACGATATGGTACTGAGTGTTGGACTTTAAGGGGATAACGTGAACATAAAATGGGGATAACAAAGATGAGGATGTTGAGATGAATTTATGGTCATACAAGAAAAGACAAGATTCATAATGCTCATATTCGTAAACTAGTTGGAGTGACCTCTATTGAAGAAAAAATGGTAGAAAACTGTTTGAGGTGGTTTGGACATGTACAAAGAAGCTCATTGAGTGCACCGGTGAAGAGTATTGATCAAGCATTACTGAGTCTTGTAAAAAGAGGTCAAGAAAAGCCGAAGCGAACACTCAATGAGGCCATAGAGAGGAATCTTTTAGTAATAATATATTGAAGATCTTATTTTCAATATAGCACAATGACATCATGTGATTTATGTAGGCAACCCCACCTAATAAGATAAAGGCTTTATTGTTGTTGTTGTAAAATAACTTTTTAAATATTTGCAACTTTATTTTAATTAAATAAATTTCTCAAAACTCCCCATATTTAGTTTTTCCAAAAGCAAAGATATTTAATTAACATACAAGTTGGAAAATAGCTTGGGAGAAAAATTACAAATATAGAAGATAAAATGGATTAAAATTTTCATAAAAATGGATTAACTTATATTTTGAACTAAAACCATCTCCTCAACAACCTTCAAGGCTTGTTTGGTATGAGGGGAGTGGAGGGGAGGGAAAGTGAGCAGAGGGAAAAAATTTTTGACTTGAATTTAAAAAAATGAAAAAAGTGGGGTTAAGAGATATTAATTAATTTTTCTAACTTTTTTTATCTTATAGTAGTACATTATCTTTATTAAAATTTTATAACCCTACTTCTCCAATTTTTCAAACCTAACTCAAAAAGTTTCTATCTCATTATCTCCCCTCCAAATCCCTGGTAACAGACCGAACCTTATATTAGGTACCATAGTGACTAGTGAGTAATAGAAACTACTGAAACTTACCCTGGATTCCCCCCTTTAGATTTACACAATTATTACAGAAAACTACACTTTGGCCTGATGAGGAGAGGAGAAACTGCACGGTAAGGTGAACATGTGAAATTGACTCATCTTCTTGACTAGGTCTGATGCTCTATGAGATGTACGGATTTTCTCAGTTATTAGTGAAAAACATTATCTAGTAAGTGGCATCTGCTTTACATAAAATCAAGTTCAAGCCTTGAGGGTCTCTGATCATTCACTCTCAACTTTGGAAGCTTCCTTTTTGACTGAGCAGAACACAGCAAAACCAGCCACAGCCATAGCCACTGCCCCAGTAATCAGAAATGAAGGTTTCTTTTATGGAAACCACCAGTAATGTAAGCTAATATCCAACGAGACGCAAAATGCAGCCCGCAGGTGTTTTTGAAATTCTGAACTGAAAAATCCTATGCAGGCAGATGCAATATGTTCTGTCAGTTCAACTAGCAAATAATAGGATAAAGGTTCAATTTTATCTTGCATGAGCTATGGGTATCCAAATATTTTTTTTTTTTGGATTAATTTTGGCCCCAAAATATTAAAAATGGAACAAATTTGCCCTGACAGTTAAAAAAATGTTGACAGTCCACATTTTAAATGGTCAAGAGCACATTGCTCTTTTTCAATATTTTCCAGAGCAGAATTTATCCCAAAAAAAAAAAAACTTTTGGATACTCAGCTCCTACGCCAAAACTTGCGCTGCAAAAGTTAACCTTAAACCAAAATAATTACTCACCCAAGCTTCACAATCTTTTTTCCGACATAACGATACAACAGTTTTATTACAACTAGACAAGTTTTCCCATGCCACTGCATGGAGCTTCAGAAATGAGTCATGCCATTTATGGCTTATGAACAATGTGACTTACCATAGATTTTGGTTTTCGATACTTAAACGAATGAAAGTTTCCTTATCTAAGGGATATTTCAATTGAAATAGTGAATTTTGCAGATACGTCTAAACAATGAAAGTGGCTAATGGGTGACCAAGTAGGGCCAATCAGAGCTTTCCCACCATGTCAAAAAAATCCAACCAAACTGGAATTGAACGTTTCTAGAGAAAAGTCCTGCACAGTCTCACAGAAATTGCGTACAAATTATTCAATCTGGAACATAATACATGTTCAGTGAACAAGTTTTTCAAGACATGAGTAGAATTGCAATTTCATGGACAACCGATATCTTGTTTTTTTTGCACATTTAATGTTGTCACCAATGTTTGAACCTGACATCTACCCAGTTTCTCACCCATCTCAACCATGAACCCAGGAGGCATATCATACATAAGAAACAAAACGAAAATCAGTGTGGGTGCTAAGTGGACTGATGAGCATTAAGAGCTCATCGCTACTATGCACCATCTAGATCTAATTTGGATGTTTCAAATGAAATTTTTTTACTTTTATTTTTAAAAGAAAAATTAATTTTATACTAGTAAGTTTTTGGGAGAATAACGAATAAATACCAAATGAAATTCCAAACCCCTAAGTGTCTGTTAAAATTTGTAAAGGACATAAAGATGACAGGGATCAAATTGAGATTTTAAAATGTTCATGAATTTACCATTATGCCCTCTCTTCCTCTTTCTCTCTCCTCTCCCTCTCTACCTCCTCCTCTTCCGTCATGGCAACGTTGCACACACACACACACACTCTCTCTCTCTAATTTGTTCATCTAGCTTAATAGTGTGCGAAAAGGTGAAATTTTTGTTAAGGGATACTTGTCAATAAGTCCTTGGAATCTCCTTTGTTTGAAAAAAAGTTTGAGTGTTTGATTTGAAGTGAGAGGTTTTGGGCGACAAGCGCGTAACTTGGTTATGGATCTGATAAAAGCACTCAAAAAAACGTTTTCTGATGAAAAAAACAAGTTCTCAATCTGAGAACTTGTTTTTACAATGGGAGGCGAGGTACAAGATTGAGGTACAATATCTGTGTTTTGAGGAAGAAAAAGGTGAATGGTAAATGTGGGATTTAACAAAAGTCGTAGTGAGAATAACGAGTTCTTTAATGGGATTAACAAGTTCAGTAATGAGAATAACAAGTTCATTCTTCAAGGGGAACTAGAGTCGGGAAATCGGGCCGAACCCGTTGGGCCAGCCCTGGCCCTTCAAGAGCCAGGTTTGTAAATTGGAGCTTCTAAATGAAGTTGGCCCTGTAGGGCCGAGGGCCTAAAATGGCCAACCCGTTAGGCCCTTTAAATATATATATATATATATATATATATATATATATATATATTTGTTTCATTAACTTGAGTTGACTATTTAATTTACTAATTTATATGTATTTTGTATTTGTTATAGAGTTATTTATCCATTTAATTACAATTACATAATAATTATACTTTAATCTTATGATTTGGTTTAATATTTGTTGCAAATAAAGATTATGGATGTATTCATGATGTGAGAGAAGATATTCTTGATATTTTTATCCATGAAGCAGAGCCTACTACTCGAAGTAAAGTACAATCAAATGTCTTTGAAATTGATGATAGTAGTGAGAAGATGAAAATGATAGTCATTGTACTCATGTTGCTTAGTGGTAAGCTTGTTATGCTTTGTATGAGTTACTTACGGATAATAGTTTACTCTTGGTTATAAATTAGTGACTGTGTTTGTTTATTACATTAAGTGTGTTGTGTAGACATTAATGTTGCCAACATTTATTTGATAAATTAGAACTTTAATTGTTGTAATTTACTAATTATATTTCTTTGGAAAAAACGGAGGAAAAATAATTAAAATTTGGAATAGTAACTTTCGGGCCCTGTAGGGCCAACCCTGGCACTGGTGCTCTCAGGTTGGGCTTTGAAAAATATATGTTTTTCTTACCCCAGGCCCTATAGGGCCAGCCCTGTTAGGCTTGGCCCTTCAAGGGCCGAGCCGGCCTTGATTCCTAGCTCTAAGGGGAACACAAATCACTGATGAAATCAAAATCTAACCACCATTAACAAATTGCATAATGGGAATAACAAGTTCATTAATGATATTGACAAGTTCAGTAATGGGAATAACAAGTTCATTCTTCGGGCGCAATGGGAATAACAAGTTCATTAATGGGATTGACAAGTTCAATAATGAGAATAACAAGTTCATTCTTCAGGGCAATTTGTTAATGGTGGTCAGATTTTGATTTCATCAGTGACATGTGTTCCTCCTGAAGAATGAACTTGTTATTCCCATTACTGAACTTGTTAATCCCATTAAAGACCTTGTTATTCTCACTACGACTTTTGTTAAATCTCACATTTACCGTTCACCTTCTTGTTTCTCAAAACCCAAATACTGTTCATTTTGAATTTCAAGAGGTATTTTCTTTTTCTTTTCTTAATTTGTGTGTGTGTAGATAGTAAATCAAATCAATTTAAAACTCCTCTTGATTTGTAGTCTGGGTTCTTGCGGCTTCACGGAGGAAATGCTCGTTCTCGCCTATCGACCTCTCGTACCAAAGCTCCAGCTCGCACTCGCACTGAACCAAGTTCACAGGTCGATCTATACTCAATCGGATTCAAGGTCTTGCCTGAAGATCTATCCACGCCGGTTTCCTCCAGCACCAAGCTAGGCAGCGGCGATTACTCTTCTTCCCATTTCCTATATATGCCCCCGACCCTACTCTTGCATCTATTTTCTTTTCCCTCTTGTTTGGGTTATATATGGAGATTGTGGTGATGAGCGGTGCGGAGGAGAACGGACTAATTCTTGGAGGGTGAATCCATGGCGGAGGTAGTTGGTGCCATTGAAGAAGAAGAGAAAGAGGAGAGAGAAGAAAATAGTGAGAAATAGAGGAGGGCATTTTAGTCTTTTCCATCAAACTTTGATATCCCATAGTCCTACCAGAGTATTTGTTTGTCTTTTTTCTAATTTAATAGACATTTTGAGGTTTTACAATTTGAACTGGTATTTATTTGTCATTTTCCTCAAGTTTTTCCATATAAAAATTAATTTAAAAATCATTAGTTAAAATTTTTAAATCTAAATCATTGAAACTGCATTTCAAAGATGCAGATCTCACTGCAACGATGAGTATTACGGCTCTCAACATTGCAATGAGCACCAAAACTGGTTCCGAACCCATACATAAGCAGTTGTCGGGCTGTACTGAAATCCCATAGTATGCAGAAAGTTTCAAATTGTTAGAGCTTACTAAGGTCATAAAATTTCCCCTCTTCCTAAGCCATTCTAATTTTAGGCTGTTAATCTATGACAACACCTAGCTATCAGAAATAAGAAAGAAACAATTACCTTCGGTAACATGTCTTGCTGGGCTAGATGATCCACATGGAGCCTCACATTTGAGGATGCGGGAATCCAGGCCCTACGGTCAACATCAGAATATACATTTGCTACAATGTCAAACAATGTTCTCGCTCCACCTTCAATTGCAGCCAAGATATTTGCTTCTCTGCTCCTACGATTCCTGCAATAACAATAGCATTCCTCACAGCTGAGCCTTATTGCTGTATTAAAAATTTGTCAAGGGAAAGTAATTTGGTCACAAATAACCATATAACTCCTCACTCCCTGAACCCCTGGAAAACACAGCCAATCCAAATATTATTCATGATTCATACTTGAGATAACCACACAGCATGTGCTTTGGCCATAGGTTTATTCTCCCATGCATTGATATTAAAGAATGTGGAGAGAGCTCAAGGAAATTGTAAGTGGTTTTGAAGTATTCCTGCAAATAACAATACGTTAAGCTTAAGCAATGCATCATCGTATAACCGTAAGTTTGGTGAGAAATGCAGTCCACATAAAGTTCAAAGTTGTGGTAAATTGAAGTTCTCTGAAATTAAAGTTTATAACATCCAACAAAGTGATTAGTCTTGCTGTATTGGAAAGATAGCCTATAGTCTACAAGCAAGTATTATATTTACTATAATATAGTCAGTAATATAGTCTATAAGCTAAATGTTTACGAATAGAAGTGAAGGTATTCATATATTCTTTGGTCACAGGGAACATTTTAGAGTGTATAATACACATACATACTGCTGTGAAAATAACGACTGGATTGTATCTAAAAGAAATTTAGTTCTGTGAAAAAATAATTTAATATAAAAATTCTAACCACTAAATTATATCTTCTCCATTTTTTTTAATGGAGTACACCCTTACACTTTAGTGAAGTTTAAAGTAGAAAGAGACTGCTTCTTATTGGCAGTCCATACAGTATAATAAATAAAAAGAATAGAGGCAGTCTAACATCACTAGCACGATTCACACTTACCGTCATACTACCACCAGAAGTAATGTCCAAGGCAGCGCTTCCTTGGCTGAAACAAAACAAGTCATTATGTTTATGACGCTAACTTAAAAGACATAGATAAAGCAAATCAACTAATAAATTGGAACTAAAAAGGGTAAGGTACAAGATACTTTAATATGTGACATAGACAGAACGCCAAGTAAACAAAGTGACCACACTGGATAGACTTCTCCCACATATTTTTCACTTTCCTCTTCTGACATTTAGCTTGATACCAAAATGGTATAGAACGCTGAAATATAATGTGTCTTGTTCAACCAGCAGCACAAATAATAGAAGTTTCAGATGAGACATTCAAATGTTTTTGGGCAGTTTTCTTTTCTTTTCTTTCTTTCTTTCTTTCTTTTTTGGTAGGAGATGTTTCTGTACAGATTTATTTCACAGAAATATGCGTAATACATACAATTGATACAAACACAAAAATGAAACGTATATGTTCACATGCATGTAAATAGTGGGACCACAGTCTTTGCTTAGTCATGTTTCCAGGAATTCAATGGAATCTCACCCCACACAATGATCACCAACAATTAATGAATTAGTGTTCATGTGAAGTAGCGCCATATGACCATCTGTGTGTCCCTGAATCAGAGAAAAATTCATTCGTTAGAAGATAGAAGAAATTTAACAGTGAATGATATTTTTCACAGAACAAAATTTTGTTAGAAACATACAAGGTCCATGTGATTTGCTATTAAATTAAAGAGTTGGAGTAGCACTGCCCTTGTCATACATTTCAAACAAAATTATCGTGTTTAACAAAACATAAGGTCTACAAATGGAATATGCTTCGCTAAGACATGCTATACCCTTAGATATAATAGACTGAGCATGTGAAAGAGAACAGCACAACATAGCTATCAACCGTACCGGTGCAAAAATAACTTTCAATGTCTGACCACCTATGTTAATTTCTTCATCTCCAGAAACTGAGGTATAGCCTAATGACCAGTCATCTGTAATCATGCAAATACTAAATTAACAGCACAAAAAGTTTGTCTTCACTTTGTCACATTAGAAACTATAATTATCTTAATCAAACAATAAGTATCATACACAACTTGGGAAAAGGAATAGATAAAAACATCATTATTTATTAACTTTTTCGAGTGATCATTACTTATTAACTTTAATAGTTAAAAAGACACCAAATCTCAGCAGTAACAACAATAAGTCCAGTCAAACTTGAATGTATAATTTAACTGTCGAGATCAAGAAAATGAATTTAAAAGAGATATAGACATATAGTAGAAAAATTTAACAGGAGAAATCTGAAAGTTCATGATCACACGCACCACAAATGCATGGTCAAAAAATTAGTGGCACTGCGATTAGATTAATACTTCCAAAGTCCAAGCTTTGAAGGACATTACACACAAATTCAAAATGTCACCGCTAAAATGTACTGAAATGAAATCAGAAACAAAAAGTTCAACATTGCAACCTTTCCTTATGCGACGCATGGTGTTTTCATGTGCTAACAAAGTAGCATCAGGATTGCACTTTTGGATAACTGAGAGACCTGTCATAAGAGATGATAAAAAAATAGAACAGAGGGAGTATACATGTAATAATAACTATTATAGGATTATTCATGGCTGATGAGAACAGAATACAGTTCAGCATACTTTTAGAAAAAACATACCATCTACATGATCATAGTGGTGATGAGTGACAAAAACAACCAATCTTCTCGGCAAAGTGGTTACAACTTTCAGTAGCTGATAATTTAAGCCACTAATATATTAGAATTTCATTGAAGCTCATAATGACGAGATAATATCATATTGGAACAACATCCGATCCTATACTAATGATACAGATTATAATATTTGCACTAATATAATATCTTCACGGGAAGAAAGTAAGTTCAAAAACAGTCAACGTAAATCCCAGCCACCATTTGCAGGAGAGAGAGGGATTCATATTTCATAGTAACATATGGTCATTTGGGCAGAAATGAAACACCAAATATATTTTAATGTTTAACAGTCCTATTTTCTGGTTTCCAAGCTTTAAAAAAGTTGTCAGGTAAACACAGATATGCACGACTTTCTCTTGTTTTACATTGCATTAGGTCCAAGGATGGAGAATCACATGCACCAGTGGGCAACAATCAGTCCTGAAAATAATGTTTTTACCATAGTCCAATCATACAGAACTAAAGTTAATCTTATCACTTGAGAATTGGGAGTTGGACATAATCCTAAAAACAAGATATCATGCATGAATATGAATGCCTAGTATCCCAAGTTCTTTTTAATATATATAAGCCAATTTGACGCTTTACCTCTTCATGGAACTGTGATAGACATCCTGGATCAACTATCAGAGCATCTGCACAAGCAATAAATCTTTTATCCCCAGAATCACTCGGAATATGTTCTGGGGCAAATACCACCAAGTTTGTTGTGTGAAAAGGCTTTTGGGTCCTGCTTCTCATAGGTATAAGTGTAACACCAGGAGGATACTCCTATGAAAAAAATAAATAAATAAATCTCCATTTTGCATCATATAGTAAACAATATGAACTTGTGGGTAGAAGAACTTCCTCCGTCCATGTTCATTGTAAATCGATATTAAACTGCAGTGGTACTCTCAATTGTGAATCCAGCCCACCGTTAGCACTACATGTGGTATTTTCAACAGCTAGCTCATCTTATCCCACTAACATCATAAAAGCATACAAGGATGTGCGTTTGCACATTTGGAAGCCAATATAAGAGGTTGAAACCCAGTAAACCCATTTATTAAATCCCAATTAAGATTTTACTTTAATGTTAGCACTAGCATCAAAGAAACAACAAAAATGAGTAAATTTCTCTCTTTCTGTGGTGTTCTGAATGCAATGCAGAGTGAGGTTGAACTCATAATTGTTTAGGATGAAGTCTTTCTAAAAAGTGACTCGCTGGCCATTTGAAATTCTTGTCCTAATTTGCAGAAATTCAAAGAAAGAAAACCTGATAACTTATGGTTGGAGGAACTTTCCACTTTGCAGAACCCAATGAGTCGTTTATAAGACCAACAACTACCAATGGTCCAACACGTTTGCTAGAGGGTTTTACTTCCAAAAGCCAGTTAAGACAGCTCTGTACAGACATCCATCTACATATATCTGCATGATGATTACAAGAATAAGTCAATGTGTCATCAAAAACCAGTTTTTTAAGAATAAACTTTAATACAAGTTTACAACAAACTAATATATCAAGTAAAAGTCAAAGAACAAAAAAATAAAGTTAAAATAAATGAAGTGAAAACATTGGAACTGATTGAATAAGTCACAGTCCATTTAAGTTAACCACATCAGTTATAAATGCTACGATAATAACCCCTTATCAGTGGACTTAAATTGCTGCAAGGCAGATCTTCTTTCCTATCTTCCATTTGGACATTACCAACCAAAAGGCTTTGTACTTTTGTTCTATATTATAAAAACTCCAAATTGTCATCTTCTTACAGAAAACTTTTGAATACCACCAGAAATATGACTTCTATAGCGGCATCATCCAAAAAATAATAAAAGGAGAGATAGTGATTAGAAAACTGTTTACTAATAAAGGAAAACTAATCAGGTAACAGATGCAAACGGATACAAGTTTAACAATGCCAACCTAAAGGCCAAACGTTATCCTTTCTCTTTAAGTCTTTTTAAAAGTATAATAACTTGTGTTTTTGTAAGAAATCATTTCTCACTGAAATTTCTCCAAAGAACTAAATCAACAGGGCAGACAAACAGGATGAACCAGCATCTCCATCTCGGATCATACCAGGCATAAGCACAAATGAATGTCAGGCTGTAAGGCCATTAGGCAATTTCTTTAAAAGATACAGTCAGAAGCTGATAGTCTATGATGATCAAAACAAATTTGTAAGCAGGCCTAACCTCCCAAGTCATTGTCCTCGGCTGCCAGTACTCCAGTGATGAAGACCGTTTGAACGGGCAAGTCAGGTCCAAACGCAGGTTCCTTCGCATATTTACAGTATTTCCACACTCCCCTTTCAATTGCCCCAAAGCCTACTCGTTCAAAGATCTGCATACAAACAAAGAAAAACAAATTTATCATCAAAGCGTTAGCCGCAATAGTTGTATGCTCAAGAGCGCGACCTCATTAAGAGCCGAGCGAAAGTCGAATTCTTTCAAATCAATCCCCTCTAAATGCGAGTCTGCAACTTCCACTACACTCTGAGACCCGGATTCTCCTTGCAGGGAGTTCAATTGAGCAGAAGGCAAGTCCCATAGTTCAGAATCGACGTAAGAATCGTACTCTTGGTGATCAAATTTTGGCGGGTGTGACTGTTTAACGAGCAGAAACTCGTCGTCGTTATGAGGTTTTTTGAGGATCAACACAAGCTTCTGAGTTGCCATAGGCGATAACTGATAATTAGGAAGATTCGGGGTAAATGAGAGATAGAGTATCGAGTTCAGTGCTGAGAGGAGTTTGAAGAAACAAAGAGAAAATGGGTAATTGAGTTATCAGGCTTTGACTGCAACTGCTCGACTAGGCGCGAATGGAACGATTTGCTGCACGTTCTGACGGAGTATAATTAGTTGACCGTTAGGGAAAGAAGAGCCATTGGCAATGGCGTTAGCTGAGGATGAACCTTCGGTTTTAGCAGATTGCTGATGCAAGGTGACAATAAACAAAGAGGGGAAATCCTAGAAAATTCTTTTAAAATATGAAAAATACAAATGAAAAATTTCAATATCACAAATCTTCAAGTTAGAAATGGAAATTGAGGGCTATTTATCAAAATGCCTCTTTCAGAAAACTATTTCCTTTGCCTCTGTCAGAAAATTATTTACCATCATCTGCACTTGTTTAGTCATTAAAACCATGGTTTAGTCGACTAAATGCGAGCAAAATTTTTAAGACTCGCGATTTAGTCGATTAAAAACCCCATTTAGTCACTAAATCATTAAAAAGTTAAAACTTGAAAGCCATAACTTCTAACTGGAAGTCCGAATCAGTGATTTTTTATTCCATATAACTTTTTGAGATCTATGCTTTGACATAAAAATTAACTTCAGATTTAATGAAGAGAAATGAGGAAAAATAAGCGATTCTTTATTTTGCGGGAGATACTAACAATTCATTAAATATAATCAAGTGATATATATAAGAGGAATTAAATCTCCTGCAAAATTAATTTAATTAATTGTTAGTATCTCTGCAAAATAAAGAATCGCTTATTTTTCCTCCTTTCTCTTCATTAAATCGGAAGTTAATTTTTATATCGGTGTATAGATCTCAAAAAGTTATGTGGAATAAAAAAAAAGAGCTAGAAGTTATGGCTTTCCGAAGTTTTAACCTTTTTTTTAATGATTTAGTCGACTAAATGGGTGTTTTAGTCGACTAAATTGCGGGAGTCTTCAAAAAAAAATTTGCCCGCGATTTAGTCGACTAAACCATGGTTTTAGTCGACTAAACAGGCAAATTGAGAAATAGTTTTCGACAGAGGCAAATTGGGAAATAGTTTTCGACGACAGGGCATTTTGGTAAATAGTTATTTAATAAGAGGCAAATTGGGAAAATAGCCCCATATTCATATAATCAATAAATCATTTAATTATTTAGATATAATGAATTATTTGTATTTTTTAAAATTTTATTAACATTAAATGAATTTTCTTAACACACGTAAATTCCAAGAAAATAAATCATATAAACTTTCTTAGTTTAACATATATAATAAACTATAAAAGATCTTGATTTTTATTAAAATTATATAATTTTTTAATTAAAATTTTTGTTGCTTTTTTAAAAATTATAATCTTGACAAAATTAAAGAATGTGTAATTTTTTTTCATACATATCTATGCAAGTTACAAAAATGAAAATTGAGAAATTTTTGTTTAATTGAGTGAAATTTAGAATTTTTGTATTAGTTTTAAAAATAGTATGTGGAAGAGAATGTAGGAGGGAATGCAAAAGATTTTATTAGGGGCATTTTAGTATTTTGAATTTTATAAGTTTGTATTTGGTCCTTCTAACTAGTTATAATTTTTATGATCCTTATCAATAAATATCTTTTACTCCAAGTCTTTCATTCTAATTTTCCTTATTTTATAAGTCCACTTGTAGATGAAAATTTTGGTCCTAAATATAAGTCTACTTAAAGGTTAATAATGATTATTTTCCAATTTTATTCTTATTTGTAAAAGCATCCAAAGAAAAAATAAATAAATAATACAATGTAAGGGAAATCAGGAAAAACTTCTCATTAGAAATTTAATTGGTGTGAATAGCCTAATAAAATGATAGTAGTCTGATTAAGGTTATTCTCACCAATTAAATTTTTAAAGTGGGACATTTCTCCAATTTCCCCTAAAATTTAAGTAATCCAGTATTTTCAAAATTTCCACAACAATACATTAACTATTTTTATTCTTACTAAATTGATTTTCTTTTCAGTCAGTTTACATCTAAACTTACTTTTACATTAATTATCTAATCAAGTTTCAGTTTATCAAATTGACTTTTTCAAAAGCCAATTACTTCGAATTCCGGGTTGCGGCGTTAGATGAAAAAACTCTTTCTAATAATCTTGTTTGATGGTGGACCAAACTTCCACAGGAACTTCTGTCTCATTAGCCTCTTCAGAATTTTGCAAATACGCCTTTGTCAATGCATGAAAGAATATGCACAGTGAACTGCCAGCCTTCTTGACGACAAACTCTCTGATGTGATCTTTGTCTACATGATATACAAATTGCAAAGCACACAATTCAAGTTAACATTTTTTATAAGTACATAGCAAGTAATTAGCAAGCATATATACTTTACATTGTTACTGTCCCAAATAACGCCTACGTAATCTCTCTATACCCTACACCAGTTACCTACTATGATAAGAACATTGGTCCTTCTTTGTTATGCTCATGTAGCTGATAAAGTGTGATGACTTAAGATGTTGACCATCATTGTTCTATGTCATGTGAAATCTTCTCCCCAAAGACTTTGCTTGGTTCACAAAAGTCAAGTCGCATCGGCCCCTCTTTACAATATCCCGCACTTGTTCTAATGCCTCTTCTGGGGTTTGTTTCTAGGTGGCCTAGGAACATTATTGGGAGTAGAGGCACTATTCAAAACTAAGGGCATTATTAGTGCCACGGAAAGTAAAATTGACCATTTTAATTGGAAAACAAAGGTCATTCAATCAGCCATAGGAAGAGAGCAATGAGTTTTTCTAGAAAAACACGATGTACGGCTAAGGTCAAAACCTATCTAGACAAGACGAAGTGAAAAATAAGGATAATGTGGAATGCAAAATGGAGAATGCGAATGTAGAAGAGAAATTATACTTTAAAATAAGAAGAACAAAGCACTCAAAGGAATGTGACCTAGCTAGGGCTTTGAAACGAAAAAGCAAGTTAGGGCAATCAAGCGACTTGCATGGCTGTTGAACCAAAGTTCAAAGAAAGCGATGGAGGATGTGGTTCACTTGGATGCAATTGTCGACGGCTGGAAAAGTCAGTTGTAGTTTTGGGGTTCTCAAGATGGCGAGTAATGTTTGACTAAAGACAAGCGTGTTAAATGTAATAACTTGGTAAAGTGAAGAGGCGCGAGATAGCGGGTACGTGTTTTAAACGACTTGACGAAACTTGCTCACAGTTATAAGTTTAGAATCGTTATTAAAGATGATATTTTATTGTGGTTCTTAATTTACAACCGTAATGAACCTTTGAACGAAAGTTCACGGATTTAACTTCATAGTCATTATGTTTTATAAACGATGACGATGATTTCTTAATAAATGTTGGGTATCGACATGGTATTTCTGAAAAGTGACGGATTTTACATAGTAAACATTACTTATTTGATTTTTTTTTTAATAATTTTTAAAGTTGATTATTCAACCTCATAATACAAACAAAACAAAAAAAAAACGAGACTTTGAATAAACTAATAAAGAATAAAATGTTATGTGGATGAAGGATCTACTGTATCATCAGATTCATATCCTTCTCCAGTAATTTGTCCACCTTCTCAATCTGAGAGAACAAGAGAGGTCAGTTTCTTCAAGCACTTGTCCATACGTCCTTACTCTCCCATGTAATCGATGAAGAATGTACAAAAGTCAGAAGTTGGATATGACAAGTTGGAATAGATCGAAGTGGATGGATAAATGAAGTTCATTTTTTGGACATTTAAATGGAAAGGATTTTGCAGGTTATCCGAGGAAGAACGTGTCCTTTTAGAATGAAAAGGGTTAAATTAGTAAAGGTTGTTTACTAATAACGTGAAGAGACAATTATTTTTTAAAATATTTTTGGGCTACATTGCCCTAACGATTATTTTTTAACATTCAAAAAATGAAAAACCAGTGGTGGTTTTCAGTCATCTCCTTCTGCCCCTCCCCCTCGCTCGACACATCATCGACGTTTGAGGAAGGAGATGAAGGGTATTATTGGAAGTGATTATATACAACCTGATTGTGATGAAGGATGAAGTTCAACTTCCTATTCAAACTATGATGTCTATCGAGACATCTTGTGGAGCGGTCAAGGCTAGCCAATGTCTGTAATAGGGCCTCCATTTTAGGAGGAGGAGAAGGTGGTGGTGGTGAAGGGGGAGGAGCTTGTGGTGGAGGAGGGTGAGGATGACGAGGAGGTGGAGGTGGAGGGCAAGCATGGGGATGAGGATGAGGACGAATGGAAAGAGCTCTTTGATGTCTAACTATGATGAGGGATAGAAGGACGGGGTTATGAAAATATGCTTTTAAGAAAAGTAATATGAACAAAATGAATACTTCGTTATAAAGTATTTAACTTTAGGAGAACTGGTACTTAATATCAGACTAAATGGGGTTTTGAAAATGTGCTTTTTAGATTTGTACTTTACATGACGGTTTTTTATTATGAAATGTCGTTTTGTCGTTCATTATTTCAATCATTTGAACTAATTGTTATATTTGTGTTTTTTGATGTAAGGTTGGAAGATGAATCGTTTGTAAGCATTACATGATGGTTGTTTCAAAAACCATCACTTTTGTCACTAAATAAAATGACGGTTATTAACTATAATCGTTATTTTTGTATTTTTGTGAATTCCATCTTGCAATATATGACGGTGTGCATAATTAACCATTACTTTTTGTTAGTTATGCTTAATTTTGATGATGACAAATATGCTTATCAATATTAAGAGGAGAAAGTTTACATACTACATTTATCTTATACTTTGACTGATTCTTATATTTAATGTAGATGTAATGTTGATATGAAGAAGATGGAAGTTGGAATGGCTCAATTCGGACTTAAAATGATTAAAAACGAGCTTCAGGATGAATTGCCTTGAATTTCCGTAAATACCCCGAGTATCAAACACTTATTCGCAAGTATCGGGCTTCAATTCTTGAGTATGACACTTCAATACCCGAGTATGGTACTTGACTACTCGAGTATGGTGCATAAACAACTGCTTTTGTGCTTAAATCCCGACAATACCCGAGTATGGATCATCAATATTCGAGTATGACACCACTCTGATCAGCTCTGTTCTACGTTCAGTTTTGGACAACCTCTGGTAATTCGATGATATCTTCCTAACCGAGAGATCGGATTGAGATGAAACCAATTTTTTTGGAAACTTGACTTCCAAACGGTCCTAGTCGCACAAGATTCAAGTCCAAAGGAGGTCAGATGAGAGAGATATGAATTGTTGAAGATGAGAATAACATCACCGTCAAACTACTGACCAAGCCTCAATGTTTTGGGTATATCTCACAAACTAGAAATCCGATGAAGCTGAAATCGGTTCCATTTGAAAGAAGACGCAAACGGCTTTCCATCAAGACTTGAACCAACCTAAACGGAGTTCATACAAGGAAGTTATGATCTTCGAAAGTGGACACTCAAAATACTGGAAGCAACAGAGTTCGAATCAAGACTTCCGATATAACTGAACAGCATAGATACCCGAGTATAAGTATTTAATACTCGAGTATGATCGGTAAAAATTCTTCTGCTCTGTCGAGACTTCAGATTTCGATTCTGGCATTCAATATTATTAATGATGATCTTTAATGACCCGTTTCTAACCGTTTTGCTCATAGTTTTCAAATATTTAAGTTATAGTATAGGATCATTTTGAAATCATCATGGGTCACGCAAGATTCTAATATTCATTCAAAAATGAAGCAAAATGGGCAACATGCTGGAAAGATGGATAATTATCTTCAAACGGATAGAAAGCAACGAGACATGATTTGTTGAAGCTATTTTCAGAAACACCGCATCATGGGCAAATATTTCGGACATGTTCAGACGCTCCAACGCTCCAACGGGAATGTCTCCAATTAATAGGGATTATGCAGAGAAGCATCGAACAGTTATGGACTGAATGAAATTCAAATCCTAGTGGAGCTGCAACGGTCATGAATTCCAAGCAGTATAAATATGTGAAGCTTTGGCTGCTCAAAGAGACTGAACGAATATACAGAGCGCAATATACAGAGAATATACGAGAGGACGCAATACGCGAAACACACAAACGAAATAGAGTGTTCAGTCTTTTACTGTTTCGTTAGATATCTTTGTAACATTCTGCTCTTCAGTGTTCATATTCATCTGCTCTTTCAAGAGAGTTTGTATTCTGTTATCATTTCACTGTGAGAATCTCAAAGTATTGGGACTTTGGGATTGGATTATTCAATTACAACTTGTAAGGGGGAGTGAGTCCTAGGGAAAGGATCATTCGAGTACAAAGTGTGTAATTGTGGTTGTAAAGTCTCGGAGTGTTTCTGGGAAAGTTAGTGAAATCCCGAAGTGTTTCTGGGGACTGGACGTAGGTCAAGAGTTGGACCGAACCAGTATAAATTCTCTGTGTCAATCTCCTCTTCTCTATCTCTGCTTTGCCTTGATTTATATCTGCTGTGTGGGTGACTGAGGAATTAGCGAAAGAATTTTGTAATCACCTATTCACCCCCCTCTAGGTGATATTCCACCTTCACTTTTAAGCATTATGTATCCTTGCGAGACTTCTGCCTCGTCATACGTGACATTTATTAGTCAGTAAGTATTATGTAGTAGACATTATAAACGCCCAAATTTGTAGTAGTAATCGTTAAGGGGCAATTTTGCATCGAAACTTGTTATCGAGGGATAATTTTGCCTCGTAAGTGTCAAAAAGTGAGCAATTTTGCTATGGCCTCTTAGTTATTTTTTATCATTAGTTAACTAAATATCTTTGAAATGGTGGTAGTCCACATGTCATCCACATAATTTTTGTTAAGGTACAAATGTTCCCTAGAAGTCTATGTGTTATTTACTTCGTTTTTTAGAAGTTAGATTTAAAACCTACTGAGCAAATTTGTACCTCAACAAAATAACGTAAATGACATGTAAATTGTCATTTCAACATATTTGGTTAACTAACGGTCAAAATTAACTAGGATAATAATCAAGGAAAAATTACCCCTCAATGACAACTTTCGAGGCAAAATTACCCCTTAACGATCACTATAGATTTGGGTATTTATCACATCTAATACATAATAGCTATAACTAATAAATGTCACGTATGACGAGGAAGAGGTTGCACAAGGATGCATAACGCTTAAAAGTAATGGTTAATTATATGTATCGTCATAAGTTGTGAGGCAAAATTCGAAAACACAAAAATAATGGTTGTAGTTAATAATCATCATTTATTTAGTGGCAAAAGTGATGGTTCTTTTGAAACAATTGTTATGTAATACTTACAAATGATTCATCTTCCAACCATGCATAAGCAAAAACACAAATATAATAGTTATGTCAATTGATCATAAAGTATGAACGACAAAAACAACATTTTATAATAAACAACTGTTATATAAAGTACAAATCTAAAAAGCACTTTTTAAAACCTTCTTCAGTCTGACACTAAGTACCAGTTCTCCTAAGCAAAATACTTTAAAACGAAGTATTCATTTTGTTTATAGTACTTTTCTTAAAAGCACATTTTCATAACCTCGTAATGAGATTGACAAGTTTAGTAATGGTTTTGACAAGAATTATAATGATTTTGACAAAAACACTTGCGATGAAAATATGCAAGTCGGGATTCATCAACATTTGAGTCAATCTCATTACTCAAATGGTGTCAATCATTTTACACATATTGTCAATACAAACGCTTTTGTCAAAACCATTACAATTTTTGTCAAAACTATTACTAAACTTGTCAATCCCATTATGAATTTTGATGAAATGCTATAAATGTTGATGAATCCTGACTAACATGTTTTTATCAGCAAACTCTTTTGTCAAAACATTTATAATTCTTGTCAAAACCATTACTAAACTTGTCAATTCCATTATGAATTTTGTGAAGCCCATTTTACTGTTCATATTCCTCTTCCACCAACAACACCAATTTTAGCCTCCTAGCTTCCACTAATAACACCAATTTCAACCTTCCTCTATCTTCACTATCTTCACCAGGGACAACTTTCATCTTCACTATCGCTAGCGAGCTTCGACTACCACTCCACCATAACCACCAACACCACCACGATTTCAACCAAAGGGGAGAGGGAGGGAGGGAGAGGGAGGGAGGGAGGGAGAGCTTGGACAACCAATTTTTTTGGAGTTTGGTCTTGACCTTGTTTTGGATTTGCGGGAATGACCACTGGGTGTTGCCATGGTAGTGAAAAGAGGGAGACGAAGAGAGGGGAGAGAGAAAAATGAAGAGATGACATGATAATAAATTCACCGATTTTGTCCAAAAAAAAAAAAAAATTCATCGACATTTTAAAATTTCAACTTGATCCCTATACCTTTATGTTTTTTACAAATTAGAGATTTGGCATTTTGAAATTTCATATACTAAGTAGTATTTATGAGATTTTCTTAATGAACTTTCAATTGAAATTAGAGGATCAAAATTACTCCTCCGGTCCTAATTATAAGACATAGTTGACTTTTTTGGAGAAATTAAGGAAGCTAATTAAATTACTTTAGAGTATTTTTATTTTTATTTTTTTTTCAAAGTAATTAGTTTGACTAATAAACTAATATATAATCTAAAGATACACAACATATAAAATAATTAGGTAACTTATTTAACTTCCTTAATTTTTTCAAACAAAGTCAACTATGCCTTATAATTAGGACTGGAGCTAGCTAGTATATTGTTTCCTTTTTATTTTCTAAATAAGAAAAACCAAGCTTTCTTGGACGGTCGCGTCGTAGTCGTCTAGTCCTCCAGTTGCACATCCCCTTCTTCAACCTCGTTCACCGCGGACGGCTTTCTCTTTCTGAGTCTGGTAAATTCAAAACCCAAGTCTCGCTTTTTTCTTTTCCGTCGTAAATTTGACCTCACTGCTTGGGCAAGACAGCGAGATCTCAATCCTCATCAGCTGATCATTTTCGTCTTTTTGACATTTCGAGTAAGGCGTTAGCGATCCAATGACGCTTTGAATTGTGTGTCGTTTACTGTTGGAGTATTATTCTGCTATTGGTTCTGGGTTTGGCGGTTTTGGTTTGAAATTTCTGGTGGCTGATTTCGTCGATTGAAGAAGGTAATATAAGACAATAAATTTTGGCAAAAAGGGGAAACTTGTTTTATTAGCTGCTCTGTAAGAAAAAGAGCGGTCCACGGCCGGAATGGGTACAGGTTCCAAGATCGATGGGCCTTCGACCCCATCAATTCGACGAGACCCTTATGAGGTATTGTCCGTGCCAAGGGACGCAAATGACCAGGACATAAAAACGGCTTACAGAAAGCTCGCTCTCAAGTAAGTTTTGCTCGTTCCTGAGTACGTTTCAATATTGGTAGTGTTGCTTTTATGTTTTCTAATTATTATATGTACATGAGGTTCTGTTTGTTGTGAAAGCTATTTGTTTTTATTTCTCTTACTTTCTTTATACTCGATGTTTTTATTCTTTTTAATTAATGCGCACTATCAGGTCTTAAGAGTGCATGCTCTTTTGTATGAAAAAAGAGTTCATGTTCTTTGCAGTTCGTCAAACGCTTAATTCTTGCTTTCTTTTCTAGGTACTTAATTTCCTCTGCACTGAATTTGCTGTTTCTCCGTATAAACACAATAGAAGATCTTCATAGAGAAGAGGCTTGCTATTTGAATTTTTGATCTAAAATATTAACATAAACTATAGCTGGGATGAACCTCTTTATTTAATATCTGGTTTGAGGCTTTCATTTTGCAGCTTGCATTGACTTAAAGGCGGGAATACGTAAGCGACTTGCATGATTATTGATGTCCTTTCGTCATATACAAATATACAATACTATACACTCTTGTTTGAATACACTTGAAAGGGGATCCTATTGTAATTTAAGGGTAACGTTCCTAGATCTAAAGGTGGCATCTTGCAGATTTCTTAAAATTGTCCCTCATGGCAGCTATGTAGCCTATGGTTATTGATACTTTCTGCTTGTCCGTCCAAGTTTTAATTTTGCATGGTGGATTTGAAAGGTAAAATGCATGATAGCATTGGAAGACTAATTACTTAAGTTGAGGGTCTTGTTTAGTCTTCCTTTAGTTCCCTTCTTAAAGGGAACAGAGGGAGGCTTGCAGAACAAATCAACTACATTTAGCCCTATATGGTTATGCTTTGCTTTTTTGTTTTTTTTGGAGCTCATTTCACTCTGTAGTTGCTTTCTGGATAAAAATGACTAAAATGTTGATGTGTGGGATCTTTAATATATTTCATATACAATGTGATACTTACTCCGTTCATCTGACAGGTATCACCCTGACAAGAACGCTAACAATCCTGAAGCATCAGAATTATTTAAAGAGGTTGCATATTCTTACAACATCTTATCTGATCCAGAGAAGAGAAGGCAGTATGATAGTGCAGGATTTGAGGTCCTTTTCTTCTTGTCATTTGCATCCGAATTCAAATCTTGGCCTCATAATTGTTCTTGTTGTCCAATTTTTGCTGCTATGTTGTATATAGACACAAGAAAAGTCTCTTTGATTCCCCAATTCAGCTTTATAAAGTTCCAAGTGCGAGTTTAGTATCTCTAGAGGGAAAGAAGAGGAAATTTAGACAAATGATGATAGAAGATTAGAAGCTCAATTGAATTGACTTTATTTAACATTTCCTCTACCCTTTCTTTTCCTTGTCAAAAGAAAAAGGACCGATTCTGTAACTAGTTGGCTACATTTCCTTAAGAGGGCATGCTGTTTGGGTGTTTTACTGTTCTTGTGATGGGGTATTGGACCTTTGAGTATATGACTTTAAGAACTTGCAACTTGAAAAGGTATCACATAATCTAATTTGGATTTATGAGCATGAGCATGCGAAACCTATGCTGCATGATTCATTGCAGACAGTATGCACTTATTTTCTATTGTTTATTTATGTTTTGCGTTCTTAGTAGATGATGATCTTTGCCATTAATTCATATATACTTATTACTGGAATTTTTTTCCTCTTTATAGTTCCATTATCTCTCCTCTCCTCTATGCATTTCCTTATGTTGTTCATAATTTTTCATCTCAGGCATTTGATGCCGATAACTTGGACATGGAAATTGATTTGTCAAATCTTGGAACTGTTAACACAATGTTTGCAGCTTTATTCAGGTGGGTTCTTAGTTTATCAACAGTGGATTTTCACATTTGTTTAGCTTTGATTTGTTTCTTGTCTTTTTTATTAAAGCAAGCTGGGTGTTCCTATCAAGACTACTATCTCAGCAAATGTTCTTGAAGAAGCCCTGAATGGCACAGTTACAGTCAGACCTCTTCCTATTGGGACGTCAGTTAGTGGAAAGGTTCTTACTTTCTTTATGTTGAAAGAGCAAACGCTAGTCTTCCTGGCAGTGAATTTCTTATACTTATGTCACAATTTGCTGCAGGTAGAGAAGCAATCTGCTCATTTTTATGGTGTGACGATAAATGAGCAGCAAGCTGAAGCAGGGATTGTAGTAAGAGTTACTTCAACAGCACAAAGCAAATTCAAAGTATGAATAATATCTCTACAAGAATGCTCTCTCTCTCTCTCTCTCTCTCTCTCTGTCATTCAATTTTGAACTGTGTAACACTGTGTTGGACTGTAACATGGAAACCTGATTTTGCAGCTGCTCTACTTTGAACATGATGCAAATGGTGGGTATGGTTTGGCGTTACAGGTAGTTTATACATTCAAATCCTTTGTTATTTTTAATTTTTACTTCTCATTTGGCCAATTATTTTGTTGTATAATTTTTCAGGCAAAGATGAAAGCATAACTTCTTTATATAGCGTTTGAAAACATTTATTAATTTAAATTTAAATGTTACTAAAAATTACTGTTTTTATGATTTTTATGTGTTATAGAAGCATTTATGACCTATGACTTAAGCTTGCTTGATTTTAATCAGCAAACTTTAGTTTTTCCTGCTATTGCTATGTGGTTATCATAGTTTTCCCTGGGAATGATTCTATAGCAAGTGCTGGTAGAAGATTTGTGGAGGAAATTTTTATTGGGGTCTAGAGGATCTAACTTGTTATCATAAGTCACTGCTGAAGGCATTAAGACTTTGGCAAAGTCTTGTAGTGGACCCCAACTTCCCAAATTAAAGGATGGAAATGTTAGTGTCATCAGAAGCTTGGTCTAAATTCTAAAATTCTCAAAAAATTAGCCTTTTATAATTACATTGGCAATAATCCAGCAAAAGGGGATTGTATAGAGTTGGCCCAATGGACAATGGGGATGACGTAGCTGTTGGGCGGTTAGGACACCATATATGTTAATGCTGTCAGTTATTGTGGTCCGGCTACTGTGAAAATATGATAGACGTGTTCAATTGGGTGAAACTTTTGAATTAGATCATGCTGCTTGGGTAATAGTATTAATGGAGGCTAATGAGTCCGTTTTATAAGACATGATAAGTGAGTCATTCAATAGTATAATGGGCTTTCGAGCAAAAAAAATAATATAATGGGTTTGGTCCCTTGTTTTTTGCCCTAACTTATTGCTCTCACTATTTTTCTAAAGTCCTAATTTATTTGCTGTAACTTTTGAATTATTTCTTCCTTTTCTTATAAAATTTCTTTTATCTTTTGAAAAAAATTGTGGAAGTCAAATTTTATACGCTATTTATTGTTGGATTAGTAAAGTAGCACTTGATCCACCATTTGGACTCCAAGATAGAAATTCATCATGGAATTTAAGGGCCTATATTTTGAACTGCGTTTAAGCCCAACTGCTCCTTATTTATAATAATTTGCAGAAAAGCAAATGAAGCATGCAACAACATGATGAACTATAGTTTAAACAGTGATTAAATATTAAAATTCTATTATGATGTTTTGCTGTTCACTTTATTTCATTATCACGATTATAATATTATTCATGTAATTAAGATACTATTATAAGTGAAGTAAGAAATTAACTTGATTGTTCTTAAGTATTTGATATTGAATTTAATATAGATATTGATTTTTTACATTTTTGTATCTGTACAGGAAGATAGCGAAAAGACTGGTAAAGTGACATCTGCTGGCATGTATTTCTTACATTTTCAAGTATACAGAATGGATTCAACTGTGAATGCGGTATGCATATAAGTATACATTTTCCTCTCTCGTAGCTACTCTCTATGGTCCTTAGTATAAGATATATTTACCTAATTTGATTAGATTAAGGAAATTAGTTAAGTTAGTTAATATGACATGTATTTTCTAAAACACCATAGTTATTTTTCTTAATTCCCCCTCCTCCTTGATTATTCTTGAGGAAGCATTAATAGGGGTAAATTAGGAAAATATTAACAAATATGAAAATTATATCTTATATTTAAGACTAAGATCAACTCCCAAGTATATCTTATATTAAGTACTGGAGGGAGTTTTATTATGAGTGGGTTTGGAAAATGGTGTGGTTACTCAGTTCTCTTTTTCAGTTAGCAATGGCAAAGGATCCTGAAGCTGCTTTCTTCAAAAGGTTGGAAGGTCTTCAACCTTGTGAAGTCTCAGAATTAAAGCCTGACACTCATATATTTGCTGTTTATGGTCTGCATAATTTCTGTATCATTTCCTTTGTTTGCTTACTCGTGCCTTTTTCATTCATATAAAACCATTTGCACCATTCACTGATTGAAGTTGATATTATCCAGGAGATAACTTCTTTAAGACTGCTTCCTATACAATTGAGGCTCTTTGTGCAAAATCTTATGAGGGTACCTCTGAGAAACTTAAGGAAATTGAAGCTCAAATTCTTAAAAAAAGGAATGATTTGCGCCAATTTGAATCAGAATACAGAAAGGTTTTTGCTAGCTTAAGTCATTGGTGTTTCAAACTATGTATTAAGGCACAATTTATCATTTCTCTCAAACTTTTTTCAGGCATTGGCACGCTATCAAGAGGCGACTGAAAGATATGCTCAAGAAAAACAAGCAGTATTTTCTTTTGCCCTTGCTACAGTTGCTATGCTAGGCTCTATCTATATATGCATGCATTAGCATTCATCTTACCGGAAATTTTGCACTGTTTAGGCTGAAAACAAATTGGAAATATTATAATTGTTCAATTGAATTGTGACTAAGCATATTGATTCTAATTTTTGCTATCCCATTTACTTGGTGTAATGAAAAGAAATTCACTATGTTATGCAGCAAGCATAAATATCTGATTTTCTGTTGAATAGGAGAAACTATAATCTTCTTTCCTGGGGGAAGAAGAAAGAAATAACTCCAATAGTCCAGCAATCATCGAGATGATGACAGAGCGACATTTTTTCCCCTTTTTTCTTGTGACTAAATCACTAAAAGATTATGGACTTTGGTAGGATCCAAAAAACCTTGGTCAAATCATTTCTCACATAAAATGGAGAGGTATCTTAAAGATTTGAAGCATATTTTCGCCTCATGCTCAAAGTTTCGTAGGGTTTTGACTGTAACTTATGCTTCAAAGAAGAAATAAGCAGATTTTTTGTCTGTCTGTATTGTGTTGTATAGTGATTTTAGATTAAAAATACTGTAATGCACAAGTCTGATGAGAAGTTTTACTGATTAAATTACTAACGTGTTCAGCCATTTTTAAATATTACGCATAAGTTCCCCTTTAGTGTTTTTGGAGCCCAAGTATACATCCATAAGCTGATTTCACCTGTATGGAAGTTTGCATCAAGATTTATTTGTTCGGTGGAAAATGAAACAGGATATTTGTTAGAGTAGGTAATTGTTTTTTTTTTTCTTTTCAAAAGTGGTACACAACATAGTTTCACTATGTTGCTGACCCCACATAGTGGGATAATGCTTTGTTGTTGTTGTAGATGCATTGTGTTAGGCCTACTTGCCTATCTCAAGGCATCCACAACAGTTCAACTCTCCATGCAATTCTATCAATCATACTATGATTCTAGTCCAAACCTTTTGTGTTTGCTTTTCTCATATTGGGATTCAATGGACTCTGACCATTTCAAGTTTTGACTTACTATTCAGGTTGAAGAACTTCTGAAAGAGAGAGACGCTATTCATAGCTCCTTCACCGTTGCAAGGTCCATATCTGTCAGCACAAACAGCAGTAATTTAAGTAACGGAAGTAGTAGCAAAATTGCCGGCGAGGATTCCAGTTCCAAGGCAGAGAGCCCTGTGGAAGATGGAAGCTCAGATGGCAAGGACAAATCAGGCAAAAAGAAATGGTTCAACCTCAATCTTAAGGGGTCTGATAAGAAAAATTGACTCTGAAAGGTGCTTGGTGTGGCTTTTTTGGGTTAATCAGAGCCAGAGTGCAATCCTGGTAATCATTGCAGTTAGCAGCCTGCAAGATGCTTCACTTGCATTTCATATTGAATCTGTTTTCTCATTTTCTTGGTTCCACTACAAGGTTGTAGACTGGTTTTTCTTTTAATCTGTTCATTGGCTCTGTGATGCATTTTTCAAGGTATATGTTAGTTATTTTCATATTCTTATCTACCCTTGATACTCACATATTATAATCCTCAGGTAGCATTTTGAACATATATAATTTTCTCATTGTAATGATATATTCATTCCTCCTTGTACCAAATAGTCACTTTAGTCAAAGTTACTGTCTATAGTTACACTTTTTGGCCTGGAACTCTTGTAATTAGATTAATAGCTGTCAGCTAATCCGAGGAAAACGTGATATTTTTTGGATGTTTACTGACCCTCCAAATCAACAAAAAATAAATAATACTCCCTCTGGTCCTAATTATAGGATCAAGTTTGTAGTGCAAATTGCACTACAAACTTAATCCTATAATTAGGACCGGAGGTAATAATAAATAAAATAGAATCGTCATGGTGGTTTTTTTTTCCCTATAAGTTATTGTAGCCTTGTAGGCAGTAGGGTTTTACCAAGTTCTCTGTTGGACTGATTTATTGGAAGTTGTACAATTGATGATGAAGGATGGTTGTATAAACCATTTTTTTTTCATTACAAGCTAACGCTGCCGCTACTCCGCCAAGAGGCACAAATCATCTGTTGAGGTCTGAAAGGAATGAAGTTAGAAATATGATTTATTGTGATTAGGATTTTGAATTCAGATATGCACCTCAAGAAGCTACAAGTGTGCAGAATACCTTGTTGGAGATTCAGTTTCGGGCTTCTCTTTCCAGCATAAGTGTTTTTTCTGAAAATCGAACTTAAGATATAGACCTTGCAAGACCAACTTGGTAGTTCTCTAGTTTGTGTTGTTTTGTTTTTGGCTTCTGGTAGTTTTCAAGTTCTAATTTAGCTTTCTATATTTTAAAAAAATATATCAGGATGTTAATTTGTAAAATGAATCATTAATAAAAATTGTATGGGAAAATGATAACAAAATTTTAATTAAAGGGAATAATATTAGAAAAGTCTCATAGCTTGCTTGTTAATGATAAGTGAAAAAGCAACCATTAACAAGTTTTGAGAAAATTTTGCCTCACACTACTGTTTATTTCTTGAGGTGAAACCGTGAAAGAGCTTTGTTCATTTCGATTTAGAGCTTCGTTCCATTGTGCAGAGCTTCAGGTTTATTATTGTTGAATGTTTTAATAATGAAGGTGCCTAGAATACTACCACTCCCAATCTCGAGTCTAGCAATCCTCCCACACATTCTGGTGCTAAAAAGATCCCGCTTGAGAATATTTTATCATCATATACTTGTTTTTGATATTTTGCTATCATGAATATATTGTCTCAAATGTAGGTTGTAAAGAAAATTGTTAGGAATATCTCGAATATGTCACAAGTATTGTGAAGTATATGGTTATTTTGCTACCGATCTAAAATATTGAAATGATATATAGTATGTCAAATTTAGGTTGGTGTGATAAGAAATTAATTATTTTCCAATTTTTATACCTCACCGGTCCGGTCGACTCCAGTCGACCCACTAACCCTTAACCCAAGACTCCCGACTTGTTCAGAATACCGGATATTTATCCGGAATATTATAAATAAAAGTTGGATATTTCTGATAAGTGAAATTTCAATCTCCGGTCTTGTATAAATACAGTCAATTTTCTAAGTAGAATTTCTGTAAGAAATTAGGGAGTTTGAGGGCCAAAGTGCCAAAATGACCAAAATGCCCCTAGAAAGGGTAATTAACTTAGAAAATTTATGGAAAAATCCTAAAAGACAGTTAAATGACTAAGTGAGTTAGGGGAGTATATAATCTCTAATTATTGTAATTTTATAAATTATGAAATTGGAGAAATTGTTGGAAAATACTCAAAAAGAAGTGAAGACCAAAATACCCTTGTAATTATGGAATAATGCAAGAGGTATGAAAATACTAATGTTAATACAAGAGTATGAAGGTAATGAGGCTTTGTAATTAAGAAAATTATCAACAAGTGATAATGAAGTAATTAAGTAATATTGGGCTAATTACTTAAGCATAAGCAAAGGAAATTCAGTAATAATTATGTGAAGCTCAAAAATTATTGAAATTAGTGGAATATTAGTAAAAATGTATTTACTAATTAATTGGAAATTTTTATGAAAAATCATTGAGTTTAGGTATTTTTAGGCCTAAATACAAGAATGGACCAATTAGATAATTTTGTGGAAATTTTTGGAAAATTAAATAAATAAATCATTAAATAATTAATTAAATAAAAATAAATATTTATTAAAATAATTAAAGGGCCAACCGAAATTTTGGGCCAAATAAAAAGAAAAAAATGAAAAATGAAATAGGAACAACTTGTGCAACTTGCATATTAAAATAATAATATAATTAATTAAAGTAAAATATGTGAATAGTAATTTAAAAATTGGGAAACGGATCCTATCTAGAGATCTAGGAATAGGAATCCCAGGGTCAAGGTAAAATATTGATCGGTGAGTTTTTACCTTTAAGTGACCTCTTCCTAAGTTAATTCCGAGGTAGTTTGTGCATTTTCCTAATAAAACAAAATAGGAAAAATGCATATAGGCATATTTTTGGAAATAAAGAAAATAAATTCTAACTCAATATCTAGGAATGAGTTTGAATTTATTTAGACATATTTGGAATCAGTGAATTTTTCTCTAGAGATTGGTGATTCCGAAAACGCGTTTCGTAATCGGACCCGTACGGACACGTTTTTCGAGAAACTTCGGCTGAACACGGAATGCCCTGTATGGAATCAAGGTTTAGATTAGAATAGACATTTCTAGTAAGTAAGAGGAGATCTTCAAAGTTAGTTAACCAGAATTTTGAGATTTCTCCGAAAGTACGCGATTCGGACACCGATCGGAAACTTATCGGTAAGATAGCTTCTTGAGGAAGTAAGTGACATCACCACCATGACATCATGGCTTTAAATGATGATGTCAGCTGCCAAGTGGCCCGGTGAGGATCGTGACATGTGGCAAAGTGCGATCCTGGCGCCGATATCCGATATGAAAAAGTAGTGAATAGTGTCACATTTTCTTCTATAAATAGCCAAGTTTCCTCTTCATTTCTCACACCATTTTGAAGATCAAAACCGATTCTAGAGAGAGGATTTTAGAGAGAGAAGCTCGGGAAAAATTACAATAAGCTCTGGGTAAGTTTTAGACCGAGCTTTAAGCTTTCATAGTTCTTTCAATAGTTAGTAATGCTAGAGTAGTCTTTATTTTTATGATTGGATATCATATGGGAGGGCTATTTTAGTCTTTATTTTCGAAAATCATGATGGCGTCGAAGTTCTGGCAAAATTTTGGGAAGAAAATAGCCTATGTAGCTAAGCACCGGCGAAATTCCGCCAAGTAGGGTATAGGGGCAAAATGGTAATTTTTACCTAAAATGCCGCTTATAATGTCAAATTACTAATAGAAGTGACATTATTCTCATAGGATATCTGAAACGCTGATTCTGCTGCCGTTACGCCGCCCGACGTGCATCAGTAGGACTTTTGCACGTTTCTCCGTAGAAAGTACGTTTCCGCCGGTAGTACCTAACGTTGCCAACGAAGGTACGGACGCGCATCGTAACACTAATATTGCACATCTTATGTTATTACACTATTTCCTTTCTAAACCTTAGGACTACTGTAATCATTACAATGTTACACAATGGTTGATGTTTTGGCTAAGAATCCAATTACTCTTTCGCTCTATTGCTCTACTCTGATTGTTTGTTTGAAAAAAAAATTTACGCATTTCAAACATGGGATGTTACATGTTCGGTGGCCGGTCAGGGTTTCAGAACCTCCCTCAAGTTCTAATTATTGGACAACATTTGAGAGTTGATCTTAGTCCTAATTAGAGGAAAAAATTCTAATTTTTATTAATTTTTCCCAAAATACCCCTATTGATACTTTCTAAATAATAATTTAATAATACACCTATATATTCTATAAAGTGAGTAACGCTTGCAACTTATTAATTCTACATACATCTCAATTCTAATGTTTTTGTTTTTTGTTTTTTTAATAACATAATTTTGAACAATTTTTTTCATATTTAATAATGATATTGTTATTAAATTACACTTCCAACCTCCAAGAGTAGACAAGAAGTTGTTGAGGGACATCGACGATGCTGGACTATGTGAGAGTTTGGAGAAGTCGTGGGTGAGGTAGGAGATGTTCGACAAAAAACAGAGAATCAAAGTAACTGGATGTCATTTTAAATTTTTAAATAAGGGTATTTTGAGAAAATAAATATAATTAACTAATTTAACTACTATCCTTAATCTCTCCAAAATTAGGTAAATATGTTCTATAATTAGAGGACCAGAGGGAGTATTTTATATTGATGTAGTCGTGTTTCATTTTTTTTTTAATCTAACAAATCAAATATGAAAAGAAAATGATCACTTAGCCAAAAATGTACTTTATCTGTGAAAATGCAACCCTAATGTCTTTTTAAAAACTCATCTAAGTGACCAAGTGATGATAATAGCCATCTGAAAAAATTCAAACTTTTTGTACTAACTTTTCCTCATGGTTTGTTTTTTTACCAACTCAAACCCAGCACCTAGAAATCAACTGTTTTTTTTTTTTTTTTCAAAGCACTTAAAAAAAATTTGACATTGGCCCACAACTGAAAAATGAGCATTGAGTAATCCATTTTTTTCGCAACAAGAACACGAGAGTTTCTGGGAAGGAATCAGAAAATTCAAGAACCATGAAACCTACCCATCACTAAAGTTCCCTATTATTAAATGCTTCCTCGGTGTTTTTCATAACCTCCAATTAACTATTTTATGTAAAATAGGAATGTTAGTTAAAACTATTTTATTTCTTTAAAAATATCAAAATTGCACTCAATAAAGGTAAAGAGTTGGAGGAATTTGGTTAATTAACTAGGAAGTTTTACACTTAGTTAGAAATAACTAGGTGAAAAAAAATTAATATTGTAAACAAAATATATTATAAAGCATACATGAGGTTCTTGAAACAATGAATGGAGGAAGTGCATAATTCATTGATTTTGATATTGATGTTACTTATGACAATTGTTTCAAACATTGTTTAGATCACTTGAAAAGAATAAAATGATTCTACTTAAGCCTACGGCACAAGGAGCTTGAGCCTCGAAGAAGGATGCTTCCTTTGTCAATGTCAATAGCTATTCATTGTAGCAAAGAAGTCGTTTAAGTACACCGCACACAACCCATTAATCAACATGTTGGCACAAGCTCCCACATTGGTTAGATTCAGTGAAAAGAAGCTTCATTTCATTTTAAACCAAGTCAAGAGTTCGAATTTTATGGATGAAAAATTCACCATATACTTACGTCAAATTCTCTAATAACACATAATCATGTGTTATATTTTTTTACATTTGGGTTTATTGTTAATTGATAAAAAATTTAAAATAGGACACGTGATTACATGTGATTAGAGAACTTGACGAAATGGATATAAGGAACTTGATGTAAGTATTTTCTACAGAAAATATTATACTCCATCTCTTTGTTTGTTAATATAAGATATATTTATTTAATTTGATTAGATTATGAAAGTTAGTTAATATTATATATTTTCTAAAATATTTTAGTCAACTTCCTTAATTCTTTCATTCCCTCTCCTCCTTGATTATTATTGAAGGAGTATCGGTATGAGGAAATTAGGAAAAGATTGACAAATATAAAAATATGTCTTATATTTAAGACTAACATTAACTGTTTAAATATATCTTATATTAAATATCCGAGGAGTAAGACCTACTTTACAATTTAATTTCTTCATTAAAGTGAGTCTTATATTAAGAACCCAATGGTAGAACTATCTAAAAGTTTCTCCTGGTTAGGTTGACCATGTTTGAACCTAACTTGTCAAGATTAGATATCAAATAATACAACAATATTACAGTCTTATCCCACCTGATCGGTTACACGGATTGCACAACACCTTTGTGCTCTATCAATAATCAAAGCTTCAAACAAATTATGAACTAATAGGTCATATACTCCTCCTTAATAACTTCATTGAATATTTTCATTGATTTTTCTCTAATTTTTTAGAAGACTTCAAATTGCTTGATCTACAATTCTCACTGTGCATCTAAGGGTCTTTTTGTAAGTTTCCGAACCACCTAAAACGATGTTTTGTCATTTTTCCTTCATATGCTTATAATGGTTTTTAAGTTTCGGAACCACCTAAAACGAATCTTATCTTTTCTAGTATTATCATGTACTTCTTCCTGCTTATTATAAAGACCAACTAACAATTCTTACAAACCAATAAAAATAGTTAAAGTTAATAAAGTTGTCCTACAATTTAAGTAACTTCCAATATTACCCTACTAATTACACTAAACTCTTATATCATATAATTATTACTCTCACTCACTACCCTTATTAATTATTAATTATGGGCATATATGGAAACAAATAATTAATGCTCATTTGGAACAAGCAAGTGCCATATAAAAATACCAAATAAACTTGTTAGTTGATGCCTTATAATAAAAACCAGAAAGTATTTAATTTGATATAGACTTAGTGCACCATTATATATAAGCATATGAAACATTCAATTTCTTAATACTTATTGACTCAGTCTATTCAACCAGTTACTTGGGAATAACGTTTAAATTCCTACCTAATCCAAGTTCCTTCTACACTCTTATTACTTACCCTCATGACTTAGGATTGACTATGTTGTGGTCCAAATTCCTAACCTGCAAAACACCCAAAACTTACCGTCACAAATTAAATACTTTAAACTAAAATTTTCCTAATGGATTAGTTTCAAGTTTCAACTTTGAACTTTGAACTTTTGAAACAATGACAGACAACACATGGCTTTCTTGACAAATGAGTACTATAAAAAGTTTAATAATACCAAAGTCCTTCTAACCCTGTAAGAAAATTTAAAGTTCTGCAGAATATTGTTCATCTCATCAGATCTAGAAACTCTCAAAAAATCTAAGCTCAGGGATGACTTAAAGCTCACACATTAACTCACTTTAACTACCAATATTTAATTTCTTGTAATCCAAAACAACCTTATCTTAACATGATATCTGATGAATTTGTACAACATCTTCTTTTAGTTTAATGAGTTAGGTCTTTAAGGTCTGCTTGGAGTTACCCAACAGACAAATTCTGTCAGAAACCCTAGCTTAAGGTATTTTTTAAATAATATATTATATTTTATTCTGTTAATTTTCTACTTATATATAAGAAAATGTTAAAAACCCTATTCTAGTCCCAAGTCCCACATGCAGATTAATTATATATTAATTCCTTTTTGGGTCTCAATATGAACCTAAACGTGGATTATTATGGGAGATTCCTCGTTCTGAAATGGAATGAGAATCTTAATGCAGACCTTGTTTTTATATGAGACAGCCTTAGTTTGGCGACAAATGAACCTTAATTTACGCGATCTCTTATCGAAATATAGTAGTTTTGCCTCTATTTAAATTTAAGTTCCTCTCTTATTTTATATGATGAAGACTAAGCTTTTTTTTTAATATCAGATTGTCAATTATTTCTATCACACTTGGCTTTAATTTGTGTATGTTGACTATATCCAGTGTTCCTAAGCACGCTAGCTGCTACTGAAAATAACAGAAGAATATATTCCAAATATTAAGATATAACATGGATTATTATTATATTAGCTTACACGTATACATATATCCCAATCGAAATTTGTCCATATCAGAGTGGGAAGAAAATCAGAAAATGTCTCGGTTGTATGACCCATACTAACAGGGAAAAAAAATATTGTATGAATGTGGGTAACTGGCTCTTGATTTAATAAAAACGTTTAATAGATTTTTTTAATTTTTGGTTCTAATCACCTGACTAAAAATATTGGTTTGGACTTATATGAAGGGACTGATTCTAAAATTGGTTTCGAACAATTTTTCGTTTTCATATATTGGTGTCTCTTTTGTTCAATTTAATTCTTTCATATGTTTATTACCTTTAGCTTCTGTTAACAAAACTATTAACATGATCACATGTCATGTCTTTTGCATTAAGACATATATATAATTGAGTGAGATTATAACTGATTCATTAACAATAATAAATGGGTGGATTTTATGTTTCAAAATTTGATTCCTACAATTGACAGAATTTATATTAAAAACGAAACAACAATTGACAGAGATTTAATCTAAATTAATGTGCGGAGGAATTTCTTGAAAATTAAGCTTTAGAAAACTTCCCAATCTTTGAAATTTGATTTTTCTTGAATTCTTAAGTTTATGCTAATAGCTTCTAAATTTTATTTCTATGAAAATAACTCTAAATTAAGATTATATATATAAATAACTTCTCAAATTTTAGGTCATTTTTATGTATCTCTCCCTTGATTTGTCATGCTTTAATTTGTTAGTGAAATATAATAAACGACTAATTAAAATAGCGGTTATCAACAACAAGCCGTTGTTTGAGGTGGCGGCGGCCTCACCTATATAAAGAAGATGATACAAGTTTGAATAATGAGGAACACACTTGTTGAGTGAAGCGAAAACTCTTTGTATTTTAAGTTTCAAAAGTATTATAACCTTGATCAAATTAAAAATAGCATTTATCAACACAATTTTAAAAATTCTTCTTCAAAATTTTAAAATTCTAAGAAATTATCTGCACAATTCCAAGTTTCTTTTTCCTTGTTAAATCTTTACTCATTAGCTTGAAAAATAATCACTATGGTGGAAAGGACACAAATCAAATTTTTAGTGGTCCATCTCCACATACCTAGCTAGTAGAAACAAGGTAACCTAGACCAAGAACGTAGCTAAATAAGGAAGGTGCAGCTTAAATAGTAACTATTAACGACGAAATCAAACAGCAAAGACCCAAGTTTGGAATAGTTAGGAAGGAATATTGCTTTAGAAGTATAACCCAAATAAATAAGTTTCAGTGAATAATGTGTGTCTGTGTGTGTGTATAATGTGTGAATAATGTATAGCTACAAACTTAATTAATATTGGTTAGGTTGAGTGGCCATTTGAAACCTTTCAACCTCCCAACAACAGCATCAACAAAATTCCATTAATTAATTAATTTTGATTATTCAGTCACTTAACATTATACTCATCAGATCTATCATTTATCAATAGATCCCGCTGAATAACTTCTTAAAACATTATTTTTTTATCGTGATTTCAAACTGTATATATGTAAGAAATTATATTAGCTAGTGAACTTACCCCTATTTAAACTTGCTAATATTTGAATTTGATATGGCGGTACTAAATACTAAATAGTTAGACACACATATTTATTGCACAAATAAACAATACTTTTAGTGGTGATTGTCGCCGCTGAAAACTATAATCTTCAGCGACGACAAACAGATGTCGTCGTTGAAAGTTACACCTTTAGTAGTGATCAGGGGCGGATCCATAAATTTATGGAAGGGGGCACAATTTGTGGGGACCGATTTTTTTTTTAAAAGAAAAGTTCTAAATACATTAAAAAACAAAAGAATATAAAAGGAAAAACAAGGCTAAGTACGGTTAGAAATAGCAAAAGTGCTCTTAAAAATAGAAGGCTGGGCACTAAATAAGTTCAAGCACATATATTTTAATAACAAAAGTATATTACAATAAAAATAATTACAATATCATCCTTCTAAGCCTTATTTTTTGAAATTTCATCGTAATTGCCTTATTATCAATGCTATCAAATACATCATTTTTAATATAAGGGATTAAACAAATAGAAAAAGTTTGATTCAGAGAAGCTGGCTATTTGATTCTGCGATGCGAAAGGATTCTTTAGTATTTGGATTTAACCCTAAATTATTATAAAATATATATATATATATATATATATATATATATTAGAAAAACACATGGTTTTAAGGGGGGGCACTTGCCCCCCAAGTCACACACGTGCATCCGCCTATGGCAGTGATAAAATATGTTGCTGTTGAAGGGCAGATTTTCAGCGACAATGCTATAAGTTGCCACCAAATGTCACTACTGAAAGTCCTTTTTTTTTTTGTAGTGCACTCCCTCTAATTCTATTTAGAAGAGCCCCATAATCTAATTACACGGTTTAAAAAACAGTTAAAATTAATTAGCAATAATGAGCATGTATGGGGTAGCTTTTTTCCAAGTATGCCGTTATTTATAAGAGAGCAAGTAAGAAAGAGAAATAAAGAATATATATTTTCACCACATTTTAATTAATGTAACATATATATAATTAATGAGGGACAAAAAATGAAAAAGACTCTTATCAGTAGGCTCTTATAAAAAGGATTAAGGCAGTTCAAATTTTTAACTCTTGTAAAAAATAGCGGAGGGAGTATATTGCTACAAAGTATAAATAGTGCCCATATGCATGTGAAATTAAAGAGAAGTGATAATAGTAATTAAATATAATGATTAAATCCTAATCAGAGTGTTTTGTTTTTACATGGTGTGAGTTTTGTCATGTCATGTGAAGATGTCCCCTAGACATTGATTAATCTTTGGGTTTTATGTAATGTGGGTGTCATTTAATTTGAATATTTGCGTAGCCGCCTAATTGTCTCTTACTTTATTATTATTTTTCGTCTCTACTGATCTATCCTCATAAAAGTAAAGACACCTCAAGAAAAAAGCAACATTTATGCACTATATAACTTTTTCTGTTTTTTCAGTGCA
Source organism: Acacia pycnantha (assembly GCA_025563575.1). Classification (NCBI taxonomy): domain Eukaryota; kingdom Viridiplantae; phylum Streptophyta; class Magnoliopsida; order Fabales; family Fabaceae; genus Acacia; species Acacia pycnantha. Next base: position 4,148,735 of record JAMWYP010000016.1, read on the forward strand.
AAATTTCACACTAGTTTAAATTTTAATTATTTCTGTTTAATATACACTCAATCCAATACAAAAAAAAAAAAACTATCAATTCATAGCGATTAGTTTGTAATAGTTAAAATAAACCACTACAAATATGAGGATGCCCCAGAGCAGCCACAACAAACCCTATAGGAGGCAACCCCACCGAGTTGCCGGTTCCGCTAGAGGGCCCGACATCAGTTTGAGTGTCTACAATGAGAATTTGAAGTTTGAGTTCAACATTCACATTCTCAGTGATCATGGAGTGGTCCTTGGATGAGGAGGAGGCATGGGACTAGAATAATCCACGACTGTCGTCTTCGTACGTCAACAGGATTTAAGGTGGAAGTTCAAGGTAAAATTAATTATTGTTTTAATAAATTTAATTTTAATTTCCTTAGGTTTAAATGTAGATTTAAATTTAATTAAAATATTTAGTAGCTGTTTTTAGAACCATTACAATTTCGATGTCCAATTTTCATTTCGCCTTTCTTGCCGCACTAAATTCTACCAAAATTTCCTGCCAACATTTGTAGTGATTCTAAAACCCCTATAATATTCTCAAATAATATGTCATCTAGATACACATTTTATAGCGATGACTCAAAACCGTTACAAATATAGTAACGGTTATGTTACTTGATTTGCAGTTCTCGAAAAACGCTATAAATCCATTTGCAATAATGTATAGTTTTATACCTTTTTTTAATCTCAACTAATATCGTTTGTAGTGGTTGAACCGCTACAAATACACAATTTTAACCGTTACAAAATTACTATTTTTTTAGTGATCTAATATAGGTATTATTCAAATCAAGTAATAATTATACTTTGAAAATTTGAAACAAGACATATATTTAGAAGCAAAATGAAAATTTAAATTTAGACAAGTAAATAGAGACAGAAAACAAAAATATAAAAATCAAGCACTTATTTTTTTTTGTCTTATTACTTGACCAAACCTCCTTAATTTCTCTCTCTAAACTAATTAATTAAACTCAATTCACGGGAACACTTTTAAATATGTATTTTATGCTCTTCAATTAATCTCAAAACCACCATCCCATTTTATAATCACTTCTTTAATCTTCAATTTCTTTGTCATCTATCTCTACATTCTCGATTACAATCTAGGCTTAGCTCCACCATCATTACATTATCTGAAACATTACAAACCAAATCCATCATTTTCTAAAAGAAAGTTAATAATCTTAGTTAGAATTTGTATTAAATAAAATACGAAGCCATTTTCGGATTTGTCATTTCGGGTGGAAAAATTAATTATAAAATTGAATATTATTTTTCTTGTTTAATAAAATTGGATACTTTAAGTTTTTTTATTTTAATTATGGTGTGATTAACTATATATATAGTATATAATGTTAAGAATTATTTTGAGAGGGGTATGAGAGAGAAACTGAGAGTCCCTTCACATGACTTAAAGCAAACTCCACCTCACCTATCATATAATTAATTAATTAATTAATCAAATAAGAGAGAGAAATTATGAACTTAATTAATATAAAATGAAGAGTAGGTAGATAGCTAGTGTCACTTGGAGTACATGGAGGGGCTAATTAAGTCTCACCCACAATGCTTCAAAAAAAGTTGATTTGAACATATCTATAAAAGGGATATGCAGCTTGAAAACTAAGTCTCACACACACACACACATGGGAATTAATTAATTAATTAAGGGGTTATTATTATTATTATATATTATTATATATGTATCCTTTATGGATGGTTCCAAAGTAATGGTTGCGAAAACAAACAAAAGATGATTAGAAAGTTAATGGGGCTTCTAGCTACTATGATGTAGGATCATGTCTCTTAATAATACCTAATTATACGTTGTAATTTATTGTCTCATTGGTTAATCTTCCTTGATAAGAACAACTTGGTGGGCCCTAATCACGATTCGGGAGATCTTAATTGATAATATTGGCATCACTTCAATCAACAACAACACATGAAAAGTAGGATTAATGCTCTTCAAAAGTAGTGTTTCTTTCTTTTCTTTTCTTTTTTTTTTATAAATTAAAATTTATTTATTTATTTATTTATCTTTTCACAAATTGATGGTGGAAACCATTACAACCAGAGTTTCATTTAAAAGCTGATTAATTTGTCAAGATGACAGTTGTTTATGAATCAACAGCACTTGTAAAGTGTGATTGGATCATTTTAATCTCTCATAGAAATCTGATATACAAATATTAATATAATATATAAAACCTATAACAATAACAACTAGTAGAATTAATTTACAATTTATGAATAAGGATTTCACTTCATATTTCATGTAGCAAAATGTACTTGGTTTGTGTTTTATTAACATATTTATATATTAACAAAGCTTACCTAGTTATTTGTAAAAAAATTGATTGATTTTCCTAAAACATCATCTTTAATTATTTACATTAGTTACATTTTTAGACAAAAATCCCTTTAGTATGTGTAATCATAAAGTTTGTTTGGAAAAAAAAAATTACAAATTTAAGTGACAAAATGGATTGAGGTATTATATTTAGTACTTCCTCCGGTCATAAATATAAGACTGAGTTGATTTTTTTAGAGATATTAAGGAAACTAATTAAATTATTTTAAAATATTTATATTTATCATTTATTTCTCCAAACTATTTTACCTAACATATAAACTGATAATAATCTAATGATACACAATATATGATATGATTAAGTAACTTATTTAACTTTATTAATCTCTTTAAAAAAAATTCAACTATATCTTATATTTAGAATCAGGTAATACTAAAATAAACCCTCTGACTATAGCTCATACATTAAAAAAAAAAAAAGGAGTGTAAAGTTTATAATGAGCAAAGATATTCTCAAAATGCTAGCAATATAGAAGGGGCCCACCAAATTATTAATTTAGGTAATGTGAAACTCGCATCACCACTAGTACTGGAGTTAAAAATTCAAAATTTGTTCATGTGGGGTGCCACAAAAGAAGCCCATGTGGACAAAATGTGGGTGGGACCTACTAATGTTGGTTTAAACAGTAGAGGAACCAATCAGATGTTGAGTGCCATGTGGGATACCCTACATCAGTGGAGTGAAAAACCCATGATTTCATCATTTGTCTCACCATTTTCAAACCCTACTACACACTTAACCCACTTCTAACTTCTTCCTATATATGATCATCCCTCTGTATTTTTTTCTTTCTATCTTTTCTTTTACATGTGGGGTCAGCAAGATTTTTTTTTTTTTGAGAAAACTATTTTGCATGAACTTATATTTTTTTCTCAAATTTTAATTTGATATATGCATGTATATTTTTATCTCTTTATTAAATATTTTAATTTTTCCATGTAATCATTGTTAACCTCTGTAACTTTGTTTAGTTATCACATTCAAAAAGGTTAAATATTAGTAATGATAATTTAAAATGACAATATTAAATATTTTAAATCTACACCGCTCAATATTAGTAATCATTGTTAACGTGTATTTAGTCAAAAATTTGTTTGTGAAACATTTGAACATTAACTACCTTGCACTCAAAATTGACGTACATGCATGATCATAACATATCTTAGCTTCCTATATTGGCATAAAAAGCTAAAATAAGTAGTTATTTTTGAAAATAATAAAATTTAAGTGATTAGAGTTTTGAGGACTCACAAAATTAGGGCAGGCCTCACAACTCAAATTAATATAATTCATATAATTTAAAATTTATGAAGAATGTATTTTTATATATGTCTCAAATTTTCATTGATTTACTTCGAAACGTGGGAATTAAGTGATGGTATAACTGTATAAGTATACATTGAGGGTGGCTGAAAAACCTAAAATGGACTTTGCCTAATCTTTAAGTTGAATTAATTAAAGGGTTAAGGTGCAGATTTGCCAACAAACTATTGCCCAATGAGCGTCTGCACAAAAACAATTGAAGGGACCAAATTGGCAAAAACACAATTTTGAGCAGATTCGCCAACGAACTATTACCTTGTCACTGTCTTGGTATTTCCGTCTTCCATTGACTGTTACAGTGTCGGCGACGTCGACGTCTTCAAAGCTTCCATTGTTGCTAGGTATTCCACTCATCCTCTTGAACTCATCCAGCAGTCCACAGCTTTCGACTGGCACGCGCCTTGCACCCTGGTTGCGTTTCTCCGATGCCACATGTAACACTCGTTCTTTGCCACAACGATCGCTCGCATGGGTCTCATCTCTGTTGGTGTTTGCCTTATCCAACAAGAAGGTTTAATTGCTCTTTTCCTCGTTGTCTCCGCCACTGTCCTATGCCAAGTGCTTCATATTATAACGTAATAGTGATAGTTTTTTTAATAGTTATTTGGTATTTTTCCCCACTTTTTAATAGTTCGTTGGCTAATTTGGTCTCTTCAATTGTTTTTGTGCGACGCTCCTTAGGTAATAGTTTGTTGGCAAATCGCACCTTAACTCTTAATTAAATTATACTTAGTTTTAGGTGAGGATGCATGAATATGGCATAGTTGTTTGGACTGCCAATGCTGTAACTCCATGTGGATGCATATGACTTTGAAAATTAATTCGTCATTATTATTTGTCAAATAATAACCTAATTAATCACATGAGAGTGCAACGAGTAAGAATGCAATTGGAGCTTTTGAAAAATGAAATCTTTAATGGAAGACAGATAAAGGGTTAATGTGCAAATTTGTCAACGAACTATTACCCGAACAAAGATCCGTACAAAAACAATTGACGGTACCAAAATTACCAATAAACAATTAAAAATTGAAAAAATACCAAATAACTATTAAAAAAGACAACTATCACAATTACGTTAAAATATGAAAATCGGCGTAGGACGGTGGCGAGACGCTGGAAAAAAAAAGCGGTTAAGCCTTCTTGTTGGATAAGACAAAATCAACAGAGATGGGACCCATGCGAGCAAAGCGCCGTGGACTACTAGATTTGGTTTCGATGCGTGATTTTCACCCTGAAGCTGCATACAGACCTTGATGAGTTCAAGAGGAAGAGTGGAACACCCAACAACAATGGAAGCTTTGGAGACGCCGACGTCGCCAACATTGTGACAGTCAATGGAAGACGGAGACACCAAGACAGTGACGGGGTAATAGTTTGTTAGCCAATTTGCACCTCATTGTGTTTTTTTTTCACTTTTTAATTATTGATTGGTAATTTTGGTACTCTCAATTGTTTTTTGTGTCAGACACTTCTCGGATAATAATTCTTTGGCAAATCTGCACCTTAACCCATAAAATTTAACAACTTTCCAACTTTTGTCCCTATTTAATATAAGGTATACCCCATGAGAACAAAGTTAACATAATAATAAATTAAGGGAAAAATGTACTTTCAGAGAAAAAAATTAATGAGATGCCTTATAAATGTGACCAAAAAATTTCTTCTCTATATGCCTTTTAAATAGGACAATAAGAGTACACCTTCCCATTTTCTTTTAATTTAATTTTCTACCTATGGAGGATTGGCATAGCCATGGTTTTCAAAACTGAGGAGTGAGAAGTGTTTGGAAGGATGCAACGGATGTTTAAACCTTCCTATTACTTACAAGAGTTTATGAGGAAACAAATAAATAAATAAAAGGCAGAAGTTAAATGGCACAGAGACACAAGAATTATTAACGTCCTTTAATTTAAGGGTAAAACCACGGGTCGTTTAGACCAAAGAAAAAATGATCCACTATGATTAAAAATAGGGTACAAGAGTCTCAACTACATGCATAAACACATGCAACCACTCAACCAAATAATAAAAGCTACAAGTTTACAATAGAGAATAAATCAACTAAAAATACTAGAAAAAATGTCCCTCTATGAGTACATTTTCTCTCACACCATGCTTCTAAACAATGAGATTGCCGTTGAAAACAATGAACCATATGTTGTGAATTTGCTAACTAAATTTTAGCTCGATCGAACGATCAACGAGCGCACAACCACTGATTTACTAATAGTGACATGTGAAGCTACATTTCTCGCTTTCTCTATTTTTTTTCTCTAATATGGCTGCAACATTAGATTTCTCCGACCTCGGTGGGGCCTCTCTGCATCAAAACCTAATATATGTCCTCTCCACTTAAAGTATAAAGCTTATGTTAGGTTTCACTGTATATTAAACAATTAATGTTTTTTTATTCTAAATTAATTAATTTAATTAAAGATTGTGACACATGTATTATTATTTGGTGCCTCCGGTAACCCCACAAAAGTTATATTCATGGGATAATTAATCTCTTTGGCTCTACCCACCCTAAAGGATGATATATGGAACTTGAGCAAAAAAAAGATATATGGAACGACCTTTACCTTCCAACATACTTAGATATGTTTAAACACAAGATGATGACAAGAAATAGAAAACTCTTTGAGCAAGCAAATATAAGGGGTTAGAAATGCTTTTTTGGCCAATGGTTATAATTTTATTTATAATATATGAAGATTCTAATGTACGTGATGATTCATATATATCATCAATCACAAGTTGTTCTATAATAATAAATTAATGATATTATTATGGGTATGTTCTCGGATTTTATTCAAGGATGATTATTTGGAACAATTTGAAATACATTCAGCTTAGTATAGATTATAGAGTATAGACGTTGTATATTTATAGTTCTGTTTTTTTTAAAATGTTTTATAAAAAATCGAGCCTAAAGTAAGATGTAATTCGCTCGAACTAGATTTTTTTGTTTTTGTTAGCCCAATTGGGAATAATTTAAGAGCTATAAAATCCCTTTTGAATACTATTAATTTTTGTTGGATCAATCACTTCATTCAAAAGTACTTTTCAACTATGAAAAAACCGGAAAAAAATGTTTTTTTTTTTCAAATATTCTATCTAAATGACACGATCTCATATTGAATTTATATTATGAAACAATTCTTCTGTCAAATCTCTGATGCCAATAGAAGATTATTATTTATTAAGATCAAGATAAAGCCCACAAAAACTCAAGAAGCAGCTAATTAAACTGTTGGCTTTCATGTTATATATAATACTTACCATAACCATACAGTACCAAATAACTTATATTGGCAACTGTTGTGGATTATATATGCTATAATGATGATTAATGACCGTATCTAACGGTCACAAAAGAATTGTGAGCTTTCACTCCAAAGTTGATCCAATCATGGGGATCCACAAAGATACTTTTTTTTTTTTGGTTCAATTTATAAATTTCTTATTACATGCGAAAAATTGACCAATTGCTAAACGGCAAGAGTGGGGACAAAAGGTGGGTCACATTAAGAGTTGCGACGAAGACTTAGTATGATACATTGATTAAATATTTCTATAGCCATTATGATTAATTATTAATTATTATGCTTTTTAAAGTGGGATACTACAAACCCTTCAAAAAGCTCTCACAACTCTCGTAGTTAGTAAGATTCGCACAGATCTCTCCCAAAAGAAAGAAAACATATTTATATTTATATTATATATATATAGATAGATTTCAACGTCAATCACGCAAACATCCTAAACAATTATTCATCATCAAACACGTAATGGTAGGGACCCAAACCCTAAGTTCTGTAAACTCACCTGAACGTTAGATTCAATATCTCTCCAAGTCATCATCTATACCGAAATATAATGTGCCCTTTCAAACTAGACAACTGTGATGTTTTTTTTTCCGGCGACTAGGTCATTTTGTTTTCATATGGTAAGATATTTCAAGGGCACAAAACAAAAAAAACAAAAACGAAAAAGCAAAACCTTTTATGAGGTTATTTTTGTTAGGGACTTGAAACTTCAAGGAAAGTATAACGATTGAAACATGTAGAAGCTGAGCTTCTTGTGTTGACTTTGTGGACGAAAAAGCTAAGATATCATGATTCATTTAAGACAATATTTGGAGGGACAAGGGGGGAGAGAAAGAGAGAGGTTGGAATAATGTGGAACAGACATATCTAACATGAGATATGGGAGGGTGATTATGATGTTGACACGTGGGCCACAAAGCAGTGATTGGTAGTGGGGACTGACGGTGTTAGATCTGATGAGTATCATCATCTTCTCTTAGTTTAAGATACTGCTGGGCGCCATTACTATGTAATAAGCTCTCTCTCTCTCTGTGCATGTAGGGCTGCTTTGACTTTTTCTAAAGAGAGAAAGTGAACAGTCTTGTGCTGGTGGTGGGTGAGAGTGTCGGCTTCTCTTACATCCATAATTGATAGTATGTAATGTGGTATGAAACAACTGTATCACCATCTACCAATATTTGTCAGTGTGTTAGCTTCATCACTAGTTTTGGGTTTGAATTTTGAGCTACCTTAACCATCCATTAAAAGAATTTGATTGTGAGAGGTTGTATGGGTTCATCACTATTTTTGGGTTTAACCGAATAATGAGCTAACCTATAGCTCTTATGTCATGGTGTCTCAAGCTTCAAATTCTCACTGAAAAAAGTGCTCATGCTTATGTTATGTTTGAATAAAGGAAAAAATGAGAGGAAAAGTTTTGCCTCCTCCAAGCTAGTATTATTTCCTCTGAAATTTTCTTTCAATCCAAATTAGGGTTAATGCCTACCAGGGCCTTAAACAGAATTTGCAGCAACAGGAAAATATTTTTTTTGGTCTTTAATATAAGACATATTTACCTAATTTGATTAAATTAAGAAAGTTAGTTGAGTTAGTTAATATAACATGCATGTATTTTCTAAAACACACTAGTCATTTTTCTTAATTCCTTCATTACTTCTCCTTCTTAAATATTGTTAAGAGAGTATAAATATGGGTAGATTAAGAAAAAACTAACAAGTATGAAGATTGCATCTTATACTTTAAGATCAAGATTAACTCTCAAATATATCTTATATAATGGACCAGAGGATTACATATGTTAAACATAAGGGTTTGTTGCATGTCTTTGTGCTTTATCTAATAAATTGATCTGAATTAGTCAAAATCTAATCCTACCTCCGATCTCTGATATACAATCTTGTTCATAGTGTAATTTGTACTGAGATATTATATTAAAAGACCGGTAATATAATTTTATATTCCAAACACTAAAAGGGTGTGTAAATTAAATAAATGTAAAATTTAGAATAAGAAACCTAAAAATTTGATACTTGTGTGAGGTTTCATGTTTAGCTGTGGAGGAGTGGGTTGGAGCAGGTTGAGGAGGAAACAGAGACATGGGCTGCACGCCTCACGGTGGCTTATTGGGTTTCGTTCCTCTTACCAAAATTCTGAGAGATCAGTAGTTCTGATAAAGAGTATGTGAGATTACAAAACTGCCCCCTTAGGAGGTGGATGAGAGAAATTAAATGAAAAGGAGGAAAGGAGAAAAAAAATCTTTCATTTCAGGCTTCCATTAATAAATGATGGGAAGCTAATTTGTTTCTGTAGCTAGGTTTATTTTTCCCCCTCTCAACCAATGTTAGAGGAAAATGGTGGCAAAACGTGCTTGTCATGAATGAAGTGGGTCAATTAATAATATCACTGTGATGAGATGAGCAGATTCTTTGTTCATCTTCTTCTTGTTTAATTCTTTGTTCTTTTTATAGCAAATAATGCTGATTAGTTGCTTCTAACACTCATCTGATAAGCTTCTTCTTTGATTGGGCCATCTTACGCAAAGTTTTCAAATTAAAATGCATCGATCAAAAGAATGGAAGAAAAGTGCCACATAATATCCCACACACATATACCTCCAACTTTTCAAACCTAATTTATATATATGCTTGGCTTTAACACACACACATCTTCTCTCTCCCTCCCTCCGGTTGGTTGGAAAATCAACTTGTCTTCAATAGGCTTGGGTAATAATATAGATAAACAAAGTGATGGGTCCATAATTATTATTATTTGTACTATATTAATTTTTGCATGTTTGCTTATTTAATAATGGCTTTGATGAGCTTCTACACCATTAAGTTAACCGTTGCCCTTCAACATATATATTGCAACCCCTATAGTGTGTGTGTGTGGTCGATCGTGATCCCATGTAACAATAATTTTTTATGGGTTAAACCCGTACCATACTACAATATCACATGCACCACATACTTAATAATCCAGTCTTGCCGCATTATTTTGATTACAAAATGAATACCTAGTTGATGTTATTATTTGTATTATTCTGAGTCAACAGAAAATGTTTAACTTGGTCAAATAATTGAGGTTTAAGGGCAATTTGGTAGTTTTCAGAAGGAAACTGGCAAGAGACAAAAGCAATCGGTTGGGTCCCCTGAGCACTCTCGGGTCGTGTTCTCATATTTCACACACTTTCTCTTCTCCTTGGGATGTCCGCAAACTACCCTCCTCCCTCTCTCTCTTTCTCTCTCCTCACTGTGTACTTATTTGGGTATAGTTTTTGTCAAAACTCACTCCTGAATCCCAAGTATAAATAGACCCACATCGCATGCAGAACCTCCTTGTAGTATATATGTTCACACACTTATAATCTCTCTCTCCCTCCCTCTCTCTCTAAAAGCCCCTCTTTGATCTGTCTCACACTTTCACTACGATCGGTTTTATATTCAAAGTTTCAAACTTTGATCCAAATCTCAGATATGGAGGATCCGATCGATCACTACCAAACAAAAAGAACGAACCCCACTAATTCCACTACGCGATTAAAGCTCTTCGGTTTCAATGTTCAAGAAGATATAGAAGATGAAGTAGTGCTTGAAGATGTATCAGATTCCACAGGCAAGCCTGCCACCCCATCTGTATCACCGGATTCCGGCGGCGGCGGAGGAGGAGTTAGTGGTGGTGGTGGTGGTGGTGCAGCGTTCCTTCCTTCCTCCGGTGACAGGAAATACGAGTGTCAGTATTGTTGCCGAGAGTTTGCGAATTCGCAAGCACTTGGTGGGCACCAGAACGCGCACAAGAAGGAGCGTCAGCAGCTAAAACGAGCGCAGTTGCAAGCCACACGAAACGCCGCCGTTTCGTTCGTTCGGAATCCGATAATCTCCGCCTTCGCAACCCCGCAACACCTCCTGGCTCCGAACGGTTCTGTCGTGGTCCCGGCGGCTCCGGCGTCGTGGGTCTACATGCCACCACGTTCCGCGCCGTCTCCGTTCCACGTGTCGGTGTCGCACGGCTGTGTGTTCCCGTCTTCGTTGCCGTCGCCACCGAGTAACGCTGTGAATTATAGTGGTGGTATTACAGGAGGGAGATCTGCGGGTGCAGGGATGGTTCCCTATGGTGGCGGTGCAGGGGATTCGTCATCCACATTGTCGTCCCTCGGGCCGCCACAAGCACTGTCTCGGGTCAACGTCCGGGTTGACGGGCCTTCCTTGAGCCGGTTCTCCAAGGTGGAAACTGGGCCCAATTTCGATGATTCATTGGGCCTGGACTTGCATCTTAGCCTAGCACCGGCTGCACCATGACGGGTCGGATTGGCTCCGCTCTGAATTGAATTGTATCCATCTTTGATCTTAGGTTTGAGACTCCACTTATGGCTGGCTGCTCCTACTTCAGCTTCAGCTTCATGAGCTTCGGCTCACTTCAAATCTTGTACATTTTGTTTTATATTTATTTCTTTATTTTTTACTCTTCAAAAGCTACGGATTTTTCACTTAGCTCCTAGTACACATTTCACTCATTACCCTTTCAGTATTGTACACAGGGTCATCTCTATCTCTCTAACTTCAAACATCATTAATTATTCTGATCAAATCTTCAAGAACCACATAATATATATGATGAAAAAATAATTAAAGAAGAAGAAAGAAAGAGGGAAGGAAAGGAGAAGCGATGATGCAATCGATCAAAATGTTTGTTAGCTTTTCATAATTTGTTTATATTAATTGGGAGTATTATTTATTAATTAACTCGTAGTGTACAAACATGCATGCACCATTTTGGTGTTATATTATAATTTGGACAATGACTTGAGCATATTAAAGTGTGGAGAGTGACTCAAATCTGACATGTAATTCATGTTTTGAAGTTTTTGACAACCAATATATCAGTGTCAAAAACCTAGCTAGTAAGCTTGGCTTATATGTGTACTATAGGACCGATATAATAAGTAATTAAATTAATTTTTGCTATAATCAGAATATATAGAAATTAACAATAATAATGCTGGTAATCACTCTAGCCTGTAATTTTTAGAGAATAAAGTTAACTCCTGCCTGAACCTTGTACAAGGTAGGCCGGCTCTTGAACAAAGGTTGCCTGGCTCTTAGCTCTAAGCATGTCACCACCCACCTTACCTACATTTGTTTGGATATTGTTCAAGTTTCTCCAATCTGTATATCATATGTCTGTTTGGATTAGCGATAAAAGTTGTTTTTCCAATGTAATTTATAATATAGGAGATAAGTTTGTGAGAAGAGTTTTATCTCGACTTACATGAACATATTTTTCCACCGCTAACCCAAACATAAGTTTTACTTGGTCGAATCTAGTCCATGCTTAGGTACACTTAACCAGACTTAATGCATGTTTGGGAAACAACAAAACTATGGCTTCAAGCCTTTTCCGCAAGTCGAGACAAAATTATTCTTACATACTTAATTCATAAATCGTAAAAGTTATTTTCCAAAAAGTAATCCAAACATGCACTTAATATAGTTAGTTACAAGTTGGATCATTGTTACATATATTGTGCCAAATCAATGGTTTGTAGGGCATTTGATCTGAATTGATTTTACCAATAGTTCAGTAATAATACTGTTATGCTTTTGGCTAGTTTAATTTAAACACAAGCAAAGCAAAGTTGTTCTTTTTCCTTCTGAATAGAGGCCAGTATATCATTAGCTGGTTTTCTTTTTCTCATGCAATTGGCCATCTTTTTCTCATGCAATTGGCCATCTTTTTCTTTTTAATTATGAGTAACAACAATAATGAGTGAACATGTAGAGAAAGTACAGTTAATGTTGGAGGAAATTTATGAGAATTTCTTGTAGTAAGCTGGCATGCGATGGTACAAAATGTTTTTTGTTCACATGATATGATTAAAGGTCACGAAAGTCCATGAATGTCTACTTTTGGAGAGGTGAAATCCAAGAATAACATCTGAAGTAAAAATAACGGTCATGCACTAGCAAATATTATAATATTATATATGCTCATAATTAATTATTTTAATACAATCAAATTTTTTTATTTTTTATTTTAAGCTATATTTCTTTATTTCAATTTTGATGCATTCTAGTTTTATTTGATATGCCAAAATATTTCTTACACAAGTGAGAATAGAAAACAGAATATGGAAGGGCAAAAGAAGAATAATCAGTCTTGAAAAAATATTTTGGTGAGTAAACAAAATTAATGAAATCTTGAGGTAATTTTGACACACACACACACATACACACATATTTTAATGACAGAATAGAAGTTTTAAGAAGCATAAAGACCAAAATATCCCTTATTGTAAAATTAAAAACAAAATTTCTTAAAGAAAAATTCAAACGTTTGTGAAAACGAAGGAGGAAGAAAATGGCAAGTTGGTGAGTGCGGCAAAAGGATTGTTGCTTGATCATTATAAGAGTATTTTAATCCAAAAACATAGAATTGCCATGAATATGAAAAAATGAAATAAAAATCCTTCAAACCCCTAAATATTAGAATATGTGAGTCTCACGTTCACTAATTAGATAAAGATTGAAGGTAAATATTGTCAATAAAATTCTTAACAAATTATTTAAGATATTTTGAAAGAAAAACAAATCTAATATATATACACCTACAAAAATGACGATTGTGGATGTGAGGCCTTTGAGACTCGAAAAAGGAAGTGCACTTGAGGATTTTAAGACTCAGATCGTAGACCTAGGACATCTATCAAATGACTTACACTATTTTTATGGAAAGACAAATTAACCTGATATAGGATAATTAGAGAAGAGATTGAAGGTATATAATGTTAAGGAAAGTCTTGTTAAATTGACTTAAGTTATTTTGATTCAAAGATAAATATAATATATACATATATCTAAAAATCTGATACTCCTTACGAATCAACGTGCATTTATTAAATTGACGGAAAACTCAGTTTTACGGGAAGTGTCCTTTATATTCATACCCAAACGACATAATCTCTGGTCTAATCTCTATCCCTTATCTTCTCTTGAATTCTAATTATATCGTATCAAAGAAGATCGTATTAACTTGTGTTTATTGTTTGAAAGTCCTTTTCGTGAAAGGCAAGTTGCAAGTTTGTGATCTTCTAGAGTGTGTGTTCTTAGTTGTAAGTAAATAAGTAAGAAGAAGAAAATGCAGTATATTATATGTAGTTGTGACTTGGTCAAGTGGAAGTGTGAAACCGCTAATATAATTATTTAGTAATTATTTAGGTAAACGTTATTAACATTAATTGAAAAAAGTAACCGTTTATTTTGACTCATAATGGGCCATATGAGTATGTACGTGGCTGATCTCTGCTTCATTAATACCATTAATTAATTTACAAATTATATAAATATATGTGCAAGCTATGAAAAAGAAATCAAAATTGGCGCAAGACAATCTCCAGATATGAATACTGTCATTAGTTACGGACGACATGTGGGACCAAAACTTGTATAGTGAAGGACCGTTTCTTTCTTCTTCTTCTTCTTGAATTGTAGTATTATTCTCAATTTTTATCAATCTTTTTAAAATTGACAGAAAATAAAAATAAATAAAGAAGTAGTAAACTCTTATATAATTTTTTCATGGAAAGTAGACTCTTGTATAATTAAGAACCCACTAACATACTTCATAATGATATCTCCCCGGATCCTGCGAGTCTTTACTGTAAGTCAATTTCAACATGTTTCGATGGGAAAAAAATGAAACTCATTAACTCTGTCTAAAAATTTATAATTAAGCTTTCAACTTTATCTCTATAAGATATACTTACTTTAAACATTAAATAATATACAATAACTTCTATTGAGGGGTAAAAGGGATTTTAAAAAAAAACTGCCAACAAAGATTGATCTGGCTCATAACCCACAAAGTCATGAGTTCAAATACTCCCACTGTCATGTGAGGACCCTTTTTGTAGATAATTTATAAGTACCTCTATAAGTGTTGATTAAATATAGAAGCACGTCATAGCCCTGGGTGAGCCCCCGGGATCTAACTCACTTAAATTTTTTTATACCCAAAAAAAGGATAAAAAAAAACTGTTTGATAAAAAGTTAATGATATGCCTTAATATATAGAAAATATCTTCATTCTACCTTTTATAAATGGTACCTTAGTTTGGTAATAGATATAGTTTAGACGATATGGTATTCAAATTCAATCTCCCCATAATCTTTTTCGTTTTCTTCTTGAATGCATAATTAAGAAAGGAAGGGAGGGGGTCATTAAGAAAATAGGGACAACAACGTCTACCTTCTAATCAAGATGTTAAGATACACAGTTTCCATCCATGGGAAATCTTCTTTTGAAATTAATTGAAATGATGCTCTTAAACGCTCTTATATTTATTAAATTACAGAGAATTTTGAGGCAAGACAATAAGCTTACGTGGTTGCACACGCACACGCCAAGAACAAAATCTAATTCACAGCAAGTAGACACGTTAGCCAGTCACGAATCAATAGGCTGAAGACACGCCAAAATCTACATAAACAATATTAAATAAATAAAATAAAACATATTTTAGGGGTTTTCTTTTCAGGGTTGTAGTATATTCCGAAAACTCTTGTTGATTGTCCTTTGCCAACTTAAAGTGAAGTTCCGAGAAATAGAACAATATTTTATGTGAATTAAGATAACGCAAGGTCGGTGCTTTTGCGTCCCATTATTGAGATCTCTGATTCATATACGTCCAACCCAAAAGCAAGATTTGGCCACTTGAATTGTTTAACCAAAAATGAAAAAAACATATATATATGGATGATATCATCTTCAATTCCATGGCTTAACCACGAGATTTGGTTAATGGAATCTGGTCTTTGATTTCCACGAGGCAACTTCAGGGAATATATATATCTGTGTGTGTGTGATACCTTCACACACACTCCACCAATACTAGAGCTTGATAACTAATTTAAAGAGATTAAATAAATCAATTAAGATAGTTATTTAAAAATACCCTTTTAATAATTTGCATTAAAAGCTACTCGATCTTCTTATAATACCCTAATAAGTGCAACTAATAGGGATGATTTAATTTGAAGAATAAATTATAAATCTGAGAGACAAATTGAATTGAAGTTTTATATATATTTAGAACAGACGCAAAAGCCCTCAACGATGAGTGTGTGTGAGTGTTTCTATATATATATATATGAATGAGACTTTGATTAGTAGTTGGAAGATGCTTTCCGTTTTCCTTTCTTCTTTTGTAATATCTTTCTTGCTAGAAACTTATATAATGGGTTTGGTTTGATTCTTGGAAGCAAGAAAAGGATGGCTCTGGTTTTAGATTTGAAAACTGTGTGTGCATGCAATAGGAAAAGTTTTTCCTTTTCTTTCCTTTCCATCTTTAGGGTTTTTATTTTTTTAAGAGGAAAAAAAAACACAGTACTCTGATCTGATGCCTTGTGGCTGGTGGGAAAAAGAAACTAACCAATACGAAATTCTAACACACATCCTTACTTCATTGAACATAAGATTCGATCGATCGACATCGATTGGATGGTTTGTTCCCCTATTCCGTACACAAAGTGATAAAACCTAAGCTATTTCCCTCTAATTAATGAACTACCTTTCTTGTTAGTTTAAGTTTTTAAACCCATATATGTAAATAATATGGGAAACATTTTGAACAAATCTTTTTCTTTTGTGACAACACTTAAATATTATGTTCAAAAGAGTGAACAAAGCTAGGCTAGCTCCAGGTTTGTTGGGACCATTATGCAACTTTTGTTAGCTTACCCATCACATTCACGCTAGCACTAAACGAAGAAAATTAAACCAAAGGACAATTTCTCTTTTCAATTTTGAATCAATCAATGTATATAAGAAATATATATTAACGAGAAGGACACTTAATTAGAAGAAAAAGTTGGGATTATTTTATATCCTTTCATGTATATGAATATGGAGCTTGATTGGCGGTTTCATGTTATATGGTAACGTGATCAAAGGGTGGCCAGCTGGTTACCAATCAATAATGTTTAATCTTTGGAGCACTATAACACTTACTTTCTTTTCTCTTATTTTCTCTCTTCACAACTAAAGTTTTATATTATATTTCTTCACTTAACAACAAATATGTAAGACAAAGATATATACCTATATCTAGGTTTTTAAATCTTCTTAATCATACAAGTTATGTGGTCATTTCCATCTTAATCAAACAAATTAGTGGGAGAAAATCGCTGAAAAATCTCCTATTGCAAAATTTATAGTCAAAAGGTCATTAAAATTTGTTTAAGAATCCAAATACAACTTATTTATAGCGAGTGACATATCCTTAACTATGTGCAAATAAAAGGAATTCGTAGTTGAAAATAACTGAAAAGAAGCTGCACCCACTTAAGAATCCAAGTTCTTAGTTATATTTGGATAATAAATTTTGCAATTGGTGATTTTTCAGCAATTTTCTCAATTACTAGCCCATTAGTTTTTTTTTTTTTTTTTCAATTGTAAAAACTGCATATATAATATAATGTACTTTATAGTTGGCAAACAACTACATGTGTGTAGTACAATCTTCCACTAATTTGCTGTTACTTAATTGGATTGATCTTGACAAAAATTCCAGATTGGGAGGAGAATATCACTCAATCTGATTGATTTTATATATATATATATATATATATATATATATATAATAGTGTTAATTACGGTTTGGAAAGATCAAGAGGTTGAAAGTCTTTGAGAAAAATGTACTTAGCTGAGGTGAAATCAGAGAAAAAGCATCTCACATTGTGGAAAAATATTGCTTCGAACACTCAACATATAGTTTGAATATTTCGGTCCGTATTGATTCGATGTGGTGATATATATATATATATATATATATATATATATATATATATATATATATATATATATAAAAGACAAAGCTGAAGTGTCTTTGTAATGAATCTTCACTTACTTCTAGGGTTGTTGTAATTTACAACTTTTTGTTGCCTTCAATTTATTTATCTGACTGATAAGAAAAAAATTAATTACCAAGATGTCGGGAAGAGGGAGCAAGCGGTGCCATTTTCCAATTATACGTTTTCCCATTTGTTTTTTGTTTGTTTGTTTTTAAAGTGAAGTTCATAAAGAAAATAAGAATAAGAATAATGGAATCATAAGTTCACACCAACACACATGCAAGGTCGTCAGTGCTTTCGCCACACTTACTAGTATATGTTCACACACAGGGGCAGAACTGGAATTTTATTATGAGCTAGGGACATCGAGATTAAAATGTTACTCCTCCGGTTCTATATATAATTAAGGTAGAGAGACAATAAATTTTTGTTCATATTTATAAAGAAGAGAGAGAAACTTTTATATGAATATACAATTTTACTCTTCATTTATTATTATGTGTTGAATTTTTTCATGGGTTATAGTGTATATTAAATAGAAGTAAAGTTGTAAAGTTGTTGAATTTTATAGTAGAGTTAATGAAGTTTAAGGATTTTCTTAGTTTGGGTGGAAAATGTTGGAAGTGCCTTATAAATAGGACTAGATGAGTATATACTCTCTCTCTCTTTTTTTTTTTTTTTATCTCTATTATTATATGGCACTTACAACTATCCTTGAGTGGTTAAGTCATCAAATTGAATTTGTTTGAAAATATTTTTTCCCCAAATTTACCTATGAAAACAATGAGTTACATCTTGATAAGTGAAAAAGAAAAATTGCATCAAACTTTAATCTGGGGCAATCTTAGAAAAATATAATTAATACCCACTTAGTGATTTATATAATAAGGACTACTCTTTTCTAGATCTAGAAAGTGTCATATAATAGGAACCGCATGAGTAAAGGACTGCACAAATCTTGGGGGCCAAAAATGTATAACACATAAATAATGTTATCGGTCTTAAATATAAGGCCAGGTTGATTATTATTTTTATTAGAAATTAATAAAGCTAAAAATAAATTACTTAATCATATCATATATTATATATCATTAGATTATATATCGGTTTATAAGTTAGACAAAATAGTTTAGGAAAAATCATAAATACAACTACTTTAAAGTAATTTATTTAGTATCTTTTAAAAAAGTAAACTATATCTTATATTTAAAATCGGAGGTAGTAGAAAAACAAATCTTGAAAAACTTGGTGGCTATATGGCTTGTTTATTTATTAGCTAATAGGCTAGTTATTTCAACTATCATAACAATAAAAAACAATTTTTTTTTAATACCCTTTAGGCCACTTGATGCCCGATGCTTTTTGAATTCTATTATTAGGTATCCGAGCAAATTGACTTATATGGATCAAGGCTTTGTGACCCGGATGCCTTTCCCAGCAGTCTTCTTGCACATGATGAGATTTAATTTGAATTCAGTTCATCCACTTTGTAGTCTAGCTATAGCTAGTCCATCACTAGACCAATCAACCTTGGAACAATTAAACACAGTATTCTATCAAAGAATTTCTTCCAGTGAGATTGAGTTTTCTTGAGTTCACTTCATAAATAAAGTGTTCAGTCATATGACTAAAAAATGAGCTGAAATATCTATTAATGGTTTAGTTGATCTAAGGGACTCAAATTTTTCTTAAATAAGGTTAAGAGCTTAAACGTCATCAGTTGGGAAACAACCACATTAAGAAAATTAAACTGTGTTTAATCATGTTTGATAATAATACTAAAAATAATGTACCATATAATAAATAAATATATTAACAAAATAAACGAGATAATTAATCAAAGGCTAAAGCTTTATATTTCAATTTAATTTTTCCACTCAACATAATGTATGGAACTTGATTGGCTAGCCGCCCCACGCTAAAATCATAATGCAACATAATGTAAGAGGTATAGTGAGCTCAGCTATCATAGCATTGACCTATACATATATATATATATATATATATATATATATATATATATATATATCCTAAACAAAAACTCTAATGATTAAGCTTCTGTAGAAGTAATTAACACACAAGAGATCAAAAGCAACCCCATGAATTATTTCAGATAATTGATTCATACACAACTAGCTATTACTGATTACCTTGTGGCCGGTGCTCATAGCTATACACAGTTGCCATATCTTGAGATTAATCTTTCTAATAATAAGACGATAAGATCCATTATTGTATAAAAGCTTTCATGATAAAAGTATCTTCTACTTGCACATGAAAGGCCTTCATTTGCTTTCTTACCTGGTACGTACCCGATCAACCGAAATCATTTAACTTTCATAGCTTCATACACAAAATTACAAGACATGCTTCATCATGATAAGTTCTTTATTTGAAGAATAAGAAAGGTGTTTTTGAAACTCATGACATACAGTAGAAAATAAAATCTTTTTGTGCGCAGAAAATTCAAAGTTAACGTTGAAAATTTGCTTCACGCTGTGGCCACCTTTTGGTCGACCAGACTCCGAAAGACGGTGACAGAAGAACAACAAACATGTACTAACTAATTAACACTCATAAAAGCAAACATCCAATTAAGAACCAGCTATACATATATCTAGAATTAATTAATTATATATATAAATATATCGTGGTGGGTGGGTCACGAATGACTTTTACTTTAGTCTTTCTACTGTATTTTTGAATTGAATGTTTCAGAGCTGTCACACTACTTCTGCTGATTGGTGGTCATGTGTGTGTGTGTCTGTCTAAACTTTAGGTGATCTGCTTGCCTCCTACTTTCTTTCCCATGATAAAAAGTTCAAACGCCGTGTTTCCTATGTTTGCATGCGTGTGTGAAAGGTTGAAAAGATATGAGATAATTCTAATATGGGTTAAGGTGAAATTTCGCCCGAAAATGTCAAAGGCGAAAAATTGCCATAAAAACTTCTAGATACCCAAGTTCCGAGTGGTTACTTTCAAGGAAAAATTACATCACAACCCTTCTAATATTGATCAGTAGGGGTGTTCACGGATTAGAGGTCTGAAGAGGACCTTGAACTATACAAGGTAGCCCAAGGTCCAAATTGATCCAGCACCAACCCGAGGCCAGGCTGGACTAGACCGGATTTGGTGGATTGCCTAGCTGGTTCAAGTAGTTTATGACCTAAACTATACTTTTTTCCCTCTTTGGAAAGCAAAATTTGAACTCATTAAACCCAAGTAAGATCATTAAAATATACACACACACACCTATAATAATATAAAACTCATCACATAAAATTAAAACACCACAAATCTATAAGAATCTCCAACGACATTCAGCAACAATAAAAATATGTTGGAAAAGAAAATTTAAACTAGATAAACACAATTAAGATAATAAAAATACGTACAATCATATAAGAATCATCCTAAAACAATAAAAATTAAATGTAAATCCTTAAAAAATCCAAAAAGATTAAATAAAAAATAAAAAGTAATGTATAAATTACAAAATATTAAAAACATTGACATGGACTATATCAAACCAATTCAAGAGATCTGATCACCTAGTGGTCAGAACTCGATCCAACCCGACCAGTCCGTCTGGTCCAATTTCATTATACTTAGGATTGGATTGGACCAGATGGATCAGCTTGGGTTGGATTGGACTGACTACCGGGTTTTTACACACTCTAAAGATGACAATCACTTGTTCATTATTTGAAAGGTGAATAAGATATGAGATATTTTCTATACACACTGAAATACAATGAGCGACTATCTCTCCGCTCTCTCTTATGAGGTGCATCTATTGTCCCTAAGTAGAACAGGCTCTAGTAATCGATTCTTTGTGTGAGTGCACCTGGTAGATCGCTCCGAACCAGAATCCAACATCTCTCTCTTTCTACTTATTTTTATTTACCAAGTAAGATCATGTACTCAAAAAGGCTAAACATCATAATATATATGTTCTTCTAGCTCTGTAACTTAATTCTCACGCACCACCGCAAAAGAAAAAGGGGGGAAATTAAAATTACTTTACACACACACAGTTTATTAACCGGGTTTCTTATATATACGTATGCTATGTTCGGATGGAGAGAAACTTGTAAGGAAAATTAAAGAATACTCTAGGAGGAAAAGCTTCTAATAATTATTTTTGGGTTAAGGATCAAAAATACCAACGAACTATTGGTAGTGACCACCCAAAGACAAAGAAACTATTTTTGGACCAAAATACCAACAAACATTTTAAAGAGGAGCGCTCAGCACAACGCCATTAACACCGTTAACAAAAAGTTAACCTCCGTTATCTAAGGTGCAGATTGGCCAACGAACTCTTATTCCAGGAGCGCCCAGCACAAAATTCTAAATTTTACTAAATTAAATAATTTGTTCTCAATTGTCATTATTCAAAACTACTTGTATAGATATCTATGGACAAAAATTATTCATTCTTTAATTTTGTCAAAATTATAATTTGCTAAAATAAACAAAATTTTTAATTAAAAATATAATTATATGATTTAAATAAAACTCAAGGTGTTTTATAATTTATTATATATGTTAAACAAAAAATTATATGATTTATTTTTATAATAAAACTAACATAAATTTCTTCTAAAATAAAATAATAATTTTTATGAGAAAAAAATGTATGATAAATGATATGAGAGAATTAGAGTAAAATATGTAAAAGTGAACTTATTAATCAAATAAATTAGAGTAAATTTATGTATGTATTTTTACTCTATCATGATTTTTATTTTTATTTTATTTCTAAATATAAGTCTTATTAATCTAAATTTATAAGTATAATTTGTTTCCCTCTTTAAATTATAGCAAGAAATTTAGGTTAGTAGTTCTTAAAGCTCAATTGTGTCAATTGCCGTATAACTTATTCCCAATGATACATTATCTATCTTGAATATAATGATATTAAGTTAACGGCAAAATCGAAAGAAAAGAATATAAAACACCTTGAGTTTTATTTAAATCATATAATTATATTTTTAATTAAAACTTTTGTTTATTTTAGCAAATTATAATTTTGAAAAAATTAAATAATGAATAATTTTTGTCCATAGATATCTATACAAGTAGTTTTGAATAATGACAATTGAGAAAAATTATTTAATTTAGTAAAATTTAGAATTTTGTCTTTGGGCGTTCTGGAATAAGAGTTCGTTGGCCAATCTGCACCTTAGATAACGGAGGTTAACTTTTTGTTAACGGTGTTAATGGCGTTGTGCTGAGCGCTCCTCTTTAAAATGTTTGTTGGTATTTTTGGTCCAAAAAATAGTTTGTTGTGCTGGGTGGTCCTGGTCCAATAGTTCGTTGATATTTTTGGTCCTTAACCCATTATTTTTTAGTGTTTTCCTTCATAGTATTCTCTCCACCCAATTTTTTCATCATTTTCTCTCTATCCAAACATGGAGTACAACCTCAAGGTTTGATTCAAAACTAGCTTGTGCTCATGTACCTTTCTTTAATTTGTTACCAATTTCCGTGTATTATATTTTTTGTCTGAATGTTTATTATAATTTTGCGTAGGGTTTGTTTCTTTAGAAGTTCATTGTTACTTTAATTTAGAAGTTAAAATAAATGAAGTAATTTTTAAGGAATACTCTTATAATAAAAAAGTAAATGCATACCTTTATTTTTTAAAAGAAACGTTTCCTCCTGTTAATATGATCTTCTTCTAGATTCCATATCTTATATTGCACTCATGGGGCTTTTTATACAGTTAACGTGATATGATATTTTGATCAATGTGAGAGATAATAAGCATTAGCTTCCTTATCTTCAAATGATTCATTTTCAATGTCGGTCCCAAAAGCAAAATATTTCAATCCAATGTCATGTTTCTTTATTCCCACTTCCTCTTTCAAAGGTGAGGATCGAGGGAGGGTGATTACTAATTCTTAAAGAGAAAAGTTTCAGGACCAAATGTGGAAGACATATTTTGTGTTCCCTTTAGTCCTAAATATAAAAACAAGATAACTAATTTGTATATATTAAAGAAAAAAGTTAAGTTTATTATTTATAATAAAATGTATTTGTAACAAAATGTATTAGACTATATTGTAACTAGTTTCCTACAATTAGTTTCATATTTTCTTGTCTTGCTTACTTTATAATTAGTTTTCTATTTTCAGGAATTAGTTAGAGATAGTGGTTATCAATTTATTTATAAATAGCTTGTACTCACACATTATTATAAATGAAATACAATCAGAATTTCTTTCTATTCTTGCTTTTCTAATATGGTATCAGAGTTGAGTTTTTGACTTCTCTGAATTTTTTTTTTCTATACACATTTTTTTTTTTAGTTTTCTCTTTCTTCACCTGTCACTTTCAGTTTTCCCTCATTTTCTCGAGACCTATTCTCTCAATTGCTCCATCCATCGCAGTCGATTTTGCTTCCGCTCACCCCTAATTGCTTCACCGTCCATCGTGACAATTTCTTCCGTTCACCAATTTTGCCGATTGCTTTGATTCTTCCATGGCAACGACAATGTTGTTTGGGTTCTTTGTGGCTGTTTGGTTACCTTACTTAATGTTATCTTGTTTGCATCGACTTCCTATTGTATATATGATGTTTGTACATGACTGGATCTGCTTGTTCATCTTCGTTCCAGTGTTGTTTCAACGAGTTTTTTTTGATCAATTTGCTTCGAGTTAGGTTGTTATTTGTTTTGTGGTTGTGGAAGTGTTATTTGGTCACTAGGGTAATCTGTTGTTTCTATTTAGTCACTAATGTGATGTATGTATCTTGTCATTTTTGGTTTATGCTCTTATTTTCCGGCTTTGCTTTGTTCTCTCGACGTCTAGCGTTTATTCCGGTGTATGTTGCCTGTTCTTTGCTTCGAAGGTTGCGTTGTGAGACTGGGTTCAGTTGTTTCTACTATTTCAACAGAGTCGGCATTTTGTTTCGTGCATGTTCACTTGTCTCTAGTGGCTGGGTTCTTCTTTGTTTGTTATGTTTTCCAGCACGTTCGTGAAGTGCGATTTTGTCTTGAATTCTGTGCTTGTGGTTGGGTAATTTCGTTGACATCTGTTGTGCTTTGTGTCCTCGAGGAGTTTGGTGGTCCTTATGTGACTTGTTCGTTCTTTGCCTCCAGGTGAGGTGTTTGGCAATTATTGTGGTCCTTGTGTGACCTATTCGTTCTTTGCCTCCGGTGAGGTCTTTGGCAATTATTTGTTGTTTAGAGTCCTTGTGTGACCTATTTGTTCCCTGTCTCCAGTGAGGTGTTTTGTTTGGTGTTTGTCTCTGGTGAGACATTTGACATATTGTTTGGTCCTTGAGACCGTTTGGTGTTCTTCACGTTCGTTGTTGCTTGGTTCCTTTGCGAGACCGTTTGTTGCAACTTCTAACCATTAAGTCTCAAGATCAGTTGGTGGATAGTTTTACGAAAGCTCTTGCTCCTACTCCATTTTTTACACTCCTTTCCAAGCTGAGAATGATCGATATACATTCTCCAGCTTGAGGGGGTATTAGAGTATATTGTAATTAGTTTCCTACAATTATTTTCATATTTTCTTGTCTTACTTACTTTGTAATTAGTTTCCATTTTCTTGTCTTACTTTGTAATTAGTTTCCTATTTTTCAGGAATTAGTTAGAGATTGTGGTTATCAATTTATTTATAAATAGCTTGTACTCACACATTATGATAAATGCAATATAATCAGAATTTGTTCCTATTCTTGCTTTTCTAATAAAATGTATGATGAAAACACACCTTTAATATATGCAATTGATAGGGATAGATTGAGGGAAAAATTATTAATTTTGGAGGCAAAGTGGATATGTAGACTACATATGATTAAAATTACTTATAAATAGATATATATGTGTCAACAAGCAAAATTTTGTTGTGTGTTATATGTATTTTTTTTTTTATTATTTGAAAGATTATCAAACAATAAAGGTATATAGAGATTTCTTTTTGAAATTCTGACGACATATCCCATGGTTCAGAAGAATTGCAGCAAAACTGTTTGAGGCTTTTCTGAGAGATTAAGATTCCAAAAGCTTACTGTCAAGTCGAAGACAAACGTTTGCGGTGGTTAATTATATCACCATATAGAAGATATAGGGATAGAAGTTTGCTTGATAATATTCTCTTAGGTCACTTTAGGTTCTTATACTTGAACGGTTTTTATTTTTCTGTGAGAACAAAGCTGGGTCCCAAACAATTGTCCTCCCTTATATAAACACTTTTTGACTGCTTTCATATCAGTGACACGCATTATTTTGCTATCTAATTTAGTACGAGAACCTAATGGATCCATATATAAACCATACACATCCACTAAACATCACAATCATGCTAACTTTTGCCCCCCTTTTTCAATCACCCAGTGAAAAGGCTACACCTATGCCTATGCCTTTGATGCCTCATCACAAATCCTATAACATGTAATTAAGCTCCTACGTAAATGTGAGCTAAGGCTCCGTTTGGTTGGGTGAAAGTTGAGGGAAATTCTAATGAAAAGGAGGGAGATGAATTCAGAGGGTTCAATCATATCGTTTAATTAGCTTCTCCCCATGTGTAACTGAGTACTGGTATTTCCTAGGGCACATAAAACTCGTGAAACTAATAAACTCGGTAATTTCTGAAGTATGAGCTTTTGAAGTTTGTGAAGTTCTTCTAACATTTTTTCATGCAGTTCTTCAATACTTGGATAGAAGATGAATTATATTCATGAATTTTTTTGGTGCTTGAACGTGAGACTAACTAGGAGAGCTCTTCCAAAAGTTTTTTTTTTTTTTTTTGCATGCATAAGGACTTAACTCAAGCTAAGTCATTGCATATATATATAATCCTATAACTTTGAATTATATGCAGATGAACCCCTTAAATTTTAAGCTAGTTGCATATAAATATCATAAACCAAACTAAAAGCATAATAGTTATAATTAATGATCTGTATGATTATAAAAGTTCAGGGAGGTATACTGTAAAGTTTCAAACACAGAACATGAGAATTCTTGGATCCTTCTGTACGTAGTACTATTGTTTGATTAATTATGAGAACTAAATAGTGGTATCCTTGTATGGGAACATGATGCATGCTTGGTCCTATTTAATTAAGAGATAGATGTGGCGGTCCCTACCTTTCTGAAACAGGACAGACTATTATAATTGCTTCATACGAAGAAGCACATGGTGTTTACTGGCACTTCAACTTTATCAAAGAGCATAAAAATGAATGGTATTGGTGAGTTGTGAAGGACTCTAAAGTCTAAATATCTTTGGGGAATCTGTGTGTGTGTCTCTCTCTCTCTCGCCGTGTGGGGATGTGTCAGTGGCTCTCTCAAACTATCTATTTGCCCGAAAGTACGATGAGGCTCATTGCTTTTAATTTGCAGTGAAAAGAATCTATCCTTAAAGTCTCTCCAACTGCTTCATCTAGTCACACTCATTATCTGCCTATAATTTTATGTCATTTCATTAAATATGTTTGAATGATTCTTGAAGAGTTTGTCCTTGATATTTAATCTCTCTCTTTCTCTCACTGCTTGTTGAGGACAAAAATAGCATTTGATAATAAGTAAGATTATTGGTAAAAAAAAAAAAAAAACATTCAGTGATTTAAAGTTACTCTTCTGACTTGTGGTATTATTTATATGACACTTCTAAAAT
This sequence comes from Acacia pycnantha, assembly GCA_025563575.1. Lineage (NCBI taxonomy): Eukaryota > Viridiplantae > Streptophyta > Magnoliopsida > Fabales > Fabaceae > Acacia > Acacia pycnantha. The sequence continues at coordinate 4,176,284 of JAMWYP010000016.1, forward strand.
GTTTAATGGGAAACAAGAACATTAAAATTAATTAGCCCTATCTCAACATTTAATAACTTTTCAAAATAAGTAAGAAGTAAGAACCGAAAAGTCTAAAAAATAATAAATAAAAGATAAAATTGTACATTCATATAATAATTTAAGGGAAAAAAATACTTTATCTACCCTATAGATAGGGTCATAGGACCAAATGAGTATCTTAGTATTCTATGGTTTCAAAATATTGGTTTTTTAAGGTTAAATTATAACAAACTAACGAAGAAATGTGATAAATACATAAAAGTATGGACTATATTATCAAATTTTCCCTTATTAGAAGGTCCATTGTGTTAAATAAATTAAAATTGTTGGAGTAAATAAGGGTAAAACATTTATTTATAAATGCTACTTTGAATTTTGAAAATACTTATGAAATAGTAAAAAACATTCTTCTTCGAAGACCTATATTTTGAAATAGAGACCGTATTTTACATTATTGTGCTGCTATATAATGTTACTTGACATCACTACAAGTAGATCCCTAGTGTTTAAAAACTGAAAGAAAAGGGTCATTTACTAAAATTAGGACATGGTCATTTCATAACACCACCCTCAAGCATGTTTAAGAGAAAACATTTCCTTCTTTGTTTCATAGTTTGGGATTTTTTTAAATGAATAGTTTTTGTTATTTTACATATTTCGTTAATTTATATGTATTGTTAATATTTCATTAATTTAATTTAATAATGCAATAAAGTCATTTATAACAATTTTGCATAATGAAATATAAAAAATATTAGTTGTTTGGGCTTGGGACTTGGATCAGCAAAAGGAACAATTAGGAAGTCCAAAGTCCAAAACAGTATTTTGTCAAGAAAAAAGGTCCAAGCTAAGACAGGTTTTATTTTATTTTGGGAGGGTGTATGTGGGTCAAGACACATGATTAAGAAAAAAGTTCGTAGGTGATCTAAAGTCTAACGGGAAATTAAATTAATTTTGCTTGGAATTACAAAAAGAGAGAATTTTTAACAACTATGGAGGCAAACCGGAAATTATTTAAGTATATCACCCGCCCAAAAAGAAAAAAGAAATTATTTGTATCAATATAAACTTAATAAACCATGTACTATTCATTCTCTCATAAATCACTGTTCATTTCAACCGTACCAGCTCACTTGGTAAGCCGTTTCACCTCATCCGGCTTTATGCGTTTGGTTTTACACAAGTTGAGATATTTCCAGTCATGTTTTGCATTTCCTTTTCTATATTCTTCTAATCTATTACAACTCTGCGTACTATTTTTTATTTTAATGGTCAAAAAGTTGCTTATTGATTTTTAATTATCGAAAAACAACAATGCTTATTGAGGGTTAGTTTTTTCCATTACTGGGTACTATTTTTTATTATATTGGCCAGAGTTGTTTTTTTGTTAATTGTCCAAAATCAACCTAGCTTATTGTGAATTAGTTTTTTTCATTTCAACCATGCGTGCTATTTTTATTTTATTGGTCAAAAATTGCTTTTTTTGTTAATTGTCCAAAAACAATTTCAACCTTGCTATTTTTTTTTTTAATTTCAACCATGCGTGATATAGATCAAGTTGCTAGCTTATGTAATGGAACCAGGCTACGTGTCACACATCTTGGAAAGAATGTCATTAAAGGATTAACACTAAATGGGTCAAATCTAAATCGAAGGTTTTAATTCATAGAATGGACATGAATCCTTCAAACAAGTAGTCTACCTTTTAGGATGAAGAGACCGTAGTTTCCTATTACTTTGTCTTTTGCAATGACAATTAAAAAAATCAAGGTTAGTCATTACAAAATGTTGGGTTATATTTGTCGAAGCCAGTGTTCACACATGGACAATTATACATTACTTTATCAAGAGTCAACAATATTGTTGGTTTAAAGAATCTTATACAAGACGGTGCAAATAATGGAAAATGTACCATCACCAATGTCGTTTACAAGGAAATATTTAGAAATGTTTGTGACATAATTGAAATATTTGCCGTTCATTTTACATATTCAAAAGTTTATGTATTTTGATGTCTACCATGTCCATGTTTTTTTGTCGATGTTTTTGAGTTGCAACATAGATTGCTAAACATAAGAGAGTACAACTACCTCAAAGACAACTCTTTTTTGTTGGTCAATTTGAAACGCAATTCTTTTCTTTTACGATTCATTTTCTTTATTTGATTACTTGATTATTTCAATGAATTTACGATGACTATGCCCTGTAATTTTCCTAAGCTCTTGCGTCGCGCAACGCGCGGGGCGATGTCACGCTTGTTAGAGCAATGCACAGCCTCAAAAATTCAGATTTACAAGATGCGTGCTTCATTTTTAGCCAATTATTAGAGTTACCTTGATTGTAGTCAGTTTTGCTCCAAAACCAGAGAATTCTATGATCAATCTTCATTCCATCTCCCTGCTACAACATAACAAAAATCAAAGTTGTATCAATATTGTCTAAAGAAAAAGGCGTCTATCCTGAAAGATGCTGAAGAGACACCTCCATATAGCCTCATGACGTGTAAACCTCCTTATAAGTGGAAAGTTCCGGGTTCAATCCCCGCTTGTAACTCCATGCTATTAGTGTTGGCTCCTTAAAATTAGGAGATAAAAACACTGCTAGAGCTTTTCATTCAAGAGTACATATCAAAATGTTAGGAACACAGATCCCTGTGCTATCATGGCCACAGAATTATCAGGAACAGGAACCTAAAGGCCTCAAAAAACAGGGATGAGAGTTAAAAGGTCTCAAGTATTAAGCTGATTAGTCTCTCAAGTTGTTTACAGGGTCAAAGCCTTGTATGTTACAGCTTGCAATAAGCATCAGTATGGATAAAGATTTACTATTCCGAGTTTTCAAGTCTTATACTAATAGTAAGTAAATAAATACCTAAGGTACATAACCTTCTCACTCAATGGATAGACATTGGACGTTGTTCTTCCCTGTTTTGGTAGCTGAACTTGAGCCGCACGCTACTGTTCGCTGGGGATGCATGGTCTCCAAACTGTTTCGTTGCCCACATCCATGAGGGCGATGCCCTTTACGGTTAACTCGGCTCTAATCTTATCACTCTTGGGGAAGTCCTTGTTAATCCTTGCCTGAGTTCTCTCCTCTATCAAACTCAGTACATCATCTTCCACCAGTCCTGCTCTCTTCAATGCCTTATCTTTCAACTGCTGCAGAACCTGTTGAACAAATTTCAAGTCTTTCTCAACTTCCATCCTAATGAATGCACAACTCTCGCATTATTGCTTATACAAAGTACAACAACAACAAGTCTTATTCCACTGGGTGGGGTTGGCTGCATAAATCATACGGCGCCATTGTACATTCTTGACAACTAAATCTTTGGATAATGCCTATAAATAGTAGACAGGCATAAAATTTGCAGAATAAATGTATCACCTCAGCAGAAGAAGACAATAATCCCAATATGTCCAAGATTTCTTTAACTTCTTTCTCTACTGCAGCTAGAGATTCCAACAATTCTAAGAGCTGCTTCTTCTGGATCTTTTTCTGGATATCACGTAGAAATATATTCCATAAATTACAAACACATGACACAAGTTAAAGGACAGGAAATTTGAAATCCGGGCAAACAAGAAACTGACTTTGAACACATACCTTCAGCATCTTCAAAGAACTGTTCACAAATTTCAAGCCCTCTTGGAAAGCACCAGTAAGTACAACTGGTGTTTGCAGGTCATCTGACATTTTTTCATCAAACTCTTCTCGCATTTTTTTAATGCAATTCATGGCAGCTTCACTAACTTTAGGTCCCTTTTTATTCTGTTCTACGCCTCCTTGAAATGATGATAAAGCTGCTTCACAATCTTGAAGGGTCTAACCAACCATGAAAACAAGATCCATACCGTGAGAAAAGGGAAAATAGTTCTGAAAACTTTTCCAAGGGTTATCACTTATAACATCAAATGCATGGCTTCATCTTTTGTCTAGTCTTTTGTGTGTGTGTATTTAAACATCTATAAATGAAAATCATATCTAAGATCAAACTTGTACTGGAAATGAAAATATATTCTTGCAGAAGATCAAGTGGGGACTAGGTAACAAGAACCATCCTACATAAGCCTGCCGCCAAACCCTAATTAGCACAAATCTATTTTGTGACATCAGGATGCTAGTTATTACTCTTTTACTGATTCTACACAAGCAATAATCACATGTTAGATTACAAGCAAGAACCATCACTCCCATGTAGGCCATCAGAATAATCTGACCAAGACAAAGTGAGAGTAGAGGTAAATAATGATATCATAGAACATAAGTAAATATTTTCTTTCTCTGAAAGATATAAGTATCCAGGAGAGAAACACAAGAGATTTTAATTCAAAGAAATAATTTATGCATCAGTCAAACAACACTGGGGCAAAAAACATCAAAATCAATTTTCTGGCCAAAATATCAGACTCATTAACGAACATGACATGTATGGGAAAAAATAACCAGAAACAAACAATTTACATCCAGATTAAATAATGTGAAAAGAACTGTCTCAACCTCTGCCAAGGAACTAGTAAATTAAGCATTGAAGAGACAATTTGATACAGATTATCTACTGCTGCTTACTTGATATATATAGTAAATAGCGTCTGATGAACTTTCCAGTTGTGAGATTGTGTAATTCAGAGGGATTTGTAATGAGCACTAATCAAGAAATGCCTCAAAGCAATTGGATGATACCGCTCAATGATCTGCAGAAACAGAGGAAAAACAAGTTCAAGGCATCTTTAAGAATATTCTAACATGTAGATGCTCATAAAAATATTAACAAGACAATAATTAAATGTTATTTACCTGGCGAATAGTGAAGAAGTTGCCCAAGGATTTTGACATTTTCTCATTGTTATTAGTGACATGACCATTATGCATCCAATAACTGATTTTACTCTCTTGGCAAGCAGCACAGCTCTGGGCAATCTCATTCTCATGATGTGGAAAAATCAAATCAATTCCACCACCATGAATATCAAATCTGGAAGTTAAATAATGAGAACTCATTGCGCTGCATTCAATATGCCACCCGGGTCTTCCAGGACCCCAAGGGCTGTCCCAACTTGGCTCACCAGGCTTAGAAGACTGCGATTATTATTTATTAGTTATTAGAACATAAGAAATATTTCTAAGATATTAACTGGAATGTATACATAGTAAATAGTAAAGATCCTCAGACCTTCCATAGTGCAAAGTCAGCAGGATGACGCTTTCTTGTGTCAACAGCCACTCGTTCACCAGCCCTATTATGTTCTAGCTTTTGTCCTGACAAACAGCCATAGTTTGGAAAGTTTTCAACAGCAAAGAAAACATCTCCATCAACTTCATATGCAAAGCCATTCTTGATAATCTGCAGAACAAATAAACCTCCTCAATTATACTCCCTCCGGTCCTAATTATAGGACATATTTAACCGATTTTGAATGGATTAAGGATAGGAGTTAAATTAGTTAATTTTATTCATTTTCTAAAATGCCCTTATATAAATTTTGCACTACAATTACCTTGTTGATTTCACATAATCCCTCATTCATATCTATAGGGTTATTTTAAGAAGAAATTGACAAAAATTAGAATATCGTCCTATAATTAGGACCAAAATAAACTCCCAAATGTTGTTCGTAATTAGGACCGGAGGAAGTATATTAATTCCTTGAAGCTAGAAGAAAAGAAACCACAATAAAATTAATATTTTCCATTGCACTTTTCTCATGCTTATTCCCATAACATCATTGTCAAACTCTAAAATCTAAATCAATATAGCACCAGTATGGGTATTGCAATAAATATATATATATATATATATATATATATATATATATATATATATATATATATATAGTGAAACAAAATACATATTCAACTTTGTTAATTTAACATCAAAGTTCATATAACTTTTAAAACTTAAATCATAGCAATATAGGACATTACAGCTGTGCAAGCAACTCTAGAAGTTTGCTGGAGGTGGGGTGTACCATGCCCAGTAAGGGTACGGCTTGAATTTGTTACCATATTGATGTTCATACGATAATCCAACTTTCTTAACACGGGTTCAAAGTTCATATAACTTGATTAAAAATAAACAAAAATAGAATATGAGTGTATGACATTAGAGTTGTGCATACAGCTCTCCGTGCTCTAGTTCATTTGTTCTAAATCTTGAGATAGTAAGGCTTACTTTCAAATCTCCCAAATCCAGAGCTTGAAGTTCGTTGGAAATAGGAAAAAGGCATACTATGTGCTCAATATGGGTATGGATATTTAACCATTCTAAACATGATGGCTCTACTTCATATACCTCTTACAGTTAATAATGAAATCATGGAGAGTTATTCATCTTCATATTAAAACATATCATCTATTATTTTTCAGCCTTTTTCTGGCAATACAGACCATGGAGGACTTATGGATCATTAATCAAGTACCTACTTCTTTTGTTTCAATATTTATCTGTTAAGAAAAGGTGATATTCCTAGACACTAAAGCCTCTCAAAGCTAAATATTTGAGTGTAATTACAAATGCTTGGCCAATTTGATTCTTTTCAAACAAAAACTATAAGATTAAATTATCATATAGCATATCAAGTGCGGGAAGTATATAGTAGAAACATGTTAATTTCAATATGGGACCAAAAAGAAAAGGTCCAACACTATAAATACATCTCAGTACATACACAACATTGATAAATAATATTAAACAGAAATTTTAAAAAAATTGCAGTTTCATCAACGCAAAAGGAGGGTCAAGAAAAAGAAAAATTCAATTGTGTTGCTCAGCCAATCTAAGAGCTTATGATAGTAGCAACATCAAACCTGGCTTATCATGTCCTTTATCTGCTCCATATGATCAGAAACTCGAGGTTGACGCGTTGGAATCAGGCATTGAAGAGCATTCATATCAACAATATATTCTTCACAAAAGCGGTTGCTTAATTTCAAGGGATCTTCACCAATTTCATTTGCCCGCTTAATTATCTGCAGCAATCCTAATAATAGTTGACTAAAATAAGCATTGAAGAACAAAATAAGAAACTTAAGAAATTACAGAGTTTAAGGCCTATATTTTACAGGACGAAACACATGAATGAAACTTCTGAGTTCTGACAGTAAGAGTTCTCACTAAACAGGAACACTAACATAGTAGCAGAAAATGGAGAGAAACCAAGAACAAAACAATTTGAAAACTTCATTTGAAATACCAAAAAGTAATCATCCAGAGTTCCAGCCTAAATGCCTAAATACTCATTTGAACCCAGTAAAAGGACTTTTTCATTATTAAAATACTAAAAAAAAAAAATCATAGCAATGGAAAGACAAAGAAAGTGGCGCATCCTTGCACCAAAACACAAAAAATTATTAAGATAATCAGGACGTAAAAAAAACGCCAATAATTTATCATGGCACGTTGAGGAAAAAAATTCAAATTTTAAATATTCAGCAGCACTAGGAAAAAATGTGAACTTCTTATCAACATCCTGAGACCAAAGCTTAAATTTGAATTTATTGACACCACTGCCTCACATGATCTAAAACCCTAAATGAACATGCTTTTGCCCTATTAACATGAGAATATCAATAAAGTTGGTACCAAATCATATTTTCTAACATATATCCTGTGTTTTCATGCAAAATTTTATATCCATAGCAGTCCAACTCTAACTGAAAATAAATTTAATAAGGACAATTAACTAAAACAGACACATACCATGTATTAACTCCCAGTTTTTACATGTACCACAAATACCAAATTCTGGGGAAATACAAAAAACGAAAAAATAACAAAGATATAAATGTTTGCCATTTTTCAGATGCTGTCTAACTTAACATCTGAAATTAAGTAACTCTTAAGAAGTGATTACATCCCATCAATGACAGAAGTAAAAGCCAGTAAGCATTGTAAATCCAATCTACATAGCCATTTTCATAAACAGCAGTCAACTGGGGAAGGCACATGTGTGGATATCCAAGGAAAGCAGGAAATCAATGTTACACATATTATTGAATTGGCACATTAAGCATTCCATATACAAGATGACCAGAAAGCCAAATTCTAAATCACAAATTGTAAATTGGATTGCATAGCATAACTCAAAAGACACAATACACCGAAATGCTGTATCTCTAGTTTGAGCAGCCAAAAAATACAAAAAAATTGGCAATTACTTTCGCATTTGATTGTTACCTCCCTATTTAAGTCTTCAAAATAGGTAATACCAATAGACTTGCGTGTATGCTAAAGCGAAAATTCATATAATGGGCATCCAAGTCCATTATAAAATTTGCCAAAGTAAAAACAGTGAAAATTATAAATGCATACTAATTTTATCAATCAACTGACATCCAATAGCGTAGAATAGCAAATCACGAAAATCAATGGGTTCCAGATCAGCCCCATCCAAACAGGATTATCCTTCACCCATAGCCCTGAATTCTTCTATTTAGCATTAAAGCGTCTGAAGTACTAATATAAGAAATCAGCCACAATTGATAACGTTCACTTAATCCCAGTCAAATACAAGGATATCTTCTTTTGAACACCACTTTACTAAATTAAATTACACGAGTACAAAGACTGGGAAACCCAGCTAGTGCATACCTATAGAGGATATCAAAATTGACAGCGGCACGAGCGTGACCTAGATGGCTGTAGTCGTAGGAGGTGATTCCACAAACGTACATAGAAACCTTACCGGGAACGAGAGGTTTGAATATCTCCTTCTGCTGAGACATTGAATTGTAGACTTTGAACTCCTTCTCCTCCGCCATGTCCACCACAGACACCCTTTTTCGCCTCCCTTCAACACCCCAAGCTCAGTCTGGTGAATTTCAACCCGCAAGACACAGCGAAACCGAAAATCTCACTTTAGCTTCAGACGAACGTGGTTGTGTTAGCAGGTTGAGGAAATCCAACGGAAGTTTTTGTTGTCATTTTTTGTAGGGGAAATGACATTTTAATAACCTCGTAAAAACATTATTTAAATTAAAGATTATAAAATTTGCGATTTTTTTTTTTTTTAAATGGCTGAAGTAAACTTTGAGGTAGTTTTAGGAAAAAGCTATTATAAAGAAAACGAAATTGGGCTGTCTACCCCTGCGCTGCGTTAACTGTGCGTTGTAACCTAAATCTCTCAATCTCGTTCCCCGATCGAGCGAGACCTTTGTTCTCCACCATCTCACCTTCGATCCACCGCCGAGCCGACTGTCTCAGCCTTCCTCCTCCACTCGAGGTTCCTTTGCTGCCTTTTTTTTTCCTTCTCTGTTTTGTGTGGGTGCAGGGGAATTAAGAGTTGCCCGTTTATGATAGATATGCTAATGACTCTTGGCTTTAATGGATCATCTCTCATATGGTATAGGCATGATAGGATCTTTAAAAGTGTATAAGAAAACCGACAGAATTTTTAAATTCATGTGTATGCTGATTTGCTATCAGGAAATCTATGATTTTCTTACAAAAGGTTTTATTCTGTTTGTTTGGCCGAAACTGTTGCTGAACTGCTGGGACAAGCTTTAGTTTTGTTCTTAAATTTTCGTTTCTCTTTGAGTTGCATTTCCAAATTGTTGCTTTACTGTTTCTGGTCTGTCGTTACGCTAAGTCGCTAACTGATAACATGTCTCTCTTACATCACCTAAAAGGACGCCATCTCTCTTAGAATCAATATTTAGGGAAAAACTTTTAAAATACTTAATTGTTTCCAAAATGGCGCAGTATTACTTCAGATTAAGCAGTTCCAAGATCTCTATGATTTGTTGTTATGTAGTTCTTGTCCTAATCTCTTGGCTCTTTGTTTGATGAAGACTTCAAGTTTAGTTGGTTAGTATAGGCACCAGTTCCAAGATACTTGAATGAGACTACTATAGATATATTCATTGTCATTCTATTTTCTCTTCTTTATTCTTATTCTTTGCAGCTAAACAATCTTCTTTACTTGAATGAGACTGCTATGGATATATTCATTGTCACTAGTTTTGTTGGGTTGTCTAGTTTGAATAAAGAGCCTTTTGTATTATCTATTATACATTACATCTTTAAACCTTATAGGTGAAGCAAACTTCTTGGAAGGTGTTGCCTCTGTCAAGGAAGTTAAAGAATTCGACTCAAAAGCTACAAAACAAAGATTCTTTGAAATTCATTTAGATAAGGTACATAATCTATACTTGATAATTATTTTGATTTCTTTTGCTCTGAACTTTGCCTAAATTATATTGATGTTGAATGTGGCCCTAGTGAGGTATACAAATAGAATGTGACTTGTTGCATTGTTTATTTTTGTTTCAACTTTTCTACTGTTTTGTTTCCAGAAAATGTCAAGGATACAATCTTATTTCAAACGTCTAAAACCCACAAATACAGTATAGTGTTTAGTGTTTTGTAATATTTTAGTTGACTCTTGATTATTATTTTTCTATGTTAAGTTGAAGTTTTTTTTTTTCTTGTTTATATTATTTTGTTTTTAAATGCATTTAAAACTTTCATTTAAAAAAAAGATTTCGGGGGCACTGCCCCGAACCCCCCACTAATTGTGCGGACACAAACATAAAATCCTGGCTCCGCCATTGACTGAATGGGTAGCAAATTTAAACACCTTAATTAAACTGACAACAGCATCCTTTATAATCCTTTACTCTTTTTGGTTTGACAAGAAAATAAATAAATGAATAAATAAATAAAACGAGTGGCATCCGTTTAAGTTTAACCATATAGAGATCTATTAATTAATATCATAAAACAATTTAAGAGGGGAAGGAGGGTCCTAAATCACGGAATTAACAAGTAAACGTCTCACATATATTCGGCATTCACAAACACAGAAAAATATGGAAAGAGAATATCAATTGAGAAGCTACCATTGAAAGGAAAGAACAACATGCAACATTTAACTTAACAAAATGGAGGTCACAAACAGTGTTATTACGTACACCACGTAGTCTAATTTTAATCCATCAGCTGTCACCTACTATACTTCTTCTTCTTCATTACGTTCTTGAGTAAGCCACCCCAACACCATTTTCGCCTTCACTTGCAGTTCAGTTCGCACTACAAAAAAACCCATCTTTTGTCGCGGTTTATTAGTCGCGGTCCAAAATAACCGTTACTAAATTCCATTTTGTAGCGGTTTTGTCCCTAAACTGTCACTAAATAGTAACAGAAGCCATGGCGACATGACTTCGGCTATATTTGTAGCGATTGACTCGAAAAAAACCGCAACAAATTTGGCGCCACCTTGGCGCGCAATGGCGGGAATGTTTGTGGCGGTCAATTTGTAGCGGTTATTTGAGTCTAACCGCTACCAAGTTGGCGCCAAGGTTCGCGTCAACTTTGTTGCGGTGATTGTGTAGCGGTTTCTTCACCATAAGCGCTACAAATAAACGAAAAGACACAATTTTGTCGCGGTCACCGGGAAGAGCGGCGTCAAGCGCGCGGTACAAGCTACATTTTTGTAGCGGTTCCATAGTTAACCGCTACAAATTTCACATTATAAATAAAATATAGGGACCGTACATCGATTATAAAAATTAAAGAAATTACTAAATCTACGCTTGTAATCGAATGAACTATCTCGCTTGGTCGTCGAAGACATGCACATATCGTAGCTCGATCTCCTATCTCGGGTGATAAGAGCTGCAGATATTTGCCTCTCTCTTCCTTGCGAGGAAATTCGTTCGGTGACAAGCGAAGGTTTACTCATTTCTTTGCCGTTTAGACTTCTACTCTTGAGAAGCAGGTCAACATGCGATAGGAGATTGGGTTCCATTATAGCCACCTTTGTCTCACGAAAATATCTCTGATGAAAATGACTCAGCAAGTTTTTCGTGGGAGATCGGCGACTATACCGAATCCGAATCCCCCGGACATGTTGGATTATTTTCGTTACGTCATTATGTATAATTTATTAGTGTGGACACTTTTAGAAAAATTAAAGAAAAAAATAAATGAATTGAAGGTTTGGTTTTAAATATTTGTAACAAACTAATTAGTTTGATTGTAATACCCTAAAAATCTATATTATAATTTGGTAAAATTATACCTATAAAAAGTAGGTGAATATGGGGTATCAAATGTTAAGATATAATTATCTTATTTTCTAAGGAAAAATCTCTTGGAAATTAGAGAATTTAAGGGCCAAAGTGCCAAATGACCAAAATGCCCCTAAGGGACATAAATGATTTAGGAAAATTGTGAAAAATCCTAAAAGTCGGTGAAATAATTATTTGAATAATGAGAGTATGTTATCTCTAATTAGGGTAATTTAATAAATTACAAACTTGGAGAAATTGAATAAAGATATTCAAAAGTATTGTAATGACTATAATGCCCTCACAAATTCTAACATCTTTGAGAACACATGGAAACAGAAATGTCGGTGTTATAATTATGAAGTAATGGGACATTCTAATTAAGAAAATTATCAACTAATGATAATAAAGTGATTAAGTAATTTCTAGCTAATTACTTAAGTATGAGCAAAAGAAATTATGAAATAATTATGTAAAGCTCAAAAATTAGTGGAAAAAGGTTTAAAATTAGTAAAAACATATTTGTTAATTAATTGGAAAGTTTGGAGAAAAATAGTTGACTTTAGGTATTTTTAAGCCTAAATACAAGAATGGACCAATTAGATAATTTTGTGGAATTTTTTGGAAAAAGTAAATAATTAAATAATTAATTAAAAAATAAAATAAAAATATATATATCATATAGGTATTATGGCTGCGAAATATTGCCCAAGAAAAAGAAGAGAAGAATGAAAAGTAAATTTATACAAGTTGCAAATATAATAATAATATAATTAATTAAAGTAAAAATGATGAATAGTAATTTAAAAATTAGAAACGGATCCTATCGAGAGATCTAGGAATGAGAATTCCAAAGTCAAGGTAAAATATTGATCGGTGAGTTTTTACCTTCAAGTGACCTCTTAGGAAGTTAATTAGAGGTAGTTAGTGCATTTTCCTAATAAGACGAAATAGGGAAAAATGCGGATATGCATATTTTGGATATAAAGAAAATAAATTCTAACTCAACATCTAGGAATGAGTTTGAATTTATCTAGACATATTTGGAATCGGTGAATTTTTCGAAGAAGTTGATGTTTTGAAATGCATTACGAGAACGGACAGCGTTTGGACACGTTTTGAAAACTTCAATTGGACAGTTGGAGCCCTATATGGAATCAAAATTTAGGTTAACTTGGACATTTCTAGTAGAGAGAACATGTCCTCAAAGTTGTAAATCCAGAATTTTGAAAGTTCTCTGAAATCACGCGAATCGAATGTACCGATCGGGAAATTCTATTAGGCAGGGCTATAAAGCAACATAAGTCACCATTTTTGGACCACTCCCTTGCTGCCACATCAGCCCCTTATGTCGACCAGCCCCTCCATGGCCAAGGATTAAACACCAATTTTTGTTTGAATTTCCATGGTTGAAATCAAGTTGGAAAATTCCAAACATATCCTTGAAACTTCTATAAATAGCCATGCTCCTCTTCAAAATTCTCACACCAAATCCCACTCCTCTTGGCGAAATCCTTGAGTGAGAAAGTAGAGAGAGAAGCTCTAGAGAAATTCCGAGAAGTCTTCAACGGGTAAGTCTTTCGGTCTTTAGTCTTTAGTTCGGTAGTTAGTAGAATTGTTAGTTAGATTTAGGAAGTAGGTGACAAGATTCCTATTCTTGTTTTAAGCCTTGTTTGCGTTGAAAAAATATGCAGAGGTATAAACATAGTAGGGATCGAGTCGCCGAAAAGTTGAAGCTTTCGCAGTTTTTCAAAAGTAAGGGTAGAATTTTGTTAGAATAGCCTTTAAATTTCAAGTATGATTGGGTATCATATGGGAGGGCTATTTTAGTCATTATTTTCGAAGATCATAATTGCGTCGAAGTTCTGGCGAAATTTCGGGAAGAAAATTTGTAAGAGTAACGAAGTGCTGGCGAAATTCCGCCAATTAGGGGTATAGGGGCAAAATGGTAATTTTTACCTAAAATGCCAGTTATAATGCCAAATCACTAATGAAAGTGATATTACTCTTATAGGACGTCAGAAATCCTAGTTTGCAAACAAATAACTTTGCTTGTAGGGTAGTTGTTATTAAATGATCATGTATCATTCTTTGTAATCATAGAAATATCTGTTGAAACATAAAGTGTTATATAAGCATGAGGTTAACCGATTACACGAGATCCGATGAACGTTGGATCTCGGCTCTTACTATAGCATCACATCAAGGTGCTGGAGAGAGAGACCAAGGACGGAGGATAAGAGTAAACAGAGCGGACATCACACATGAAGATGAAGACCGCGTGGAGACCCGATCAATTACGTCTAGTATCTAAGCGAGATAATGTATTAATCTTTATGAACAGCGATTACGCCACTGTTATTGTTATAATCAGTTACTCAATGTTTTATTCCAATGCTCTACTACGATTGGAAAAAAATTTGGCTCTAAAATTGGGATGTTACATTGATTCTTAAAGTTTATGAATCAAACTAATCAGTTTGGAAATTTTTTTTGCAAAAAAAACTCATTTTGTAGCGGTTAATAAGAATAACCGCGACAATATGTGGACAAATTGTAGCGGTTACAACGTAACAGCTACTGAATCAAGGGTCTTCTTTTTGTAGCGGTTTTGTAGCGGTTACATCATAACCACTACGAATGTCAACGGTCAGCTATTTTGTAGCGGTTGTTGTGGCGGTTATTTTACAACCGTTACAATTATGTAAACTTTGTAGCGGTTCCTTTGGATAACCGCTACAAAATCGTACAACTTTATAAACCGTGACACACCATTTTCAAAGTCACTTCGACGGTTTGAGTTTTCACCGTTTCTACCTTAACGGTTTGAGTTTTCACCGTTTCTACCTTTACCCAACGGTTTGAGTTTTCACCGTTCTTCTTGTTAAACTTACACCTTTCAACATTATGGATTACGGACGAGGTAAGGGAAAGGGAAAAGTAACCTGCCCACCGAGAAGGGGTTTAAGGGGCGGTAGTAGTAGAGGGGACCGGACGAGAGGGCGTGTGATCCGACATATACCTCCGCCTCTCTCGGGGCCGGGCGAGTTTGCCTCGCTCTTCGCCGATGAAGAAATTCCAAACACGGGGACCGTAGGGGAGATCGAGAAGCAAGTTTGTCGTTCGACGATTTAGACAGCGAGAATGAGGACATCCATCTTAATATTCCCATAGCGGATGTAGAGCGGTTCATCGACGAGGAAAACCGGCGGGAGCACGGGAACCCCGACCAGGCGTCTTCGCGTTCCACCGGATTTATAGTGGATGTCGAAGGTATATGTAATTAGTTATTTTGTGAGAAATTAATTTAATTTCGGTACGTTTAATTCAATTTTTGTAAACTTGCGAGATAGTCACGGGAACATCGGCAGGAGGAGGTTTGGATGTTTCCGCTCTCACTTAGACGGACCGGGAGATGGCGGGTGTCGGGTCGTAGTCCGTGGAACAACCGCATGCAGACCGGGCGATTGGCACCGGTGGTCACCGATGAACCGATTCCGTGTCGAGTTTGGTGGCCATTGGGGTGGTTCCCAATTTATTTCAAGGATTGGAAGAAAGTGACAAAGGACACAAAGAACAAGGCGTTCTGAGAGGTTCTACGGGTAGTCAATATTGTTTAATTAAATTGTACATGTTAATAGTTATAAGTTTTAGTTTATTTCTTTCCTTATTTGTTTCTTAATTCATTAATAATTAATAATGAAATTATGATATAGAAAAGTTTAAACTGCGCGAACAACACAAGAGGTACGTTATGATGAAAGTGGGGGAAGGGTGGAAGAGCGGAGGAACCGTCTCTACAATATTATGAATGGAGACGGCACTATTCCTCTGCAGCGGTGATCGAGAGAGTCCCGGACGGCGTGGAACCGAGATCGGTGGGCGGCTTTCGTCCAATATAGGAGGGGTGCGACGGGCGGTACATTTTATTAAATTAATTAATTGTTTCACTTAATTGATAATTTAAATTGAGTTTAGGGTTTAAATTTAAATTTTGTTTCCTCCTCCTTCTTGGGCTTTGTCGCAAAGGAACACAAGAAGCCGCGCACGAGAGAGTCCATCACACTGCAGGGACCAAGACGTTTGCGGTGACATACGAGGAGATGGTATGTTATTATTTAAAATGATCATTGTTTTGTTTTTGAAATAACAAATTTTATATTGTTTTAATTCTTTCAAATGACGAAGGCTCAGGAGGAGAACACACACACGGACTATGGGAAGTTGTGGACACGCACCCATAGACACGCAGATGGGACGCCGACCTCTGAGGCAGCAGATGAGATAATAGTAAGTTAAAAAACATTATTTATATAATGAATGTTGTATATTTAAATTGATCGTCCGTTATTTTATTAATGGTTCATGAACTCTGTTGGTCAGGCTGGATTGAGAATACCGAGGCGGAGCTACGAGCGTCGCAGACCACAGAGTCACAGGGTGCAGCCAGAATCCTACGGCCCCATTGAAAGGCGCTCTGGGCCCAGTCGAGCATCCTGGCCACGTTAGGGGTTTTGGCCTTGGCGCCAGGCCTAGAGAGGACTTGATGATCATGCTCCTGAAATGTAGACCTTTTTTTTTTTTCTCTTTTCATGTCCAAACAGAGTTGATTGAGATAACTATATTTAATTATATTGTTTTCTTGTTGATCACGTTTCTTTTCTTGTTGATGGGCTTTTTTTTTCCATTGCTTTTTAAAAAAGTGCTTTAATTATAAGTTAAGCACTTCTAATGTTTGGAAACCGTGACAAAGGTGATATTTGTAACGGTTGTTGTAGCGGTTTTGTAACCGCTACAAACCAATCGATGCATTTAAAGATCCCAATTTTTGCTTCGAATGTAATTAAAGTGAGTCGTCCACATTTATGTTCTATCCTAAATTTGTTTGTTACATATGGATAAGTCATGGATCAAGATGCCGCGTAGTTCTCCTGTGTATTTAGCGGGATTGAACACTTTCTTAAATTTCGCCTTCTCTCACGCTAGCATTAATGGCAAGATCGTGTGTCCTTGTTTACGATGCAAGTTTAAGAAGTGGCAAACACAAGTTTAATGTCATGCACATTGAAAAGAATGTGTGCGACAATGTGTTGTACACGATTCTCAACGAACCGAGCAAGTCCAAAGATCATGCGCAGCCGGGAAAGATCTACGGGAGATGGGCGTTCGTGGAGACGCGGGGCCGGATGAGCATGACAGATTTCAACCGGCAAGGTTTACCACGACAAAACCGAATAAGGAAATCTTTCTCGCTACCTTGAAGAAAATAAAAGTTCTGACGGGTATTCAAGCAACATATCACGATGTATTGACTTGCAGGCTCGAAAGGTTACGGGTGAAGAGTCATGACTCACATGTGCTTATGCAACAGATTACTTCACGGCCATGAAAAATACGCGCCTCTCGATGTGTCTCGTTTTGGTCGAGCTTTGTACTTTCTTCGAAAGTTGTGTTCCAAGGTTTTGATAGTGGAGGAGCTCGACCGGCGTGCGGCGAGAAAATCATTCTTACGCTTTGTCATTTGGAGATGCTCTTTCCTCCGTCATTCTTCACGGTCATGGTTCACCGACGGTACACCTTGTTCAAGAGACAAAGCTTGCTGGCCCGAGTTCGATGACCGATGGATGTATCCTATTGAGAGGTACTTGTTTAAAAATAATTACTTTAGCATTACTCCCTATTTGCATGTTTAACCATTGATGCATCGAAATTTTCCTTGTCTACTTTACGGGTTTCTTGGGAAACTTAAATCTTACGTGAGGAATAAGGCGTGGCCTGAAGGTTCAATAGCAGAAGGTTATATCAGGGATGAGGTCTTGTATTTTTGTTCCAGGTACTTTGATGACATTGAGACGTCATTCAACCGACCGCCTCGTGTAGACGATTGTCCTGAGCCAGAGCCAGAGCCGAAGCCAAGAGTTGGTTTAGGAGGAGAATAATGAACGACCACAACCCGCACTCAGTAGAATTCAGAGCTCTCGCGCTAGGCCCTCTTGACCACGCCCTAAGATATACGGCATACAATGTCAATGGTTTTAAGTTTTGCACCGTCGCACGAGATCAGGGATTGCTGACCCAAAACTCTGGTGTATATGGCACGTTTGGGACTAGGAGTTATGCGGCGCGGTGACGGGAACATGCGGTTCGGTGACGTCCGTATTATGGAAAGAGCGCTTGATGTGGTCGGGATAAGTTACACGGGCCTTTTCACCGTGACGTTGTTCAAGTGTTTGTGGGCGAATACAACAACGTCCAGGGGACTCACGACGACGACTTAGGGATCACATCGTGAATTTCTCCGACCTATTCACGGTGGTCGATCCGAAGATGACGGCGTATATTCTTGCATCGGAGGCCCATCGGGTTTATTATGTGGCCGATGAGAGGCACAAGGATTGGAATATGGTGGTTCACTTAAAACCTCGGGACCTTTACGACATGGGCGATGGTGATAACGTCGCATACGATTGTGAGCCGTTCCGGACCGCGCGACCGAAGACTTATTCCCAGACGGCGATGACAATTTACCTATAGTTCGAATACGTTTTTAAATTTATGCTTTATAAAATAGTAACATTTAATTAAAGTTTAATTGTGTTCAAACATATTGACCTCACGCGTAACATTTTATGCAAACTTTCCTTGTAGGGATGGTGACGAAGATTGAGAGAAACACTTAATGCCTATCTTTGTAATATGAAATCTTTTAATATTATGTTTTTAAAAAAACTCGAAATTACTTTGTAGCGGTTATATAACCGCTACAAACACTTAAAAACTTAGAAAAAAACCCTTTAAGTTTTTTTAAAAAAAACTCGTAAATTAATTTGTAGCGGTTATATAACCGCTACAAACCATAAAACCGCGACAAATTAAACCGCTACGATAGCAGCTACAAAAACCCAAAACCGCTACTAAATACAATAATCGCTACAAAAAGCAAGGTTACGAAACCGGACCGGTCCTGAAGGCAGGTCGGGGTGCTGGGTTAAGGGTTAGTGGGTCGGACAGGGTCAACAGGGCTAGGACCTAGGAGGTATAAAAAATTGGAAAATAATTAATTTCTTATCACACCAACATAAATTTGACATACTATATATCATTTCAATATTTTATATCAGTAGCAAAATAACCATATACTTCAATACTTGTGACATATTCAGATATTCCTAACAATTTTCTTTACAACCTACATTTGAGACAATATATTCATGATAGCAAAATATCAAAAAAAAAAAAATGATGATAAAATATTCTCAAGCAGGATCATTTTTAACACCAGAATGTGTGAGAGGATTGCTAGACTCGAGATTGGGAGTGGTAGTATTCTAGGCACCATCATTATTAAAACATTCAACAATAATAAACCTGAAGCTCTGCACAATGGAACAAAGCTCTAAATCGAGATGAACAAAGCTCTTTCATGGTTTCACCTCAAAAAATAAACAGTAGTGTGAGGCAAAATTTAAAAAAAAAAAAAACCTAAAAAAAAAAGTAAAATTGTCTGACCGGGTCACCCTGGTAACCCGTCCGGTCTGTGGGTTTAGGTTTTCACCGGTCGAGACGGGTTGGACCTGGGTTAGGCAGGTTTGACCCCACCATAAATACCCCCACCCAACCTCATTTAATATGCCTCAACTTCTTTTCTACCCACGTTTTCTCTCAGTCATCTCAAATATTTTTACGTTTCAGAACATCGTGAGTTTGAAAGGGTAAGTACCGTGTAACCGGATCAATTCTAATGTTTCTCATACTAATTTATAGTTCTTGTACTAATTAAAGTTTGTTATTTTGCGGTTGAGCAGGATATATCTTTCAACTTTCCCTATTCTTTCATATACATTATTCAATTGATTTGTACATATAATTTTTAAATATTGAGTATTGTTTTAATCACCTCATTTCTTAGTACTTATTCTACTTACATAATCTTATTATTTTGTTTCTATACATGCACCTTATATATTTAAATTTCATAATTTACTACCTTTTATTTTTAATAAAAGATATATTAATAATAATTACTGAATTACGCCGATAAATGACATCTTTTTTTTAAAACCGTAATGAATTTGTAGCGGTTACAATAAGGTACAAAATTTCAAATAAAATGGCGGGTTATTTGTAGCGGTTGTAGTAGCGGTTTGGAACCGCTACAAATATTCAAAAGCACATGATGGCGGGAATATTTGTATCGGTTGCAAACCGCAACAAATATTCGATGGCGGCAAATTTTTTGGCGAAAAATGGCGAGAATATTTGTAGCGGTTTGTAACCGCGACAAATATTCAAAATAATAAAAATTTATGGTGGCAAAATTATCAACACATTATTACGTAGCGGTTATGAAATCGTTACTAGAACCGCTACAAGTTTATTTGTAACAGTTAACAACCGTGACTAATGTCTCGAAACACACGTCGGGCCCGCTTATTTAGTGACGGTTTTTGAACCGCAACAAACGTTGTAGCCCGCTACAAATGTCGTTTGTCACGTCAAAAACCGTTACAAATAGGTCATTTTAACCGCTACTAATTGTCGTTTTTTTTTGTAGTGTCAGGTTCCGACTCGCCCCTCCAATAGCCATCAAAATTCCCCCCATCGTGGCCACGGTGCTGTGGTCTCAACTCCACAGTAATTAATTATGGTAACAAGAAGGAGATTGTATAATAATGACCTCCGTTTTATTTCAACTAGCGGAAAGGATGAAGGTGGAACCACCTTCAATCTGCTCCGTTTGCCTTATCGCGTAGAAGTTGGCTGAGTTGTTCTTTTAATCTTATTGCTTGTTCAAGCTCTTCTTCAAGGTTCTGAATCCTTGATGCGGCAGCAATAATACGTTCTTCTTTGACCATGGGGTCATCAACCTTTGATTTCGATGGTTTTGGTTCGGCTTCGGTCTGACCATTTCCTTCTTGATTGTGTTTGCATCTTTTGTATCTCAAAGACGAAGCTCACTTATTTTCTTTATCACAAAGATCGGCCATCATGTCCAAGGTGATGCAACAAATGTGTAGGAGATCTTTGTTCCTTCTTTGTGATGAATTGTGACCAAGAATTAGCTCTCGTTACTCGTTCCTATTTATGGATTACCGATGGGCGTAGGATAAGTGATGGGCGTAGGATTAACGTGGTGGGTTGAACACACCGGTCATGACATACTCATGATGAAATGTATACTTAAATTTGTTATTGTAATGAAGCAACACATTGCGTGAGGCATAATAAGCGCCACTCCTTAAATTTGAACAAGCACCTGTTCTTGGTCCTAACTCACAAAGAACGAACAAAGATCTCTGCTCACCCTTGTTCCATCACCTTGTCCATGATGGCAGAAGGGAATGATCGCTCACGGAAGCGGAATCAAAACCATGGAAATCAAAGATTGATGATCCCATAATCAAAGAAGAACGTATTATTGTTGCGGCGTCGAGGATTCAGAACCTTGAAGACGAGCTTGAACAAGATATTAGATTGAAAGAACAACTCATCCAACATGTACGCGATGAGGCGAAGGGAGCAAATTCGTGGTGGCTCTCGCCTTCATTCTTGCCGCTAGTTGAAATAAAATGGAGGTCACAAACTTAGAGTTTTACTAATGTGGACAAATTACGTCCGTTTTATTTCAACTAGCGACAAGGATGAAGGTGGAACCACCTTCAATCGCTCCGTTTGCCTCATCGCGTAGGTTGGCTGAGTTGTTCTTTTAATCTTATTGCTTGTTCAAGCTCTTCTTCAAGGTTCAATCCTTGATGCGGCGAGAATAATACGTTCTTCTTGACCACGGGTCATCAACCTTTGATTTCGATGGTTTGATTCGGCTTCGAGACAACCATTTCCTTCTTCGGTTGTGTTTGCATCTTTCGTATCTCTCGCACGAACCTCACTTATTTTCTTCATCACAGCATCAACCATCATGTCCAAGGTGATGCAACAAGTGTGTAAGCAGAGATCTTTGTTCCTTCTTTGTGATGAGTTGTGACCAAGAATTAGCTCTCATTACTCGTTCCTATTTATGGATTAGTGATGTGCGTAGGATAAGTGATGGGCGTAGGATTAGCGTGGTGGGTTGAACACACCGGTCATGACATACTCATGATGAAATGTATACTTAAATTTGTTATTGTAATGAAGCAACACATTGCGTGAGGCATAAGAAGCGCCACTCCTTAAATTTGAACAAGCACCTGTTCTTGGTCCCAACTCACAAAGAACGAACAAAGATCTCTGCTCACCTCTTGTTCCATCGCCTTGTCCATGATGGGCGATGTTGTGAAGAAAATACGGGAGCTTCGTCTTTGAGATACGAAAGATGCAAAAACAATTAAAGAAGGGAATGGTTGTCTGGAAGCGGAATCAAAACCCTCGAAATCAAAGATTGATGATCCCATAATCAAAGAAGAACATATTATTCTGCGGCGCCGAGGATTCAGAACCTTGAAGACGAGCTTGAACAAGCAATTAGATTGAAAGAACAACTCATCCAACTTGTACGCGATGAGGCGAACGGAGCAAATTCGTGGTGGCTCGCTTTCATGCTTGCCGCTAGTTGAAATAAAATGGAGGTCACAAACTTAGTGTTTTAATAAAGTGGAAAAATTACGTCCGTTTTATTTCAACTAGCGGCAAGGATGAAGGTGGAACCACCTTCATGTGCTCCGTTTGCCTTATCGCGTAGAAGTTGGCTGAGTTGTTCTTTTAATCTTATTGCTTGTTCAAGCTCTTCTTCAAGGTTCAGATCCTTGATGCGGCAGCAAATATCGTTCTTCTTTTTGACCACGGGTCATCAACCTTTGATTTCGATGGTTTTGGTTCGGCTTCCAGTACAGACATTTCCTTTTCGCTTGTGTTTGCATCTTTCGTATCTCGAAGACGTAACTCACTTAATTTCTTCATCACGGCATCGCCCATCATGTCCAAGGTGATGCAACAAATCTGCGTAGTACGAGATATTTGTTCCTTCTTTGTGATGAATTGTGACCAAGAATTTGCTCTCGTTACTCGTTCCTATTTATGGCTTAGTGATGTGCGTAGGATAAGTGATGGGCGTAAGATTAGCGTGGTGGGTTGAACACACTGGTCATGACATACTCATGATGAAATGTATACTTAAATTTGTCATTGAAATGAAGCAACACATTGCGTGAGGCATAAGAAGCGCCACTCCTTAAATTTGAACAAGCACTGTTCTTGGTCCCAACTCACAAAGAACGAACAGATCTCTGCTCACCCTTGTTCCATCACCTTGTCCATGATGGGCGTGTTGTGAAGAAAATACGGGAGCTTCGTCCGAGATACGAAAGATGCAAAAACAATTAAAGAAGGGAATGCTCGTCTCGAAGCGGAATCAAAACCATTGAAATCAAAGATTAATGATCCCATAATCAAAGAAGAACGTATTATTGGTGCGGTCGAGGATTCGAACCTTGAAGACGAGCTTGAACAAGCAATTAGATTGAAAGAACAACTCATTCAGCTTGTACGCGATGAGGCGAAGGCGGCAAATTCGTGGTGGCTCCGCCTTCATTCTTGCCGCTAGTTGAAATAAAATGGAGGTCACAAACTTAGAGTTTTACTAAAGTGGACAAATTACGTCCGTTTTATTTCAACTAGCGGTAAGGATGAAGGTGGAACCACCTTGTCTGCTCCGTTTGCCTCATCGCGTAGAAAGTTGGTGAGTTGTTCTTTTAATCTTATTGCTTGTTCAAGCTCTTCTTCAGGTCCCGAATCCTTGATGCGGCGGCAATAATACGTTCTTCTTTGACCGAGGTCATCAACCTTTGATTTCGATGGTTTTGATCGGCTTCCAAAGATGGCCATTTCCTTCTTCGGGTGTGTTTGCATCTTTCGTTTCTCGGCTGACGAAACTCACTTATTTTCTTCATCACAAAGATCGGCCATCATGTCCAAGGTGATGCAAAAATGTGTGTAGCAGATCTTTGTTCCTTCTTTGTGATGAGTTGTGACCAAGAATTAGCTCTCGTTACTCGTTCCTATTTATGGATTAGTGATGTGCGTAGGATAAGTGATGGGCGTAGGATTAGCGTGGTGGGTTGAACACACTGGTCATGACATACTCATGATGAAATGTATACTTAAATTTGTTATTGTAATGAAGCAACATATTGCGTGAGGCATAAGAAGCGCCACTCCTTAAATTTGAACAAGCACTGTTCTTGGTCCCAACTCACAAGAACGAACACGGATCTCGCCACCCTTGTTCCATCACCTTGTCCATGATGGGCGATGTTGTGAAGAAAATACGGGAGCTTCGTCTTGAGATACAAAAGATGCAAAAACAATTAAAGAAGGGAATGGCTGTCTGGAAGCGGAATCAAAACCCTCGAAATCAAAGATTGATGATCCCATAATCAAAGAAGAACGTATTATTGTGCTGGGCGTCGAGGATTCAGAACCTTGAAGACGAGCTTGAACAAGCAATTAGATTGAAAGAACAACTCATCCAACTTGTACGCGATGAGGCGAACGGAGCAAATTCGTGGTGGCTCTGCCTTCATTCTTGCCGCTAGTTGAAATAAAATGGAGGTCACAAACTTAGAGTTTTAATAAAGTGGAAAAATTACGTCCGTTTTATCTCAACTAGCGGCAAGGATGTAGGTGGAACCACGTTCTATCTCGCTCCGTTTGCCTCATCTCGTAAGTTGGTTGAGTTGTTCTTTTAATCTTATTGCTTGTTCAAGCTCTTCTTCAAGGTTACGAATCCTTGATGCGGCAAAGAATAATACGTTCTTCTTTGACCATGGGGTCATCAACCTTTGATTTCGATGGTTTTGGTTCGGCTTCCAGTACAGACATTTCCTTCTTCAGTTGTGTTTGCATCTTTCGTATCTCAAAGACGAAGCTCACTTAGTTTCTTCATCACAAGATCAACCATCATGTCCAGGTGATGCAACAAGTGCGTAAGCATAGATCTTTGTTCCTTCTTTGTGATGAATTGTGACCAAGAATTTGCTCTCGTTACTCGTTCCTATTTATGGATTAGTGATGTGCGTAGGATAAGTGATGGGCGTAAGATTAGCGTGGTGGGTTGAACACACTTTGGTCATGACATACTCATGATGAAATGTATACTTAAATTTGTTATTGAAATGAAGCAACACATTGCGTGAGGCATAAGAAGCGCCACTCCTTAAATTTGAACAAGCCCTCTCCTTGGTCCCAACTCACAAAGAACGAACAAAGATCTCCGCTCCCCCTTGTTCCATCACCTTGTGCATGATGGGCGATGTCGTGAAGAAAATACGGGAGCTTCGTTCTTAGATACAAAAGATGCAAAAACAATTAAAGAAGGGAATGGCTTGCCCCGGAAGCGGAATCAAAACCATCGAAATCAAAGATTGATGATCCCATAATCAAAGAAGAACGTATTATTGGTGCGGCGTCGAGGATTCGAACCTTGAAGACGAGCTTGAACAAGAAATTAGATTGAAAGAACAACTCATCCAACATGTACGCGATGAGGCGAACGGAGCAAATTCGTGGTGGCTCCGCCTTCATTCTTGCCGCTAGGTTAAATAAAATGGTGGTCACAAACTTACAGTTTTAATAAAGTGGAAAATTACGTCCTGTTTTATTTCAACTAGCGACAAGGATGAAGGTGGAACCACCTTCAATCTGCTCCCGTTTGCCTCATCGCGTCGAGAGGGTTAGCTGAGTTGTTCTTTAATCTTATCGCTTGTTTAAGCTCTTCATCGTGGTTCTCAATCCTTGATGCGGCAGCACACACGTTCTTCTGACCTTGGGATCATCAACCTTTGATTTCGTTGGTTTTGATTCGGCTTCAGACAACCATTTCCTTCTTCGATTTGTGTTTGCATCTTTCGTATCTCACTTGAAGCTCACTTATTTTCTTCATCACAGCATCAACCATCATGTCCAAGGTGATGCAACAAATGTGTAAGCAGAGATCTTTGTTCCTTCTTTGTGATGAGTTGTGACCAAGAATTAGCTCTCGTTACTCATTCCTATTTATGGATCAGTGATGTGCGTAGGATAAGTGATGGGCGTAGGATTAGCGTGGTGGGTTGAACACACCGGTCATGACATACTCATGATGAAATGTATACTTAAATTTGTTATTGTATTGAAGCAACACATTGCGTGAGGCATAAGAAGCGCCACTCCTTAAATTTGAACAAGCACTGTTCTTGGTCCCAACTCACAAAGAATGAACAAAGATCTCTGCTCACCCTTGTTCCATCACCTTGTCCATGATGGTCGATGTTGTGAAGAAAATACGGAGCTTCGTGGCCGAGATACGAAAGATGCAAAAACAATTAAAGAAGGGAATTCTTTGCCTAGAAGCGGAATCAAAACCATCGAAATCAAAGATTGATGATCCCATAATCAAAGAAGAACGTATTATTGGTGCGACGTCGAGGATTCAAAACCTTGAAGACGAGCTTGAACAAGCAATTAGATTGGAAAGAACAACTCATCCAACTTGTACGCGATGAGGCGAACGGAGCAAAGTCGTGGTGGTTCCTTTATAAGTTAAAGGAACGCCATCGGCTTAAATGAAGTTGCACAAGCCACCATATCCATGAAGCGAGTGGGCTTTCTAATTGTTCGTTTTGGCTTGCGGTTGTGATTGATTCATGTTGCCGTTGAGGTTCCCGTGTTGAAACTTCATTCTCAGTCGGCTCTTCTTCTACAGAAAGTCTTCTTTTATTTCCCCGTCTTTTCTCTGTCTTTGGAGAAGCTTCGAAGCACCATCGGTCTGTTTGGTATCTTCAGATGCTACCGTTTTCAACATAGCAGTCTCGTCAAAGGTAACATCCCTGCTAAACACAACCTTCTCTGTCTCTGGACACCATAAACGATATCCTTTAACTCCAGAAGTGACCCCTAAGAAAATAGCTTTCTTTGCTCTAGGATCCAATTTTGATTCTTTCACATGATAGTATGCAATGGAGCCAAATACATGTAAAGAACCATAATCATTAGCGAGCTTTCCATACCATTGTTCCAACGGTGTCTTACCACCAATAGTAGCGAGATGGTAGACGATTAATGAGATGACTCGCATATGTTATTGCCTCGGCCCAAAAATTCTTTGCTCAAGTCGGCATTGGACAACATACACCGAACCTTCTCGGTAAAGTCCGGTTCATGCGTTACGCCACCCCATTCTATTGTGGTGTATTTCTGACGGTGAAGTGTCTGACGATGCCATCATCCTCACAAACCTTCTGGAAAGGATCATTGCTGTATTCTCCACCATTGTCTGGGCGAAGACATTTGATCCTCCTACATGTTTGTGCTTCTATCATCGTCTTCCATTTGAGAAAATTCCCAAAACTTCGTCTTTGGTCTTCATCGTATACACCCAAACTCTTCGGGAAAGTTCATAAACAAAAGTTACATAATAATGTTTTCCTCCCAATGAAGCTGTTTTGGAAGGACCCCAAACATCAGAGTGTACATAATCCAAAATACCTTCCGTATTATGAATAGCTGTACCGAACTTCACCCTTGTCTGTTTCCCCTTTACGTAATGCTCAAAAAAATCCATGATGTACTGCTTCAATCCTTTTAACAATCCTTGATCTCGCTAGAGCTTTCAAGGATTTTCCTCCAGCATGTCCCAAGCGCATATGCCACAACCTGGTTGCTTCTGCATCCTTCTCACTACTGGATGTCACTGTTGCCGTCCCAATAACTGTACTACCATGATAGTGGTACGTGTTATTGTTCTTCCGAATACCCTTCATTACCACCAGTGCACCGGAGAATACCTTCATTACTCCACTTTCTGTAGTGATCTTGAACCCTTTTGAATCTAGAGTTCCCACGTAAATGAGATTCTTCTTCAAATCCGGTACATATCGAACATTTTTCAATGTCACGATCAATCCATCATGGTTCCTTAATTTGATTGAACCAATGCCATATGGGGTAAGAGAAGAGTTATCTCGTTGTGTGAACGACTCCACACTCGCTTCTTCAAAATCATTGAACTAGTCTTTATTAGGACACATATGATGACTACAAGCCGAGTCCAACAACCATACGTCCGACGGTTTTGACGACGTCATTGTAGCCATGAGAAATTTGAATTCTCATCATCACAATCAGCTACATTTTAGTCCATAGCAGCCTTCTCATTGCCAGGTTTTCCCTTGTTCTTCAGCTTCGGACAATCCTTCTTCCAGTGGCCCTTTTCACGACAAAAGGCACACTCATCTTTGCTGGGTCTGGACCTTGATTTGGATCGCCCTTTCTTTGATCTCTTCTTGTCTTCAGTACGCCCTCTAACCACTAGAGCCTGTGCATCTCCACCTTTTTGTTTCTCTTTCCTTCTTTGTTCATGGCTGTACAAAGCAGAAAAAACTTCTTCAAGAGAAATTTTCTCCTTATCGTGAAGAAGAGTAGTCTCCAGTGCTCGTACTCATCGAAGTGATCCCAACATAATCGGGGCCGAGATCTTCATCTTTAAAGGTCTCGTCCATATTCTCGCAAATCCGTCACCAACTTGTTGAAGTTAGTGATATGCTCATTTATTGTGATACCATGAACATAAGTGAAGCGAAACATTCTTTTCTTCATATAGAGTTTATTCGGCAGTTTTTCTTCAAGAACTTGTCCTCCAAAGCCTTCCACGGTCTATATGCGAAGTTTCCTTTGTGTGTGGATATTTCGCTCCCTTGAAAGGGTACGATCTAATGGTACCACAAGCAACACGATTGACCACCCTCCATTCTTCTTCCTCCATGCTATCTCGGTTTTTCTCTTCAAGTGCAAAGTCTAGTCCCCGCCGAAAAGGACATTCGAACCTCGCCTTGCCACATCCCAAAATATCCAGATCCGTAAAAATTTCAACTGCAAACTTCGCATTG